>OX438936.1:33532430-34897146 GCA_949316185.1 Pyrausta nigrata | reverse complement strand
GAGAAGATGGTTGGAAAGTTCCACCGGCATGGGATCCTATTCTAGCAAAAACCAAAACAACACCTCGCAGTTCAAGATCTCAAGACACGGTAAGCTCTTTCTGCGTAAATAGGAACATAAATTAATATTATTGAGTGACGGTAGTTTAATTTTTCAAAACTTTGTAATTGACAAAATATAGATACCTAATACCTTAGTCTCCCTGTGACCACAAACACTGTAAAGTGTTCGAAACGTCAGGTTTTAAATACAATGTAAATAAGTCGCGAAGTAATCCTTAAAATTGTGTTTTAATAAAATATTTACTGTTATTTGTTTTATTTATCCAACAATAACAATATAATGTAATATAGAGGTAGGTCCCGACTGCTATACAATTTTTAATATGGATACCAATTAAACCCGAGTATGACTACTTTCTTATGTTATTTCCAATTTCCAATTACACAAATTTAGGGTTTTTTTATTTCCAATTACACAAAAATGCAGTCGGGTTTTTAGTTTTTTAAATTACAGTTTTTTATTTTATTATTTTTAGTTTTATTATTCAAAGCAAAACACCAGAATGCAAAAAAATATTTTGTTTTTTAAATGGTCTCTTTACTTGCTTTCATTTGATACCCATATTGCTATGCTAAGGAAAAAATCACTTGTGGGCGCCGTTTTTAAAATTTATATAGCCTATGTCACTCTCACAATTTTGACAAATTTAACGACAACTAATATGTCAAAAACTGTCTAGCCGTTTGGGCTGTAGGGCGTGCCAAATAATTACACATACTTACTTACATTCATACATACATACTCTCGAAAAACATAACCCTCCTTCCGCAGTCGGGTAAAAACAAAACCCTCCTTCCGCAGTTGGGTAATGAAATACCTAACCGGGTTGCACATTTTTTATAAAGTCTCTTTGCGTAGTTCATAACTTTCAGTTTCAAACAATGCAACAAATAAGTCAAAGCTTTAAAAATGTAAGATATTCTTCTAAAGAGAAGTTGGCTACAAACTTTTGTCCTTTAAAATGGACACGGATGACGGAGTTCACAAAAGAGTTAAAGTCTAAAGAAAGAATCATCTCTTGCAAAGTTGCGGCTCTGTTCTTTAAGTATCATAAAAGGATTTCTCGCTTAAGTTTTTTATAGTTCAAACTTGGATTATTTGTAAATATACATATTCGTTACATTATTTGGTTACTTAATCATCAAAAGTATCCAAAAAATTATGCAGACTTTCAATTTTATGTTATTGAAATCGCTTAAAATATTTGATCCCATAGTGGATACTTATTTCAATATTTTACTAGCACATAGACGGGTGCAGTTAAAACATTCACTCACTTTTTTGATTATTTTTTTTTACATATTATTTGTTCCTTACGTTTACGCGAATTGTTTAACTCATTCATTTATTTATTTATTTATTTAAGAAAACCAACAGCTTTATAATAAGATATACAGACATAGTAGGTACTTAAGAAAAGTTAAGCCAATAACAGGTTTCCCTTACTTGCAACTAGTTTAGGACGCGTCTAATTAAGTAATACGTAACATTTATATTATTACAAGTTACCAAGTATTAGTGTGGCATGAAATATATTACGTGTCTGAGACGAATACAAGTTACAACTTGTTTATATTATACAAGCACAAGTAAATGACCAAGCAAGTAACTAAGTAGGTATACAGGATGGTTAATTACATATGGGTTAAGTATACGCTTATTGCCACAAGTACCTTCATTCAAACACAATTTTACGGATTACTTCGCGATTTATTTACATTTTATTTCAAACCGGGTCAGGTGTCCCTGTGACCACGAACGCTGTAAAGTGTTCGAAACGTCAAGTTTTAAATTGTGAAAAAATTGTGTTTTAATAAATTTTCACATATTATTTATACCTTCAAAGACCCTGTGCTTTGTCCTTTACCAATACAGGCATTGAAAAAGTTTATACTAACCTAACTAACGTTGATTGATTTAGGAAGGATAAAGAGGTCATTAGTTCTAAAAATAATTCTATATCCCATCAACAAAACAAAGAAAACCCAGTTCAATTTAAATCGAACCTTCTCTAATTCGTTTTCGAGCCGTTTATAACCCAAATAAGATTACCTACACCAATTTCTGTATTCGTGCAGAAAAGCCACAATGTAGAAAACCAAAGTAGTATTTTCAATAAAAGTAATGTCACAGAATAAGTAGTACTCCGTACAGAAGTTTGACTTAGCAATGAAATTCAAAGAAATGTCTACTCAATGTTTTCGTCGATATGGTGTAATTTAGTTCGCCTTAGACTCGATCACATTTCCGTGTATACACCTACATAAATACATTGCAAGATAATTTCATTCATATGACTCTGAAATATTATTCATAATACACTTAACATATGCAGTGACGAATATCACGCGACGCGATAGGGTTGACTGCTACAACAAGCTACTAACGCCATCTAGCGCCTCTTTCTAAGATTTTATTCATGCTCGTCCAGCCAGCAACGTAGCCGCGCGGCCGCCGGTGAATAAAACACGCGAGCGTGTCGCTGGCCGGTATTGACACGCAACTTGTTTTAGCCCCTTACAAAGGGTCGCCGCGCGTAGGTACGTTTTTGCTACCTACGCGAGAGGATACACAGGCCTGGTAATGTGAATCATTAGGGGGGTGAAATATGGTAATGAAAGTTTGTATGGAAAAACCGACTTTTGGCGCGGGCAAAGTCGCGGGGAATGCTAGTGTTAAATAAGATAAGCTATTTTGTCATTTGAAACTAGAAAGATCAGGCTCTATAATTCGGTGGTGTAAAGTAAAATATAACGTATGCTTTTTCCAAAACCATTTGAAGATTTTAAGCTCTTGAACACTAATTCGCTATTCAAGTTACTCAGAAATAATAGATAGGGTTTATTTTTACCAACACAAACAATTATTTGACTTTCATACGACTTCTAAACAAGCGGAAACCACTGAGTGACATCACATCCGCCACTTAACTTATAATCTGTGACTAAACTACGTATATGTGTGTTTCCGGTGTGGGTGTATGACTTGTCATATCTCTGGAATGTCAAATGTGACTTGTTGTCTTGAATGATTGCGTGCAAGTTAGTTGTCATACTGCACGTGGCAAAGACTGAAGGCAAAACTTTAAAAAAACTGCTTGTAAAAGAATTTAATAGTTTCTTAAAACAAGCTAAACTTTTGGAAATAAATATAAAACATATCGAATTATGACCTTTTAGAAGGCCACCGAGGTAATAAAATAACTAGAACAAACATTTGCAAGTTAATGGTTTTAAGTTAGTTGTACACTTGGGTACACTAAGAGTAAGGATAAGAATAAAAACATTTATTTAACACACTATACAGGAATAAAAGAAAAAACAACTGGCCAAGTGCGAGTCGGACTCGCGCACTAAGGGTTCCGTGCCAACTTTAACTGAGTTAGGATCCTCTTACTTCCACTTAGCCAAAACAGCACAATATTTTGTTGTAAGCAAATATGACTTTGTTTTTCATGAAGTATATATGTATGTAGAACAAATTTATGTGTGCGGTTGTTGAAAATGTGCTTTATCTCAAAAACTACTAATTCGATCTCGTTCAAACCAATTTTCGTTGAAAGAATTTGTTACGATCTACATCATGTATTTTTTTCAAAATTTTCACTTGCTTAGTTCAATACTTAGATGGGGGGCACGCCCATTTTACCACTTTGGAAGCGTCTATCTCTCAAACGTTAGACTTTCAGAGTAAATGGTTTTAGGAACCTCGATGTCATTTTAAAAGACCTATTAATGGGGACACGCATAGGTTTGAAATTTTTTTGTTTTATTTCCATGTATGGGACCCCCCCCCCCCCCCTTAAATACCATTATTTTTTTATAAGAATCATAAAGAAGTTAACAGGATACATTTACCTACCAATTTTTAAATATGTAATGCTAATAGTTTCATTATAAAGTGGCTGTGACATACAGACGGACGGACAGACAGACAGACAGACATGACGAATCTATAAGGGTTCCGTTTTTTGCCATTTGGCAACGGGACTTTATAAAAATATAAAGTAAAACTCATCTAACATATTTGAAATTACATGAGTTGGCATTCAAAATTAGGTACATTAATTTCATTACACATAGACGGGAATCGTGTTTTGATCAACCAGCTGATGTCAGGTTGGCCTTGCTTGCTACCTACCTACAGAGAACGGCGTATAAAAATGCCTCGAGGATCATAAAACCACCGGCGTCTAAATAAAAATTGTTTGTCTATTGTGCCTGGAAAAACATGAAAGATTAAGTTACTTGTAGCAGTTCAATGTACATTTGCACACTGATCAGCGATTGGTCCAGAAGTTTACGATTTAAAGTGTAGTTAAAATGGTTAATTTATTAAACTTAACGTCAAAGAGAATTCGGTACATATTTAAATTAAAAAACAACCTATAGTAATTTCAAATTTTTCAGTTTTCACTGTACAGTTACTTATATCACCTAAAATTGAAAGCTAATAATAAAATACGCCCCTATTTTTACGAAAATACGGAGCATAATTAATCCTTCATATGCCCTCTAAACGCACCGGAAATCGACATATGACGTTACTATTTGCATGTGTGAGAGTTTTCAATCGAGAAAAAGTTTGCTCCCAAAGACAATTCTGTAAATATGAAAGAAAGTCGTCATAGGCATGCTTGTGACGTCACAAGTAAAATTTTCAATTTTATTACAAAATAACTATTGAATTAAAGACAAAATACTTAAATTACTTTCTTAATTTAGTCCTCACTTCAAGAAACAAATATAATACATATACCTTAACTTTACATACCAATGACCAACTATTTAAAATTTGTTAATAATTAGTACATTTTAACGACTGTTTATGATTTCCAGATAGCTTATAAACCTTCTCAAAAATTGATCAAATGACGATTCTTGTTATTTTACGGTGACATTTATATACATTGACCTTATTATAAGTTATACTATACATGCTAAGTAATCCCTCACCATTTCAAAGAACATGAAGCTTATTGATTTATTATGTTTAGATTTCCCAAAGGGTCCGGATAGTCTATGTTGTAAAGCGTATTGATGAATAAGGTATTTCGTGAAGTTACTGGATAGTAACAACGCTCCTTTTTAAAAAGGTGTTTCAAATCAAATTACACCATTATCTAACCCCAAACTAAACGTTAGCTTGTACTAAGTGCGATAAGGATAACGAGTAGATAAATAATATACGTTTTCACACTACCTACTCGGCAATGTTCAATTACACATCAAGCAAACCTAACTCAAAGTAAGTCATTGCATCCCTAGGGACGTAATGCTGTATGAAATTTCATCACGCCCCTAGGGAGGCAAAGTGATTTGAATTTCGAATAAGAGTTCGTAGGCATGATCACACTAGCCCGTCCCGCACCAAAGAGAACATATTTGAAATTTGAACCTGGCAGCCAAGAATTTTAGCACGAATGGGATGAAAAAAAAAAGCGCGCGCTTCTAAAAAAAAAGAAATAAATGAAGAAAAAAAGCCTATGTATTTTAAGAAATTACAAACAATGTTTTCGTAAAACTGTCGAGTGACGAAGTTTATGGCACCGCGGTGTCCATTAAATGTAAAGCTGCGGGTATTGTTAATAATAATAATTTACTGCCAGAATAGTCAAAGGATATATACTTATAGATAAAATAAGTTTTTTGTAGTACATTTCCTTTATTGCCTCGTAGGAAGTGTGAAAAGCAGTATTCTCCTCGGGAATAAAGATGTTTTCGTCTTGGGCGAGCTAAAATCCCTCGCTTCACTCAGGATTCTACTTTTAACTCGCTCGCTATGCTCGGGAGTAAACGAATCCTTCGTTACGCTTGAGATTCAAGATGACGCCCGTGATGTAAGTCAACACTTTGCCCCCTTGGGGAATAATCTACTATTACTTATATATTTTGGTACAAATACTAGTGCTCATAACACAAAAATTTTACCCTTGCGGAATTTAAGCTTGCAACCGCCGCGCTGAGTTGTTTTCTAGTCCGGAGCGCGAACCAGTATTACCCTAACGGTCGTCATAATTATGTCCATATAAAACACCAGTAATTTCTTAGTAGGTACGTAAATACTTGGTAAAAGAAAAAAAAGAAAAGTTTTTGACCAGTTTGAGGCAATGTAGCTGTATGACGGATAGCTTGTCTAATAAAATTTTGAAAATCATTTCTAGATATTACTTATTCAAACATTCTGAAAGTCTATCGTTTTTATAGTTCAATATTGCGGCATATTGTTAAACATATTCCAGCTTAATTTAAATCAATTAGATACTCAGGCATATGTTCAACTGTCTGATTTAAATAATTGTCTACGAAGTATCTTATAATACGCCGCGACTTATTGCTTTTTGCAGGTTTCATATTATTTGATTGATTCTTGGGCCCATGATAATATATGTGACATAGATCCGATGTTATTATTGTACCAAACAGGTACATATGTTTATGAAATGATTATTTTTTCCAAAAATCACAATATTCATTAACAAAATACTGTTTTCTGATTTCCGTAACACAAGTGCATAATGCCACTCACTTTGAGATCAGAGCAATACAGCTTTGTGATGCTGTCCAACATTATACTATACTATCCTATCACTCGTCATCACATCAACCCGTCCATTCCTTAGGTATACCTTTGTATAGAGTATGAGGTAGTTTATTGTGTTGTAAGAGTCTATTAGACGACCGTCTTGGTGTAGTCGTTCGCGCACCGGACTTCTAAACCAGGCGGTTGCGGGTTTGAATCCCGCAAGGGGCAAATGTTTGTGTGATGACCACGAGCATTTGTACCTAAGTCATGGATGTTTATATGTATTTAAGTATTTCTATCCGTTATCCTAGTCACCATAGCACAAGTGCACGCTTAGTTTGGGGCTAGGTAATTGGTGTGTTTGTTGAAACAATTTATTATTATTATTAGTCTAGCTTTGCCATTTTTTACTCGCATTTAGTGAACATCCTTTAAACGAAGTGTCATCAATTAAATCTTTTTTTCTGCTCTGATGGATAAATGTGCAAAGTATGAATAAAACAGTCAAACCATTCCCGTATTTCACGACAAAAAATAATAGAAACGCATAGGAGGAGAGGGAGATAGAATTTGAAATTGAATAAAATAATATAGTTATTTTAATCTACAAATAAATATAGTGATTTTTACGAAAGTCAATTTTGGACACAAAAATTGATCAACCATGTCATCCATTGGGAATTTAGTTTCGTGAAAATCTTTTAAACAAATTGCTTAAATTATAAAAACAATTGTTTTATAAACATAGTGATATTACGTCAAAAGATGACCATTGATGGACATGATAATGTGACTAGCCTCTTAGTGAGTGGATCCCATAAATAACCACACCGATCGGTTCTGTGACATTATCTCAAATGGTCGAACAAATAGTAAATTAAAAAACAAATGATTTTTAATGGCAGGATGATAGAAAATGTATTCCGCTTAGTGGCGCTGCTCTAGGTGTAGATCTCTGTGTATATCTTTTATTATCCTGCCAATATTAAATTCGTGACGAACTAGATCGTATTTGTTTTTAGAGGACGAATTCAAAACAAATAGACGCAGTCCCCCTTATCACAAAAACTTATTATCTACTAGGTTTTAACCAGGACTAAATATTAGCTGACCAATCAGAAAAAACGGTAATGTCACAAATGTGTCGTTAATTTGTTTAAAGTATAAAGCTACTGGTCAACTAACTAAGAGCGATCTATTGCATTTGATGAGGTATTGACATCTTAAAATAACAAGAACAGTTTTTAATTTAAATACCATTTCTTAACTGACTTTTGAAAAAACAACTCTAATAGCAAAGTATTGAGCTGACTTTTCTCTTTAGGCTATGAAATGGATCGCAGGTGAAGCGACCCCGTTTGTAACGGAGAAGATCCCCAATCACATTGAGAGTAATTGGTTTCATATGAAACTCTCTTTCGATTTCCTTCACCTGAAAACATTGAAAGATTTAAAATAAAATAAAAAACTTGATAGAAACATGAAACATCAAAATAGCACTTTAAGTGACAATTAGTTGTCTATTTCTTGAATAGGATGATAATTGTAGGTCTAAAACTCCAATTTCTTTTGTTAAGGTGATAACATTGAAGTTTGTGCGACACTGAAAAGTCTATACCTACGCAATACTTGGATTTAAAAGTCCTCAAATACCAGGCCACTCAGAAAGTATTGCGAAAAAAAGTTTTTGTATAGCCGGGAGACTGGCCGGTTAGATTTTTTTCCCGAAAATAAGATTATTTATAAGTAAAATAGGTGTGTTCCATTTTTAAAATTTCCTTCCACATTTTTGCAAGCTAATTCAAAGTATCGTGTTTGACTGAAAAATGAATCTGCGCCGGGAACATTTTAGAGCTATGATTTTTTACGATTTATAGTGTCGCCTGAAACCGAAAGAATTGTTCGATAGACTTCAAATGGCATAATTATGGATAAAGGCCCCTCCAAGGCCAACGTGTATCGTTGGTATAACGAATACAAGAGCGGTCGACCAACCTTGGAGGATGAAGAGCGAACCGATAGCCCTTTGACGGCTATTATTACGGAAGAAAACGTGCTAGCAGTGAAACATTTTATTCACGATAATAGGCGAATTACATATCAAAAGATTTAACACATATTAAAGATTGGATTGGAAAGCGTTCACGAGATTCTACACGGGCATCTTCGCGTGAGGAGGATAGTATCAAGGTGGGTGCCGCACTACCTCACCGACGCTCAGAAGCAGGCCCGGGTGGAATGGAGCCGTGATATGCTGAACAAGCATATTCGTCTCGGCGTGTTTACGACATCGTTACAGGTGATGAGTCCTAGATTTATCAATTCGATCCAGAAACCAAGCACATGTTGACAGTTTGGGTGTTCCACAACGAACCAACGCCTTCCAAAGTGAATCGATCTCGGAGCGGGTAGAAGATTTTGATCGCCAGCTTTTTTAATTTGACAGGCAACTTGGTGTCGATTCCCTTACGAGATCAAAGAAGCATCAACGCCGAATGGTATACTACCAAATGTTTACCAGAAGCTTTCTCTCTTGTGAGCAACAAGCGTAGCAAGTGTTTGGTACACTGGGCTCCGCGGATTACTGCTCCACCACGACAATGCGCCTGCATACACCGCGCTCAAAACGAGGGACCTCCTAGACAGCACGCCAGTCAAACGCCAGGTCACGCTCCTTACAGCCCTGATCTAGCACCGTATGTCTTCTTTATATTTCCAAAAATAAAAAATCAGCTCAAAGGGATACAATTTCCGTCGCCGGAGATGCGCTGGCTGCGTTCGAGCAGGCTGTAAACGATGTGTCTGCGGCGGACTGAAAAAAGTGTTTTGAAAACTGGTTCAGACGCATGAATCTTTGTATAGAGGCTGATGAAGAGTACTTTGAAAAGATTTAATAAAAAAATATGTACCTGTCGAACTTTTTTTTAGTGTCGCACAACTTTCTGAGTGTCCCACGTAATGTCCTCCTGTAGTACCCAGCGTGCTGACCACTAGACCAACGAGGCAGTCAATTAAAATATTTATCACTGAACTAATGAAATATTAAAGTTTGTTTTATCAGCACGAAGAAATATTTTTTTTATGAATGTACCAAGAAATAGAATTCAATACCATATCTGTCTAATAGGGTAAGGGCGAAGGGCCTTGTTACAGTTAGAATTACATACACACACTGCTAAGAAATAGAATTCAATACCGCGTCTGTCTACTAATGGGAAGGGCCTCGACAGTTTACATCTAGGGTCATCACTACGGCATCGAATGCCATTGTAATAGAGGCGATTTTAAAACAAGTCATTGCGAAGGTACCTTACCAGCCTACCACGGTCTAGAAAACGCTTTTCTGGGCAAGCTTGTCCCACCATATAATTGTTCACGCCTAAGCCCTTTCGGATAAGGTTGAAGTCAAATTTAAGCTTATATCCATACTAATGTTATGTTAAAGTGTGTGTGTGTGTTTGTTAAGTCTACACGCATACAACGATGAACCGATTTAGTGGTAGGGAGATAGTTTTAGTTCCGGAAAAGGACATAATATAATAGTTTTTATCACAAAAATAACCCGTAAACGGAGGTGGAAGTTGAAAGGGAAATCTGAATTTTAAATAATGTTTAAAAATCATTATTCTATTTAACGTGTCCATAAATAATGTTTAACAATTTTTGCAACAAAATAATAACACAATTAAGGTGCTTGTGGCGCAGTGGCGGCAGCGCTTTGGTAGTGATACCAAAAGTTAAGCAACCCACGGCGCGGTCGTGATTGGATGGGTGACCATTCCGACCATTTAAGTGACGTCCATGACAAGCATCTCCGTGCTTCGGAAGGCACGTTAAGCAGTTGGTCCCGGCTAATATCTGTGGTTATTAGTCGTTAAGCCTAGTCAGAGGCCCTAGGGCGGCTTGATAACATCTGACAGTAAGGTTTGTCTTCTTCTTCTTCTCTTTTATGGCAAATCTGTGATGTCACATTCGCCACTTGCCTTACATACACCCCTCCACCAATCCGCACTGAGCCCGCGTGGTGAAGTATGGCTCGTTCCTCCTCATAGTTGAGGTGAGGCCTTTTCCCAGCAGTGGGATCTAATAGGCTGACTTATTAATAACACAATGTTCATGCACTTCGTGAAAAAAATCACATTAATTAAAATCTGACATTAATATAAACAAAATAAATATTGTGCAAACAAAATATAAAAATAATTAGGTGTACTGCCTAATATTTAATTGGTTGAATGATAAATATTTAGTTTAGTTATAACTTGCATACCATCCTATTAATCGAATGCACTGGAGTATTATAAATTTAAAAATATACGTACTGTGTTATTGCAAATAAATACTACTTACTTACTTATATGCAGTTCTGTATTTATCACCGTAGTGAGATGCATTCATACTGTAATACAATCAATTCACCTGCTATACTATATTCTAACTAAGGCAAACCATTCACTCATGTCGATGCTAGGCGTTGGACAAGGCATCCAGATATTTTAAGTATCGATAGTAATGTCTCTTTGAAAAATTGTTACACAGTTTGATGTATTTTATTGGTAGCGTCGTCAATGTGCGTTTAATATTTAAAAATGGTGTCGATATTTTTGTTACAAAACATTGAAATATACGAACAAACATGCATAAGTTTTTTTATAGTTTTGTGGTGTCAAGATACAGCTATTTGAGTACTGTATAAAAATTAGGCAAGTGCGAGTCGAACTCGCGCACTGAGGTTCCTTACAAAGTATTTTTTCTACGATATAACCACAAAATTATGCAGTTTTTAAAATCAATTTTATTTTCGGATAATTTAGAAGGGATGTCATCTGATGATGACTAAAGTTAAATTAAAACACGCAAGACTTGTAAAAAAAATACGAAAGAAATCGCTTCTAATCACTGCAGCCTTTTTTCGTTTGCTTAGCAGAAATAGAGAGGGACTGAAGTTAAATTTAATCTTAGACAGGGCACATTGGGATTGAATCCAATGTCGATAGAAACCACTGACAGTATCAGACATACAGATATACAATACATGCAATGGATATGTTTTGTTTCAACAGTATCGATAAAATTACTACAAGCAACACTATCAAGAAAAAGTTACCAATATTTTTATGACTGATGACTTATGACTAATTCTAGATTAAGAAATTAAATCAAATATCACTTACAAAAATTAATCGACTGTGTCCCACTGGATGACACAGTCGATTAATTTTTGTAAGTGAAATTTGATTTAATTTCGTAAAAAATTGCAAAATAATTGCTGAAGTTATAAAAATATAACTAGAATAAGATTTTAGTGGTACTAACTCAACAATGTATGGATTTCTTATCTGGAATAAAAGTATTATTATTATTTGTTACTTTTGACGAAAATTATCGATACTTTTATCGACATTTTCGCATGTCTAATCTAGTCTGTGGCGTGCATTCGACGCATTGTAACTTGTGCGTGCAGAATTGGCATCTAGCCAAGGATATTCAAAGTGTCACATGGATAGTTTACCATTAGATTTGTAGGCAAATAAACAAATAAAAGTTGTTTTGATAAGCTCCGTCGGTGTTTTCAAATAAATATTGTTACCAGTATTTAGAACAGCAATATATTAGGTTACAAAACTCCCTGGTAACTTAATTTCGAGGAAGTTTGAGTTTGAAAGTAATTATTACGTATTACTTAACTTACTTGAGCTTTTGGCTTAAAAAAATCTGTAACAAAATAAATTATAAGCAAATTTATAAGGGATATATTATTACAGTCTATATTTTCTACATTATTCACGCAAAACTGTTTCGTGACAAATAGTGGAGTACTTATATCATTTTTTAGAGATGTGACGCCGAAAAGCCGAAAAATTTAACTTGGAGGTCTTTTTCTATTAATAAAACTAGGAGCAGCAATTGTAATACCAAGGGGGTTCGGCTTCATAATTTGCCTTAATACTTACTTATCCACTTTTCTGATGTTTTCTGTCTTTTTTTCCCGCCCGCAGAAGGAGGATTATATTTTTCGAGTATGTATGTATGTATAATTGTTGGCACGCCCTACAGCATGAACGGCTAGTTTTTGGCATATAAGGTGTCGTTACATTGGTCAAAATTGTGGTAGTGAGGCTATTTACATTTAAAAAATGGCGCTCGCAAATGGAAACAAAGGGGTGAAGGGGAATTTATTTTTTCCTTGCCATAGCAATATGGGTATCAAATGAAAGCCAGTGGAAAGACTATTTGAAAAATACTATATTTTTTGCAGTCGGGTGTTCAGTTTTTTCAATAATTATGTTTGCTTGTTTGTAGTCATGTGAGTAGACTGTGCCTTTTAGTTTTCATAATTTTGTCTTTTGTTTTAAATAAACGTTTGAATGAATTTAAATATTACCCATGTCATAACTTCTATTTAAACTGCTGTCACTGCTTCATACATTGAAAGGACTTGTCCTCTTTTTGTATGGAGGCTGGTTTTTTATTCCAAGATATCACCAACCACCAATAACCTATATTTATCTTTAAGCTACAAAAATATAAAACACGTAACCATAGAAATCTGAACTTTAAACGCTTCCGCCCTCAATTTTTAAGAAAAAATATGTTTTGTAATGAGGCATCATCCATTGATCATTACTTGTATTTCCTGGCTGTATGGTTATGTACTATTGTCTTTCCACTGGTGGATAAATACTACTAGGTACTACCACAGATTGTATAATAGATACTACTGTCAATGGAATGACAATTTTGCTGTAAATTTTTTTTCATGCGTTAATTGGTATAGGCGAAGGTGCGGTTTATGCACAGACAAAGGTAAACATTAATTTCAATTTTTCTCTAAATTGGAGGCCTTTAAAAATATATTAATTATGCAGAAAGGCTAGTTTTTGTGAACTCTTTCATATAATATTTAGTTTATTCTGGTTAGAAATATTGACGAATAAAAAACCATTAATGGATAAGTCCTTTGCCATAGAAAAGAGGCGCTGCTATCAAAATACGCAAAAAGACGCTGTTAAAAAATACAAGATAACATCGGAAAATTAATATTACTCCCAAAGAAAATACTAGTGAAGACATACACTAACCTATCGATATTCTTTTGTGAGTTTTCTAAGCAAACCAGATTAATGTTGTATTATATGTGAGACAAAGACTCATTGTGTAGGGTTCGATGAGGCGTGTGCAAAGGCAGAAGTTTGGGCAGAAAACGCTTATACAGGGTGTCCAATACTTAAATAATCCTTTGACTCTCTTTTCAAGTTAAAAGTCTTATCATTCTAGAATATCAATTTTTCTATTGCTTTATTAACAAATAATTATTTTACATTAAAAAAAACCATTTTATCTGTATAGGTCCTCTGTAATATTCCAAAATAGCTGTTGCCCGCGACTTCGTACGCGTGGACTCGATGATACAAAAAAAATTCTATTCCCGGCGCCATCCAGCTGTCATGATCTCTTAGTCTACCACGTCGTAAGGAGAAGAGAGGAATGAAAAATCAAGGTCAATATGCACTCTTTTCTTCGATAGGTTACTATCACCTCGCCATCCTCCTCTGGTAAGAAAATTTCGCATGGCAGTGACACCAACTTCAAAACTAAATTTTGTTGTATATCTTTCTTAGTAAAAGTGTAAAGGATTTTTGTTTACTTTTAAGTTTATTTTATTGAAGGCAGTTTTTTTCGTTTGTTAAAAAAATATATGTAATTTTAGTTTTAGTGTTCAGAAAAAAGTCAGATTTAATTTCTTTTCTAAACCTTACAATTTCTTAATACACACAGCACTTTAAATTGATATCTTCGATTTCGGTAGCCGGTAAGAACTACCGCAATAAATGAATGCCGATTATTATTTATTTATTGTGTCCCTAGCTTACTCAAAGGTCGGTTTGTAAGTTACTACTATCGTAAAGCTATTATTACTATTAGGAGCCTGTCGTGTCCCACTGCAGGGCAAAGGCCTTCCTACCATTTCTTCTATAACGTAAAGTAAGTAAGACTATTCTTAAACTCGTAGTTCAATTTCCATTAGTTAGTGATAAGTAGTATAAATAATAGTGCCAATTGACTTTGATCTTGCATTAATAATACAGTAATTCAACAAAATTTCGACAAAATGTCTGTGGTGAAAGTATTCACGAACTACTTAGCATTAAGGTCAGCACTATTAAATTATGACTCCTGAATGTAAACGCTTAAATACCTAAATTAATGCTGTAGCATATACGGTATACATGCATATAAAATCTGAAAGATTCTCTCGATTTCTCCAGGTTTCCGTCACCAGATCACACGCTGAACAATGTTCCCTACGGTGCTCTATTCATATCCCTTATAGTTGAGCCGAGCTGCTAGGGTTCTATATTAGTTGCTCTAGACCTTCAATTTCTGTACGTCAATAGGAAATGTTCATCACGCTGAACAATGTTTTCTAAGGCGCTCTATTTATATCTCTTATAGTTGAGCCGAGCTGCTAGGGTTCTATATCAGTTGCTCCAGACCTTTAATTTGTGTACGTCAATAAAAATTGCTTGTCACGCTGAACAATGTTCCCTAAGGCGCTCTATCAATATCTCTTATAGTTGAGCTCAGCTGCTAGGGTTCCATGTCAGTTGCTCCAGACCTTAAATTTGTGTACGTCAATAGAAAGTGCTCATCACGATGAACAATCTTCCCTAAGGTGCTCTATTCATATCTTTTATAGTTATGCTGAGCTGCTAGGGTTACATATCAGTTGCTCCAGACCTTCAATTTGTGTACGTCAATGAAAAATGCTCATCACACTAACTAACTTTTCTCAAGGCGCTGCTTTCATATCTCTCTTAGTTTAAGTGTACTGCTAAGGTTCCACGTCAGGTACTCCGATCTTCAAAATAAGTCATAGCCTAGTATTTGCCCAGACTCAATAGCTACAAAAATAAAAAAGTTTCATTCAAATCCGTGCAGTGGTTCCGGAGATTAGCGTGTACAAACAGACAAAAAAATTAAAAGTTGTAGATTCCTATTCAGTTACTATTTTAACATCACCCTAAATTAGTTTTTGGTAAAAATACTCAATGTACAGACGCATCGGTTTTACAGTTTTATTATTTGTATAGATATATATAACAAAATCAGTATTTTATTTGAAATGATAATAAAGACCCAAAAAATAAAAGTTTTAGTTAGACAGTAGGGTTATTTTGATTAAGCTGTAGTCAAAAAAATATTTTTATTTTCTTGACATCCTGTACAAAGAAAATAATAATACCTTAAAAATAGGCATATTTATTTTTCGAAACAGTCTAGACTTTTTGAATAACAATAACAGTATCTATGTAATACACATACATAACAAGCTGCTCTACTTTTACAATTACGTACTCAAGTAGATAGTTAAGCCTAATTAGGCGTAATAAGTTTTCATTTCATTGTAGGTTTTTACAGACTTTTTCTCTATTTAAAACTCCGTTTTTAGTAAAATGCAAAATTTCGATAAAAATCAAGTCTCTCTCTCTCTACCTACCTACTTCTAGAAAATAGGGTGACGGACCCAATTATGAGCACTTTAAAAGGTCATTAAACATAATTATTGAGATGCGTTTTATACTAATATTGATATTATAATCACCTGTTGTGTAAAGTAATACTTTTAAATTATATTTGGCCATTATCGAGTTAAAATTACAATTTATCAAAAAACGAGCCTATCTCCATTTATCAGCACAGTCATCACCAATTATGGTCACCTACTTACCCAGCTATCAGCACTACGAATTGTTATATATTTCAAAGTGCGAAAATAGAAAATATCCTAAAGAAAATTTTACTGTTTACTTTTTCATTGTTAATCAGTATTTTAACATTTCTACTAATTATGACACGTAAAAAAATACCTTAACATCTAACTTGTTCAACTCCAGTCTTAACAGATCTTTCGTATCGTAATTGACAGATCTTTAGAAGAGTAGGAATGCTACCTTTAAACTAGTAAGATAGTCCCACCGGATGACACAGTCGAATTATTTTTGTGAGCGAAATTAATTTCAATTTAGTAAGATGAATTTTAGAATAATTATTATTAAAGAAAACCAGAAAAATATTTGCTAGTTACTAGGCTGGTTTTTAAGGGTGATATGTTAAGGGATTTTTGTTGTTTTTCATGTGTTCATCTTAAGAGATCTGAAACACGTAGATATAATTTAAACAAAGTCAAATATCAGCATAGTTTTGAACCAAATATTACTACCATGATGATAATTAATGGTAAATTTATTTTCAGCACGGGGCTGGATTTTGAAAAAATACTATAATTACTTTTTACACAACACTCAACCATTCTTTTAGTAACACACAGTCCATTAAAGAAGAAAACATTATTTAACTCTATTTTATCAAAGTATTAGCAGGTGTGCTGATAATTGGAGAAATTGAAATTTCAGTAATTGGCACCCTAAATATATATTGTAAGTAAAAAAAATATTCATGAACATTATTTCAATTGAAGATGCGCAAAACTTTAAGAATGTGTTTAAATTTAAATACCAGTATTTCTAAATAGTGCATTAAAATGACTAATAATCGTAACACAAATCTTACACTTGATGTGTCAGAATGCCCGATAATCACTTCTAATCATACAAAGTTCACTTCTCTTTAAGATTAGCGCGCTATGATAAATGTAAACTATACACAGTGTTGTTAACACAATAATTTAATACTATCTAAAAGCATTTTTTACCCTTGCAACTTTGAAATCATACACATTTATCCTATATTTTCCGTTTTTTTCGAGGTGCTGATAACTGGTGCAGTGCTAGCATACACATTTATACTGTATTTTCAGTATTTTTTCAAGGTGCTGATAACTGGTGCTGTGCTAGCAATTGGGTCCGTCACCCTAATTATCTTTAATTTTTAGGCGTGAAAAAATCATTTTTTGTATGAAATATTGTAAAAATCTTTTTACCATCAATTCAATGTCATCTGCCCATCATCTACTCAAAGAGTGTGAGCTCTACGGGGGGTAAAAATTTCATTATTTTTGCGCTCGCACTGTTTTCAAGACACGAGCAATTGATATTTTCACCCTGTTCACCTATGAGTTATATCCAATGAGGTAACAATCGGGTCAAAAATTACTAAATCTTTTGGAGATCTGTGATTAGATCACCTTTTATAAGTCGCGATCACAAGTGATTCAAATGATCACGATTGTCACTACCTCTAAGTCTGAGTCGCGGCGCTGCGTTGCAGACAGACAGACGAAATTGTAAGGGGGCATGGTGAAACTGTAAAGGATTTTAGTTGTCAATAAACTCAAAAAATATGGCTACAAAATTTACTGTCATTTCCTTAGATCCATGTATTTACAAAATCGATACCAAAACACCCCGTCGCCCTTTTCAAATAGATAATCAAATTAATATATTTATGTTTTATCGAGCTAATTTTTTGCTGAGTAAAATGGGAACGTGACACGAATGCATTGATCTCCAGTGTACGCTTTGAAATAAATATTGTATACATGTAAGTCATTAGTAAGTCTAGACAAAAATCATTCACTTACGAGGGTCAAACTGAAAGTTCTTAGAACTGGCCACTTATAAACAATATAATAAAAAAAATATTCTAAAATTTGAAAATAGAACTCTTTGCCAATATTACTGAGTATATATTTCATTCATTTGTCATTTGTTTTACGACTTGGCGGCAAATTGAAAATTGTCTGTGTCACGTCAAAATGAATTTAACACGAGAAAATTTTCGTGCAATGTTTTTTTATGACTTTCGATGTCATTTAAGTCAACAAGAAAGTTATGATAGACTACGATTGGCCTTTCACGATGAAGCCCCATCTCGTGCGACTGTTTACAACTGGTTTAATGAGTTTAAACGTGGTCGCACTAATCTCACTGATGATGTACGTGAGGGACGGCCTTCTACGGCGACGACTGAAAATAACATCTGTGTTGTGCGGCGTATGATAGAGACTGACAAAAGAGTGACCTATCAGCAGATTCGGACAAGCTTAGGCATCGGTATGAGTCAAGTGCACAAAATCCTCCACGAACATTTAGCGGTCAGGAAGCTTTGCGCCCGGTGGATACCTCATAATTTGACTAAGGCTCAAAAACTCCATCGTGTGGATTGGTGCCGTAAAATGATTGAAAGATTTAACGGAGGTGACTCAAATGCTGTGTTCGACATACTAACGGGTGACGAAAGCTGGATTTACTGTTATGATCCTGAAACCAAAAGACAATCTGCTCAGTGGGTGTTTCCTTTCGAGGAGTTGCCAACTAAAGTGAAGAGAGATCGAAGTGCGGGAAAAAAAATGGTGGCCTCGTTCTTTGGAAGGATAGGTCATTTCGCAACAATTGTGTTAGAAGATCAAAAAACAGTTTCTGCAGAATGGTACACTACCAATTGTTTGCCACTTGTCTTGGAAAAAGTTCGAGAGAAACGACCTCGCAGTAGGATCCTCCTTCACCACGACAACGCCTCGTCGCACACCGCCAAGCGAACGATCGACTATTTGGCGACATCAAACGTTGAATTACTGGGTCACCCGCCGTATAGCCCCGACCTCGCGCCTTGTGATTTTTATTTATTTCCAAAAATTAAAGAAAAACTTAAAGGAAAGCGGTTTATGAATGCTGAAGAAGCGGTGGCTGCGTATCGCGATGCCATTGAAGAGACCCCTAAGGACGAGTGGGCAAAGTGCTTTTCCCAGTGGTTCCATCGCATGCAGCGGTGTATTGACGTCAATGGACAATATTTTGAAAAGATATAATAAAACTAATAACTGGCTAATGTAATCAGTTTTTGATTTTCTAAGAACTTTCAGTTTGACCCTCGTATCTTAATCCAGATCTAACAAACCAAACTTAAGTATTCTGTTTTAAAAGCAGGATTACTAACCTAGGTTACTGAAGTGTAAAAGAAAATCAAGATTAGTTTAGCATATATTATATACATGCTGGTTAATTGAATGGTTAAAATATAATAAATAAATATTGGACAACATACATACATTGCTTTGATCCCAAAGAAAGTAGCCAAATCCTGGTAAGCCAAACTGTGGTACCGCAGCACCCAGACCCGAGACAATATAGAAAACATGAATGTCTACATTGACCCGACAGGGGATTAAACCCAGGACCAATCAATCAATTAATCCTCGAATGATATTAACTAGTTTGGCATTACAAGTGTTATATAAGTTGTTTGTATCAACATTTGTTTTGTTACATACCGTGTTTGTTAATTGTTGTGTTGTTATTCCTGTGTGTATTTCAGCTCTGCCAGTCTTACGCGTCTCATTCACATCCGATGTAATGGAAATTGTTTTATAATAAAGTTTAAACGAAATCAGGAAAGCTAGTAGGTATACATAGACTGTGTAAACAAAACCATTGACAGTGCACGTTTTGAGCTAAATTGATTTTCTCCGTTATTTGGAAATCACCAATCCGCACTGAGCCCGCGTGGTGGCGTATGGCTCGTACCTCCTCATAGTTGAGGTGAGGCCTTAGCCAAGCAGTGGGACCTATATAGGCTTACTTCACTTTACTTTTAATATTTGGACATGTTAGAATCTTTTTTCCAATTATGTCAAAAATCGTCCAGCGGTTTGGGCTGCAGGGCGTGCCAAATAATATGGATCTAGACATACATACATACGCTCGACTCATAATAATGTCCTCCTAGCCAAATTTTTGGTTGCAGCGGCCTATTTCAACAGAAATGCACAAGTGTGTGCGCAATACACAGGTTCATTCTCTGTTCCTTCACTTTCATAATTCGGTGAGAAGGCAGTCCGATATGACCGTAGAGATCAGGCGCAGGACTATCGGCTTAACGTGCTTTCCGAGGCACAGGGGTGTTAACACTACCGACTTACTGACTCCGGAGCTGTGTTTAAGTCTTTCAAGACAGAAAACTCAACACTCTTTGCCCCAGGATTCGAACTCAGGACCTAGTGGATAGTACCACTAGACCAACGAGGCAATTTTACAAATTACCTCGTAAATAAGTTAATACATATGTCTTAGTGTGAAAGGCTGTTACTGAAAAATAGAACACACCTCGAATTATATTCGGTTCACGTTCTTCGTCCAAATGCATGTCTGACGTCATAGCGCCTGTGGAACATCTGTCGGTTTGATTCAAAATGGCAGTTGGAGTGTGGAAACTTTGACTTTATTTATTTATTCATTTATTGCAATATTGTACACAGCTTATAAAACTAGTAGAACAAAACCCTGTAAGGGTATAGCAATTTAAAACTAAGCACTTAATTAACAGAGTAGGCATTATTAACATAGATTAGCTAATTTAAAGATCTTAGTTATCTATTACTATGGCTAACTACTATCTTATAATCTAATGTAATATGTAATATTAATAAATATCTAATACATACTTGTTTATACAAATGTATTTATTTGTAATGTACAGTATAATATACAGTAATAAATAATCTATAGGTCTTTATCATCTTAAAATAGATAAGTAATTAAAAATTTACAGTTGTATCATAGGCATAATAAAGTTTGTGGTCATAATATGGACCTAGACATACATACATACGCTCGATTCATAATAATGTCCTCCTAGCCAAATTTTTGGTTGCAGCGGCCTATTTCAACAGAAATGCACAAGTGTGTGCGCAATACACAGGTTCATTCTCTGTTCCTGAAAATATGTAGTTGTAGATAAATCTTTATTGCACACCATAGAAGTAACAACAAAACAATTTACACAACTTTTTTTACAAAATAGGCGGTCTTATCTTACATAAAGGTTGTACTAAAGTCTTTGGTTCGATTTCAGGGGCCAATTCTCGCGCCTTCGATATTATACCACATACGATATTTATCAAAAAAACAGGCGGATATTACAAAATTTAGATGTTACTTATTCTCATCTCATTAAGTATCAATATGTCAGAAATTAACACATTTAGTGATATCCGCCATGTTTTTTCGATAAATATCGTATGTGACATATATCGAAGGCGTGAGAATTGTGACCTAGGACAAACATGTGATAAATATCAAAAAGTACTTATGTGCCGTTGCCTAGTTTATTTACAAAATTCTATTCAAACTTCATTCCCTCAAAAAATTGTATGCATAAAGCTAATCTATTTCGTTGGTGTTTCAGATTTCAGAGGTGAATAGCTGTTTATAAGAAAAATAAATTTAAAAAGCATATGTAATGAGTATTCTCGAGATATTATTTTACTACCGTACGAGGGAATACACGCCTGCAATAAATCAGAAACTATCTCACAATTTTTAACTCTAAACATTGCACCATTGAGTTCCAATCCGTTTGCCTGCCAAAACCATGTTCCTGTCATGTCCTGCAAACTTCCTGTAATGTAAACATACATCATCCCTGTACTACATGGGAAACTTTTTGCATTCAATATTAAACTTTATCATCGTAAACAGAATATTATCTTTTATAAACCCCAAACTTAACGTAGGTAGGTACAGACAAGAGAAAAAATCCACGGTCATGTCATGTTAGTTTACAAAATTACATAGACATTAGACATATTTTTAAAGTTTTTTTTCACAGCCTCGTAACGACGCATTTTCACGAACACGTTTAATTAATATTTTAAGGCCGAGAAACTAGTTTGAATAGGTAAACGCGTTTACCTCTGGAACAATAGTTCGAATTATTAAAATACTAGCTTTTTCCTGTGACTTCGTCTGCGTGAAATTAGTTAGTTTGATAGTTTGTGTTTTTGCAAATTCAATACCTAATCATTTATTCGATTCAGGACAGAAAGTGCCACGTGTGCACGTTATTATTTACATCCTATCTACCTTTTTATTAACCTGCTTACAATTTTAATAAAAAAAAGTGATTTTGATTTGAAAACTTAAATAATGTGTACAACAGAATTAAAGTCAACAAACCAATGAGCCTGGTAATCCTCAGATAAAGTTTCTTATCTTTTTTTTTGTTCAATTTACCCATTCTAGGTAGGCAAAGGATCAAGTCCATACAGCCACGTCTTCAGTATCTTTATTTTATGTTTTTTTTATCCTTTTTATTAGTATTCTTCTTTTTTTACAACTACACTAACACTAAACTACCAACTAACCTAACCTAACTCATTGAAATGCGAGGATGGTTCGCATTTCAATGCTCTCAGCAAATTTTTGAGCGGGAGCCATCGAGCCGGATCATATAGGAGCGCCTTACTTTGTTTCTCACTTTTATGTCATTAGTTCTCCTCTGCAGCATATTACCAAGATTATTCCACCACACAATCACAACAATGACCACGTAAAACTAATTTAGAAAATTAAGAAACGTTTCTTAATCCCAAATGCTGAAAAGTCATGCTCACTAAAACACACAGATATAAACATAGACGAAAAACGAAATCTGCAATATGTAAACATATTTTTTTAAAAGCATGACAAATAACACATTTTTTTATCTGTAACCACGGGTGCTGTAAAGTATTCTAAGGTTCAAATAAAATGTTGTACAAACGGGAAAAATATTCCTTTTGTGATGATAACAGACCGAACCCTGTAAGTAAGAGTAATGCTGACAGATTATGATAAATTAATGTGTGGCCCACTGTACAGTATAGCGTTTAAGTTTTACTTATTGTATATTATAATGAACTTGAATAATTAAAACATAACGGTGTAGCGCAAGAAAGTTCATCGCAATTTGGATTTAAATGGAAGCCAGAGACCCCTGAGACTCATGCATACAGCTACTTTAATTTAAATAAATAAATTTTAATGCCCAGATGAGACACCACTCTGTTGTGGGTTGCAACTTAATTGGAATATTATCTTCCAGCAAATAACCAAGTAATTTCGTGATATCTTTAAGTTTATTGTCATTAAATAATACAAGTTTTTTGGTTAGGACGACACCATCGGCTAAAATATAAGTCTCAAAGACGAAAGAAGGTCTCTTATCTCAATTACTTTATTTTATTCTCTAAAACTGAACTGCGTCAAAATGGAAAATAATACCTGCTGGCTTAGGGGCCATTCACAGGGATCTATCATTGACGATACGTTAAAAAACATGTCAAGACGGATGGATGTTCACATTACATACGAAATTGTAATTTTTAACAATTTGTCAAAATATTTAATTAATGATTTTCATGTTTCCAATAACATGCAATCAAATTGATGTTTACATTGGTTTCGTGGTGTCTTCACTAGAACTTGAACAAATTGAGCCGATTTTTATTAAGACGATACGTGTTTCAAGACTTATCTATCCTTTTTCACAATCTATACATCTAACCATATACCATTATATTTAACAATATAATAGGTTAAGCTGATTTCATCTTAACTGATGGTTAAATATTTGTAAAAATATTTCCATTGGATACATGCGGGTACATTCCCCAAGTATTGATGAAATCGAACGCCGGCTCACTGGCGTAGCAAGCACTTGCAAAGATTCGTCGACTGACTAACGTCCTCCGTAGCTTAGTTGGTAAGAGCACTCGCCCGGATAGCGAAGGGACGTGGGTTCGAGTCCCACCGGATGACACAGTAGATTATTTTTTGTAAGTGAAATTTGATTTATCACTGTATTATTAATAAAAGATCAAAGTCAATTGGCACTATTTTTATACCACTTATCACTAACTAACGGAACTTGAACTACGAATATAAGAATAGTATTACTTGCTTTACGTTATAGAAGAAAGGGTAGGGAGGCCTTTTCCTTGCAGTGGGACACGACAGGCTCCTAATAATAGTAATAACTTTACAATAGTAGTAACTTACAAACCGACCTGTGAGTAGGCTAGGGACACAAATAAATGCTAAGCTGCAATCTATTGCGGTAGGACGGTTTGAGTCTGACTTTTTTCTGATCATTAAAGCTAAGGTTACCAATATCTTTTTTACAAACGAATGAAACTGCCTTCAATAAAGTAAACTAAAAAGTTAAAAAAAATCCTTCACACTTTTACTAAGAAAGATATATACGACAAAATTTAGTTTTGGAGTCGGTGTTACTGCCAAGCTAAAGTTTCTTACCAGAGGAGGATGGCGAGGTGATAGTAACCTATCTAAAAAAAAATGACTATTGACCTTGATTTTTCATTCCTCCTTTCTCCTTACGACATAGTAGACTAAAAGATCATGATAGCTGGATGGCGATAGGAGTATAAAATATATATTTTGTATCATCGAGTTCACGCGTACGAAGTCGCGGGCAACAGCTAGTCCGTGATAAGTGTGAACACCAGCATTTAAACTGAATTACTGCCATCACAAAACACGATTCGACCAAAATACGAACCGTTCTTGTGTGAATGAACTTTTACAAGTAAAGATCCAATCAAATGAGTCTCAAGAAAAGTCTAGTCAAACAAAATTTCCCCGCAAAACAATATGATCTATACTGTCATCACGAAATACCCATGATTTCACATCCAATCCATATTTTCTGTTGGATTTTGTGGGAATGTTGGCATCTTTGAACAGGGAAGTAGCTTGCACGAAACTACCAAACAGTGTGTTATGAGCTTTATGTCAGTAATGGTTAGCCAAAGGTTGTTCAAATCCTGCCCGTGTGCGAATTTTTGATTTCTTATTTAAACATATATAAAATAAGAAAGAACACTGTGCGTGTTAAAAAATATTTATGTCAGTAGATAAAAAAATAACTTTTTCAAAACGTTGTTTACGAATTGTTAACGATTGATGTCTATGAAAAAAGTTATGTTTTATTCCTGAAAAATAAAACTTTATACAGCTCTCCTGCGAAGTTCTCAATATGTCGCTTAGTCAATTTGTCCTTTCAGGCGTCGATGTTTTACTATTGTCTTGTGCGTCTCATCGGCAAGTTAACGTATTCGCTTGCATTGCAACCCAGTATTGACGTACATGTTGATGCCATGCAAACATTCGTGAGACATGTCCTAATATATCTAAATAATAATTTTTAATTCAAATTGTATCTCTATATACCTACTATTTGTCAATATTGTATTAATTTAGGACTATGACAATAATGTACAGTTGCTTTATATTCCTTGTGTGACATTTGATATAATAGTTTAATTGAATCCTGACATAGTTTTTATCTGAAATTAGGTACCTACCAATTTTTTGTATTCTTATTTAGTGTTTTTTTATAAGTAAAATTTTGTTTGCAATTTAGTTATGTGTAACCTGGTATGCCTGGGTGTTCTGCACTGTAATATACCATGTGTAAATAAATAAATAAATTTGTTCTGATAGTTTTCAGCCTAAGATCTGCAATGTATCACCATAACCTGTCAAACCTCAGAAGACCCGCGAGCGGGCCGATATCAATTAATTTTCTATTGTGTCTGGAAACATGATACGTGAAGTTAACTAACACAATTATTTATTGACTGATTGTTTGTTTTCGGGGTTTATTATCCCAGAATAAGTATCCCAAATAAGAATGTTCCTATTTGAACATATTAAAAGACTCAAGAGTGAGGCAAACCCAAAGTAGACTTTCCAATTTTAAAACTGGCAAGCGCCTATCAGAGGTAAAGGAAAAAACGTAGACGAAAGTTTCTTACGAAAGTTAATTTGGAAAGCAATTCACTCTCGTTCTAGCTAGAAGGTACTCCCAACCAAGCCAACTAGACAAATGTCAAACAACTTTCGACGGCGAATACCATAAAAATACCGATGGAAATCAAAAAGAAAAGATGTTAAAATAAACTTAGGCATTTCGTCTACATTGCAACAATATTGTTTTTAATTTTCTTAGGTAATATCGTTGTATTTCTCATAGTAAGTCGTTTAGTAGTAGCACTCACAGAATAGACACCTACGTGGATTGGTGTCTTAATATTTTTTTGTTTAAGATATTTGATTATTCACGATTATGTTTTGTTCGATGATGGCCGCAAGAGAACTTAAAACATGTGTATCAAAACATAATGATTTGTTGACGAGTTAATTAAAAGCCCATCCCGAGTATACCCACTTTAGATTCCCACATACATTTAATTGTAAGGTGTAGAATTCTATATTGAAAAATTCTGTGTATTTTTCTGATTTCCATAGTGCCTTACTAGTAATTACCCGACTGCGAAAGGAGGGTTAGGTTTTTCGAGATTATGTATGTATATTTTAACTGTTTGGCACGCCCTACAGCCCAAACGGCTAAACAGTTTTAGACATATGAGGTGTCGTAGACTTTGTTAAAATTGTGATAATGACACAGGCTATGTACATTTGAAAAATAGCGCCCGCAAATGGAAACAAAAGGAAGAGGGGATTGATTTGTTCCTTACCATAGCAATATGAGTATCAAATAAAGCCAGTGAAAAAACCATTACAAATATATATATGTATCATAATTTTTGCAGTCGGGTGTTGTTTTTTCAATAATTATGTTTGCTTATTTTTATTAATTGATTATCGAAATGTCAAATCTTAGGTAGGTATTTATTTTATTTCATTCGTCAAACTCCTACGTCAATCTCCTAATTTCTTACCCCTATAGTAATAATTATTTTTACATTGCTATTACACTTGATTATATTTTACGTGACGGCTAATTTGAAATGTTGTCTTCATTTTGTCATGTCGCTTATTTGTCATTAATTCCGAACTAGCTATATTGCCAAACAAGTATTTTTTATAGCAGTGAAAATTCATTATCAGTAAGATAGTATCATAGTGATTTTTCAGTTCAAGTCCAAAGGGGTTTATTTTAAATAAACGATAAGTTCCTATGAATTTTATTCATTATTTAGTCACCTGTGATAATATTTCTGTGCTTTTTGCTTTCACCAATCGGCAGTCTGTGAATTTTCTAATTGGAAAAGTTTCATTCAATAGAATATAACACGTCAGAATCTTAAATTGATGGGAGTTTAAGATTTGAGTCGTTGGATCTGTTCAACAGATGGAAGCAAATCAATTATCACGGATCTTTGTTATTCTAAAGCTTTTGACTAGCGTTGAGACGTGTTTAAAAATAAGTAGCCCTGGTCTTATTAGTCAATTGGTTGATTAATATTTAAAAAACAATATTACAAAGGAAATGAGTAAATTGTTTGTCTAATGCCTGTTTTATGTATTAACAATGAGCCAATAAACAACAAATTGTACTAATATACATATTTAGAATTCCTAAAAAAAACGTTTTTTTTATTTTTAAACATACAATTTTTAGGTTTTCAAATGAGGTTTGTTAGTAAAAGTTATGGTAAATTCGCTATTTAATACGTTTTAGATTATTTGAACTTTGTGACCTATCACATTGTATTATTTAACAGTAGTTTATATTTATATATACAATTGATTTTAGGTATCTCAGAACCAGGCATAATTTTATTAAACAAATATTTTTAACATTCACAGTGTTCTTTCTTATTTATATGATTTTTAAACCTTTGCGGTGTTATTACAAAAAAATTAGACCAGGTTTAAAATGGGTCTAAATATTAGCCGATAACAGAGGAATGAATGACACATTCGTGACATAACCTAATAGAGAAGCCCTTTTCTAAATGGCTAGCTAATAGCTTAGTCCTGTCTTAAACCCGGTACTAAGTTTTTTGGAATAACGGGGTTGGAGTTTTAAGCCAAAGGTCGTAGGTTCAAATCCTACCCGTATGCGAATTTTTCGGGTTTTTTATTTAAAACTCATATAAAAAAAATATTATCTAATATTTTACCTTTTCAAAATAACTTTAAAACCTTAAAATTAGCACAAAAACAACAAACAAGCAAAAACAGTAAACGGCAAGGCAATGTTGTAAAAACGGCAAGGCAATGTTGAAAAAAAGGCTAGATATTATAAATGTGACAAAATTAAATGCTTAATCAAATCATACCTTTTTAGAATATCTGTATAGATAGGTACTCTTTTGAAGAACTTTGAATCTCTTTGATCACGTAGACACGAAGCAATCATTTAAACTCCAATTTTATATCAAAGAAAATTTTCACCTTCTAATTAATTATAATAAGTGAGTATGTTAAGACCTAATCATAGAAAGAAAAGAAGACGAATATAACATTAAAGCCTAGGCTTTCAAAGAGAACCTTTATAAGACTAATTAGTGGTATACCTATTTTTGAACAAAATATTATTTATAATAATCTTAGGTTAGAGTTCACCAATTTTAATACAGCCGGTAAACATCCATGGTTAATTTGACGAGTTTCAAAAAACAGCAAAATTCCATCAAATATCAAAAATGATAAAAATCGTAATTTTGTTTCTCATTCTCTTCTTGTGATGAAACTTAAAACTACAATAATAATTATGAAAAAAAAAACAATGGACGCGCGCCTCCGCGCCAACTCAATTTTTTTCTATGCTGCCAAGGGTACACCTAAAAGAACCACTACCCATTATAGAACTTATTACACCATCCTATTTGTGTAGCATCCTACTTAGTAAATAGGAATGTAATCGAAGTTCACTACTTAGGTTCCTACCTTCCTAGTTGGGAGCCCCAGTCTGTAAGACGACATCCGTAGTTGCGGCTGAAGCCGCCCCTGTCACATGGCTTCATGTCAGTGCGAGCGAGCGCGAAGGCTAGAAAATACGGACAATGCGTTATCTGAGTAGAGCACCTGCCTATGCATCCTTCCTTTCTAGTTAGGATCCTAAGTAGGCTGCGTCCTTCTACTACTATCCTACTTAGGATCCTAGTTGGAAAGCTACAAATAGGATGATGTAATAGGTGCTTAATACTTGCTATTGTAAACACTCAACACAGCATCCAATATGACGAAACTTCGTACAGGTTTATGCTAAAAATAGCCAATTCGGTTTGCTATTAATCACAGTGTCATGCAAGCTTAATTTACCACCCTGTATTCTGTCAACACACCACCTGCTCGTTGATACACGCTGGTAATTAACATGGGCAAACACTGAACGTGACTAATTATTGTTTTGTATATTGATTAATTATTACTAAGAACCACGATCAATACATTCTGTTATCTGCTTCTTTACGCCCTATATAAATTGCGTAAGTTTGAAACCATACAACTGTGATGCAGCCGCAATTCGGTCAAGCTGTGAAGATTAGTACTCAGCATGCACTTGTCCAAGAGGGCCTTAGTTCAAATCCCGAGCCGGGCTGAAGTTTGTTTTTGTAATATAGCCTAAAATATAGATATGTTATAGTTCTGAACAAAATATAGCCAACTATCATGAACCAACGGATTACATGGACTTTTGGACAACTCAATTACAGTTGGAGACAAGCTAGTTCGGACCAAAGTGCGGCAAACTTCTTTGTAATAGACCGGGGCTTGTGTGCCACAGTTTCGAACCTGGGTCCAAAGATTATGGAGTTACAGACGCGACGCACTCGATTGATTATGCTGCTTTTATTTTGGTTTTACCTACATTAAATTATAAGTGTCTAAAGTGCAGCAAACTTCTTTTATATAAAACAGAGCTTGTGTGACACAGTTTCGGACCTGGGCCACGATTCTCCTAAAAATGAATGCATTTTTACTAATGTGCATTTCTTTCCACTGCATGAAAGTCGTGCCCCTGGTGTTAAAGATTAGTGGTTGCAGACGCGACGCGAACGATTATCTATTTCTCTTTGTTTGTTACCTATGCTAAGATAAAGCGTTTCAGAGAAGAGCTGTACCTACCTTACGAGTAAAGTAAAGAATATATTTATTATTTTCCTCCGTCGTTGACAGAATACTAAACTAAGTTTTCTGCATCATAGCTTAGTAACAAAATAGGTAACTTTGTGACAAACTCTTTGAATTATCGAAATTTGACTGCCTCGTTGGTCTAGTGGTCACCACTGATGCGATATAATCATTAGGTCTAGGTACTTAAATTCTTTCAGCTGCTTTTATTTGACACAACTTTAGAATCTTCTAACGTTGGTCAGCGCTACCCTGCCGGCGGGGTTTTTATTTTTATGCCTAAACTTTATTATGCAAGGGACAAGTTAGACAAAGTCGTGTCAAGGTCTCTCCGACGAAGTTAATAAGTCGGGGTTTCATGCAATGAGACTAATTTAGTAGAGTTAGGTCAAGTTAGTGGAGTTAAAACATTAAATATGTAATTTTGTCTATGATATTTTTCGTTATTATTATTTAGTCGTAGTTATACGTGTATCTGGGAAAATAAAAGGTATACGATAATTTAAAGCATAAAAAGGATATTATAACACTAGAACAGATAATATGTAAATTGTTTCTACAAATACCTACACCAATTACCCAGCCCCAAACTCGGCGTGAGCTTTTTTTGCTAATAGTATTACTAATAGCCAGTCTAAGGACAAATAGAAATGGTCCAATAACGGAAGTTTTATTTGTTACATAATATTTTATGTAAAATCTAGGATATATCGTTGGTAGAGACCAGACGGGATGTCACTTGTTACTTGGCGGATGGGTCGGGCTCTTGTGTGGGACGCTACCTGTGTCGACACACTTGCAGCCTCTCATCTGCCCGGGACAAGCCGTGATGCTGGTTTGGCTGCGGGAAGTGCCGAAAACTTTAAAAAGAACAAGTACAGGCAGATCGACTCCCGGTACCACTTTGTACCGTTTGGAGTCGAAACACTGAGTTCGTGGGGTCCCAACGCTATCTCTTTTTTTAAAGAGATTTCCAAGAGGCTAGTTGACATCAGTGGTGACCTAAGAGCTGGCAGCTACCTTGCTCAGCGTATAAGCATCGCTATCCAGCGCGGTAATGCTGCCAGCATCCTAGGAACCTTACCACAAGGACCCTTTTTATAATTTTTGTTTTTGTGTTGTATTAAGTAATTTATCTTAATTTTTATTAATAAATGGTACTTATTACCTACTTGTATTTGATTTATTTTGATGTATAAATTTGAAATCTGATTAATTTAGGCATAAAAGAACAACTTACTAAAATAAAGCAGCAGAAAAAAAACGTTCAACTTAAAAAAAAAGAGTTTAAATTGCTCAGGTCAAAAATTCTCATTTTTTTATGCAAAAAACAAAACAAAATCTTTCATTTCCACTAGTACTGTCTCTTACACGCTACTAAGTACTTGCATTACTTAATTTGTGTATCAAATTGCGATCGATTGCCTCTAACAAAACACGTCAAACTTTGCAACACCATATCAAGACTTGCGGGATTCCTCCAACTCGGAGACTTATTCCTTGTTTTATCTCATCGTATATTTCATACGCAAATTGGAAACAGCCGCGTAGGCAGTAAAGATTGTACGCGATTTTGTATCGCCAAAGTTTTTGCTATACCGAACTTCGGAATTGTGATTTATCTTCTAACGCCGCGGGCGGTATCGACTGCTGTTTTAGGGTTCTGTTTGAGAAGTTAGGCATTACACATGGTTGTGGATTACACATGGAGAGCGACAATGATAGGTGGAAAATCAGTCAGGTCTGAGCACTTATAGCTAGGTACTTGCCGCATCAGCTTTCAGGGGTTCAGGTATCACTTCACAGGCCACAATCACTCGAAATGTCTGTAAGGAGCTTCACAGGATACACACGCGGCGAAAGCGCTCTGGTCGGTCTAGTACATGTGTCATAGGGAACGTCTCGATGTCGACTCGATCTCCGGGGTTCTCACGGTACGTTTTAAACAAATAAAAATAAGGCAGGTATGCGTGTGAGTGTGCGCGGCGTAGTATCAATAGGGTACACAAACAAATCAAAATATTGTAGTAAACAGGGTTCTGTGTTAAAAAAGTGCTAACTTAACCCTATTCGATCATATATAAAAATGCGCTCTTATCTTATCTTCATAGGGGGGGCATTGACCTACGGAGCACCTCGACCCACTAGGATTTTTTGTGACTCCCCATACCTTTACTCTTCAGTGTTCCTTAAAGACTTTTTTAACTGTCTGTACATTTTACTATGTCTTTAGATCGGATTCGGGTTCTAGCCGGTGCATCGCATTCACACATCAAGTGATTTATGTCTTCTGGCTCTTCTCCGCAGGATTTGCAGCTGCTGTCTTGAGGTCCTGAGTTAGTCCCATCCTAAGAAGCATTTTATTTGTGGTGTAGTGCCCAGGTAATGCCCCTTAGAAGAGGTCTCGAGTGCTGGCGGCTGTTAAGCATAGATATTTGAACCATTTTCTAGCATTCAGATCAAAAAAGGCTTTACAGTGTTCCAGGGCATTTATCCTGGACCATTCCTACGCATGTTTGGCCGTTACGTGGTTCTTGAATGCCGCGTTAATTGTTCCATTTGACAGTCCTACAAAAGGCTCAGGGCTAATTAGTCTAGCCGACTAGCCCCGTCTTGTTAATTCATCAGCTTTCAAAATACGCTCTTACCTGTGTAGAAAATTCCGCTTCAATTTCACTGTTATTACAATTTTCATTTAGTGTTGGTGCTAAAATTTTCGACTTGTTTTTATATATTTTATAATTAAGTAAGAGTGTATTAACTTGGGACAAAAACACACACACGCTTACAAAATCATAACATAATAGGTATTACAAGACTGCAGAACAAAACAAAAAACAAACAAAGAAAAGTGCCCACTGGAATGTTTAATACGAGCCTTGCAGCGTACCGCGGTGTATCGGTGAGGTCCAAGTCAAAAGGACCTCACTCAGCATAAACCAGGTCCTCGGGAGGCTCCGACGCTGGTTTTCAGTGGGCCCCTGCTGAGTGAGGTGTATGTCAGTTTTCTCCACTCGGTCCGGTCCTGCGCCACATGTACCGCTCCCTGTATCTGGCCTCCAGTCACCTCCTTGAGTTGGTCCACCCATCTAGCTGGCGCTCTTCCTCTAGCGCGCTTCCCCTCCATTTGTCCGAGAATGATGAGTTTCTCCAGGCTGTGCAATGGGGATCACATTATGTGCCTAAAGAAACTCCGGATCCTTTCCTGGCACGTAGTTAGCAGGCGCTTGGTGACCTTTAGCTCTTCAAGGATAGATACATTGGTTCTAATAGCTGTCCAAGGAATGCGCACATTACATTATTATAATCATAAAATCTGGTGGGTTCAATTGATTATGTATTAGATACGGAACCATGCCACACTTGCGTTTTTCATCCTTTCCATCATTTTTATTGGGCACATTCCGCGAGATATAAACTGGTATCAGTATCAAAGTTGTATAGATGTGGTTGTTTTTCCCGATTATTATCAGACTTGCGGAGCTCTTTACTAGGGCAAGTAAGAATACCACAAGGTTTTTAAGGATTACTGATTAATTTCTATAATTTCTGATATATATGTTTGGAGTGGTAAAGGGTCTACCTCCTAGTGGTTCACCCCGGGCAAAGACTGAATATTTCTAACAGCGGTGGTAGGCTTCGTTAGGTGCCGCCTGGTAGCTACCACCCTCTCATCGGAGCCCTGCGCCAAGCAGCTTGCTGTGTTTCATTCGTAAGTGGGAGTGCCAAAACCATCTGGGAGAGCTCGCTTCATCGTCGAATCTGTCTACGCCCCGTCTGGTTATTAGTATCGTTGTAGAGGGCTGGAGCGACAACGCAACTTTGCGCGTCAAAATTACTATTAATGTACCGAATAATGCACTTAACGGATAGGATAATCAAAGAGATTCGGACGACAGCACGTTAAGACGTTAAGCTAAATATTGCGATTATGCTGTTGTAATTTGTCCACTGCTGAACAAAGGCCTCTTCCATAGGTTATCAGTGACCTGTTACAAGCGGCCTGCATCCATTGCGTTTAAATAATCAACACCCCAATAGCAAAGCATTAGACCAACGATTCAAAAGATCAACACTTATGAAAACCATTTTCGGTAGCTAAAATAAATAGAGTTGGATTTTAATAAATATGACGTTATTCCCTTTTCTTCTTAAATTGTAATAAAAATATATTTTACCACTTGAAATTAGGTAGGTACATTAAGCGACTTAAGGCCAGTCAAATGTAAACATTGAGAAAGGATATTAAAAAGAATATATTATGTATTTCTTCAAACACATATGTCGGTGAGATGGCAATCCGATATGACCGGAGAGAGATCTGGCGCAGGATCATCGGCTTATTAACACTATACCTACCACAAAAAAAAATAGTTCGGAGGTGTAAGCAATTTAAAAATCGTTACTTATTAAATAAATCTAAGAAAAAATAAAATTGCAAACAATTTGATATTCTTAGAGGATAGCACGAGCATTTTTAAAATTAAGATAATCAAATAACTTAGAAAGATTTGGGTTCTGATAAAAAAGGCCGACCATTTTGACACTGACCGATCGGTTCTCATCGCTTCGTAATGTTAGCGCTAAAATCTTTGATCGAAGACTTCAATAGGCACTGCTCCATTTAAATATTGTATAGGTAAGTCAGATTTAGAAGTTTTTTTTTCATTGATGACAAAATTTCGGGTCGTATCAGGAGGTGAAGAGAAAGGCGGAAAGCAGAGAGGGATGAAAAGATTCTTCCGACAAGAGCGAAGCTCCTAAATTGGAAATAATCCTAGCCACGGTTAATGGTTTTACAAGACTTAATACTTAATAAAACCATTAGGTTCCAATGATTTTAATTTTTGATGCGTCCTTATTAAAATTGTTATATTATGGAGACTCAATCACATGTGTTGTTTATTTATCCAAATAACATTAGACAAATTTTGTACAAGAAATTCGTCTCTCTGAACAAAAATAAAGAGCTTTATGATGTTTTGAAAATAAAAAACATTGAAAAATAGATTTCGGATATTCCTTTTATCAATAAATTAATAAAATTAAGTACCTAGATATAGTATTTTCTTAAAGAAAATGCGTCCAAGTCATTTCAATTTCAGGACCTAAGAACCTACTTATACTCATAAAAGAATAAAGCCATATACGTTTTGGTGCCAATGTCAAACCATCCCTACCTTCAGAGAATATTAGAACCATAGTCAATGTTATGTCAAGGCTACTATACGATGTTCTATGGAAATTGGAAATGGAACAAGGATGTTGATGAAAATGCGAGAGTATTAAATTAGTAGAACGGCTGCCGCAATTTGATATATGCCGTTTATAAGACAATAGAAGTAACAATATCCATAGCATCAGCAAATAAAGCTAAAATCAATTCGTTTCGGCGCAATTATTTAACCGACTTCATTTTATCAACCTATTTAAAGATGTTGACCAAAGCCGGGCCTAGATTGCGTCTTTGTAGTTTATATTAAAAAAATCTTGGTTTGAATAGTAATTGCACTGGTATTTTTGAAATATTTCGAATTGGAGTTTTAAAGTAACACTTAATCACAAAATTTATAAATTAATCACATAATTAATTCTGCAATCACAAAAAAACCCCTCAAAATGCCTAATCTGCCATAGAATTCCTCGTAAATCCCTGATTATTTTTCAAAAACATTTTGTGTATTCTTTTAAATATTTATAAATTTTATCCGAACATTTTGTAAAGACGCATGCTGATGCAAAGTGGGCCCAGTTTCTTTAGAGTTTTGGTCAAGATCCTTTAGCAGTGAAAAACAATTTTGAGGTCGCTTCGAATTTTATTTACAGATTGTTGCTTCTACCTACAAAGTAAGTACAAAAATTAAGTTAAATAAAAGTCCTAGCTAAATACTTTATGGGTTACTGTCATTTATGTTACTAAGGAAAGTCAAAAATTTCACGCAGGAAATAAAACTATTTGAGACTTAAGCATGAAAATCGTCGAAAATGCAAATATATATTATTACAGATATTAACGACGCTGCTTATAATAATAACGTGACTCTCAAAACCATTAAATAATTATGAATACTTTATTTCGCTGTTAAAACGTAACGAACCCATTCATTTAACTTTTTATCTCATTCAGTGCGGTCACGAACAATTTGATTTGCAAATTAAAATACATTTTTCTAATAATTATCGTAACTAAGTGATTTAAAAAAGTGACAGTGACATCATTACAAGTGATTTCTTAAATGAACAACTTGAAAATAATGACTCTTATGCCACTCTATTGCTTGATTATCTAATCATATTTTCTACCCAGTTATACTGTCATCCAGATACTCTGATATTATTGGTATAATGGTAAGACTTCGAGTATTGCAACCAATACATGTATGTACTCGTAGTATTAAGAGTATTTGATGGTATCTTTCTCCGCACTAGAGGCCTCCAAGTCCTTATAAGACATAAAGACTAGGAGATCAGTATAAGGTACAGCTAAATAGACGATTGGTATCAATCATGCTACTTTTTCTTTACATAGCCACGCTTTTGCAACTCAGTGAGAGTGCCAGAATTCTGGCGGTCTTTCCAACCCCATCACTTAGCCATCAAATAGCGTACCGACCGATTACTAAAGAATTAGCCAGAAGAGGACATGACGTCACCGTCATCACTACTGATCCTGCTTTCGGAAAAGACCGTGCCCCTGATAATCTGACAGAAATCGATTTCCATGAAATGTCTTATAAATTACACAAAGATGAATTTTTGATAAAATTTGGAAAAGAAACAAATCAGTATACACTTTTGAAAGAAGGATTAAATGTTCTTCACATGATATTTAGTAAGCAGCTAGATATGCCCGAATTCAAAAAGTTAATCGATAACAAAATTAAATATGATTTGCTAATAGTAGAAGCGTGTGTTCGCCCAGCTATGGTTCTTTCGCATGTGTTCAAAGCACCAATGATACTATTAAGCTCAATGGGTTCAGTGTTATACTACAGAATCCTCGGAGCTCCAATTCATGAATTTTTGTACCCTTCGAGCTTAAGGAAAAGAATTTACAACTTGACTGTTTGGGAAAAAATCACAGAAATCATTAGGGTATATGCTATAAAGTACTTGCTTTATAAATTTGAATTTGAGGAGCATGAATTGATGAAGAAACATTTTGGGGAAGATACTCCGACAATACATGAATTGAGAAACAACGTGGATATGCTGTTTCTGAATATTAATCCAATTTGGGAGGGCATTCGACCAGTGCCACCTAACGTTGTTTATTTGGGAGGACTGCACGAGTATTCTAATTTGGATTTGCCACAGGTGAGCTTGAGCTTTGTTTGTGCTTTTAATTCACGAACATGAAATCCTTCAAATTAATGTCAGGTTATATTCCAAAATATATATACTACTCAAAACAAAATAAGGGCCACGAGGTATTTTGTCTGTACCATTAAAATAATAATACCAATATATTTTTTTTTGTCTCCATAACGAAAATTAATGTTGTTTTTAACGTGTAGACCAATAAATTTATTCCAATAATATTGATTAAAAAGTTTATTTGCTTTTGAAAGAAAAAACTCATTTAAGGTTAAAAATAAAAAGAATGTAAAGTTACTGAAAACAAAAGAAAATACTCCATGCTCATCTTTTAGTAACGGGTATGCCCCCCTCGTTTCGCTACGTACTCCTGAAGCCGGGAGTGCATGCTCTCAATCAAATGGCTGACATTTTCCATTGGAATCTCTGCCCAGGCCCTTTTAACAGCGTTGATGAGTTGCTGTTGGTTGTGGATTTCCTGATCACCGTCTCTAACTCTTCGTTTCAACTGATCCCACATGTGCTCTATTGGATTTAAGTCCGGACTGTTCGCCGGCCACGGCAAGACTTGAATTTGAAAGGCTTCCAGTACAAACCGAGTCGCTTAAGCCGTATGTGCACGAGCATTGTCTAGCATCAAGATGAATCCAGGACCCGCTCGCTGGGTAAATGGGATCACATGTAGTCTGACAACTTCCTCAATATACCGCTGAGCAGTAACAGTACCGTCATTTAAAATAGCGAGCTCAGTTTTGCCGTGTAAGCTTATCCCGCCCCAAATCATTACATTTGGACCACCAAAACGATCGACTTCATGGATGCAGGCTTCTGAAAATCTCTCGCCGTGTCTTCTCCATACTCTAATACGCCGATCGTCGTTAAAAAATTTAACTTTTCATTCGTCTGTGAAGAGCACTATGCCCCATTGGTTTATGTCCCAGTCCAAATGTTGACAGGAAAATCTTAAACGATTTGCACGATGATTTCTGGTTAATGGAACACGGACAACTCGCCTTCTTGATGCCTGCTGGTCTTCATGCAATCGATTACGAATAGTTTGGTCACTGACGCGAGTACCCGTTGTGAGCCGTAAACGATTTTGCAGCTTGCGGGCCGTCGTTGTGCGATCTCGGCGCGCACTTAATCAAATGTAACGATCCTCTTGAGCTGTTTTAATGCGAACTCTGCCCGAACCAGGTCTTCTTCTAACACTGCCGGTCTCTTGAAAACGATTCCATAGATTTTGAATAGCTCTTTGAGAAAATCCCAATTGCAAACCCACAGATCGCTGCGAATGACCTTCTTCAATCATTGTAACGGCTCTGTTTGCTGTCAGCGAGTCCATATGACGCCTGCGTGCTTGTGGCATATTGCAAAAGATGTTTCTGACTCGAGATATCAATGAACTCTGATAATTTCTAATAAATCAAGAAGCTAAGGAAAGCAAAATGTCAAAGAAAATGGAAAGAAAATTTTCAAAAAGAATTTTAAATCAAATTTTATTTAAAATTGTAGCCAGCATTAGATAAATACTACAATATTAAAAAGTTTAGGTATCAACGAGTTTGTATACTCAATATTTTACTACTTTCAATATAAAAATGTTTAATAATTTACACCAAAATTAAAAAATACCTCGTGGCCCTTATTTTGTTTTGACAAGTATACATATTTGTTTAATAAGAATATTACTTTACTGTTCCTGCAACAACAATATCCACATTTATTGATATGGTAAAATATTTTCACGACTCATACTACGATTCATAGCTCCAGGCCTAGTGTGTTGATTTTAAAACTCGATGACCAGAGTTCTGAATTCGATCCCCAGGCAAGTTGTGTTGTTTCCAGTTTCATTACGACATTGCAGGAATGATTTAACCTGTTTTTTCTATTAAAAAGAACGGGCTTCATGCTTTGGAGGGCACGTTATTTTGTTAGTCCGATCAAGGCAAGTTATATGCCTATGGCGGCTCATTAAATCGGAGGGTTGTATAGGGAGGTAAGTTAAGAAGAAAGTATTTCGATGTGTGACCCACTAAATTAATTTACTGTTTTAGGATCTCAAACATTTCTTAGACTCATCAAATGGGACAATATATGTCAGTTTTGGGACAAATGTAGACACAGCACAAATACCGAAAGATGTTGTAGAAACTATGGTCAATGTTTTTTCAAAGCTGCCGTATAATATACTGTGGAAGTGGAATCAAGATACCTTGCCGGGAAGAACTAAGAATATTAAAATTTCAAAACGTTTCCCGCAGGCTGAACTATTGAGTGAGTATCGGCAGGTTGGGTTTTCATCACACACAAAATATTGGGCTTATAAAGTTTGTTTGAATTCCGTATTGCTCAATATTGATACAATCTTCGATGAAAACTTGAATATTTATATTAATTGACAAACACTAAATAACAAGATTCAGTCAAAAAGTTCACTATATTCGTACCTAGTTACTAATTAACGAATCATTTGGAAAAAAATCTCTCATACGAATCTAAAAAATATAATTGTCCTTTATTTTTTCTAGGATATCCAAAAATTAAATTGTTCATCACACAAGGTGGCCTGCAGTCAACGGATGAAGCTATACGCTTTGGAGTACCCCTCATTGGCATTCCATTGGTATGGGACCAATGGTACAATGTGGAAAAATACGTTCATCATGGGATTGGTGAAAAGCTTGAATTGGAATCCATTTCTGAAGACATTCTTCGGAATACCATCATTAAGGTTATTGAGGATGAAAGGTAAGGTACCACTTTTTATTTTTGTAGCCACTACACAGACTGGCATATAAACCGACTTTTGATTAAGAAGCCTTCTTAATCAAAAGTCGGTTTATTTATTGCAATTCCAAAGCAATAGGCTAACTATAACTTCATGGTCAAGCTGCCAAACTAATGTCATGATAACGTTAAGCAATAAATTCATTTTGTTTAATTATTGTGGTACAATTTTATTATCGAAAAAGGATAGGTACAGTGTTCGAGCGGTTACACACGATGTCCAAACCGAATCCGATATACTCGTACGTCCATCCGAAAACAGGTTTTATTTTTATATTATTATTGTAAATGGGTTTGCTCTTGACTCTAGACTAAGCTAGACGTAGAATAGACAGAGTCGACGGCGGTGGAACGAGCTCGCCCAGAAGGTTCTGGCACTTCTACTCACTAACGGAACACAACAAGCCTGGCCCCGGTGGGAGGGTGGTATTTACCAGGTTCAAGGAAAAAGTCAAGGAGCCTACCACCGCTGATAGGATTGTTCAGCCCTATTAGGCCAATTTACGATTTTTTACATTTTGACGTTCATAAGTGGCATTTTTTGTCCTAAATTGCATAAACTATTTTTAAATTTTAACTTTGACTTTGCATTGTCATTGCCCGGGGTGAACCACGAAAAGGAGATCCTTAACCTTATTTAAAAACTAATGATGTATTTTGGGCTCGACTCAGATTCGAATCGGACGTAGTGCGGAAGCACTCAAACAGATACAATATCGAAAGAATCACAAGGATTCAACGCAAGTACTTCAACATAGCAGATAGGGAGTCTGCGAAACCCGATGTGAACTATGCAAATGACTAAAGTCTGACAAATTCTTGTGCGACCCTCCTTGGCCCCCCAAGACGTGCGGGGGGCGAGGAAATGTCAATCACACGTGATTGTCATAGTCAATTCATTCCCCGCATAGTCACCCGTCACCCGCTGACGTCTAGCGTGCCACATCCCCTGCACTTTTGGCAACCGCGGGGAGGTCGCAGATGAACTTGTCGGACTATAGCTACCAGGAAGAAATAGGTAAGTGCGCGGGCCGCGTGGGTGGATTACCATATAATGGAAGTGTGGCCTAACATCAAGAATGACTGTCGCAATTGTACGCGAGCAGGCACGGACAGTCAACGGTCGGAGGTGGCTAGGCACGTTCATGCACCACTAGGCACCTTCAAACTTCCTAGAACCAGATTTCGCCAAGTACATATAGACAAAGTTGGTCCACTACCGCTATAAGATGGTTACCGCACCGCTACTGTCCCACCTCCGTTGATAGATTTACTCGCTGGCCTGAGGCAGTACCAATGGGTACCTCTTAGTCAAGGCACTCTTATCTGGATGGTTGTCACGTTTCGGGTGCCCAAAAGATATAATCACGGATCGTGGTCGTCAATTTGAATCTGCTCTGTTTGGATATTTGTCTTAAATAGCAGGTTTCAAACACAAGAGGACCACGGCGTATCACCCCGCCTGCAAGGAGAGATTCCACAGGCAGTTGAAGGCAACGGTAATGTGTCATGGAGATAATTGGACTGAATCTCTTCCGCTAGTTCTACTTGGGATCAGAAGCGCCTTCAAAGAGGATCTGCAAACGTCTTCCGCGGAGCTAGTGTATGGAGAAACGTCCAAATTGCCTGGAGAGTTTCTTGACCCTATCTCGAACACAACTAGCGACATCACAGACTTTACTGCAAGACTGAGAATCGTCGTCCAAAACCTTCGACCCGTGCCGACTTCACGGCATGGTCAGAAGAAAACCTTTGTTTTCAAGGACTTAGCTACGGCTACCAACGTTTCCTTGAGAGAGGACGCACTACGTGGCGTGCTACAGTCTGCTTATACAGGACCTCACGCAGTCTTGAAACGAAACGTTAAATTTTATACAATTTTGGTGAAGAATAAACCTCTGACGGTATCAATAGATCGATTAAAACCGTTAAAGCCTTTGTACTTGAAGACAGGCACACCGAAATACTGAATAAAGAAAAGAAAAGTCCTGAAAAAGAAAATACAAACACTGAAAATAGAGAAAATTTAAATGGTAAGAATAATAAAATAGTTCCTGATTCAAATAAAAAGACCTATTATACTACTAGGCCGAGTACGCTTCCCCAGTCACCATTGACCTTGACGGTCTCTGGGGGGAGTGATGTGGCGGGATCCCACATATTATATTGATTTATAATAAGTACATATCCTTATATCTATAAATTTATATATTGCACTAATCATAGCTCATACATACATTTACTCATTCATCGCAAACAATCTTAATAACATAGCATCGCCATCGCATCGCATCGCGCAGCACAGCTGGACGCGTGCCTCGTCGTGCACCGGTTAACGTGTTGACGTGGGCGAGCTTCATGTCGGTTCGGAGTCCACGCATGCGCCGAGTGCCCATCAGTTACGAGCGAACTTCAAACCGGTCGGCGATCACGAATGCGCCGAGCGTCCATCAGTGCATCGACGCAGAGTGAATCAAGACACGAACTACGGCGAATGACACTTCGGTTCTCGCCGCTCCGCCATCTTTATCTCGCTATCTATTTTCTGGTATATTTTGCTGCCTATTAAATTTTTCTAATGCGCAACACGAAATGCTAAAAAATAATCAGGTTTTCTTGATTGGACATCAAGAAAACCTGATTATTTTTTAGCATCCCACATATCGCATACATAGGCATAAAGAAGTTTTACAACACTTCAGAAGTATTGTCCGTCAATGAGCGGTGCTACATAAGCCAATTGACAGAAAAATATTCTTATTTCAGCTACCGGCAAAATATAGACCGTCTTCGCATATTAATGGAGGACCAACCCCAGAAACCTCTGGAACGAGCTGTCTGGTGGATAGAATACGTCATAAGGCACTCCGGCGCACGTCATCTTCGTTCGCCCGCAGCAAACGCCATCTGGAGTGAACTAGAGTACTTTTTGCTGGCATTTTTGGTTTTGATTGTATTATTTTTAACTGTATTTGTTATTTGTGTAATGTGTGGTTGGAGAAAAAATTATAAATTTAAGTTACCTTAGATATTGGTGGACAAATTAGTTTGTTTTTACTAAATCTGAATCACTTATAATTAGGTGGCTATGATTATCCAGTTTTGTTTCAAAAACATTTCAAAATAATACACAAATACAATTCTTACAAGACTTTGTTTTTAATTTAAATATTCAAGTGAATAATTATTGTAAAAAGAATATATATTAAAAAAATAAATATGCATTCTGTAAGTCATGAATATGTTATCGTGCAATTAATAACTAACCTTTCTTAATTCAAATTAGGAAAAAAATATTTACGTTCACATAAAAAAATATTGAAATACCTTTTTGAATTGAAATCAAGTGATGATGACACAATGTAAATAAATTAATTTATCGATTAAGTAATTAACAAAAACGTCTTTAAGAGCAAACATTTTATAAAAATAGTAGGTAATACCATTGATTAAAAGGTAGGTACCGGCAAAAATGGGCTCAATTCCAATTCGCCCTGTCTAAGATTATATTAAGGTTCAGTCTCTTTCTTTCTCTGCCAAACAAACGAAAAAAGACAGTATATTAATTTAGAAACGTCAGACTAAACAGCTGTCCGTTGCTAAGGAAATAAGAGAATCAATAGACAATTTAGTAGGGATAGATTCGATGACGACTAAAATTAGACGAAAACACGCAAAACTTGTGAAAATACGTAAGAAATCACATCGCTTAATTCGATGTTTCTGAATTGTGGTAGTCTTTGTCTTTTCGTTTGTTTGACAGAGAAAGAGAGATACTGAACATACATTTAATCTTAGACAGGGCGCATTGGAATTGAGCCCAAAGCATATTGTTGTAATAAAATAAAAACTAGATACCTTATAACACGCAAAATATCAACAGTAATTTAGAACGTAAAACATAGCCCGGTAATGACAGTGCCCGAACAAGACAATGGGCTCAATTCCAATGTGCCCTGTCTAAGATTAAATTTAGGTTCAGCCTCGCTCTTTCTCTATCAAACAAACGAAAAGAGACAGACTTCAATAATATAGAAACGTCAAATTAAGTGATGCGATTTTTAAAGTATTTGTACAAGTTTTTGCGTGTTTTCGTCTAACTTTAGTCGTCATCGAATGACATCCCTACTAAATTGTCTATGGGTTCTCTAATTTCCTAAGCAACGAACAGCTGTTTAGTCTGACGTTTCTAAATTAATATAGTCTGTCTCTTTTCATTTGTTTGACAGAGAAAGAGAGAGACTGAACCTAAATTAAATCTTAGGGCGCATTAGAATTGAGCCCACTGTCAACACCGCTTCTGCTCTAGCTGCAAATCTGCAATCCAGCATGGAATCCAGTCACTATCTACTACCCAACCATGCCAACTTGACAACTGTCAAACGACTTTCGACAAAGAATACATCGAAAATACCGATGGAAATTAAAAAGCAATGGTGTTAAAACAAACTGAGGCAATTTATTTAAGAGGAAACGCGGTCACGTGGCATTTGAAGAACATGTTGCTGTCTCGATGCAGTCTCTGGCGGCAGCCCAAGCAAGAAAGGGACTAATGCGCTCAGACGATAAATCGCTTCTTACATTTGACCAAAACAACAGTTCGAAGTCCTTTCCTCGCCCAAAACAAATGATAATATTTCTTTCAGAAATAATTGATCAAAAGTTTGGATTATGCTCCTATGTTTTAGTTTAAGCGTTAATTTGCGTAGATTTTTTAGGAGAGCGTTTAAAATTTGAGGTTGAAATTTGGCAATTTTTTTAGTTTTTGAAGGCTTACATTTTCTTTGTTAATTCGAATATGATGGAAAACGAAAAATTTGAGCACAGCTGTGGTAAATCTAGATATTATAGTAAAAAAAAGTTTTGGCTTTAGCGATCATCCAGAGAAAAAACAGGGGACTACGTTTGTATGGAGAAATGGCGCCTAGTCTTTCCCCTTAAATTGTAACCTCTGGTAATTTCTTTGTATTCGTCGTCGTAAGTCGTTTTACCGTTGTCACATAATAAGTACTAGTACTCCGTACAGAAGTATGACTTTGCAATGAAATTCAAAGAAATATCTACTCAATGTTGTCAACGAAATGGTGTAATTCAGTTCGCCTCAGACTCAAACACATTTTCGTGTAGACACCTACAGAAATACATTTCAAGATAATTTCATTCTTATAACTCTGGAATATGAATCATAATACACTGAACCTATTCAGTGAAGTACTAGCTTCCGACGCGATAGGGTTGACTGCTACTAGAAGCTACTTACGCCATCTAGCGCACCTTTCTGGCACTTTATTCATTTCGTCCAGCCAGCAACGTAATTCACACATAGTGCCGTGCGCCGCCGGTAAATAAAACGCGCGGCGTCTCGTTGCTCGCTCGCAACGGCGCAACACCCAACTTGTTTAGCCTCTTCCAATGGGCCGCCGCGCGTAGGTACGTTTTTGCTACCTAAGCGGGGAGTTACACAGGCCTGCCGTTGTCTAGTTGGCTTGGTCGAGTAGTATTTGTTCACGGCCTAGTTTACTTAGATTGATTGTAAATTATTTTCTAAGTAGAGCATTGTTTCGAATACCGAGACTATAAAAAAATGTAAAAAAAATGTGCAGTTTCGATCTAACCAGCGACTAGACAGAAGCCAGATTGCTTACTTTTAGACCAACGAAACCAATTAAGATTCACGTAAGGATATAGCACAAGAAGGCATTAGCGCATCTCGCAGATGCTCTGTTTATTCTTAAATGAGGAGATTTCGAGTAAGAAATTACTTATTTAATTATTAAAAAATATATTCTCAAAGGCGCTAAGAGGCAATTTAGGAATTGCCATATTATGGCAAAGCGATATGACCCTAATTCCAAAATTACAATTTATTAAGTTATTTTGTATAGACTCGTACACCAACGCAATGTAAATAATACGAGTATATCCCAGTGTAAAACTTAGCCTAGTGCAAATAAATAGCCTTATGTTTTTGCATGGTTAAAAATAAACGGACTTAACAATCATTGTATTAATATTTTAAAGGTTTTACTAAAAATCACGCTTTCAAATTTTGATTTTAAAAATAATCTACATAATTAGGTCCCTAGCACTATCACTAAACTCCTACTGAAAACACTTCATTTCCAAACAAATAAAAACCCTCAAATCAGTTCTTTTTGATTTTAATTCTGCTCTTACATAACCGTTTTAAAACATACAGGCTTACACTTACAAATAGAGCTATAACAGTAAATATTCCTATTAATAAATAAGCTACGAGTTCTAATTCATAATACTCGTGCCAGGGCATGTTGGCTGAGGGCGCGCGTAGGTGACGTGCGCCGGAGTGGCGGATCACGTACTCCGTCCACCATACTGCGCGCTCCAAGGGAGTCTGGGGCTGATCTCGCATAATGAAGCGCAGACGCGCTATGTTCTTGCGGTAGCTGAAAGAAGACATATGGAAGAGGTTTGATTAAAGCCACAGAGTTATAACATGACATGACATCCTTACCAGAACTTTTTTGGAATGCTCTTAAGTTATTCAGACTTGACTTGTTATAACACGAAATGAACAGATCAACTCAAAAGATTAATTTCTACTAGAATTTAAGACATAATTGTTGATATGTGATTGATCATAAAACGCAAAGGTAAAGGGTTTCGTAAGGCTAATTGATTTATATATAGGAACTAGCTTTCATCTAATCAAATCCAATATGAAGACAGTCATATAATTAGAGGTATATTTACCTTTCATCACGAAGAAGCATATTGATCCCTTCATTAAGTTTCTCTTCAGTAACACTTTCCATATCTACTCTGACTCCAATGCCATAGTACAAATACTGTTCAGAATTGAAATCCTGGTCTCCGAATACTGGCATACCAAGCAGAGGCACGCCGGCTGTGATGGCTTCATCTGTTGACTGAAGACCACACTGAGTTATGAACAGTTTAATCTTCGAATGCCCTGGAAATGAGATATTTAACGCAGCTGTGATATGCAATGTTTTGTTTGTACCAAGTCTTCTAGGTACTTACTTCACGTCCGCAGCGACCCTAAGTAGATCGTGGCCTCCGACATCAGAAGAGGCCACGCTTTCCAATTCTGTGGAATTTTTTGCCAATAGGCTATCCGTAGTCTACTTAGCACTTTCTCTACTTCAACTGTCTATTAAAATCTGAGGCATAATAGGTACTCTGCAATAATAAAAACATTTAAAGAAAGAACTTACTAAGGAGATCAGATTGTGGCAGCCATTTTGAAATCTTGATATTCGGAGTACGTCCAGGTAGTTCATCCTTATTCCACTTCCATAAGATATCGTACGGTAACTTCGAAAAAACGTTGATAAATATCTGTGTTCTTTCCGGTGGAAACATTTCGGGGTTCACGTTGGAACCAAAGCTTACGTATATCACACCATTTTTAGAAGAGTCCAAATATGTTTGAAGATCCTGAAGCACACAAGTAGTAAAACTTAGTATAATTGATATTATTATATTTATATTTATGCCACTTGCTCAACCACTTCTTGCAAATACTGGCCTCAGGTAGATCCTTAGCTTGCTTCTGATGCAGCCCACCAAGGTAAACAACATTAGGAGGCACTGGTCGATTGAAATCCCAAAGCGGGTGAACATTCAAAAACAGCATATCCACGTTCTTTCTCAACTCTTCCAGCCTTGGCACATCTGGGCCGTACATCCGTTTCATAGCTTCATTGCCAAATTCTTCAGTTTTTGGGTAAATATCACAAAATTTATAATCACGGTATAGCTCGGATATTTTTTCGAAAATTGTAAGGTTATAAATTCTTCTGTGCGAAGAAGTTGGATACATAAGTTTATGTGACGCTGCACCAAACATGTCCAATAACATCACACTACCTGCAGATAATGAGCTGAACTGAATCACAGGTGCTTTGTACAAGTGTGAAAGCCCTAAAGATGTTTCCCCTACTACTTCTAAGATTATCAAATCGAATGTCTTTGACTTATCTTTTAAGAACTTTTGCACTTCTTCTGACCTTATTTGCTGTTCCATCATCGAAATTATACTTTTTCTTAAAGGAATAAACTGGTCTGTTCTTATTACGCTCCCAACATGTGCTTGAAGCGTTGCTCTCCAAAATTTGTAAGATATATCGTGTACGTCTATTTCTGTTAAATTTGCTGGAGCGTTCCCCTTTGGAAATATTGGATCTGGAGTAATGACAACCATTTCATGACCTCGTTTAGCTAGTTCAAGGGTCAGAGGTCTGAAGACAACTTGATGGCTTATAGATGGCGTTGGGTAGTAGGCTAATATTCTAGCAGATTCACTTGCACTTAAAAGGCTAATTACATAGAGCACAGACAGTAAACGCGACATGGTTGCTGCTTTGTAACTATTGCTATGATTTAGTCTAAGCACAGTTGCATGCGAGCAATACATATTTATGAGGTACATAATGACTACATAGTTCTTTCGTCATGATATTTTTAACACGTACAATAAATAATTTTAATATCGATTGTTCCATAAAACCTGCGTTATATGGCCACTCAAATTTATTGATAGACCTGTCCGTCATCACCAGTGATAAGATATTGGCATTTATTCATCTAAACTTCAAGGTTAGAGTTAATATAGAATTACTAGTGGTTCCCCGCGACTTCGCCCGCAAGAGTTGGATTTTCGATATAAACTTTCATCCCCCATTTCACCCTCTTAATGTTTTTATATCGCGATAAAATTTAGCCTATGTCCTTTCCAGGATCTCAAACTGTCTCCATACCAAATTCCATCTCAATCGCTTCAGTGGTTTAAACGTGAAGAGGTAACAGACATACAGACACACTTTCACATTTAAAATATTAGTATGGGTTAGTTCGAATCGATTTTTGAAAATGTGAACTTCATTTTAAAAGTTTCGTAGTCCGAACAAGGAAACCTTATAGTTTCATCATGTCCGCCTGTCTGTCCGAGATTTTGCTAAGGAACCGTTGTCCTAGAATGCGATATAAATAAGCTATGTGTGTATATGTAAATAATTTTGGAAAATATTTTTTTAGTCTACTCTCCTACATGTGAAGTGAAGATGTATTTTTTTCGTGTTTTGTCTAGTTTTGGTCCCCCCTCTAAATAAACATTAAAGAAATGTATAGAGGTTAAGATGACTTTATTGGTTTAGTAGTCATATTCGCAGAACTTGGGTGTAAGATAAATTGTATCTCATACAAAATCCTTAGAATAAATTATCTAAATTGACTAAGATGAAGTAGATAATGTTACGGAAATCATCGAGTGCGTGTCTAACTCGCACTTCGCCGGTTTTAATTGTACCTCGTTCAAATTATTTGAAATATTAATAAATTCAGTCGTTATGTTTGTTATGCTTTGCGCGCCTTTTTTACTTTTTTTATTAATTAAAACTTTATTGCAACAAAAAAGAAATTGGCGGACTCAATGCCTTAAGGCATTTTCTACCAGTCAACCGCGTGGGAATACAGAGAGATAATCAGTGGCGGGACATTCAGTAATGATATATTATTAAGGAAAAACTAAAAATATAAGTACATACTAGATACATACATTAAAATATACACTTACCTATACATGAAATAATAGACATACCTAAATAATTATTAATAAAATACGATATAATTCATCAGGAAAAGTGATATGACGACATTATTACAGAGGAAAAGGACACTTACTCCAAACTATACAAAAATGTTGCACTACTGTGCCAATACATCTACTAAACAATGTTGAAATAAAAAAAATGTATTGTTATTTATATTAGGTCAGTGTTATATCAATTCTAAATCAGTACTTCCTTGTTGTTTAGGCAAATAAGCGCCTCAGTATAACTGGCCATCACTCACCATTTCAGCTTACTATCAATGATATTGAATAAAAGTTCTGACACGGTCGCAAAAAAAACCAAACTCATCTCGAATTCTTTGCTCATCGGCTGAACTAAAGCGAAACCTTGTCCAACTTTTCAAAAGTTAGCTAGTAAGTTTCAAAGTTACAAACTCGTTAGGTGCTACATTCCGACTGTCGAGTTAAAACCCAGTTTCAGCGGAACAGTGTATTGACCCATTTTTTTTTCAGGTATGTTACAAGTTTAGGTTATTTTACATAGAAAGTAAAATTTGAAAGATAGAAAGAAAAATATTTTATTTGGAACATTACACATAAAAACAAGCACATATAAAATTAAAATAAAGTAGAGTTTGTAATGTTACCAAACTGGTACCCACTCAGCTTTTATGCCATGGTAAGCCATGGCGCTGGTTTTCTGTGGGAACCATTGATGAGGTAGAGAGAGTTACCACCAGACATTACAATTTAACCCAAGAAAGACCTATAAACTAAACTATTGACTAGAACGAAACTATAAGTGGTTAGGTATAACAAACTATTAAAAACCCATTTCAAATAAAAAAAAAAACAATGACAATGTTCAGGCGTGTTTGCTTGTAAGTATGCATGTGCTTAGTAGGTATAGGTATGTATTTGCTGTTACAAGTGTACTCGTACAAAAGGTACAAAAGGTCGTACAAAAACTCGTAAAAAATTTGCCTAAGAAACCTTCTCAGAATTATTTTTGTCCCGAAGCAGTGGTAGGGGTTATAAATATGTTGGAATGTGTTTGAGTGGTTTACAAATACTTAAATGACTAAGGCCCACTTGTGCAAGTCCAGATTTGTTCAAGTTCTATTATCTGTTTTAAAAGCCCACTTGCGTAAGTCCGGATTAGCCAACCCAGAAGGTTCAAGTCCGTATTAGCTAATCAGGACTAGCGCAAGGCCTATGATCTAAATTGCAAGATCATTTGCGCAAGTTGATCTCCGGACTTTTATTGAGTCATTCGCCTGTGTGAACCGGGAATCGAACCTACCCTGCATAAGTAGGTACCTATCAACTGGTGCTAAAATCAAAGGTGAAGAATATAATTTGTAAATTTATTATTTAGGCTATTAAGGCTATGAACGGTTCTGTCATAAATGAAAACACTGTCACGTTTTGATCATAAAAGTAAACATATACTATTTCATAATATTAATGTTTATTTAGTTACCTTTCGTGACAAGCCGCACTTAATTATAGTTTTATTACTAAGACACGAAAATTGCAACGCTAGTATCAAGATAGTTATTAATTTTGTAAACTTATGACAGCGAAAAGTGTTTGCTGAAATTACATACATCGCGAAAATTTGACCTGAATACAATTATGATGGACTCGTAAAGTTCTTTTAAAATTAGTTTAGTGCTTGCAAATTTTTGTTAACTTAATATTAATATTAAATATACAGGGTGTTCACTTACAACCTGTATATTTAATATAATGGAGAGCAAAATTTTTTTTCACGATTTCAGTATGACTTCATAGTAAAAGTTGAAGGGAGGTTGTGTAGGTATTAATGGTCATATACAGGCCCTTAAAGGATAAGACTGCTTACACTAACACCCTGTATTTGATTACCTTTTGGAAACAGAATCCTGCAAACCTTATGTTGTGTTTTATGTTGTAACTAGACAATTTGCGTTTTGAAGTTTGAGAACTATCTACGCTAATAGTATGAATAATATTTTGGTACTAAATTAACAGTTTATTCATTAGGTTAATTAAAAAAAATCTATCTGGATCGTCCAAGCAAAACGAATTCAGACTTTAGGAATAGACTTATAATAAAAGCTACACTTCTAAAAGTTACACGCATACGATTTTAAAAAGTTAAAAAACGAATTGCCGACGAATTTCCGGGTCCAATTTTTTGGATTGGAGGGAGTTATACTAACAGGGCAAATGATAGTCTGAAGGTACTCTTAGCTTAGGGAACAGCGTCCGGAGCCTTAAATTTGTAGTTTATTTGGCTGGACTACATTGGGCAATAAAACTAAGCTAGCGCGCCGGTTTTCGTTGTGTCGTAATCTCTGAGGTTCTGGGCTCGAACAAGGTCAATTCAGAAAAACACATTTTAATTGTCCTGGGTTTACGTGTTGTGGTATCTGTTGTTTCTGATTTTCTTGACAAAAGTGCCCTAGCTACTTACATTAGGAGCAATATAAATGTCCACTTTTTTTTTATTTAAACCAGGTCTGCGGCGGCGTTGGCAGAAAATTCCGAATAGTTCAAATAAACTTTTATTTGAACTACTTGGAATTTTCTTACCTTGCAGGTAATTGCGAGTTTGCGCTTTCCAATAGGTACATTCGGACCGTGATGATTGTCATGCATTGGAACGTAATTTATGTATACTCTGTGGGAAGGGGGATAAGATATCTCTGGCCGGCCGGGGTCCAAAATTTATGTTGTAGCTTGAGAACTTGCAATACACCTTTATTAATTAATTAAAGCGTATCATTTCGAATATGTCAAATGGCGACAAGAAGAAACGTACAACACGCGTGTGATAAAATTATTCATAAAAATTGTCGGTCACAAGTAAAGAGAGTAAAAATAAATATTGTTGTAGACTTCCAGAATAAAGCGTGGATCTATACATTTACTTAACAAGAATTGCAAAAAACGCTTAAGCTTTTACATATTTCATATTCGGAAGACCAAAAAGTAGACTAAAGTGTTGTAGCTTGTGAACTTGCAACATACCTTTAACTATTAATTAATTAAAGCGTATCATTTTTAATACATGTCAATGATCAAACGCAAACAATATTTGTGAACATGAAAAAGCTGACTCTAACACAGAAATGCAGTGAACAGTCTCGTTTTTTTGACTTAACGACACGGCTTCACTTTGACCAAGTACCAACCCCAATTTATTAGTTTCGTTTGTATTTTGATTAATAAAACTTTTCTTTAACACAATTTTCACTTATTCTAATTTAAAGCAATCTCTAATGAGTATCCATTTATTACAAAACATTTACGTTGAATCAACTTTACCTTAATTACTCGACTTGATAATATCTCCATTGGATAAACGAAATAATTAACCATCAACTTAATAATTTAAATGTATTCAGCCCTCAATTTTGGCTATTCATAATTCATTCACTAAAATTTAGATTCAAATCAATCTAATGATTGTAGAATGGGGCTTATGAAAATATAATCTCGAGCTTAAAACACTAAAGGGAATACCAGCGGATCTAATTATACAGTGTGAGTCTTTTAAAAATGCACATATAAAAATGGGTGAAACTAGACCCATTTTATCGAAGCATAAATATTTAAAAAAACAGATTTTTCTTTTTTAATTTTTATAGATTTTTTAAAGTTTAATTACCTTCTGTTGACTTATTGCAAAGAAAACGTGATAACTTTTTATCTAGGAGGTATATCATGATGAAATGAAAACAATAATAATGGTAAATAACAGATAATACTAAGAAAATACATAAAATTCCTAGAAAACGTCAACAAGTAATAATAAAATGTTACTTTTGAGAAAAATCTGTATTTTAATTGGTGTTTTTTTTACTTATTTGGTAAATTCCTCCAAATAATGCCCATATTACAGGTCGTTCTTATTACTTTGTGTAATTTGTCATAGTATCACCTTTGTAAAACCAAAAATTCCATGTCTCTATCCCTATCACAACTTAAGCAATAAGCATTTGAACTAAGTATCTCTGGGCGCGCCATTCAACGCTTCGTTGCTAAGGGTGGCTCTAGATTTTTTTTTTCTTTTTTGAGTATTTTATGTATTTTATTAGCATCACCTGTTATTTACCATCATTACTGTTTTTGTTTTATCAGGATATACCACTTAGATCAAAAGTTATAACGTTTTCTTTACAATAAGTCAACGGAAGGTAATTTAAATAAAAAAATGAACAAATTTTTTTAAAGATTTTTTTTGGCATTTTTTCTGTCGATAAAAGTGGGTCTAGTTTTACCCATTTTCATATGTGCACTTTTTAAAGACTCACACTGTATATGTTACAGTCAAAACCCTTAACCAGTCAAAAACCTTATTGACCGGTAAAATTAGTCAATAATGTTATTGACTAAAGGTGTCGGTCAAAACCCTTATTGACTGATTTTATCTGACAAAATCAGTCAATAAGGTTTTTTACAAAGACCCTCAGTCTTATTGACTAATTTAAAGAGCAGACATTCAGTCAATATAGGTTTGAAAAACGTACCCTGTCAAAACCTACCTACTTACTTCAAAACCTACCTACCTACTTCAAAAAAGAGTTACGGGTATTAATGAACAAGTGGTTCCCTCGACTCGTAAGCTAAATGTATGATTTAACACCAATGCCTAAAACTGGATCCCTTTTGTTTGCCTGTCACCTGGCTGTACCTATCTCATGAACCGTGACAGTAGATAGTTGAAATTTTCACAGATGATGTATTTCTGTTGCTGCTATAACAAAAAATATTTACTAACGCGAATGATCGCGAGTCGGACTCGTTTGGCCGGTTTTTAGCCATCACTTCGTTATTTTATAAAGGGTTGCTCGTAAATAGCGTGCCAGACTGACACTAAATAAACTGACTTTTAAATAAGAGTACAAAAATATAGTGTAGGAAATAATGTCACTTTCTTTTATTCTTCATACAAGTCCCCATCTGTGCAAAAGTCATATTTTCCGTAAAAGATTTAATTCCCTGGCGTTTAATTAGTTGGCGAGTGTGTAACTAACTCGACTTTTTATTTATTGATTTAATGCAGTTTTGTACTTAATAAGTAATAGAGTTATAAACTATTTAATACGAGTAAGTCTGAGTTTGCAAAAATCTGTCATTTAGATTCAAAATACGACGACTGAAAGGAAGTGCTACAATAAATCCAATTTTCTTGGACGGACGTCGCATTTCCAACGAGCCGCTTTGCTTTAGAAATATTAATGGACTATGCAAGGCTGCAGAAAATTATGGTTTGTACGCACGAAAGCACTTAAGGCATTGACCTCTATAATACAAGTACGCTGGGCTGAATACTGTCAACCTAAAAATGAAGCCATTTAATTATCGCCATTTTGGCGCTGATGGCTGCAGAAAGCGTGTGGTGGCCGTCAACGGAACTAATGAGAGTTGACATAAACATAATATTATACAAGTTACTCTACTTTAATTCGGCAAAAAAATGTGTCATTTCTTAGTAAATGTTTAGTCCAGCGTACTTGTATTATAGAAGTTAGTGACTTAAGGTCAACAGTGCGGTAAATTATGCCATTTTAATGGGGTGATTGCGCAAAACAAAATGGAATTCCCTACGTGTCTTCGAAACACTTTTCTGTGAAAATTGATACATCGAACTTTATACCTACGCGTTCATAGCGCGATGTCTTGTTTCTGTCACAGTTTTTAGGGTTCCGTACCTCAAAAAGAAAATAGAAACCCTTATAGGATCACTTTATTGTCCGTCTGTCCGTGTCTGTCTAGACCCTTTTTCTCAGGAACGCATACTATACGGTATAAATTTGAATTTGACATCAAATACTTATGTTTATGGTCCCAAAGCTGTATAAAATCAAGCTTTTAAGTTAACGCAAACAATAGATACGGCAATTTGTCATATTTTGTAACATTTCTCAGGCAAATCAAAACCTTTAGGGTGCTTCCCATAGACCTATAACCATGAAGTTTGGCAAGAAGGAAGGTCTTACAGCATAAATTCGCGAGTCCGACTCGCACTTGGCCGTTTTTTTTTCGACGTTTCTAAACAGCAAGTTTCTTGCTCCAACTTTCGTTTGTCTAAAGTAACATTACTTCGGAGAATTTGCCATTTGCGTATTCACTATGATCTGCATACTTGAAAAGGTGAACTGTGAATAGGCTATTACTAGCCGGACACTGTTTTTCTGCTTTGTAGACCTAGAGAAGGCTTTCGACAGTGTGCCTCGTGAAGCATTGTGGACTGTATTATACAAGCTTGGGTGCACAGAAAAGTTTACGCGGATGCTTAAGCTGCTGCATGACAACATGACCTGATGTGTAACAGTTAAGGGTGAGCAGTCTGATTTCTTTCCCGTAAGTTGTGGGGTAAAGCAAGGCTGTGTTCTAGCACCAACCCTATTTGCCATGTACTTCTCTATGGTTGTCAAAGATGCCTTAAGAGATAACGAAAAAGGTATTTGCATCCGGTTCCGTACTGATGGCAAACTTTTTAACCTAGCCCGGCTTAAAGCACGTAAGAAGGTTTCCTATGACATCATTACCGAAATTATGTATGCTGATGATCTGTGTTTTGTTGCGGAAAGTGCAGAAGACCTGCAAGAATTAATGAGTAATCAGGATGTGTCATGCCGTAGATTTGGTTTGAAAATAAGTATCACTAAAACTGAGGTTATGGCCATGGACACATCACAACATGTCCCACTGAATCTGCAAGTTGACGGTGCCACCCTTAAGCAGGTTGATAAGTTTAAATATCTGGGAAGCATCATTACTTCTAAGGGTGACCTGGACTCGGAGATTAATAACCAAATTGGTGCTGCTTTAGCAGCATTTGGTAAACTCCGGAAAAAGGTATTCCGCTCTCATGATCTTCAGCTCAACACTAAGATCAAGGTGTACATGGCGATAATCCTGCCGAACTTTCTGTACTCCTCAGAAACATGGACTCTATACCGAAAGCATATACGCGAATTGGATAGATTCCACCTTAAGTGCCTTCGAGATATTATGAATATCCATTGGTCTGATAGAGTCAGAAACACAGACGTTTTGCGTCGGGCTAATGTTTGTGGTATGGAGGCCTATCTGATGCGGCGTCAGTTGCGTTGGTGCGGTCATGTTGCGGGGATGTCCTACGAGAGGATAGCAAAACGCATCTTCTTTTCAGAACTCAAGGACGGCAAGCGGAAACAAGGCGGCCAGTTTCTCAGATACAAAGACGTTCTAAAAAGACATATGAAAAGGTGCAATATGGATCCCTCGGGTTGGGAAGGTTTGGCTGAGCAGCGGAGACAATGGCGAGATCTGGTGCATCGGCAGGTCCAATTATTTGAAGAACAGAGGAGGCTTGAACTTGATGAAAAAAGGGACGCAATCAAAAATAGACGACCCTCCTCCTCAACCCATTATAATTACGTCAACGGTACCTTAACGTGTCCACATTGCGCCAGAACATTTAGTGCCAAAATTGGATATGTTAGCCATATCAGGGTACACCGTTGACCTATTGTAGCAGCGCTTTATTGTCACCGTAGCCGAAATCGGCCAAGGATTATTATTATTATTACTAGCCAGACAAGATCAATCCTCGGTCGCGTCGTCTCTTGCCATCAAATAAGATTGTGGTCAAATGTCTGTCTATCTATAATCTGTTAAGATTAACAATATGAAAAAACTGGCCAAGTGCGAGTTGAACTTGCACAAGAAGGGTTATGTACCATAAAAATACGATAAATAAATACTCATATTATTATTCTGTGAACATTTCAAGCGTCTACCTGTTGCCATTATTAATATCAAACAAAAAACGGCAAAAAATAAACATGTTTGTTGTATGGGAGCCCCCCTTAAATATTCGTTATTTTTAATTTTTAGTATTTGTTTTTATAGTGGCAATATAATTACATTATCTGCGAAAATTTCAACTGTCTATCAATCACGGTTCATGAGATACAGCCTGGTGACAGACAGGTAGACAGGCTAAGTAATAGGGTTCCGTTTTGACCTTTTGGGTACGGAACCCTAATAAAACCCTATTGAAGATTGCAATAGGATTATAGATGTTATTATTTTTTCTAGCAGTGATAGCTAAATTAGCTGCGCCAGATAATATAGCGCAAGTATGTTTTCTTTCATTAAAACATACTTTACGGATTATGTTGCGAGTTATTGCAATTTTAAGAACACTTTAATGACGAAAGGTTATTATAAAATACATGACTATATAAAGGATAAAAATGTATAGACTGACTTGTATGAAAGTCACAATCGTAAAACTTTGAAAAGAGGCTATGTCAATAGTGACCGAGTTTCTTACGCTGCTTCTTCTCAGCAATAGCCCATAATTGTCCCGAAGCATAGGTAGGGTAACCCAATCTAAATATTGGGACGTTTAAAAGTGAGTTGGGTTTATATACAGAAATAAAAACAAAATATTTTATTTTTTACAATATCATGGTCCCTTGCTTTCGACCTACCCGCATTCGGGCAACAATTTTCGGTATGTATGATGGCCCTTCTGATATTTCTTTGTTCTGTGGATCATTATTTTTTATTAAAATTGTCAAGAAAGTCGTTGTATGTGTTAATATCTACATTACATAACCATTACAACCCTCAGACATAATCACAAGCTGAATGACTATGAAAAAGACTCTTATGTTGAGATTAGGCAGTTCAGATTGGATTCTCTAGAGCATTTTTAATCTATCCTTAACTAAATTTAGGCAAGGCATAGCGAGCTTATTTATTATTTTTCATAGCCCCGCTCAGACCACCTCAACCGATCGCAAAAATTTTACAGCGAAATTCTTATTTATCCCTTAAAATATGCAAAAATTCCCAACTTGCCAGCCACAAATTACTTGAATAATAAATTACTTTCTCTTCTTACTGACTGCCTTCATAAACATAATTGTTGTTTGCGGAAAAATTGTTTGCAACACCAAAAGTTCAGAATTTAGGCAATTGTGAGGGAAATTTTATTGCGCCGCTAAAGTTCTAATTTACAGGGTTGCAAAGAAAAGAAGGACTTTTTAATGAGGCTACAACATTATGGTATTATGAGGTGCTTGTGGCACAGTAGCGGCAGCGCTTTGGTAGTGATAGTGATTGGATGAGTGACCATTCCGACTATTTAAGTGACGTCCATGACAACCATCTCCGTGCTTCAGAAGGCACGTTAAGCAGTTGGTCCCGGCTAATATCTGTCGGCATTAGATAAGCCTAGTCAGAGGCCCTAGGGCGGCTTGATAACATCTGACAGTCAGGTTTGTCACTTGCCTTACAGACACCCCTCCACCAATCCGGACTGAGCCCGTGTGGTGGAGTATGGCTCGTACCTCCTCATTGTTGAAGTAAGGCCTTTTCCCAGCACTGGGATCTATATAGGCTGACTTTACTTTACAACATTATGAATCAGGAGTTAACTGGATCACAGCTTCATAAAAGCTATTCGAATAAGCTTATAACGCTCTTAGCACATCTCCGCTACAAAACCGTGTCAGCGGAACTAAAGTAGCATACATCTCTGCGCTCGCTCGCCACCGCAAAATAGTGGATGGGCCAAGCGCAGACTACTATTTTCCATCTCTCCTGTTCGGAAAGTTGACTTTCATGTGTGTAGATAGCCGGGTGGAAACTAGCTGTTCCCTCCCTCCAACGTGAGTGTAGACCCCTATTGCCCAAAGCCTCCAAAAAAAAGTTGTCGGGGTGCGTTGCACTTGCCGTCAGCGACGACCGCACACCCACTCTGGCGCTGCTCGTGGACTAAGTGAAACGCCAACATGTGCCGGTCGGGCGCGCGTCGCGGATATCAAATGGATCGCACCTTCGATTGCACCACAAAAAAAGATATGCACTATTTCTTTCCTCACAGTCGAAATGAAAAATAGTATGTTTAACTCGGGTAAGAGCACTCATTTCACTCTCGAGCTATTGAAACTTCTCGAGTAAAATGGGTCGCTTTTCCCCTTTTATACCTAACAATCTACTACTGATTTCGCTGTCATGGTTCCGCAGCGGAGATGTGCTACGGGCGTAGGGTGTCATCATCATTACATTTAAGAGTAAATCCTCTTGTCCGTGGAGTTTCTTCCATGTTTCCCTATCCACCGCCATTCTCTTGACCTCCTCATACGACACGACACCCAACTTTTTCATTTGGTCCATTACTGACCTTCTAGATCTCCCTTTGTGTCTTTTCCCTTCTATATTTCCATTACTGATTGTATTTTTTAGGTCATCGTGTTGTATCAAGTGTCCCAGCATCTTTCCTCTTCTATTCTCAATTGTTTCAAGGGTACTTCTTTTCTTTTCTGATAAAGATGAAAATTTCAAAAACTATTTTTTTTTTCTCTACTGGATTTAAACTTGAACGCAGGTCTTTAAATTTTTGCAGATTTCGATATTCTGCAGTTTACCATAGATAGGAGATTTCTTTCAACAAAGCTTCACAGCTTTGGTCACCCAAAGGATCAAGTTGAAAATATTTTAGCAAGTAAATAACACATAACCGTTGTTTTCATGGCCAAACACAAAACGAGATTGTCCCCACAATTGTTATTAGGTATTTCTCGTTCCCGTTCACGCCTAATAAGGCCAGATTCAGATAAAAACTGGCCAAGTGCAAGTCGCACTCGCCCACAATGGGTTCTATACAATTATCTATACCTATATCATAAGACACTATAATTTAAGATTTTATCAGTTTAAACAACGTCAAAAAATCACGTTTGTTGTATGGGAGAGTCCATTTTAACATTTGCAAATGTATCTAAGTGAAAAAAGAAATACATCATCTGTGAAAATTTTTAACTGTCTAGTTTTTATACAGACCGTGATAAGTGACAAGCAGATAGCCAGAGACAGTGGGGTCTTAGTAATAGGGGCCTGATTTTACCCTCTGAGTACAAAACCCTAAAATGGGGAAAAGCTTCGTATTTAGTATCACTAAATAACGGATTTTCGGCCCATAACAAGCGCCTAGCATTTGTGTGACGGCAAACGACTACATAACTGATGGTTTGTGATCGCCTGAGGGCCTAGTATAGTTTTTATTTGTTACCAGTAGCGTGCATTAGTTTTGTAACGAGGTAAGCACATACAAATTTCAAGTCAGTGTAGATCCTTACGAAATCAATAATAACATCAGATAAAAAATCGTCACAATAATTTAAAAAAAAAACAGGTGAATCGTGTCCTCGGTAGAGTAGGTATCTATATTTTTTAACGCTAGCAAATAATTTCAATAGCAATTACTTACCTAGTTTTTAATCTTAATTAGATTAATGATGAAATGGGTGTTCTAGTTAAGCGCAGATTTATTTTACCACCACAAGTATCAAGAAAATGAGTGAATTTATAAGACATGTCATTTAAATGATACCCATAGTGGCTTTTAGAAAAGCCGTTGTTATTTTTGCATTCACTTCCACCACGCACTAACTTTCACAAAGCACAAAAACAAAACAAAGAAAACAAAACTTTAATGTCGTTTGCTTTCAAAACAATGAGTAAACATAAAATTACCTAATTAAAAGAAAAGTCGAGATATTTCAACCTTTTTTATAAATAAGATCGGCACGTAGGTATGTCTTTTGCCAAATATACATCTTAGCCTTATCTACAAAATAAACTTGATTCGACGGATTGGCGCGTAATTTTTGTAAGCAAATCGAACTTTCAATACACCCCATACAGTGCAGTTTTTCCATTGTTTCGAATGCAAACACACAAATTTGAACCTCGAAATCATTTAAAATCACTCAAAACAGCAAAAGAAATCGTGTAAACAATAAAACCACTTTTCAAAACACTCGCGAAAGCAACAAGCAAGCAAACTAAATAAGAAAAAATGGCCGGCGTATTGACTTCGTATAAAAACTGTGGATGCAATACTTTTTTGTAAAAAAACTTGCTGATTAGTTTGTTTCTAGTTATGGAACGATTAAATGTTTATGATAAATAAAATTATGATTTATCAGTGTCAAAACATACTTCTGTATGTTTAGATGTTATAGTCGTTCGTAATTAGACATGATTTGATTGCACTCCGAAGTGATACCCCGCCATGATGGTAGTAGGCCTGCCTACTTTACCCCAGTAAGTCGCAAATGTCACGTTTAAACTTTACGTTTATGAAAAGTGTGTCATTTTTAATTTGGTCGGCTTTTTATCTAAATATGCGGCTATGTCAATAAGGGCTAAAATTGCGTGAGTTTAAGTGAATCTGATAGGCAGTCGCGAGAATGCCTACTGCTCATACAATGGTGTACCTAAGTTGAGCGGTTTAGCTAAGATTGCATATAAGTTATTGACGAAAAGTTTTTCACTATTATTTAAATGGCAATTGGCAAACTTTAGTGAGGTAGGCACTGCTTAATTGCCTATATAGAAAGCACACCACTGTTTGTTACTCACACGCGCTCACTACTCGATCGACTGAGTGTCATAAAAAAACAGGTTTCGCAAACGTGCCGCTAGGGGCGCTGACCAAATTTCCATACAAATTTTCGTCACACGGACGGAGGTGAGAGCATGAAAAAAGTCTCACTAAGCCCTCTGAGGTTGGGTTTGTTGTTGTTATTATTTCCAAGGCGTTTTAAGTACCTACATACGGGTTAGTTCGATGCATGAAGAATAGAGATACTTCTATCCTATATGGTTTGGTAGTCAGCCTGACTGCCTCGTTGGTCTAGGTCAGCACGCTGGGTACTATCCACGAGGTCCCGGGTTCGAATCCCGGGTCGGGCCGAAAGTGTTTTGGTTCTTCTGTCTTGAAATAACTTTTGCGCAGATATCTATATATGAGATATCTCTCGCGTAGTTGGCTAATCTCTGTTAAGATTGACCGCTGTAGTCGAAATTCGGCTAGTAGGTCATTATGGTTTGATGTTGTGGCTTATCGTTGTAGCCTCAGAACAAAAAAATATTACAAGAACAAAATAAAAAACCTGTCGTGACATACAGTCCATTTCAGTCGACTTCCTTATCGTAAAAAAGTCTAATGACGTATTTTGATGGACTCGGATGTGTAGTGCGAATATTCTATTGCAATTTATCCAAGTTCAGCAACTATCCGATTTCTTTTTAAGTTGGGGTGGTGAAGGATCTACCTCCTAGTGGTCCAGCCCGGGCAACGATATCAAAAACTCAAGCTTATGATGGCGGCTGAACGATTCTATAAGCAGTGGTAGTCTTTGTTAGGTGCCGCCTGTAAGCTACCACCCTCCCACTGGAGCCCGGTGCCAAGCAGCTTGCTGTGTGCCGTCGGTGAGAGGGAGTGCCAGAACCTTCTGAATGAGCTCGCTTGTCCGTCGACTCTGTCTACGCCACGACTGGCTTAGTCTAGCTACCAGCCTCCCACCGGAGCCCGGTGCCAAACAACTTACTGTGTTCCGTCGGTGAAAGGGGGTGCCATAACCTGGGTGCTCACCCAGCTCGCTCTACCGTCAACTCTGTAATCTATGCCACGTCTGGCTTAGTTTAGAGTCAGAGCGACCAATTGCATAAATAAAATATATTCATTGTATTTATAATTTTAAGCAATCATGTACTAGCTGTAAGTTTTCCAAAAATGTAAAATGAAATAAAATAAACGTAAGTTCTTCTGTGTAAACAGTCAGAGGCATAAACAAGCACCTAATAATAAATCTTCTCGTGTTTATTCCGTTCAAAAGATAAGAAATTCCTATACAATTAGTTAATTAACTTCGCGCTCTCCAAATTTGGCGTAATTTTGTCAAAGTTAATGGGGCTCACATAATAAAGACTTAAAAAACGTTTCCCTCAATGTCGGAATAAGGCTGAGGGAGCTAATTTGTTTGAAGTTGGTCTTTAGGTGACATCAAAAAGCTTTTTAGGCTTACACCAAGTAGGAGAACGCTAATTGCCGTCTAAGGAACATGTCAAAGTCCATTAATATGACCCTTGCGCCTTAATATACTTACAGGGAAAGTTACAAATAAACAAGTATTGGACAGCGTAAGGCTTCTGTGACCTAGGACTCCGCTGTCATAGGGCTTCAGTGACATAGGGTTTTAGTGGCGTAGGGCTTCTGTGACATAGGGCTCCACTGGCGTAGGGCTTCTGTGATATAGAGCTCCGGTGACATAGGGCTCCGGTAGCGTAGGGCTTCAGTCGCGTAGGGCTTCAGTCGCGTAGGGCATCGGTGGCGTAGGGCAGCGGTGGTGTGGGGTTCCTGTAACGTAGGGCTTATTACACATAAAAAAATACAAAAGGTTACACAGCGGTCCCCGTACTAGGTTTTAATGCCTGTATCACGGGCGGCCTTCAAAAGTTAGCAATTGTTAAATTCATTATAGAGCTAGCTACCATAGCATACGAGTACATTCCTCTGAGTCAAAGGTAAATAGCTACAGCACGATATGGAAATCAGAAACAAACTATAAAATCCCAGACCCGAGATAATATAAAAAATGGATTTCTTTATTGACTCGACCGGGAATCGAAACCGGGACCTCAAAGATGGCGATACCTTGAAAACCGGTGTGCGAGCCACTTGGCCACAGAGGTTAGAGGAGTTATTGATGAGTGTTATCTATACATATAATAAAACAGTAAAACCGAGAATTTTTATTGACATACACAAATTGAAGGTCTGGAGCAATTGATATACTAAGTTACTTTAGACTGATTTTCAAACTCCCAAGGTAATCCTGCCGTCTCCACGGTACGATCTGGTGACGGAAATCTGGAGGAATCGAGAGAATCCTTCAGATTTTATAGGCATGTATACCATATATTTGCTACGGCATTAATTTAGGTATTTAAGCGTTTACATTCAGGAGTCATAATTTGATGGACATCAACGCTAAGCAGTTTGTGGATACTTTTACCACAGACATTTTGTCGAAATTTTGTTGAATTACTTTATTATTAATAAAAGGTCAAAGTGAATTGGCCCTATTTTTATACTACTTATCACTAACTAACGAAAATTGAACTACGAGTGTAAGAATAGTCTTACTTACTTAACGTTATAGGAGAAAGGGTATGGAAGGCGTTTGCCCTGCAGTAAGACACGACAGGATCCGAGAATAATAAGAATAACTTTACGATAGTATAAACTTACAAACCGACCTTTGGATGACTGGGAAATAATGCCAAATAAATAAATGTCATCACACACACATCATCTCTAAAGACGAAATCATAATTGCAAATCCATAGACCCATATTACAGTAGTAAAAAATCTCCGTATTTTTGGTTCGTCGTCGGTTTCGCTCACACTAGACTGTAATGAAAGAGACGGTAGATTCGCAAATACGTCTAAAGTCGAAGTAAGGCTGCAGAACCGAGAACGAAGTTTAACCTGAAAATGCCAGGCTTTTACACTTCCAAATGAATGCACGAAACAGCTCAAAACACTCGCCTCTATAATATCTTAATTACTGTAAAATGTACTGGCTTTTACTACCCGGGTGAGGTTTCAGTAACGAATGAGCATTTCGTTTCATAGAAGGTTTGTTGAGGTACTTTTATTATACCCGCTTTAGTGTTTCCAACGGATTACAACCCAAAGACCTTCAAACTCAGAGTGAACAGGCTTCTACTGGGTGAGCTCGCTTCATCATCGACTCTGTCTGTGCCACGTCTGGCTTAGTCTAGAGTCAAGAGCAAACCCATTTCAAATAATAAAATAAAAAAATATTTTGTATAAAAAAATTGGTACCTACTTTTGGGATGATTTTTTGTTTGGCACGGTACCTTATGGAGTACCAAAAATAATGTGAGCTGGAAGAAAAATACTAAACTTGCGTAGGTACATTATGAAAACGTAAGTCTGTCTATGGTCGATATATACGGGCATACGGTATCAGTTCTTAAGCTATCACCCTTCTTGCACACCCTAAGATGTGCGAGGGGGGGGGAGGGGCGAGGAGCGAGCGAGTCAAATCTAATCTATTCCCCGCAACATAACCCAACACCCACTACGTCTAGCGTGCCTTGCCCCGCGCACCTCTGTCTTGTGACCGCAGGAAGGTCGCGCACAATCTTGTCGGACTATAAGCATAATTTTTTATAATAATTATATTATAATGCCCTCCTAACCAAGGGACTCTTAGCTAATCTCAAGCGATATTGGCCAATTACGCGAGAGATGCAAAAGTGCACTCTCTGTTCCTTTACTCTTAAAGTTTGGTGAGACTACAAGCTGACATGACCGGAGAGAGATTCAGGCGCAGAACCAAAACGGATTAACGTATTTTTCGAGACACGAGGGTGTTGAACCAACTACCTAATTCCGAGCTGTCTCTTATTTCAAGACACCAAAACCCAGAACGCCCAGCAGCTCGTTGGACGGACGAAAGGACTGGTGAAAGTTGCTGGTGGTGGTTGGATGAGAAGGGCTAGTGGTCGGGATGAGTGACGTAGCTTAGGGGAGGCTTATGTTCAGCAGTGGATGGCTGGAGGCTGATGTGTTGAAAACCCAGAAACAAATTTAGACCTAACTCGGGATCTTCCCGATATCGCTAATACTTGCTCATACGCACGTAGAACAAAACAAACCGCTCCGTTTATCGCTCCGCCTAACAAAAAGGGCGGCCATTTTGATTTTTTAGCCCTAAACATTGCAAGGTATAAAGGCCTTTCGGTGTTCTACATTTTACGCTAAGCGTATGGAGAAGGCGTCAATGGCTTTAAAACTGAATAAATATTTCGTGAGAAAATGGGCCTTTTAAGAAATGAATAAATTTGAATAGTTAGTCAAAAAATACTCATGACATTTTTATAGGAAGCAATATTAGTTCTTATTTCTCTAAATCCAAACTATCAAATCAGAACACTTACTTGAAAAAATAATATTAATTAGCCAGTGTTGTCTCACCCGCTGCACTGTTTTCCGCTTTCGATGAATTTGGGCAGCTATTTCGCATTTTTTTTTATTATTTATACACGCTGATATTTTAATGGTTGTTTTACCGCAGTAAAATTAGTGCAGTTAATGCTGTTTTGCTTAGAGCGTAGCGTCTTTTGCTTTAAACATTGATTTCGTGCGAACCTAAATACGTCAATTCTCGTGAAAGAAACTATCGTTTCTCACGCTTTCGAGTTGATGATTACTTGAGATCAAAAATATTTTTAATTTAAAAAAAAATCTCGCATGATTCGATAGTACTACTAAAGGTAAATCGTTCTGCTGCGGGAAAACAACCACTAAAATTTCAGCGTGTATAATATTATTTATTTGTTCATTACACTTATTCTATTATTTTTCTACCAAACTTCCCCTTCATGTGAATGAGTGTGTTCCTTTACCCAAAGGTTGTCTGGAAGTGGTCCCTTATAGCGATAATAAGACATTGTAATTTTTTCTGTGAAAATCGTTGTACTTGCTGTATTTTTCTCATATGGTGTGCAATAAAAAGTTATCTATCTTTTTTCGTATAATTATAATAACAACTCATAATTCAAACTAAAACATACGATAATGTAACATATAACCCCGTTATTCCAAAAACTTAGTACCGGGTTTAAGACAGGACTAAGCTATTAGCTAGCCAAATAGAATAGCGCTTGTTTGAGAGTTTAGGCAGTGGATTACACGTGGAGGGCGACAATGATAGGTGGAAAATCAGTCACGTCTGAGCACTTATAGCAAGGTACTTGCCACTTCAGCTTTCTGGGTTCAGGTATCAGGCCACAATCATTCGAAATGTCTGTAAGGAGCTTCACAGGATACACACGCGGCGAAAGCGCTCTGGTCAGTCTAGTACATGTGTCATAGGGAACGTCTCGATGTCGACTCGACCTTCGGGGTTCTCACGGTACGTTTTAAACAAATAAAAATAAGGCAGGTATGCGTGTGAGTGTGCGCGGCGTAGTATCAATAGGGTACACAAACAAATCAAAATATTGTAGTAAACAACGCTTCTCTATTAGGATATGTCACGAATGTGTCATTCGTTCCTCTGTTGTCGGCTAATATTTAGACCCATTTTAAACCTGGTCTAATTTTTTTTGTAAATACACCGATAAAGTTACTTTCTTTTAATACCATTCGTCAATCATTTTTCGGTGTATAAATGATTATTTAAAGATCACGCACCGTTAGTGTGGTCTTTTATTTCATCAGCGACGTTTTTGTGACGCAAAATATTGTACAAATATTTAAAAAGTCTGATAAGGCTTTACTAGCTGTTGTCTGCGACTTCGTTCACGGATTATGTAAAGTAAAGGTACATGTAGCTCACTATTGTATAGTATGTTTATCTTCGGCGTTATCCTGACTGTGCATTCGCGCGCGAGGGTCCAGGGTCCGCTTTGGAAGTTTGGACTGTAATCCAGAATAAAGCAGATCAGGTAATCACAGTGGAGCGACTGCAGGAGCTCTTTTTTTGAATCACTCGTATGACATTCTGTTGGCGAACGCGACATAATTTTCATTCAATACATTTATTTAAGCGTTTGTTCTGTCCCTCGCCTCCTGTGACGAGTGGGACTCGTTGCGGTTTTGAGCGGTCGAGTAATTTCGATTGAGTGTTTTAAAGATGCGGAGTTTGAGATGACGATCGAAAATCAGTATAAAATATAGCCCCAGGACCTATATTTTTGAATCGCTCGCGTGCAGATGTCTACTGATTTTTGTTCGTCATCTAAAACTCCGCATCTCTAAAACGCTCGATCGACTGCACTTGACTGCTTGAAATCGCAACAAGTGCCCCTACCCGCTCGGCACAGAAGGCGAGCGATAGAATAAACACCAAAATTCAAGTATTTGAATTATTTTTTTAAAATGCTGTTTCTATGATCTGGAAATCCTAAAAGTTATGAAAATGATTCTTTTGGAAGGTAACGCTATGGCCTATCAAGTGAAATAAAGATCAAATCAAAATTATTTACCGTCATAGTGGATTTAAAAAAAAAATGCTACAGATTTTAAACAGTTAAATAGTTTTTTACACCTATTACAAAACTTTATCTAAACTTTTTTTTTTAAATTGTCAAAAATTAAAATTTCCTAAGGATTATGTCTTTGAAATTTGGTGAGTAAAAGGCCTTTAAATTATCGCTAGTCGAAATCCGGATATCCTGTATAACCTATGTGACTACCACAATTTTCTCCAGTCTGATTTAGGGAGAGAAATAATTATCGAAAACTTTATCAGGTCTATCATAGATCGCGGCGTGCAGCCAGCGTGCGCGCGGAGTTCACGCTTTAGACACGCCGCACGCTGGTTAAACGCAGCGCCCACGCTGCGTTGTCGCGGCACGCACGCGGCAAACGCGTCGGGAGCACGCTCCAGGAACGCGCACGCCCAATGTAGGGTCAGCCTTACTATCTAAGCATAATATAAATACATTATTTACAAGCCATACATAAATCACTATACTTACGCGGAAACGCAGCCAGCATTCTCGCTTCCTTGCCTAATGGACACGGTTACATTTTTAAATAGGTAGTTTTTTTAGGGTTAAGTGTACATATTGTTTATTTTCGGTGGTGGCTGGATGCAGGAAGCGAAGGACCGTAAAAGTTGGCGCCGTCTTGGAAAGGCCTATGTCCAGCAGTGGACTGCAATAGGCTGATATGATGATTGTTTATTTTTATGTGATCCAATTATTATTTTAATAGATTAGAAACAATCACTGTTACTCGTTTTGTCAACTAACAAAAATGTCATAATCATGCTGATTGTTAAAATAGTTATTAATAAAGAACACAATCGTGTATCACTTGTGCTGGTAGTGATATTTAAGTATCATGACAATGCTAAAACTACTCATTATCTACGGCACAATAAATAGTGTTGAGACGATATCACATCAACAGTTACAAAAAAGCCGCCATGTCGCGTTTACTGTCTGTATTCTGTGTGATTAGTCTTATCAGTTTAAGTGAAGCTGCCAGAATATTAGCTTACTACCCAACGCCATCAATAAGTCATCAAGTTGTCTTTAGACCTCTCACACTTGAACTAGCAAAGCAAGGTCATCAAGTAGTTGTTATTACCCCAGATCCCATATTTCCAAAGGGAAACGCTCCAGCAAATTTAACAGAAATAGACGTACACGATCTATCGTACAGTATATGGAAAGAACTTATGGTAAACATGAGGAACAAAATAGACTCAGACCAGTTTATTCCTTTAACGAAGAGTATGTTTTTGATGGCCGAACAGCAAATTAAGACAGAAGTAGTGCAAAGGGTTTTAAAAGATAAATCAAAAACGTACGATTTGATCATCGTAGAAGCGTTAGGGGAAGCAGGTTTAGGACTTGCTCACTTGTACAAAGCGCCTGTGATCCAATTCAGTTCATTAGCTGCTGTTAGTGAGAAGTCTTTGGATATGTATGGTGCTGTTTCACATAAACTTCTCTATCCGACTCCTATGCATAGGCGAGTTTACAATCTGTCACTTTGGGATAAAATATCCGAGCTGTACCATGACTATAAATACAATGATGTATTCCCAAAGACTGAAGAATTCAGCCACGAAGTTATGAAACGGATGTACGGCCCAGAGGTGCCCAGACTAGAAGAATTGAGGAAGAATGTGGATCTGCTATTCTTAAATGTCCACCCGCTTTGGGATTTCAATCGACCAGTGCCTCCTAATGTGATTTATCTTGGTGGGCTTCATCAGAAGCCAGTTAAAGATCTTCCTGAGGTAACGTGTACAAATTACAATTCAGCTCTATGCTAGATTACTGGCAATCATTGCTTATCTTAATTATTATTTTTTTGCATCATATGATTGCAAGTAGTAAGCAAAAAACTACTTTAAGAGATTAAACTGTGTTCATTAAGAAATTAAAATTATTTTATATTTTTTAAATATGTCTGAATTTCATCACATATATTTTTTTAGAAAACCTACTATGACTTAGTAAGCTGTACTAGTTTTTGAATGAGTCATAGACGACCGACAACATAAAAAATGTAGCTGGAAAAGAGAAAGTTACATAATAGCTCCATGAAAACTATTTGCATCAATAATTCCTTAAAGTATGGGACATGCGTGACGTAACTACACTTGGTCTAGCGCCCTACATGAACGTGTTTATTTCTTTAAAATAATATGATGGTGGAGAATTAAAAAAAATACCTTAACTAATATCCGTTGATCATGTTTCAGGATTTAAAAACATATTTGGATTCTTCTAAAAATGGTGTTATATACGTGAGCTTCGGTACCAATGTTGACCCTGCACTATTTCCACCGGAGAGAATACAGATCCTTATTAATGTTTTCTCGAAGTTGCCATACGATATCTTATGGAAGTGGAACAAAGATGAGCTGCCTGGGCGCACCCCGAATATCAAGATTTCAAAATGGCTGCCGCAATCTGATCTCCTTAGTAAGTATTTGCTTTCAGATTTTTTTTTATATTATTCTAAGCAGGTATTTGACCGTAGTCACACTGATCACACAGAATTGGTGCAAGGTGTAGGTTGGTTTATATCTGCCTAGTAAAAACCTATTCGACCGACCGTCTTCGTGTAGTCGTTTGCGCACCGGACTTCTAAACCAGGCGGTTGCGGGTTCGAATCCCGCAAAGGGCAATGTTTGTGTGATGAGCACGAGCATTTGTACCTAAGTCATGGATGTATAAACGTATATAAGTATGTCTATCCGTTATCCTAGTCACCATAGCACAAGCTCGCGCTTAGTTTAGAGCTAGGTAATTAGTGTGTTTGTTGAAACAATTTATTATTATTATTCATTTTTGCCATAAAGAGACACAAGTCGTAATCTATAAGGAAGATATTAGCAGGTAGGTATTTCAAAATACATACATAATAATAGTTTTTATAGTGCGTAATAGTTTTTTAAATATTTTCGGTATTTTAAAATTGATGTCACCTCTGAAAAACGTGATTTATATCCTTAACAACCTAAATACCGTACTGCGCTCCAGAACTCTCATTACTGATATCTCCAAGAAAGCTGCTCAGTTAAAGTGGGACTGGGCCGGACACGTCTGCCGCATGTCAAACGTTCTCTGGGCCAAGATATGCAACTTGCCCTTTAAATGGAAGTCGGCCACGCGGTAGACTCAGACGGCGGTGGCGTGACGAGCTGAACTCATATAGATAAGACTAGGAGACAGTGGTCCAAAATCGTGGAGAGTGGGAAAAGGGTAGGGAGGTCTTTGCACTGCAGTGGAAGACAACATGATGTTGTTGATATTAAAACAAGAAAAGATAGTAGCACTGACCTAACAGTATCGAATGCGACGAATTTTTTACCTTATATTTTCTACATAAAGTGTAAAATGAATTCAAATTCTATATTGCTGACAGACGTCATAAAACGGCCATGTTCTATTAAATTTATTTCTTAATTTTACTGTTGTCACTAGTTTACTCGTTACGGAGGTACAGATTTATCGATTAATTGATTGGTATTAACCAAATAACATTTTCAATATGCGATTTTGAGTTTAAAGATTTAGTTAATTTTATTTATATACCATAAGCAATTATTTTGCAAATTTTTACCAGCGAATGACACATTCGATAAATTTTTGTGAGCGAAATTTAATTTTATTTTATTTGTGGTTCATAGAACGTAATTCTAAAACATACTTATGAAATAAATAGTCACTACGAGTAAAACGTATAATATTGTGTAATGATTAATAATGTTTTGAATCGATCGTAAATCAATTTTATGTCTAAATTATAATTCTACCTACCGAGTCGTAAACACCCGACTCTATATGTCAACTGTCAAAATGAACCTATTAAATTATTCAGACTATATTAATAATAATAATAGTACCAATTATTTTGCAAGTTTTTATGAAATTAATTCAAATTTCACTTACAAAAATTAACGACTGTGTCATCCGGTGGGACTCGAACCCACGTCCCTTCGCTATCCGGGCGAGTGCTCTTACCAACTTAGCTACGGAGGACGTTATTCAGTTGACGAATTTAACGTACTTTGCAAGTACATTCTTAGCTTAGTTGGTTGGTAGTTGGTAAGAGCACTCGCCCGGATAGCGAAGGGACGTGGGTTCGAGTCCCACCGGATGACACAGTCGATTGATTTTTGTAAGTGAAATTTGATTTAATTTTGTGTCTGAGTAATTTCAAGACAGAAAAACCCAAACACTCTCGGCCCGACCCGGGATTCGTACCCGGGACCTCGTGGATAGTACCCAGCGTGCTGACCACTGGACCAACGAGGCAGTCATAAATAGGTATACAAGACAGATGTTCAAAATATGACACTCAGCATGATAAGCCACTTCACTTTACATTGTAATCACGTGTTTACACTAAGACTAGACTACATTTTAATTGCTTCCGTGTTGTTTTTTGATAAAAAATTACACTATCGTTAAGTGGTTTCGTCATTATCATAAAACAAACAAGCCAAGTGCGAGTAAGGCACGTGGTACTTAGTTTGTCTGTTTCTAAAAAAACCGGCCAAGTGCGAGTCGGACTCGCGCACGAAGGTTTCCGTACCTATAGATAGATAGATAACTCTTTATTGCACATCATAAAAGTAACAACCATACTATTTACAAAGAAAGATGTGTCTTATCGCTAAGAGCGATCTCTTCCAGACAACCTTTGGGTGTAGGAAATACAACATTAGACAGTATTTTTTACCTTTTTTAGTTTTAAAACGGTAAAAAAACACGTTTGTATGGGAGCCCCCCTTAAATATCCATACATTTTTATTTTAATAATTTATTTGAAATGTCTATATATAACTTAATATTCTGTAAATATTTCAAGCGTCTGCGTGTTGCCGTTTATTAATATCGAGCAAAAAACGATTAAAACACGTTTGTTGTATGGGATCCCCCCTTAAATAATATTATTATTTTAATTAAACTGTTTATTTTTAAAGTTTATATTTATATTGATATTCTGTAAAAATTTCAAGCATCTACCTGTTGCTATTATTCATGTAGAGCAAAAACCGCCAAAAAAAATCACGTTTGTTGTATGGGAACACCCATTAAATATTTTTTTTCTGTTTTTAGTATTTGTTGTTAAAGCGGCAACAGAAATACATCATCTGTGAAAATTTCAACTGTCTAGATATTACATACAGCCTGGTGACAGACAGACAGAACAGACAGACAGACAGCGGATGCTTAGTAATAGGGTCCCGTAGTGCGTGACGAAGTAAAACGTATACGGACTTAACACTATAAGGCCCCCTTCGCAAATCCGTATTAGCTAATCCTGACTTGCGCAAATGGGTTTTCATCTCTGATCATAGGCCTTGGTCTAGTCTGGATTAGCCGATCCGAACTGGCGGATAGGGACCTTCCAGATTAGGTGATCCAGATTTGCACAAGTGGGCCTTCAACTCAGTCATAGGCTTTGACCATGTCCGGATTAGCTAATCCAGACTGGCGCAAGTGGGCCTAGGGCATTTTCTATCATAAACTATTGGGCGAGAAGCATAAACAATTTATTGTAGAAGTATCTACTTGTAAATGAATTTACGATGTTGTCAAACACAATGTTGCAAGCTAGTGATTATCACACAAGTGTATAATCAAAGTTATTAACAATAATATCTGCGTGCATCACAAATGTCTTAAGTCTGACTTGATTATAAGAAATTATTCCGCCTTGGGCATCAGGATGAATAACAAATTATAGGAAATTATTACACCTCGGTTATTAGCTAAGATATTTTTGCTACTTTATTTCTTTGTGCGTTTAATTGTAATAACTCAACATATTTAAACAATAACTAAATACAAGCAAGTATCTTAAACGGTAGAAAAATGAACAACTTTGAATAAGATGTGTCTTTATATAGGTTACAATTTGCGGTATGTACATTTTATACTTAAGGCGAAAATACTCGATACCTTGCAAATGTAAAGCTGGTTGGAAAAGTTCATATTAGGAATTATGATAAATCAATTAATTTCATTTTAATAAAAATTTGACCATGATAGCACACCCCTATATTTACCAGAACTTTCTCGTAAAGATAATAACTCGAAACAAGAATTTGATTCGATAGAAAATCCTCCTAAAGTTTTGGTTTAATTCGCATGTTTATTACATTTGCAGGTGCTCAAATTTTAGAGCCTTCTCTTTAATTCTGTTTCTCAGTACACAAAGACAAAAACCATGGAAATACACATGTTTTAATTTTCATTTATAAAATTGCAAAAAACCTATTTTCTTGTGCAAAATCTGCACAGCGACGACATACTAATGTCCTCCTAGCCAAATTTCGACTAAGGCGGCCAATGTCAACAGCGATTAGCCAACTGCGCGGGAGATTTTATAGTGCACAAGTGTGTGCGCAATAAACAGGTGCACTCTCTGTTCCTTCACTCTCATAATTCGGTGAGACGGCAGTCCGACATGACCGTAGAGAGATCAGGCGCAGGACCAACGGCTTAACGTGCTTTCCGAGGCACGGGGATGTTAATACTACCAACTTCCTGACTTTGAGCTATTTCAAGACAGAAACTTTCGGCTGGACCCGGGATTCGAATCCGGAACCTCGCGGATAGAAGCTAACGTACTAACCACTACGTGCCACTACACCAACCTCTATGCCCTAGGTAATAAATGCTGTTCTCGTAGTTTCCATGGGTAACTTGACGTGCAGCTGCCGACTGTACTTCATTCATACCTAAACCACAGAATAAATACTAGTACTACGTACATAAATATTACTCTGCAATGGTATTTAAAGAAACGTTTACTCAATGTCGTAGAAAGCAACGTTGTGACGCGCGCCGCCATTGAAAAAAGCGCGCGCGTGTTTTACCTCTTGCTTACTTGTCCCTGCTAGATTATACGCCGCGCGTAGGTACTGTCACGATCATCTATATGTATACATCTGCATTCGATTTGACACCTTAATACAATGTCATAAAAACTTATTTGCATACATTTCATTGCTTGTGACTGTACGTTTTTGGTACCAACACGGGGAGTGAGACAAGCATGCCTAAACTGCAGAGTGAGCTTTTGATACTAAGTTCTGTTTGTAAAAACCTGAATTTATTTTCAGGGCATCCAAAGATCAAGCTGTTCATAACCCAGTGTGGTCTTCAGTCGACGGACGAAGCTATCACAGCCGGCGTACCTCTACTTGGCATGCCAGTGTTTGGAGACCAAGAGTTCAATGCTGAGCAGTACCTGTACTATGGCATTGGAGTCAGAGTGGACATTGAAAGTGTTACCGAGGAAAAACTCAATAGAGGGATAAATATGCTACTTCATGATGATAGGTGAGTAATCAAAATTATATTATTTGTATTATTGTCTCAACAATTTAATATGATAGCAGTAAGTGTTTGATAGACACTACAACAATGTCACAAGTTATTATACATATGTCGATTAACTAGGAACCGGTTTCACAAAATATAAAAGCCAATAAACTTAATTCCATGGTGATAAGGTTAAAGTCTTTCAACCTATTTCTAAACGTATTGCTGCTGGAAAAACGAAATGAGACAGGCTACAATAATGTAGACACGTCAAATACTGACACACTGAAAGCCAGTTTTAAAATTGGTTTAAGTCAGTGAATCATTTTAACTGACCGTGCATGGTCATCTTAATAGAGAAACTAATACTGTCAAAGAGTACATTTTCAATCGATTGTAATTCAGAATCGTTAGCAACAGAGTTACGCAATCACCCCTCGGAAGTTATTGAGTGGGACTTTAGTCCCAAAATGCCATGATATAATCGCCAGTAAAATTACCTCTATAGTGTAGGCACCAGACTATTATTTATTATTCCTATTAACAGCATGACGTTTCGTATATGTATATCTATGTATTGTATGCGCACGTCATACGCACGCTATCGTTATTTTGCCGGTTGCTTGCATCTTGCGTAGAAACCACATAGAAATTAATTAAACTCTATCCACGAAGCGGCAACGTCGCGTTTGCCACACAAACTAATTGCAGCTTGCATGCGTGCGTTATGACACGCAGTGGACAGAAGGCCTAAGCGGCCCAGAGACATAAATAATTATTTATTATTATTGTTAATATTTACGTTATTGGTAGGCCAAATGATCGTTTAAGAAATTGAAGCGATTGTCATTCGCAACTACGGGCAAATGATGGTTTCAAGCACATTGACAGTCTCGAATGATGCCATTGAATAGCCATTGACCTCTGGCTATGCATTGATTCGCTTAATTAGAATTCTATATCATCATTGGTAAAACGTGGCCAAGCGATTGACGCGTCGGTTTAAGCTCCATTATTCGCACCTTCAATTCGACGATCATTTGTCCCATCAACAGCGTAAAAATTGACGATCGTGATAGATCGTCTCGGTGCACTGTCTATATTCAATAGCCTCATTCATCTGTCTGTTCACAGCTACCGCAAGAACATAGTGCGCCTTCGTTCTCTTATGCGAGACCAACCGCAGTCTCCCTTGGAGCGCGCAGTATGGTGGACGGAGTACGTGATCCGCCACTCCGGCGCACGTCACCTACGCGCGCCCTCAGCCAACATGCCCTGGCACCAGTATTACGAACTAGAACTCGTAGCTTATTTATTATTAGGAGTATTCACTGCTATAGCTCTAGTTGTAAGCACTGTTATGTATGTCTATAAACGGTTTTACAAAATCAGCATTAAAATAAAGAGGAACTGATTTGTTGTTTTAATTTTAGAGATAAGACAGTCGATATTAATTATTGTTCTATTTATTATTATTTACCAAACGAGTATAATGTCAACGTGAACTTTGGTTATTGGAATTTAAAAGGTCATCGTCACTACTCGAAAGATTTGATCTGAAACCGCTATCGTTTCTGATAGTGATATTGCTTGTGTTATACCTATATAAAAAATGAATCTCTAATAATGTTTGTTTTCAAACATTAAGTCAATTTATAATTATTTTTATAACTTTAGCAATTATTTTGTAAGTTTTTACGAAATCAAATTGAATTTCGCTCACAAAAAATAATCGACTGTGTCATCCGGTGGGACTCGAACCCACGTCCCTCTGCTATCCGGACGAGTGCTCTTACCAACTGAGCTACGGAGGACGTTAGTCAGCCGACAAATTCTTGTAAGTGCTTGCTTGCTTAAGTCAATTATCAACAACAGAAGTTCTTAAAGAGTTGTTCAAAAACTTACATAAACTTAAAATATTTTTCGTTGTTTATCTGTAAAGAGAAGTTTTAAAAAATCTGTTCAAATATATATCTTTATTTTGTCACAAAATGTTTTGAACCATATATTAAACTTGAGTGGTATAAATAAAAAATTGACTGATAAATAAATTATATTACTTTTTGCACGCCATAAAATATATAATATATCAATTTCCACGGAAATATGTACAATCCAGGCTTAGAGTTTAGCAAAAATCTATAAGCAAGAATTTATTCCAGACAACTTTTTTTTAAACGGATATTCACATTAACAAGAATAATACTTTACTGCGTTCTTTCGTTTAAAATATTATACTTATTGATTGTACACAATTAAAAAAAAAAAACTACTAACATTGAAAGAATAGAAAGTGTAATTTATCAAGACATTTACCAGTTGAATTTTGTACTGTATAATCAACTCAAATTACCTCAATGAACGTTTACCATCTGTATTTATGTTTAGTTTCTAGTTCGGGAATGTTCTATTTCAGTAAATAATTATAGTTTAAGGTTAAGGAATGCAGTAATTTAGGGCAATTATAACGATACCTTGTTTGGGTGGCAGTGAGTTCACTTACACTTGTACCCACTCTTACCTACGCCACAGAATAAGTACTAGTACTTCGTACAGAAGTATGACTTTGCAATGAAATTCAAAGAAATATCTACTCAATGTTGTTAACGATATGGTGTAATTCAGTTCGCCTCTGATTCAAGCACATTATCGTGTAGACACCTACAGAAAAATATTGCAAGATAATTTCATTCTTATAACTCTGGAATATGATTCATAATACACTAAACCTATTCAGTGACGTACTATCACGCAACGCGATAGGGTTGACTGACCACAAGACCACAAGAAGCTACTTACGCCATCTAGCGCATCTTTCTAGGACTTTATTCACGCTCGTCCAACCAGCAACCTAGTGTCGCGCACCGCCGGTGAATAAAACGCGGGAGCGTGTCGCTGCCGGCTAGCGACACCCAACTTGTTTAGTCCCTTACCAAGGGGTCGCCGCGCGTAGGTACGTTTTTGCTACCTACGCGGGAAGATACACAGGCCTGCCTACGTGTTTTCTTATTCGACATTATTACCCGGTTTCGTTGTACATGGTTGTATGCAGTTATAATACCTTTTCAGTACATTCATGTGTTTTATACGGTAGAATCGTTTTGTTTTCGATTATCAGCAAAAATATGGACGATGATGAATTATTTCGCTGACGCTAAGATTCACTTTTGACGTTCGCCAATTGGTGTTCTGGTTTTTCTCGCAGCAGGCACAAGACCTCTAGGCAAGACGCATTCTATTCTACAGTGAACATCGCAGCAAGGCATTTGATAGGGTGTCAGGTAAAGTACTGCTCCAAAAGTTAGAAATGTATGGATTCTCGGTGGCAGCGGTGTCTTGGTTGGCATCATATCTCGCTGATCGAAAATTTTACGTGGTGGCTAACGGCTATAAATCCATTCTATGTAGCTGCACTTCAGGGGTCCCACAAGGCTCTCATTTGGGCCCAGTGCTTTTCACATCTTTGTCAATGATATTTTCGACTGATTTAACTTTTCGACGCCATTTGTGTACGCTGACGATCTTAAATTTGCTAGGAAGATCTCCTAAGATTTAGATAAGGATCTCTTGCAAAGCGACCTAAACGGGTTAGTGCCTTGGTGTGAAGCTAATAAAATGATGCTGAATTTTAAGAAGTGTTATCACATTAAGTTCACACGCAATATCAATGAGATAGCGACTGCCTACTTCATAGCTAACGAGCCATTGCAAGAATTGCAGATGATCCGTGACTTGGGCGTGATCCTGGACAAAAAGTTGACATTCGTTCCACATATTGAGTCAGTTGTTGCAAAGGCTTCCAAGATGATGGGGTTTGTGATCAGAAGTACCAAGGTTTTTAGGAATATCAAAACGAAATTAGCGCTATACTGTTCGTTAGTAAGAAGCATCTTAGAGTACTGCAGCGTAGTTTGGCGGCCTCATTATGCCACACATACCCTCAGATTGGAACGGGTGCAGAAAAGGTTTGTATGGCATCTGGCATATTCGGCCAAAGTCACTAAAAGTATTGAATCTTATAAAGATAGGCTTAAATTTTTCAGAATCAAGTCTTTGCAGGACCGACGAATTTGGTTGGATATGTCATTTCTTTTTAAACTTATAAGAAACGTTATTGACTGCCCCCAGCTATTGTCCAGGATCAATTTCAGGGCCCCATCACGTCTTCCGAGAGGCAGTATTGTGGCATTTAGTCCACCGCTTAGAAAAACTGTTTTAGGCGCTATTTCCCCCATTCCTAGGCTCACCAGATTATATAACGGGTATAGTGGATCCACAGACATTAATGTAGTGTCCTTAGGAAATTTCAAAAAAGCGATTGTTACTGCAGGACTTGACAGGTAATTAGCCAAGGAGGTAGTTATTTTATATCCAATACCTACTTGTTTAGTATTAGCATTGTGGTGTCACGGAAATGCATGCAACGTATCTATCTAAGCATTTTGTCTCTGTCGTCTTTTAAGCCACCAGTCAACGTCATACGGACCGTTTTGGTGTAGTGGTTCGCGCCCGGACTTCTAAACCAGGCGGTTGCGGGTTCGAATCCCGCAAGGGACAAATGTTTGTGTAATGAGCACGAGCATTTGTGCCTAAGTTATGGATATTTATAAATGTATATAAGTATGTCTATTCGTTATTCTAGTCACCATAGCACAAGCTCACGCTTAGTTTGGGGCTAGGTTAATTCGTGTGTTTGCTGAAACAATTTACTTATATATTATTTATTTATATGCAGTAAAAACGCATTCAGTATTTCCATTTATACGTTTATATCATAGGGTTTTCGATTAACTGCGAAAATATGGATGATGTAGAATGATTTTGTTGACGTCAGTAATATTCACTTTTGACGTTTGCCACATTTGACGTTATGGTTCTTGCGGCATAGTATGCACGAGGCCCCCTAGACAAGACGCAATCTAATCTATAGTTAATAATATCAATATCACTAACAGATTTGTGACATTTAAGCCACCAGTTAACGTCGTGTAACTTTTGCTACATACGAGGGTCAAACTGAAAGTTCTTAGAACTGGCCACTTATAAACAATATAATAAAAAAAATATTCTAAAATTTGAAAATAGAACTCTTTGCCAATATTACTGAGTATATATTTCATTCATTTGTCATTTGTTTTACGACTTGGCGGCAAATTGAAAATTGTCTGTGTCACGTCAAAATGAATTTAACACGAGAAAATTTTCGTGCAATGATTTTTTATGACTTTCGATGTCATTTAAGTCAACAAGAAAGTTATGATAGACTACGATTGGCCTTTCACGATGAAGCCCCATCTCGTGCGACTGTTTACAACTGGTTTAATGAGTTTAAACGTGGTCGCACTAATCTCACTGATGATGTACGTGAGGGACGGCCTTCTACGGCGACGACTGAAAATAACATCTGTGTTGTGCGGCGTATGATAGAGACTGACAAAAGAGTGACCTATCAGCAGATTCGGACAAGCTTAGGCATCGGTATGAGTCAAGTGCACAAAATCCTCCACGAACATTTAGCGGTCAGGAAGCTTTGCGCCCGGTGGATACCTCATAATTTGACTAAGGCTCAAAAACTCTATCGTGTGGATTGATGCCGTAAAATGATTGAAAGATTTAACGGAGGTTACTCAAATGCTGTGTTCGACATACTAACAGGTGACGAAAGCTGGATTTACTGTTATGATCCTGAAACCAAAAGACAATCTGCTCAGTGGGTGTTTCCTTTCGAGGAGTTGCCAACTAAAGTGAAGAGAGATTGAAGTGCGGGAAAAAAAATGGTGGCCTCGTTCTTTGGAAGGATAGGTCATTTCGCAACAATTGTGTTAGAGGATCAAAAAACAGTTTCTGCAGAATGGTACACTACCAATTGTTTGCCACTTGTCTTGGAAAAAGTTCGAGAGAAACGACCTCGCAGTAGGATCCTCCTTCACCACGACAACGCCTCGTCGCACACCGCCAAGCGAACGATCGACTATTTGGCGACATCAAACGTTGAATTACTGGGTCACCCGCCGTATAGCCCCGACCTCGCGCCTTGTGATTTTTATTTATTTCCAAAAATTAAAGAAAAACTTAAAGGAAAGCGGTTTATGAATGCTGAAGAAGCGGTGGCTGCGTATCGCGATGCCATTGAAGAGACCCCTAAGGACGAGTGGGCAAAGTGCTTTTCCCAGTGGTTCCATCGCATGCAGCGGTGTATTGACGTCAATGGACAATATTTTGAAAAGATATAATAAAACTAATAACTGGCTAATGTAATCAGTTTTTGATTTTCTAAGAACTTTCAGTTTGACCCTCGTATAAGATAACATTTAGTCTAAGGGCTCAGGGCCCTTAGACAAGATGCCATCCGTCTACAGCAAAAATCACTATCGCCAACGCAATGTCAAAATATTAATGCAAAAGTCACGTGATGTTTCGATGGCTTATGTCAGTTACATACATTTTGTTAGCGATAGCGATTTTTACAAGCTTTTATTTAGCTTGCAATGTAACTAACTATGTATGTTTGTTCGGGTGGAATCTTGCAACTCAATTTTGAAGCAGATATCTTCAACCGATTAAGCTGAAATTTTGTATACACGTTTAGTTTGGATGACAATACATGGTAAGATGCATGACGTCATTCTGAATTCAACATGGCGGACCATCTAAGATGGCGGACTCGTTATTTCCAATGCATTTCTACAATATTAGCATCAAATGAAAGGGCTTGCTGAGAGTAATTTAAAAAATAAAGTGACGTTACTAAAAAAATTCAAAATGGCCGACTTGTGAACGCAATCCCCTAATACGGGTATCAAATGAAAGGGCTTACTGAGATTAACGCGATAAATAAGGTAACGTCATTCCAAATCCAATATGGCGGACTTTTAAAGATAACGGACAAACATAGTCATGTTTTTAAAGCTTTCCTACAATATGGGTATCAAATGAAAGGGCTTGCTGATAACATATCCATAAATAAGGTGACGTCAATCCAAATCCAATATGGCGGACTATGATTTTATGCTTTCTTACAATATGGGTATCAAATGAAAGAGCTTGCTGAGAATAACTCGATATAGAAGGAGACGTCACTCTTAATCCAACATGGCGGACTTCTAAACATAGCGGCCTTAGTTTTTTGTGCTTTCCTAGAATATGGGTTTTAAATCAACCTACTTGCTGAGAATAATTGGATAGAAAAGTGACCTCACTGTAAATCCAATATGGCGGGCTTCGAACGATGGTGGACTAAGTTTTGTATACTTTCTTACAATATGGGTATCAAATGAAAGGGCTTGTTAAGAATTACTCGATACATAACGTGACGTCACTCCAAATCATATATGGCGGACTCCTAGAGATGGCGCACTAAGTTTTTGAGAGTTTTGATTCTGAAGAATAATTGGATAAAAAAGTGACCTCACTGTTAATCCAATATGGCGGGCTTCGAACGATGGTGGACTAAGTTTTGTATACTTTCTTACAATATGGGTATAAAATGAAAGGGCTTGTTAAGAATTACTCGATAAATAAGGTGACGTCACTCCAAATCATATATGGCGGACTCCTAGAGATGGCGCACTAAGTTTTTGATGCTTTCCTATGGACTAAGTTTTTTATGCTTTCTCACAATATAGGTTTTAAATAAAAGGGCTTGCAGAGAAAAAGCATGCGAGTTTAACTCCGTTGCTCCGATCCGTTTAGGAATTTGGTGTATCGGGTTTTCTTGGCGTGAAGAAAAGGCGTGATAGCCGAGCGGAGAAAACTTTACTTTTCATCCGTGAGATCATGAGTTCTATCTCTGCCTGTACCAATAAGTTTGTACAAAAACTTAAGTACCTTCAGTCTTTTTCAAAGATATCGCTGCCTAACGGTGAAGGAAAACACCATGAGGAAAAACCTGCACACTAGTGGCTAGTGTGTGAGATGGAAAAGGCAATGGCAAACCATTCCATTAAATATTGCCTAGAAGTCGTTGTGTGTATTTCATTCCACATAATGATCACGACCCTCAGTCATGAGGTATACGACTGTTAAAAGGGGTTTTCTTGGATTCCTCGATTATAATTATTGAGGTTGAATTTTTTGAGTCTGTAGCATCGGTAGGTAAACTTTGAGAAGTTTAATTTTGGTGAGATATGCGTCAACAGCATTGGTTTGCCTGTCTAAGAGAAGGATAACTTTAAATCAAACGGGAATTGTGTTCACGCTGCGTAAGGCTTAGCTTGAATTATCTTGAAGCTTACTTATGCCTTACGCGGCGCATTTCTCGTAACACTCAAGACAAAGTGTTGTACTCGTACCTAGTCGGGGGATAAGTTATGTCACAAATACTTATTGCAGCTCAATTTTAAGGCAAATAGCTTCAACCGATTGAACTGAAATTCGTATATAGGTTGTTTAGATGACAATGCATGGTAAGCTGTGTAAGTCGTTTAAGATTTTTGTGTATTGATTGTACTGACCTTGAAAGTAAAAAATAAAGTCGAATTGTTGTAGTCCGTAGCATCGATTGTTTAACTTTGATTTGTGTAATTTCGCAAGAGGCGTCGACAACATTCGTTTACAACTTGCAAGTGGCATACAAACTTTAAGCCTTAAATTGTTCAACATAATAGCAAGCATTAGGATGCTCTCCCTTCGCGCCTTCGGCCTTTAAACTGCATTGTTTATTGGGCAGACTAGTAACACAGCGAAGGACCACCGTAAGTCGAAGTTAAAATAATTGGTTTTCCTATTTGCTGTTTTTTTGAAGGAATTTCAATACTTCAAGGTAATAATTAGTGCTCTTTACCTCTTTGGCTTACATTAAATTCGTAGCCAAGCTATTTTACTCGTCGCCTAGCCATTATATTAGCCTTTAAGCCGTTATTTGTTGTTCCGTACTTACCTATGTCTTAAGTAAGCGAGCTTAAAACTTTCGCCACCTTTCCTGTCGTTATTCAATTTTTTAAACAGCCCTTTTTTAGGCTTACCTAATTTAATTGTCACCGAAATAATATTTTGATAAACCGATACCAAGGTATGGTGTCCATTACTCCAACAGGAAAGGTCGATCTAGAGCAAATTGAAATATGCAGAAAAATAGTGGGCAATTTGTGATTTCCTTTAAAACTTTTTCGATAAAATATTAACATCATTACACAATTTATATTATATAAAAGCTTGTCGCGAGATTTTACCTGTGTATATAAACAAGTAAATTATATACCTAACTTGATATGATTGCCTAAATTTTCTTAAAATCAAACTACTAAACACGCCAAGTGAGTACTTAAATCTCGCGACAAGCTTTTATATGTATAATATAAATTGTGTAATGATGTTATTATTTTATCGTAAAAGTTTTAAAGGAAAAATTATTTTATACTTTTTAGCGCATTGACATAAAAGCTTGTTTTTAAAAAAGATTTTTTAATTGTTAGTTATTCGCTTCAGAATAGATTGCATCTTGTCTACGGGCCCTGACTTTTATCCGTTCCCAATAATGATACTCATCACTAGCTTTACTTAACTTTACACATGCAACGTAGTAAGTAAAGACATTCTGATTCAATTTAACTTTGAAGCGTTATTAGTGACGCCATCGCGCTATAATTGGCGCAGCGGCATCACTGTACAACCTACCCAAAAAATCATCTTACGACGTATTCTCATGTCTGTAAAGATTAAAGTCACATATTTTTGGGGTGGACTGTACGCCGCGTAGTTCGTAATTAGCCTCCATTAACTTGAAACTGCACTATGTAGCTTCAACTGTGCGCCGAAATGTTCTACCCGCAAGCATTTTGTGCTTGACATGCTTTGAAATTATAATTTCGAATAAAGTTACTCAGAGCACCATAAAAGAGTTGTTAAAAATATGGTGAAACCCAAAAAATATTAGAGCATTTTAATATTTTGAGGAAACATAATTTGTATCTTGCCCGCTTTTCAAAGTGACTTTACTATTTTAAAAGGAATTCAGAATTTTAAACTCTCTACGGAGATAATATAAAGTGATTCATTGATCTGCATTCACAAAATATCAAACATCGGAGAATCTATTAATAAAAAATAAAATAAAAATTAACTACCAAATTGTGCCAATGCTTGTCTCTTATAAGATCATAACGCACTATTAGGTAAGAATTTTATTTAAACAGGCAAACATAAATATTGAAATACAAAACACTCTACTGCAAAAAATATTATATTTTGGAAAGGGTTTTTACTGGCTTTCATTTGATACCTATATTGCTATGGTAAGGAAAAAATTAACCCCCTGTCCCACCTTTATTTCCATTTACGGGCGCCATTTAAAAATGTATACAGCCTATGTCACTCACAATTTTGACTAATTCAACGACACGTCATATGTCAAAAACTGTCCAGCCGTTTGGGCTGTAACGTTTACGTTAACGTTTCTTCAGCAGCTGGGTAATAATAGGCTGTACGAGTAATTGTCTGTTTTTTTTAATTAGCTGTGTCTTTTTTAAAATACAGTTTACTCTCAGAAATCAATACAAACGCAACTAGCTCTGCCAAAAGTTTTCAAGCGTGCCACAGGGAAAACCAAAATAGGGGAAATAAAGAAAATCCCAAATCACTTAGTCGAGGCCTTTCCAAACAAACAGTCCCGTTTTAAGGTACGCGTTCACGGTAATACAGTAGACGCATCGCTCGCAACGATTTTGAATAGGTTTTTGTAATCTTTTACGCCGTAGTTTTTAATGTTTTTTTTAACACCCAGTGTAATTTTTCACTTTATAAGTTTTATTAAGAATCCATCCATACAACCCATGACCTTTGGCTTTGGCTTTGGCCTTTTCTAGCCATTTTAATAAATCTTTTTCGCCGGTTTACAGTTGTAGATCGACTGAAGGTGCGTACGTCGCTGACGTTCATCAATTAAATAGAAATTCATAAAACTGAAATGCCAGACTGACTGTACGCACGTAATTGCTACGCCAGTAGTGGTAGTTACTGGCGTAGCAAATACGTGTGTACTACATGCGTGCATATGTACATACGAGGACCATCTCGGTCGAGAGCGCCTGCCTTCACAAACACGCTATTGAAACGTACGAACGGGTTCAGTGCTGCACCGATAGGTGGACCGATCGACTGTACCAGTCCATTTATTTTGTTAGCCAGGAGAGCAAATGAATGAAACAAACTGATGGTCGGTTGATACATATTGTCAGGGCCGATAGTACGCACCCGAAGAGCATTGTAACCGGCCAAAACAGTTTTGAAAGATTTTTTGAGGGACATGCCATAGGCCATGTACTTGAAAACGTTGGTTTTTTACGACAGTCAAAAAATGTTACCGTTCATTTAGATTGTTTTTTTTTTAAGTTTATTTAATTACCACTTGTTGTGGGCTGTGCCGCAGACAAAAAAAAACGCATAGCATTATGCGTCCAAACATGTACACATTACCGAATAACTTGTTTATTTATACAATACAAGTATCGCGTCACTAATTCATTATTACAAACGGATGTGCGTAGTGTTCAGAAGTCAGAACCCCGTTTCTTTAACCTTTGTATTACTTGAGACCATGGTATGCAATTCATTTTTTTTTTCTAGGTATTAGATATCGTTTGAGAGCTCATTTATAAAAAAAAAGTAGGTAGTTGGTCAAGTTGTCACTATAGATATTTTTCCAAAATTAAATTTTCAATTTGCAGTCATATCCAAAAATGGATCGTTAGAACATGTATAAAATAACGGGGAGGAAAGTGGGGTTGCCACTAGCACATTTCCGTTCCTTTTTTTTGTATTTTTGGGCACTTCCTGGATGGTGTAATCTCAACATTTTTATACTAGGCGATACTAAAAGAAAAAAACACGTATTTGGTTTCTTTCCTTATCATACTAAATTTGGATGGTAATAGTCACCTGTATAACTGACATGAGCCCCCGAAACATTATGTCACTTTTAAACACATTTCGGTGGCAATAGGGAAATTGAATATAGAGTAGGGATATATCCATATTCTAGGGACCTGTAGACGTGGATCTTAGAGACACGAGAGTCTTTTTATCTGGCAGTAAATTTGCCACTTTTTCAACTCCAATTTGGGAAAGTTCTGGGAAATAACTTAGGGTAACGTCTGCCAGATTTCGTTAATGATGAGATGCCGCGTTTAGGTTATGTCTTGGAAAGTTTATGCAGACACGAAAAGTATTTTTTTTCACAGTTTAAATAAGCTGGATGAATTGAAAAATAAATAAATATAAAAATGTTTATTGTTATCAAAATTTACAAAAATAAAAAAACGAGTAGAGGTAGACTCAATCTTGTTCATGCTTTGGCATCTATGCCAGAAAGAGTCACATTTCCTTATTAAAACATAAAATAAAATACTATTATTCTAAATAAACTACATACCTTTTTTAAAATTTAGTATGTTTTTTATTGGAAGAAGGGTATAAAGTTTATTTATTATGACATGATTTTTCGAAAAAGAACTTAAAATATTGTTTATAAGTTTATTATTCAGCTACATCATAATATCAAGGTTTTTTTAAATTATTTTGCTATACATACCTTAATTGCCTATTTAATGGTCAGGTTCTTACAATATGCGGTTCAATACCAAACAATTACTGGGCACAACAAATTTAAGTCGTTTACCATCGACACGCTAAGAAGAAGAATACCAAACACATAACATTATTTGAATGGTTTATTTTGCCATCAATTAAGTAAATCAGGTAAAACTTTATACAGTCAAGATATCAGTCGCTTGAAAATAAAATAAAAATTAGATATTACTAGTAAATAATAAAATAAATTAATATATGGAATAAAATAAAGATGCTTATCACAAAAACATAATAATCCTTACTAATAGAGGTAGTTTGAGACCTTGGAAAGGACACAGGCTACCTTTTGTCCCGATATAAAAGCTTTAAAGGGGTGAAATGGGGGATGAAAGTTTATATGGGTAAGCCGTGGGTATCGTCGTGAGGAACCGCAAGTTTAAAATAAAAAAAATCCATTTCAATAATCTTTTTTGTATCCCCACAAATCTGTGCCATCACCAGTCCTCTCCGAACGCTGATGTATAAGATTTTCAGACGCCGTTTTCAGATCATAAGCCCATCCAATCTTTGCACACATATTGATAAACCAAGTGGTGAAATTGAACCTAATGTTTCCGAGTTCAGCTGTTTTGTAGTCCCATGGAAAAACATGGTGAAAATTGTGAAATCCCTCTCCTAGAGTAGCAACACTGAGCGCAGAGTTTTGGGTGGCCAAAAAACTTTTGTCGTAGGGCTTATATCCCCATTTGTGGGCCACACTGTTGATACAACAAGTGATGTGAAGACTCCAAATGTAACGACACATGTTGATATGCCAAGCATTATTGAAAGATTCGCCCCAGAAATACATTGGTATCACAGTTGGCAGTACGAAGCAGGTGGTCATCATAAATGGTGTGGCGTATCTGCAATAAATGAAAAATATAATTAAATTACTGTTTTTAAGTGATATGCATTCCAGTCTTATAGTTCCAGAAAGCAACAGTATTTTGAGTGAAGTTGCAACCAAATAGCAAGATTACTACATAGTACTACGCTATAATACTGATTAGATTCAATTAGTATTTGGAGAACCTTCAATTTTATCTGGGGATTGGAACAATTTTGTTTTCGCTTTAATTTGACGACACCTACTCAGTTTATCATCACTCCTATGAATCTGCCCTCACGTTAAAATAACAAAAACGGTAATTTAAAAAACTAAAAAACCCGACTGCATATCTGTGTTATTGGAAATTGAAAAAAACCCTAAAACAAGAAAGAGGTCATACCCTGGTTAAATTGTTTTTTAAAGTACCGTTTTTTTATTATTTTTAGTTTTATTATTCAAAACAAAACACCAGACTGCAAAAATTATTATATTTTTAACTTTACTGGCTTTCATTTGATACCCTTAATGCTATTCTAAGGAAAAAATATTTCCCCCTCCCCCCTTTATTTCCATTTGCGAGCGCAATTTTTAAATTGTATATAGTCTATGTCATTTTCACAATTTTGACAAATTCAACGACACTTCATATGTCAAAAACTGTCCAGCCGTTTGGTTGTTTGGTCTGTAGGGCGTGCGAAACAATTATACATATATTTATACATACATACATACTTATATACATACATATTTACTCTCGAAAAACATAACCCTCCTTCCGCAGACGGGTAAAAAGATATGATCTTCCGAATTAAACCTTCTTGAATTCCTCAGGAAAAAAATGCATATCTGCAGGATATTGTTTTAAAAAAATATGATGATTACCTTCTTTGAAAACTCAACACAGGGTTGTTGTATATGTCTGACATGTCCAACTTTTTCTGTGCTTCAATAACACTGTCTGATTTCTTAGTCAACAGCCACCCAATGTGCGAGAAAAAAAAGCCACGATTGGCATTGTGAGGGTCGGCATCAGTATCTGAGTACTTGTGGTGCAAGCGATGGTCTCTGATCCATGTTGTGGTTGACTTCTGAAAAGCGATGCTATGGAACACCATAAGAATTATTTGTAGCGGCAGTTTGGCCTTGTAGCTCTTATGCGACCATAGTCTGTGTGCACCGGCTGTTACTCCAAGTATACCGATGTAATGCATCAGGCATGCTGAAACAAGGTAATAAAAGATTAATACATGAAAACCTGTCAAACCCCATAAAACCCGCGGGCGAGCCAATAACATTAATTTCTATTGTGTCTGGCAAAAATTATACGTGAAGGTGTAAAGACACATTTCATTTCTGTTTAGCCTAAAGATTTGACTTGTCGAATGACGGAACACGGAAAAAACATAAAAAAATAAAGAAGAAGATATAACTGGTAGAGTAAGCTAAATTAAATGCATTATCAAACTCTATTTTATAATCTGTTTGTTGGCGGGCTGTACCTGTTCAACAGTAGCCTTCTACGTTAAAATTAGCAGGCTGAAACTACTTCATCAACCGTAGAAGAACGAAAGTTAAAAATATCTTATAAAAATAATACCCAAAAGTTTTTTGTAGGTATAAACTTACGGGAGATTTGCGTAGATTAATCGAAATTTCGAAAAATAAAAATATATTTCTTGAATCTACTGATAATATTTTTCTTGGTTAGCATTTAACGGTGATATCATAAAATATAGACAGTATTTTTGAATTATAAAAATTAACTATTATTTTTATTAATTTATTGTAATTTAAGTACTCGTAACCATTGGTAAAGCGCTAGTTCATTAATGACGACCTAAGTGGGGTTGAGGATCGCTAACTCTGAGGTCCCGGGTTCGGTATTAGTGAGGTCTTAGAAAAAATATATTTCATATATTAGTATCCTGGGTTGTAGTACCACCGTTGTCTCAGATATCCTTAACACAATTGCTTTAGCAAATCACATTGGAATTAGAGTAATATATGTGATGTTGTGGTCCTATGTCTAAGAAAGCTGTTAATTTGCTATAATAAATAATAATAAATGGAACTCACCAAATGCAATAGTCATCCATTTACCCGATGTTAAACCTAAATACAACCCGTATAATCCAGCGATATGATAATAACCCAAAAATACTCTGTGCAAAATTAAACTCGTATTGCTTTCAGTTCGTGTGGAATCACAAGATTTTGTATGTTTTTCGGGTTCACTTGGAGCTGTTATCTCACGTTCTACAGAATGAATGGCCATTATAGTTGAGTTAGTAATTCCAGTAAATACTTGTAACTGTCACTTTATCCTCGATGAACTAAAACAACATTTTGAATGGAAAATAGAATAGGATTTGTATTTATATACGCAGTCACGCGTAAGAATTGGTAAAACCGATATCTAAGCGTACGTAAGAATAAATTAGGTTCCGTATAATAGAAAGTATGACCATTTAGAGGTCAAAATTTCAGCATACGATTAATGTGACGCCAAAGGTCAAGAAAATTTTGATGTGTTACTGAAACTAAATTTGGATGTAGGTAAGTACAACTTATTAATAAAAATTAAGATAAATTACTTAATACAACACAAAAACAAAAATTATAAAAAGAGTCCTTGTGGTAAGGTTCCTAGGATGCTGGCAGCATTACCGCGCTGAATAGCGATGCTTATACGCTGAGCAAGGTAGCTGCCAGCAAATTGCGTTATCAAAAAAAGATGGCGGTATTAGACCGATTGCCATTGGTTCCACTTTTCGGCGTATTACTTCAAAATTATGTGTAAAATTTTTAACTTATAAATTCCGGGATCATTTTGAACCTCACCAATTAGGATTTTGTACCAAGGGAGGTTGCGAGGCAGCTGTACATGCGCTTCGCACTCTCCTTTCACAAAATCGGACAGAGGTGTTGCTCAAATTAGATGTCAAAAATGCTTTTAACTCAGTCTCCAGGAAATCCTTGTTAAACGAGGTCAAAATTAACTCTCCTGAAATTTTCAATTACGTTAATCAATGTTATTACAACCCTTCAAAATTATTATACAAATGTAATGACATAGATTCCGCTATAGGCTGTCAACAAGGTGACCCTCTTGGACCTGCCATTTTCAGTTTGGCTATTAACCCCTTCATTCAAAATTTATTCTCAAAATTTAATGTATGGTATTTAGACGATGGGACACTAGGAGGTGACGCTGACACTGTTTTTTTAGACTTTTCTAGAATAATTCAAAAATTTCATACAATAGGCCTTTCTTTAAATTTTGACAAATGCGAAATTTTTATTTCAGAACATCTTCCTCTTACAAGAAGATCTGAGATAATTTCTAAATTTCATAGTTTGGCCCCCAATATTAAGATTCTCACAGACTCAACCCTCCATCTTCTAGGCTCTCCTATCTTCGATAATGCAATACCCCCTCATTTTCAAAAACTAGTAACTAAATTTGATGAATGTTCAGACCGCCTTTTGGAAATCAACGCTCATTCGGCTCTCTTTATACTTAAATCCTGTCTTTTAGTTCCTAAATTTAATTATCTTATTCGATGCTGTCCTATTTGGAAATTCCAAAATTTGACTAATAATTTAGACAATCTTGTTAAAACACATTTGGAAAAGATTCTGAACATTCGTCTTTTGGAACGGTCTTGGGATCAAGCGTCCCTTCCTATCCGTTTTGGTGGGATTGGGACGCGCAAAATTTCCACTGTCTCCTTACCTGCCTTTCTATCCTCATCTTACAGCACGTCCACTCTCGTTGCAAGTATCCTGCAGCCTTCTACTGCAAACTTCGAAGTGGCGTGCCTGGACGAGGCTAGAAATGCTTGGGATATAGCATATGCGAATAAATTCCCTTCAGATCTTAAAATTCAAAGGAGTTTGGACCAAATTTCTTGTGAGTCTATTTTGAAAAATCTTATTGACAGTAGCACTGACAACGCGGATCTAGCCAGACTAAAAGCAGTTTCCACCAAGGAAGCAGGATACTGGCTTCAGGCCTATCCTTCGGCCAACGTGGGAACCCTTTTGGACTCAGAAACTCTACGAGTCGCGATAGGTCTGCGTGTTGGTGCTGAGGTTTGCCTTCCACACAGATGTCCTTGTGGTTCTGATGTCGGCTCGTTGGGACATCACGGACTCTCCTGTATTAAAAGTGCAGGCCGCTTTTCGCGTCATGCCAGCATCAACGACATCATCCGTCGATCTCTTGCCTCTATCAACGTGCCGGCTTTACTCGAGCCGAACGGTATCGCGCGTGATGATGGCAAGAGACCAGACGGGATGTCACTTGTTCCTTGGCGGATGGATCGGGCTCTTGTGTGGGACGCTACCTGTGTCGACACACTTGCAGCCTCTCATCTGCCCGGGACAAGCCGTGATGCTGGTTTGGCTGCGAGAGGTGCCGAAAACTTTAAAAAGAACAAGTACAGGCAGATCGACTCCCGGTACCACTTTGTACCGTTTGGAGTCGAAACACTGGGTTCGTGGGATCCCAACGCTATCTCTTTTTTCAAAGAGATTTCCAAGAGGCTAGTTTACATCAGTGGTGACCTAAGAGCTGGCAGCTACCTTGCTCAGCGTATAACTAAATTTTAATTATGTAAATATAAAAAGTCGTTTCAGAAAATCTCACAATTTTATTTACGAGATACATTCGAGTCTCCCATTTAAAAAAAATACTAGTGGTTGCCCGCGACTTCGACTACGTGGACTTGATGATACAAATTGGCTCATACTCCTATCGCCATCCAGTAATCGTGGTCTTTCATTTGCACTTGGTTGTACACAACTCAGATGTATACTTTCAGAAATAACTAAGTTTATATTTTCCCGTTTCTGTGACGGGTTTCAAATCCATAGTTTGAAATGAAAATCAATGACGTTAAGATGTAGTGACCCACTGTCAGTTTTATTGACTTGATTTGTTGATTCGTACTAATGATGAAACTATGGGATGAAATTATAGCATGGCCACGGAACGGTAAGTCTGGTATACGAGTGTTTGAATATAATCATTCTTAAACTTTCTCGTTTGATTATGAGAACACAGTAAAACGGATAGTAGGTAAAACATAAGGCAGACTGCCTGTCTGCCTGTGACCACGATCGGTGCAACCCGGTCGAAAACGTCACGCGAAATTAAAGGTAAATTATGTTTTACCTACTATCCGTCGCGTTAATCCCCGTTTATGTGTAATAGATAGTAACTCTTAGGCTCACTTGCGTCTGGATTAGCTAATCTGGATTTGTTTAATGCATATATTATCTGAGTTGAAAGTCCACTTGCGCCAGCCACTCCATTTGTGCAAGTGGAGTGGACAAGGCTCTATCACAGAATAAGTACTAGTACTCAGTACAGAAGTTTGACTTTACAATGAAATTTAAAGAAATGTCTATTCAATGTTGTCAACGATATGGTGTAATTTAGTTCGCCTTCGACTCAGGCACATTTTCGTGTAGACACCTACGGAAATACGTTGCAAGATATTTTAATCTTATAACTCTGGAATATGATTCATAATACACTAAACCTATTTGGTGACGTAATATTACGCGACGCGATAGGGTTGACTGCTAAAAGAAGCTACTAACGCCATCTAGCGCCTCGTTCTAGGACTTTATTCATGCTCGTCCATCAAGCAACGTAACCGCACGGCCGCTGGTGAATAAAACGCGCGAGCGTGTCGCTGGCCGGTAGCGACACGCAACTCATTTTAGCCCCTTACAAAGGGTCTCCGCACGTAGGTACGTTTTTGCTACCTACGCGGGGAGATACACAGGCCTGGCTCTACTCAGATAATAGGCTTTGAAAAAGTCCGAAATAGCTAATCCGGACGTGTGCAAGAAGGCCTTAGTGTAACTATGGTTACACACTTGTATTACAAGACTTGTAGCCTTCGTAAAACATGGCCCAGGTAGCCATAGTGGACATGGTCAATTACAATAACAATGATTACTTGCAATAACTTTGACAACTGTCTTGGTGTAGTGGTTCGCGCCCCGGACTTCTAAACCAGGCGGTTGCGGGTTCGAATCCCGCAAAGGGCAATGTTTGTGTGATGAGCACGAGCATTTGTACCTAAGTCATGGATGTATAAAATAAGTATGTCTATCCGTTATCCTAGTCACCATAGCACAAGCTCGCGCTTAGTTTAGAGCTAGGTAATTAGTGTGTTTGTTGAAACAATTTATTATTATTATTATGAACTATCGCAGATAAAATATATTTATAATAGCATTTCACGTTGTCTCGCTGACATAGAATATTATCCAGTTGTCCATATTACGAACTAGTAGCAAAGGGAAGGATTTACGAAAAATAGTCAAAAAGTGAGCCCCGCATCTACCTTCCCAAATGTGTGAGAATATGTCATATGATATGAAACTCTTTGTGATCAACATAAGGTTGAAATATGGTTTGCTGAAATTTGACAGATCAATGTAGGTTAGTGTAGGGCCCACTGTACATAATTATGTAACATTATATTTTATATGAAACAACTAAATTTATAGTTTCTGAACGAATTGATCTGAGATAGTCTTCAAGTAGGTTCCGCACGTCATTAAAAAAAGGTGGAAACGTTTCTAAGGAACCCTAAGAATTAAGACACGATGTTAACTAATCACAGGAAGGAAGTGAAACACGTTTCGACTACACTACACAGTACCTACACAGTCACACACACACGATGACACATCAAATACATAAAACGACAGATTTTTACAATAGGTATCGAATATGATGTTGACACCAATCCAATCACAAATGATTCCGACAACAATACAAAAAGTTTTAAAAACACAACCACATTTTGGCTAGAAAAATCGATCTATTTTTAACGATTCCTAAAAATGGAATTTGGCACATAACAAAGAATAAACAGTCATTCATTGCTTTTATTTTAAAGTTACAGGCGTTTATAATCAGTAAAAGATAAGTATAGGTACTTTATATCCTCCTTATGAATATTTAGCGAAATGCTTCGATAGATACTGTGGAGGTTTGAAGCTCCAATTATAAAATTTCAAACAGTGATCGATTAGGAATAGGTCTTGTTTTTTTATTTTATTTGACGCAGTCAGTAGTATTATTTTATTCAAATGTCAAATGACTTACGACAGCGAATACAATGAAATTACCGAAGGCAATTGTTACAATTTAGATGTAATGTCTAAGTTTATATTAACACCATAGCATATTAATTTCCATCGACATTTTAGTGTATTCAGTAAGTAGTTTGACATTGGTCTAATTGACTTGGTCAGGGGCACGATTCTCATGCAGTGGAAAAAGTAGACATTCGTAAAAATGTATGCAATTTTACGAGCGTGAACTTTTTCTCACTGCATGAGAATCGTATCCCTGGTAGTAGGTGTTGCTCGAATTAAGTCAAAAGTGGTTGGTCGGCGCTACGGAACATATAATGTAAACGTAACTCCGTCTAGATTTTCAACTGAAGCAGCAAGGCAATATGAACACAGCTGGAAAGCTACTCGTATACAGTGTGTCCCTGGATAGAGTGCAATCCCGAAAGGGGATGAAACTAGACCATGAATCATTGACTAGAAAAATATTAAAAAAATATATAAAATAAATATTGTAGGATTTATTGGTATTTTAAGATTTTCATGTTTCATTAAGGACTCTATGTACAAAAGTATTGATTTCTTCCAAAATAATGGGTCTATTTCTTTGAAAAAATAGCTTACTTTTATTCTTTACCATTTTAGCTTCCAAATAAAAAAAAAACAATTTCATGGTCATCGCCCGGTATTGGGCATACTGTTTTTTTTTTCAAAGAAATAGACCCATTATTTTGGAAGAAATCAATACTTTTGTACATAGAGTCCTTAATGAAACATGAAAATCTTAAAATACCAATAAATCCTACAATAATTTTTTATATATTTTTTTAATATTTTTCTAGTCAATGATTCATGGTCTAGTTTCATCCCCTTTCGGGATTGCACTTTATCCAGGGACACACTGTATAGCCTACACATCTGGAATGCCAAATAAGAGCCTTCCTCAATCTGTCAGTGCCGTTTCAACCGGTTTACCCGGATGTCCGGACTATTCGTATCACGTACGATTTAATGCTGTTTTCATGCACATATCTAAGGTATCGGCACTTGTTGGTATTTTTACAAAGTATAATTTATATAGTCTCGTTTTTTATACCTCACATTCAGCATCGAATTAAAAAAAGGTTAAAAAAGGTATTATGTCCTCCTAACCGAATTTCGACTACAGTGGCCAATCTCAACAGAGATAAGCCAACGGCGCGGGAGACATTATAGTGCACATGTGTGTTCGCAATACGCAGGTGCACTCTCTGTTCCTTCTCCTACACTTCTACCGTTCAGTAAGACGGCAGTCTGACATGACCGTAGAGAGATCAGGCGCAGGACCAACGGCTTACCGTGCTTTCCGAGGCACGGGGGTGTTAACACCACCAACTTCCTGACTACGGAGCTGTGTCTGAGTTATTTCAAGTCAGAAAAACCCAACACTCTCGGCCCGACCGGGGATTCGGACCCGGGACCTCGTAGATAGTACCCAGCGTGCTGACTAAACCAACGAGGCAGTCAAGGTTGAAAAAGGAACACCAACAGCAAGCCATAATTATGACGACCGTCTTGGCGTATAGTGGCTCGCGTTCCAAACTACAAAACCAGCGGTTGCGGATTTAAATTTCTTCTTCTTCTTTGCAAATTTTTGTGTGATAAGCACGAGCATCTCGAGAGGTTCGGCAAAGCATCTTTTAGAGTACAAAGTAATTACATACGTTTGTTTTTCAATTTAGCTTACATTCAATATTTTTACCGTTATCGAAACATAATGCCAGCTTCAGTAATTCAATTCACATACACGTTCATTTGTGGTGAACCCGACGGCTTTCACATAAATTGGGTCGAGGTGTGAATATGCTGAACATTGGGTGAGATAAAACCTAAAAATTTATATCAACATGAATGTAAAGCTGTTCCATGAAATAAAGGAATCTGTTTTTTTTTCGGAAAACAAATTACACACGTTAGAAAAGCCTTGTCTGATTTAATTTGGTTATGTTTTCTGTAGAACTGATAGTCGATGGAGCAGACGTCTTTTTTTTACCTAATGGGCGTGGTCTTAGAGTAGAGACTACGAACAGATTTAGATGTTGATTCTGTCAAATGCAACAACTTTTTTGACAAGCACCCTATTTTTGATCGGACACGTTTTTTTTTTTTTTTTTTTAATTTAATAGGCAGACATTTGGCCGCAATCTCACCTGATGGTAAGCGACAATGCGGTCGATGATGGGACATGTCTGTCTAGAAGCAGCCTATTCACTCTTTTCTTAAAGGAATCCAAATCGTAGTGTTTAGGGAACACTTTCGCCGGCAACGAATTCCACTCTCTAGCCGTACGCAAGAGGAACGAAGATTTAAAACGTTTGGTGTGTATTAGTGGTACGTCAACGACATAAGGGTGGAACCCCCGCCTGCGTCTTATGTCCCGATAGTAGAAAGGGGCCGGTGGAATCAATTCGTCTATTTTTTACATAGTACAAAGTAGGTAATATGTCCACGCAACGTCGAAGTTATTTATGTTCCAAAGCCTTGTCCATTCCACTCGCTGGTCTCACCAACCACCGGTAAGTATGCATTGTCACAGTGTTTCCTTTACCTATAATTGTTTTTTGTAATTTAAGCAATTTTTTCGTAGCTTAGTTGGAAGAGCAATCGCCCCGATATCGATAGCGAGGGTTCGGGTCCCACCACAGAAAACGATCGATGAATGTAATGTAAGAAAAATTTAATTTCCTTTAGCGATCGCTTCGGTGTTTCCAGCGGATTACATCCCAAAAACCTTTAAAGTCAGAGTGAACAGGCTTCTTCTGGGTGGGCTCCACCGTCGACTCTGTCTACGCCACGTCTGGCTTAGTCTAGAGCCTAGAGAAGAGCGAAATGGGTTTACCATTTCGAATAAAAAAATAGCGATGTTTTCAAAAAGGCTGAATTTTTATAAGTTTGTGCTAAATCTTGCACGTGCTTGAAGTCACGTTTTCAAAATTGAGTGACGTTTTTGCTCTTTGGTAAACTTGCGCCATCTTTAGGGTTCCGTATCCCAAAGATGCCAACGGTAACGCTTTGCCTTCTCTTTTGACGGACAACTTGTACGTCGACACGACAGAGAGGGATGTATCTCTCTAATCGTATAGGAAGAGAGCTAATAAGCTTTGAAATTTTCTGCCTTTTTTCCCAAATAATATTTTTTTGGAGAAATAAATTAATATTAGTCAACAACACATAAATACACTGCTCGGATCCCAAAGTAAGTAGTTAAAGCACTTGTGTTATGTAAATCTGAATCAACGGTGGTATAACAATCCGAAATGTGAATTAATATATTGACCCGACCGGCTATCGAACCCAAGACCTCAGAGATGGCGACACCTCGAAAACCGGTGTGCGACGAGCCACTCACCTATGGAGGTCGTCTAACGTACGTTGGTACGACTAGCATATAACTATAAAAAACAATATGGCGATAAGTGAAGGGACCCATGCTTCATAGAGAAACATCTAAAACCTTGTGAAACTACTAACATGACAAAATATTTTAATTTGCCATCTTATACGGATGACAGCATGTCATGGTAAACACTGGCATCTTATGCAGTTGGAATATGAGTTATTTTGCAACAAAAATAGGTAATCTGATCTGTTGGCCAATGTATGTTCGATAGTACGGAACCCTTCAAGACTCGCACTTAGCTAATTTTTAAAGGAAAACACAGTTAAGTCGTTAAGATCGTTAAAATAACAGGTTAATAACATATTACATCTTACCTTATCTGGATTTTGCTATTGTTTAGACATAGTTTTAAAATTTACAAATACTTAATTTTCGTAGTTTTTGCAAAATACTTGCTATTTTTACAGGTAAATATTTTAAACAACACCTCACGTGTGCTATTGCCAAACTGTCCTTATCATTTAGCACGTGTTAACGCAATAATTGTGGCAATAAAAGTCGCATTTTCCGCGGGAATTGACGTGGTCCTATCACTATTTCCAGCCGCCATATGCCAAATTGATCGACAGTTACAAAAAGAGCCATAAATCGACACTACACCTACCTAGGTGGCATAAAGTTAATATTCCTAACGGAATAGAGGAACAAACACAAGCTCTCAAACGAAACCGAAATAGGATGACATTTGTGTGTGTAGAATTGTTCATGAATGTGTGTCACTGATGAATGTTATGTCGCTTGTTACATTAGTATCGATATCGATAAAATTAATTTGTAACATTAATAGTAGGTGAATTAAATTAATAAAACAAAAATAGGATGGGATGGGATTTTTCATGACTGAAACTATGATTCTGGGGTGAAGACATTTAAGAAAACTCAGACGATACGGTTGTTTCAAAAATAATAAATGAAATAAAAAATGTTGTTGTTTGAATCTTTTAAAAAAAAAAAACAAACTTATACAGATGCAACTTAGTGCATTTATATTAGACATAAAGCTACTTTTTCCGTGGCGTCAAATCTAGTTGGAGAGAGGTCGATGGTGTTGACTGTTGCAATAGCGGCAACGATGATTTACATTTGAACGCCTCTGGTACAATATCTTTGTAAACATAGGATAAAACTGTGCGTTTAGGCTTTATCTTGACCTGTGAAAAAGAAATATACAACATATGATCTAGTCCCAAACTAAGCAAACCATATAACGTCTACGTCATAACCATAAGTAGACATTGCTATCCAATGAAACATTAGCAGAAGAATAAAATTAGTATTTATAAATTTTAGACATGCATTTTTTTATCCAAGTTTTCGGAAATCTGACAGATACATTTATTACTAATGTTAGTAACTATTCTACCAAGTAAAAACTGCATAGATCGGCTAAGTATCTTAAATAGTAATTACATTCCAAGCTGGTTTATATCTAATCTTAGATACTTAAACAACAGTAATACATATTTATTCGTTTATTACGTGATAGACAGTGAAAACGAAATATCGATAACTTGATACAGCCCTAGTGTAAAACGAAAATTATTTCTTTACACAAAATATGCGTAAATTCTGCATTATGTGTATTGCATATTTGCATCTTACATTAATAAATGTTTAACGAAGAGAATTTTCACACTAAGCACTTAAAATAAAATTCGAAACGCATTGGCAAAAATAAACCTAAAGTACGTGGTGTCCATTTGGAACAATTTACCTGTGAATTTCTCGGGGTTATTTCGCTGTGTCGTACAACAATTATTTACTGAACAAGTCACCATGTTTCACCAAGAAATATTTCAAAAAAATATCCACGATTTCATGTTATTTGAAAAATTAAAATAGCTAAAATTCTCAGCGTGCCGATAAGTGCCGACAAACTGTTTGACAGTTTCAAAAACGGTTCTGTTACATCGCATCACACGTCTCTTTTTATCATACAGTTTTGCTGATAGAGGCATCTCACTCGCTCAGCCCTTTGTTCCTGTATTCCGCTAGGTATATTAACTTTATGCTAGGTGGTCATAATTATTATTATGGCCGCAGCTATTGCCATATAAAGGTTGTTTGGATGGTGTAGAATGGCAACAAAATGGCCATAAATTATAGCGACTATGCGTAAATAAATAAATCGTTTTTATTTAATTTATACAAAAATATTAATTATGGGCATGACCAATATTGCCATACACACATCAAAAAAAAATTGTAATCGCCAGCAAAATATTGTATGTATATAATTTTTTCTTATATGGACAAACAAATAAACAATGATTGTTATCTATTCTTATTCTATATTTTTATTTGAATAACCGTAAATAAAAACAATTAATTTTACAAAGAAATCGCATTTTTTTGACATGTTTCCGTAGCTTAGGTGAATAAAATTGAATGTCCGTATAAGAAAAAAATGTCAAGATAAAAAAACCGTGCTTTGAATTTCGTCTCGCTCATTGTAGGAAAACTAAAGAGTGCCATTATGGAACTTCCAAAAATTTTGTGAATTTCCCAAAACAACCTTCAAGGGTAAATTAGTATGGAAGTTTGGTATCAAGGGAAATCTCCGGTTCACTCTTCAGGCCTTGTCACTGTGATGTAAGTTGACTTCAAAAATTAAACTGTTGTGAATTTCTGAGAGGCCTCATTGGTGTAACACAATTTATTTTGACTTTCTAAGCTTGTCTGACATTCAAACCGAACTTTCGAGTCAACTTCAAACTAAGATGTCGCTAAATTGAGTCAAATTGACATTGTTATAAATTCTCGCTAGCGAAACGAAGAATAAATGCTTCTTAGCCAGCTTCTAGCCCACTGGTTGACTAGCAGAGAATGCCTTAAAGCATTAAGTACACCATTTGTACTACTTTATTTGTGCAATAATTAAGAAATGAGTTATTAAAGTAGTTGTGTTGTACAAAAAATAAAAGGATCGCGTAGTTTTCAAAGTGTTGCCATCTCTGAGGTCCCGGGTTTCTTGGTTGGGTCAATATACAATTTTACATTTTCTATATTGTGTCGGGTCGTGTTGTGGTACCACTGTTGTTTCTTATTTCAATAAAACAAGTGCTTTAGCTACTAACTTTTTTTTCAATGGCCTGAATCGGATCGGATCAATGTGGGTACATTCCCAGAGTATTGACGAGATCGAACGCCAGCTCACTGGCGTAGCAAGCACTTTTGAAAATATGTCGACAAACTAACGTTCTCCGTAGCTCAGTTGGTAAGAGCATTCGCCCGGATAGCGAAGGGTCGTGGGTTCGAGTCCCATCGGATGACACAGTCGATCAATATTTGTGAGCGAATTTTAATTTAAGGAACTGCTTCGAGAAAAGTATGGTGCTTTTTTGCTCGACTTGGCGTAGTGCATGTGATGTTGTCCAATATTTATAGATTTATTTTAATTGTTTTACGGCTACTTCTGAACAGATTCAAATCTGCTCCCGAATCAGAACCATTCTATGTCGAATTAGCAACCGACTCTATACGACTGACCGTCACTCATTATTGATTAATTATCAATCAAGAGACTGACTCGGGAATAGTACGTTCAGCACCAATTTTAGCTCAACATTTTAGTGATTTGTGGGAGAACTTATATCATTAGGAGGACACTTTCATTTAATGTGTCAGACCGGCGATAATTTATGAGCTATTAATTCATCAAATGTTATCGACCAAAACCCCCATGTAGGGTTCTACTCTTGAAATGAATTGAAATGGCAGCCATTTTGTTATTGTAAAAACATACTTTTTCTATATGACTAGAGATCTTAAAAATTATAAAAAAGAATTTAAAACAATTAACTGCCATAGACAAAAAAAGTTAAGAAAGTTTTTAAAATTTATTAAACTAACCTCAAATTTTTATTTTTTTGGAAAAAAAAAATCTTTCGGATAACGTCGACAAAATTAGATAAACTAAATGCCCGCCCTTTAATGATCGCCAGTCGAAACCCGGACACACTGTATATCCAATTTCATATTTCTTTTTTCTCTGTATTGTGTGGGTCCGTTGCCCAAGGCATGCGCTGAAAAGCAGTTGCCACGAATAATGCTGAGCGGATACCTTTTCAGCACTCACCTTTGTAGTAATTAGTCGTGTAATTCCTGTGTTTGTCAACCTCGTGTGTGTGTATGTCGAATAAATGTTTATTCTATCTCTTTCTTTCTTTTATATAAATATTACAATTTTTTGGCAAACTAAAATGTTAAGCTACTATTGATGCCGTAAGCAGCTGCACTTAAGGCAAATAATATAATATACACTTGCACCGTCTTACTTTAACTATTACAAACATCAAAAATTTGTCAAACTCTAAACGAAAATCCCCGGTTATAGATAGATAGATAGATACTCTTTATTGCACACCACACGCAGTATCAATTTACATAAATGTTCCTAGAGAATGGTACAATTTAGGCGGTCTTATTGCTGAAAGCAATTTCTTCCAGACAACCTTCGGGTAGGGGACAGTCCAAAATTAAATTGGGTCGGCGGTAAAAACTAACAGAATAAAGGGAAATGGGTAAAGAATGAAGAAAAAGTTATAATAATAGTTACGGTCAAATAAAGTTAAAACAACTTGGCCTTAGTATTTGTAACCTAATGTAATGTCCTCCTAGCCGAATTTCGACTACAGCGGCCAATCTCAACAGAGATTAGACAACTGCGCGGGAGAAATTATAGTGCACAAGGGTGTGTGCACAATACAGTGCATTCTCTGTTCCTTCACTCTTATCGGTGAGACGGCAGTCCGACATGACCGTAGATAGATCAGGCGCAGGACCGACGGCTTAACGTGCTTTCCAAAGCACAGGGGTGTTAACACCACCAACTTCCTGACTCCGGAGCTTATTTGAAGACATAAAAACCCAACACTTTCGGCACGACTCGGGATTCGAACCCAGGACCTCGTGGTTAGTACCCATCGTGCTGACCACTAGACCAACGGGGCACTAACCCAATATAATAGTAACGCAAACGATACCTGTTTGTTTTGTACCAAAATGTGTACGCTGGTCTAAAATACAACAGTAGTATCCCATTGTAAATCATTTCGTCGGAAACTCAAATAAAACCTGGTTTTCCACTGATAGGCAATATTGTCTTTGAATTTTATGTCTGTTTTAAAATTATATCCCGTTATTTCTTTCCCTCTCTTAGTACCGGGTTTAAGACAGGACTAAGCTATTAGCTAGCCAATTAGAAAAGCGCTTCTCTATTAGGTTATGTCACGAATGTGTCATTCATTCCTCTGTTGTCGGCTAATATTTAGACCCATTTTAAACCTGGTCTAACTTTTTTGTAATAACACCGCATGTGTTTAACCACATATTTTTACTTTTGCTATTTGTTTATTCTTGTTTCGTTTATGAAAAATAACGATTCTTTTTTTGCTGAGTCTCCTAGCACAGGTAATTTTTACTTAAAAGGAGACTTCAAACCATGTATAATGTAAACACTTAAAAGATACGTAATAAAGATTTTTGCACTATTATGCACTAAATCCCTTGCTTACTTATCTTCCGTCTGTCTGTCTGTAAATACCTTAAATCATAGAAGAAAAAGATGTGAAATGGGGACGTGACCCGTGCGAACGCGACATGGGCTAAAAGAACCAACGGTCTTCGCAGCGGATTGGCCATATTTCAGTCATTTGTGTGGGTGCAGTGCGCGCCAATAAATTTTGGCGACTCCTGGTTCGCAAAGGTTTATTGAGTTATTATTACATAATATAAAATCTCTTCTTTCTATGATCTGAGGTCAAGACTTTTTATCTCAGGAACTCGTGAAGGTATCATTTTTAATTTAACATTAAATATATATGTTTCTGATCCCTTGAAGCTGTGAATCATGAAATCTGGCAAGAAGCAAAGTGCACAAGCGAAACAAAAATCCAGTTTTCTCTGAAAGCACTTGAAACAAACACACTTAATAAAACCTTCTAAAAAGGTTCTAATTCTATCTGTGTGCGAAATTTGGTCTCATATTTGAACTAAAATACCATCTCTTTATCTTGTATAGCTTAGCGACTCTACTAGTGTACCATTAGCATCAAGTCACGCTTGGCTCACATAAATCAAGCAACCCAATTTGCGTTAAGCATATTGTGCAGTAAATATTACTGTTTTGACATTCAATATTCCTACCTTTACCGCGACTCCGACTTTTTGAGATATGACCACGGGGGTGGCGGAGACAGTATAATGTGCCTAGTGAAATATTTTGTTTGCTTCCCGAAAACAAAAACAGAGATAAAATAGTTAATTGATTTGCTATGAAGAAGGTTATTTATTTGTTTATTGCACAACTAAAACTTTGTACAAAAGGCGGACTTAATGCCTTGTGGCATTCTCTACCAGTCATACCTTTGGGCTAAGCAGTAATGAAAAGTGGGTGCGACAAAGGTAAAAACAAAATTATTAAATGTTATGTTATGTTGTCTTGCAATCTAGAGATGGTTTTAGGAAGATTAATATGCATGTTTGATATTGTATCGTTTATTTATTTTTTTTGTAAAGAAAACAAAATAATTGGACGAATGAATATTATTAGTGTCATATATTTGATGTTTTTTTTTGTTTCAAAAAATTCTCATATTATATTGGAAATAATAATAGTACATATTATGTCAAAGACGTGCTTGTGGCGCAGTGGCGGCAGCGCTTTCAAAGCGTAGTGATACCAAAAGTTAAGCAATCCACGGCGCGGTCGTGATTGGATGGGTGACCATTCCGACCATTTAAGTGACATCCATTGACAAGCATATCCATGCTTCGAAAGGCACGTTCACCAGTGGTATCTGTTGGTATTAGTCGTTAAGCCTAAAACTGTCTCTACAAAGAACATAGGATTGAATTTTATTCCAAAAAGGGGATTGGAAGTGTGTAAGAAAAATTCTACATTTGATCAGGGCCACAGGATAATTCTCGGGGAATTGCTAGTTACATATTTGTTTTTGTCTCTTATCCAAAGACAGAAAAATATTTTTTTGGCTTAATTGACATTTTGGCTGTGTTCTAGTCACACAGCCCTCAAGGGGGCTTATACTTATAAACGGTTATAATGAATATTAAAATCTAATCAAGAAAGCGAACAGTTTCTACAACTTTACACAGCCAAGTCAAATCTACAGCGTATTCGCAATATTGCAGACCGAAATGGTTTTGCATAGTAAACGGCTAGAAATTGAATTCTGCCATAGAATATACACTGGCCGCCGGGCAATAGATTTTCACCTGAATCAAGTTAGATTTGAGCTTGCATTTTGAGTTCAAGCTCGTATTCATAATCCTAGCTCGACTGCCAGTATTGACTTGACCTGAAGGTTGGCAACTTACACTATAGCTCTTAAAAGTGTTTTAAACTACTAAGCCCCATGTTCACAAATTTTTAAACAGCTTGTAAACATCGATTGACGGTTAATTTGACAGAAATCCCATACAAAATATGTCAATTGATGCTAAACCGATTGTAAATTAAACATGACTTTGTGTTGTTGAAATCCAGCCAAAGGGGTTAGTTCACCTACACATTACGAAACAGCCAATAAAACATTATTTGACAGAATTTATGCGTCGACTTAGATTTACCCTTACAGTTTCGCCATAATATCCGTCTGTCTGTCCGTGGTTTTGTAACGAGACCGTTAGTACTAGAGAGCTTACATTTTGTAAGTGTACGTATACCAAGAACGCCGACAAACTGGTAGAATAAAATTCTATATTGTTTTTAGGGCTTCCCTTCACGTGAAGTGGGGATGATTTTTTTCTCGTCGTTTGCCCCATTGTGTGGGGCATTGTTGAGTAGGTCTTTTAAAATTATTTAGGGGTTTCTAAGACAATTCTTCGATTTATTACTCCATTTACGAAATATTGAACTTTAAGGTGTAATTTCCAATTCCCAGTGTGCGGTGAAGTAATAAGTCCTCGCGAATTCGCTTCCGAATGCACCCAAATCAATCATTTTTATTTATATTTCCATCCAAACGTTTTTGTTTACGTGGACGAGGCGTGGCACCGTACTTCACGAAAAAGAACAAGATGGCATTCAGCAAAAATGCTTCATCATTTCATTTGACACAAAATGGCTGGCTGTCACAAATTTTAAAGAGTATCCCTCGGCTGTGTGATACCATCTTTTCTCATTTACCCCATCCGATGGTTAAGGTTCAACCCTATACAGCCAAGTCAAGTCATTTTAACTTAATTTTTTTTTCCCCGCTTTTCTTAGCACGAAAGTATCTATTATATAATCTGTGGCACGGATCGATTGACAACAGGGAGGCTTGTTTTTGTCAAAGTCGCATGATGCATGCCATTTTAAATTCTAATTTTTATCTTTGTTTTGCTCCTTTTTTAATTTTTTTTAATGAATGTTTTTAAGTTATTATTTATTATTATTTCATAATCTTCAATTCAATTTATTTATGTACCTAATCTGTAATATTATGTTATTAATTTATTGTGTTATTTAATGTTGTTATGATGAATTAATGTTTTTTTATTATTATTTTACCTTGTATGTGTGTACACAGTGCCACAAAAGGTCCCTGCTGAAAATCAGTATTGTGACATGCCTCGCGCTGTCACGATTAATGCTGAGCAGGGACCTTTTTGGCACATAATTGGTATAATTATAAGTTTGTTTTTTTTATTAATTTTAATTTGCGTGCCAAATAAATGATTGAATTTGAATTTGAATAATTTTTGTAGTAGTTGTCAGTAGCCCCCTCTAAAAGCTTAACTGCGAGCTTAAAAAATCTAAAATAAAACAGGATGATAGTGCATTTCATAAACTTTCTAGAAAAACTATGGAAATTGAAATATCTTTATTGGTTTAGCAGTCATATTCGGTAGAACTTAGGTGTTGAATAATTTTGTGCCAAATACAAAATTATTTGAATAAATTCATTGAAGTGACTAAGATAAAGTAAATTTTGGTACGGAATCAAGCACGGAACGAAATTGTACAGAATTTGATTTGTAACAGCTTGTAATAATTTTTCCGTATGAATACATTTTTTACCTAGTTTTTTTTTTCGAACATTTTTTTACATTAATTAAACTTAATCGCTGTAGCGATTGGCTCTCGTTAAAAAAGAGTAATTGGTATATTCGAAAAGTTTTGCGTCAACAAATAAATCGGTCTTGGATCGCTGGGTTTGTTAAGTGATGTGTATAGTCATTTGTCAATATGTTTGCCTGGCTTAGAGCCAAGGGTCCTACCCTGCCACTTTTTTTCGTACCGCATATTTGGAGGCCGATGGTCCGTGTCATGACCGTAGTTATTTTCAACTATTTTAGAGTATGGCTCAGTCTTCTTAGTTATGTTTTTGGTCGGACTTACAGAAAAACGCCGCCATTAATTCTAACACATTTATTCTTCTACCAAAAATCAGAAAAAACAAAGAAAATCTATTCAGATATCAAAAATCGAGCGGGACGCCTGATTGGTCGTCCGCAGCGGCCGTAGACAACCGGTAAGGGCACATTTTACAAATTGTCAGATAAAACTCATTGCCAGTACAATATACACCTTTATAAGTATTTTAAATAAAGTTCAATACAAGAAATCATGAGGTACCTACCCAAAGACGTTTGAAAATCAGTTGTATCGTATTTTACTTGATGGTTATTTCTTATCCGACTATTAAAACATCAGGACTAGATAGTTTATAGACGCTAAAAATTGGCTTTGTCTATGCAATGACAATACAATACAAACATACAGGCCAAGTCGATAACCTTATTTAAGACTTAAAAAAGCAAACATGCAACAAAATAACATTAAAATAATACCCATTAACTATAATTGCGTACCTAATTATAGTATTAGCCAAATGTCTACTAGTGTTGTATTGTAATAACAAAAACTATGGCCCAGTTCTGCCAAATTTGGCTACCAGAGTAGGGGTCCTTCGGAGATATTTAATGAGGTTTCCTCCGTGCCCCTTGGAGTTCCCACAATAAGTTATTGAGTTTATTTTGCTGATGTCAGATGAAGGGATCTCGGCGTTTTGACGTGTTTGACGTTTCTGTAGCTACACGTATGAAATACTATTAAGTGATTCTGTGCTTCATGGCTTTTATATTTATTTTTGCTTTATTAAGTACCTTTGGGCCTTGATTCTCGTACCTAAAGCTTTTTTCAAAAATGGGTAGGGAAAATATTGGCAAATAGCCACTATAGTCTTAGTAGAAAGTCTTTGTACAGATTAGTTAGATAAATAATTATACAAGGGAATGATTATAATATTACATTTGTTACGTAATCCTTTAGCATTATGCAACTTATCTGTTCTTAAAGGTATAATCTTTATTTACTGGACACTCTGTATATATGCCATATTAAAACAAAACACCAAAATCAGTAGAACCATTTTCGAGTACAAAGAATATGGGAACCTTGGCCAGCCTGGAGAAGTCTAAATAGGCTGAGGACCCTGGTTGGTCGAAGTAAAGATAACCTGTGTCGGTGGGGGTACTCGAGCAGCGCAGACGCCAGCTGTGAATGTGGAGAACCCCTGCAAACCATGTCTCACCTCACTAACTGTCCCGCGTGCCCGACCACCTGCTCGCGTGAGGACTTACTTTTCAGAAACCAGAGGGCCACCACGGTAGCCGCCTTCTGGGCAAGTAAGATTTAGCCCGTGCTTTTGCCGACACGAAAGAAGAAGAAGACCAAGAATATGTAGGCGACTTGCGTAATCCGATTGACTTGCATATTAAATCGTAAAATATTTAGGAAACTTACAGAATCGTATAAAACATTATCGATAGGTGCTTTAAAACTAATTTGATGTTAGGGTGTCGCAAAAGGATGCAGCACACAGCCTTGTTTTATGAATTTTGTATGGACTAAACAAATTTTGCCTAATTTTTAATTTTTTTTAAGGTACCGGGTTTAATACTACGTGCCCCCATGTATCAATGACTTTTTCTAAGTTATGTACAGTCGAATAAATTAAATCATTCTTTGCCGATTATTCCTTTGTATTCATAAATATATCCTATAACTTTCCTCGCCTATACTACAGTATAGGCGAGGAAAGTTATAGGATATTTCTAATAAAAGTTATGAAACTATAAAAGTGTTTCATTTTTTGGTGGGTGGGTAGAGAAGCTTTTTAAGATACTATATCCAAAAGTTTGGCAAAATTCATCGAAGGCAATAGGTATGGGATAGGTATTTGTAATAAATGTGTGTAACTCTCTGATTACAAAATTAAAGTGAAAAAAGTTGATTGATTCGACACAAGGGCTATCTAAGTATGATATTTACCAAAGTTTGGAAACAGGTATTTGGGAAGTATGGAAAACTAAAAAAACTAAATATCTTCACTAATAAAATGTTAAAGTGATTGAAAATTATTTTAGGAAGTACTTTTAAGTTAGGCAAATCTAGTGGAAAAAGTTTGGAAGTCTACGTTTTCTGCTAAATAAAATTTTTGGTTTTTCTTGCGCTACATGTTCTATAAAAAGTTAAAATGTGTAAAGTTTGGATTTATATGATCATAATAATGTAATGTATCAACATACAAAAAACTAGAAATGTGGAGCTAGTGCCTTCGAAGTTATTAAGAATCAACGAAATGAACTACATAATTATAACGCCGTGCGCGGCGGGGGGCGGGGGTGGCGTGACGCGAGTCGAGCGCCCGGCCGCACGCGCTAGCAGCATGTTCTGCGGTTCCGCGCGAGCCAGGAAGACTTTTCTGATTTCTGACATTTTGTTTTATAGCAAGTACATTACGCAAGTACCTCTAATATTGGGTGCTGCGTGGCGTGGTGTTCGTGGTTCGATTAGATTCATCCGTACCTACCTACTAACCTTACATGATCAAAATATACTTAATTAAGTAAAGGTATTCAAAAGTGGTTTTATCTGATCATTAAATATTATAGGTACCTACATAATAAAAACCTATTTTCTACATAATTTATAACTTGCCATATGTAAAAGTTTACCTTGAAAGTATTTTTAAATGCATACCAACCCCTCTAATATTTGCAAATAATAACTATAAATAAAAACCGACCAAGTGCGTGACGGGTCCTCGGGTCACGCGTTATTTGTATATATACACCTAAAAAATTACAGCTTTCTACTAGTACTAACGGTTTCTAAGCAAAATCTAGGACAGACAGACAGACGGACATGACAAGACGAAACTATAAAGGTTCCTTGTCAGAACCACGGAACCCTAAAAACCATGCCTCAATATAACAAAGCATGAGAATAATAAGCGGAGCGAGTGACGGCGGTCGCGGTGTGGCAACGGCGCGCGCGTTGGTGTTTGGCACCTGACTCCATTCACTTAAGACTAGGCTCCCTTTTTAGGGTTCCGTATCCAAAGGGTAAAAACGGGACTCTATTACTTAGACTCCGCTGTCTATAATACGTATTCAAAGGTGATGAAGACGAAGAATTTGAATCAGTCAAAGAACTTTAACCCATTAACTAACAAAGTTGTATAAATCCGTCCATTATTTTGAGAAATATACAATTTATGCTTATTTTAAATAATAGTCTAAGGATGTGTCCGTCCATATTATGTTTTTTTTCTATATGTGAGAGCACATGTTTAGCTAATGCAACTAAAATATTTTAACAAAACAAACAACATTGTAAGTCGCAAAATTAATACAAATTCTAAGGTATGTTACGCCGCAGTCGTAAATATCCGACCCTAGTGTAGTAGCACAGTACTATAATCTACTAAACACTATAGTGGCTCTAAAGAATAAAAAGTATGGTCCAATTTCAACTAACAAGTAAATAAGATATTAATATGTGTGTACACGCCAAGTGCCAACATGATTTTATGTTGTAATATCATCTACATCATCATTCGCAACAAGAAGTGGGATGCTAAATATTGGTAGGATATTCAGTTACTTACAGCCCGGGCATCAAAAGCAAAAAATAAAATGAAATTAAAGATTCTGCTCGCCCTATATCTTATATCTTTTCCTATCGCCGATTTTGTGTTATAAAAGTGTTTTAATGGGTTCGTACCACAAAAAGCTAAAACGGAACCCTTATACGATTAATTTGTTGTCCGTTTGTCCGTCTCATCGTCTGTGAACGTATCGTTAAAATTAGCATTAAAGAAAGGAGAAAATACATTTATTAATAAACTAGCTGATGCCCGCGACTTCGTCCGCGTGGACTCGATGATAACCACGTCGTAAGGAGAAGAGAGCAGTGAAAAATCAAATTCAATAGGCACTTTTTCTAGGTTAATATCACCTCGCTATCCTCCTCTGGTAAGAAAATTTCGCGTGGCAGTGACACCGACTCCAAAACCTAATTTTGTCGTATATGTTTCTTAGTAAAACTATAAAGGTAACTTTAGGTTTAAGTGTTCAGAAAAAAGTCAGACTCAAAGCTCCCTACCGCAATAGATGGATGTGGTTTAGTATCTATTTATTGTGTCCTTAGCTTACTCAGGGCCTTTCCTTTGTTAGTTACTACTATCATAAAGTAATCTTAGAGTTCAATTTTCGTTAGTAAGTGATAAGTAGCGATTTTAATTAAACATAGCTAAGAACACTCCCGACTAATTAATCATTCAAACAAAAAAAACTAAATCAAAATCGGTTCATCCGTTCCGGAGCTACGATGCCACAGACACACACACACACAGACATGTCAAACTTATAACACCCCGTCGTTTTTACGTCGGGGTTAAAATACTCAATATAAGCGCATTGTTTTTAGTATGCAGCAAATTTTAAATAAAAAAACATACCTACTTATCTATAACTCACTATCAGCAAAAGAACAATAATCGGAGCGGTTTGGCAACGCCGTGCGGACGTGCGCGGCAGCGCCCGAGCGCCACTGGCCTCAGCACCGAAAGCTAGTGAGAATGTAAACGAATACTTACTTAAGTATTAACCTTATTAAAAAAAATTAGCGAAAAACAACTACCTTTAAAAACGCACTAAAAGGTTTGAAAAACTATTTTGTTAACAGATACATTTTTTAGGCTTTACTTTAGTGTGTGTGTGTGTGTTTTAAAGCGGCGGTTTTTTTTGCTAAAAGTAGATGTATTTCGTTTATCTGGGACTGTGGCAGTGCCCTCGCCAAGTCGAGCAAAAAGCGGTGCGGCCGGCTACGGCACCATCATTTTCTCGAAACAGTTCAGGCCATTTTCGACCACCTATAACTTCGTTGTGGAAAAACTAGACCTCTAAATTTTAAGTTACCAAGCAAGCATTGTATACCTAAACACGTTATATTTCAAATTCCATTGAATTTGAACGAGTAGTTTAAGAATAAACTAGTTAAAGTTTCTTTTTCATCATCAAAACTCTAAGGCACTCCTAGCAGACATAGAAGCCATCACAAACAATCTAGAACAAAATGTAAATAAAAAATGTAAAACTGACTGACTGGCATTATCAATGCACAGCTCAAAATAGGTATTTGCACCATCCACCATGGTGTAGATGAACACTAAGAAAGAATTCTTAGTTCATAATTTTAGGTTAAAAGAGGGGGCAAATTTGTATGAAATTCTGTCAGTTTTGAAGCTAAATCAATAAAAAATTGGTTAGCTATTTAGTTAGAAATAAAGAATGACGTATTTCAGGATTATTCAAAATTCAACATTTTAAGGGGGTGAATAGGGAGTTGAAGTTTGTATGGTAAATTTGACATTTGTGCGAAGTCGCGTGCAATAGCAAGTTTTTATAAGAAACTTATATAAATGAGCGAAGTGACAGCCTGCCACGGTGCGAGTGCGACCCCAGCAGTTGAATGAAATAAATATGTATTTTTATATATTTGGGTGAAACACGAATCAATTGCGGTGGTGGTGATACTGAATTTACAAACATACCTGCAAATAGAATAATATACCGCATATTATTATTATTTAGTTAAGAAAATCGTAGTAGGTGGGTGTTCCTGTTCAGTTGCAAGTAAAAATAAAAAAATATAGCATAGATTTATAAAACACAATGTAATAATTAAAAAAAACAATTTTATAAACCAATAATATTTATAGTAATATATATTTATAAACAACAATATTCTTAATAAGACTGAATACAAAAAGGTTTTTAAAGATGTGATTTTTTTAAATTATTACATACCACGCATGTAGGTAACGATTTACTAAAGTTGTTTGTTTTTTAAAGATATGTTTTTTTTAAATTATTACATACTATGCATGTAGGTAGGTAACGATTAAATATATCTTTAAATACGCTAAATCATTGATGATTTTTATTTCTGGCATTCTTAATTACATTACATACATCTTATATAATTTTCAGCATTTAATCAAAAATATGCAATTAATATTTTTGCTTGGACTTTGGTATAATGGTAGACGAAACTGAACGACTGAACCGCGCCGCGCAGAGCGGCGCGCGCGTATTTGTGGAACGCGACGTTGCCACTCCGTGCATTTCATGCACTAGACCTGTGCCGATCGTGAACGATCAACGATCGGATCATTTTAATTTTGGCTCTCGGTTTCGCGCGCGACAATGATCGATCAGTCAGTATGATAGCGAAAGGATGAAATCATTAATCGCTTTTATCTCGACCCTGTTGCGTGCTAGCGCAAAATAATGTAAAAATAATGTATTGTAGGTATTGTACATGACAAAAAAAATATTTTTTTTACATTTCTCATAATAGTGTTTTTTTTTATTAAATTGCCGCCAAAAATTCCTGAACGCCCTTGGCGACACCGAATGAACGAAATGATCGAATAATAATAACGCAATCACCACACGAATGGGTCATCATGATCGAATCGGTTGACGAGAATTGATCGATGGACACAGGTCTATCATGCACAGCTACTACCAACGTACGGTAAATACTGTTACGGTAAGTATCTACGATACGTACTTAAAATGCCAAATAAATTCAAATATTTCCTAGGTCCTACTTTACATCAGTTAGGCAACTCCTTGTGAGTTCGCAATCTCAGCAAACAAAGATAAATTGTCGCATTAGTATTTCAGTTTCCTTTTTAGACAGTACAGTGAATACCTGGGACCCAATTCACGCGCCTTCGATATTATATCTCATACGATATTTATCGATATATCTCATACGATATCACAAACTGTGATAAATATTCGACATTTTCATACTACAGAATACACAACATTTAAATTATCAACATATGATATGTATGTTTAAGCGAATTTCAACCTACTTGTAAAGAATGACAGTAGAAAAATGACCATAAGGTGGGCCATGATTCAATTTGGTCGACTGTACATTAGTTGTTTCACTGACCGATGCTCTTACGGCGAGGGAAAACATCGTAAAGAAATCTACTCATTCAGTCGCCTGAATGTGTAACCTTGATCTAAACTGGGCAGATTCCCCTATTAACACGGTAGGATGGTAGTCGCCTCACTGTAATTACTTAAACTGCTATATCTTGGATGATGGTCCAAAGCGGACCCTGGGGCCTCGCCTGCGAGTTCACAACCGGGATAACGCTAAAATAATGATAAATATGAAAATGTGAACAATCTATGTTTTAAATAACGTAACAACTACACGAGGAAGAAGTTCGTGACAAAAATAATTAAATCTAAAAATATTTATGATAAAATCAATAACTAATATGCTGCGATCACTAAAGACACAGGTATACTCTGGATGATTCACAAAAAAGCCGATAAGGTGATGTTCCGTTTTTTAGTTAATACGTATGCCTTAAAATCTACATTCCAATAACCAAAAAAATCAACATTCAAAATCCTTACAGAAAGAAAATAAAATGCACCTAAAAATAACTCCTTAAATCTCCATACTAAAGTGCTAACAAAATGGCGCCTAAAACGATTTAGTTAGTCAAACGACGAGTATAACGGTACCTAACTAAGGAAGAGTGTGCACTATATGGGCACATTAGGAGTCGCAACAGAGTCATTTTTCAAACTGATATTGGCTACGTTTCGGGATGTGGGTAAAACTGACCCAACGTCCCTAAGGGTTGGGTGAAAATAAGGAAGGAGCGATGAAAAACTATCGGAGGTTCTCGATATTATTGCGGTTCGTTAACTTTTAATATCAATTCTATAGCTTTCTAACTAATTGAGTCAACTTTGGTTGGTCTTATATACCTAGTGTCTAATGTTGTTTACCGCGAATCCGAATAGCATTTGATCTGTTTTTCAGTTTCACGTCTAAAGAACTGTTTAAGCGTAGGGATCACTTTGATGTTCGTATGTCTCTCTACCTGTCGGTCTGATTGTCTGTTAGTTTATCTGTTGCATTAGCTACAGGCAATTCCCTATAACTGTGCCCGCACAAGTGTCGGATTTCCTATAAAAACTTTCATTCCATTTTGCCCCGTTTTTAATTATCGCAACAAAAAGTAACCTACGTCCTTTCTAGGATCTAGTACTTAAATCTAGATACTTATAAAAACCGGCTAAGTGCAAAACGGGCTCGCGCACTAAGGGTTCCGTGCCAACTTTAACTGAATTAGCTTAGCTTTAACACAATATTTTGTTGACAGCAAATAAAACTTTGTTTTTCATAGGGTTTGTATTAAGAACAAAGTTGTGTTTGCGGTTGTTGAAAATGTGCTAAATGTCAACATCTACTAGTTCGATCTCGTTCAAACTAATTTTCCTTGAAAGAATTTGTTACGATCTACATCATGTATTTTTTTCAAAATTTACACTTGCTTAGTTCAAAGTTTTTTTTGTTTTAGTTTCATGTATGGGAGCCCCCCTTTTTCGTTAGCTAACGAAATAAATAGAAGAGTTGGAAATGCTTGGAAAAGATTTTGGTCTTTAAAAATCTTCAAAAACCATCAGACAAACACATACATAAAGAGGAAATTGTTCAACACATGTATTCTGCCCATTCTCACCTATGGTTGCCAAACTTGGGCACTCACGGAAGCACAATGCAACAGACTAAAAGTGACTCAACGGGCCATGGAATGAAGCTTAACTAACACTAAACTAACCGACAGGATGAGAAACAAAGACCTAAGAGCCAAAACAGGACTGACTGATGTCGCATATAGCATAAAAAGCTTAAAATGGAAATGGGCAGGACACATAATGAGAGGACCAGACAAATGGAGCAAAACATTAACAACCTGGTATCCAAGAGGCTTCAAGAGAAATAGAGGTAGACAGTTCAGGAGGTGGGAAGACAAGATAGTTGGAACAGCAGGAAGAACTTGGACAAGACGTACTAAAGATAAGGAAGAGTAGAGAAAGTTGGGGGAGGCCTTTGCCCAAAGGCACACAGAAGAGGAAAAAAAAAAGAATATGTCAAAAACTAAGAAATATGTCACTACAATATAATATCTTCTGAATAAAGGCTATAAATAAATAAATAAATGGGAGCCACCCTTAAATATCATTATTTTCAGTATGAGAATCGCAAAGCCGTTAACAGGATACATCTACCTACCAAGTTTCAACAGTGTAATGCTAATAGTTTCAGAATAGTCGCTGTGACATACGGACAGACGGACAGACAAACTCGACAAAACTATAATAGGGGTTCCGTTTCTTGCCATTCGGCTACGGAACCGGAATCTAAATAGAATAAGAGGTAAAAGACAGCCACACTTTCGTTTTCATAATATTGACATGGATTGTGCTTCCTTTCAAACTATCGCTGACACTGCGCCTCTACCCAAAAACCCGTAACATCTAAGTATCTCTCTCCTTTTTATCAAATAGCCATCCGTCGATATTTATTTCAATCTACTCCAAAAACGCCTGCATATGAAGGCTTTTTCAGTAAATGTTGACGGTAACATTTGAATACGAATATATTTACAGCAAATACTTTATCCGGATATGAAAAAAAAATTATTTTCCTCCCTGATATTGTATGGAATGTGTACATAGAATACGGTGGAGTGAAATTAATGATTTGTGAATATTGGTATACCGTTATACAAATAAGTTAAAGTAAGTAAGGTAAAATACTCTGTAAGTAATGATAATAAAATGTGATAAACAAGGTATTCTAGTGTCCGTCCTTATGTAAACAAAAATGATTTGTCGATAAAAAGCTGATGAAGTATTTTTTATTTCAGTGTTCATTCCAAATCAATAATATACATAGTCAGGTCATAAGTTCTGTCACACAATAAAAACTTTTGAATTTAGAAAGCTGGCCACAAAAAAGTTTATTGAGTTCAAATTTTTCATGAGAATAAAAATGTGTACTTTTTAGAATTTTCCTCATTTTTAAATATGGAGTGGACACTTAAAGAAGACCGTGTCGCGGTTATTGTTTGCATCGTTGCGGTTACGCGCCAATTCAGATTTTCGACTTACTGAAAAATTTGAATATAACCAAAAGATTCGTTTATTACTATAAAACGATACAATGAAGACTCTAGTGTAGATGACAGGTCAAGAAGTGGTCGCCCTTGCTCTGTTGGGACTCCAGCAGTGATAAAAGCTATGAAAGCGCGAATTCAAAGAAATCCCATACGTAAGCAGAAACTGTTGGCCCTTCAGATGGGGTTAAGCAGGACCACGGTGAAAAGGGTGTTAAATGAAGACTTAGTTAGGGCTTAGGGCATATTACAAGATATGGCAACACTTAAAGGAAAAAGCCTGCTCAAAGCCTCATCCTGATTTGGAGTCACTCCTTGATTAAGGCAGCCACTGATATTGACATGGACCTCGTTCGTGCTGCGATAGACGACTGGTCGCGTAGATTAAAGGCCTGTATTCAAAATCGCGGGGGTCATTTTGAATAAACTTTATTACCATATGAATCTATGTTTTATTACGTTCATTTTGCTATATAAATGGTTACATAAATAATAAACATGTCTAAATTATTTCATATTACACATGTGACAGAACTTATGACCTGGCTATGTAATTGCATGTAAACATTTTGTTTATTACATCGTTTTATGCAACGTGGCTTTAATTTAAGACGTAAAACCTTGTAAAACATAACTATATGCAATTACTATAAGTACCTTCTTTTAAAAAATAAAAATATTTCACTGAATATTTCCTCAAAAGCAATCCTAAATAATCTAAGAGTTTGAAATGATCATAAAAATTCATAGTTCGCAACTATCTATATTAAGTATCAGCATTTAGTATTCTCAGTGGAGATAAAAGGAAAAACTAGACAAAAATTGAATGAAAAAATTTACAAGTGCCTAACGCTAATTTACCAGAATTTTAATGTAAGAACTTGGCGTTGAGCTAACAGCAGATTTGTTTAATATAATCAGAGATATATTCATAAAAATAATGAGAATTTTTTTTGTTACTGTTTTTGTACGCTTGGATGATTTTGTAGGTTTTCATAAGATCACGGTTGTAGTAAAAAATATTCATAACTTTTTCACATGATCACATAATTTACAAGCTGTTTTTTTAACCACGTTTCTAGGAACGTATTTAAAAGCAAATTGACAACAATTTTTATTATAAGACATAGATAGATAACTCTTTATTACACACCATAAAAGTAACAACAATACAGTTTACACAGAATGATTAGGCAGACTTATCGCTAAGAGCGATCTCTTACAGACAACCTTCGCCTTCAACCTTCTCTCCCAGATATACATAAAAAAACGCGATTTCTTTCTAAAATTGTAGACATACAGCATATTTTATTATAAAACCATTTTTTTTTGTTTTTAAAGTATTTCTTATATAAAAAGTTGTGTAAATTCACTTTTAAACACTTTTCTACATAGAATATTAGAATTTCGTAACCAATCAACATTGTATTTTATTTTATGGGTTTATCGACATCAATATCAGCATGGCGTCTGTCCATTGCTAGACAAAATAATGTCCTCCTAACCTAATTTCGACTACGGCGGCCAATTTCACAGAGATTAGCCAACTGCGCGAGAGATATTATAGTGCACGAGTGTGTGCAATACACAAGTGCACTCTCTGTTCATTCACTCTCACAGTGAGACAGCAATCCGACATGACCGGGGAGATATAAGGCGCAAGACAAACGTGTTTTCCGAGGTACAGGGGTGTTAACACCACCAACTTCCTGACTCCGTAGCTGTATCTGAGTTATTTCAAGACGGACACACCCAGAAACAAATTACGGCCCGACCCGGGATTTGAACCCGTTACCTTATGCCTAGTTACCTTTCTACCGAACCCGCACAGGCCAGATGCGAACTTTGGCGCAAAAAAGCCTCTCTGCCTATTCCTTTTGTCCCGCTTGCCGAGAATCTCCCTCCTGGACATGATTTACCATGGCCGATCTGGAAGTCCTTAAACAGGCTTCGAACTCAGGCTGGCCGAAGTAAGGAGAACATGGTCAGGTGGGGATTTTCGGTAAGCTCCAATGTGGACTGTGTTTGTGGTGCAGTGCAAACTATGGCACACTTAACATCGTGCCCGGCGTGCCCCAACACCTCCACGCCAGCGGATTTAAAGGACGGCAGTCGATCCGCAATATAAGTGGCTGAATTTTGGGCTGCTACGATGTAATTTTCTCGTGTTCCATCGACTCGCTAAGAAGAAGAAGCGTGCTGACCACTGGCAATAGCTAGACATAGTACTTAGACATGGACCCCTCCCCAAAATAGCGCGATTCTTCGATTAGAAGAATCCAGTTGCTGTTAACCGCTTTGCGCAGTTAGTTTTGAAAACGTATTAATGTTTTACATAATTCGTTCTGCTTGTTTGAATAAATTAAAGTAATTATACTGTGGTCGGTCATGCTTTTAGTGTCACAGTACGGAAACTTGCACGTGAGTTTTATGGCAAAGGTTAACTTAGTCCCAAATAAATATCAAAACCTGCCAACTGCGAGTCGGATTTGCGCACGAAGGGTTCCGTACCATTAACTTACAACATATGACACTAAAGGCAAAAACAACACGTTTGTTTGGGGCCCCCTTAATATTTTTTTTAATTAAGTATTTATTTTTAAAATGAAATAGGTACAACATAATATTATGTAAATATTTTAAGCGTCGATCTGTTGCCATTATAAATATCAAGCAATAAATGGCAAAAAAATCAGGTTTGTTGTAACCCTTAAATATTGTTATTATTTTAATTTAATTATTTATTTTTAATGTCCCGTTTTACCCTTCGGGTACGGAACCCTAGAAACCCGAAAAAGAAAGAGTCGAACTCATAAACCAAGGATTCCGCTTAGATACTATAGATTTTTATTTGATATAATATATCTTACACAGTGTAAGTATGTACACTTTCATTAAGTTTCAAATGCTTCAATAACACTCCAATTACCTAGCCCCATACTAAGCGTGAGCTTGTGCTATGGCACAGAATACGCTATGGTGACTAGGATAACAGATAGACATACTTATATATATGTATTTATAAACATCCATGACTTAGGTACAAATGCTCGTGCTCATCACACAAACATTTGCCCCTTGCGGGATTCGAACCCGCAACCACCTGGTTTAGAAGTCCGGGGCGCGAACCACTACACCAAGACGGTAGTCGATTAAGAAATAGTTTGAACCTGGAAAAAGACCCTGGGTATAGGTACAGTCACGAGTATCAATATGTATACATATGCATTCGATTTAAGACCCTATTACAATAATATCAAATGTTTTTGTATACATTTCATTCCTTGCAACTGTACTTTGAAGCGCAAAAATGAAACCGTTCTTATTGAAAAGTTTGCTGTTTATATTATTCGGATAGTAACTTTTTGAAATATATCATCATCAAATTTAAGAGCTAGGCACTTGTCGGTGGAGTTTTTTCCATTCCTCTCTGCTTTCCGCCCTTCTCTTAACCTCCTAATACGACCCGACATTTATCTTTTCTTTTATTTGCTGCATGTAGCTTATTCTTGGTCTTCCTCGCTTCCTTTTTCCTTCTATTCTTCCTTCTATTATCGTTTTAATAAAATTGTCGTGTCGAATCAGGTGGCCTTACATTCGTCCCCTCCTACACTCTATTGTTTCCATCAATCTCCTTTTTTCCCTAACCATAGACAAAACTTCTTCATTTGTTTTCTTCTCCGTCCAACTTATACGCTCCATTCTCCTCCAGCACCACATCTCGAAGGCTTCCAGTCTCTCTCTGTCCCTCTTTGTCAATGTCCACGCTTCACATCCATAGAGTGCTATACTCTAAATGTACACTTTAACAAGTTTTTTGCGAACTTTGCTTGATATTCTGGCCTTGAGCAGGTGCTTTTTTGCATTATAAGCTTGTCTCGCCATCGCTATCCTTGCTTTTATATCTGGTGTACATCTGGAGTCACTAGTTATCAAGCTACCTAGATATTTGAAGGTTTTAACCTGTTTTATTTTTGTGTTATTTATTGAGATAGAGCTATATTTTTCCTTTTTAGAAGCAATTAGTGTTTTTGTTTTATTTATGTTAATTTTGAGACCAAATTCTTTAAAAATAGTGTCCATTTCTGTAACCAGTTCTTCCAACTCCAATCTGTTTTCTGCAATGGCTGCAATATCGTCGGCAAAACGAATGATTTTAAATAAGTCCCCATTAATTTTGACACCCCCCATTTTTGATTCCGTTATTCTGCGTATCGCACATTCTATGAATAAATTAAAAATTAGCGGTGAAAGTGGACATCCCTGCCTAACTCCCTGTCTTATTTTTGCCTTTCCGTTTTCCTCTCCTAATTTAAATATTTAATGACAATAAATATTTAGCCGTTTGCCGTTTCGATATTGAGATATAGTGCTGTCTAGGAAGTCCCTCGTTTTGAGCGCGGTGTGTGCAGGCGCATTGTCGTGGTGAAGCAGTAGTCCGCAGAGCCCAGTATTTGGTCGCTTGTTGCTCGCACCACATAAAACTTCTGGTAAACATTTAGTAGTATACCATTCGGCGTTGATAATGTTGATGATTGATCTTGCAAGGGAATCGACACCAAGTAGCCAGTCAAATTAAAAAAGCTGGCGATCAAAATCTGCCCCCGCTCTGAGATCGCTTCACTTTGGTAGGCTTTGGTTCATTTTAAAACACCCAAACTGTCGACATGCGCTTGGTTTCTGGATCGTATTGATAAATCCAGGACTTATCACCTGTAACGATGTCGTAAACATGCCGAGATGACCCTGCTTCAAACTTGTTTAGCATATCACGGCACCATTCCACCTGGGCCTGCTTCTGAGCGTCGGTGAGGTAGTGCGGCACCCAGCGTGATACTTTCCTCCTGACGCGAAGATGCCCGTGTAGAATCTCGTGAACGCTTCCCGATCCAATTTTCAATATAAATAATAACCGCAATTGAATTCGTTATACCAACGATACACGGTGGCCTTGGAGGGGCCTTCATCCATAAATGCCATTTGAAGTCTATCGAACGATTCTTCCAGTTTCAGGCGACACTTGAAATCGTAAAAAATCATAGCTCTAAAATGTTTCTGATTCATTTTTTCATTCCGACACGTTACTTTGAATTGGCTCGCAAAAATGTAGAGGAAATTTTAAAAAATGGAACACATCTATTTTTACTTATAAATAATCATATTTTCGAAAAAAAGCTAACCGGCCAGTCTCCCATAAATACAAACTTTTTTTCGCAATACTTTCTGGGTGGCCTAGTATTTTAAACTTTGATAACATGACATAGCTATGGGTACAATGACTATTTCCAATATGGAACCCTAAAATTAAAATTAAAAGATTAATACGGCAAGACGTTTTGTTTTTCTATTTAAAGTAGGTAATTATGTATTGTCTGGGAGTCACGTTTAAAAAATAATTTATTGAAAACAATTAATTGTTTTGAGGATGTGCTACGTAAGCAGTTGGTGAGTTTATTTTTACAAATGCTGACATGAAAACAAAGAAGAAAGGCTAGTATTCAGATTTCATATGCTAGTGGTCCAAACAAATCTTTCTTAAGTCGGGGAACATACATGAAGTATATTTGAATAGCTCTAGATGTAAGGATTCCAAAAAAAAACGAGGTCCCGGGTTCGAATCCCATCGCAATCGGGCCGAAAAGTGTTGCGTTTTTCTGTCTTAAAATAACTCGGACACAGCTCCGGAGTCATGAAGTTGGTGGTATTAACACCCCCGTGCCTCGTAAAGTACGTTAAGCCGTTGGTCCTGCGCCTGATCTCGCTACGGTCATGTCGGATTGCCGTCTCTCTCACCGAATATTGAGAGTAGAGGAACCGAGAGTGCACCTGTGTATTGCGCACACCCTTGTGAACTATAATATCTCCCACGCAGTCGGCTAATCTCTGTTGAGATAGGCCACTGTAGTCGAAATTCGGCTAGGAGGACATTATTATTATTATAGTGACACTTTAGGGTACTATGATACTTAAAGCTTTTTGTTCCTCAGTTTATCCTCTCAAAGTGTATGGAACATCACTTTTATAGTACGCCGCAATATCAAAAAAAAAATCAAATTGGCGGGGGTCGATATACCACCTTCCATACAAAAAGTTTAAAACCCCTGACTATGCAAGACAAGAAACTCGACGAACAACATACGAACACTCACACGGATACGTGCCTAAAATACAAAGGCCCACAATCAAACAACACGTTGATTTTAGCTTTTGTTTATGTACGAAGTTTCACAAATAAATCAAGTGTTCTAGATAAGTTGAAGTTACAGAGTTTACTGCAATGTATCTTTGATGCTAAAGTTTATATTTGAAGATCAAGGTATGTGAAGCTAATGAAAAAAAAGGTTATTGACCCACTTTAAGTATTTTTGCAAAAGAATACATACATACATTTGATTCGACACTCGGCTACCAGCGTCAAGTGAATTAGAGCTGCTTGGAGCCGTGATCTCCATTCGAGAACCTTTCTACTCCAACGCCGGTCGATTCAGCGACAGACATGACCAGCCTACTGCCAGTTTAGCTTACTGCACCTCTGAACGATATCTATGACTTTTGTCTTTGGCGGATGATCTCTGTTCCGGATTCTATCGTTCGTTCACAAACCGTTCCATAGCTCGCTGAGCGACATGCCTGATATGATTAACTGCCTTGGGGGAATATTACTATTCTATCATGAGCAAAGGTATATTTCTTGTTTGTGGTTTTTCACTTTTTCAGTTTCCCAAAATAAAACATTTAAACCGCGTTGTCATTTCATGAATGATGCTGCTAGTCTCAGATTATCTGTTACTGACGTCTACAGACCACGTGAAAGTCACTTTGAAATTCAGTCGCCAATGTTGAACAGCAGACATCCTGCGTCTAATAACGATAGTGATGACAGGCGTAGCTCATCCTAAAAACATGGAATCATGTATTTTAACCGAACACTCAGGATGTGTCATAGCCAAACAGAAACAACAAAAAAAAACTCATGGGTTTTTCTACTGATTTCTAGAATACTGCGTATTTTGTTTGGGTTATTTTACTTAACTCTCAAGCCATTGTCCTTTAAACGTGTTTCTCTGTACATTGTTAATATTTTAACTGCAGTATTATTTTAGGCATTTTACAAAAAAAACCTGTACCTATGATCGATCAATATCGATCGTAGTCAAAACATACACGTATGTACTATATTTTATTAAGCGAAAGGAATTCAAAGACATGTTAAATAAGTTGTATGTCAAAGCAAAGCTCAGCTTTATTTAGACACTAATATCTAGGTACATAGCAGACTAGAAACTATTCTAAGCAAAGCTTTTATCCTTCATTGAATTCTATACTTACCTTGCCCAGTGGTCGTCATGATGTCAATAGAAAACCAAGGCATATTTGACGGAAAGTCGAAACGTTTCTAAATCGTTGCCAACGATGAATTCGCTCAGGCGAAATGGGCCACTAGAAAATAACGAGCCGGTAAATTTTCGACACGAGATAGTTTTGGGTACTCACGGACCTAGCCTTCTGCGAATTTCGCGATTCTTGCGAAACTTTTTGTTGAGTTGAGACTTCTTAGGCCGGGTCCCAAGACTCTCAGTAATCAGCTGACTATTGGCCTGCAGTTTGCCTTCTTTCCAAAATCAATAATTGTATTCCTTTAAGGGGGTGATTCTTCTGCTCCCATACAACAACTTTTTCTATGGGACCAACATTTAAATCACAAACATATCAGCTGAACACTACTTCAGGGGTTCTGTGGGTAAACTAGCAGTATTTTGATGTTGAACAAATAATAAAAGTTAATGCATTTTATGAGTACAAGCACCCCAAAATACGAAATCAGCGAAAAATACACACATTTTAGACCACTGATCACTATTACAGCCTTTATGCAAATAGTTTTTTTGAGATTTCTATTTTGATCCCGTAGTAAAAGTTATCGTATTAGAACTACAGAATTACACTCTAAAAGGAATACAATTTAATAAGTAAGACCGTGTATTTTTGAAATGTCCATTCAGCATTTACTGAAGCAGCATTTTGCTTGCCGACTCATTCAATGAGCGGCTGAGTCGCAGCAAAATTTCCCTCCCAAAATTACTCAAGCGCTTCTAAACTACAAAAGTCATTTTTATAAGCCAATATACTTAACAACGATGCAGGTTTGGAATGACGTCTAACTGCCACACTCAGAGACGTCAATTAAATTTAATCTATAATTAAGTCTCGTTCTGTCACTTTGTCAATGAAATAGAAAAGGAACGCATGACACTTAATGAAGGATTAACTTTAATTGACGTCTCTGAGTACGGCAGATAGACACTTGTTTACTGCCCGCCACGAACAGTGTGTCATAGATTTAGCCAAGTTTCGCTGTATCCGAACCTGCTACCTTCTCCCTAACAAATTCCGAAACTGTTTCCATCTTGTACTAAGTTTGTCGGCTGGTCGGCTGTAATTAATTGTGCTATGTTTATTGTTTATATACAATCTGGGAAAAGTTACTGGTCACTGCCCCTAATTAGACCCTGTTCCAAGCATTTGCTGGAGGCCTAAGAATTTGTAATACCTAGTTGAATAAATTATGACGATTTGTATTTATGGTAACGGCCGATTTTACCTTGAGGTAGAAGAGTTAGGTCCTTAACCTCTTAATACAGATGCCACTTTTTGAGGTTTGTGCATAGAACACGTGTTTTTTTAGGTATAGACCGAATTTTTTGTCTCCCTGTCGGAGTGAAAATAAAACACAGATTAAATTAGTATACATTTTTACTAGTTTGCCTCTTTTCGTTTGTTTAACACAGAAATTAAAATTTGTCTTACACAAGGCACATTGGAATCGAGGCCTTTATCTTATCCATATTACTAAAACAGACTGCAGTATTTTTCTTCCTTAATACCTTACGCGGATCGGAGTGGAAGGGAGAGAAAACCTTCATTAAACGAATATAGGAGGCGTGGTTGGGTCGTCATCAGCTGGCTTTTTGCCCCTCAAGTAATGTTTTTGGAGATTTCAAGGCTCATTTATAAGGAGGGGTTAGTCCAAAAATTAAACAAGGCTAAATGATGGTGTATTATGAGGTTGATAATCTCATCTTTCTACGCGGCGATTCGAATTCGATGCACCGAGCATACATTCGATGCTTATGCATTTACGTGTTAAATGTCATGTGTGTAAGAAAGAATGCCAAATTGAGCCAATATAAGCGAAGCAGTTTCTGCTAGTGACATTTCTACCTCTTTTTAATACACTGTGGTTGACAGTGTGTCTCTAAAATTATGGATTAAAGCAAACCGGCACATAGTGGGTCATTCCCAAAAAAATTTGGTCTATAAATCCAATAATATGAAGTTTAGTTTTGACAGATCGAACATTTTAGGAGTTTGATCGTAAAGCGCAAGGAAAAATCAAAAAGCATTTTTTTTTCATGAAATTTTGTTATGAAAATGTCGACACTATTATCGTTTATCACATCCCATATTTTGGGCTAGTAACAATGTACTGGTTGTCCTTAGCACATACAAATTATTTTTAGGTAACACATCCTTTTTGCTACTTTGAGATCACGTGTGGACCTTGTTGACTTGTTTTGGCTATATTTGTTTTCTGACGTCAACGTCAACAATGTCAAGGTCCTTAGAAAACATATTACTACATTCACGTTTAAAACCTACCTAAAGGTTGTAAAAATTTTCCTAATGGAAAGGTAATCCACCTAATCCTTAGATGTAATTTGAAGATGTATTGTGATGTGTTAGGGCTGAGCTGTAGGCTACTAACGGGGTCACAGGTGGCGGATAGTGAACGGCCACCAGATATGGTGGTTAGCTGCGAATATGTAGAATAAGCAGTCCCCGACCACACAGCGGCAGGATACCAGAATGTAGTGGGGAGTTCAGTGGGATGAACTTCCCTGCAAAAAGCTACAATATTCATTGACGATCCTGTGCCATGGCGAGTCAACGCCGCCATCAAATAAGCGTTCCCCTGGTGTTGTGCAGCAGCAATATCAGTACTGGCAAAAGGCCGAAGATATAGTATCAAGAAGGGCTTTTGACTGGATATTAAGATGCGGGATAAACCGGTTCTTAAACTGCGGTGTGGAAGGCAAGAGGGAAACCACCACACTATCTTTCCTAATTTGGAGTTTTATGAATGAAAAAACTCCACCGACAAGAGCCTAGCTCTTAAATTTAATGATGATGATTGTGATGTGTAATTGACATATAGTCAATTATATCTCTAGTTTTAATCACTTTTTAGTGATTTTGGTATTTTTATTTTTATAAGTTATACAGTTCGGGTGTTCAACTTATAAAAATTAATACAGATGTAGCTGACGTCGACGACGTTAACCATTACGTTAGTAGTTTTTGGATCCTATTCTTCGTATTTTTTTAAAGGATTTGAAATTGCTATAAAGTATGTTGCTGCACATAACTATACTTGTAAACCGCTTTAAGCGGAGTGATACAAAATAGGTTAAAAAATGGCTTCAAATTCAATAGAAAGTGAAAAGACAGCTGGCAATGATTGCAAAGCTAAAGATATTGATGAAAAACAAACAGAAAAAAAACCTCAAGTGATATTATTTGTGCCTTCAATGTTATTGTTGTATTACCACATCGCCGCCTACTACAGGCTTTACTTAGGTGTAAAATCCGTGAAATGGGCGATTATTGCATTTGATAAATTAAATAATAAATAAATAAATTGTTTCAACAAATACACCAATTACCTAGCCTCATACTAAGCGTGAGCTTAAACTATGGTGACTAGGATAACGGATAGACATACTTAAATACTTTTTTATAAACATCCATGACTTAGGTACAAGTTTATGCTCGTGCTCAACACACAAACATTTGCCCCTTGCGGGATTCGAACCCGCAACCGCCTGGTTTAGAAGTCCGTGGCGCGAACCACTACACCAAGACGGTCGTCATAAGTACAACACTGTTATTGGATAAGTATTATTATTATTGAAAATTTAACCCAAGTACCAGCCAGCTCGACCAGTGATTGGTCTATTATGCACTTTTGATTGCAGCTCACGTCTTATGCCAGTTGAATCCAGAAATCGCCAGATTTTTCGGGGAGTGAGTTCTGTTATCTCGTCCGGGTGCATTATGTACTGCCGTTAATGGATACTTCTTTTGCTCATAAGCGGTCCGCATTGGATAAGTTAGTTATATCATAAAGGGTGTAAATAAAAGAAGCTGAATACCACTTAATGTACATATTACTACATTAAATGCCCATCCAGATGTTACCGAAAAAGACTCAGTATCATAAGGCACTAAGTGACAAGAAGGAACAAAAGAACATCTTCATAAATCGGATATAAGCTGGATATAATTAATAGTAATAAAATATTTAAAAAAGTTTGCACCTTTTTAACAAACAACACCAAATTAACAAAAATGATTTTTTTAGTTCCAAGCAATAAAAAAGTACATCTTGCAAGTTTTTACGAAATAAATTATGTTCACAAAACACGTCGACCGTCTTCTGGTGGTGTAATCGAATCTACGATCCCTCGATATATTCAGGCGATCGCTCTTTCAACTAAGCTACAGAGGACGAGTCCCTTAAATTATTTTAAAATTGGTAAACTCACAATTACTTTTTTTAAATATTTTAACATTATGCTTTTAACCTGATTTACCCGATTAATAAATTGCATTTAAGATGGTTCTTCTATCCAATCTCATCTTTATCATCATCAGCCGTAGGATGTTCACTGCTGAACATAGGCATCCCCCTCAGCTTTATACATCGATCGATTGCGAGCGGTCTGCATCCAGTGTAATCCTGCGATCTATACAAGGTCGTCTGTCCATCTTGCTGGTGGCGTCCTACGCTTCGCAAAGGGTCTCCACTCTAGAACCTTTCTGCCCCAACGGCCAATCAGTTCTTCGTGCTATGTGCCCTGCCCATTGCCACTTGAGCTTACTGATTCACAGGGCTATGTCCGTCGCCTTGGATCATCCACGTTTTCCTTGTTTCTAATTCGATGTCATAGAGTAACAAAGTTCTGTATGGTTATCCATTCTGTATGGCTTAAATAGCTGAACCTTTAAAAATAACAGTGACCAACACATTGGACTATACATATTCATTGCAAAATCACCCCTATCATAGCGGGCTCAATACCAATGTACCCTGTCTAAGATTAAATTTAGGTTCAGTCTCTCTCTTTCTCTACCAAGCAAACGAAAAGAGACACTATATTAATTTAAAAGCTGTACTTTGCTAAGGAAATTAGAGAACCCATAGACAATTTAGTAGGGATGTCATTCGATGACGACTAAAGTTAGATGAAAACACGCAAAAACTTGTACAAATACGTTAGAAATCGCATCACTCAATTTGAAGTTTCTAAATTCAATAATTTAACTTAATTAATTTAATAATGTAACGTATTTGTACAAGTTTTTGCGTGTTTTCATCTAACTTTTGTCGTCATCGAATGACATCCTTACTAAATTGTCTATGGGTTCTCTAATTTCCTTAGCAACGTACAGCTTTTTTGTCTGAAGTTTTTAAATTAATATAGTCTGTCTCTTTTTGTTTGCTTGGCAGAGAAAGAGAGAGACTGAACCTAAATTTAATCTTACACAGGGTGAATTGGAATTGTGCCCACTAATTACCCCTATTACAACTGCATATCGCAAAAACGGAATGATCGCCAAACGGTATAAGTAGGAATACAATTGATTCACCTTTTTCTAACCCTGGATTAGCTCTCCAACCGTTTTCGTGGCCCCTTGGTTGTGTGTCCTCATTGATGGTGCGACCCCATTGGCCTCGCCCATTTCTTCCGTAACAGCATTTGCTTATGCTTAATTCTGTGTGTTATCAAGCAAATGTGCCCAGTTTTGCTCGCTTATCTTGCTTGCTCGGTACGAAACTTCACTTATGAGCGGTTAGGGTTTGGTGAGAGTGACAGCGGGTAGTGAATAAAATAAAGTTTAAAGGTTTTTGAAGACTTTGTTAAACTGTACGAAAGTTAAATTGGCGGTCTTTAAAAGGAAAGACAAAAACATAACTAAAACGTATATAGACATTATTCCTATCTAATTATTGTTATCTAATTATTCCTATCTTATTATCGTGAGCTTAGAGATGCGGTAAGAGAGACAAGGAGACCTAAAATTATTTTGAAACACAGCTACGCTCCTATAGGCGCCATTAATCAGAGTCTCAAATAAAGTTATCTTCACTTAAGTGAAGCTCTGGCCTTACTATGCTATCAACCAAAGTAGAAAGTTTAATTTTGGCAGGTTTCTCACAATTTCGTTACTGTGAGAAGTAATGTCCTCCTAGCCGAATTTCGACTACAGCGGCTAATCTCAACAGAAGTTAGCCAACTGCGCGGGACATATTATAGTGCACAAGTGTGTGCAATGCACAGGTGTACCCTCTGTTCCTTCACTCTCATAACTCGGTGAGATACGCCATGACTGTAGAGAGAACAGGCGCAGGACCATCGAAAAACACGTTAAGTTATCGTGCTTTCTAAGGCAAGAGGTTGTTACCACCAATTACCTGACTCCGTAGCTTTGTTTGAGTTATTTAAGGACAGAAAAACCCAACACTTTCGGCCTGACCCTGGATTCGAACCCGGGACCTCGTGAATACCCAGCGTGCTGACCTCCAAACCAACAAAGCATTCTGATTAATAATACTAAAATATAATAAATTCTTTAATTCGACCAAACCAGTAAACAATACGGCAATCGTCTCCAAGAAACGTGTATCAGACGTGTAATCCGCTGTCTCTAAAGCCATGCCTTTATGAAATTGTATGCGAAGTACTAAAGGGCTGATGTTGTTGCGAGCGAGCCTTATTTGTGCCATCGGCGTGTATTTGTTTCGAGATACACATCGGAATCGCTTTCACTCGTGTAGATATGAAAAGTTCATGAGTAAAGTTAATAGATAAACACGATGGTTACGTAATTAGAACTCATTTAAAACATTTATTTTATTTTATTTGCAATAGGTTTGATCTTGACTCTAGGCTAATCCAGACGTGGCGTAGACAGAGACGACGGTGGAGCGAACACACCTAAGGTTCAGGCACTTACTCTCACCGACGGAACACAGCAAGCTGCTTGACGCATAGCTCCGGTTGGAGGGTGGAAGGTGCCAACTGGTAGGTTGGCACCTAACGGATCCTACTGTTGCTGTTAAGATCATTCAGCTGCCAACACAAACTTTCGTTTTAGTCTTTGCCCGGGGTGGACAACTAGAAGGTAGATTCTTCACCACCTCAAATAATCACCTTCACCACTCGCTATAATACATAATAATTGTCAACATATGATGATTTCGATCAATATACGGAAAACTGGCCGTAAGGCATCATCTCATTGGTCGCTTTCTGAAGTTAATACAAAAAGTCTTAGACATTCGAGTATCATAGTCTGCTTTAACATTCATGAATTCAGGCCCAAAAAGGTCCAAACGCGATTCTGAGTTTCTTCGACCGACCCATTAATATGGCCCGGGCCTATAGATGTGAAGGCGGTTTTAACCCAAATCAACCGGTCGGTTTAATTTTTTTTTCGTTTGTCACGGTTCAAATCCAAAATTTTGGTTAAAAATGATTGAAAACCTTACTGGACTAAACTGTTTTTCAGGTTTGTCAGATTATTTTTCTACCCATTTTTCAATCAATACAAACTAGGACGGCTTAGTTCTTAAAGTCACTAATTCCATTTTTATCGATATAAAGATTGCTAGATCAATTACCTAACTCTCCGTTTTTTTCCTCTATAAATTGACCAGATTCGTTTTTTAATAAAATGACGCTAAGTAGGTTTCTACCAATTCAAAAAATCACAAAATCGTGTCAAACAAATTCAGTAAGTAACTGATTCCAAATTTAATCAAAAAATAAATGCATTGACTTTCATTTTAAAGTCACTAACTCCATGTATTTTTAAACTGTTGTGTTCTGGTCACCACAGAGGTCGTCTTTTTCACTGTCTGAAATTTTAAATCGTAACAAGTCTAAGTTTTTTTAAAAGTGTACTTTAGAAATTGTTTTACAGTTCATTTGTGTGAAACAAGTGTTATTTCTTTTGCAAAATGAACGAGGATATAATAAAATGGTAGTTCTTGAGAAAGACTGTTGTTTTCTTTGTATAACAATAAAAACAAACTGTAAAAAAACGAAAACAGCCAGTTGTTTAGGTATTATGTATAATAATTTTAAACCTACCCACATTTTGATAAATCTTTGTAGTCATTATCCATGATCTTGAGATTGGTTTTTGGTAATTTTTGGGGCAGTCCCAGTCCAGTGCCGAAGGTAATCCCTTCTCCGCAACACCGCCTGTCCCCATCACGTCTTTCACTCCATAGGAAAGTCGCGCACGAACCTGTAAGTACTTGAACTTGAACACGAACGGACTAAAGGTCATGGCACACTATACCGGCACCGCAACAGCACGACTGCAGCACGGCGTCCGCGTCGCCTCGAATTTACAAAATATATTGTACGACTCCCAACTAATTCTCTAATTTGAATGGCAAGTTATTGCTGGGTTGAGGCGGTGTCGTTGCGGTGCCGGTATAGTGTGCAATGACCTTTAGTCTGCAAACTGTTTGACAATCTTATTTTAATGGATTTTCGGTGAAAGAATAAAAAGGTTATTTTGGCGGCGCCTATTTTCGTGTCTAGTAAATTTTAAAAACTTGACATTTGATCCTCAAATTCGCATATATACATGTTTCTTAAGCAACAGCTCTTCAACAGGCTATTCAACTTCAAACACTTTGAAATTGAAAAGTACCAAGTTTTCTACGAGACTTGTTCTAAAATAGATAAGTTTATTTATTTTAGAACAAGTCTCGTAAGGAAAACAGTAAACGCCGTAAAACGACACTGGGGATGGCCGTTATTTACACAGACTGCTCTTAACCTCAATACCAGAATGTTCTGGACAGACGATGTTTATGTAGTGACTTGATGGACTTCAGACTATAAAACCTATAAGAGCCTTGCTTTCTCCTTCCCAATGGTCATGGTAGCAAACACCACGTTTACGCAAATACATTTATTTTGTATTTGTATTTAAAAAAAAGTGTTCACAAAATTTTTGGGGGTCATATTAAATGGATCGAAGAATACTTACAACAATTATAATTTAAAAAAAAACAGATACCCTTGAGGCTTGGAAATAGCTTCATCTTGCTGTTGATATGTATGTTGTACTCAATATTTTATTTTATAAATCGAACGCAGATTATTTCAGTAATATACATGTTTAATAGGCAATATAATATTATGGTTATAATATAGCAACACTGGTTGTCTAGGAAATTTGAAATTGTGCGTATGGTATCTCTGGCTTTTTTTACTACATTAGTCCGTGAAGTTCATGTTGCAGTGCTGATTTGGTTTTAATAAATATATTTTATGTATGTATATAGTATCATTATAATTTGTATGCTTAATATTATTGCATGTTTATATAACTCAGAATATTTATTAGTATTATTAACATTTAATAGCCTTAGTAATTTATGTATATGTATGCTTATATCGTGTCCGTTTTTTTTTTATTCTTTACCCATTTCCCTTTATTCTGATAGTTTTCAGCGCCAACCCAATTCAATTTTGGACTGTCCTCTACCCGAAGGTTGTCTGGAAGAAATTGCTTTCAGCAATAAAACGGCCTAAATTGTACCATTCTCTATGAATATTTATGTAAATTGATACTGTGTGTGGTGTGCAATAAAGAGTATCTATCTATCTATCTATCTATCTATCTATCCTTCATATACATATATATATTACTTATTTTTACAGAGTATACGTTAAAACAATAATATTTTAAAACAGCCTACTACTATTAGTTTGAGGTGCTTGTGGCGCTGTGGCGGCAGCGCTTTGGTAGTGATACCAAAAGTTAAGCAACCCACGGCGCGGTCGTGATTGGATGGGTAACCATTCCAACCATTAAAGTGACGACCATGACAAGCATCTCCGTGCTTCGGAAGGCACGTTAAGCAGTTGGTCCCGGCTAATATCTGTAGGTATTAGTCGTTAAGCCTAGTCAGAGGCCCTAAGGCGGGTTGATAACATCTGATAGTAAGGTTTGTCACTTGCCTTACAGACACCCCTCCACCAATCCGCACTGAGCCCGCGTGGTGGAGTATGGCTCGTTCCTCCTCATAGTTGAGGTGAGGCCTTTGCCCAGCAGTGGGATCTAATAGGCTGACTTTACTACTATAAGTTTTATAACAGGTACCTTCGAGTGTTTGCCCTGCCCAAACCTAACCGAACTTTGTTATTTCCAAACAATAAATTCACGTCCATTACTCGCATCTGTTAAGAAACTTTCACGATCAATTACTTCAACGATCCAATTCCTTGATTTTAAATGGGGTCATTAACAAAACATTCTTACGACAATTCTTATGCTATACGCGTACATCAAATCCATATTAACTTGTGTAAAAAAAAGTTTATCTTCAGACAGACAGACAAACGGACAACTAAGTGATCCTATTACGGTAACATTCCCGTTTCCTATAGGAAACGGTAATGTTACCTTGCATCATCATCATGTAGGGTGTTGGTTCAATCGCGCCAATCAAGCTAATATGAACAACAAGTCTCCGCATCAAGGACTTAAATCTCAGTTAAGAAAAACTAGATTTCGAAGCAATCTGCTTTTGAATTCGGTGGTTTCGTCCCTTTGATTAATGAGAATGCCCTCTCTTCGAGATTTCAGATGAGCCCTAATTGAAAAGTATCTTTAGACCAGAACCACAGTACACATTAACAGTTACAAAGTAGGTGAACTCTGCACATAATAAATAATAATGTCCTTCTAGCCGAATTTCGACTGCGCGGGACATATTATAGTGCACAAGTGTGTGCGCAATACACAGGTGCACTCTCTGTTCCTTCACTCTCATAATTCGGTGAGACGGCAGCATGACCGTAGAGAAATCAGGCGCCGGACCGACAGCTTAACGTGCTTTCCCAGGCACGGGGGTGTTAACACCACCAACTTCCTGACTCCAGAGCTATGTCTGAGTAATTTCAAGACAGAAAAACCCAAACACTCTCGGCCCGACCCGGGATTCGAACCCGGGACCTCGTGGAACGTACCCAGCGTGCTGACCACTAGGCCAACGAGGCAGTCAAGTTGTCACTCTGCACAAATCACTTTTAAAGTTCGAATGCCTTGAAACCTTATATGATTTCATAATATATATATTTTTTTGAAATCAATATGCTCTTGGCTCTAAACTAAGCCAGACATGTCGTAGACATAGTCGACGGTGGAGCGAGCTCACTCAGAAGGTTCTGGCACTCCCGCTTACCGGCGGAACACAGCAAGCTGATTCTGTCGCTGTCGCAATTATGTCCAATATAAAAATTACGGGTACGTATTACAATACTGAATTTTAAAATACCGAATTTCATAAGTCCTACAAACGGAAGGCCGAATTTTAGAATGCCGAATGTTTATATGATCGAAAGTTCTAAATACCGAAAGTTTGAAATCCCGAAAATTCAAAATACCGAATCTTATAAGACCTATAATTGGAAAGTCGAATACTTAAATGCCGAATTTTAAAATACCAACTGTTTATATGACCGGAAGTCAATACACCGACTGTTTATATGACCGAAAGTCAATATACCGACTGTTTATATGACCGAAAGTTTAATATACCGAAAAATTTAAAACCCGATGATTAAAAATACCGAATTTTACAAGACCTCATAGGTCCTGTAAACGAAACGCCAAACAAATTGTATACGATTGTATGAGATTGAGGTTCATTAAGAAAAACAAATTTTGATTGACCCCGACTCACCGTGGTCCTTCGCCGTGGTACTAGTCTGCCCGATACTAGAGTGTAATTCAAAAGCCGGAGGCGCGGAGGGAGAGCAGCCCTCGCCCGCTGTAGCGAATGCGTGGGTGCCTGAGATTTGCTACGCTAGGGCGAAAGAGCTGCACATCCCGCAGCGCCGGAGAAGAGCAAAACCTATGCATGCTGCTACATGCATGCCTGTTTGATTGCTTGCATGCTGCATGCCTGCTTGCTACATGCATGCATGCCTGCTTGCTTGATTGCTTGCATGCTGCATGCCTGCTTGATTGCTTGCATGCTGCATGCCTGCTTGCTACATGTATGCCTGTTCAATTGCTTGCATGCTGCATGCCTGCTTGCTTGATTGCTTGCATGCTGCATGCCTGCTTGATTGCTTGCATGCTGCATGCCTGCTTGCTACATGCATGCCTGTTTGATTGCTTGCATGCTGCATGCTGTATGCCTGCTTGCTTTTGAACTTTTGCTTTTGGATTTTGAACATGGGTATACTAACTGTAGGTATATTAATCTTCGGGATTTTAAACATTCGGGATATGAACCTTCGGTATTTCAAACTTTCAGGATATGAACCTTCGGTATTTCAAACTTTCGGGATTTCGACCTTTCGGGATTTCGACCTTTCGGGATTTTGAAATTCTGCATATTGAGCTTCGGTATATTGGGTATAGGTAGGTATTTCATTCGTTCGGTATTTTGATTTTCGACGGTTTAAGCGTAGGTATTTCATTAGTAGGTATTATGAACTTTCGGTATTATAATACGTACCTGAAAATTACCCATGTTTTAGCAGTCAGGTGCAAAAATCTTTTTTTTCTACGTTTTTTACTGTGGTAAAGAGGTTGATAATTGCAACTGATCTTTTTGATGATGTATCCCCTGGGCCTACCGAATTGATTGCAGAAGGCGAATGTTCAAGCAATCAATGTTTATTTTGAAACTGTAGTTTTTTTTGTATTTAGGTAGTAGAAAAATTCTGTATGCAATTGGTTTTTTCTAAAGTAACCGAATGCTAGAATATTGGTGAAATGCGACAATCGACAAGTAACAAATCATTGTTTAGGTACATACCGCTTATCACATTTTTTAAAATAGCTTCCATACACTATATATACGAGTATGGAAGCTATTTTAAAAAATGGCGCGTTAGGAATTCGGAAACCTATTTTGTACCCAGCGATGTTGGTATTATGTTTTAGTTTCAAGAAGCCTTATAGAACGAGGGTTTTTAATAGTTTCTTCAAGTCTTCAGAGAAAGCCTTAGGACCTTGTAAACAAGTTGACAGCTGACAAAATAGAGTTCCTCAGTACAAAAGACAGCAAACCGCTAATACGTCCGCCAATCTCACGGCACGTTACACTTAATATGTAGAACAAACACCAGTGCTTGCGTATAAGCATAGCTCAAAAATATTAGAAAAACCATTTATCCATAGAATCGATTCATAAATTTCATTTCAAATATCGACATCTTTACCCCAAATACAAATGTCTTTTGATAAAATATCGCAGCCTATTTATTTTTATTTAAAATAGGTTTTCTGTTGACTCTAGACTAATTCAGATGTGGCGTAGACAGGGTTGGCGGTGGTGCGAGCTCATCCAAAAGGTTCTGGCCCTCCCAATCACCGACGGAACACAGCAAGCTATTTGGAGCTGGGAGTCTGGTGGTAGTTGCTATCAGGCGGCACCTAACGAAGCCTACCTCCTAGTGGTCCGACCCGGGCAACGATTTGTGATCGCGGCGGCTGAACGACGGTGGTAGAGTGCGAAAGGTGCCGCCTGCTGTTTTCCGTCGGTGGATGGGAGCGCTAGAACGTCGAATCTGTCTACACCACGTCTGGTTTTGTCTAGAGTCAATAGTAAACCTATTCCGAATAAAAAAAATGTTATGAGCTTTTGTCTGCTTCTTTTCAAATGTTTATACGATTCACATTTGTTATAACTACTCTATATATTTTTATTATAGTACTCCTCGATGAAAAGATAAGGATTAACTATCCTTATCTTTTCATCGAGGAGCAATTAGTTTTTAAACTGCCTCACAGCAATATTTTTTGGTCTTCTTATTACAGTGACGGCCTCGTTGTTCGAATACCTGTTAGGCCGAACGTTTCTGGATTTTTCTGTCTTGAATAACTCAGACACAGCTCCGTAGTCAGAGAGTTGGTGGTTTAACACCCCCGTGCCTCGGGATTCGGGAAGCATGTTAAGCCGTTGGTCCTGCGCCTGATCACTCTGTGGTCATGTCGGACAGCCGTCTCAAATAACTATGAGAGAGAAGGAACAGAACGCTCACACTCTTGCGCAATATCTCCTGCACAGTTGGCTAATCTCTGCTGAGATTGGCCTCTGTATTTGAACTCGGCTGGTGGTTATCAATCATTACATTGAGCTGTCTGTTCTATATTTTCATTATCAAAGGCGCACGCCACTGAATGCTCTTAAACACATAAAAGGTACCACTTTGAGGGCAACACAGGAAGTGCATTACTGAAGAGCTAATAGACAGAGAACGTAAACAGAGGGAGAGAGATAGAAAATACTCTGAAAGTCTAGAACAAAGCTCTTGATAGATAAACACAATTTGCATTTTAAATAAGAACAGTCCTTTTTGTGTGTATTTTCTTATTATAACCGTGACACTTTGCGTATATGAGGACAACGGTTTTATGTTTGTACTCTCTTTTTTGTGGGTTATCAACGGAACAGAATTTACAGCAACAGCATTCGCTTAACACTGAACACTCTAGTACACGGCAAATTAGAGAGACTTTTGACTAAAACAGTCAAATACCATAATAATCTAATAAAATATTATACACGTGCAGAAAGTATTTTTGTAACTAAAAAACCTTGAACACCCCAAATGATATAATTTGTGATAAATCTCCTTGCTTTCCAACACAACAACAATTTGTTTCTTACGTTTACGCGAATTGTTGAACTCATTAAAACACAACGGATTACTTTGCGATTTATTTACATTTTATTTAAGACCTGACGTTTCGACAGACTTTAAATATAAAATACAAACGCTCGTGCTCATCACACACACATTTGCCCCTTGGGGAATTCCAACCCGAAACCGCCTGGTTTAGAAGTCTGGGAATCACTACACCAAGACGGTCGTTATCAATTGTTGTTGGTCTTTATTTATTTGCGTCTATTACTTTAGCCGCAGTACCTACACGATAGCAGTTTGACACAACAGGCTATTGTCAAACATCTGACCACATGCTTTAGCAAGATAACAATTTAAATAAGTGATAATTCTGAAATAAAACCTATATGATATAAATATCCCGCTTTCTCTCTCTCTCTCTCTATCGTCTTATAGTAAATTCGTGCAGCCACCCGTATGATAAGCATAATTTTCAAGGCAATACATTGTCAATTATTACCAGCCTTGTTATCCCGTATCAAAGCTCAATCTTCACTTTGGTTAATTCACAAACTCGTCCCAATAACCTACGACCCATTTGGGACGAGTCACGAGTCAAAAAAAGAGTCAAAAAACAAAATACCATTTTCATTTCATTTCATAAATAATTATTTTCTCTCTGCAACTTATCAATTTAATGTAGGTACTTACTACATACCTAATTAAATTAAATTTCGTACACAAAATTCGATCGACCGTGTCATCCGGTGGGATTCGAACCCACAACCCTTTGCTATCCGGGCGAATGCTCTTTCCAACTGAGCTACAAAAGACATAGTCGGACGAAAATTTTTTGTAAGTGTTTGCTACGCCTGTGAGAACAGTGTCATCAATACTTGGGCAATGGTGATCGAAATATTTTTACAATGACACGGTCCATCAATTTTTGTTTGCGAATTTGTGTGTAAAAACTTGCAAACAAGTTGCTTAATTATATACTTACTACATAGCAGAATAATTGAGACGAGTTTCAACACAATACATAATCAATATTCCCGTAGCTAAAAAGGCGAATCGGGAATCGCCCAACTCTATATAATTTAAGTGTGGGCGTTTCATTTAGACCTTTCTAATAATAAAGTTAAATTTACTAAAACTAGCAATTTGTTACTTCTAGCTTATAGATTTAAATAAAATATACCTTCAAATTGGGTCTAATTTGTGTAACAAAATTATTGAAACATGATAACAATTAATTTATATTTGTTAATAATTTTGAGATAGGTTTTTGAATTCAGAGTAAGAGTTATTGTTGAATTGTTAAGTCTTGATCCACAAATAATATTTTCTATTGTAAGGCTTACTTGCGCACGTCCGGATCAGTTAATCTAGTTTTGTTCAAGGCCTATTATTTGAGTTAAAAACCCATCTGTTCCAGTCCGGATTAGCTAATCCGAACTAGCGCAAGTTAAAGTTCTGAATTAGCTAATCCAGACTTATGCATGAGAGCTTTCAACTCAGATAAAAGGCCTTAAACAAATCCAGATCAGCTAATCCGTCCAGTGGGCCTAATTAACGTTTCTAGCAAATCACACGTTTTATGGTAGTCGCTGGTTTCATGGCCCTGCAAAAAGGTTGTTTCTCTTAGAATATTTTGGGGAAATCTTTATTTATTAATGCTCTCATATTTTGCAACGTCTATTATTTCTGTCGTTTTCATTTTCCCTGTACTGGTACCGGTTACACAGTTACACAGTAATTACATATTTCAGAATTTCTGCTCGTTATAACAAAAATAATGGGAGCGTTTATTTTAATACGAGCTCAGACAATGGGATGGAAGTACATTGGGTCCCACATCAACCTGTCTGATCTGATGATACCCTGATCTGTCAAATTTCCGCAACCACATTTGAACTTGATGTTGATCACATAGTGTTTACTACAATATTTTGATTTGTTTGTGTACCCTATATTGCTACTACGCCGCGCACACTCACACGCATACCTGCTTTATTTTTATTTGTTTAAAACGTACCGTGAGAAACCCGAAGATCGAGTCGACATCGAGACGTTCCCTATGACACATGTACTAGACTGACCAGAGCGCTTTCGCCGCTTGTGTATCCTGTGAAGCTCCTTACAGACATTTCGAGTGATTGTGGCCTGTGAAGTGATACCTGAACCCTCAAAAGCTGTTCCAGCAAGGACCTAGCTATAAGTGCTCAGACCTGACTGATTTTCCACCTATCATTGTCGCCCTCCACGTGTAATCCACTGCCTAAACTCTCAAACACATAGAGTTCAATATCATTTGAGATATTTTGACAGATTTGGGTATGTTGATGCGAGGTCCACTGTAATTTTTAAACCCTTTTTGTGCTAAAGTCCTAAATTTATTTTTAAACTAGCAGTTCCCCGTGACTTCGCCCGGCGCCAAAAGCGGTTTTTCCATACAAATTTTCATCCCCCATTTCACCCCCCTGATGATTTTATATCGCGACAAAAAGTAGCCTATGTCCTTCACAGTGTCTCAAACTATCTCTGTGCCAAAATTCATTTGATTCGGTTTAGTAGTTTCGGAGCCTATTCGATGCAAATAAACAAACAAACAAATCTTTCCTCTTTATAATATTAGTATAGATTCTATCATTTCCTCGGTGTTAAAAAACAAATAAGACAGGAAAATTAAACATCACAAATATATTATTGCACTTGAAAAAATTACCGCCAGAGGTGGGAATCGAACCCGCGTTCCTCGCATGCCGGGCGATTGCCTAACCTCTCGGCCACCCTGGCGTTGGCAGAGCCTGTCGAAATTTTTAAGTGCTTCTTAACGCTGTAATGCCGCGTCGCTTTCATCAATGTTATTGAGATTACACCCTCAACACTCGAAAGAAATACTATTGCAAGTATTTAACAATCGAAAGATGAAGCTTGCAAATACGATAAATTCGATTCCCGCCTCTGGCGGTCATTTTTTCAAGTGCAATAATATATTTTGATTGCAAAAGTGAATGCTTATCACTTAAAAACAATTATTTATTAAACGTCACATTCAAAAGGGGGTTGCAATAAAATTGTCATAGGGTATTTTTTGGTAGCCCTGAATGTAAGGATTTTAAAAAAATGGACCAAACTGTATACATCATAACTGAAGTGGTGTAATCCGACATTCAACGTTCTTATTGATAGCCAGAAGATTATGAACTTTAACGAGGGTTAAAAATATGACACATTACTAAAATTAGTAAGTTTTTTTTCTATTAAATTCATTGCCTTAGGACGCAGCTTGTAAGCAGATTTTATTGAAACTTTTCTTTGTCGATGCAATTAGTACTTAATTAATTTGTTATTTTTGTCAGAAATATAACAATGTGTATTTGTTGAAATTTATCGGCTATGTCAGATTGACCTCTAAGCAGAAACTGTCGAAGGCGGAATTTATTTTGTGACGAGGGTTCCACACCCTGACAACTTTATTAAATAACAAGAAACTTTTACGTGGAACTCATCTTCTTTGCGGTATATTACTTGTATTAATTTAATAGCGAAAAATAGAGTATTTAGGCCTACTTGCGCAAATGGGCTTATAGCTCAATATAGGCCTTGGGCTAGTCCGGATTAGCTAATCCTTATGGATTTTTAACTCAGATCATTGGCCATGAAGAAGTCCGGATTAGCTATTTAAAAAGTATTTAGTTTATTACTATCATATTATTTATTTACATGTATTGTTATTTTTAATGATGTTTGGCGTATATGTCCGTGACCTCACTCGGCTAGGGTCTACTGAAAACCAGCGTCGGGGCCCCTAGCGGGTCACGATTTAAAAGCTGAGTAGGGCCCTTTTAATATGGACATCGCAGGCGCACAACTGCACAGTCCGACTGGTTTACCTCTATAAATTGTAATTTTACTGAGTTTTTTGTTTTATACCCGTGCCCTTTACGCTGTCTATTTTCGTGTGTTATGTGATGTCCATTCATTATTAATTTATTTTCTTTCTTACTTTCTTTCTAATCCGGACTTTTGCAATTGGTCCCAATTTAAGAGCTTTAAATCGAGTATTTTCACCGCAAGGTAACTAACAGAATAATTCTATTGTGTTACTATACTTCAGAGGTGCGCGCTTAAGAAAACAAAACTAGTTATTAGTGTGAAAACCAAAATCCTTTAAAAATTACCACATTCTTTTTAAGTCAGTAATGATAAAAATTTGAATAGAACTAAGGATTAGTATTAAATTCTTCTTACAGATGAATTATGTTAGTCGCTGTTCTATATTTTATTATTAAAAAAAAGTTGTGGTGTCTTTTCCTGTGTACGTGTGAAGTGAAGACTTTTTAGCACGAAAGCGGTTAAATAATATTACTTCACTGTTAATCCCAATACACAAGCAAACATTATAACTTAGCACGAAAGCGGTTAAATAATATTACTTCACTGTTAATCCCAATACACAAGCAAACATTATAACTTATTTATTTAAGAAACATCAAAATAAATCCCCAAGGAAAACCATCATTTTTCTTATTATTGTGGTGAATTTTCCTTTTACTTGTAGGTACTGTTCACTAAGGAAATTTGAATCGATGAAAATTATATGGATATACAAATTTTACGTTTTTATAATAAAATACTACGTATTCAGACTTCACTATACTTATATTGCTGATTTTACAAGGGAATTGTATAATGATACTCGTACTTCTTCCCCGCAACACCACCCGTCCAGCTGACATCTAGCATGCCTCGCCCCCCGCAACTCTGGAAACACACAAACTTATCGGACTATATCTGTACAAGCAACGTACATTTGATTTCATTACTTCAAGCTAGAGATTGGTGGGGCATCGTCTTCTTCTTCCTTTGGAGATGCCAATATGTACGAGCTAGCATCGTACATTGCATCAACCACGGCGTCAGCGACCTACATTCAAGCCGCTGTCCGATGTACCCTCAAGCAGCACCGTCGGCACTCTACACCGACGGCATACATCTTCATACGTTTAGATGTTTACTTACATTAACATTATTACATGTGCAGAACAATGAATAAATCAGATATCGACCGTCCGTGTTGGTTCTCATTTCCCTCCGCTGCGGCCAAGACACCCTTAGCCGTCACTATGATCAGTCTGGAGAGTCTGCCGGATTGGCAGCGGGTCCACGCCACCTACCTACCATCCTAACGCTGCTACCCTGGGCGACCTGGGTGCAGCTATCCTTCCACAACAACATCCTTATTATATCTTAAGTATCTATTGTTAGGCGGGGCTAGGGTTCTAGGGACTTAGTGTCTTGGGGTAAAGGGACATCTACGCTCACTAGGGAGTTACTTTCCTTCCTGACCTTTAGGACTGATAGACTTCTTCCCAGCCTGTAAAGTATTAACAGTTTGAGATAAAACCCGGGAATCACCTTATACCCTTATATAGTGTTGACCGTAAGCGACAATTAACCTCCGACCTACTCATCATTTCAAGCGATATCGCTGAGATATGAGGGATTCCAATGCAAAATGTAAACTTACTCGATGATATATTTTTGTTGAAATGCTGGACACGGTAATATCCCGTCCTGTCTCACTAAGTATATAAACATGTAATGGGTTTCCTTCTGTCATTTAAATATCAACTCCTTTAGTATTCACAAGTGGATTATTTTTATAACAATTTTCAAGATGATTGCTCTAGCATTCGCTTTGGGTTTCTTATTCGTCGGTGTGAACAGCCAAGGTGCTATGACCATGGGCTTCAATTCTGATGGCACTCGCAGCTTTGGTGGTAAACTACCCTTGGTTGGTAACGATAGGAACCAGCTGAGTGCGATTGGGCAGATAACACAACCAACCGGCGCCATCACTAAAGGACTATCGTTGGATAATATGTAAGTAGTAATAGCAATCATTTATTTCTGAGGACATACACGATTTAGACAATAATACTATTGTACTTATAACTTATATAATAAGGGTTTGGTCATTTGCATGAGCTTTCACATGAGAGGACACTCTTAGTTGGCCAGGGCGTTTAGGACTGTTGCCACGAACTTGATGAAGAATATTTTTGCTCCAGATAGCATCAAATCACGTGTTTCTACATTTCTGGGGCACGACAGTGTCGTTGTCTTAACAGCGTCCTAAAAGCATTGTTAAATTGGACCCATGATTGGAACGTAGGTTCAAATCCCACCTGAAGACGACGAATTAATGTGTGCAATATTTACTTTATTAAAAAACTTCAATTGTTATGACTTCTTTTTTTTTGATGTTTTGATTATTATGACTTCTTTTTTGTTAAAAGTGTCATGAGTAAAAAAGTCATCTCCAGCATTTAATCTCGAAGTATCTCTTCCAGCAACGGCCACGGGCTCTCAGTGTCTCACACCAAGATCCCGGGCTTCGGGGAACAGCTGACCGGTGCCGGGAGGCTGAACCTGGTACACAACAGCAACCACAACCTAGACGTCAACGCGTTTGCCACCAGGAACATGCCCACTAAGTTCCCGGGGGTGCCCAACTTCAACACTGTGGGAGGCAACCTGGACTACATGTTCAAGTATGATTATATTTATTTGGATAACAATATCAAAAAATTTGCACCTATATTCCTGTTCCACACTTAAGGGGGACATTTTCACTTCTGCAACAATTCTTACCATAGCAACTTCAGCTTTAGAGTATGTTTTTATTAATACAAAATAAAATTGTGCCTTGTAAAAAGTAATTCGATTAGACTTTTGCGATTAGTAGGAGGTAAGATAAGGAAAAACCAAGTTGAGCAAAAATCATGTTAGAGTACCACAACAATAGCCGTACCCTCGAGAGATTTGGTATTTGTATTTGCTTGCTACATAACACCAAACTGCGTCAGGGTGATTTTTCATTCAACTCTTGATTGAGTTTTTGAATATAAGTTTAAATAAGAAACCAAAAATTCGCACACAAGTAGGATTTGAATCTACGTCCTTTGCCTAACCGGCCAACGCTCTTACCAACTGAGCAACTTTGCAGTCTATCCAGCCGTGTGAAATTCTTGGTCTCTTTTGAATACGTCATTGCGTGACGTAGAATTTCACACGGCTGGATAGAATAACTACTTAGCCCACTGCTGTTGTAATGCAGCTCGGGTAGATGTAGCTGACGTCACGCAATGACTTATTCAAAAGAGACGAAGAATTTCACACGGCTGGATAGACTGCACAGTAGCTCAGTTGGTAAGAGCGTTGTCCGGTAAGCCAAAGGACGTAGGTTCAATCCTACCGGTGTGCGAATTTTTGGTTTCCTATTTAAACTTATATAAATAAGAAAGAACACTGTGAGTGTTAAAAATATTAACAAATCTCTTGAATATTTATTTTAGGTTTCCTTGCTTGTATGCCTTTGGATAATACTAACAGAATTTTCTTCTTTCTTCAGGAACAGAGTAGGCGCAACCCTCGGCGCATCCCACACACCGTTCCTCCAGCGCACGGACTACTCCGCCATGGGCAAGCTAAACCTGTTTCAGTCGCCCACCACTCGCTTCGACGTCAATGCCGGACTCCAGCGGTCCATCACACCGCAGTTTAGCCAGACCCAGCCGTTCGGTGGGGTCAGCTTGACTAAGTTCTTCAAGAGACGCTAGTCCCTACCATAATAATATCAACCCTGATTATCAGACCTTTTTAAGTATACATGTCACGTGTCTTGGGTACATTCACGAACGCTGCATTCAGCCAGGCTTCAGTCTCACTAGGTTCAATGATGACGTTACATTTGACCTATTTAACTCTTAAAGAATTTAAGAGGTCAAATGTAACGTCACCATTGGAGGTCTACTGCCTAGCTGGATGACTTTCGTCGCCCCTGTTATATATATGCAAAAGAGTGACAAAGGTGGTAGACGTCAATCAAGCGACCAAGTCAAAAACACACTAGATACTGTCTGAACGTTCCGTGAACCGGTCCGGTACCGGACCTGGCCTGAACCTGTAATATAACAGCAACTGATGGCATAACAGAAGCTATACTTCAGCCGCTAATTCGTCTTCTTTAGATTTCGGCTCTGGCGTTATATTGTTATTCCCAATACTAAGCTTTTAACAGAACATTATCTATCAGTAGCATTTTTTACTCTAAAGATTCGGTCCAGGTGTGATACATCATCGTCATTAATTTTCTAGAGATTGATATTTATTTTATTTCAGAAATCTGTTGCAATAAGTCCAAGTTCTTTACGAGACATTCATTTTGTAACTCGGCATCATTCTACGTTTAAGCAGTGATGACAATAGGTAGCCTTAATTTTTTTTGTATTATGTCTTTATAAATGTTATCTGTTATAATACTTTGTAAAATGTAAATAAAATAAATTAAGTAAAAAAACATTCCATTATTCAACTCACCGATACTTTTGCACAAAACAATTTGTACAAATGGCGCACCAAATGTCAAAAGCTTTAGTAAGCTATTGGTAAAGAAACAGATAATAATCAGGCGGTGAAATAGAAAAAAGTTTTTGTAAGGCATTCTGTTCATATTGAACATTAACGGAATATATTCAATACTTTAATCGGACTTTTATTGCATTTGATCGTGCAATTTATGGAGTCATTAAATACAGAGCAAAGATACTTGTCCGCCCCTATTGTTAACGACAAAGAAATGGGTTTGCTAACGCCCCAGTACCAGGATGCGTCTTAGTCTAAGTAAACTATACCACAAGTGGAAGCAGAAGATCTACCTCACATGAAAAATATAAGTATACACGGTGTTTTTTTTTTTGTCAACACCCCACCGACTCACGGATGGTGGGATGAGTTATGCTAATTTAAAAAAAAAATCTTCAAATAATATTAAAGCTTTACATGATGTTTAAAAAAAATCACAACGAATGAGGACACTCGTGTCATCGCGCGTATCTGCGAAACGCTACGCCGTAGCTAGTAAGCTACCGATAGGTTGGTAGTTTTCGACTCGCTCCTAGGTCGCAATAAAAAATGATTTTGTGGATTTTCCCATGAAAAATTAAGGTATTTTTTTATTGTTTTTAGCATCAGTATCGTTTGTACAACCCCTGAGTCGGGGGGCGCTAACCAAAACAACAGCCTGTATATACTTATAGGGATATATTGGACAACATCACAAACATTGCTGAGATCCTAAAGTAAGAAGCTAAAGCACTTGTGTTATGGAAATCTGAAACAACGGTAGTATCAAAACACCCAGAACCGAGACAATATAAAAAAATATGAATTTATATATTTATCCGACCGGGGATCAAACCGGGGACCTCAGAGTCGACCCACTCAGCTACTAAGGTAGAGGATTGTATTGGCAGCATATTATGTTATAAAAAGTACAGAGTATGTTTTCTAAATAAATATACAAAGCCAATTTATATCATACTGCATTCGCCTACCTCACTCTGCACGATTGCATTCAAATTGCAATATACATATTACGTTTCTGTGCATCTGTGGGCTGACTACAGTTAAAGAATATAATTTTCTTTAAATTTCATATTGCATTTGGAATGCTGTTGGGGTTCTGTAGTGCTTCAGGGATGTTCACAAAATACTATGTTGACTGTAAATGGTGGTGGTTTGCGAAGTCCGTGACAGCACCAACAGCATCCTGAGCATGATCCATAGAAGATAGGAATATGTAATACGTCAATCACTTTTGCGCTATTTAAAGTGGAATGGCGCAGCAGTGACTGGCGATTTATTAATATTTAATTTTATTTTTTTGTCTGTTTTACTAACAGTAAGGTAAGAACATTGTTTCTAACTTAATGGGCTTATTTTTTATTTTTTTTATATTTTTATAACTTAAGTAATTATTTCGCAAGTTTTTACTTAATCTTTTTAGTTAATGGGCTTAAATTCTGAAATAAATGATTACTATTATTATTAACCTAACGAAAGCAATAATAGTTTTCAGATTGATTGAAAGATTTTCTTATAGTGAACAAAACGTTGTTGCCTTGGAGTTACAATTGAATACAAAATAGCTTTCAAGTTAAAAAGCTTGGTTGCTTAATTTACTTTATCTCTTACATATGCATTACAAATTTCTACAACTTTTAAAAGTATGCTGTAAAACCAAGGACCTTCTGCGGATCTTTATTCTATTGGGATAAAATATGACAGTAATTGGCACAGATAAGAACTCTTAGCCGAAGCGCACTTGAGTTTTAAAGCAAGAGACCTAAAGAAAACAGGATTTTATGAAGACTTATGGCTGACATATTTCCTTTAGCAGACTGGCCACGTTCAGGGGAAATAAATTTTAAATGAAAAGCATTTCAGCAGCAGATACAGATTTTAAGTATAGCCTACAAAGAATAAAAATACTTGTAGTTAAATATAGGTATCTATTCATATAATAAAACTGTAAAACCGATTCGTCTGTACATTGAGTATTTTTACCAAAAACTTATTGAAGGTGATGTTAAAATAGTAACAGAATAGGAATCTACAACTTTTATTTTTTTGTCTGTCTGTTTGTCTGTTTGTACACGCTAATTTCCGAAACTACTGAACGAATTTGAATGAAACTTTTTTAATTGTGTAGCTATTGCGTTTGGGCAAATACTAGGCTATAATTTATTTTGAAGATCGGAGTACTTGACGTGTACTTTAGCAGTACACTTAAACTAAAAGAGATATGAAAGCAGCGCCTTTAGAAAAAATATTGAGCGTGATGAGCATTTTCTATTGATCAACACAAATTGAATGTCTGGAGCAACTGATATGGAACCCTAGCAGTTCAGCTCAACTATAAGAGATATGAATAGAGCGCAGTAGAGAACATTGTGCAGCGTGATGAGCACTTTCTATTAACGTACACAAATTGAAGGTCTTGAGCAACTGATACAGAAGCCTAGCAGCTCAGCTCAACTATAAGATATATAAATAGAGCGCCGTAGAAAACTGTTGTGCGTGATGAGCATTTTCTATTGATTTACACAAATTAAAGGTCTGGAGCAATTGATATGGTAAATTACTTAAGACCGATTTTCAAACTCCCTAGGTAAGATAGTAGGATTCTACTGTCTCCAAGTTACGATCTGGTGACGAAACCTTGGAGAAATCGAGAGAATCCTTCAGATTTTATAGGCATGTATACCATAATATGCTACAGCATTTATTTAGGTATTTAAGCGTTTACATTCAGGAGTCATAATTTGATGGTGTTGACCCTATCGCTAAGTAGTTCGTGGACATTTTCACCACAGACAGTTTGTAGAATTGCTGTATTTTTGATGAAAGATCAAAGTCAATTGGCACTATTTTTTATACTACTTATCACTAACTAACGGAAATTGAACTACGAGTTTATGAATAATCTTACTTACTTTACGTTTTAGGAGAAAGGGTAGGGAGGCCTTTGCCCTGCAGTGGGATACGACAGGCTCCTAATAATAATAATAACTTTACCATAGTAGTAACTTACAAACCGACCTTTGAGTAGGCTAGGGACATAATAAATAAATGCTAAACCGCATTCTTCTATTGCGGTAGGGAGGTTTTTTGAATCTGACTTTTTTTTAATACTAAAACTAAAGTTACCTATATTTTTTTTACAAACGAATAAAACTGTCCTCAATAAAGTAAACTAAAAAGTTAAAAAAACCTTTACACTTTTACTAAGAAAGATATACGACAAAATTAAGTTTTGGAGTCGGTGTCACTGCCATGCGAAATTTTCTTACCAGAGAAGGATAGCGAGGTAGTAGTAAGCTATCTAAAAAAAGAGTGCCGATTGACCTTGATTTTTCATTCCTCTCTTCTCCTTACGACATGGCAGACTAAGAGATCATGATAGCTGGATGGCGACGGGAGTATAAAATATTTTGTGTCATCGAATCCACGCGTACGAAGTCGCGGGTAACAGCTAGTTTTTAAATAAATATCATTCATTTGACAGGATACCTTTGAATATTTAAATTAAATATCAGAAAGGTGCTTTTATGCCGTATCTATTTTGATTAAATCGATTTTTGTATGGAAATCAGATTTAAATAAGACATTACATACTTTTATACAGGGTGTCCTAATAGAAATAGTAAATCAGAAATCCAGAGATAGAGTACCTCTTGGGGTACCCGAATCACCCCCAAGTATGTTCCTCGATTTTCAATAGTTTTCGAGTTATAAATTTTTTCTACATTTTTAAGAATTTTCGACCTAAGCAACTAATTTTTTTTTTAAAAGGTAAAGTTTTTTTTTCTGAGATTTCTTTTTTTCGGGCTAAATCTTCGTAAAATGTTCTTTTATGCCCAAAATAATCAGATTCGTAACTTTGAATAGAATTACGAAAATGTTGGTCCGAATTGTAAAATTTACGTTACATGAAATATGGCTTAAAATTTCAACTTTAAATTAAAAATCGAAATAGGTGACTTACAGGCGGAAAATACATAAGGGGTGTTTCGGGTACCCCAAGAGGTACTCTATCTCTGGACTTCCGCTTTACCATACATCTTGGGACACCCTATATATTGATTGATTGGAAAAAAATCTAGAACTCACTATTTCAATATTGATAAAATAACCTGTAACACAATTATATCACTCTTAAGCACTTATTGCACCATCCTATTTGTAGCTTCTTAATTAGGATCTTACTAAGGATCCTTACTAGGAAGGTACCATCCTAGTAAGGATCCTAACTGGGAACTGCTCTACTCTGATAACTCATTGTCCGTATTTTCGCGTCTAGCCGTCGCACTCACTCGTGCTTATTAGTGACAGGGACCGCTACAGCCGAAACTACGGGAATCGTCTTACAGAGTGGGGCCCCAGTCACCTTCCTAGTTAGGACGCGAGCTTCCTAACTAGGAAGGTAGGAACCTAAGTAGTGAACTGCGATTACTTCTTCCTATTTCCTAAAAAGGATGCTACACAAATAGGATAGTGTAATGAGAGTTTTGACTGACTCGCACTTGGCCGGTTGTTTCATAATACTTGTCCTCGTTGGTCTAGTGGTCAGCACGCTGGGTACTATCCACGAGGTCCCGGGTTCGAATCCCGGGACGGGCCGAGAGTGTTTGGGTTTTTCTGTCTTGAAATTACTCAGACACAGCTCCGGAGTCAGGAAGTTGGTGGTGTTAACACCCGTGCCTCGGAAAGCACGTTAAGCCGTTGGTCCTGCGCCTGATCTCTCTACGGTCATGTCGGACTGCCGTCTCACCGAATTATGAGAGTGAAGGAACAGAGAGTGCACCTGTGTATTGCGCACACACTTGTGCACTATAATATGTCCTGCGCAGTTGGCTAATCTCTGTTGAGATTGGCCGCCGTAGTCGAAATCGGCTAGGAGGACATCAGCATTACCTAAATTAATAACCAGAATGAAATTCATAAATCAACAGGAATTTAATTGAAACTTGTTCCTAGATTTCTACAAGATGTCTACTCCGCAAAGTTTGGAAGCACGCGACGGTACCCCCAGTGAATATTAAGTTACTCTTTATGCAACTTGAGTTGCGTCCTGGTGAATTGGGTCAAACTTCCTTGTAAAATTGGATACTGTTTATTAATAGCACTTTATTAAAAGGTTAGTGAAAACTTTACGTAGAAGAGTGAGGGAGACAAATACATTACATTACTACAAAACACTTAAAATGGTGTTACTGTTTGAAGACCTCCGTTGCAGTTTGGCTCGCACATCAGTTTTTAAGGAGCCGCCATCTCTGAGGTCCCAGGTTCGATCCCTGGTCGAGTCAATATGGTAACCCATGTTTTATGTACTCATGTCCCAAGCCTGAGTGTTGTGCCACCGTCGTTTCTGACTTCCATAACACAATTGCTTTAGCTACTTACTTTAGTTTATTATATTTTTATAACTTAAGCAATTATTTTGCAAGATTTTACAAAATTAAATCAAATTTCACTTACAAAAATAAAGCGACTAACGTCTTCCGTAGCTTAGTTGGTAAGAGCACTCGCCCGGATAGCGAAGGGACGTGGGTTCGAGTCCCACCGGATGACACAGTCGATTAATTTTTGTAAGTGAAATTTGATTTAATTACTTACTTTAGAATGTTTATGGTTACGTTTTAAGAATTGTGCTGCAAAACTATTAACAGAAAGTCTACACTAATGGTCACAGAATTCACACCATAGAATCTTAGACCACTGCAGCACAATAGTAACTTAGCTTTGCACTAGTTCAAAAGCGCTTTTGTGCTTTATTTCTATTTACCTAAAGGTCGTTCCTTGCGGAAAGCGCTTTGCCATTTCAGACCGCTGAAAGGAAGCGCTCTGTTCGCTTAAAGTGTCATTTTGATTTATTATTCTGTAAAAGTTAGGTGCTGGTTTAAATTTGCTCTTTTGTCACCTCTTTCTCTGGGGAAGCAGTTTCATGTATCATAAGAAATTACTGTCTGGTAACAATTTACAGCGGGCAAGTCTTGTTAATTTACTTCGGTTGATCGTTAAAAAAATGTTGTGATATTCAGCTCGATAGATACGGTTGATTGTGTGTATATTATACTACCTTATTTTACTTGCAGAGTTCGGTGAGACAGCAACATGACAGGTACAGGACCAACGTGATTTCCAAAGCACTAAGTTATAACCTTACTGTAGTTTCTGGACTTCGACCTTCTTCCGAGAAACTTATGACAAAATGTTGATCTTATTCGATCTATACAAAAAAAGTTTTCCTATACGCTGTTAAAAAATCATACTCGTGGATAATTTAACTAACTCATAGAAAAATACGCACGCACGATATCTGCGTACTGTCGACTGAATATGTTAATAGCCATTGTTGCACGTGAATGTTGCGTTGTTTAGCGATGGGCGATTGTTCAAAAAAAAATAATCGAATGAATCGACAATCGACCATTCGAACTATCGAATGTCGATTTAGTAATTCGGAAAAAAAATAATCGACAATCGAATGATAGTCTATACTCAGCCCTTCGATGCATTCGATTGAATTGCCGCGACAAGACAGGCAGAGAACGATTGATTAATCGACGCGACGAATGACGATTCATTCGTTAGTAGTACGGCCTGCGCATAGCGCGCTTCGATATTGCTCGCCGCATAATCGAATGACTGCGGTTGCTCATCGAATACATTTGATTACAGAGACCATTCAAATAATTCGATTAATTTAGTAATAATCGCCCATCGCTAGCGTTGTCTCTCTATTTACTTTATTTTTGGATATTTAAAAGAAGATGTAAATGATCCACGGTTATACGTAATTAAGATAAATTAGTTTCCTAGCTATTATTATTATTCTCTATATTAAAAAATTGCACCTCATTGAAAAGCAACCCTGTATAATAACGTAGTGAGAAAAGGAAACTTTGATCGTGTTAAAATACAATGCCTATACAATTATTCACAACTAACTTCATAATATAATATTAAGTTATTAAGTCCTCTTACTGCGATTATACTATGTGAATGAACCTAAAACATTCTCTTTACTGCTTTTATGATAGTGTGATTTGGCCTTTCTGAGCAAGATAGAAAAAAACGGGTCTTTGATTCTTATAGATCGTAACTTTAGCATCTCAAATATCTAATACAACCATAAACGCAGTAAGTGGTACTTACTGCGTTTATGAATTGTGCGGCAGAATAGCAGACAATACAGGCAAAAGATGGTTAATTTATTTACATTATACCACACAGTTATAATAATCATGGTATGAAAAGAAGACGTCTTGTGATTTTCGAATGACATCTGTCCTTCAAAACTATTTTTTGTGTTCCCAGATCAAACCTTATGACGGTTAATAAAACTTCACCACTTAAAACATTTTTAGGCATTTTAGAACACGTACAAGCAATCATCAGATTTTGGCGACATCCCATCCATCATGTTCGATCTTAATATAATCTGTCCATGATTGATAGTCGGGATGGAGGGATCTACAAGAAAATCTCGGCCAGATCATCCAAGATTTGTGGCGAAAAACGACCAATGTCTAAGTATTTGGGTTGGTATTTGGCCTAGTTCACGACGAAGTTTAACCCAAGTAAGCATTTTATAAGTAGACCCAATATTTTGTGAGTAAGGCTTCGTTTCCACTAGATATGCATAGCGAGGATGTGTTTGTTACGAACCAATAGCATCGTTATATTTATTTACTTAGCTTCACTTAGCGCACCTCCTGTGGAAATGGCTTTGCACCTTAGCCAGGCCTGTGTATCTTCCCGCGTAGGTAGCAAAAACGTACCTACGCGCGGTGACCCCTTGGTAAGGGACAAAACAAGTTGGGTGTCGCTAGCCGGCAGCGACACGCTCCTGCGTTTTATTCACCGGCGGTGCGCGACACTAGGTTGCTGGTTGGACGAGCGTGAATAAAGTCTTAGAAAGATGCGCTAGATGGCGTAAGTAGCATCTTGTGGCAGTCAACCCTATCGCGTTGCGTGATAGTACGTCACTGAATAGGTTAAGTGTATTATGAATCATATTCCAGAGTTATAAGAATGAAATTATCTTAAAATGTATTTCTGTAGGTGTCTACACGAAAATGTGCTTGAGTCAGAGGCGAACTGAATTACACCATATCGTTAACAACATTGAGTAGATATTTCTTTGAATTTCATTACAAAGTCATACTTCTGTACGGAGTACTAGTACTTATTCTGTGCCTTAGCAAGGAGCGAAACTAAGTAAATTAAGAGGTTTTAATATTATTTTTTTCACAAACATATTCCTCGTTCCTCATCTCCGGTGTAAACGTAGCCTTAGGATTAGTTGCAGCTTCTTAAAGGCAAAAGGCTGTCAAATTTGTTCAATAAAATATATTATTTGTTTCAACAAACACATCAATTACCTAGCCCCAAACTAAGCGTGAGCTTGTGCTGTACTTTATACATATACATCCATTACCTAGGTAGCAATGCTCGTATTCATCACACAAACATTTGCCCCTTGCGGTATTCGAACCCGGTTTTGTAGTCAGGAGCGCGGACCACTACACCAAGACTGTCGTCAAAATATCATGGTTTTGGTTAAGGTAAGGTTGTGCCACACAGCCTACATAGCATACTTGTAGGTATACTTAATGACATTGAAGTCTTTGCGGTTAACATAATAATAAATGTGTTCCATGGCGGAGACAAATTAGGCAAGTCCATATCCTGTCGTGTGTACATACGGCTGAAGCCATGCTGTAGTCGCTGATCATACTGTCGGATTATTATTATTATTGTTCAGTTCGTTATTATTTACCACTGATTATATAATACACTAGAAACTAAGCTATAAGAGTAACATAATTTATACAACTTATCAAAAAAAATTAAAATAAATGATTTAATACAATAGGAAAAAACAATATATAAAAAGGGTTCTTGTGGTAAGGTTCCCAGGATGCTGGCAGCATTACCGCACTGAATAGCGATGCTTTTACGCTGAGCAAGGTAGCTGCCAGCTCTTGGTCGTCACGACTGATATCAATCAGCCTCTTAGAAATCTCTTTGAAAAAAGAGATAGCGTTGGGATCCGACGGAACCAGTGTTTCGACTCCAAACAGTACAAAGTGGTACCGGAAGTTGATCTGCCTGTACTTGTTTTTTTTTTTCAAGTTTTCGGCACTTGTCGCAGCCAAGCCAGCATCACGGCTTGTCCCAGGCAGATAATAGGCTGCAATTGTGTCGGCACAGGTAGCGTCCCACACAAGAGCCCGACCCATTCGCCAAGGAACATGTGACATCCCATCTAGTCTTTTGTTCTTCTTGTTGTTCTCGTTGGTCTTATTGTTCAGTGAATTAGAGGTCAGCTCCAAAGCCGGTAACTCTAAGAAATCCAGTAGCAATCCATAATCAATGACAACTGTGGATTGTAATAATGCAAATGTAGGACTCGTAGAACAGTATCTATCCGATTCTCATTTCGGGCTTTCATTAAAAGTTGGTTGACATTAAAAGCACCGCGATCACAGTCTGATTTTCGGTTTAGAATGATAGCCTAAATAGAAGAGTCAGCTCATTTTCGTTAACATTACACAAAGTGGTTAACACATCAGACTACACATTTTGATTGCAAAATTGCCCCTATACCCTATACTATTACAACTGTTTAGTACCATGCCGCAGTATACACGCTGAAATTTTAATGCTTGTTTTCCCGCAGTAAAATTAGTGCAGTTTATGCTGTATTGCTTAGTTCTTTTGCTTTAAACATTGATTTCGTGCGGCAAGCGGTACCCAAATACGTGAATTCTCGTAAAAAAAAACTATTTTTTCTCAGTTTTTCGAGTTGATGATATTTTTTTTATTGCTTTGAGAACAAAAATATTTTTAGTTTAAAAAAATATCTCGCATGATTCGATAGTACTACTAAAGGTAAATCGTTCTGCTGCGGGAAAACAACCACAAAAAATTTCATCGTGTATAGATTGCTACTTTGCATATTTTTTTACTAAAGCGGTTGTCAACAACATGAAAAACACCTACAAGTTCTTGCGCGACCCTCCTTGCACCCCCCAAGACGTCTGAGGGGTGCCAATCACACGCGACTGTCAAAGCAAATCCAATTCCCGCAACATCACCCGTCACCCGCTGACGTCTAGTGTGCCTCGCCCCCTGCACCTCTAGCGACCGCACGTATGGTCTAGGGCCCTAAATTAAACTAGCAAATAAATAGTAGAATTTTAATTGACTAGCATGATTTTGACATTTAGCATTCAATTATACCAGCTGGGCGCTATTTCACCAAACCGACATACGTCAGTGAGGTATGTCGGCTAAAAATTGTAAGCATTCCTAGCATTTATGTGACAATTGTCAGTATCAGTACAATGTTGTAAGACAGTAATATTTTTTACAACTAGACATATTTATTAAAATTGTCGGGAATTCTTGACATGAAGTGACAAGAATGCGTGAAAATTGTAGTGTTTTCGCCGTGCAAACAAAAGGTACGGTTGTGATAGCGATTTAGACGGGTCCTCATACAGAAGAAGTAATAGAGAATGGATATATATTTTAATTGAAATCAGTAACTTTGTATTAAAAGAAAAATAAAGAATAAGTAAAATCATTGTAAAGTACATAATAGATGCAATAACCTAAAAAAATGATTTGATAACTTTTGTGACAATTGTCGCGCCTGTCACGTTTAATGAAATAGGGCCCTGATCTGGTCGCACACTAACTTAACGTTGTACTGTTTGTTCTTATTGTACTGTACGGAATCCAGAGCGAGATGAATCCCATTTATCCCCAACAGTGCTTCCATTCTATTGTTAATTTTCCAATTAAAATACGGCATGAACAGCAACGAAGGCAAAACCAGCCCGTTTTTAAGATAACGGGCCGTGACTTACTGGGAAACCATTTTTGGTAATGCGAAATCTGCTTGAGTTGAGCCAGACTTCAGCTCGCTGGCTCTTGAAATAAAATACTTAGCTTTTTTAGTATAGTGCAGTATTTAGTATTTGTTTAAACGAAAAATCATGGAGCCATAAAAAAACTACAAGATTACGGACATTTTTAATTTAATTTTTAATTGAATTTAACATCTTGATTATTAATTTCATTAGATTTAATGTTGTAACCTTTGTTTTGGCATTAAAAATATTCTAATATGATATAAATTACACAATTGATTGCTTAATAATATTAACATTACAGTTAATATTAATAACTTTTCATAACTGTTCCTATTTTGCATGCCACATTAGGGTAAAATATGAGAACTGTGCACTGTATTTTCACTTATTTGAACCATGTCTTATGCAAATAAATTTTCATTTCATTTTATTTTGTACTCCACTGACCTAAGCTAGGACTTGAGAGGATTTTTAACCAATAATGTCCAGAATTCGACATACAACAGTTTTATCTTTATTTATCAAACTTTTTTCGCAATAAAAAACCAATACACAAGATGCGGCTCAAACAAAAAGAAGATTATCTTCAGTAAGTTTCTTTCCACAAAACCAATAAACAAGAAATCCTCTAAGGCATTAAAAAGAGCGAATGAGCCGAAAACAAACGCAGACATCGGAAACAATATCACGAGTTATAAAAAGTTTTAAAACGGCCAACTCCCGAAGCGAGATCAAGACTTGAATAGAAATCTACGGCTAAAATTTGTGACACACAATCTTTTAGTTTAGGTAACAAAATAATAATAATAACTAGTTAATCCCAGAGTCTTTGGGTGCGCACATTGATTTGTTATATTTAAGGATGCACTACGCCATACAAAATCAAAGCCCAAACATGGCACATGTTATTATTCACCTTATGAAGCTTCAACTGGCTAAGTTCATACATTGCCGCTTAAGCTTCAGCTATTTAAATTGTCATGTGTAATTACGCAGCAATGGATGACGACACTACGTCATATGTCAAATATCATTCATTTGAAGATTCATAAGCCAATAATACGAACAAAGAAGTAATGGAGTAGATTGTTTGTTCATGTTTTGTATGAAATTAAGTAACTGATGAAAGTCATGATTTATATTTTTTACTACTTTTCATAAAATTAGGTATAGTATGTGTATGAGAATACGAGTATTTTTTTAATGAAGACACTTTATAATAATCATATTTCTACATTTCTACTATACAGGTCCAAACTTGTCACACTACAACCAATAAAAATTATATTGACACAATTCACCAATTCTGGGTAGATACACTACAACTACACTAAACTACAAAGTAACCTAACCTTACTCATTGAAATGCGGGGATGGTTCACATTTCGATGCTCGACAATGACACAAACGATAATGTACAAAATTGATTTTGCAAAATATTCTATAGGTACTATAGTATACACACACCAACAACATGTTCCACAGATTTATAAGAAGCATAAGGCTACTGCCACAGGTATTATTTTAGTTATTTAATGAGTGTAATAGTATTATAATCGGATTACTCAATTATTCTACGAAAATAAATCAAATTTCGCTCACAAAAATTAATCGACTGTGTCATCCGGTGGGACTCGAACCCACGTCCCTTCGCTATCCAGGCGAGTGCTCTTACCAACTAAGCTACGGAGGACGTTAGTCAGACGACGCATTTATACATATAATATATACGAATAATACATTTGAACTACAAAAACAGCGTTTATCATGTAAGGAGTAGAAGCGGTATCAATGTCAACACGTGTAGTCTGACTTGCGGTGTGTAAGTACACTCGGCTCACGTCAGGCTACCCCACTTTCACTTTAAGACCACCCCTATTAACTACGTAATAAAAGCTGTTTTATAGCTCACATGTAACCTGACGTACTGCTGGCTGTACTAAAATTAAAAACCATTTCTTTAGTCTAGGTACTTGTTATACCTAACTTCTACATTGAATTCTACCGATGGCTAAGATATATGACAGTAAAACAACAAGCAAGTGAAATACAACGTAAAAACATAGGCTGGGTGCCCCGAATACTAGCCTAATTGCAGCCTTTTTGCACCTACATCACTTTACGTGTAGTGTAATACCTACTACAAATATATATTTGCTTCATTAAATAAATTTGCTTCATTTTATTTACAAACATAATTTTGTGGAGACCTAAAAACTCAAGTATTTTAACAAAAAAAAATTCACTGGCGACTCCATCCTTAAAAATTGACTTTGTTCCGATGACGTCACGTATTTTGTTTCATTTTAGCTTTGGGTGTGAAAGTGATAGAAGATTGGCAATGTTTACGTAAATAAATTAGAAAATAAAATATTAAAGCAGGTTTCAAATATTATTTCGGTTTCAAACCTTATCAATAATATTTACCTACCGATGAAACGTCAAGCCATATTTTTTACGATTCATTGAGCTGTGATTTTTGCAATTTTTGACGACACACTTAGGCATGTTCATTGTTTGACGGACTACGCGTCATTAGATACTTAATCGGCTTAAAATGGCGATCCGGCCGATTAGAGCATGTGCCATAGCTGTCAGTGTGATGAGATATCCCTATATATATTAAACCAATGGGTGCGCACCTAAAAAGACTGGAATTTATCGGCGGCTCGCTTTCAGACAAGATGCTGGAAGCGGTGACCAGCTTGGATCACGGTTATAGATTCAGTCACCTAAATCTGCAAGTTACCTCACGATGTTTTCTCTCACCGTAAGAGCATCGTTTTTTGAAACAACGAATGTACGTACCTAACAGAAAAAGTCGTTCTCTCACGCATGAGAGGCAAACCCGCCAGCCACTACGCCACCGAGCTAGTACTTAAGTAATAAAAGTAACAGGGCCCGTAGCCAAATGGCAATCGTTCTGGAGTAAACTTCGCTATCGCCAATGAAATGTCAAAATATGTATGCAAAAGACACGTGATGTTTCGATGGCTTATATCAGTTTCATACATTTTGTAAGCGATAACGAACTTCGCCTGGCATTAATTTGCACTTGGCTACGGGCCCAGAGTTACCAATATAATTCTTCAACTAATGCAAGTTATCTCGTTAAAAGTAACAGTTTTCCTATAATTGGTCAAATTATGTCTTTCTACAGTTGCTTATATTTTTCCTTTGAGAGTAAACAAAAAGATTTAAATTCCTTTTTGACAGCAGCTGTGAACAACATACTGCAATTTAGACTCCGCGCAGAGGCCTTACTCGGTTGACGATGCCCGTATTTTCGAATGTAGCCATCCCTTTTACTCACGACAGAATGACAACGCGAACGAGCGTGATGGCTAGACTCGAAAATACGGACGTCATCAACAGGAGAAGGGACTCAGATAGGCCACCGAGCACTACCACTGGTGGCTGCCGCGCGCCACACCCTTTGGTCCCACGCCAACGACGGTAGTCGGTGGTCGCTACAGTTAACACTCATCTGCTAGATCCTTTGACAGATGTTTTGTCAAAATGGCGAGTGGCCGCCACCGGTGGCGTGTCGCGAACACTGAGTCACGCGAGTGGCCGGCACTCGCTTCACGTGTGCCGCGACTCCATACAAAACGTATTTTAAAAAAAACGGCAAAAAACACGTTTTTCTATAGGAGCCCCCCTTAAATATCGATTTTATTCTGTTTTTAGTATTAGTTGTTATAGCAGCAACAAAAATACATCATTTGTGAAAATTTCAACTGTCTTGCTATTACGGTTCATTAGATAGTCCCGTTTTTACTCTTCGGGTACTGAACCCTAAAAATGTAAGCATCTTTGGTTGGTGGCCCATCTCCGCGGAGCATTAAAGGTCTTGTTTGTCATACAGTAAATCTGTAAACCCCAACAGAGATGACTGTGAAGGCAACGGAAACAAATAAAATGTAACGACGATGCAGCAACTAACCACAGTAATAGAATTCGCTGAATATTCAAGCAATTTTGGTTATAATTACTCTCAAAATTCGTTTCACTTTCTCATTCCTGCGATCTACCGGTCATTCATACCTATAATATCTTCACAAGAATTAACTTGACGTTTGTGTTTTTATTGTTATATTATAATACTTTTTATTTCTATTTATTGAAAACCAACAGCTTTGTAATAAGATATACAGACATGAAGTGAACATGAAGAAGAATAAGATATACTTAAGAAAAGTTAAGCCAATAACAGATTTCCCTTTACTTGCAACTAGTTTAGGACGCGTCAAATTAAGTATACGTAATATTTATAGTAATTTATATTATTACAAGTTACCAAGTTTTTAGTATAGCATGAAATATATGTGTCTGAGACGAGAACAAGTTTCAACTTGTTTATATTATACAAGCACAAGTAAGTGGTCAAAACAATTCCTTGTGTACCAAGTAACCAATTGCAATTTTCAAAGTGTAGTACTTAAAGCTCGTACTTACCTACTTTTGCAGGCCTGTGTTGATTAAGGGATTTGAAAGCAATAAAGATTTAGAATGAACAATGGAACGATAGTATTATAATTCTTCTTCTTCATATTCATATAGCTTTTGACCGTGGGTCGTGATCATTATGTGGAATGAAACACACACAACGACTTTCTTGGCAATTTTTGATGGAGTGGTTTTTCATTGCCTTGTCTATTTCACACACTAGCCAACTAGTGTGCAGGTTTTCTCACGATGTTTTCCTTTACCATTATGCATGCCTTCGAAAAAGACTGTACTTTATAGTTTTTATACAAAGTCAGTGGTACAGGCGGGGGTCAAGCTCACGGCCTCACGGATGAGAAGTGAAGTTTTCTCCGCTCGGCTATCGCGCCATGATAATTAGTAATGTTTTATCTTTAATACATAAATCAAAATTCTCTTATTCCATAAATCCTTTATGTTATAATTACCATCTTTATAATTTTCATATAACATTTCATTTTGATAACAAAGCCTCCTTAGATACCTGCTTTTTCCGTTCTTTGAGCATTGCAATGCTCAAAGAAAAAGCAGGTATGGTTGTACTTTTAATGTCCGTTACCGTAAGGCAAAAAAATCAGTGTTTTAAAATACATTGTGTTTCAAAATCATGCTTATTCTGGTACTCAAATACTATAATATATTTGTTTCATAACTTTTTGTGTGGGACCAAATTCGACACCTTAAACCTTCACCTTCTTTGCCGTTGTTACACAATCGTTCAAAATGACTATCCCGGCGAAAGGGGGCGATTCTAATGCACTTATACAGTATCTTTTTAAATAGGATTTACGAAAACTAAATTAAATCGTAACATAATAGCTGATCAGCCTGATCTGCTGATGAATATGAAAATATACAAGGTGTTACGAAACTACTCGTGAGTTCTGAAGGGAGCTACTCACTCAGAAGCAGAAACTAAACAACTGTCTCCTAAACATGGGTCGATTTCCATAGAAATCAGACCAGATACGTGCCTGACTTAGTATGGGATGTCAAAACTTTTTTGTCGTTTTTCAACCTTTCTTTCTCCTTGAAACATTTCAAGGAGAAAGTTCTTTAGTTACTGATTCTCAGTAGCTCCCTTCAGTTGTAACGGGTAGTTTTGTAACATCATGTATTTTATTTTATTTTAAATGCAATATAAGTTACAAAACAATGAACATTTAGCCTATAGTTTTCACATATATGTAGCTTAAAGAAAATACAAATTATATGTACCTAGATTGACAAGTGAAGGTTACATTGGTACTAATTTCACAAAATAACAATGGACAGCAACAAAAGTGGTTTATGTATTACAATAGGTACTATAAAAGTGTTATACCTACAGTTGTGGTCAGTGACATCAGTCAGTTGGGCACATGAAATCGCTCGCAATCAGTTTTTTTTCCCTTAGGGGAGGTGCAAAACAAATCAACATGCGCGTGAGCGCTTATTAACTTGTTGAGTTTTTCAGCTACCCTGAAAAAGTACGAGTTCTTGCGATAGTTATACTTTTTTATTCATCAGGTGTTCATGCTGCTCAGCTTTTCTGTTACAATACAATTTAGTTTTCGTAAGTCCTATTTATAAAAACACTGTACTGTGTAACATTAGAATCGCCCCCTTTCGCCGGGATTGTCATTTTGAACGATTATATAGAAACAGAAAAGAATAGTCGTAATGTTCAGGCAGAGATATACATACGAGGGTCAAACTGAAAGTTCTTAGAAAATCAAAAACTGATTACATTTGCCAGTTATTAGTTTTATTATATCTTTTCAAAATATTGTCCATTGACGTCAATACACCGCTGCATGCGATGGAACCACTGGGAAAAGCACTTTGCCCACTCGTCCTTAGGGGTCTCTTCAATGGCATCGCGATACGCAGCCACCGCTTCTTCAGCATTCATAAACCGCTTTCCTTTAAGTTTTTCTTTAATTTTTGGAAATAAATTAAAATCACAAGGCGCGAGGTCGGGGCTATACGGCGGGTGACCCAGTAATTCAACGTTTGATGTCGCCAAATAGTCGATCGTTCGCTTGGCGGTGTGCGACGAGGCGTTGTCGTGGTGAAGGAGGATCCTACTGCGAGGTCGTTTCTCTCGAACTTTTTCCAAGACAAGTGGCAAACAATTGGTAGTGTACCATTCTGCAGAAACTGTTTTTTGATCCTCTAACACAATTGTTGCGAAATGACCTATCCTTCCAAAGAACGAGGCCACCATTTTTTTTCCCGCACTTCGATCTCTCTTCACTTTAGTTGGCAACTCCTCGAAAGGAAACACCCACTGAGCAGATTGTCTTTTGGTTTCAGGATCATAACAGTAAATCCAGCTTTCGTCACCTGTTAGTATGTCGAACACAGCATTTGAGTCACCTCCGTTAAATCTTTCAATCATTTTACGGCACCAATCCACACGATGGAGTTTTTGAGCCTTAGTCAAATTATGAGGTATCCACCGGGCGCAAAGCTTCCTGACCGCTAAATGTTCGTGGAGGATTTTGTGCACATGACTCATACCGATGCCTAAGCTTGTCCGAATCTGCTGATAGGTCACTCTTTTGTCAGTCTCTATCATACGCCGCACAACACAGATGTTATTTTCAGTCGTCGCCGTAGAAGGCCGTCCCTCACGTACATCATCAGTGAGATTAGTGCGACCACGTTTAAACTCATTAAACCAGTTGTAAACAGTCGCACGAGATGGGGCTTCATCGTGAAAGGCCAATCGTAGTCTATCATAACTTTCTTGTTGACTTAAATGACATCGAAAGTCATAAAAAATCATTGCACGAAAATTTTCTCGTGTTAAATTCATTTTGACGTGACACAGACAATTTTCAATTTGCCGCCAAGTCGTAAAACAAATGACAAATGAATGAAATATATACTCAGTAATATTGGCAAAGAGTTCTATTTTCAAATTTTAGAATATTTTTTTTATTATATTGTTTATAAGTGGCCAGTTCTAAGAACTTTCAGTTTGACCCTCGTATTATACTTACCGACAAGCGCGTGTTTGCTATAACAAGCGCGTGTTTGCTATAACAAGCGCGTGTTTGCTATAACAAGCGCGTGTTTGCTATAACAAACGAATATGTGACTATGGGCTCGAACCTGAGGATCTCTGTCTGAGTCTAAAATTAAGTTTGTTCTCTTTAATGAAGACACTTTCATAATAATCATATTTCTACATTTCTACTATACAGGTCCAAACTTGTCACACTACAACCAATAAAAATTATATTGACACAATTCACCAATTCTGGGTAGGTACACTACAACTACACTAAACTACAAAGTAACCTAACCTTACTCATTGAAATGCGGGGATGGTTCACATTTCGATGCTCGACAATGACACAAACGATAATGTACAAAATTGATTTTGCAAAATATTCTATAGGTACTATAGTACACACACACACCAACAACATGTTCCACAGATTTATAAGAAGCATAAGGCTACTGCCACAGGTATTATTTTAGTTAATTAATGAGTGTAATAGTATTATAATCGGATTACTCAATTATTCTACGAAATTAAATCAAATTTCGCTCACAAAAATTAATCGACTGTGTCATCCGGTGGGACTCGAACCCACGTCCCTTCGCTATCCAGGCGAGTGCTCTTACCAACTAAGCTACGGAGGACGTTAGTCAGACGACGCATTTGTACATATAATATATACGAATAATACATTTGAACTACAAAAACAGCGTTTATCATGTAAGGAGTAGAAGCGGTATCAATGTCAACACGTGTAGTCTGACTTGCGGTGTGTAAGTACACTCGGCTCACGTCAGGCTACCCCACTTTCACTTTAAGACCACCCCTATTAACTACGTAATAAAAGCTGTTTTATAGCTCACATGTAACAAGCGCGTGTTTGCTATAACAAACGAATATGTGACTATGGGCTCGAACCTGAGGACCTCTGTCTTAGTCAAAACTTAAGTATGTTCTCTTTCTCTGGTGAAAAATGAAATGAGACGGACGAAAATAACTTAGAAACTTAATAAAACATAGTTTTTCTTGTCTAAGTATATAATAAAATAGTAAAGGAATAAAGAAAGCATTTAAATCGACCTTGAAAGATTAAAATAAAGTAGATTACTAGACTACAAACATTCTTATCAGCTTGCGTAATTTAAAATTAAGTAATCATTTACCTTGGCATGTATTTAATTAGTATTGTAGATAGCTGTGTATGACGTTTTTGTCTTTTTAATTACTCATACAGTGTGGCCTAGGTCATCAACACCTTTAAATTATGACAGCTTTACTTCCCCAAAAAAAACTTACTTTAGATAAAACTAGGGGGTCCCTGTGACTTTTTCTGTATAAATGCTAAATTTCTCATTAAAAATTGGGGTTGAAATAATCCCCCGAGTTATTCGTCAACTTGCCCCATTTCACTTTCTTATTTTTTATTCTTTTTTTATTTATTTAGGAATAGCAAACTACTACACAATATCATTATATGTAAACGTGTGTAAATTAAAATATGGCGGCGGCACGGCGCTATTTTCATATTACTAAAGAAAAATACAATAAAACTCGCTAGCTGCCGACTAACGTTTAAAATTATAAAAAAAAGGAAAAAAAAACAATATAAAGATACAGAGTTACATTAACAAAGATAACAAATCAATAGGTTTTTTTTTATGGTGTCAAAGGCGTTGATTCAAAAATAAAATTAAGTGAAGTGAAACGATCTTACAGAGGAACGATTTCGAGGCGGAGACTTAACCAATCTTATATCGCAACAATCGGTCCAGCCGTTCTTTAGGATAAGCCTGGAGTACACCATCACATGTTTATTTTTTAATCAGCCTGTTTAGAATTATTTGACATATTTCGTATGGGAATTCTGTGAAATTAATCGTCAATCGATGTTTACCGGCTGATTAATGAACTCGGGTCTAAATGGTGTAGCTAAGCCTTTGTTTCATCTACACTATATTATTATTATAAAGAGAAATAGGCGATTGAATAGGCTACTTTTTGCCGCGATATAAAATCATCAGGGGGTGAAATGGAGGATGAAATTTTGTATGAAAAATCCGATTTTTGGTGCGGGTGAAGTCGCGGGGAACTGCTAGTGTTTTTTAATAAAATTAGTACCAGCCCTGTATTAGTTATCAAAAGGAGGTACTTAAAACAACACGTGACAGATAGCTACATACTCAAAGGATTTGATGCTTATAGCCAATCTGAAGTGCCTTTTGTACTGGTTGTGCAAACAATGCTTTATCGTTCAATATGGAGAGGATTTGACGAGTGCCTCTTTGTATTATGATATTTGATGAAATGGCTTCTGATAATGATGTCTATTTTAGGTTTTAGTGCTTGAAAACGTGTGCATTTTGAACTTGGTATAGTCTTAATATATAAAGTATAAGGAACTCTTGTGCACACGTCCAGATTAGCAAACCAGGATTAGTTCAAAGCCTATTATCTGAGTAGAAAGTCCACTTGCCCCAGTCCGGATAAGCTGATCCAGAATTGTGCAAGTGGGCTTTCATCTCAGATAATATGCCTTCAAAAAGTCCGGAATAGCTAACCCGGACGGGCGCAAGTAGGCCTTGTTATATATAAGCCGTTGGTCCTGCGTCTGATCTCTATACGATCATGTCGGACTGCCGTCTCACCAAATGAGAGCGAAGGAACAGAGAGTGCACCCTTCGTATTGCGCATACACTTGTGCACTATAATATGTCCTGCGCAGTTGGCTAATCTCTGTTGAGATAGGCCGCCGTAGTCGAAATTCGGCTAGGAGGACATTTTATTATTTTGAACAACGCAATGATTACATATACGTTGGGGCAGAAAAGTTTTAGATTGGAGACCCTTTGATCAAAGGCGCAGCGTAGGACGTCCACTGACAAAATGGACAGACGACCTTGTAAAGATCGCAGGATCACACTGGATGCAGACCGCTTGCTACCGATCGTTGTGGAAAACCGTGGGAGAGGCCTATGTTCAACAACAGCAGTGGACGTCCGATAATGATGATTAATAATTACACAGGTTAAACAAAGCGAATAAAGATCTACTAATGTTTTGTAATAAGATTTTTTAATTTTTACTTTGGCTTGTATGTGCCTAGACACTCAGACATATTACAGACACTCACTCAGACGTATTTGATGTTAATGTTAACTTGATTCTCCACGCGTTCCTGAGACCGATGGACGGACAGACAGACGGACAAGCAATTGATCCAACAAAGTTTTGAGGTATAGAACCCTAGAAACAATCAAGATCTGACTCTAGCTCTCTGAATTGAGCCTAAAATTAAGCAGACAACAGATGACGTATGAAGATCGATTGGGGTTTGCGTTAATCGAAACTCAATTTCAATATTCACATAAATCAAACCTCAGCCATTTTCGTCTAGTTAAAAAATGATTAATCATTACGAAGATAAAGATGTGGTTAGAAGGTTTTGAGGTGCAGAGTTCACTAACACTAATATTTGGTACATTAGGGATTTTGACACCGTCCTTGGTCTTGTGGTCAGCACGCTGGGTACTATCCACGAGGTCCCAGATTCAAATCCCGGGTTGAGTCTTGAAATAAATAATAAATAAATAAATTGTTTCAACAATTACAATTACCTAGTCCCAAACTAAGCGTGAGCTTGTGTATTGGCGACTAGGATAACGGATAAACATACTTATATACGGTTATAAACATCCATGATACATGGTACAAATGCTCGTACTTATCACACAAACATTTGCCCCGTGCGGGATTCAAACCCACAACCGCTGGTTTTGTAGTCCGGGGTGCGAACCACTAAACCAAGACGGTCGTCGAAATAACTCAAACACAACTCCGGAGTCAGGAAATTGGTGGTGTTAACACCCCGTGCCTCGGAAAGCACGTTAAGCCGTTGGTCCTGCGCCTGATCTCTCTACGGTCATGTCGGACTGCCGTCTGAACTGAGAGTGCACCTCTGTTGAGATTGGTCACTGTGGTCGAAATTCGGCTAGAAGGGCATTATTATTATTACAATATTAGGGATTTCCTTTAAAAAAATGTGTTCGTTGTTTGTTTAGTTTGTAAAGACAGATAACAATGATTGTGTAATTTGTCATTAAGCCTAATAAATGTAATCTCACGTGTCGTTTATCATTAAAAATCAAATCATAAACAATGATATCTTTAGTGTTTTATCTGAAAATTGGTGTGAAGGTCCAAAATTATCAGTTAAAATGATAATTGTGTTAACCCAATAATCTTTTGTAATATCAGGTATAAATTCAGTGGTTTTAACTGAAATGACTAGTCTATAAACCCCAAGATGTTCAAATTGTTGTGTTCGTTCGCCTTCTTGGGGTTAGTAGGTAAGTGGATCGTTTATTGGATTTTAAAGTAATATAATTCTTAATTTCTCCATCATCTTATTGAAGCCGTGCTTCAACCCATTTCAATGTGTGGTTTTCATTTAGACATATTTCGGAGTGATGTTCGACCGAGCTTTGAATCCTTAGCTGTCTCAAAAAGGTATAGTCATTTATTGACCCTAAATAAAAAGACGCGGCAGCCAAGCGGCGAAAACTTCCCATCCGTGAAGTCGTGAGTTCGATCCCCGCCTGTACCACTGAGTTTGATTAAAAACTTACAGTCTTTTTAAAAGATATCGCTGCCTAAAGGTAAAAGAAAACATCTTGAGGAAACCTAGATACTAGTTGGCTAGTGTGTGAAATGGAGAAGGCAATAGTAAACTACTCTACTCGTATTAAATTGGGAATTTCTTGGAAAATTCGTTGTGTGTTTCATTCCACATGATGATCACGACCCTCAGTCATGAGCTATACTACGACTATAAAGAGTAAAACCTAACTAAGCAATCCGGTGTTTAGCCTTGGTCAACAGACTAACAGGCCAGACAACTTACTCCAGGTTAAGTCAGACCGAAAACATGGTTCTGGGTTTTGCCGTCTTTAATTAGAAACAGTTTGTAATCAGGGACTGGCAGAGTAACATCACCATATCAGGTAAAACCATCATTCTCGTGTCTGATGCATTTTGGCCATGTTGACAAATCATCAGACTATGAGAGAGGGGGAACAGAGAGTGAATCTGCGTATTGCTCACACACGAGTCCTAGACCTCGCATACGCTTTAGTTAAAGTTTACGTTAAGGGTGGTAAAAGATCTAATTCCTAGTGGTCCACTCCGGGCAATGACATCACAAACTTCAGTTTGTAATGCGATTCTATCAGCGGCAGAAGCCTCCATTAGGTGCCACCTAGCAGCTACCACCTTACCCCGGAGCCACGTCTGGCTTAGTGTAGATTCAAGAGCAAACCCATTTCAAGTATAAAAAATAGAATATGAAAGATAGAAAGAAAAGTGTAAAGTACTCTAGTTAACCTTACTCTTTTATTTTCATTTCAGTCACCTCGCCAACTTCAAGGGTCGAAGAGATCCGTATAGTTGGGGGTGAAGACATAGACATCACAGAGGCTCCTTACCAGGTGTCGCTGCTGTTCAGAGGCAGACACTCTTGCGGTGGTACACTCGTGGCAAATGATATTGTGATCACTGCTGCGCATTGTATTTCGGGGTAAGTTCACTTAAGTTAACCATTGGTGACCTTGCTTAATATGCACATCATCATCATCATCATTGTCAGCCGTAGGACGTCCACTGCTAAACCAAGGCCCCCCCCACGGTTTTCCACAACGACCGGTTGCAAGCGGTCTGAATCCAGTGCGATCATAATAAAATATGTATAATATATTTCTCATTAAACAGTTGATATTTAAAATCCTTACTCAAAATCCATTGCTTAATTTTTCGGCGCAAATTCCATTCTTTGTCAAAAGTAAACAAGCTAAGCATATAAAAGTGAGTTAGACCCAACGATTTTCTTTCTTTATTAAGACACGGACGGTCGTACGTTCACACCTACTACTTGTGCAGACAAAACGATTTAAATAGAATATAAAAATTTTATAGCCACAGTTAAAAAAGTAGCTTAGCAACGAGCGAGCAAGGTGGCTTAATAATAATAATAATAAATTGCTTCAACAAACACACCAATTACCTAGGCCCAAACTAAGCGTCAGCTTGTGCTATGGCGACTAGGATAAGGGATAGACATACTTATTATACATCCGTAAATTAGGTACAAATGCTCGTGTTCATCACACAAAAATTTGCCCGTTGAGGGATTCGATACCTTTGGTTTTGTAGTCCGGAGCGCGAACCACTACACCAAAGAGGTCGTCATAGTTTGGGAATAGTCTATCTAATGCTGGCATTTCTGTTTTCATTTCATTTTCATATTACAACTTTTTTCGTAAGCTACTTAAGTTAGTGCCAAATAAAGATATACCTAGCTATTATATTCTTTAATAAAGTTATTTTTAATATTCGGCACTTATTAAGATAAGACATATTATAGAGCAGGCAAGTAGTCAATACTTATTGTAATCTCCACATATGATACTGATTAATGTAGTGAAATGATAAGAACCCGCTACCATAACTAAATGAGTAAGAATAACGTAAAAGATGATGAATTGCCAGATGTGTGGATTTTGGTACAATGAACTTGACAATACTATCGACTGTTGTAATAATACTTTTAGCAACTTACAGTAAGGTAATGTAATCGTCTATTAACTGAATTCATGAGTAAGACGAATAAATATTTAATCAGAAATAAATTGCGTTTCTGCTTGATGTATTACTTGTATTTGTATATATTTTAGTATACTTACCTTCGTTTCCAATAAAATGAATTCTAAAATATATTGTTTCAACAAACGCACCAATTACCTAGCCCCAAAATAAGCCTGAGCTTGTGCTATGGTGACTAGAATAACGGATAGACATACTTATATACATTTTATAAACATCCATGACTTAGGTACAAATGCTCGTGCTCATCACACAAACACTTGCCCCTTGCGGGACTCGAACCTGCAACCGCCTGGTTTTGAAGTCCAGGGTGCGAACCACTACACCAAGACGGTCGTCATATGTCGCCTTTATAGGCACTAGTATATGTATCAAACGAGTATGTAACTTTCATTGCGACCCAATTTTTCAGTGTCTAATGCACAAAAATCCCACTAAAATAAAATCGCCAATTCCCAAAAAATTGCCAATGAAAGGGCTAGAGCCCATATTAGTATTTTTGCCTTAAGTTTACACCACAATTCACCCGAACTTTTTCATCAGCCTTTAGGCTCATGCCTCTCTCATGTATTCGCAAGGTTCCTTCACACAACAAAGATAAAAAATCCTAATTGTTTCAGATCCGACCCATCAAACTACCAAGTCCGCGCCGGTTCGTCTTTCAGCGAGCGTGATGGTGTGGTCTACCAAGTTGGTCAGCTCCTTGCTCACCCAGACTTCAGTTTCTCAAGAATGGACAACGACGTAGCTGTGGTATGGCTGTCCACGCCAGTGACGTTCAGCGACCGGATAGCAGCCGTACCGATGACAAATCCTGACGAAGAGGTAGAGGATGGGGAGATCACACTGGTGACTGGATGGGGGAATATCAGAGTGAGTATTCTGGATTATATGAATCTAGTAACTTAGCAGCCTTAGTTTTAGGTAAAAACGTTATCAATTTATGGAACTAACGGTTCTGATTAGTCTAGAAGGCTCATCCACAGAACAGAAAAAGGGTAGGGAACCATCATATTCAATTGATAACGAAATATGGGTCGCTATTTGGTTATAAATGTATAATGACTGCCTACCCGGACACTACGATACTGAGGACTAACAGCTCTGAATGACGATGTCGACTGTAGCTGTCCCTGTTACTCATGTCAGCATGACAGCGCGAAAGAACGTGATGCCTGTATTTGATAAACGGATATCTTTCGGAGTAAGGCCTCTGCCCAATGCAATAAAATAAAACAGAACGTAACCTGGAACAGACAAATCATAGTCTTTAGTAGCTATTGATACTTTATATACCATGATAGATTCAATTATGATTGTATATTCATAACTGCTGAAAACCCCGCAATCGATTTTTAATAAACGTAACAAAAATTGCAGATAAAATCTCTACAAACCGAAAACGGTGAAATAATACCAAATGCGGCAGGAGTACTGGACCCATGAAAAATACGTGCATTCCTTTTACAGTAGAAGTACATTCTCATTACAAAATATAATATCTGTCCCACAAATGGCACCAAAGTTAACAAGGTTGAATTCATAACCGGCATGTCTAATAATGTTTCCGTTATTATATAATTTTGTAACGGAAATGTCTCCATTTCGACCGCTCGTGCGCTCATTTTCAAGGCAATGCACCGTTTTCTTGGAAAGTTGCCATTTTTAAACAGCCCCCTTTCAGTGAGGCACGGTAACAATTAGGGAGTATAACGTAGTAAGGTAGAGAAGATCTACTGAATCCATACTAATATTATAAATGCGAAAGTGTGTCTGTCTGTCTTTACCTTACGTCTTACGTTACCTATTGACGCTTAAACCACTGAACCGATTGAGATGAAATGTGGTATGGAGATAGTTGGACCCTGAGTGAGTTGGATAGAGACCCTGGAAAGGACATAGGCTACATTTTGTCGCGATATATAAACATTAAGGGGGTGAAATGGGGGATGAAAGTTTATATGGAAATCCAACTCTTGCGGGCGAAGTTGCGGGGAACCACTAGTATTTTTAATAATAAAATACAATTTAAGTAAGAATGAAAAAAAAGTTTTGTTATAATATAATTAACACATTTATTCGTAATCCCTAAAAATATATGCCTACATAGCTATGCACTGCGGGGCGACCGCCTAACTTTATAGGTATCAAAATAGGTATAGGTATAGGTTTCAAGTTAGGCGGTAGGCCTGCTGGTAATAAAATAAATAAATAACTATTATGGTGAGCTTAAAAACACTGCAAGGCCTTTTTCAACAACTTATTCATGATATCATATCATTCTGCTACTAATAAAAGCCGACCCGTCTCAAATCATTTAACTACACCATTTTTAAATACCGAATAATGTAAGAAATGGGTCCACGGTCAGCAAATCAAAGAAACAATCAACTGCTTCCACTTTTGAACTCATTTTAAAGTCTATAAAAAAAGTAAAGAATTTTGTTTATAGCGAGACTACCTAATCTGATTCAACTATGTTGCGAAAGCTTAGTTGTAACAATTACAAACTTTGTCTTTTTTCCTTGTACAAATTATCCTGAGTGGTTTATTGGTGTTGTTGAGAAATTGTAATGTTTTTTATTTTTCTGTCGTAAAGAATAACTTTAGAGTTATTCATTGTTAATTTTTGCGACGAATTTTCAGGTAGTATTTCTGTAGGTATCTCAAGAATTTACGCCATTTAATATATTTTGAAATACGCATACATTTTTTCTTGTTTTAACCTTTAAAGCAATGATGCGAATCCTTTTTTGCCACACACTTAAACAATCCGTAATGATCAGACATCACATAACCTCTTCTCGGCTGTATAGTTGGCCAAATCCTTGTCTAGCATTTTAAAAAACTTTTTTAAAGCATTATTGAGTCTCGAATTTTGATCTTGTCATTTGAACCGATTTCTGTTTCGTTTTTTAAACATATTTCTAAACTTTCAGGAAAACGGTGGAATTCCATCGATGCTTCAAAAAGTCGAAGTCCCCAAAGTGAACTCCATGGTCTGCGGCAAGGCGTACGAGCCGCTGTACACCATCACCTCCCGAATGCTGTGCGCAGGAGTACCTGAGGGAGGGAAGGACGCTTGCCAGGTAAGAACTGCATGTCTAATTGTGAACATCATGGCTTAAATTATCCTTTCTTATGCCAACCAGCCTGTGACAGCCTCAAAAAAGTTGTTAGCCAGCCAAGCGCCCGGCACGGACTGGACACATTCTAACATGAAAATTACCGTTATTTACTATACCTATCTTTGTTATTCGTAATGTTTGACTGAAGATGAAACGAGCTAGCGATAGTCATGCCCCACCACACTCATTTAATCAAAATGGTGCAGTTTTATGGTCAGTGTCCTTTAGTCGCTACGGTCGCCACGACTTTACACGCGTAGTAGATGTGTGTAATTTTTTTGTATGGACACCAACTCTTTTATTTCTTTTATCTTTTATAACAAATCTATTACAGCACGTATTTTGTACTTAAATAAAGTCTATACCTATTTTAACTTAGTACGTGGAGAGTACCTCAAATCTTGCCCTTTTTTTTATTGGAGGTTAAAAACAAACGGGACCAGCATCACTTTGATTTCCGTCTGTGTCAAGACCCATTTTTCAGGAACGCGTGGAAATCCAAGCGGAAATTTACATCAAATAGTCATGTCTTTGGTATCTTGAAGTAAAAAGAAATATTCTAAGTCCACGCAACAATCTGAGAGATTTTATCTATCAAAATGGGTCGACAAAGGAACTAGTCCCATACAGCCAAGACTTCAGATCGACGCCGCTTTATGCTATCGCAAATGTCCTGTCTTTGGCAAAAAATAAATCAAATTTTTTTTCCTTTTAATTTTCTTACAAAGAGAACGCGATGCATCGAATATTGACTCAATTATTTCTGTACACAGGGTGACAGCGGTGGTCCTCTCATCCACAACGGGAAATTGGCTGGCGTAGTTTCCTGGGGTCTTGGTTGTGCAAGACCTGACTACCCTGGGGTATACGCCAAGGTATCAGCGCTGAGAAGATGGATCGACGAACACATCCTGTATTTGAGACTGAAGAACGTCATGAGATGGTAGATTTTAGATGCTATATTAGTTTTGTACTTTTTTATGTAATAAAATATTAAACATAACAGAAGACGAATTTATTAATTAGTTTTAAGATTTTTTAACACTCATTATTTTATATTAAAAGTTTAAATAAGAAATTTGCACATGGGCATGATTTAAACCTTTGGCTAACCGTCGTCTTAAGGTCGTGGGTTTGAATCTCGGTTATGTTCAAAATTTTAGTTTCTTATTTAAACTAATTTATTGGTCACATTTTCTCACGAGTCCTTCTCCCATGTTATCTTCTAATTTGCCATTATAGGCGCCATTAGGCGACAATGGTAAGATGTAGCCTGTAGCCATATTACTTTTGTCGCCTTCACTAGAAAATTTAACAGATCGTTCTGTAAATCAAATTGAATTTCGCTTACAAAAATTAATCGACTGTGTCATCCGGTGGGACTCGAACCCACGTCCCTTCGCTATCCGGGCGAGTGCTCTTACCAACTAAGCTACGGAGGACGTTAGTCAGCCGACGAATTTTTGCAAGAGCTTGCTACGGTAGTGAGCCGGCGTTCGTTCTGTACTTATAAAGATTTGATCAAACCTAGCTATGAAATCTAACTCCAAGACGAAATCCAACACACTTTTTTTTATTAAACGAATAAAAAAGACATTATACAAGATAACCTAAATGACAGCGACTAAAAACCACTGAGGTTTATAGTTGTGCTATCATGAGCTTTTATATACTTACCTGCCCTAATAGGCTATACTACATACTTACCTGCCCCAATTACAACACAATATGTCCTTTTCCACACTAACCAGTTAAGTTAAAAAAAAAACAGCTTTTAATACTTAACAATCCTAACTCGACTTAATCTTAATGGTAGTTTTATACTGTTTGAATATATTGAATATGGAGTAACATACAAAAAGTACGCTAGATATCACAGTTATAAGACCAAAGAGGACATAAGAAACAAGTTCCAATTCGTAATACTGGTGCCAGGGCATGTTGGCTGAGGGCGCGCGTAAGTGACGTGCGCCGGAGTGGCGGATCACGTACTCCGTCCACCATACTGCGCGCTCCAAGGGAGACTGGGGCTGATCCCTCATCAGCGATCGAAGTCTTGCTACGTTCTTGCGATATGTGCTGTGGACAAATATCGAATTTAGACGGATACATTGATGATGATGATTTACGCTGTTAACGCTTAGCCTCACAACTGAATACAAAATAATATACTAGTCAAAACAAAATAAGGGCCACTAATTTATTTCAACATCTGGAGCGATTTTAATAATTTCTAACTGATGTTAAGTACCTACCTTTTTTGTGGTGTTACCTTAAGTGTTTACGAACATCGTGAGAGTTAACAGCTTGCATAGTTTTTTATTGGGTGACAGTTTGTCATTTTTTAGGGTTCCTTACCTCAAAAGGAAAAAAGGAACCCTTATAGGATCACTTTGTTGTCCGTCTGTCCGTCTGTCTGTCAAGACCCTTTTACTCAGTAACGCGTGGAGGTATAAAGTTAAAATTAACATCAAATTCTTATGTCTATGGTCCCTTAATGATGTGAAAAAATCAAGCTTTTAAGTTAACGGTGAAAAATGATACGGCCAATTTTGTCCAATTTTCTATCATTTTTCCCCATTTCTCAGGGGAATCAAAACCTATAGGGTACTTCCCATAGACCTAGAACCATGAAATTTGGCAAGAAGGAAGGTCTTACAGCATTAATTAAGGAAAAAGTCCGAAAATCATTAATTGTTGTTAAATCAAATACAAAAAGAGCTTTTTCGATCGTCATCGCGAGGACAAAATGCTGGTACAAAAAAATAAGTAGATGGAGCGCTAGCGCTATGCTTATTATACTGTTCTATAATTATATTTAGGTAGATTTAATAATTAATAATTTTATAAAATTCTCGTGCAACTGGGCGCACGGTGTATGCAAATAAACGAATATTAATATAAGTTAGTTCTGACATTCGTCACCAGATGGCGTCATTCGTTGGCATTGTAGTTTTTAAAGTTCGCGCTAAAATAAGTTTTTTCTTGGAGTACGTACTTCTTATTAGTTTTCGTTAGATAACCACAAGCACGCTTGGCCCAGTGGTTAACATCTTGGGCACGGGGTCTCATCACGAAGAAAAAAATTTTCATTTCAAAAAATTTTACTAGATGGCGGTACGTGTGTCATCTGGTTATTGATGTTGTTTATAAACTTAAAATAACAAGGAAATAGGTCCTTAAAATATCAAAACAAAATTTTATACTGCCCTTAAAATACAAAAAACATAATATTATGTATAATTTCCTGGAATTTCAATTTAATAAATCATGTCTAGCAACTCTGAAGGAAAAAAATTGTACCACATTGCAGACAGGATATTTGGCCAGAAAAGCAGGTGTATAGATGGCGCAGGTGTTTTGCTAGTTGTGTAATTTCACCCTAGAACCTAGAACGCACCTATTGTTTAAATCGATTGATATTTTCGCTTAGGTGGTCGATAGTCGGCGTAGCGCAGCGCGCAGCCGATAGTTATTTTATTTAGAGACATAAATCTGATAAAAGCCGGTTCGAAATCTCCGTCATTTTAAGGTGTGCTTGATGTACTTTTTAACTACTTTTTTAGAATCCTCTGATGCCTGTGCGTTCCATATTTTTTTACCACTTACCTTACCTAATTCATCAATTAATATTTATGTTCATTGTAATATGTAGGTACTTAGACCCAGTGCCCGCGCACCTTTTGAAGCACACTTAAAATTTTCAATTTAATGTATAGTGGCCAGAACATCAGATTAATAATTTCCGTTCCGATCTATACTCGATTACAACTGCATAAGATGCTGCAGTATTTTGCTTGACGTGCTGTCTTCTGTATCGACCTAAGTAGGTAGGTAAGTAATATTATGTAATATGGCCCGCATTTGTTGCATGCATGAAAAGAAACAGTTATTATTTTTGACAGTTGTTTTTTTTTCTTTACTCTGTCTTGTGTTTTTTGTGACAAATAAATGTTTTCTATTTCTATTATTCGAGTGCCTACAGTACCTTCTTACATTTTTGTAGTTCGTTATAGAAAAAATACATTGTCTGGTAGTGTCCGTAAATGTACTCAAATAACTGCATTCCTTAACCAAAGAACCGAAAAAACTGTCTTAAAAATGTCGATTACATTACAGTTGCTAGCACGTCTAGTTATTCATTGAAACCATGAAAATAGCTTTTATTACGTAAGAAATAGAGGCGGTCTTAACACCATTAAGTAAAGAGTCTGACTTGCGACTGTGTTTCTTTCTATAAAAACAACTCTCGCTCGTAGTACTTAAATCATGAGCTGCAGGATTATTCAGGATTTTATCCGTCTCGCTTGCACATCAGTTCTCTCACTCATAATACAGATATTATAATGCTCTTTAAACTGAAATCCTTCTAATCAGACTAAAGGCCCTTAACATTTTTAAAAATAGGCTTTAGTTCCCAAGGAAATGGGTTGAATATTGCATAATAAGCCAATAGCGATAAGGGCCAAAACTTGCATGTTGCACTAGATTCATATTTTCGCCCAAAGCGTTCGACGTCGTCGTGGCGCGGCACATAGGAAGCAATGGTTTAAGTCGACTGTTCAAGACCTCGTAGATTCTATTTTTGTTTTGGCAAGCTCAGACAGTGAATATGTTCGAAGTGATTTTTTTTTACTTTTCCTATTAATTTCATTAATGCTTACCTAATTTATATTCATAATGATTATGGTGTAAATATAAATGTTTTTGTTCAAAATAGATTTTGTACTTATCTTTGTTTCTTCGGTACGGGATAGCTAGACAGCGCCATCTTTTGAAAAATATGACAGTACTAGGTGAGAGTTAGTTTGCTAACCAAGCATCCAACAACTTGCTTTTATAAGCACGTCCGAGAGTAATATAGGAGCGCAGAATTGCTAGCTAGCTAGCGCCACCTTTGGATGAATATAGCAGTACGATTTTGCCCGTACGGCCCCGCGAGTTACGGCGGCCCCGTTTTCATATGGGTGATAAGGCATCTGTACTCATGTATTATAATATCTGTGTCTTGGGTATGATCGTAAGAATCTGGGATCGATCCCAGGGATATAATGCTGATGTTTTCGAAATGTACGCTTTTTTTTCGAGGTACATTTAAATGCCCAGCATAAAGCATCTATCAAATTTCAATTATACAATTTTTACTTGAAATAAATTATTGTACTGCAAATATAAATATTGATTAACAAAACTAGTACTATCTATACTAATATTATAAAAAGGAAAGATTTGTTTGTTTGTTTATTTGCATCGTATCATATCCGGCTGATGGGATGGAATGCTGGCTCGTGCGAATTCAGTTTTATTTGGTACACGAGCAGCTTAGGTACAAACCGAATCCAGCCAAATGAGAAACACGATAGTACTCGTCTATGGGCACAAGTATTAGGTGCCTGTCTGCTTATCTATACTAATATTATAAAGAGGAAAGATTTGTTTGTTTGTTTGTTTATTTGCATCGAATAGGCTCCTATTACTTATATATAACTATTAGACCGAATCAAATGAAATTTGGCACAGAGATAGTTTGAGACACTGGGAAGGACATAGGCTACTATTTGTCGTGATATAAAATCATCAGGGGGGTGAAATGGGGATGAAAATTTTGTATGGAAAATCCGACATTTGGCGCGGGCGAAGTCGCGGGGAACTGCTAGTAAACAATACATTTGAAAATGTGTATCTATACTAATATTATAAAAAGGAAAGATTTGTTTGTTTGTTTATTTGCATCGTATCATATCCGGCTGATGGGATGGAATGCTGGCTCGTGCGAATTCAGTTTTATTTGGTACACGAGCAGCTTAGGTACAAACCGAATCCAGCCAAATGAGAAACACGATAGTACTCGTCTATGGGCACAAGTATTAGGTGCCTGTCTGCTTATCTATACTAATATTATAAAGAGGAAAGATTTGTTTGTTTGTTTGTTTATTTGCATCGAATAGGCTCCTATTACTTATATATAACTATTAGACCGAATCAAATGAAATTTGGCACAGAGATAGTTTGAGACACTGGGAAGGACATAGGCTACTTTTTGTCGTGATATAAAATCATCAGGGGGGTGAAATGGGGATGAAAATTTTGTATGGAAAATCCGACTTTTGGCGCGGGCGAAGTCGCGGGGAACTGCTAGTAAACAATAAATTTGAAAATGTGTAAAAATTTAAAAAAAAAAGCTGCTATAAATTTGTTTAATCAATGTACCTACAGAAATTTGATTTCTACATCGAATATCTATATTAATTGCACTTTAAATTTATCCGAAATTGGCCTTAGTTTTAGTCAGCGGATTGCATTTTTTTATTCTATTCTCATGTATCATAGCTCTTGAGCTATGGTACAATGAGAAACGTACAATTTGTGTTCGATATGCATTGCGCGAAGCGCAGTAGTTAGTTTTTATAGCAGTATAACAGTTATCCGAGAGATGGCGCCAATTGTATGTAACAACAATAGTTATTTAATGGCAAAGTTAAAGCCTCTTTTAGAGATTAATTATTGTCTTTGTAATAAGTGTTATTGTCACCTACATACCTACTTCAAAATTCATTAATTAGGGCATGGTCATCCATTAAAAATAATTTAGACGACTTTGCTGATAATTTCATACTATAAACGGAGCGCAACATCGGCGCGGTATAGCTGCGCGACATTCGCATGCGCTCTCTGCATTCAATCAAGGTGCTGAGCTAGTGTTGTTTTATTATAGGACAATAATAACCATTTTGGAGACACTTTTAAAAAGCTTCGACAGCGCGACTGTATACGCCAAAGTAAAATTCGTCGACTGACTAACGTCAAAATAAAAAAACTTGCAAAATAATTGCTTAAGTTATACAAATATAAAAAGTTAAGCTGATTTCATCTTAACTGATGGTTAAATATTTGTAAAAATATTTCTATTGGATACATGCGGGTATATTCCCCAAGTATTGATGAAATCGAACGCCGGCTCACTGGCGTAGCAAGCACTTGCAAAAATTCGTCGACTGACTAACGTCCTCCGTAGCTTAGTTGGTAAGAGCACTCGCCCGGATAGCGAAGGGACGTGGGTTCGAGTCCCACCGGATGACACTGTCGATTAATTTTTGTAAGTGAAATTTGATTTAATTTCGTAAAAACTTGCAAAATAATTGCTTAAGTTATAAAAATATAAAAGGTTAAGCTGATTTCATCTTAACTGATGGTTAAATATTTGTAAAAATATTTCCATTGGATACATGCGGGTACATTCCCCAAGTATTGATAAAACCGAACGCCGGCTCACTGGCGTAGCAAGCACTTGCAAAAATTCGTCGACTGACTAACGTCCTCCGTAGCTTAGTTGGTAAGAGCACTCGCCCGGATAGCGAAGGGACGTGGGTTCGAGTCCCACCGGATGACACAGTCGATTAATTTTTGTAAGTGAAATTTGATTTAATTTCGTAAAAACTTGCAAAATAATTGCTTAAGTTATAAAAATATAAAAGGTTAAGCTGATTTCATCTTAACTGATGGTTAAATATTTGTAAAAATATTTCCATTGGATACATGCGGGTACATTCCCCAAGTATTGATAAAATCGAACGCCGGCTCACTGGCGTAGCAAGCACTTGCAAAAATTCGTCGACTGACCAACGTATTCCGTAGCTTAGTTGGTAAGAGCACTCGCCCGGATAGCGAAGGGACGTGGGTTCGAATCCCACCGGATGACACAGTCGATTAATTTTTGTAAGTGAAATTTGATTTAATTTCGTAAAAACTTGCAAAATAATTGCTTAAGTTATAAAAATATAAAAAGTGAATACCGTTGACAAGTGCGCATCGTGCGAACCTTTTATCTTTCGCAAGACAACACTAGGACTGGGTCTCAAATGATTGGAGCACAGTATTGTTCACTGATGAGTGCAAAGTAAAGTTTTTTAGTGATGATCGTCGCATTAGAGTTTGGAGACGAGATGGTGAGCGATTTTTGGATGCCTGCATCCATGAAAGTGACAGATTTGGGGGTCCCAATGTAATGGTGTGGGGAGGAATCTCGATGTCCGGTCGAACCGAGCTCGCAGTTCTCAATGAAGGTACGGTAACGGCTCAACCATACATTGAACAGGTCATCTGACCCCATGTGATGCCATTTGCACAAAGAATTGGTGCAGGATTTAAACTACTGCACGACAATACTCGCGCTCATACAGCAAGAGCCACCCGAGAAGCCCTAGAGGAAATTGGTATACAGGTTTTACCGTGGCCCGCCAACAGTCCGGACCTTAACCTAATCGAGCACATGTAGGATTTATTAAAACGAAGTGTCCGGAACACAAACCAACCTGTGCATAACGAAAGACAGCTCATTAATGTGCTGAAAACAAGCTGGGAACAAATTGCACAAGAAACAGTTCGCCACTTGGTAGAGAGTATGCCCTCTAGGCTTCGAGAATGCATTAACAAAAGAGGAAGGCATACACGGTACTAAAAAAGTGAAAAAATGAGAAAAAAATAAGATTGTTTCAAATTTTTAATATTTTTTTCATGTAGCGTATTTTTAGCCAAAATTGCTTTTTTTCACAAAAATCTAGCATTTGAAAATTATCAAATTTATCTTCGTTAATTTTAATGTTAAAACATTAAAAATTATTTAAATAATTAAGTCGAATAATTTATCAACCCCAAAATATAATACATTTATTGCAAAACTAAAAAAACGTGGTGGCCCCTATTTTGTTTTGACTAGTATATATAGGGAAACTAAGTATTTTCCTACTAAATTGGCAGTACTTTTCCTAAATAAATAAATTAAAAATGACCGTTTGGTGGTGCGCCTTCCGGGCTACAAAAACGGCGATTATGGGTTCGAACCTCGAAAGGGGTTTACAGTTCTCTTTCATGTAAATTTTTGTTTTCACCCATGTCGCTAGATGGCGTTATTGGTTATTAGCTCGCAATATAACTTCATTTCGCCACAACCTTACACTTTTTGTAGTTAGGTAAAACAACACACCTCTTCTGATCAGACTTAATAATAGTTGTATTTCAAATCCCCGTTTAGTTTTTGTTTTTAGGGCAAACTTGTATCACAGGATTTCTATTCAAACTCAAATTCGTTTCCATCATGAATAGACCTACATTCAGGTCTTAAAAATATTGCAGTTTTATAAGATCTCAAAACATTTTTTTTTTACAGAATATTAACTACTCGTACTTCATTAATCGATATATATTACCTTTCATTGCTAATAATAGTGTTGATTGCATTCGCAAAGCTCTCTTCACTAAGTGCCTCCATATCCAGTTGCAGACCGATCTTGTGGTACACATACTGTTCCACATTATACCATTGATCTCCCAACATTGGTATGCCTATCAAAGGCACTCCGGCTGTAATAGCTTCATCTGTAGACTGTAGACCTCCCTGCGTTATGAATAATTTTAATTTCGGGTGTCCTGAAATGATATTATTAAATGAATTAATATCTCTAGAGTTATGCGAAAGGGGAATGAAATTATATTTGATCGGTCTGTCTAGTTTTTAACCCCCGACGCAAAAACGTCGGGGTGTTATAAGTTTGACGTGTCTGTGTGTGTGTGTGAGTGTCTGTCTGTGGCCTCGTAGCTTCCGAACGGATGAACCGATTTTGATTTAGTTTTTTGTTTGTTTGAATGAATAATTATTCGGGAGTGTGTGTTCTTAGCTACGTTTGATGAAAATCGGTCTAAGATTGCCCCCGTCCCAAAATGGCGGATTACATATATTTTTTAAAGTCCTTCAATATGGATATCAAATGAAAGGACTTGACTAGTAGAATACTATACACTTTGACGAATTTTAAATTCAAAATGGCCGCCGTAACAAAATGGCGGATTTCATTTTTTTTAACTCCCTCAATATGGGTATCCAATGAAAGGGCTGACTTGTAAAATATTATAATACTACTGAAATTTCAAATCCAAGATGGTCGCTATCACAAAATTGCGAATTGCATTTTATTTCAAAGTTTACCTACTTACTTTTTCTCAACAATTTTATAATAATTATAGTTATTTATTACTGATAAAAAACCTTATAAAACACCAAATTACTTAGAATCTTAAATCGTAAGAAAATAATTGAAATGAAATAAAAATTAAGATGTCTCCTACAAAAAGCATGAAATTAAAAAAAAAAAAAAAAAACCCTTGACACAAAATAATAAATGCACAGAAAAAATCCTAAAACAATGTTATATAACTATGGAATTATAGCTAGATACAATACAGTTGGTTTAAATGGAAACAAATAAAGCAAAAAATAAAACTGAAATTTTGACCCTACGTAAGTACGTAGGTATACAATTTTTAATACTAATGTTGTCGCGTCGGGGGACCGCACTAATATTAGACCTTGCGCGCCGTCTACCAAAATTTGCGCGAGTCGCGTTCGGGAAGCAAAGCTATTTAAGTAAATGGATTGAGGACTTATACAAAAACTTTATAATAATATGTTACGTAACTATGTACTTTAACACAAAGTTAGTCTAATATAAGTGCTGTCCCCCGACGCGACAACATTAGTATTAAAAATTGTATACAGTTTTATATTTTTGGCTTTTTTGTTTCCATTTAAACTAACTGTATTGTATCTAGCTATAATTCCATAGTTATATAACCTTGTATTAGGATTTTTAGGTGCATCTACTATTTTGTGTCGGGGCTTTTTTATCTCAAAATATCAAGTTTCCTTGCCTAGACTATTGGCAAAATGTTTGAATACTAAAGATACTCTAATACGTCTTAAAAGGGGTTATTGCGATTTACCAAGGTAAATTGTATGCACTCTTGCAATGTAAATATTTGAAATTAGGGTCCCCGAGATTTCGTCTGCCAAGAGGACAGATTTCACATACTAGCTGTAATCCTCGATTGCATCCACTTAATGTGAAATTATTATCGAATAATCATAAATACAAACATCGGTTTTTGCATACACATTATACGACATTTGCATAGTTGGCTATGACAGAAGGAGAGTAATGTTTTTCGAGCGTACGTATGTCCATTTCTTCGGCACGCCCTACAGCCCAAACGACAATCACGTTGTCGTAATTTCAGATATTTACATGGGTATCTGGTAAGACTTAATTTACCCTGGGAAAATCCAATAACCTCTTTTATTAGGTATAAGATTCGAACATTTTGCTGATAGCCTGTAGGTACCATCGGTATAGTGAGTAGGAACCATTAAACTTTCTTACTCAAAAGATCTGACTGAGGCAACCACTTGGAGATTCTTATATTTTTCGTTTGTCCAGGTAATATATCTTTGTTCCATTTCCACAGCATGTCATACGGCAATTTTGAGAATACGTTGATGAGCTTTTGAATTCTTTCCGGGGGAAGCAGGGCTGGTTCAACGTTCGTACCGAAGCTGATGTAAATGACGCCATGTTTGGATGAATCCAGGTACGATTTGAGGTCCTGAAACAATGAAAAGATGCTTTTAAAAGTAAATAAAGTAGTAGGAGACCAAAAGATCATTAATTGAAGTGAAAGAATAGTTGGGAGTCATGTCGTATGGAGAGGTCAAGAGATCATAATGGAGGAGGATAAGGGAAAATTGAAAAATCTCCACTGATACTCTAAAATATTATGACATTGACTTGCTCAAGAAGAAAATTAATGTCATTTTTGAGGTACTGTGATAAGTAACTGTAATAATTTTATTTTATTTTATTAGGAAAACACTACAGTATCTTAAAAACGAAATTACTCACTAGATTTGTGACAACATTTACGTGTTTTCACATATAAATTCTAAATAGGGCTTATACGTTGTTAAAGTAACTTATGAAATGAGAAATAAACAATAAACGAAAAAAATAAAAACAATCAATCAGGGTTAAACATTAGCACGCTTAGTAAAAATAGTAGTCGGTTCTATCCAGTAAGTTTAGAGAAATATTCTTATGCCTCATGAAAAGTCCGATAAAATTACGTTTAAGACCATATTAAATTGTTAAATCACTTTTTGTTGTTAAAACACTTTCGCCGCTATCGGTTTTGGCTGCTAAGCAACACGGAGTGATACAATAAATATATCAAAAAGGGAAGATATGCTATCCTTCCTTTTTAATTCGAAATGGGAATGAGAACTCAACCACAACAATGCAAGATTAAATGATTTTAATTCTCCGAACGTATTTAAATAAAAACAGCTGATGTATAAAAAGCCGCAGTGTTAACCTTGACGGTGTGACTTCCGTACATAAAAAACCTTTACAAAAAAGTTATACCAAGTCACGATGACTGTTAAAAAATAACCAGTGGTTGCCCGCGACTTCATCTGCGCCAATGTCACATTTCCCATGCAAACTTCTCTCTTCTTCCTTTTCACCCCTTTAGAGGTTTCACCTCTTAGTAGGAGAATTTTTAATGATCCTGTAATACGTCATTCTTATTTTCTAACCAAATACCAACTTTTATCCATGTACCTCTTTATCAAACAAAACAATCTTTCGTAGTGCTCACATGGTGCTCATTTTCAGTTTCTAATACTAGGGGTTTGGACTGTGCGTTAAATGTCAGACAGTCATTAAGTCAGTTTATCATTAAGTCAGATGAAGTGTTTAGATACCAATGCCTTACGTAGTGATGACCTGCAGACTTGCTAAGTTCGGGTGACATCACATCAAAGTAAGCACTGCGGTATCTAATGCTGTCATAATAAGGGCGAATTTATAACAAACTTATACCGGGTGTAAAAAAAAGCTTAACGAAGCCATAAACCACGTATTCTGTACATCAAACCAAGTTGTATGCAAAATAAATAATAGCTGGGAAATGATTTTTATTTTTGGGTATTAAAAAAATAAATAAATTTAGAGTCCGCAATGGATGGCGCGCACGCAACAGACTAGGTATGCCTGTATGCGTGTGTGCGTTTATTGTGTAAGGGGTTGGCGAGCAGGGAGGAGGTGGGCCGCGCGAGTTAATTTCAAATCGAGAATTAGTTTTACCTAAACACAATAAAACAAACCACACGTGTTTTTAAAATAAAAAACCAAAAACTTATGGTTGTAAATTGTGACTGTAACTACTTACCTACTCTCCATCAGTGTCGTCCAGATCGGGCCTCTCCAAACTAATGAGATGCGGCTCAAACTGACGACCTTCCATCGCCAAACAAACACACGCTCGGTACAGCGTGTTTTCATGCACTCGCTCCAGGAAACCCTCACGCGCTGACCGCTGTTTTAGTTCGTCAAATACGTCAATAATTTTTTGCCGCATTTCGTCACGGCTTACACAAGGGCGGTCAAACACCTTATCTTTGACGACACCCCACAAAAAAAGTCCAGCGGTGTTAGGTCAGGTGATCGCGCTGGCCACGCGTGAGGGCCGAACCTCCCGATCCAGTGATCACCAAATAACACCATCCCATAGCAGTACACCATGTTCACGTACTCACGTACTGATGCCAAGGCATCTTTCCAAATACTAAAACTTCACGCAAGCACACTATCACACACAACACAAACCGAGCCTACGAAAACCGGGAGAAAACAAACGCACTCGATGATTTATGTAACCGAACTAAGCATTTATTACTATAACGAATTGAAGTTGATTTAATAAAAATATTGAATTTTTTATTTCAACTTTGACCTTTAATATCTCGCTAACCAGTCACTTCCCAGGTATGGTGTAGAAGAAAAAAATGATCGTAATAATGGGTAGAATATGTAGTATTCGGCTTCGTTAAGCCTTTTTTTACACCCGTTATAGTCTGATGTATTGGCTACTTTAGATCTGTTTTAGAAATACGCTTGAAAACCTATTAAAGAGTTGATTTCTTGCTATTCAATCAAAAGTCAATCAATAATTTTAATCGTGTTTTTATAATTCATTATCAACATCTTGGCGTTATCATGGCTGTGCATTTGCACTCGAGGGCCCAGGGTCCGCTTTGCCCCATGATCCATGATAGGTAATTACAGATGAGTAACTGCCACCTGACCTCCGTGAACTGTTAACAGGAGAACCTGACCAGTTTGGATCATGTTTACACATTCAGTCGCCTGTATGTGCAGGTTTCCTGACGATATTTTCCCTCGCCGTAAGAGAATCGGTTAGTGAAACAACTAATGTACATAAGTCAGTAAGTCATTAATATAGGGCGGCACGTGGGATCGAATCCAATACCTCCCGCATGCGAGGCAAACTGCTCGCCTCTACGCCGCCGACGCTCCGAGTTTATACGATTAGTACAAGTATCTAAAAACTTACCTGAGGCAAATCTTTGACTGGTTTCTGGTGGAGTCCTCCCATGTATATCACACTTGGCGGAGAAGGCCTATTCAGCTCCCATATTGGATGCACATTCAAAAACAACATATCCACATTGTTTCTCAACTCACTCAACGGCGGAGTATCCGGGCCTAGTACTTTTTTCAAAATTCTATCGCTTTCTTCCTCACACTTTGCCATAATCCTCTCCAGCCGTATATGGTTGTAGAATTCCACTAATTTCTCCCACTTGGATAGTTTGTACACTCTCTGCCGAATCGATGTTGGATGTATGATCGGGTGCATCGGCATTCCCATTGACTCCACGTTTGGCATAAATGCACCGAAAGAACTGATTTGTATCACTGGCACTTTAAAAACGTGGCTCAACCCCAAAGACACCATTGCACACGCCTCTACTATTAGCAAATCGAACTTCTTCGATTGTTTGTGAATGAGGTTCTGCATTTCTTCTGTTTTTAACTGCATTTCAAAAACCTTATTCAAAGAACTAACCGCTACGGACATCTGCGTTAGCAGATCTTCCTTAACACCTCTGGTAACCGTATCGGATAAGAAGTTTTCTCTCCATTTTTCATACGATTGATCATGAACGTCAATTTCTGTGAAGTTAGCTGGAGTCTTTTTATTTTTGAATATCGGGTCTGTGGTTAGGACGATAACTTCGTGGCCACGTTTCGCTAGTTCCAGTGTTAGTGGTCTAAACACAACTTGATGACTGATTGACGGTACCGGAAACACGGCTAGTATTCTTGCTGCTTCATATCTTACTACTAGCACACTTATGGTTAAAACGATCTGATTGAAAGCAAGCATGTTGCATGAATTCCATGTGCGCTTCGAATGAGCAACGCTGCTCAAGTACTGTGTTTATTTAAAGGATCGTTTTGCATAGTCATAGTATGATATTAAACGGTGAATACATGTCATTAATTTGCCATTTGTAAATAATAATAAGTAGTAAACTGTTGTATCCTCTGTCATCTTATTAAATTGATAACAAATAATTAGTCTTGTACATTGCTCCATACAGACAAAGATATGATCTTATTCATGATAATGTTCTTATTGTAGTTATTAATTGTGATGAAAGTAATGTTTCATACCATTAATTATAGTCGACTTTATTCTATTAAGTTATACAATTAAGATAACATTGTGTAGTTATCGACTTTAAAATACAAAGAAGTCGTACATTTTTTAAGAACCATTATATCATCTTTCGTGAATGCTTCTTTAACATAAGGTCAAAGGTTGGAAAAGATACACCACTGATAACTCAAGAACGACAGGACTGATTTTAATTTGTTAGATTTATCCCGGAATAGCAGAATATCTTTGAAAACATCGAAAAACCTTTTCCTAAAAGGCTTAAAGCTCTTTATGTAATGTTTTGTGAAGAATCTGTCAAATGAAGAATAACATGTTATATGGGAAATCTAATATTTGTGCATATGAAGTCAATATTTTATAAATAAAAGTTTTTTTATTTGATTTTCCCACACCTACCTATTGCAAGATTTCATTTATCGTTTATGTTTTAATGACGTCTTATATCAACCTACATTATAATCATTAAGACCTTGTGTTAGCAAGATATGATTGATAGCGTCAAATGGGCAATTGAACGAACATTATCAATGCACATGCTAAAATAATAATAACATTGCCTGACCAAAATTTTTTCACGGGTTCGATCCCCGGTCGGGTCAATATAGTTTTTTTTTATTCTTTATTTATTCTTTCTTTATTTATTCTTTATTTATATTGTACATTATAGAAGATACATTGTTTTTTTTATATCTAGCCTGCCAAACTGCAGAACAGTACAGTACTGCAGAACGACTATTTCTGCCTCGCCCAATGGTTGACTGGTAGAGAATGCCTTGAGGCATTAAGTCCGCCATTTGTACTTCTTTGTTTGTGCAATAAAGAATAAATAAATAAATAAACAGTTTGTCGGCAGTATTTTCTGTATTGTCTTGAATCTTGGTGTTGTGATACACCGATGTTTCTGATTTCCATAACACAAGTGGATAAGCTACTTTATTTGAGATCAGGGCAAATCAAATCAATTTGTTGCAAATTAAGTGTTCCATTGGTCTTAAATAATTCAACTTAATTACCCTTTCAGGGTATTCAAATTCTATAAACTTATAAAGGGATAAACTAGTTAATTTTATTAGGTAGGCATTATTATAGTATGCCTATAATTTGTTATGATAAAATGATGATACATATTTATGTACCTATCTGTCGCACTCAGAGACGTCAATTAAATTTAATCTATAATTAAGACTCGTTCTGTCACTTTCTTTGTCAATGAAATAGAAAAGGACGGCTTGAGACTTAATGAAGGATTAACTTTAATTGACGTCTCTGAGTACGGCGCATAACTAATATAGGACAATAAATAACTATAGTTAACAAAAGGAAGTAGGCAGTAATTAAACGGCTTTACAGTGGACATAGAAATAACTTTTGTGTTTACATTTTACCTTTACTTATTAATACTCATTTATAACATGGGAAATCTGTCATTTTCGCGGCCAGTTTCTTCTTTTGTTGTGGCGACCGAAGTAAGTCTACCGCTCAACAGGGTACACAGGGCGCGTAGCCAAATGGCAATCGTTCTGGAGCGAACTTCACTATCGCCAATTAAATGTCAAAATATGTATACAAAAGTCACGTGATGTTTCGATGGCTTATGTCAGTTTCATACATTTTGTTAGCGATGACGAACTTCGCTTGACAATAAGTGTCTAAACACACTATGCCGAAGGTACGCGACCGTAGTTTCGCGGCTGATTTTACGTTCCGACGTATTCAGCTGATATGACACACCATAAGTGCCGAACTTACCGCAGATTTTCGTCGGCAATCGAACCGAACTTCGGTCGCGTATAATGTGTGCTCTACAGAATGAGTTGCCGCCGAACTTACGTCCGACCGAAGTTAGGCTGTACGCTATAACGCAACGTAATTTCGGCATTATGTGTCGTTAGTAATTCAAATAGCATTGCAGGCGAAATCATGCCGAACTTCGGTCGCGTACCTGCGGCATAGTGTGTTTAGACACTGAATTGCCACTTCGCTACGGGCCCTGTTCCTCCAAATGTCACGTGTGCAGCTTTACGCAGATCCGGTAGTGAAGAATAAAAAAAATTGTCATGCTCGTATCACGTTTACTCGCTCTGATAGTAAATCGGTCAAAGTACCTACATACGTAGTATGCGGAACGATAACTAATATTATCACGTGCTTCCCAGACGATTGTCTGCGTGAATCGTTGTATGATTTGCAAAAAAATTGTTATCGTAATAAATGACTTCGTGATGTTAGAAGTTATCTTAACAACCCAGATAATACAAAACAGATTGCTTCTGTTTTTAACATTAAAAAAAACATCGTCTGAGCAAATATTGAAATTGTTCATATATTTAGATATATAAAAATAAAAACTGACTTAATGAATGACTGAGTCCGGAACTCCGGATTAGCTTATTCAGACTTGCGGTAGTGAGCTTTCAACTCAGATCATAGGCCTTGCGCTAGTACGGATTTGCTAATCCGGATTGGCGGAAGTTGACCTTCGGATTAGCAAATCCAGACTTGTACAAGTTGGCTTTCAACTCAAAAATAGGCCTTGCGCTAGTGCAGATTAGGTAATTCGGATTGGTGCATGTCTACCTTCGAAATTAACTAATCCAGACTTGCACAAGTGCTGAATGCAGAATGCAGAACCAACTGAATGCAGAAGTCCCTGTAACTGGATACGACAGAGAAAACATGATGACTGACGTTTTAATGATACTTATTATCAAAAACTCTATACGATAAAAAATCTAGATACCTACAACATACAAATGTAGGTAATTTCATACAATTGATAAACCAGTATCTGTTCAGCGTAAGATTATTTACTACAACACACTTTATTATGACAATTATGTTACGTCGTGATTAGATAGGTGACCATTTAGACAATTTAAGTGACGTTCAAGACAAGCATCTCCGTGTTTCGGAAGGCACGTTAAGCTGTTGGTCCCGGGTAATATCGGTTGATATTAGTCGTTAAGCCAAGTCAGGGGCCGTAGGGCGGCTTGATAATATCTGACAGTAAGGTTGGTCACTTGCCTTACAGACACCCCTCCACCAAAACTGAGCCCGCGTGGTGGAGTATGGCTCGTACCTCTACATAGTTGAGGTGAGGAGGCCTTTGCCCAGCATTGGGATCTATACAGTGTGTCCCGTCACTGATGTCGGAGCCTTCAAGAGGTGATAGATGAGTTCCCCTGCAACATTTTTCTCTTTTACAAGAACCTCGAAAACAGACCAAAAATATCACCTTTCCATACAAATGTACCCAGCAGATTTACAAAATAGTATGGGGAAGTGAAAAAATAATTTAGGATTTCAAAGTTGATCGTATTAATAAAGTGGTAGCAATTTTGCTTCTTAGTCACCACATAAAGGCTCTGACACCGGTGCCGAGACATAAAAACTGACGGAGTTTCATACAAACTTACCTCCCCCCCCCTTTACCTACTTAGGAGGTGAATATACAAAAATCATTTTTAGTGCTTATAAAGAAAGCATGGTGCAAAATTTCAAATTTAGGATTAGCCTCGTAGTTTGGACTGTGCGTTAATATGTCAGTCAGTCATTAAGTCAGTTAAAATTTTTAACAAAACGCTATTTTAGACCTTATTGACATCACTTCTTTCTTTCGTGCAATAAACCGTTCCATACTGTAAAACCGAAGTAAGATAATATCTAAGTGACCCATAACTCACAGACACTGTTTATTTATCAGCCTTAGTGCGTTCAGTAAAATTTCAATCCCTTCCGCCCATAGACAACTTTTAAATATAGACTCTGAAAAAGTTACCTTTATATTTTCTTAAAACAAAGTATACGCAACGGATTTTAATGCAATCTAGAATGGTTCAAGAAGAAGGTTTATATGTACAACATTTGCATATTGCACTTGCCTTTGAAAAGCCGAGAATACACATTTGATGTACAGCAAAGCATTAAAAAAAAATATTTGAACTTATAATTAACGGGACACGAAGTGTCATGTTAACGTTTATTTTGAAAAGGTCAAATTAACAAATTCAAAATATTTAAGAATATCTTCTGTACGAAAGTATATCAGTAATAGCTCGAAAAATACTTACTTAAAACTTTAAAACAGTTGCAATAAAAACAATGTAAAATACGTATAACTTATTAAGAAGGCAATTTATGTTTTTTGTTTAATGATAGTAAATGTTTATTTGTATTCTTTTATCATAATTAAAAGGTGCATGAGAATTATAATAAATAATGTACAGCGTACAGAATACCAAATAAAAAAATGCAGATTTTTAAAGTCAATTCACGGTTGAACTTGACTATATCCACGGCGTCTATTCAGCTAAGTGATCTACACTCCCGCCCTATCTTATGCTTGCTCGTAAAGAGCAACGTACCACGTCGTTATGGCAATTTTTCCTGTTTACGAGAGTTCTAAATCGGAGGTGCGAATTTTAAAGCTGAAGTTTGTATGGTTTTAAATACTTTGAGGTTTTTTTTCTATTGAAATGGATTTGGTCTTGGCTCTAGACTAAGTCAGAAGTGGCGTAGACAGGGTCGACGCTGGAACGCGCTCACCCAGAAGGTTCTGGTACTCACCTTCTACTTTAATAAAGTATAAGTAAAGAAGTGTTCTTAAATATTGTTACCTTTGACGACCGTCTTGGTTTAGTGGTTCGCGCCCCGGATTTCTAAACCAGGCGGTTGCGGGTTCGAATCCCGCAAGGGACAAATGTTTGTGTGATGAGCACGAGCATTTGTACCTAAGTCATGGATGTTTATACACGTATCTAAGTATGTCTATCCGTTATCCTAGTCATCATAACACAAGCTCAGGCTTAGTTTGGGGCTAGGTAATTGGTGTTTGTTGAAACAATTTATTTATTTAATTTTATTGTTACCTTTGAATCACTCTTAAGCTGACGCGTTGCATTATTTTGGTGAACAAATAGCGCCATTTCCCCATACAAACGTGGCCCCTATTTCCTCTCTGGATACTGACTAAGGCAAAATATACCATAAATTTAATTTCAAGCACGTATTAAAACTGAGTTAATAATCCTTATTTCATGCAAATAGAATGAAATTTACTCATGTTTTACACACACACACACACACAACATTTCAACTGAGAATCCATACAAACCAACTTTCACTGATTACTTTTTTTTATTTGAAACGATTTTCCTCTTGCTATGCCAGACGTGGCATACCTGCTCACCCAGAAGGTTATGGCACTCCTACTCACCGACGAAACACAGCAAGCTGCTTGGCGCCGGGCTCCGGTGGAAGGGTAGTAGCTGCCAGGCGGCACCTTACCAAGCCTACCTCCGCCGATAGAATCGTTCAGCCGTCGTCACAAACTGGAGTTTGTGATGGATCGTTACGCGTAGCGATGGGCGATTATTACTAAATTAATCGAATTATTCGAAAGGTCTCTGTAATTGAATGTATTCGATAAGCAACCGCAGTCCTTCGATTATGCGGCGAGCAATACCGGAGCGCGCGGTGTGCAGGCCGTACTACTAACGAATGAATCGTCATTCTTCGCGTCGATTAATCATTCGGTCGCTACCTGTCCAGTGCGCACAGTCGCGGCAATTGGATCGATCGATTTTTTTCGAACAACCGCCCATCGCTAGTTACGCGAGGTGGACCACTAGGAGGTAGATCCTTCATCCTTTATAACTTATGCACTTATCTGTCAAAATTCATACTAAGCCGTTTTAGCTTAGCTTCGTATGGGTCAGACAGTAATTTTTGTAACCCTTTTCCTTATAATTCTCTGTCGTCTTTTTATGTACACGTTGAACCCAAAACACTGAACACATTACCATACCCCCATTTTGGAGTTTAGAGAGTTAAAGCTACCGTGACACCCAACTGTAATACAGGCTGTAACAAAACAGTACTAACAAGTTTGTTAAAAGTTTTTAGACGACATGCCATTGCTCCAAAATTATCCTTCATTTGCTTAACTGTAATTTTTCGACCAATGCCCTTATTGTGAAGGTATAAAGTCGAGAATGGGGGCGATGGAAGTTAAAGGGCTTAAATTGTAAAGTTGTAGTTCGAAGCACCCCCAACCTTCTCTTGTACAGATGCTGTGCACTAAGTAATACGAGGGTCAAACTGAAAGTTCTTAGAAAATCAAAAACTGATTACATTAGCCAGTTATTAGTTTTATTATATCTTTTCAAAATATTGTCCATTGACGTCAATACACCGCTGCATGCGATGGAACCACTGGGAAAAGCACTTTGCCCACTCGTCCTTAGGGGTCTCTTCAATGGCATCGCGATACGCAGCCACCGCTTCTTCAGCATTCATAAACCGCTTTCCTTTAAGTTTTTCTTTAATTTTTGGAAATAAATAAAAATCACAAGGCGCGAGGTCGGGGCTATACGGCGGGTGACCCAGTAATTCAACGTTTGATGTCGCCAAATAGTCGATCGTTCGCTTGGCGGTGTGCGACGAGGCGTTGTCGTGGTGAAGGAGGATCCTACTGCGAGGTCGTTTCTCTCGAACTTTTTCCAAGACAAGTGGCAAACAATTGGTAGTGTACCATTCTGCAGAAACTGTTTTTTGATCCTCTAACACAATTGTTGCGAAATGACCTATCCTTCCAAAGAACGAGGCCACCATTTTTTTTCCCGCACTTCGATCTCTCTTCACTTTAGTTGGCAACTCCTCGAAAGGAAACACCCACTGAGCAGATTGTCTTTTGGTTTCAGGATCATAACAGTAAATCCAGCTTTCGTCACCTGTTAGTATGTCGAACACAGCATTTGAGTCACCTCCGTTAAATCTTTCAATCATTTTACGGCACCAATCCACACGATGGAGTTTTTGAGCCTTAGTCAAATTATGAGGTATCCACCGGGCGCAAAGCTTCCTGACCGCTAAATGTTCGTGGAGGATTTTGTGCACTTGACTCATACCGATGCCTAAGCTTGTCCGAATCTGCTGATAGGTCACTCTTTTGTCAGTCTCTATCATACGCCGCACAACACAGATGTTATTTTCAGTCGTCGCCGTAGAAGGCCGTCCCTCACGTACATCATCAGTGAGATTAGTGCGACCACGTTTAAACTCATTAAACCAGTTGTAAACAGTCGCACGAGATGGGGCTTCATCGTGAAAGGCCAATCATAGTCTATCATAACTTTCTTGTTGACTTAAATGACATCGAAAGTCATAAAAAATCATTGCACGAAAATTTTCTCGTGTTAAATTCATTTTGACGTGACACAGACAATTTTCAATTTGCCGCCAAGTCGTAAAACAAATGACAAATGAATGAAATATATACTCAGTAATATTGGCAAAGAGTTCTATTTTCAAATTTTAGAATATTTTTTTTATTATATTGTTTATAAGTGGCCAGTTCTAAGAACTTTCAGTTTGACCCTCGTACATACGGCTAACTAGATAGTTATATATTCAGTAAACTTGATATTTCATAACCTATACTTACATGTATGTAAGTAATAAAACTATCGAAAACCAGAATCTATCATCATCATCATCATTATCAGCCGCAGTACATCCACTGCTGAACATAGGCCTTCTCCTTAGCTTTTAAAAGTGATATGATCCAAGTTACAAGCGACCTGCATCCAGTTTGTCCCTGCGGCCTTTATTAGGTCGTCTGTCTTGCCGGTGGACGCCCTACGCTACGCTTTTGATCAAATGGTCTATAATCGAGAACCTTTTTGCCCCAACGGCCTTCTTCGCGCAATCTTCCATGCCAGCTACTAAGTTTGCTGATCCGCAGGGCTATGTCCGTTACCTTACGTATCTCCTCATTTCATTCGACCCCGTAGAGAAACACCGAGCATAGCCCTCTCCATAGCTCGCTGCGTGACCCTGAGCTTTCCATGAGCTTAGATCATGTTCCGGATTAGAATCAGATTTGTACATTCATTTAAAAAAAGAAGAGAGCTTAGGTCAATGGAGTACGAAAATATAGTTATTATTGTTTTTATATTTTAACTAATTCTTTGCAAGATTTTAAGAAAGTAAATTGTTTCCTCTTATTTTGAAAAGATCAGTTAGGGTTAGATAAAATCAATTTAATTCGCGCCGTTGAGTCCCTTACCTCAAAACTAAAACGTGATTGTAAGTAGTAGGTATCTAAAAAAGAATTGATTGTGCTGACACTTCAACTTCTAGTAAAATAAAGATTCCTCTTAATGAATAAAGATTAAAAAAATTGAAAATATTTTTCAAGTTCAGGCAATGACGAGCTCTTTTATAAGTTTAAGGTTACAACCGATACGATAATAATTAAAATTTTGTGGTTTTTACAAAAAAATACGCTGATTCGAATCGAACAAACCACTCCACCATCACAAATGATCTATAGTTTTTTTAAATGTTTTTGTATGTATGCTTGTCATTCTAAATGTCTGTATGTGACGCCACCAAACTTCATAAGCGACGTACGAGTTACCCTTAGTTATAGATGCACCAACCAGCATGAAGGAATAATCCATTTGTGCATCGATGCGTCGATGAGCAGACTTGTCTGAAAGTTCTTAGGTATTACGCATATATTCGAAAGCCGATCATAAACAATTTAATGCCCGGTTTCTGGGCTGTTTCGCATCGACATTATAACATGAATTAAAAAAAAAAGAGTAATACTAAATAAGAGTGATGTAAAATCGATTATACAATACAGAATTATCAGAAATAATTAAAATATGTATTTTGAAAAATTATGCACACGTTGCATTGTTAGTGACATGTACCATCGTCGGTGATTTTTTTCCCTTTTTAAAGGCTTACAACAATTTAAAAAAAAGTATTATTGACATTTTATTTTACTCTATACGTTTATTTAATAAAAGAAAAGAAAAACAAAGACATGCAAGAAAAATAAATAAATAAACTTAAAACCTACTTAATCAAAATTAAACCCGTGTCCTTTAGGCAAGGAGGCGAGGATGCTGGCTGCGTTACCGCGTTGGATGGCTATACTTATCCTTTGAGCGAGGAACGAGCCAGCTTTACTATTTGCCAAACAGAATTTAATTTAGGTGCAATTTTTCCAAAAAGTAATTTAGCGGATGGTCTTCACGGTCCAAAAGTTTCGACGCCAAACGGCGCAAACACATAATCACTTGCAAGTGATGCATACTTGCGACGTTTGGCGTTTTCAGCTAACTCCGCCGCCGCTCCAGCTTTTAAGGCTGACTCCCTGAGATGGCATGGGGCCAAAGTATCAACGCAAGTTGCGTCCCAAACTAAGGCCCGACCCCGCTCCCAGGGAATGAGCGTAAGGCCATCGGGTCTCTTGCCATCATCACGGACCAAACCACGTGGTTCCAACGTGGAAGGAACATTGATGCTGGCAAGAGCCCTCCTGATGGCGACATTAAGAGTAGCGTGGCGGGCGAGACGCCCAGCACTTTGCTGGCAACAAAGACAGCGGAGACCATATTTGTCGACCTCCTTGCCACAAGGACACGTAAAAACTTCACAAATAGGGGTACCAAGGCGTAGACCCCCACACACCCGGAATGACTCACTATCAAAAAGGGTGCCCAGATTTTTTGATGGTAAAGCATGAAGCCAGTGGCCTGAAGCTTTGCAGGAAACTGCCAAGAGCCTAGCACGATAACAATCACTGACAGAATTTTGAAGTAAAGAATTAAAGGTCTCTCTCGCAAGAGGGACATCCCAGAGTTTTTGTTGATGACGTTCCTTTGGGATGTCTGCACTAGGACAGAGACCTTGCCAAACTCCTCCGCCTCTCTCACCACAGAGAGCTGGCGAGAATGTTTTAAAATTCTTCCAGCTAAAACGGAAGTGCTGTGGAGAGAGGAGAGAAAGGCGGGAAGGGCAACACTAGAAATTTTACAAATTCCGACGCCACCGAAACGAATAGGAAGCGAAACCTGAACCCAAGAATCATTGTCAAAATGCAAATTTAGAATTTTTTCCAAACAATTTCTAAGGGTGGTATCAATCATTTTTAAGTAATCCGTTTTTTTCCAGATTGGACTAGCACAAAGGTAATAAGTAAATTTAGGCACAAAAAGACAAGATTTTAGGATTGTATAAGCAATGTGAGAATTTAGATATTCCAATCTGGGGGCTAAAAGGGTGAAATCATTCATTTTTTTGTCAAGAAAAGGTTCGATGCCGGTATCCAGAAGAGGGGCACCTAGAAGGCAAAGCGACTCAGAATTTAGAATTTTAATGTTTGGAGCAAGGGAGTTAAATTTATCAATGATATCCTGACGGGAACCAGAGGGAACATGGTCATTAATAAATAGTTCACATTTCGAAAGGTTGAGTTCTAGGCCTATTTTCTTGAAGCTGTCTAAATCCGAACGAGGTCCTGAAAAACAGTATCTGCTTTGCCACCGAGAGAGCCATCATCCAGATACCAGGCATTGAATTTAGAATTTAAGGATGAAATGACAGGGTGGATGCCTAAACTAAAAAGGGCTGGACCAAAAGGATCACCTTGCTGAACGCCGACTGCAGAAATAATCGAATGTTCATTGTAAAATAAATTTGATGGCGTATTGTAACATTGAAATACAAAAGGATAAATCTGAGACGTATGAGCTTGAACTTCATTCAGCATGGCAATCCTATCAAGGGAGTTGAAAGCATTCCTGACGTCAACTTTTAAAAAAACGTCAGATTCGTCATCACAGGCGAGAAAATTACGAGCGGAATGAACCACAGCTTCGCAACCTCCTCTACTGCCAAAACCAAGTTGAATAGGTTGAAAAATTTCCTTCAATGGTGAAGATAGTTCCCGACAGGCTAATTTGGCTGCAAGACGCCGGAAGGTGCATCCAATAGCAATCGGACGAATGCCACCATCTTTTTTTCGAAATGCACAGAGTCTTGCACCAAATAAATACGGGAGGAAACTTTCAACAACTTTGCCAGATAAGAGGAGGTTACAAAGTTTAGTAATATTTGAAAGTAAAGTTCTACTGGCGTCAGCAGCGGAAGCACTAACTAAACCCTTAAGGTGTTGGGGAGTGATGCCGTCGATGCCGCCGGCAGAACCAGCCGGAAATGACATTATGGCAGCAAACGTGTCGCTGTCATTAATAATCTGAAATGGATTAAAATTTTGAGAAGGAGGAACAGGGGAAGAAGGAGAATCTGGACGTGAGGGATGCTTACAACGAAGGCTCTCAAGAGTTTCCTGAGTAGAGGGAGCAAGCGTGTCGTCGGAAAACAAAATACGAGCTGCGTTCTTTAGGTCGCCTTCCATTACCTTATTTTCAACTGATCGAAAAATATTCGATTTCGATGAAACCAAAGGTGATGAGCGGAATGAAAGGGATGGATTGCGTGAAATTGAGGCATTATCTAAAAGTGCACGGGTTAAAGACATTTAATAGTTTCAGTAATTAAATTATGTGTATGAATGAATTATATCGAGTCCTTTTCTTAATTCTATACCTAATCCCCTTTATTTTGATAGTTTTTACCGCGGTCCCAATTTAATTTTAGACTGTCCTCTACCCGAAGGTTATCTAAAAGAAATTGCTTTTAGCATTTTAAGGCTGTCTAAATTGTACCATTCTCAATTAGCATTTATGTAAATTTATACTGTGTGTGATTTGCAATAATAATAATAATGTCCTCCTGGCCGAATTTCGACTACGGCGTCCTATCTTAACAGAGATCAGCCAACTGCGCGGGACATATTTTAGTGCACAAGTGTGTGCGCAATACACAGGTACACTCTCTGTTCCTTCACTCTCATAATTCGGTGAGACGGCAATCCGACATGACCGTAGAGAGATCAGGCGCAGGACCAACGGCTTAACGTGCTTTCCGAGGCACGGGGCTGTTAATACCACCAACAATACAGAGTATCCATCTATATGTCTATTCAATCAGTACTTATTTTTTTATGTCAAACGTGGAAAATGTACATTTCAAAAAATGATAATTTATAAGGATATCTTCAGACTTATGTTTCTCATTATATTACTATGGATATTAGATAAACAAGTGATAAAGATTTAAACTGTGTAAATGTCCATTATGTTACATAAAAGATTTTGTGCCTATTTTCAAAGCTTTCCGATATTTGTACTTTTACACCACAGTAACTTATATAACAAACTTTTACGGGGATCTCAGATGTTTGAAGGCGCAAAAAATATTTCATTTCACTTGTAGCAGTAACTCGGTGGGCGTAACTTTTCCTACGAACCGGAATAAAGTTTCTTATTCAAGGAATTACTCATGTGGGATATTGTTAGATATATTTCTCGATTTCTTTTCTGCTTTCGATTTGTCTGTCCTTAGAAAGTATTTTTACTTGACTGCAAAAGGAGGATTATGTTTTACATATGTATGTATAGTTGTTTGGGACGCCCTACAACCCAAACGGCTGGACATTTTTGACTTACGAGGTGTCGTTGAAATCGTCAACATTGTTGTAGTGACATAGGCTATATAAATTTAAAAAATGGCTCCCGAAAATGGAAACAAAGGGGTGAGAGGGGATTGATTTTTCCCTTACCATAGGCTATAAAATAAAAGCCAGAGAAAAGACCATTTCAAAAATAGAATAATTTTTGCAGTTGGGTGTTTTGTTTTTTAATAATTATGTTTACTTGTTTACTTAGACTCTGGTCTGCAAAACGCAAGCTGCAATGGCTTAAAGACCGACAAGTTCGTACGCGGCCTTCCTGCTACATGTCAGCGGAGACAGAGGCATTTCAAATGCATTACAGCCGTCAAATTCTATAAATCGTATGTAAAATAAAAAGCAATTCATGTTAATTACTAAACCATTATAAGCCCGTAATCACTATACAGTTACTCATACCACCTAAAATTGAAAGGGCTTATTTTTACGAAAATACAGAGTATAATTTATCCTGCATATGCCATCCAAAGGCACCGGAAACCGACATATGACGTTACTATTTGCATACCATTTATTCTGCGGGAATGGGGTCCCGGTTTTACCGTTTGGGTACGGAACCCTAAAAACGATCGTTGGGTTTGGATAGGTTCTAACTGGTGCAGGTGTATGGATTTCTTCTGTAATTTCCGGTGTATTTTCCGAGGGTAGTCATCAATCTCGTTCGCGCTAATTTACCGGCATGAGTGACAGCGACAACTATTACGAAAAAAACGGGCAAGTGCGAGTTGGACTCGTGCACGAAGAGTTCCGTATCCATTATCTACTTCATCTTAATCACTCTGATGAATCTAATCTAAGGATTGTGTATTTGGTTCAAAATTATCCAACACCCAAGCTCTACGAGAATAGCGATGGGCGATTGTTCGAAAAAAAATAATCGAATGAATCGACAATCGACCATTCGAACTATAGAGTGTCGATTTAGTCATTCGGAAAAAAAAATATCGAATAATAATCGACAATCGAATGATAATCTATACTCGGCCCTTCGATGCATTCGATTGAATTGCCGCGACTGTGCGCACAGTGTCCTGTGCGCACAGTCGCGGCAATTCTATCGAGTAAGGTGTCTGCCTGTCGGCAGCGAACGAATGACGATTCATTTGTTAGTAGTAAGCACCTGCGCACCGCACGCTCCGGTATTGCTCGCCGCATAATCGAATGACTGCGGTAGTTTATCGAATACATTCGATTACAGAGACCATTCGAATAATTCGATTTATTTAGTAATATACGCCCATCGCTAACTGAGGGCTCCGTACAAACAAAGGTTTTATTCTGCGACGTGACCACAAATTTGCTGTTTTCGGACTTTTTTCTTTACTTGTAAGACCTGCCTTCTTGCCTTTCATGATTCTAGTGTATATAAAGTACCCAATAGGTTTAGATTACCCTGCGTAATGTTGGAAATCATGTGTGTAAAATGGCCATTTCTTTAGATTGCGTTAATAAAAATGATAAATAATAATTAATTATTTTTTCACAAAATTGGTCTTACAGCTAGACTATGGCTAGGTGACCTATTAACAGTAATTATTCATCAGGAGTGTAAACTTTATATAAATGAAAAATAACTTAGAAGATTTATTAACAATTAAGTAGGTATATTTTATTAAGCAAATAGTGGTCGCTATGCATTTATTTGTAATAAGCTAAGATATAAGGTTGATGATTGTTTAGCACTAATATAATATTGTATGATCTTTATAGTCTGAAGCACAGGTTCAACCTAGTTCAGACTAAATGATAAATTCTATTCTTTTGTATTTTAAACTTAAGTTCTTTTGCTGTTTCTTTTTTCCTTTGTATTTTTAATAAATGATTTATTATTATTATTTCACAGCTTTAAAGAACCGCAGCTTAAGTGTTTTTATTTTCTTGGCTTAGCACGGCTTGTGTAACAGCCACAGCAAATAAAGGTGAGGATCAAAAGGTAGGGAAAAGCTTATGTGTTTGTTGTTATTTCAACATGATACTTCCAGGCAGTCTGAGCAAAAGGGTACTGGCAGACAGACGTACAACAAGCGATATTACAAGGGTTCCTTTTTTCCTAAGAAAGTCACGGAACCTGTTTAAAATCCGGACTTGTTTATTCGGAGTAAGGCACCTATTACACTACGTTGTATTCAGCCAGTTAGCCTGACCACAGAATAAGTACTAGTACTCCGTACAGAAGTTTGACTTTGCAATGAAATTCTAAGAAATATCTACTCAATGTCGTCAACGATATAATGTAATTTAGTTCGTCTCAGAGTCACGCACATTCTCGTTTAGCCACCTACAGAAATACATTGCAAGATAATTTCATTCTTATATCTCTGGAATATGAATCAGAATACACTAAACTTAGTACTTTATTCATGCTCGTCCAGCAAGCAACGTAATCACACATAGTGCCTCGCGCCGCCGGCGAATAAAACGCGCGGGCATCTCGTTGCTCCCTCGCGACACCCAACTTTATTTAGTAGGTACATGTTTGCTACTACTACTATGACTCCTGTACAGACTAGATACGCATACATATAAAAGCTTTATATTTGTTCATCCGTTTGTAATTGTTAGCTGTAAAACCATAATCGCAGATTTTTTATTCACGCTTTATTTCTCTACTGCGTCATTTAAATGCAGGGTTATGTTATTACGTTCTATTTTACAGCCAGCTTTTCATTTTCAGTAAAAATATAAGCGCGTCCAATAATTTTAAACGCCCGATTTTGTCGAGAGGTCATAACTCCGCCATTTTATTCCGAGCCCGCTAGGGGGCGCTGCCATAAATATGCAGATAGAACAACCATAGAGTTCTCTCTTTATGAGCCTTTGGGTGGCTTATAAGTTATCTCTGGACCATATTCTATGTTGTCGTTGGGTAATCGGATTTCGGATCCCGTTCGGATAATGTGATTTACTTACTACGTACGAAGAAAATGTTAATATACTATAAAAATCACTTGAAATTACTTTCCAAAGAAAAATGAGTTTTAATTATTTTCTTGCTCTGTTAGCTATAACATTTTGCTATTTACAGTTACATCATACACAAATAAATATTTCTTCGCCTTATCAAATGAAAATCAACACCCTGAATTCATAGAAAAAGATAATAGCTTTTGTTTGTGTGATACCATCCTGTTTCTATGATAGCCCTTTTGAGGGCTGATTCAATCCTGTTTCTGTGCTAAGGGATAGCCCTTTTCGGGGCTGTTTTCTTCAGTGTTTCTGTGAAGAGTGCTTGGTCATTATTTCATGAGTGGCAAAAGATAGTAATATAAAAAAAGTAATTTGTCAGTACAGTAGGTACCTACTATTGGGGACACATTCACAAAATACAAATCCTTTGCTTGCTTTGTTACTGTTTCTGTCTTAGTATGCCAAAAATCGGCGAATCGAAGCTGTAATTGCCGTCAGAGGAGGCAAGAGGTATTAAATGTTAATAATGCGTAAAAAATATTTTTAAATGTTAACTAGGCTTTTAATCAAATAGGCCTAAAATAAAAATTGTTAATATATTCTTAATTAATGTTTTACTAAGAAATTTTTGATAAAAACTAGTTTCATAGAAAGGTAATAATATTTTCTATAAAATATATATTGTTTCATAACTCTTATTCGAAGAAATTGCCATTTTAAAAGTGTAAAACATTTCCAGGCCAGTGTATACCTATTTTTTTCTATTGAACCAAAAAGTTCACTGGGAAGGTTCTGAATCAACGTTCGCGTTGGTCCCATAATAAGTCATTGTTTTGTGTTAAAGTAAGAATAAATTAAGTACCACCAAGACTTCATAAATTATCAGAAAAAAAGACACTGTAATGCGCGCGCGAACTTTGATAATTACTGAAATTCGCAGAATGACGGATGGGTCGTTTGTCGTTTTAATATTGCTGCCAATTCTGTTTCCTTTCGACGATCCAACAAAGGAGAGTAATTATCTTCTATCTCGAAACGATGGTATTGACATGAATTCTTGAAGTTTTCTTTATTATTTTTGATTCCAGTAATAAGTATTTCTGTAACAAAGACATTTTTCTGATTTTAAGGTGGGTGTTAAAGAAATTTAGAAAGCATGTTTGGAGCTTTTTGTAACTTTGGCTAATGCTGAATATTGCAATAAGTAAATAACAAAACCACGTTAAAAATAGCACAATAAAAAATTCAGTAACGAAAAAGCGCTGTAAAATCACTGTATCAAATGTCGAAGATAACAAAAATTATACAGTACCCGGCGGTAAATATTGCACATCGCCAATCATCGAATTTCCAAATACACACCAATTCTAATATAATTTAACAGTTAATAAATGTATCGTTAATTAGAATTAAGAATCAGATCTAATTACTGTATTTATACGCGAGGGAAAACTTAGGAGCAGGGTTAGTGGCCAGAACGAGGAACACTTTTTAAACAATCACACTTTGTTTGCACATATCACTACACACTGACTTATAACAACACACTCTGACCTATAATAGCACACACATAAATATGGCAAACGTCTAAAAGTAAACAAAAACGAAGCAAACAAGTAAAGACAATTTTTGAAAAAACAAAACACCAGACTGCAAAAATTTATATATTTTTGAAATGTTCTTTTTACTGGCTTTCATTTGATACCCATATTGCTATTGTAAGGAAAAATTCAATCCTCTTTCCCCCCTTTATATCCATTTGCGGGCGCCATTTTTAAAATGTATGTAGCCTATGACACTCTCACAATTTTGTCCAATTTAACGACACCATATATGTCATAAACTGTCCAGCCGTTTGGGCTGTAGGGCGTGCCAAACAATTATACATACATACATACTCTCGAAAAACATAACCCTCCTTCCGCAGTCGGGTAAAAAGTATCAGAAATAGAAAATTGAAAAAGAAGTATTTACAAAATTATAAAAGGAGGACTGTCGCCAACAGTATTGTTTTGAACAAAATAAACGTCATGCATCGCAAAAAGATAACGCTCTACGAAGCCGAAATTAGCCGATTGTCTCTTTCCAAAGGTTGATGTGCATTATTTACCGCCGAGCACTTTATTTCTCTCTCATTAGCAAATGAGACAAAGATAGCAAGCCAAAATGATACCTAATGATAAATGATATAAGGCCTTTCTGCATTCTTCTCACTGTGCCAAATCCTCTCACTTGACAGGGATGTAAACGTCTTTAAACGATACAGGCTGTGCCACTCGATCACAGATAAGTCACGTGATGCCATAATATTTAGAACTTTAATTTCAAGTGAACGTCTTACCATTTTCGAGGTATAAATATGTCATTCGTTTGAGCGTGTCTACAAATAACGACAGTTTTTAAACGTACGTAATATTACATAATAATAATAATGTCCTCCTAGCCGAATTTCGAGTACGGCGGCCTATCTCAACAGAGATTAGCCAACTGCGCGGGACATATTATAGTGCACAAGTGTGTGCGCAATACACAGTTGCACTCTCTATTCCTTCACTCTCATAATTCGGTGAGACGGCAGTCCGACATGACCGTAGAGAGATCAGGCGCAAGACCAACAGCTACATACAATAGGTAGGTACTTTTAAATATTTCAGACAGCAAAACAATAATTTTCTTTTTATAGTTTTAAGTGATAAGCATTCACTATGCAATATAAATATATTATTACGCCAGGGTGGCCCAGAGGTTAGGCAATCGCCCGGTATGCGAGAGACGCGGGTTCGATTCCCGCCTCTGGTGGTCGTTTTTTTTTTCAAGTGCAATAATATATTTATAATTTTCTTTTTAATTGACATATACAATAATCTTCCAAAAAAATTAAATCTCTAAACTACAAATAGTAAGACTTTCACAAAAAACGGGCAAATACTAACTATAGTTATAGGATTATCCTTTATTTATGGGACACTCTGTATACTAAACATTAATGCGTTAGAAGATTTTAGAACCCTCATCTATTAAAGATTGAGGTTACATCATTAATAACCTGAGGCTGCGGTCTCTTAGTAATCATTTCACTCCCCACTGTCACTTCTAATTGAAAATTTAATGATAACTGATATCTAGTTACTTAAGGGCTACCAAACACTGAGGCTGTACTGTGTACGAGCAAACCGGTTCACTCCGAAAGGAGACTGGCATGAGTCGACCCAATAGATAGAGAAACTGTACTTAGTAAGACATCTGAAATATAAATATCACTTGTCTGCGTGTTGGTGCTGAGGTTTGCCTTCCACACAGATGTCCTTGTGGTTCTGATGTCGGCTCGTTGGGACATCACGGACTCTCCTGTATTAAAAGTTCAGGCCGCTTTTCGCGTCATGCCAGCATCAACGACATCATCCGTCGGTCTCTTGCCTCTATCAACGTGCCAGCTTTACTCGAGCCGAACGGTATCGCGCGTGATGATGGCAAGAGACCAGACGGGATGTCACTTGTTCCTTGGCGGATGAGATGGGCCGGGCTCTTGTGTGGGACGCTACCTGTGTCGACACACTTGCAGCCTCTCATCTGCCCGGGACAAGCCGTGATGCTGGTTTGGCTGCGACAGGTGCCGAAAACTTTAAAAAGAACAAGTACAGGCAGATCTACTCCCGGTACCACTTTGTACCGTTTGGAGTCGAAACACTGGGTTCGTGGGGTCCCAACGCTATCTCTTTTTTCAAAGAGATTTCCAAGAGGCTAATTGACATCAGTGGTGACCTAAGAGCTGGCAGCTACCTTGCTCAGCGTATAAGCATCGCTATCCAGCGCGGTAATGCTGCCAGCATCCTAGGAACCTTACCACAAGGACCCTTTTTATAATTTTTGTTTTTGTGTTGTATTAAGTACTTTATCTTAATTTTTATTAATAAGTTGTATATATAAATAAATATCACTTTATTGGCGACAAGACGACCGTCTTGGTGTAGTGGTTCGCGCCACGGACTTCTAAACCAGGCGGTTGCGGGTTCGAATCCCGCAAGGGACAAATGTTTGTGTGATGAGCACGAGCATTTGTACCTAAGTCATGGATGTTTATAAAAGTATTCAAGCATGTCTATCCGTTATCCTAGTCACTATAGCACAAGCTCACGCTTAGTATGAGGCTAGGTAATTGGTGTGTTTGTTGGAACCATTTATTTATTTATTATTATTATATTGGCGGGCTTTTGTATGTTTTTATGGTAATTTACAAAACAGGGATTAAAATATTTTAGAATGCACAAATGAAATAACTAACCGTTTTCAAGGATGCAAAAACAAAACGCACGATGTGAACTTTTATGTGTCATTCAAACAATGTTAATGTTGAGAGGATCATTATTGTTTTAATGTTAGTTCAACATAATGCACCAAATAAATTTTGTTAAATATCAGTTATTTTATATTTTTCTTTCAATTGAGTTTTAGGCTTTTCACTAAAAACTAAAACATGCCAGTATTTGGAGCATCAAAGCCTTCTTTAACTTAAAGCTACAATTACATATGCGGATCGACCGGTCGGCATTTAGTCACAAGCCAGTCGCATCGCATGTAGGTCTTAAGATCTAACTCACGCGTGCGCTTGGCGTAGTCGGTTGACCCTACGCTGTCAGATGAGATGAGGTTACGCTAGAGAAACAATGGCAAGTATCTAAGTGCATAGCAGTTGGCTAATGGCTAATCAGAGCAGTTCGGACACATGGACTGAAAGGCTAGTTTTGTAGTCCGGATCGCGAACCACTACACCAAGATGGTACTTAATGTATCAAGACAAGAGTTCGAAGACATCAAGCAAATATATTTCTTTTGCCATTGAAAATTTATAAATTGTATCAACAAAATGGTGTGCGTGTGTATCAGTGAACCAAATAAATTACTTTTCTTTCTTTCTTTCAATGAGCAGATTACTTTTTTACTAACTACAGTTGGTGCATTTAGTAGCCCAGTGTGTGGGAGCCCTTAAGACGTTAGCTGATAAAGTGCCCTATTCTATATTTTATATTAATAGCTTTGAGCGTCAAAACGCCTCAAATTCGTCGTCAATTCTCGAAACAACACAACATTGATTTTATACTGAGTAGCTTATATTATTTTATTGTTTATTATTTAAATAAATACAGCACAATAGCTGGACTGATTTCCATGCAGCATTCTACACCATACGTTTGAGCAATATTAAATTGAATGGATCTACAAGTTTAAATTCTGTTATATTAATATCTGGACCTTTGTAGTCCAAAATAAAAAGATTTGATTTGATTTGAATTTACGAAACCTTAAATAATATAACGTATATAATAATCTTTGACATTTCATACTTTAATTCTGTTCTTTTAGACACAGTATTAAAGGCCCTTCGATAAGCGGCGGTGGCGTAGTGGCTAACAGGTTGCCTCTCATGCGGGAGCTACCGGGTTCGATCCCACGTGCCGCATTTACTTTGATTTTTTTCTGAAATCTGCACATTCAGGCGACAGAATTTGTAGGTTACCATGATCCAAGATGGTCAGGTTAACAGGGTCAAGTCAAGAGGTTAGACGGCAGTTGCTTTTCTGCAATCAGCTGATCTGTAATATCCTGGATCAAGATGCAAGTAGGACCCCGAGTGCACATTTGGGATAACGCTAAGCTGATGAATGGGTCGATGAAGATGAAGATGCAATCTATGGTACCTAGAATACTACCATACCATTCTACCGAATCCAAACAAAAATATGCGAGAATAAAACCAGATTTTTTGTAAATACTATATATCGTTGTTATATTACAAATCATCCATTTATTATTAGTAATCAGAATTGATACATGTTTATGCTTTGAGAGTAAAGGGACATAATAATGATGTCTCACATTTTCGGTAACATCCTGCCTGGTTTACTAATAACCCCTAGCAACATCCAGGGACAGATTTAGAGGAACGCTTAAATCTATACTATATAATTATTTTTATAACTTAAGCAATTATTTTTTTAAATTTAATTTCGCACACAAAAAATAAACGACTGTGTCATCCGGTGGGACCTCAGATCAGAGAAAGGACTATTTCTATGGGTGGGACTCGAACCCACGACTCTTCGCTATCCGGGTGAATGCTCTTACCAACTGAGCTACGGAGGACGTTATTCAGCCGACGAATTTTTGGAAGTGCTGGCTACGCCGGTGAGCCGGCGTTTGATTTTATCAACACTTGTATTCGATGTAGGTGTTATCAAGGGTCCACAGTAGGTTAGTAAACTCTTAACAAACTTATTTATTCGTTCTTTTTTTGGTAAACTCATAATTCGTAATAAAATATGAGACGCAACGTAATGAATAGGTACCTGTAATATATAAGGGTCTCTTCTTTTACTGAAATTATATTTTACAGAGGTCCGAGATTTTTTTTAAATTATAATTATTTTGTTAACTTAAGCAATTTGTATGCAAGTTTTTACAAGACGGACGCCGTTGCTGCATGTGCCTATTATGATTTCAATATAAACATTGCGCTATTTTAAACTAAGTTGAGCCATAGAAGGCACTTGTGATATCAAACGCTGAATAGCAAGGGTGGACGGCCCCGGAGAGGAGGTCCCAGAGAGCGAGTCGTCAGACGGTGAGTGTTTCCCGCCATAATAATTTCCTTTTCGCCACTTTGTTCTACTTTCCATTCGTACAAGGTGTTTGCAAGTGTTTTTCTGTGAACAAAAGAAATACAGTCCTTTTTTTTATCGAACATTAACAGCCCCGTGTGATCGTTGATTTTTCTGACGCTTCAACCCCCTTTTTTTGTACACTTTCACCTAAATCCGTCCCTGTGTGTGTGACTCAATAACACGTGATGTCACTCGCGTGTCACTCATATCATCCCTCCTCTATCCGTCATCTGACAAACCATTAATTATTTTGCTGGTGCGAAGTTGAGTATGTTTTGCACTCTATCTGACGTTTCATTTTTAACACCGAACAAGAGAATTGTAGATAATAATCGTAACAGAAACAATAGTGTTTTCCAATGAGAGAATAGGAATAAAAAGTTCAGTATCTATTGCCTGCTCCTTGAAATAGTTATAGACCCACATCAACCTAAAGTGCGCTTTTCTTTACTTGGCAAACATTGTCTCACATCTTTACATGGCTTCAAAATAGGGTAAAACCGGGATAGATGCCACACTTTTTGAACATATGTTATATCTCCCTGTACGATTATTTTATTCTTTTATTTGTAAAACTGGCAAGTACTTTGGTTATTTATCTAAGAATTTATGAAAGGGAAAAATATTACCATTGATATTTCCAGAGTATTACTGATTATTGCGGACCTCCAAATTTTGAGACATCTATCCCATGTAGGGGATTGTTGCCAAGTCCATATAAATAACGTTAAGGATAGACGACCCGCTTAGAAATAGGCCATCTATCCCTAAAAAATTTGATCGCACCCAGCCGTCCCATGCAATCGCACAGAGACTTGAGACACGATCCATTTGGTGATAGTTGGAAAATCACTCGAAATATAAATAAAATGACACAATGTGTATTTGCTGGGGCGTCAATCCCGGTGTTACTCTTATACCAGTGAATAAAATACTTACTACAAAAATATGAAAAGTTGTATGTATTAAAATTTAATATACCCTAGTAGGTTTTTATTTTTGTGTCTATTTAAGTTTTGAATGAATAATTTTCAGAAAAAGGAATGTCAATATTATTTAAAATGTTTTCCAAGCAAAAAAATACGGTCTTTTACCTGATTATGTTTAATTTACGGAACCGAATTTTATCCTATTATCGATCATAATAAAGAGCTTAATGTCATGTTGGTATATTTTTTCTTTGACAGATTTGTATTATATATATGCTGCTGACTGTACTTATTGTACGGATGACAACTCGTCGTCAAGGTGTTTAAATAATGTAAGAATCTTACGAAGTTGTAATAGGGAGCATTTTAAGAACGAAACTTTGTAGTCTGATGGTGATAATTGTACATTTGCAATCAACGAGATGTTCAACATGTATCAAAAGATCTCATTTGATTTTGAGATTTTGAGGTTAAAATTAAATCGTGAGTGGCTATGAAATAAGCGGACACAACATTATTGAGGTAATGACAGCTGAGCGATCACAAAATAAGAAGTAAAGTGTAAAACCTATACTTTGAAAGAGATACCTACACGACAAATAAAGTTTCAGCGATGTTAGAAAAAAAAGTACACATTCAAGCCTTGTCTATAAGAAATAAAGGCCACAATTTTGACAACTAGTGTTTTTACTATAATGTGAACCATATGTCATTCGTTCCAAATTGGCTGACTTATAAATAGACAAGGCGGAACAGTGAGCTCAAGGTTAGTTAACCTTGAGCTCACTGTTCCGCCTACAGTATAGTACAGTGATTTATAGTGGCAAGCGCACATAAGTTTATGTGCGCTTGCTGCTTTAAATCACTATACATCATTAAAAGGCTGCACACAATCGGATCTGCCGGATTTGACGCATACGACGCCATACTTTCAGACGACAAAGTTACTTAATTACTAATAAAAAGCAGTTAAGAAAGTCAAGCTTACAGGGTAAGGGCGTTTAGTAGTTGAGCAAATTTGCATGACACTAGAAACGCCCTAAACACTGTTAATATTTGTGTAATATGTACTAAAAAATATCTCCGTAAATCGATTTAAAATGATTTTATATAAAATCATAAACATTTCATAGTTTTTGTAGAAATAAAGCTTTGTTTTATCAATTTAGAAGTATTTTATCGCTGAGCAGATAATTAAAGAAACATGAATATATTATTTACATTTAGTTAAGGTTAGTTCTCGTTTTAGGTTAACCCAAGTTTATATCGAATAATGTACATCCAAAAACACAATTATTCATAACTTTTTAAAAGGAAATAGGCTCTACAAAAATAAATTTATCCACTGTAATTGCATAACATTTGAAATGCATTTTTAGTGGCCCGACTAGTAAGCAAATACGTCCTTTGATGTAATCAGTCCAATTATTTAGGTCGGTAGGGTAATATTCACTCACATACAGGTATTGAAACATTTGATACAAGACGACTACGTGTGGCACTTACGCACAATACATGCTGACTTACGCACAATACACTGGGTCTTTACTGTGCTAGACGCTTAGATCGACTATGGAACTGTCAGTGACTTTTTATACCCGACTGTGACAGAAGGAGAATAATGTTTTTCAAGCTGTGTATGCATGCAGATTTCCTTCGCACGCGCTACAGTCCAATTGCTGGATTTTGACAAGTGCGTTGTCGCTGAATTTGTCAGAATTGTGGTACTAGTGATATAGCATAGGCTACATAAAATTTGAAAATGGCGTCCGCCAATGAAAAAAAGGAGGGGGAGAGTAAGGTAAAATAAGGTAAGAATAACAATATGGGTATCATATGAGAGCTAGTGAAATAAATTTTGCAGTAGCGTATTTTGTTTTTTTAATAAGTAGTCATTTCTTGTTGAGATCCCATTTAAAACGATTTGGGGACTTTAAATCAAAATAAGCGCAATCATCCTACTAGCGTCATCCTGGTTGGGCACTCGCACGCGAGGGCCCAAGGTCCGCTTTGGACCATGATCCAGGATGTGGCAGATCAGGTAATTACACTGGAGCGACTGCCATCTGACCTCCGTGACCCTGTTTACAAAGGACCTACCAGTTTGAATCATGGTTACACATGCAGTCGCCTGAATGTGCAGGTTTCCTCATGAAGTTTTTCCTCACTGTAAGAGCATCGGTTCAACCAACTTATACATAACTCAGAAAATTAAGCTTATACGTTGACGTAAAAATGAAATATAAATATTGTCTGTTGATAACTAGTAAAAAAATAACTGTCATTTGAAGTGTCCGTTGAAGTTGTTCCAGACATGGGCCTTAGGCGTTATTTTGTATGATAGCGGAGTGGATTCATCAAGGTATTTTCGACTTTAGCAGTCTTACTCTCTCAAGCTCGTAAACTAAAGTGAGCGAGAAAGACTCCTAGTCCTAAAGATATAATTGCTCACATAGTAGGGCCCGTGGGATCAACAGCACTTGCTGGAATCACATCTGTGGCCGAATCCTGATGGATGTGTATCAATAATATATGATGTCAAATGGCTTCAAATACTGCGCTATTTATAATGTGTTTGCTCATCTAATTTTCCGCAGAAAATTTCCAAAAACAAAACAGCCCTACTAAAAATTCTCGTCTGTGTTATATTTTTGCTTGTTAAGTTTTTACATTTGTTGTTTTTTTTTTAATTTGCCGTGCGATTTTTTTGTTTACATTTGCGATAGAGGGAACCCAAAATTGGCAAAGAGTTTACCTAAAACAGAAAAAAAACAAGTGAATCTTTATAAATTACTAGGTGTTGCCAGCGAACTCGTCGGCATAGACACGAGAAGGTACAAAATGACTCATACTCCCACCGCAGTAATCATGGCCTCTTACAATTACTAGCTATTAATTGCTCGCTTGACACACTGATACAAAACAACTCAAACTCCAATTGCAGTATGTAATCAAGACCACTTCTTTGTACATTGTCGTATGGTTAAGAGAGATCACCTGTATCTCTGGATGTAATCGTACTATCCTGTTTTTTATACAAACTGTGCTGACATTAACAAACACAAAAATTAATAATGCAATTTGGTGCAGTCGTTAGAAAGTTATGCACTAATGGTATTAAATATGAAAGTAGCTGTCAAAATAAATATTTTTACAGCTACTTCTTATAACGCATGGAAAAATCAATCCTTATGTTCTATGACGCGCAAATGATTTTCAACCGTAAGGTGATAAACCACTTCCTGGGCTGACCGTACATATTAATAATAATAATATAATATAATAAATTGTTCCAACAAACACACCAATTACCTAGCCTCATACTAAGCGTGAGCTTGTGCTATGGTGACTAGGATAACGGACAGACATACTTAAATACTTTTATAAACAACCATGACTTAGGTACAAATGCTCGTGCTCATCACACAAACATTTGCCCCTTGCGGGATTTGAACCCGCAACCGCCTGGTTTAGAAGTCCGTGGCGCGAACCACTACACTAAGACGGTGGACGGTATATTACCACTATAAAAACTACTGCCAGCTGCAGCATTGCATCAAAAATTCGCAGTGTGCATACCCACTAACAATTCGAAGTCACAGTGAAACGTAAAACTCGTATACATCGAGAAGTGCCCAAAATAAAACCGTCCGACTCACCTGTCCACACCGTTTCGCGCCAAAAAAATACTGGCACAATCGGAACTCGCTGAATTCCAGGGTAAAATTTATTGCCCTACCCATATTTTAGGCGGAACCAGCACACATTTGGCTTATCGGTGGGACTCTTCCTAACCTCTCATAACTTATGAGACCCGAGATCTTTTTTTAAATGGGACTCCCTTTGTTGCGAGAAAAGTTTTTTTTTCGCGAAAGGGTGCCAAGGGCTGCAATTTTTTATGCAAATAAACTGGCGGTAATTTTGCGGCGTAATCCTGAAGGTTTTGGGAGGTACTTTTTTTTCCTTTTTCTTCTCGAACAAGGTATTTAATAATAGTAATAATATGTTTCAACAATCACACCAATTACCTAGCCCCAAACTAAGCGTGAGCTTTTGCTATGATGGGACTAGGATAAAGGATAGACATACTTATAATACGTTTATAAGCATCCATGACTTAGGTACAAATGCTCGTGCTCGTCACACAAACATTTGCCCCTTGCGGGATTCGAACCCGCAACCGCTGTTTTTGTAGCCCGGAGCGCGAACCACTACACCAAGCCTAATTTTAATGTTATTTTATTTACTTACGTACCTAAACCTGACGACGACCTAAAGACGATCTTTAGTTCTCTAGTAAAAAGTTGGTACAATAATCTTGGAGTTCACCTATACGTGTTTTGAGTTGCGTGCGAAACGCCGTAGCAAGCGCACGCGTGTTGGCTAGCACTCGGACTCGAGCTCTTAACGCCTAACTTTGTGCAACTACCCTCCATTATCATGAACGAGAATAGTGATGGAAATAACGAAAGTTTAAGTGAAACAAGTGATGCTGTTGTAGAGGAATGTGAGAAAGAAATGCAAGATATTTTGGAATGGGATAACATGGGAACTGAAAGCATAGAGGTACAGAGCCAGGTACAGCAACAAATGAAGCTACTTAGAAATACTCAAGTGGAGAAGAGAGGTCGTGAAGAAAGCGAAGAAGGTGAAGGAAACTATGAAGATGAATTTATTACAGTAACAAGAAGACAGCCAAAGCGCCTTAACAGAAGTAACTCGAATAACCAATCTACAATTAGAAGCGCAGCGAAATCAGGGGACGAAATCGAGGTGTGTATCACTTCTCTTCAGATATTACCCAAACAGATGGCACTAGCTAAGCTACTTAAGACGAAAAAAAGATTGATAATATTCTGAAAATTAAGTACAAAAGTCCATATAAGGTTATTATTCAAGTACAAAGTAAAAACGAGGCCGAGAAAATAATCAAATGCCGTCAACTTGCTGAAATAGGTTGCAGATGTCAAATTTTATCTGAATTAAACCTGTCTTATGGTGTCGTCAAGGGTGTTGATCTGGAAATAGAAGACAAAGACATGGTACAAATATTTCAAACGGATGTCGAAATTGTATCGATAAATCGCTTGAAACGCTTAGATACACAAGGCAAATGGGTGAATAGCGAAACCATACGCATTTGTTTCAACAACCCAACGATACCGGAATACGTCTATGCTTATAGTTGCAGATTCAAAGTAGAACGATATGTTTTCCCTGTAACGCAATGTTCCGGATGTTGGAAGTTTGGACACCCAGTGAAGTTTTGTCCTACCATGAAGATCAAATGTCCAAAATGTGGTGACAACCACGTCAACTGCGAGACAAAAGATATTAAATGCCTCAATTGCAAAGGGAATCATATTGTTCTTGATAAGGCTTGCCCACACTTCCTACGAGAGAAAAAGATACGCAAAATAATGAGTGAGCAAAACCTCACATATCGAAAAGCATGGCAACTGGTTGTGAGTGACAAAGAGAGTGTACATAATAAACTATATAGAATGGATAATACTGATAGTCAATCCGTAATTTTACCAACAACATCTTACCCAGCCTGGACTAATAGCGAACAGAGATCATATTCCAATATCATTACTACAGCAATAATACACCGAGAAGATACAGATTTAGATGAAAAACGTAGGCAACCAGTTAAGCTGATAAAAAAAAGAAAGCAAAGACAGACCTACCTAAGAAACTGAAGAAAATCGGAAGGGAGCCACAACAAAATTCTTTTGAAGAGAGTCAAGAAAGTGAAGAAATATCGAAGGATGAAAATGAAGAGAATCAACAAAGTCATTGTGATAAACCGAAAACAAATTTTGAATTGATAAAATTATTCAAAAAATTTAAAGATATTTTTGTATCTAATTTAGAGTTGAATGAAAAGTTGCAATCTATATTTAGAGTACTGTATGCTGAAGTGAAAATATTTATAACTAAGTTTATTTCAAGTGCTGACTGTATTCAATCATTTTTGCGTTTCTTTAATGGGTAGTACAACCTACTCTGTAACCGATTTTAATATATTGCAGTGGAACTCACAAAGTCTAAGGCCAAAGGTAAGTTGTCTTAGTGCACTTTTAACTCAAGAAAAGATTCATATAGCTATTATCAGTGGACATGGCTCGAGGAGGAATCGCCTCTCTATATCAGCGAATATAATATTTTTAGAAAAGATAGAATGGATGGGTACGGGGGAGTGGCAATTTAACTCATAAGTCCGTTCGAACACGTGTTTGTCCTATAGTAATATCTAATCATAGTATAGAAGTGATATGTGTAAAAATGCTTAACTGTAAAAGTATCGAAAATGTTATATCCGTTTATTGTCCTTCATCAATTCGTACATCTTCATGTGATTGGGATGATTTGCTTACACGTTTTAAAAGTAAGACCGTGATAGCTGGCGATTTTAATGCCCACCACACTAACTGGTCATGTAAAAATTACACCAGAGGTTTTCAAATATTTAAATCTTCGTTAGAAAATGAGTTTGTATCTTTAAATGACGGACGCCCTACTCGAGTTAAATTAGTGAATCAAACAATTCAAGAGTCGTCACCAGACATAAGTTTTGTATCGTCTGACATAGCCACTGAATTTACTTGGCGAACGTGTAACGAGAATCTGGGTAGTGACCATCTTATAATAAAATTATCCATAAACTATGATCACTCAATAAATTTCATCAAGAAAAATATTTTTAAATTAGCAAATTGGAAAGATTATACAGACGACTTACACCTAGCTTTTATAAATTACTCTTATGACGACTCTAACAATATTCAAAGTAAATATGATTATTTCAAAGCACAAATTAAAAAATCATCTGAAAAAAATATTCCGTTTTATAAAATTTGTACTAACGTACAAACGAAATTTAAGCCAAAAAGCAGTAGATCTTGGCCTCCGACATTAAAGTGCGCCATTCTTCCCTATTCTGTGCCAAATCTGACCAGTCGGGCACTTCTAGCTCTTTCAGGTCTTTGGCGACTTCATCCTTCCAGCGATATCTTGGACGCCCCACCGGCCGGCGGCCGGAAGGTTGACCAAGATAAGCTCTCTTTGCGGCTCGATCCTCTCCCATCCTATCCACATTTCCTAGCCAGCGAAGTCGGGAAGATTTTATTTCTCCGATGATGTTCGGCTCAGACACTAGCTCTTCTATCTCTCTGTTGTACCTACGCCTCCATGCCCCATCTTCTCCTCTTGTTGTTGGTCCCAGAATCTTCCGCAATATCTTTCGTTCTGTCACTAAGAGTTTGTTCTTCTCCTTCAAAGTTAACGTCTAAGTTTCGCACCCGTACATTAAAATCGGCCTAACGACTGTTTTATAAATCCGAATTTTAGTAGTTCTGCTTATTAACTTGGACACTAACACCTTGTGAAGGGCTGCTGTACATCTTAGGGCCTTGACTATGCGGATGTCGATTTCGTCCTCCCTCTGATTTGTGTCAGTAATCGTACACCCGAGATATTTGAACTTGTCGACACCCTTGTAAGTTATTTTATTCACATGAAGATCTTTTCTCCTGGCCCTGAGGTCTTTGTACCGTTTCATGTGAAGATATTCAATCTTCTCATGGCTGATTCTGAGACCCACACGCTTTCCTTCTTCCTCCAGTGTCTCTGTCATTTTGACTACCTCCTGTTCACATTGCCCAAGGATCGCAAGGTCATCAGCATACCCTACAATTTTGTGCTTTCCGTTCAATTCTACTCCCCCATCTATCAGTAGGATTTTTCGGATGATGTGTTCGAGAGCCAAATTGAACAGAACAGGCGAAAGGGCGTCCCCCTGCTTGAGTCCGGTAACCACTTCAAACTCCTCAGTCATTTCCCCTCCAACTCTAACCCGCATTTTACTTGTTCCCTTAGCTATCTTGATCATTCTCACAAGCTTTTTCGGTACTTAGAAAGATGTTATTATCTGGTAGAGTGTCTCTCGGTCGATACTATCGTATGTTTTGGTGAAATCTACAAATAGACAATGGACACTTTGGGCATACTCCCACCGTTTTTCCATAATTTGTTTCAGAAGAAACATTTGGTCCACTGTGCTGCGGTTTCTGCGGAAGCCACATTGATAGTCTCCGAATATTTGCTCTGCATAAGGTTCTAAGCGGGCAAGTATAACGTACGAGAGCACTTTATATGCCGTCGGCAGCAATGCAATCCCTCTGTAGTTTCCGCATTTCTTTCTGCATCCCTTCTTATGTATAGGGCAAATAATACCCACATTCCACTCGATAGGTTGTTGTTATTCTTGCCAGATTCTACGTATTATTTCATACAGACAAGATTGCATTACTCCCCCCCCCCCCATATTTCCACAGCTCACCCGTTATACCATCTATGCCAGGGGATTTATGGTTTTTAAGCCTCATTATTGCTTTGCGAACTTCGTCAAAGTCCGGCGGCTCCCCATGATGGTCGTAATCCTGGTCTTGGCAAGTGTTTGAAACTATTGGGGTTTGGTCAGTGACCGGAGGGTAATTAAGGAGTTGTTGGAAATACTGGCGCCACATAGTCTTCTGCTTTTCGGGATCCGAGACAAAGTTCCCTTCTTCATCTTCGAGGAGTTGTGTGACAGGTTGGTATGCCTTTTAATTATTCTCACCTCTTGATAGAACTTGCGTGATTCGTTCGATCTTATTACCGTTTCAATATTATTTAATATTCCTATCAGATGATTTCTCCTTGCTTTTTTTACTAGCCTTCTGAGATCTCTTCTTGCTTCTTGGTGTTTTCCATCCCATCTACTGTCTTGTTCAGCCAGTGCCTTGTACGCTCTTTTTCGCTCCATTGCCATTTCGCAATCTTCATTCCACCATTTCCTTCTTTTCTGTCGCTTCTTCTTGCCAAGTACTCGAATCCCTACATCTTTGACGATTTGTTTTGTTTGTTCCCAGTCCGTGTGTATGTCCACTGTTTTATCTAACTCCGCAAATCGATTGTTCAGCTCCAGGTTGAATTTAAGACTAGTTGGTTTATCTTTGAGACTATCAGTATTGATCATTGGTTCTCTAAGGGTTTGTTTATATCTTGTGGTTTTGATTTTAGCCTTTACTTTCACACCCACCAAATAATGGTCACTGTCACAGTCAGCTCCACGGTACGACCGTACATCCTGAACCATGCTTTTGTGTCTCTCATCTATCAGCACATGATCAATTTGGTTCACCGTTCTGCCGTCACGGGATTTCCAAGTTCCTAGATGGATGGCTTTGTGCGGGAACATTGTGCTTTTGATGATTAAAAACCTAACCGGCTAAGCCCGATGGGCTCGCTGACCAACGACGGGTGTGGTCCTCCAGCATTTCGGGGGTTGTACGGCGGGTTAACAGCCCTCCTACGGAAAAATTGTTACGAAACCGACAAAGAAGAATGAACGATCCGATCCCAACGACGACTTATGGCATGGAAATTTGGACCTCCGATTAGCAACATGGAATGTATTAAGTTTGTATAGGCCGGGAGCATTGTACCAAATGAATAAGGAACTGCAGCAATATAATATCCACTTCGCAGCTTTACAGGAAGTCAGATGGCCTGGACAAGGAGAGTGCGTTGTAGAGAATGGTTCACTGTTTTTGTACAGTGGGCCTGACCACGGAAAGCACGAATATGGCACTGGGTTCCTGGTGAGCAAGAAAGCAGTGGACAGCGTTCTCAAATTTGTCCCTGTGTCGGAAAGAATATGTCTGCTAAGAATTAAAAGTAAATTTAATAATATATCAATACTGAACGCCTATGCACCGACAGAAAAAGCTGATGATGAAGACAAATATAGCTTCTACGAAGATCTCGAAGCTGCATTCGATCAGATCCCGGACTACGACACCAAAGTACTGGTAGGGGATTTCAATGCTAAAGTCGGACGCGAAGAGGCTTACCTCTCCACAATAGGTATGTACAGTAAACACCCAAAATCAAACGATAACGGCTTGAGACTGATATCCTTTGCATATTCAAAGTCTATTGTCATCAAAAAAGCTATTGGACCCCAGCATTATCACAAATAGTAGCACAACGTAGATTAGCATTAAAATATTTTAGGCGCAATCCGACCCCCCAAAACTTAAATATATTGGAATCTAAAACAGCAGAAGCCCAAAGTATGATTAAGAAAGCGAAGTCAGAATCTTGGCAAAAGTTTTGTACGTCTATAGATGGCAGTAAGTCAATAACTGATATGTGGCAAAAAATGCGTTGGCTGAAAGGACATCGTCGATCAAAACAGCAGCCCTCAGATGAAAAACTGGAGGAGTTGTTGTGTTCTCTTGCTCCTGACACAGTAATAGAAAATAAACCTACTATTGAATCCAATAACCGGTTATTAGAATCATATTTTACTATCCAAGAACTCAAACACTGCCTTTCTAAAAAAGATTCGGCCCCTGGTGGGGATGAAATCACATACTCCATGATCTTTAATCTTCCTGAAGTGGGACTTACCATACTGCTGAAATTATATAATGACATTTTCCGATCAAGTGTGATTCCTCACCAGTGGACAAATATAAAAGTTGTGCCTATACCTAAGCCAAACACTGATAGTAATTCAGAACCTAAATTGAGGCCTATTTCACTAATTTCTTGTCTAGAATGGTATGTAGAAAAAAATAAAATTATTTCAACTCGTTCTACGGGCTTTCGTAAGTCCCAGTCTTGTATTGATGCCTTGGCACGTCTGATTAGCTACATACAAATTGGTTTTTCTAAAAATGTCCCAACTCTTGCTTGTTTTTTAGATATAGAGAATGCATACAATAATGTTCTAGTTAGTAAAATTGTAAAAATCCTCGATATATTAATGTTGGGTCTTTAATTTGCCAATATTTTTGGGCCTTTTTAAGTCATAGATGCTTGCAAATTAATGCAGGCACAAAGAAAATAGTTAGATATACGAACATGGGTCTTGCCCAAGGAGATCTAATTTCTCCTTTAGTTTTTAGTATTGTGACCGCTAAAATTTGTCATGAAATAAGAAACGTAATGGTAAGTCAGTATGCCGATGACTTTGTGTTTTACATAAACGTGATAAAAATGTACTTAACTGTGAAAATTACATTCAAAGTAGCATTAACGCTATTATAAAATCTTTACAGGAGTTAGGATTAGAACTATCAATAAGTAAAACAAAATTCTGTCTTTTTAGCCGGGGATATAGACGACAAACTGTTAATTTAAAAATCCAAAACCATTTTATTTTGTCTGAAGATTGCATTAAATATTTGGGTGTTTGGCTAGATAGATCTTTGCATTGGAGAAAGCACATTAACGAAATTTACGAAAAAGCACAAAGATTTTTAAATATTTTGAAAATTTTAGCGGGGTCTGGATGGGGTGTTCATATTCCCAGCTGATTCATATCTAATCTTAGATACTTAAACAACAGTAATACATATTATTCGTTTATTACGTGATAGACAGTGGAAACGAAATATCGATAACTTGATACAGCCCTAGTGTAAAACGAAAATTATTTCTTTACACAATATATGCGTCAATTCTGCATTATGTGTATTGAATATTTGCTTCTTACATTAATAAATGTTTAAGGAAGTGAATTATTAACGAAACGAAACGCATTGGCAAAAATAAACCTAAAATAGGTGGTGGTGTCCATTTGGAACAATTTACCTGTGAAATGAACATTTCTCGGGGTTATTTCGCTGTGTCGTACAACAATCATTTACTGAACAAGTCACCATGATTCACCAAGAAATATTTTAAAAAATATCCACGATTTCATGTAATATTTGAAAAATTAAAATAGCTGAAATTCTCAGCGTGCCGATAAGTGCCGACAAACTGTTTGACAGTTTCAAAAACGGTTCTGTTACATCGCATCACACATCTCTTTTTATCATACAGTTTTGCAGATGGAGGCATCTCGCTCGCTCAGCCCTTTGTTCCTCTATTCCGCTAGGTATATTAACTTTATGGTCTAGAAGCAGCCTATTCACTCTTTTCTTAAAGGAATCCAAATCGTAAAGATTGTAACAATCTTGTCTTCTTTAAAAAAACGTCATATCAGATACGATAACGTGTTGTCAATAAAACATATTACTACCAAATTGGCTGTTATAGATAAAAAAAAATACGTTTTCAACACGTAAATGAATCGTGGTTTTATCTTTATTTGTAAACACGATTTAGACACACATCAAAGGCGTGAATCTTAACGTTTTTAAAAAGACAGATAAGATGGAAGCTAAAAGTATATTAGTTTCTGCATACATTGCAGGTATGATACTGACATAGTTCATCGTCAGTAAGCGCCAGCGCGCGACAGACAGGCCTACCGCGCGGAACTAAAGATGCGTTTGAAATTGCTCATTTATACTCGCCAACTATGACACGCTGCATCGAGCAATTCAGGTACCTAATTCCGAGATCAATCAAATCGAAATCAGAATCGAGTGGAGATCATTTAACATTAGCTCGAACTCGATGGCATCGGTGGCAGGCCTGTGTATCTTCCCGCGTAGGTAGCAAAAACGTAGCTACGCACGGCGACCCCTTGGTAAGGGACTAAACAGGTTGGGTGTCGCTAGCCGACAGCGACATGCTCCCGCGTTTTATTTACCGGCGGTGCGCGACACTAAGTTGCTGGTTGGACGAGCGTGAATAAAGTCCTAGAAAGATGCGCTAGATGGCGTAAGTAGCTTCTTGTGGCAGTCAACCCTATCGCGTTGCGTAATAGTACGTCACTGAATAGGTTTAGTGTATTATGAATCATTTTCCAGAGTTATAAGAATGAAATTATCTTGCAATGTATTTCTGTAGGTGTCTACACGAAAATGTGCTTGAGTCAGAGGCGAACTGAATTACACCATATCGTTAACAACATTGAGTAGATATTTCTTTGAATTTCATTGCAAAGTCATACTTCTGGACGAAGTACTAGTACTTATTCTGTGTCGGTAGTAATGATTTAACGGCGGTTCTCGAAGTCAATGAGGGATTTTCAAACAGCTCAAAATTTTAGTTTAATTGTATGTTAATAGATGGCGCTATTCATCTTATGTATAACAATAATGCTTCAAAATCATTGAGCATAAAACAATAACAAATAATTGTAATATTATGTGTAAGGCATGTAGTGGAAGTACTTATGTTAAAAATGAGTGAGTTTCAAAATGCAAATTAATTTTCTTTACGGAAAAACGTCTTGATGATCAATATATTGTTTAAACAATAAATACCTGTTAGTACTTAAGAATCTAAAATAAATAATAAGTGCTGAAACCAGCCTTTTTCTTAAATAAAAATCTACCTCGTTGTTCAGCGCCATCCAGCGGATTTCTAAGTACTGATTTTTGACACTAGGAAAATCCCTCATGAGTTCACTATTTGACCACAACTCGACTGGCGCTATAATAGATTTGTAGAGTATCAAATTACTGATTTGATTGTGATCGTAAATCGAACTCGTCAAGAGTAAGTCTGTAGGTTAGGGTGATGGCAACATGCAACTTTTCGCTGAGATATGGCCACACAATACCATGCAATATGGAGCAACTCTAAAAAAACTAGGTCCTAATGGAGCAACTCTAAAAAACCTTGTCCTAATGGAGCAACTCTAAAAAAACTAGGTCCTACGGGCCGGCCTATTCGTCTCTCGAAAACGAGATGTAGCTATACATAAAAACTATATAGAAAGAAAATTAAATAAATTCATACCGATTGGGTATTCGAAAAATTCAAATATAAGACATTGAGTTATAGAATCCTTATTAGGAGCAATTAGAAGCAATATTTCCAAAACAATTGCTGCAATTTATTGTGGTTGATCCAGATTACGCCAGGTTGATCAATTTGCCGAGCAATTATTGGCAAAAAAATGTCCCTGTAAGAGTACCATGTTATGATAACTTGAATAATCGATTTAAATTTTTAAAGATTTAATAAAAGAAATCTCAAACGGGTAAAATACCTCAAGTAATCCACGGACTTTATTTTTAACCGGCTTCAGAAAAGAAGGTTGTTAAATGTTCAACTGCATGTACTTTTTTTAATAATGTTGACTGATAATCTTAATAATTAAATATTTTTTGATATCTTTTTTAATAATGTTAATTTCTTAAAAACTTGCAAAATAATTGCTTAAGTTATAAAAATATAATAATGTTGACTGATTTCTCCGCCGGTTATGTTTTTTTTTTTAATTCTTATTTCATGCATGCAGGAGAAATCGAGGGAACTCTTCCGATTTCAAAAGAGGAGGAGGGTAGATGTGTGACTGTATGTATGGTTTTTCTTTTTTTTTATTTGATTGTAAATCAATACTTAAAATTCAATTTTTAATTGAAAGTCCATAGGTACTCTTAAGGTGGGCCCATTGTCACCAAATTTGATGGTGTGGTCCTAGGGGAATCGAGTAACTCATCAGATTTTATAGGTTCGTAGACAAAATTAATGAATGTCCCTATTTTTATTTTGTTACGGAACCCTAATAATAAACAATACGTCCTATCATGAGCAGTTGCGTGCAAGGATAACTGGCGTAATATTGATAAGATTAATTTCATCTCAAGGAAACTACACACGCAGACATCACTCAGTCTCTTAATCGAAATGACTATGCGAAATGCCATAAAGTATATATTTAATCGACCGGCGAGTCATCAATCAAACCAAGACCGGACTCTGTAGAGCTATGACAGTTTTAAAATACTCGTGCCTTCTTGTTATCGCATCTTTATTTGTACACAATGAAGCATCACGAATACTGGCCGTATTTCCTACACCGTCGATCAGTCACCAAGTGGTGTTTAGACCCTTAATCATGGAACTAGTGAAACGCGGCCATGAAGTGGTACTCTTAACAACAGATCCAGTCTTCAATAATGGTGGAGCACCGGCCAATTTGACCGAAATTGATGTGCACGACATTTCTTATGATATATGGAGAGAAAACTTCCTGAAAGGACAAGTGACATCAGGCAACAAAGACGACTTGACAAATCAAATAAGTGTTATTTTTGAAATAATGATAAACGTGTTTGAAGCTCAAATGACAGTAGAAGAAATGCAAGCCATATTAAAGGATAAATCACAGAAATTCGATTTGCTGTTACTGGAAGCTTACTTTGTCCCGTTGCTTTCCTTGGCGCATAAGTACAAAGCGCCGGTTATTCAAGTTAGTTCTATGGGTTCAATTGACCATATATTGGAGGCGATTGGGGCGTCAACACACCCGCTGATTTATCCCACTTGCATTCATCAGAAATTGAACGATTTGAGTCTATGGGACAAAGTAAGTGCACTCCATCATACGTATAAAAACCAGAAAGCTATAGCTCAGTATGATGATATTTACAACAGAAAGATTAAACAGATATTTGGAGCAGACACACCTGCGATGCATGAATTACAAAACAAAGCAGATATGTTGTTTTTGAATATCCATCCTATTTGGGAAAGAAATCGACCTGTACCGCCTAACGTGATTTTTATGGGAGGAATGCACATAAAACCTGAAAAAGAGCTTCCAGAGGTATTCACAAATTATCTAGAAATCAAATTTTCCGTAAAGATTTTAACAGTATAATATAAAACCTGAGGCACTGATGTTAACCCTTCTAAATAACAATTTGACAACAGTTATTTTAATGTGATGTTAAAAACAGCACAAAATAAATCCACTTCATTGTTTGTATTGATTTCGTTTTGGAAAGTCAATTTTAATATTTCGACAAAGTCTTAAATTTTTATTAAATGAAAAACATGACTTATTTCCATTAATTTACCTTTGCACCTACTAACACCATGTATTTTGTTCTGTTAACAAGGATCTCAAATCATATTTAGACTCATCCAAACATGGAGTCATTTATATCAGCTTTGGGACAAACGTAGAACCGTCTCTGCTGCCTCCGAAGAAAATACAAACAATAATTAATTCAGTATCAAAGTTACCATACGATGTAATATGGAAGTGGAACAAAGATGAATTGCCTGGAAAGACACCTAATATCAGAATTTCAAAGTGGTTGCCACAGTCCGATCTTTTGCGTAAGTACACAGTATTTTCTACCTTTATTAACTTAGGGATATATTTTATTGTATTAGTCAAATCTGTCTCTTTACATCTGTTCAGAACATTATCTAAGATGTTTATATAAACAAGTTGTAGTTCAATTCAAAAAGAAATTATTTGGTGGCTAGACATTTATTAAGGCATGCTTATATTCCCTATTTTTCTTTATTTTAGTATAAAGCTGAATCAATCCTTTTTCTATTTTTGATCAAAAGTCAGTTGTAAGTATATTTTTGGAAATGCAGAATTGCAGAGCAACTCCGTCAAGAGATCGTTTTGAAGACTATAAATATAAAAAGACTATTCACTCAAAACTATCTACTACTGCACCTATGTGCAGTAGACCTATGCTTTCCCCAAGAATCTTTACAACTTGCGCCGTCCTCATCTTCATTCCATCTTGAAGGAGGCAGTACTTTGCTATTAGGGCTTTTGATTATAGTTTATTTTTATTTTTTAGGACACCCAAAAGTCAAGCTGTTCATCACTCAAGGAGGGCTCCAATCAACAGATGAAGCTATAACAGCCGGAGTACCCTTGATCGGAATGCCAATGCTTGGAGACCAATGGTTTAATGTGGAACAATATGAATACTACAAACTCGGTCTCAGGGTAGACATGGATACGATATCAGAAGAAAAACTCGACAACGCGCTCCGAACCATTTTGAAGGACGACAGGTTGGTTACATAAGTATTTTTTGTCGTTCTTAATATTAACAAAAATATAACATAGAGGTACTTAATCTTTTCAGTGTCGACTTACTCCTATCAGTCAAACAAATAATTGTATTACTTATCTAGTTCGTAATGGTCGATTAAATCATAAACTGTACTTATATACATAACATTTCTACGATTCCTAGCGATTTCTTCAACGCAAATGCCGTATTTAAAAAAAAACATAATTACTGTTTCACATACTATATACATATTTTTTAAAAATCTTATTTGGCTATTACCAAAATAAGATTACGAGATCAACAATTTCGGTGACAACGCACAGGTTAGGAGTTGGAATCAACCAGGATTTGTTTGTCTTAGGGTTTGTGTGAGTATGGTGACTTGATCAGTAGGTATAGTGTAAGTGAAAAAAATGTTAGATACCTAATTTATTTAAATGATCAGATAACATCCAGACGTTCAAAGTTTGTTATGTCTGCGCAAACTCGTATCAGACAGATATTTCTTATCTTACAACTTTTTGTATGATAGCCTTGAAAATCGTAATGATACGCAAAAAATATAAACTTGTATTTTAAGATAAAGTAATAAATCAACCAACTTCGTTTACTAATATTATTACATACTTGCTTCGTTTATGAATTGCAAGTCATTTATTACGACTAGTAAGTATTTCCAGTGACTTTGCCCGCGCGTAATTTACCACATTTTTGTACTTTAAAAAACATTTTAAAATTAATAACAATCTTTTTCATCATGTCCAGCAGTTGACTGCATTAGGCTGATTATTGCAGTCCACTGCTGCTGGACTTAGGCCTCTCCAAGATTGCAACTTTCACGGTCCTGCGATCCTTGCATCCAGCCACCAGGCCACCTTCCTCAGGTCATCGGTTTACCTAGCAATCTCTTTACCAAACATTATATCGGCTTAGCAATTAAGAAGTGCGGCAATAGGGTAACATACGCATTTAAAATATTAGCCGGGATGATAATTTTCACTGTACAAAGTTTCAGTAAAAAAAAAACATACATTTAATCATTCTAAAATTGTAAATGCCACTATTACTTTAGGTACTAACCAAAATGACGACCATCTTCGTGTAGTGGTTCGGGCTCCGGACCTACAAAATCAGAGGTTGATTCAGATTCAGATTTCATTTATTTGTATAAGATCAAGGTATTAACAGGTGTTATAAAAAATAAAGTGTGCACATACATGTCTTGCCAATTTTTTAGCATGCAAATTTTGTTGAGGATTCAAACCACCCGATCAACAAATGTTTTGCGTATGATGATCAAAAGCATTTATACATACGTAAGTGGATTTTTAAAAACGTTTTGCGTGTATTTTTTGGCGGAGTGAAAAATGTTAAGCAGCATAACAAAGAACACGAAACATAAAACCATTTTAAAAAAAATATATGTTATTATTGAATAAAAATACCACTGTATATTGAAATAAGTTATTATTTTTTAAGCCTTTGACTGCCACGAAACTAGACACAATAGAAAAATATTGTTTGGGGGTCACCGGTGACCACCATGGCGCTCAATGTGTTAAATATAGTTTAAAATAAAGCAAAATTATTTAAACTGAAACACGTTCTAAAACGGTTTATAATAATAATAATAAGTCAGCCTATTAGATCCCACTGCTGGGAAAAGGCCTCACCTCAACTATGAGGAGGAACGAGCCATACTTCACCACGCGGGCTCAGTGCGTATTGGTGGAGGGGTGTATGTAAGGCAAGTGACAAACCTTACTGTCAGAAGTTATCAAGCCGCCCTAGGGCCTCTGACTAGGCTTAACGACTAATACCACAGATATTAGCCGGGACCAACTGCTTAACGTGCCTTCCGAAGCACGGAGATGCTTGTCATGGACGTCACTTAAATGGTCGGAATGGTCACCCATCCAATCACGACCGCGCCGTGGGTTGCTTAACTTTTGGTATCACTACCAAAGCGCTGCCGCCACTGCGCCACAAGCACCTCAAAACGGTTTATTATTATAATATTCCATCGTTTATTTTTCTTAATTTTAGTGTTCGTACCTTTTTACAATTTAAATGTAATTGTTTAAGTTTGAGATGGTTCTATAGACACCAAATTATTAGTGTCAGATGTTTATCTAGCCATAAAAAAATATAATCCTACTAGTGGTTCCCCGCGACTTCGCCCGCAAGAGTTGGATTTTTCATATTTAATCCCCCATTTCACCCCCTTAATGTTTTTATATCGCGACAAAATGTAGCCTATGTCCTTTCCAGGGTCTCGAACTGTGTCCATACCAATTTTCATCTCAATCGGTCACAGACAGACAGACACACTTTCGCATTTATAATATTAGTACGGATTGAAACAAGTTTATTGTTGTCACTACGTTATTGTGGTAAAAAAAACGAGATGGCCTTGTAATAGTTTATCCTAACACTACCACTGTTTTTGTTTAGACTTTGACCACTTCCGTAAAGATAAATCCATCTTATGACATCATTTTTATTATCTGTCCTATCTTTTTTATATCTTGGGCCCTTTTTTACATAATCCTAATTTAGATTGACCTTGTCTATATAGGTAAACATTATGTTTATCAACTCAAATTAGCGTTGTATACCAATTAATTACTGATACCAAATAGACAATGTTTTGAATTTTGAATATAAGTGGTAATTTATCTACTCTACTGTTAAGCAAACCTACGCCTGTGGCGTAGGCCTGTACTTTTATAGTGTGAATGTCCAGACGTTTTATCCCCGTAATATTACTTCATTATATATTATTTTTGACTGCCTCGTTGGTCTAGTATCAGCACGCTGGGTACTATCCACGAGGTCCCGGGTTCGAATCCCGGGTCCTGCGCCTGATCTCTCACACATATTGCGCACACACTTGTGCACTATAATATGTCCCGCGCAGTTGGCTAATATGTAGTGGCTGAATTCTGGGCTGCTACGATGTAATTTTATCGTGTTTTATCGACTCGCTAAGAAGAAGAAGAAGAAGTTGGCTAATCTCTGTTATGGCGGCCGATAGGCCGCCGTAGTCAAAATTCGGCTAGGAGGACATTATTTTATTACTTCATTTAATCGATATTAGCAAAGAATAAAAAATAAGTCAGTGTAGTTATGACGGTTTTTTTTTGTCAAATTCGTTATTAAGAAATCCCTCGAGTAACTCTATACTTTATAATTTGTATGAACCAAATAAAGAAAAAAATATCTTTTCTTTCTTCTATTTTTTTTAATGACTAAATTATTTTATTAAATTATTTTTTATTTTTATTATTTTACTAGCTGTGCCCCGCGGTGTTACCCGCGGCTTATTAGGGAAAATAAATTGCGTAACTATAACTATTTACATTTTTAGAAGCAAAACAATTTAAATTTGAGCATCGGAAAGATCAATTGATGAGTGACAGAACGGGAGAGTAGATTATACTGTCTTAAGTAATTGTTTTTTTTGTCTCGGGTCGTAGAGAACTAGAAATTATTTTACTGCAGCACATCGCGGTAAACAACATTGCGGGACTTATTGTTATCTGCATAAATAAAAAGATTTCTTGCTCTCGACACACGCGAGCAACCCACGTACAGTTGTCCGTGGGAGAAGCAGGGGGTGCCTAGGTGAATGCCGGCTACTTTTAGAGTTTGTCCTTGACTTTTATTTATTGTGATAGAGAAAGCCACTTTTAAAGGAAATTGTAGGCGTTTGAACTGGAAGGGTAAGTTTGTAGGTATTATAGGGATTCTGGGTATCAATACCGTCTCTCCTTTGGCCCCTCCAGTAAGAATGGTAGCCTGGACGATGTGCCTTCTCAGCTCTGTGATGCGTAACCTTGTGCCGTTGCACAGTCTGGGCGCGTCCAGGTTACGCATCTGTATGACAGGCACACCAATTTTGAGTTCCAACTTGTGCGAGGGCACCCCTGACAGGTCGAGGGAATTTAAGAACTCTACTGGGTATACAGTTGCGTCGTCAGTTGTCATCACTGTGTCTATTGACAGGTAGGTCCTCACATCACCTGAAACGTGCTCTAATATTCTTTTATTAATTTTTTCTACCAATTCGTTTTTGGGCGCCATGATAGCTATTTCGCACAACCACTCCTCGCTAGCCAGGTTTTCTTGTAAACTCGGAAAAACCTCATTAATAAGGTTATCTTCCGAGCTAACAACATTGCTAAATAGGCTGTCAAAGGTTATTTGGCCGTTAGTATCCGTCGGCATGCGACCTTCGCCGACCTCGAGAAGCGTTTGTGCGAAAAGTCCTGACTCCTGATCATTGAAGAGCTGGACCCTCATGTTAGTAATGAGCTGTAAGCGCTCTACTTTAGCCCACAACGACGAAGCCTTGAGGCATGCATTTATTTCGTCTGCCGCGGTACCTCGCTCGATAACCGGCAACGTCTGCCGGAAATAACCTGCCAGCAAGACGACCACTCCATCCATTAAGATTCGATTGCCCCGAATGTCTTGCAAGCTGCGATCCAGTGCTTCAACCGCTCGCTTGTGCGACATTGTGCATTCGTCCCACACGATCAATTTGCACCATTGCAATAGAGCACCGCGACTACTACTTTTGCTAATGTGACAAATGGGCGTTTCTTCACTTGCAAGGTTCAGCGGAAGCTTGAATACTGAGTGTGCAGTTCTGCCACCACTCAGCAAGGTTGCGGCTATTCCGGAAGACGCAACAGCTAGCGCAACCACTTTGTCTTTGCGCAACTGTGCCAGCAGCAAGTTCAGTAAAAAAGTTTTGCCGGTGCCCCCTGGTGCGTCCAAGAAAAAAAGACCCCCTTGTCCGCTAGCTACGCGGTTTGTTATTAAATTGAAAATTTGCCTTTGCTCCGGCAGTAACAGGGGCTCTGTTTGCGTGACTTCAACTCCCAAAGCAACAGTATCATAACCAAGCTCTCTGACCAAATCAGTGGACAGCTCTTCCGTTCTTTGTGGGGCAGGCATACTGAAATGGGGCAGTAATTTTCCAACCATCGCAAAAATTTTATCCTCGATAAGTTTCAGCGCTTCGTTTAAAATTATTTCATCGTTGGCTACGGCTATCCCTTGGTATCGGCGAGCAATGTCTTCTGACAAAGCGTTTTTGTACTTGTCCCACAGTTGCCGGGGGTTGGAGAGTCCGCAGGTGCTTATGATAATCGCAAAGAGCTCTCTCAACGTAGTCGCTGACCGGCACAGCATGGCGTCCTCCATCGTTGCGTCCCAGTGGCCGTCGTCTTCAAGCAGCCCCATTGCCTCACATGCTTCTCGGAAAGTGGCTTTTTCCTGCCCATCGACGATTTTGAGCGCTTGAAAACTGGTGGGGCCACGGATTCTAGTCAGCAGCAACCGTACACAATAACACTCAAAGTGTGTTAAGTGTACGGTATAAATTCTACCCAGGGCATCTGAGGCTTTCACTCCAGGCCAACCGTTGACAGGTGCGCCCTGCACGCGACGTTTCCATTCTTTTCGTGACGCATTCCAGGTGTAATATCGTGGCACTTCTGCATATAACAACGTCCGCTCAAACTCGTCTCCCAGACACAGGCGGAAAAATGCGGTGAGGTGGTATGGTAATAGGCGGTGTTGTAACTCGGTCTCGCAGGTTATCCTCTGTAAAATACACGCGCTCGCCGTTTGAGAGGTGCACAGCAAGATGGGTCACTGTTGGGTGCCTTTCATGTAACGGTAAACCGAGTATTCTCCATGCCGCTTCGTTACTACTTACATATCGGCCCGCTCGAAACATCTGCACCTCATCCTTTGGGTCGATCGTAGCGTTGTTCTCCTGTCTCACGGTGAAAATGGCCTGGTCACTACCCTTATTTATGTATTTACATATGTATTTGATAGCCTGGACCGAGCTGCAAAACTCCACATTTGTATGAGAGTCAAAAATTTTGCAAAGCTGTGGTGAATATGGGACCACCCAGCTATTGTCCACAGACACGTTTTCCGCGGTGCCTCTCAGATTAATATTAACAGTACGCCCCCCATCCTGGGGCGCCCTACGCCTATACAACGGGTAACCATTTTCATTGGTTTGCGTATCTTTTAAGAGCGCGCGTGGGTATTTTTTTGTGCATTTTCCGTCCTTCATGCAAGGGGCCGTACGGTTCAGTACTCCGCATGGTCCGTGGATCATGCTTTTAGTAACGGTGTCATATAACTTTTTATCTTCGTTGGGGTTGGGCAACTCTGCAGTAACAGCTTCGTCAATTTGGCTGGGACGCAATTTCTCTTTTAGCCAAACTAATAAATGGACATGTGGCAGACCCCGTTTTTGCCACTCAATGGAGTGCATAAAACGCTGTACGTCACCGAACACCTGACCTTTAGTGAGGAGAGCCACCAGTTTTTGTACCTTCATACGAAAGACTCGAGCGACGATGTCGTGTCGGTCCATTGGTTTTTGACCGGGCATTAACTCCTCTTTTATTTCAGGCCATGCTGGGTTACATGTCATTGTAATAAATAGGTCCGGCCGCCCGTAATTACGGACATATGAAAATGCGTCCTGAGTATACTCATGCAGATAGCGGGGACTGTTTACGAACGACGACGGGAGGATCACCATATGACCCAAGTCATTCGGGTTGACATTGCCGTCGCTTGCAATGGCGTCTTGGAGGTGTACATAACTTTCGGCACGCAACTTGCTCTGATTCAGAGCTATGTAGCGCAGACGCTCGCTCTCCATCTTTACATACATATCCACTAAGAATTGTGATAGTAATGTCCTACAGCGTAGCAACAAATTAAAACTGTTTTCGCGGACCATTATATGGAATGAATAAAAGTCCATGCAGGTTACTTTTTTATTTGCGTTGGTTTGAGGGATATTAAAGTGATATCCCTCTTGTCCCTTCCAGTAAATCAATGGGTACTGTAGGGCATCATAATATCGGTGAGTGTCTGCAATCCTGGTGAGAGAGTCATCGTACTTCCGCCACACAATATCTCTCGGAGCTGTGGGGTCGGCGCCCGCAACCACAGCCGCCACCTCGACGGCCGCCGGTGCGTTGTAGCGACGCGGATGCTGCCCGCAAGGTACGCGCTCTGCGTGTATGACTACCTTGCAACTATCATCGGGCATATTCTGTAGGGCGGATTTAAATTCATGGACCATATTATAGTTATGCAGGACTTGTTGAATTTTAAGAACAGTTGCTCGCTCCACGCCTTGAATGATTTGACACCGTCTGTTAGTCTCCGCGTCATCGTCTCCCATAAAATACACCTGTAAAAATTGTGGCTGTCCATTAAGTGGTGGTAACAATGATCCTATTTTGTGATGTAGTTGGCCTTGCACTGTGAATGTTGGGGAAAATCCAAGCATAGCGAGAATTTTGTCCGCCCCGAATGACGTCATGTGAAAGCATGAGTTGTATTTTTTTACGCGGGTTAGGAACCGTCGAGATTCATCCGTTTCTCCTGCAAATAATGTTTTTAAGGGTTCCACAGGCTCTTCTAAAATAGGAATGGCTACTTTGCCCCCCGAGCAACACATTCCTGCTCTTTCTTCATTCCATTTTAATGCCCCACAATCGCGACACACATTTTCCCTACGGCAAATTTTAATAAGCCTGTGGCTACTGTAATCCAATGTCGCATCATATTCAAAACCACATTTTTCAAATACCTCCCAAGCATTTCTGGTAAATGTTTGCCGGCGCTCTGCTTGATGCTGAGCGACTGCAAGTCGTAGAGTATTTGTCTCATCTGCTGTCATAGAAGCACGCTGATTAGCCATCAGCTGGGCATGCTCTCGCCGTCGAGAAGTTGCTTCATCAGGTGTTTGAATGGATCGCTGAGTGGCCATACGCTGTGCGTTTTCTTGACGCCGAGTAGCTGCTTCTTCGGGTGTCTCTAATGCACGCTGATTAGCCATAAGCTGGGCATGCTCTCGCCGTCGAGAAGTTGTTTCGTCAGGTGTTTCAATTGCACGCTGAGTGGACATACGCTGTGCGTTTTCTTGACGCCGAGTAGCTGCTTCTTCAGGTGTCTCTAATACACGCTGATTAGCCATAAGCTGGGCATGCTATCGCCGTCGAGAAGTTGCTTCATCAGGTGTTTGAATGGATCGCTGAGTGGCCATACGCTGTGCGTTTTCTTGACGCCGAAAAGCTGCCTCTTCAGGTGATTTTGACGCACGCTGAGAAGCTATGCGGATAGAATTTTCCTGACACAGAACATCAGCTTGCGCAGAAGTTTCTCCAACTCTGGCTTCTGCCTGACGTGCTGCTTGTTCACGTCTGCGCTGTTCAGCATGATAAGTAGATTCTTGCTGTCTAGCAATTTTCATGGCTCGAGCTCTTTGTGGGCTCTGCGAAAGATTTGATTTACGTTTGCGAGTCATAATTAGGTACACAAAAAATTACAACAATCCTAATCAAATCCTAGTCCTAGAAATATGTATGAAATATTATTCTATCAAAATAGCTACAAAACTTTTAGCCTATATGATATATTACCACTACTAATAATTGTAACTAAACCTAGTTGAATGACAAAAATATGTACATACTTTTACAAAAAACAAATTAGGTTCATTAAACAACAATAACAAACGAATAAATACTGGTTATTTACTCGTATTAGCAGAATATTTAGTAACAGAATTTTATTTAAATAAATAGACCAAATATTTTTTACTTTAAACTACTTATTTTTAACGAACCCTTAAATAAAATCTTATAAGATTTTTTATTACTTGAGGAACTTTCCAAAAACAAAGAACAAAGAGGACACTCTTTGTTTAAAATTGGAAATAGAACACCAAAAATGGCGGCCGTCCGCGCTCGCGACGCGACTTCACGATGACGACAGGCGACTGGGCGCGCGTAGATTTGCTAAATATGTCTACTGTACCATTAAGTATTCGTCGAAATCTCCATACTCAGTCTGGTTTCCAAGTCCTCCTCACATGCCCATTTCTAAAAAACCTCCTGTGATTCGTGATATTATATTTTCAGCTCAGTAATGCAACATCGTCGGTGTAAAGCATGCTACCAGGGGCTGGTTCATGCATTTCCCTTGTTATGTAGTCTAAGCAGATGGTGGACTTATGGCGATAAGGGCGGTTTTATAATTTTTTTTTAAATAATTATTATTTAAATTGAATGGTATAAAAGGCAATTATGATCAAAATTAAATGCTTGTGAATAATAAAGTATTGATTTGGACAAATATTAATACAGTTCTTATGAAATTACCTTGTTAAGTAATGCACTTCTTTAAAACATTTATTATTACCATAAAAAAGGTTATAATAGGCAAACCTTAAGAGATAGATATATACTCTGGCAAACTTTTATGTAGAACTATTTAAGGCAAACATTTCGGCCATACATTATATTGGTGTAACTCTTACAATTTTTGCAGCGTATGCGAAAATAGCTTGTAAATTACAGATCTTTTTCCGGCTTCTTTAACACTTATCGTCATAACTTCGGTATTTAAATACATATCTTTATGAAATATAGTCTATGTGTTATTCCAATGTATAAGCTAAGTTTGTGTAAAGTTTCATTGAAATCCATTCAGTAGTTTTTGCGTGAAGAAGTAACAAACATACACACACACACGCTGATAAACTTTCGCATTTATAATATTAGTGGGATATCATATGGCTGCTGACTGAACGATGATTTCAGGAAATCTTTTTTTATGGTTCAAAGTTGGTGTTTGCATATCATTTGATTGGGCTTAACAATAGTAGCTCCACTGTAATTAACCGATCTGCGACATCCTGGATCATGGTCAGCAGACCCTGGGCGCCCGCGTGCGAGTGCACAACCGGGATAGCGCAAGGAGGATGATGGGCTTAACAATAGTAGCAACAACAACAATAATACTTTTAAATTGTACTTGTCGAGGCCAACAGCTTGCATCACTGATAGTCAGACTCAGAATGGTCCAAAAACACGCTGGTATATCCTTAACTTTGGTAATCACTACCAAAGCCACATACCTGAAGCACTTCATTAACCAAAGCTTTTTCACAGCTACCGTCAAAATGTGGCGCGTCTCCGAACCCTGATGCGTGATGAACCCCAGACACCCTTGGAGCGCGCAGTATGGTGGACGGAGTACGTGATCCGCCACTCCGGCGCAGGCCACCTCCGCGCTGCTGGCGCTAACATGTCCTGGCTCCAATACTACGAAATAGAACTAGTCAGCTATATAGTTTTAGGTATACTATCTGTGATTACTCTTTCTATTGTAGGTTTGTACTATTTGTATAGTTTAGTTTATAAACAACTAGTTTTTAGTATTAAGGTCAAGAGCAGTTAGTAAGTGGATTGTCGTTGCGTGTGGTAGGTATAATCGTTAAAATTGAATTTTAGAAATTTGTTTACGAATCTTTGTGAAAGCAAGTAAATATTGCACTCAAAACATCAATGCCGCCCCGGCATTCTAAGAAAATTGAATTCCATAAATCTGTTACTTGTGAAAAACGATCTCAAGTTAAAAATAAATGGTCAATTTGCCAAAAAAATATGTTGACTTCATTATTTACTCCTCACATACTTATTTAGTCTTGTGCTCGGGCGCGACAGCAGCACTGGTATTATGTAACATGTCTCAAACATTATCAAAAAGCCATAGCCTTTGCAGCTGTGGCAAAACCAACGAGGCAGTCATTAGTCTGAATACCGCGTAATTCAGACTAATGACTGCCTCGTTGGTTTTGTGGTCAGCACGCTGGGTACTATCCTCGAGGTCCCGGGTTTGAATCCCGAGTCGGGTGAGAGTGTTTGAGTTTTTCTGTCTTGAAATTACTCAGTCACAGCTCCGGAGTCAGGAAGTTGGTGGTGTTAACACCCCCGTGCCTCGGAAAGCACGTTAAGCCGTTGGTCCTGCGCCTGATCTCTCTACGGTCATGTCGGACTGCCGTCTCACCGAATTATGAGAGTGAAGAAACAGAGAGTGCACCTGTGTATTGCGCACATACTTGTGCACTATAATATGTCCCGCGCAGTTGGCTAATCTCTGTTGAGATAGGCCGCCGTGGTCGAAATTCGGCTAGGAGGACATCATCATCATCATTCAGACTAATTAGAAAATTTGTGGAAAATCTAATTAGATTTTCCACAAATTTCCTTTAGTTTATATGTCTCCAGAAAAGTTAGTCAGTATGGTGAGAACTTGTTATAAGATGTTTCTTCTATTCTCCCTCAACGAGGGTAACTTCAAGGTTGTCCGAGAATCCATCTCAAAATTGGTATTCACAGGGGTCACTACTATAGTTTAGGTAGGTACCTAAACTATAGTAAAAGCTGAATCCTTCTTGGAATGGCAGCACTAAGTGTCAAACTATATTTTTCAGGATTAAATATCAGATTTTTATGCACATTAGGTTTCTTTCAAATTCTAAGCGAACACGGTTATAACTTTTAAAAGGGACTTTTATTTTCTATGATAAAAAAATATTTGTTTGGTGATACCCAGATGATACCATTTCAGTTTTATTTAAATTTTTCACCTTTTTCTAGGTTTAGCTTTAGTAAGCCACACTCTATTAATAGTGGAATAGGCAATCCTTAGTTGTTTTTGTTTTGTTATATTGCAAATAATGGCAATAAATATCCACAAATAATTATTTTCTTAAACGCTACCGTTCGCTCTTAGCGATAAAACCTCCTAATTTGTACAACATTTCTGTCACTTTTATAGTGTGCAATAAAGAGTTATATCTTTCTACAGTTTTTAAAATTGATCGTCGTAAATAAATATTTTAATACGCCTAAAGCGTGCCTTTTTACACACTCGCGCTTTTTTAGTATATTTCAAGCAGTGATTGTTAAAATAGGAATATATTTAAGTGTATTAGATATTTAATTATTTTATTTTTAAATCAAATAAATAATTGCACTGCAAATATAAATATTCTATCCCTATAATGTACTATATTTTTTTCCCAAGTTTGCTACTAAAAAGTGGTTTAATGAACAAAAATGTGATTTCCACCTCGAATATACTATTTGTCCATCAAATTAACCTGGGCGCACATACATAATGGACCAAACTACGTTATTATGACCAGCTAAAAAGAGCGGCTCAAGACCGTATAGGTTTCTACATGCTGACCTCCAAACTTCAATTTGAAGATGGCACCTCATGATGATGACATACATAATACTCGCACTCCTAACAAATTAACCCCGCGTGCCTTATTTTTTTTCTATCAAGCATCTCAAAACTTGCGCAACTAACTAACAAAATAATTAAAAAAATACCCCTGGCCAATGTTTTAGCCAGCATAGTGCAATTTTTTGCTATTTTGGTCTGTGTGTATTCTGTAGGAGTCAAAATCGAATACACTAATTGTGATGCTTATACCAAACACATGTGTAGTCCGGACCAAGCACAACCTAGACTAGGTTTCATCTCAATAGAATAGGTACTGAGATACAGAATGGCCTCTCTTTTCCGTATGACGTGGTACGACCAATGAGTCAATGAGTCATAATAATGTAAGTATTCGTGGTATGTATAGACATACCACGAATAAATAAATAAATTGTTGCAACAAACACACGAATTACCTAGCCCCAAACTAAACGTGAGCTTGTGCTATGGTGACTAGGATAACGGATAGAAATACTTAAATACATATAAACATCCATGACTTAGGTACAAATGCTCGTGCACATCACACAAACATTTGCCCCTTGCGGGATTCGAACCCGCAACCGCCTGGTTTAGAAGTCCGGTGCGCGAACGACTACACCAAGACATTATTATGTTAATGTATGTGTTATGCTCTTTGATCAGTTACAGTGCCTAAAACGTACCACCATAGCAAAGTTTGAATTCAGAAATATAAAGTGATTTCAATCGGGACGGTGTTGGTTGTAATAATAATATGTCCGTACCTACTCTGAAGCGTAAGACAAGAATTAATTTTAGTTTATTTATTTGCATAAAGAAACTTTGACCCTGTAAGGGTATTTTAAACAATATAATCAATCTTAAAACAAGGAAACATCTTAATTAACTAAATACTTCTTATTACTGCTATATTAATTATATACATGAGTTATTTATGCTGTATATTGCACATTATATTTGAATATTAGCGCTGTAACCACTTTATGGTTTTCGGCCTTTTACTCACCTTCTGTCAAACTTTCATTTTTCTAGGTCTATGGAAATGTTATTATATTTTTATAACTTAAGCAATTATTTTGCAAGTTTTTACGAAATTAAATCAAATTTCACTTACAAAAATTAATCGACTGTGTCATCCGGTGGGACTCGAACCCACGTCCCTTCGCTATCCGGGCGAGTGCTCTTACCAACTAAGCTACGGAGGACGTTAGTCAGTCGACGAATTTTTGCAAGTGCTTGCTACGCCAGTGAGACAGTCGATTAATTTTTGTAAGTGAAATTTGATTTAATTTCTATGGAAATGTTTTAGGTTTTCCAACACAGATATATGTATTTGATGCTTTCAACCTGATACTGACCTCCTTCCACGCGTATTTGTGAAAAAACGTCTTAACTAATAGACAGATGGATGAACCGACGTACAGCCAATTGATCCTTTAGGTTTCCGATTATTCCTTTTAAGATCTCTTTTCTTAGAAAATAAAAATTGTTTTTCATATTTTTGTGGTTATTTTTTTTTTTTGTGGAACTTGTTTCTTTCAAAAACTAATTTTCAAAATTAGTTTAATATTATATGTGAAAGAAGGAGTTACATTCAGTTTTTCTCAAAAATATATATATTTAATCAAATTTTTCATTCCTTTATTTTATGTTTACGCAGTTTGAGATCCTTCACATGTTTTGAATTATCGTATTTTTTTAAGCAAAACTTTGAATTCAATAGAGAAACTATTATAGTGGCAACATAATATCACCAGCTTCATTCATTCTAAATACACACGGCTGCACGTCAGACAACCTCATATTGACCTTGAGATCGGCTCTATTCCCTACTTAATAAAAGCAGTTTCCTAGTTCAAATTGGTAACGTGACGTGCTGCCAATTGTACCTAATCATGTTTGCCTTGAGTGATTATCTGCTGTTCTCTAAACTCACGACACGTGTCATCCACATGAGTATTATTATTTTGGCACCATATTATAATAATAGCACTCGAATACTTGTGTTTGAAGAGCCCTCAGTCTGGGTTGCCTAAACTAAGGGCTCTTCAACACAATTATTCATCAATTGTTCTTAGTAACGTAACATATTTTAGCAATGAGAGGCACCAATATATATTTTTATGGTTCCGCACCTCATTATGAAAATATTTTTTGTCAGTCTGTCTGTCAAGACCCTTTTTTAAGTTCGAGTTGAAATAGTGTCAAATACTTATGTCCAGCTAGTCCTTTGAAGCTTAAAAAAGTCAAGCTTCTAAGACAAAGCAACCTAAAGATACGGCCATTTAAACCCAATGTTACATTTCAGAGGAGAATCAAAGCATAATATAGGGTACTTTCCACAGGGTTAGGGTTACTTATGTAATAAAATTATGAAATTCGACAAGAATCACCATATTTCTCTCTATAAAATAGACAAGAGATCCACATTACCCGTAGAATTCTTGATATGATAGAAACAAAAAAGTTGTTTCGTTTGTCTATTTCATTGAGTTAACACTTAGAGCCAACATCATAAACAAGTCTGAAAAAAAAACTGAATTACCAGATTTGACGCATGCTCTGATCAATTTTGTTAGTGGACTATTGTTCGTAGAATAGTCGCCATCTCACACTTTTGTTTGCTTGTGTTTTGATCTGCTAATATGACATGACATAAAGAAGATCGGCATAGTCGAATTATGATGATATCCAATAGATAGAGACACCGTACTAAGTGAGACACTTGAAATATACATATCACTTTATTAGCGGGCCGTTGTATGATTTTATGGTAATTTAAAAAGCAGGGAATTACAATTTAGAACATTTCCAGAATGTATAAATTATTAACAACTAAACGTCTTCTAGGATGCAAAAAGAAAACGAACGACGTGAACTTTGAAGTGTCAGCCAAACATGAAGTATATGTTTTATATCAAACGTCAATGTTCACTGGATCATACATTGTCTAAATGTCAGTCCGACATAATGCACCAAATAAAATGTCAGTTATATTATTTTTCCTCTATACAGTTTTTAGGTTTGCCAGGAAATACTCCCGCATTCTTGTCATGATTTACATGACAAGAATGCGGAAGTATTTCCTGCCATCTACTTTAAATGAATGTCCTAGCAATATTATTGAACAAATAAGTAATTTAGAAAATAGTGCTAAATGTATAAAAATACTTAAGAACTACATATTGTCTTAAAATTGTAACGAGTAGTGTAGTGACTCTCATTACCACGTATAAATCTAAATAGGTTTTTGTTGGTATTGAAATATGTTTCTTTAATGTAAATTGTTTAACATAAATAAAGAAAGAAGACAGCATTTGGGGCTGAGCATCAAAGAACTTTGCTGTTCTTCTTTATTACAGAACCCTAATAATAAACAATAACTTCATCATTATCACAAGTAGTCGCGTGCGAGGATAAATTGGCGTGATATTGATTAAACTTTATTTTATCTTAAGAAAGAACACGCGCAGACTTCAGTCAGTCTCTGAATCAAAATGACTTTTGTATATAACAATTCAAGCCACATGTCATCAACCAAACCCATACTGGACTCAGTACAGCTATGACTGTTTTAAATTACGCGTACCTTCTTTTTGTCTTGTCTTTATTTGTAAAAAATGAAGCATCTCGAATACTGGCCGTATTTCCTACACCGTCGATCAGTCACCAAGTTGTGTTTAGACCCCTTATCATGGAACTAGTGAAACGTGGTCACGAAGTGGTACTCTTAACAACAGATCCAGTCTTCAAAAATGGTGGAGCACCGGCCAATTTAACCGAAGTTGATGTGCACGACATTTCATACGATATGTGGAGAAGAAACTTACTGAAGGAACAAGTGACATCGGGCAATAAAGACGACTTGAGAAATCAAATAAGTGTTCTTTCTGAAGTAATGATAAACGTTTTTGAAGCTCAAATGTCAGTGGAAGAAATACAAGCCATATTAAAGGATGAATCACAGAAATTTGATTTGCTGTTACTGGAAGCTTACTTTTTGCCGTTACTTGCTTTAGCACATGTGTACAAAGCGCCTGTTATACAAGTTAGTTCTTTGGGATCGACTGAACACAATTTGGAAACAGTGGGATCTTCAATTCACCCCCTCATATATCCGACTTGGTTTCAACAAAGATTGAACGATTTGACTCTATGGGAAAAAGTTACTGAACTCCAGCATTACTATAAAATACTTAAAACATCCGCTCAATTTAATGATATTTATGACAATAAGGTTAAAAAGATATTTGGAGCAGACACACCTTCTTTACATGCATTGAGAAACAAAGTCGATATGGTGTTTTTGAATATCCATCCTATTTGGGAAAGAAACCGACCTGTACCACCTAACGTGATATATATGGGAGGACTGCATCAGAAACTTGAAAAGGAACTTCCAGAGGTATATTTAAAAAATATTTTTACAAATGACGTCTTTACTTTTATTAAAACGAGTCGATCATCGATATATATCAATCAATACTAATTTCTATATTTTTCGTCATTATTGGTGTTTGCTGTTTTGTAACGCATATAATATTGTTTGCTACTCATATAATATGTTTCTAAAGTTACATCTACTCCCGCTTATTATAACTTTCTTTTTACAAGGATCTTAAAAGATACTTAGACTCATCCTTACATGGAGTCATATACATCAGCTTCGGGACAAACGTAGAACCTTCCCTGCTGCCTCCAAAGAAAATACAAACAATCATTAATTCAGTTTCAAAGTTACCATATGATATACTATGGAAGTGGAACAAAAATGAGTTGCCTGGAAAAACGCCTAATATAAGAATTTCTAAGTGGTTGCCACAGGCCGATCTTTTACGTAAGTTACAGTTTTTTCTAGATGTGATTAATTTATAGCTTAATTCTTATCATTCCTGAGTCCTTACTGTAGACCATCGAGCAGACGATGTTCGATCGTAGTCAATCATTATAGTAAAGTCAGCCTATTAGATCCCACTGCTGGGAAAAGGCCTCACCTCAACTATGAGGAGGAACGAGCCATACTCCACCACGCGGACTCAGTGCGAATTGGTGGAGGGGTGTCTGTAAGGCAAGTGACAAACCTTACTATCAGATGTTATCAATATCTGACTAACCAACAGATATTAGCCGGGACCAACTGCTTAACGTGCCTTCCGAAGCACGGAGATGCTTGTCATGGTCGTCACTTTAATGGTCGGAATGGTCACCCATCCAATCACGACCGCGCCGTGGGTTGCTTAACTTTTGTTATCACTACCAAAGCGCTGCCGCCACTGCGCCACAAGAACCTCATTCACCTCAATCATTATACCAATAACGAAATATTTAGACGACATCTTATTAAATTTAAAATAGTTGGCCTCATATAGTTGACATCACATTAATCACAATCCTTTAACTGCAAAAATATAATTCAGTCATGGTTTAAAGGATAATGAACCATCGTCATCTTGCCCGTAAGACTTTCACTACCTGACAAAGGTCTCCTCTCAAGGTCTCCACGATTATCGCCATGATACGCGGTTCTCATAGAGTGGCTACCCGCATTCTTCACCAGATCTTCAGTCTACCTAATAGAAGGCCCTATGCGGCTGTGATGGCTATTGTTAATAGATTTTTTTTGCAGGACACCCAAAAGTCAAGCTGTTCATCACTCAAGGAGGACTTCAATCTACAGATGAAGCTATAACAGCTGGAGTACCATTGATCGGAATGCCAATGATTGGAGACCAATGGTTCAATGTGGAACAATACGTTTATCATAAAATTGGTGTCAGGGTAGACATGGATACGATATCAGAAGAAAAATTGGACAACGCACTCCAAACCATTTTGAAGGACGATAGGTTAGTTACATAAGTATTTTTGTCATCCAAGATCTGCATCTACATCGGCCAACATCATGGATGGCGACCATAGTACGATTTCGGCGAGCAGTATTTTGGATGTACCGGTCCAGTCTGCGAGTGGTGATGCGATGTCATCCTTCATGTCTCTTTGTTACGACTCTTTGTGTCCAGATTTCCAAAGGCCTTATGACGCAACTAATAATAAATTATATCACTTGATTAAAAATAACACAGGACAGCAGCTAATTTGAAAAGTTTTCTCTATTACGAGTATGTCATGTTCATGTCACATATCTGTCATCAATTTTAAATTGGCTGTTTTATACTTATTCAAACGTTATAATTGACAATTAGTAAAGAATATAATCTAGCCGTTCTCGAGTTATAATTAATGGTGTTACTTACACGACTGTATTTATTTTTTGATTGTGAGTTTGCTTGTAGTAAATAATCTCTGGACCTACAAAACCAACATTATAATATATTTTTTTATACAAATAATCAGCAGAAAGCTATATTATCCTGAGTGGCATATGTTTTTCAAATCAAAGGATCGAAATAAAAATGTTTATTTGGTAAAAAGATTAATTTGATGTACAAAATATCTCATATGATATGAAACTCTATGCGATCAACATTAGCTTGAAATTGCGGAAATTTGACATTTCAAATTTAGGAAATGTAAATGTCTATTTGACATTTCGGGGTATCAGTGTGTCAACACTAACACCCCGAAATGTAAAATTTCCGCAATTTCAAGCTAATGTTGATCGCATAGAGTTTCATATCATATGAGATATTTTGACAGATTAGAGCAAGGTGATGTGCCATGTATTTTTCAGGAAATAATTTTTATAAGTCATATAATTATGCTTCTTACATTTCTCAACATACATTTTCCAGCTATCGTCAAAACGTGGCGCGTCTCCGAACCCTGATGCGAGATGAACCCCAGTCTCCCTTGGAGCGCGCAGTATGGTGGACGGAGTACGTGATCCGCCACTCCGGCGCACGGCACCTACGCGCACCCTCGGCCAACATGCCATGGCACCAGTACTATGAAATAGAACTAGTCAGCTATTTAGTTTTAGGTTTACTATCTATGATAACTCTTTGTGTTGTAGCTTTGTATTATTTGTATAATTTGGTTTATAAACAACTAGTTTTTAGTATTAAGGTCAAGAGCAGTTAGTGGATTGTAACGTTGCGAATGATGTTAATTAGCAATATTTAAAAGCAAATCTGGTTTGTTCTTTCTTTCTTTTTTGTTTTAAAATTGTTTAAGTCTATAAATTCACTATCGGTGAAAACAAGCCGAAAATAAATGGTCAATTTTTAAAAATATCAATGAATACTTTGTCAATTAGTCCTCACCTAAATAGGTGGTCCTCTATCAGAAAGCTATATATAGCTATGGTGAAAATCTAATAATCCGATTTTAAGAAACCGCAAGTTTGAGTCCTCTCTGATGTCAGATCCTTTCGCTATTCGCTACTTGTAAATAAGAAATGGAAAATAAAATCATTGCACAGTATTCAATCTAAGTAACTGATCATTATGTTAAGAGATATCCTTAAGTGTTGCTGTTGTTCTCAAAACTTATGGCACGTGTTTCACAGTTGAGTATTATAATTTTTTTATCTTGTTGTATAGCACTTGAATAACCTGTCTGTGTCGTGTCTGAAGAGCCTTTACTTGCTTAACCACACCCTAAACTAAGCGCTCTTCAAACACACTTAATTATCCATCATTAATAATTATTTCTAACGTAGAACTGACTTCGCCGAATATGTTAGTTTTAGTCTTTAAATTCAGCGTTTTTACGATTGTTCTCAAAGTTTCGTCTTTTCGTTGCGTGGGTCCCAGAATTTTCCTAAACATCAGATGATTGCAGACTCTGACTCCAAAAACTTGGCCATTTGGAAAGAATAGGGCAAGATCGTGCCGCGAAGAGGGCATATCTAGGACGACTACGTGGAAAACGCCCGCTCAGACGGCCAGGACATCGCTGTAAAGATGAAGTAGAGTTGGTGTTGAATTTCGGAGCGCCAATTATCTTTAACTACGCTTTAAAGGCAGTCCTACCGTACTGTACATACGGACGGTGTGCAAACCAATTCTCACATATTGCATAGCACTATACAATACAGGGTGACTTTTGTATCAGTATCCAAATGTGAACATAATAATTGACGCATAAGACGAAACACGTTTTTCTATAAATCATCCAGTACTAAAACATCATGATAGAGCACCTAGAAACCGTCCGAAAAATTGCTAACGGTGGACACGGCTAAAGGCCGTTGCTGCCCGCACAAGGTCGTCATAAGAATAGCAACCCCACGTCAATGCCTACGCGCCGCACTGATCTTATTCATGCGTAAGTACGGGTAACCACGCCAAAATCCGTCAATATTTTGTTGACAGCAAATATTACTTTGTTTTTCATAGTGTTTGTATGAAGAACAAAGTTATGTTTGCGGTTGTTGAAAATGTGCTGTAACTCATAAACTACTAGTTCAATCTCATTCAAACCAATTGTGTTAAAAGAATTTGTTACGATCTACATCATGTATTTTTTTTATTTACACTTGTTTAGTTCAAAAGTTAGATGGGGGGAAGTCCATTTTACCATTTTGGAAGTGTCTATCTCTCAAACGTTAGACTTTTAGAGAAAATGGTTTTAGGACCTCGATGTCATTTTAACACTTATTTTGGTTTTAGTTTCATGTATGGGAGCCCCCCCCTTAAATATCTTTTTTTTGTATAAGAATCGTAAAGCGGTTAACATGATACATCTACCTACAAGTTTTAACTGTGTAATGCTAATAGTTTCAGAATAAAGTGGCTTTGACATACGGATGGACGGACAGACAGACAGACAGACTTGACGAAACTATAAGGGTTCCGTTTCTTGCCATTTGGCTACGGAACCCAAAAAAATATAGATACTGTTTCAAAAGTCACACCGTACGTAGGCTCTCAATATCAGTATATTACCTTTTATACAAAGCCTCATGTGTATAGTCCGTGCCATTTAACGGTGCATAAAAAGTCATTGACCCGTCAGCTCTGCAGACCGTCACCCGTGTACCACTGCACGCCAGTATGCGAAGCTCGGCGACCCTAACTATAAGCCGTAGCGATACGAATCTGTCGGTACGGGTCGACCTTGAACCCAAAAATCAAAAGTCATAATAATCGCTAGTTAGAAAGACAAATGATACGTGTCACAAGGTTTTAGTTGTCAAGGTGAACGACCTTTTATACACGTTTATCTGGCACGTACTATAATCTCTTTCATACAGTTGTGGCGTTTACTGAACGCATCACTTCCTTCAAACTTTGAACTTACGCGCCATAAAAATACAGACTGACATTACGTCAATGAGAAAAAAAAACGGCTCCTCGAGTCTAAAGTTACAAAACTTTGCTCCGTGACCTTCTTGTGGTAGTAATGTGCTGTGTCGTATGTTTGTTAAACCGAACGAATACTAACTGTGTGCTATTGTGGAGTGATCGTCAACAATAAACTGTTGAAACCAGTGTTGCAGTCTTATTGATGCCAACCCGAGCTCAGGACACCCTCGCATCATAAATAAGTGAATGGGGCACATCATCCTCAAACAGTAATAAGGTATTTTCTATTTATAAAGTGTATTTAGCCAACTGTGTTGATTGTTCCAATTTATTTAAATTTCTATTGTGTCTATATATACGAGTAAGAGCCTAATTGAGATAAAAAGGAACGCCTCATCATGTCCAAATCAGAACATCAAAGAGGCTTTGAAGACACTCAGAATCTTTTCATATCCTGTCCCGAAAGTTTTTATGAATCGCACAACCATAGCTCGGCTAAAGCAGCAATCCTAAAAACTACGTTATCGTAAAATATTTTTTTGATTTGAAATAGGTTTTCTCTTGATGCTATATAAAGCCAGACGTGGCGTAGACAGAGTCGACGGTGGAGCGAGCGTATCCAGAAGTTTCTGGCACATCCACTCCCCGACGGAACACAGCAATCTGCTTGGCACCGGGCTCCAGTGAAAGCTACCAGGAAGTATCTAACGGAGCCTACAACCTGACACATATGATCGTGCAGCCGCCATCACAAACTGGAGTTTGTAATTTCGTTGCCCAGAGTGAAACACTAGGAGGTAGATCCTTGACCACCCCAAACTAGGTTCAAGCAAGTACTAATAAGCAAACTTCGTTACGCTGTTTTCTCAAAAAGGGGATTAACATACTTAAGTCGATGCTGCCTGAAATTAATTTAAAAGTCATGTTCTGTACATAAATTCGAAATAAGCAATTATACACGTAACAGCAAAGTCCCTATCACAGCTTCAGGACAATAATTGAGCTAGTGCTGATAATTGAGATAGTCCAAGTGCTTCACCTAATTACTTTGGGTTTAAAGCAACGTATGTGATATTCTCCAATATTAATTATTTCCAGCGTGGCTGCACCTCGAAAATAAACTACAAATAGATAGTATTGTTACTATTGATAGTATCGATAGCTCCGTTAGGGTCAATACAATTGACACAATCTTAATCTATGGATAGTGTCGATACATTTTTTATTTTTTATTTATTTAGTAAAATAATAATTAAGGTGGACTCATTCTTCAAAGCATTAAAATATATATAATTATAATATTATAAGACAATTTGCTAAGTACACAACAAATACTATTAAATAAAAGGCCACAATCGATAGGACAAACCTATCGATAATATCGAAAGTATCGATAATTGTTGCAATAGTCAGAGCCGATACTATCGATAGTATCCATAGTGAATTTTATAGTGAACTTCGATACTATCGATACTTTTGCCTCGACTATGGATAGTCTATCGATAAACTATCAGTAGTCGATTATCGACCGGCAAACCTAATTATTTCTTATTTATTGTTAAGTTTTTACTATAATTGTTCTGGCTGTTAACTTTTGTCTTTGCCATTTACGTGACCACGTTAACAATGTACATTCAACGCAAGTTTTGTATTGTCTTTGATAGTGATAGAAGATCCTAGAACTTTGTTTTTGGCAAGATTTACAAGAGGATTTTTTTATCTCAAGGATATTTATTAATAGACGTGCTTGTGTCGTATTTCGAGTGATAGGTTGGGTGTGAACAGAATACTAAAAACTTGGCCAAGTGTGAGCCGGGCCACGCCCAAATGTGTAGGATTTCGCAGTTGTCCGTGCACCGGAAAATGTGTACAATTGAGAGAATTACTTATAAACACGACTGAGCATTTTCATTGTTTTTGTTTTTGTTTCTGATAGTTTGTTATACCTAACCACTCACTTATAGTTTCGTTCTAGTCTATAGTTTAGTTTATAGGTCTTTCTTAGGTTAAATTGGTTAAATTGTAATGTCTGGTGGTAACTCTCTCTACCTCATCAATGGTTCCCACAGAAAACCAGCGCCATGGCTTGCCATGGCATAAAAGCTGAGTGGGTACCAGTTTGGTAACATTACAATAAGTCAGCCTATTAGATCCCACTGCTGGGAAAAGGCCTCACCGCAACTATGAGGAGGAACGAGCCATACTTCACCACGCGGGCTCAGTGCGGATTGGTGGAGGGGTGTGTGTAAGGCAAGTGACAAACCTTACTGTCAGAAGTTATCAAGCCGCCCTAGGGCCTCTGACTAGGCTTAACGACTAATACCACAGATATTAGCCGGGACCAACTGCTTAACGTGCCTTCCGAAGCACGGAGATGCTTGTCATGGACGTCACTTAAATGGTCGGAATGGTCACCCATCCAATCACGACCGCGCCGTGGGTTGCTTAACTTTTGGTATCACTACCAAAGCGCTGCCGCCACTGCGCCACAAGCACCTCCATGGAATTAATGCCTTAAGCCTTAAGGCATCTTCTAATGCACGTTTAGCCGTTGGTCATCATGTCGAAAAAGACGGTAAGTCTCATCAAACTATGAGAGGGAAGGAACAGAAAGTGCACTTGTGTATTCTTTATCTACCACGGAGTTGGCTTATCTCTGTTAACCTTCTGCCACTGAGGCGGAATTATTGTTTCAATCCTACTGAGGTGGTAGACACCTTTTTGAGATGTTGTACCAATTACACTTTGACTTTAATGTTGGTCTTTTTTGTTCTTAAATATGTATATAGTACAGCTATATGTATACAACATATCTAAATAAGAAAGTGTGAAACAACAGTTAAATAAGCAAATCACACAAATATTTGTAATTGCACATTCAGAACATCAATTTTTACGTGGTCTCACTTGATTCGAATTATAGATATTGTTACTAAGTTTTTTGAAATAACTTTATTTTTTACTAAATAGGCACATAGTAAAGAACAAACCTATATCATTAATAAAAATTTGAGTTTTCATAAAATTCCATTTTTCCATAGTAATCACAAGAACATAAAATAACAAACACTAATGCTGAGAGATGATAGTCTCGTAGACACTTTTTTCAAAAATACACATGACTAGTCATCCGAAGCTTTCTACACTCTACAAGCATCGTCCGCATGGCAATCCAGGAAGGTACTAAAATCACGAGAGTCGCAACGTAAACAATGACGATAAAATTTTATTTTTTATTTTGTTTTATTTGATGTACACAACAGGTTACAGCCAAAATACAGTATAAAAATAGTAATATTGAAAACTTATTGTCTAGGTTGCAGCCCTTAATAGGTACATACTTTTACAGAGTACATAGGTAAAGCAGAGTAACAGTCGTATAATTAATTCTTTACGCTAACATAAAATTCAAAAAATTCAAATGGAAACAACAAATAATCATGATTCATAAAATTAAAATACAGAAATCAAAATATAATCTTTAATACAATTAATTAGGTTTTTCTTAAACTTAGCCTCACTGTCATTGTAAATATCAATGTCTGCATCCGCGCATCCACCGATGAGCTCATTTAACTGACGACACATACGGGTTAAGGGATTGAAGTACGATGTGTTATTGATGTAAACGTTAAGGGTAAACACTTTTGGCTTCCGTACGCGAAAATGAGTATAAAAGTTTAATTGAGACAATAAGCAAGGCGAATCAATTTGTGAGTTGACAAGTTTGTACAGAAACATGAGATCTAATTGTTTACGGCGGCTGGACAGTGGCATCATGCGAAACCTCTCAAGACGATTATTGTAGGAGACCAATGAGCGATGAAGGTGGAGTCTATAGCAGAGCATTCCCAAGAAACGCTTTTGGATCTTCTCTATTTTATGGGTATGTATCTTATAAAGGGGCGTCCATATAATCGAGTTATACTCCAACAAACTACGAACAAATGTAAAATAAAGAGTTAAATATGACGCAATATTTTTGAAGTGCTTTGTTATTCTATGGATAATGCCCAGCATACGTGAAGCCCTATTCACAATGTAGTCATAGTGAGGCCGAAATGACAACTCACTAACAAATATCACTCCCAAGTCGCGAACTTCAGACTTCCGAGACAAGTTACAGCCGTCCAAAGAGTAATCAACAGTAACAATAAAACATTTATTGATATTTAGAGTCATGTCGTTCATTAGACACCATCCCAATATCGAGTCTAAGTCTTGTTGGAGCTGCATAGCATCGCTCAAACTAGATATAGATTTAAAGATCTTCAAATCATCTGCATAGAGAAGGCATGGACTTAATAGTCTTACAAGATCAAGGTCGTTTATAAAAATATTAAAGAATAGGAGCCCAAGATGAGATCCTTGTGGGACACCTGAAGGGGCTGTAAAAGATGCAGAGATTTCACCTTTTAGGGCCACTAATTGGCTTCGATTGCATAAATAAGATTGGACCCATCGCAGCAAATCACCATGCACACCATATATTTCAAGCTTTCGACAGAGAAGTGAGTGGTTCACTCTATCAAATGCCTTAGTAAAATCCGTGTATATTGTATCTACCAGTCCACCTCTGGCAAAAGCACCACATAGATAACTTTTATATTCTAAAAGGTTACTGGTAGTAGATTTGTTTTTTACGAATCCATGTTGATGTGGTGACCATTGAGGCTTAAAATGGTAGTAAAGGGCATCATAGATAAAAGTTTCAAACAATTTGGCACAACAAGATAAAATACAGATGGGACGATAGTTTTCACACTGGGACCTATCTCCAGATTTAAATATGGGTACGATATGTGCTGTTTTCCACTGTGTTGGAAACACTCCCAATGCCAGAGACCTATTATACAATATACATAAAGGAATACACATAGATTTAGCGCAACGCTTCAGGACCAAAGGAGGTAATCCATCTGGGCCAGCTCCCTTGTATTCATCCAGATTTTTGAGTTTAGTTTGGACTTCATCTTCAGATATACAGATGGATTGAATCGCACCTTCGTATTTAGAACTCAGGGATGAACCGATCCAATTTGAAATGTTGTTCGAAGAGTTGTCATACACAGACCTAAAGTACTGGGCAAAAAGCTCACAAATCTGGGCTCTATCCGATGTCTGTTGACTTTCGTATTTCATAGTATTGGGAATGTCCGCCGATGATGTTTTTTTATTATTGTGAACGTAACTCCAGAAGGATTTCATGTTATTCCTCAAAGAACTCTCCACTGATTCTGTGTACCTTCTGTAGCAAGCATCCATGAGTTTTTTGCTTCGGGTACGTAACAAAGCAAAGGTGTCATAATCACGTGGGTTTTTATATTTTTTAAAGCGCTTATGATATTTCAGCTTTTCTTTTAAACATCTCTTTAAACCGTCGCTAAACCATGGCGGGTAAGAGGAAGAACGTTCTTTTACAAAAGGAGTGTGTTTTGTAATCAACTCATTAAGTTTAGTATAAAAGCGTGCCACATCTTCATCAATATCATCATTAGATAGAATGTCATCCCAATTTGTCTGTTCAATGTCATTATTTAAATCTTCGTAATTACATTTAATATAATTCAATCGTTTACAACGTTTACGGTCAAGACATTTTGAAATAGTCAACGCATTGAAATTTATTGTTATTGGAGGATGATGAGGAGCATCCACTCGGCTTATTGGATCTGCCACACAAACACAGCAGTCAAATGAAGACAAAACTAGGTCCAAACTACGTTGATTTAGATTTAAAATGCCATTATACTGTTTTAAATTAGTTTCACTAATGAATTCCAACAAGCACTTCGCCCTATCATCCCGAGACACAACGACGGGTCGCAGACTTAGTGAGCCACTATCAGCGGACCAATTTACTTTAGGTGTGTTAAAGTCTCCTATCAGAAGAAACTCGTCAGTTGGATTAGCCTTCAATATGACTTCACTACAGGAATCATAAAAAATATTTAATAATTCGGATGATAAATCGGGAGGGAGGTAGCAAACACAGACATTGATAGATTTACAAGGAGTTTTGTCAGACAGTAGTAAGGTAAACCACAATACTTCAACCTTACTATCCCAATCATCTCGACGTATAATATTGATACCTTTCTTAACACCTACGAGTACTCCTCCACCATCCACCTTTTTAATACATGTTGAACTTCGATCTCTACGAAACACATTATAACGACTATCCATAAATTCGCAGTCAAATACAGAATCGTTGAGATTTGTTTCCGTTAAGCAGATAATATCGTAATTATTATTTAATATATTCAGATACACTTCTTTAGTTTTTGACATTATTCTATTAACATTTTGATATTTCAACCATAATAAAGTTTACAAAAGAACATGAACTGAATAGATAGAACCTTAAAAAGAAGAAGGAAACCGCAAAATACCAACTCTATCCACGACTCAGTTTTTTCAGTGACTCATGCGTTTTTATATGAATAGGACTGGATGATTCATCACGTCTAACAAAGATTTTACCATAGCGAACCCATACAAACTTATAATTAGTTTCCTTTGCCAATTTTTGACACTCAGCATATAGGGATTTCATTGACGGTGACAGGTGCTCGGCCACAAATATCCTCCGATGTTCACCGCTGATACCCAGATGTGTAGAGCCAAGCAGATCATTACGATGGAGTTTATTGAAGCGATGTGCCGCAGATAAAATCTGGTCCCGTAGGTAACTAGATGATAGTGTTACTAAATTACATAGTTTCTGGTTAGTGGTGTCTGTGGGACTACCACCTCAGTTACAGAAGGTTGAGGTTGACGGGCGTAGTCAAAATCCGGCTAGGCTGACATTATTATATGAAAATGCAAAAACCTTACAGTGCTGGACTGACCATACATTCGTTCCCGTTAGAATTGTTGGTTTCACGTCGATCGCTGTCACCCCATACTGGCAGGGCATAAATTAAACCAATTTACGATGCCACAACAAACCCTCCTTACGGGTTGAATTTTCAGGAATACCCTGTATTATACGATAATGTGGAACTCACAAACATTAAGCACAAAACGTAACTAAATGTCGATTTTGTTGAAAAACCATCAGAACCTTGTGACTAAAATTATTATCATAAATCGTTTCGGAGTGGGTAATAATGTCCTCCTAGCCGAATTTCGACTACGGCGGCCTATTTCAACAGAGTTAGCAAACTGCGCAGGACGTATTATAGTGCACAAGTGTGTGCGCAATACACAGGTGACTTTCTGTTCCTTCACTCTCATAATTCAGTGAGACGGCAGTCCGACATGACCGTAGAGAGATAAGGCGCAGGACTAACGGCTTCCTCCGGAGCTGGGACCCGGGATTCGAACCCGGGGCCTCGTGGATAATAACCAGCGTACTGACCACTAGACCAACAAGGCAGTCAAATAAAGAAAGTAGCCCTTAATACACTTAAAAAAACCTTTTTCACATAACATGTGATTGGCGATTTAGTATAGAGAAGCTAAAATTTTTTTCGCGATTTCGGCGTTGATCTAATAGATAATGTTTCTATATTTGAGCACCAGAACCACCTTTTTAAAGGTTGTTAATACTTTTCAAACAATGTAGGTAATATTAAATCAATAAAATCAGTGGTAACCCAAGAGCTGGCATCTACCTTGCTCAGCGTATAAGCATCGTTATCCAGCGCGGTAATGCTGCCAGCATCCTGGGAACCTTACCACAAAGACCCTTTTAAAATTTTTGTTTATCTATTATATTAAATAACTAGTGTACCCCGCGACTCCGCAAGAGTTGGATTTTCCATGTAGACTTTCATCCCCAATTCCACCCCCTTAATGTTTTTATATCACGACAAAATGTAGCCTATGTCCTTTCCAGGGTCTCGAACTGTCTCCATACCAAATTTTATCTCAATCGGTTCAGTGGTTTAAGCGTCAAGAGGTAACAGACAGACAGACACACTTTCGAATTTATAATATTAAGTATGGATTATCTTAATTTTGATTGATAAGTTGTATATACTCGTATCATGTTACTATTATAGTTTATCAGTAATTGTATATAAATAAATTTATAACAAAACCGCATACAACATGTAATATTTCTCATTGCAATTAAACTTTATTGCGTTAGTTTCGAAATGCTGTGCTCAAAGCTTAGTTCTAAATCGCTGCTTGTTATAAGTTCGACGACGATCGATACTCACTCGATAACAATTAGGATAAAGTTGAGTTTATCTTGTTTTCATACCTATCATTTAAAAAAAATAAGTATTTAGTCAGAAAGAGTTTAAGGGCAGTTACACCAATAAAAAATAAAGTAACAAGCGGCTTGAAAAAATGGCACTTAAAAGTTGAAACTAACTTTTGAATCTCTTAGGTCCACTTGCAGCAAACGCTAAATATCGCCGATCATATGACAGAGACAGAATGACGCTAATTCGAGATTAAGCGTTTGCTGCAAGTGGCCCTAATTGTAAGAAACATGGAACAAACTCAAAGAAATAAAACAATTTTAAAATATGTAGTGAAAATTAAATATATCACTATGTTGTAAAGGTATGAATAAATACTTAATACGGGGAGGCCAACTAAACTCTCACGCACGAGAGGTTTCGGAGTATACGAAAATGTCATCGATTAATATCCATATATTTATGTATGAATGTATTCGATGATACTTTCGTGTCACATCTCCCAAACAAATACCCTAAACAATATTATTATTGTTTGGTATTTTTGTTGATATCATTCTATTAAATTCTAAGCTACATCTTTTAAGATTAAAGAACCTAATCTAAAAACAAAATATAGAAAAAATACAAAGAATTAGATAAAATATTAATATAACGTAAGCTTAGCCAAAACAAAACGACAACCACCCATTCTGAAATACCTGAATAGGCATTAGAATTTATAAATTATAATGAACCCAAATTACAATTCACGCGCCATAATCACTTCGCTAAATCAAAATTTAATTCAAAGGCCCTTGCAATTACTTCTCAACGAGAATATCGGGCAAACGCTGCTCTCAAATTACAAAGTCGACACTTTTCTAACAAGGAATTACTCCTAATACGATTACACAGTCTCCCCACATCAGCAAGGATTTAGATAATCTCTTCTAGAGACACGATTGTTAGGGGATAGCGTCGGGTCCAAAAAAATACTAAAACTAATGTTCATAAACTACATTTGACGTGTTGTACTTTCGGCCACGTTACAAAATTGAATAGTAGGCATTAGTTTTAGTAACGTTTTTTGGAAAATGTTGGTTGCATTTCGACGCAACCGCTATTCATCTCTTGATTCATTTACGGAACAAACAGGGTATTTACAAAAGTACTTTGTCATAAGCCATTTAGAAAAAAACATTTGTTTAATTATTCGCAAATAAGTCTAGTTTCAGGCTCAATTATTAAGACGCTATGTAATTTATATAACTTAGTTAAATAGCGCTATCTATCGGCATAAAATTATCCTACAATTTTAGGCTGTCAGAAAGCCTCTCATTGAGTCATCATCTTCATCATCTTCCTAGCGTTATCCCGATTGTACACTCGCACGCGAGTGCCCAGTGTCCGCTGACCATGATCCAGGATGTAGCAGGTTAGGTAATTACCGTGGAGCGACTGCCATCTGACCTCCGTGACCCTGTTAACAGGGAAACCTGACCGGTTTGGGTTTGGATCATGGTTACACATTCAGTCGCCTGAAAGTGCAGGTTTCCTCACGATGTTTTCCCTCACCGTAAGAGCATCGGTTAGTGAAACAACTCAGTAAAAAAAAGCCTCACATTGAGTAAAATTAAAAAAAATAGGACTAAATAACCAGCAACTTTGCATGCTCACCCTTAACATAAGGGTCGTTTGCCCACCTTTTTTATACTTTATTCCTTTTCTAATCACTAAATAATATAAAAAATTGGGAAAACGTCACTTTTTATTACGTTTTCATTGGGCTGGGGAAACGGGAAAGTAGGCAAATAGGATGTAGGCATGACCAAACAATCAAGCTGTTATTCCACACAAAATTATTCAACTTCTATTTACACCACAGGAAAAAAACATGGCGCCAACAAAATTACAATATGGCCTCCAAAAAATTAGTTACTAACCACATTTAGGGTGCTCCACGAAATGATGATGGCTGAAATGTTCCCGAGAAGTGGCGTGAAAACTTGGAAATCATAAACATCGTAATGAAATTCGTCGAAACAAGAAAGTGGCAAATTATACGACAAATAAACAAATGCAAGTCGACCTGAATCACAGATATGCTAATTTACATCATTTGGTTGGAGAATGGTAGCATAGTGGAAGGAGCGAAGCGGTAAACAAAAAATAGACCGTTATAGCGATTTAAGTTCAGAACGGCATAGAAACCTAAAATTTGGCGGTACAGCTTTTAAAGGATCTTGACCGCAACTCTATAGAAAGTGGACCCACTTTCAGTCTTCATGCGTCTTTACAAAATGTTCTGATAAAATATATAAATATTTGAAAGAATACACACATAAAATATTTTTGAAAAATAATCAGGGGTTTACGAGGAATTCAATGGCAGATTAGGCATTTTGAGGTTATGTTTTGAGATTGCAGAATTAATTACGTAAACCCCTATTCATTAGATTATTTCAAAAATACCAGAGCAATTACAATTCAAAACAAGATTTGTGAAATATAAACTACAAAGACGCAATCTGGGCCCAGCTTTGGTCAATATCCTTTAGGTGGCGAAACTTTGAAGTTTAGAAATTTAACATTTCCCTTTATAACTGCGCTTCACCCCCATAGGCTAACTTTCAAACGTCCGGATTACCTATTCCGGACTTGTTCAAAGCCTATTATCTGAGTTGAAAGGCCACTTGCACAAGTCTGGATTATCTAATCCGAAAGGTCCACTTCCTCCAGTCCGGATAAGCTAATCCAGACTGGTGCATGTGGGCTTTCAACTCGGATAATAGGCCTTGAACAAATCCAGATGAGTTAATCCGGACGTGCGCATACATTTGCGAAATAAAGTAGCTTCTGTGCTGTCCTATTATTATGGTTTAGGCTTCAAGACGTAACAGACAGACAGACACTTTTGCCATTAGACCGTTCCATAAGACCGTTACATATCATAAATAAATAAATTGTTTCGACAAACACACCAATTACCTAGCTCCAAACTAAGCGTAAGCTTGTGTTATGGTGACTAGGGTAACGGATAGACATACTTATATACATTTAAAAACATCCATGTCTTAGAAATGCAAGTGCTCATCACACAAATATTTGCCCCTTGCGGGATTCGAACCCGCAACCACCTGGTTTAGAAGTCCCCGGACTTCTTAACCAGGCGGTTCGGCGCCAACCACTACACCAAGACGGTCGTCAAAGAATTAAGAAGCCATTTTTAAACAGCCAGGGCATTCAGCTAAACATTCGTCAAATACCTACGGCACAATTTTATAATGGGGTGGTGAAGGATCTACCACCTAATGGTCCACCCAGGGCAAAGACGATCCTTTCAGCGGTGGTTAGGTACCGCCTGGTGGTTACCACCACCCTACCACCGAAGCGCGGCGCCAAGCAGCTTGCTGTGTTCTGTCGGCGAATGGAAGTGCCAGAACCTTCTGGGTGACCTTGCTCCACCGTCGACTCTGTTCACGCCACGTCTGACTTAGTCTAAAGTCAAGAGCAATCCCAATTTAAATAAAAACGGCCAAGTGCGATCGGACTCGTTTTCGCACGAAGGGTTCCGTACTATCTTATACTTCATCTTAGTCACATTATAGAAGTTATTCTAATGATTTTGTATTTTATAAACAAAATTATTGAACACCCAAGTTCTACGAATACTTATTACCGCTAAGCTAGTAAAGTTTCAAAAATATAAAGTCCTTTGCAGTTTATGAAATGCACTATCATCATGAGAAGAGCCATTCGTGCCATTTACAAACTTAGTCCCCGCGAATCCCTGAGAGAATTCTTTAAATAAATTAACATCCTGACTGTCGCTTCTCAATACATATTTGATAATATAATGTACGTACGCAAAAATTTAGATCTTGTTATAAAAAAAAAGTGATATTCATTCGTATAACACAAGAAATAAAAACAAACTTGTCATTCCAAACTTCAGATTAGCCAAAACAATTAATTCATTCTTGGGAAATTGTGTCAAATTTTTCAATAAAATACCTCATAATGTTATCGAACTACCTATTAATAAATTTAAGTTACATGTCAAAACTATCCTAATGTCGAAGGGGTATTATAAAATTCAAGACTATCTTAATGACGAGAATGTATGGACAGTCCAGCAAACTGATGTACCTACCTGTTTATTTTGATTTGTTTTAATTTTGTGGCAGCTAGTGGTGACTGAGTTTGTTCCGGCGTTTCTTCTCAGCACTTGCCAGTTGGGCTAAGATGTACAACATCGTTAAATTGTCGTTAGACATAAGAAAATTTGTCATCGTGTCTTATTTTATCATTTTTCCTAACATGGCAACCACTTACGATAGAAATACTTCCCACGAGAAGCCTTTATCCACACGACCACAGATTATATACAACATTTCGTTGATATTCAATCATTCGTTCAATTTTACTACCGATTTGGCTTAAACACTTAATCCCAAACACGACTATCGATTTAAAACTAAATTACTTACATCTGTTTTTGACATGACATTGAGAGTTTTGACAGCCGAGTCCCTACTCTAGTTGACGATATCCGATAGCCATCTCGCTCGGTAGCGATGTCATTCTGGCGTGAGTGACAGGGATGGCTAAAGTTGACAATACGGACAACGTCAATCGGAGTAGGGCCTCTGTTTTATAAATCAAAGTCAAAGGCGTACCCATTAATATTTTTCAACAAATTGTGTTATTAAACTTACAAATGGAAAAGAAACTAATATGATCATTTACTTTTAGAAAACTGTGATGTAATATAGGTACAGATTACTTATCATACATGAAAGCGCACCTGGGTTTTGTTACCTTCCTGACTCCTCAAGGAGCTGCTAAGGTGGAGCAACCAGTAGGATTACCTTAGGCCTATATTGGTTGGACGAACTGGGTCCATATCGCTCAGTAGAGCAGTGAAAAACAGTAAGTATTGAAGCATTTAAGCAGACATGCAACATTTTGTCATAGAGTGTTTTCTTTGGTATTTGAAAATTTGTTAGTAACTAAACCAACTATACCTACATACTTAGACGTTTAAGTATGCACAGAAAGAAAATACATATTAGTTTATTAAATAATAATATGCGTTTACATTGTATTTCAGGATTTAATTTTGGAAGGTACGCTGGAACAGAACAAAATTGGATTCAAATGTAAGGAAAAGTTTATTTCACAGAATACTTGTAGTAGTACTAACATGCATCACTTTGATAGTAATTGTGAATAATTTTTGATCCCTTCAAGCTTGTGATATTTTAGTAAATTTGCAGGTTCTATTGACATGTTCATTTGATTGTTCATAATTATTATGATTTAATTGCTTTCAACATTTTCCACCTTTAATAGATACCTTGAATCACCTGTAACAAAATCAAAAGATATCATGAAAAACATAGTATTAAAGAGTATGTATTATTTTTCAGAAAATGTCATCGCAGTCAACGTTGACTTGTAAGAAACAGTGGAGACTATGGTGATAAGACTTATCGTATTAAAATTTTAAGAAAAAGTTTATCGTTTGTAATACCTTATTATTATTCTATAAAATTACATATTATTGTTTATTTGACTAATGATTTTTCTACTTCAATTAATTTTACCTTTATCCACCTTTATGTATAATAAGGTATATAAGTATATGGTAAGTAGGCTCCCCATAAGTTATTCAAAGGCAAGTTAGGCGCAGATATTGACTGGAATACTTTTTACTGCACAAAGCTACATTAAGGAAGTTTACATATCTAAGATATTTTAGTGTGAAAGTTTTCACAATTTATTTCACCGATTTACATACACTTAATATATGCTTCCTACTACTGGTCCTAGACTGTAGACACTGCTTACAGTAGTTTGGGCTTAGCACAGAGAGCGGTGTTGTCCAATTTGCTGTTGTTTTCATGGGTCAAAAGGAGGCAACATAGGTAGACCCTAAGAAACAAAAATAATGATTACCTAACCTATCCTACCTATGTAAAATAACATACATTATAAAAGGTTAGGTTCTGTTTTCAATACAGTATTTTGTAAGTTTATAAAACACAACAATAACAGCTATTCTTTGCTTTTGTGTAGGTGAAAGAGCTCTTTGTGATAAATGATTTACGTAAGTGTTTATATTGGAGATCTCACCTTCAAATAGGCTAGATTCTATAAGCCTTCTAGCCGCTAGAAAGTTTATAGACTCTACCTGGGGCCAAGCTAAGCCTGTCAATGATGTGAAATATCAGTATCCATGGGCTTAAATATTCGCCAAAGCGACTGAAATACACTCTCAGAAATCGACTTGATCGCAAATATCACCGATGCGTTTCTGTCGTATTTCTTACACTGGTCGTTCGTCATATGCGTTTAACACAAAATATATAATGGCATTATGGTACGGACATATTTTTCGCCTTTTACACACTTTTTCACCGACTTTAATCAAGTTTTTTCCTTAGTCGTTAGCACCAAGTGACCACGATAATATGTCATGCGAAAATGTCAAAAATAGATTAAAATAGACAAATAAAAGAGACTCATGTTAGAGTGTGTAGACAATTTTATCGTTTTCTATCGTATTTCGTATTTTGACAGTTAGACATGACATAAATGGCATGACATGTTAGCAGCGGTAGACTAATGATATAACGCTGTCAAAATACGATAAACGGCCGCGATAATGATATGTTGTTTGGCTTATGCTAGGGCCACAGATTGTCTGTGTCTTGTCTCGAAGCGCTAGTAGGGCCCAAAAGATAAGGAGACATGTTCTGCCCCATATGGGCCATAATTGATTGATATTTTGACGTTCATAAGTGGCATTTTGTGTCCTAAATTGAATAAAGAATTTTTGACTTTTGACATGAATTTATTCAGATTTTTTAGGCCGACACTTAAGCTTTTAGACGGGGGTACGCCCTACTGGACCAAAAAATTGTACTTTATATTTTAATATATCATAAATGGAGCAATAAATTGATACGTTGTTTAATAAAACCTTAAATATTTTTTTAAGGGAGTAGTCCCTAAAAAAATATTATCCAAAATTACAAAATTACACACCTACAAAATTACAGCTTTCTAGTAGGTACTAACGGTTTCTTAGATAACCTCGGACAGGTAGACAGATAGATAGAGAGACAGACAGACAGACAGAGAGACAGACGGACACAACGAAACTATAAGGGTACAGACAGACAGATGGACATGACGAAACTAAAAGGGTTCCTTGTCAGGAACTCAGAACCCTAATAAAAAAGGTTGAAATCTGTTATATTTATCATTTTATATTTTAGCTACTGGCATCGAAGATCGTCCGCTTACCTCAAGCCGTACCCGAAGTCGTTAAATAAAAGCGAGCATTTCGTATAAATTTTCGCAAGTCGCAGAGCAAAATAATCGTATTTTCGCTTCATTTGGTAGCTTCCTTTACGTAATTTGCTATCTTCGCGTAATCATTGCGTAAAATTTTAATCAGGAAGGTGTTTTGGAGTTTGTAAGTATTTATGTTATAAGATACGTATGAAAATTAATGTAATTTCACACATTTAAAGAAGATAAATTATTTAGGTACTTAATGACTAAAAAACCGGCCAAGTGCGAGCCGGATTCGCGAACGAAGGGTTCCGTACTTATCTTTAGCGTCTACCTCTTGCTGTTATTAAATCGATCAAAAAACACGTAAGTTGTGTGGGAGTCACACTTGATTATTAGTTTTTTTTACTTGTTATTATAGCGACAACAGAAATACATCATCTGTGAAAATTTCAACTGTCTATCTATCGCGGTTTTGGAGATATAGTCAGGTGACAAACAAGACAGACAGACAGACGGACAGTGAAGTTTTAGGGTTCCGTACCCAAAGGGTAAAAATGGGACCCGAAAAGTACTTTATGCGTTATACATAATATGTAACTCAATGTAAAAACATCGATGTAATAATATAGGCTTTTATACTACTAAGTGTACATACGAGTAATTACATTGAAATTAGCCGTTCAACTTGTTTGGGCACTTACCTAAATTTTCACTATTCAATGTTGATTTTCAGAAAAAACTCTCCAACCTCTCAACTAAGGCCCTCTATCGCAATTACGGAGTATCTAACCCAGGCAGGCTTTCAACTCAGATCATAGGCCTTGAACAAATCCGGATTAACTAATCCGGACTTATAAAAGTGGGCCTAAGTGTCATAGCTCTAAGTATCTCCTGTCGTGTCGGATTGTCGTCTCACCAAACTATAAGAGTGAAGGAACACATTTTTTACCCGACTTCGTTAAGAGGGTTATGTTTTTCGAGAGCGTGTATGTACGTACGTTTAATTGTTTGGCACACCCATTGTAGCCCAAACGGCTAGACAGTTTTAGACATATAAGGTGTCGTAGAATTTCACAGACTTGTTGTAAAGACATAGGCCTATAAATTTTTAAAATGGCGCCTGCAAATGAAAATAAAGGGGTGGTGGGGTTGATTTTTTCCTAAATCATAGCATATGGGTATCAAATGAAAGCCAGAGAAAAACTAAGTATTTCAAAAATATAATATTTCTGCAGTCGGGTGTTTTTTTTTTTTTTACAAATAATATCCTTTGCGTATATTATTATGTTTGATCTCTGTTGATATTGGCGCCATAACCGAAAATTTAAAATGAGGTTTTTTCGACAATACGTGTACGGGACGCCCTGGATTTTGTGAATTCTCGGAGCGTCGTGTCCGTATCGGTGGTTCGCCTATGTTAGTGGACTGTATGGTAGAAGGGCTCCTCGGGTAAAGAAAACTCCGGATTTCTTGGTGAATGCAGTCTTCTTGGTGTGCAGTCGTTGAGCTGAGATCGGAGTGTGTCTCTATGGAAAACTAGTGCTATATTTATACTACCTAACTGAGGGAGGCAGGGTATCCCGCTTCCGCCCCCGCCGCCTGGGAGCGAGAAGGGAGATACCTCTGTCTCTTTCTAATCTTGTCCCTATCGTTGGATCGGGCAATACCGTATAGAGAGCCGGTATTTCCCGACCCTCCTATCCATGTGCAGTGTACCTATTTACTTCTTTATTTACATAATCTACATAACATGGAATTCTATTTTACACAAATTAAAGGCAATTTAACAAACGATAAACAAAGTAGAAACTATAAAATATACATAACAACTTCGGCCGTCGTGTACAATACGCATTTAAATGCTGTGGTGCAATATGTCAAAAGTGACGCATGTACGTAACTGTAGGACGTATTATTTATAAAGAAAAGAGGCTATACTATAACTATTATAATCTGTGGTTATACTATAAGGCTTGTACATTTGCCAATTCACGTCGCAGACTACAAAAGATGTTCCAACATGCTCTGATCCAAATAAATCAGCTCTTCCCACTTTTGCATGACTAGCAATAAATATACCAACTAATACATACAAAATGGCCTCTCCGTCAAGCCATTATGTTTCTTATGCCTTTAGCATAGGGGCTCTTGGAAAAATTTATTGCTCCTAGGAATATTTATCGAGCAATAAATAACATAATGTGTACCGATTGCTCGGTTCGCTTTAGACAACACACGTTTTCAGAATTAATATGTATGGCAAGCAAATATTTTATTAAGTAGGTATGTGATATCCAGTGATAGGAGTAGGTAAGGCTATTTAGGTTCAACGACCGCAAACATTGATAATACTATGGACATTCCCACGAGGTTCTAATGAAAAGATTGTTTTTTATTAATGATTATGATGATGTCCTCCTAGCCGATTTCGACTACGGCGGCCTATCTCAACAGAGATTAGCCAACTGCGCAGGATATATTATAGTGCACAAGTGTGTGCGCAATACACAGATGCACTCTCTGTTCCTTCACTCCCATAATTCGGTGAGACGGCAGTCCGACATGACCGTAGAGAGATCAGGCGCAGGACCAACGGCTTAACGTACTTTCCGAGGCACGGGGGTGTTAACATCACCAACTTCCTGACTCCGGAGCTGTGTCTGAGTAATTTCAAGACAGAAAAACCCAAACACTCTCGGCCCGACCCGGGATTCGAACCCGGGACCTCGTGGATAGTACCCAGCGTGCTGACCACTAGACCAACGAGGCAGTCAAAGTTCTGTTTTTTATTAACAGAGATAAAAGAAAGCTTCGTTTATGCATTGGCAGGGCTCTCAGGCTAACAATTATATTTGGAATCCAGGATTACGGGAGTGTTCATGTTATGATGACCAAGTAACGCAAAAACAAAAAATAGCTCTACCTACTCCGATCATTGGTGATATCACAGATTGTTTAATTGTAACTACGTGATGATACACAGTTCTAATATTCTAGAAACGGATTTAAAAGATAACTACTTTTATTAGTAGACATACTTTACTAACTACTAATACTAAGAAAAAAGCTTTTTCACATTATATGCGATGCGAAAACTGTAATTTATTGTCATTATGAGTAAGTACATAATAGGTAAATATATCTATAGGTATAAAGTTGTTGTAAATTCGTTTTTAAATATTGTGTAATGTATAATTTTAGCAACTGCTAAATGAATTATATTCTAAGTTATCTTCAATGATTCTGTAGCTTAGGATCGTAAATAAACCTTGTATAGAAAACGCAGCGTAATTGAGAAAAAAAATTGACCACATACCTAAGAAGACTACTTCTCTCGAATTGTCAATCTATCACGATATATTCACGATAAACTTTTTATTATTACTGTACAGTCAGAAGCAAGTCAAGGTATAGGTACATTATTGATTTACGAAACCAACTTTTATTAAATTAGGAATAGAGGCGGTTTTAAGATCAATATGTGTAGTCTAGCTTGCGGCCGTGTGTACTTATGGAAATCAAGTTGATGTTATCATGAAGTTGATGATATTGCATGACTAAAGCTATGTTCTACAATTTTTCGAACAGGAGAGATGAAAAAATATTTAGGACGGGTATAAGTGCCCCCTACATGCATGAATAAATTTATGACTTTTTTACGATTATAAGTAAGGCGTGATAAGTACGAGTATCTTAAAGTAATATAACTAAGTGTAAGAAAAACTGTTGAAAAAAACCAATTCGCAATTCGAATTCTCTGAGGTCGTCTCCAAAACCAAACTGAAACTATCCGGCCCAAAGCAAATATACTTAAGTTTGTTCTCTAAAACAAACTTGGAACTATCCGCTTCACTTGGCGAATACTTGCCGTCGATAAAAACTATGGAAAAGTACTTTTTTTAACATTTGCACACTGTCTATTGAAAATGGCAAGTTTTAAAACTATTACAAAGTAGTTTGGACATTTTTTTTTTTAAGTAGTTGAACTGCATCCTAGTTTATATAAGTTTACATTAAAAAAAAAACCACACGGGTAGGATTTCGCCTTAGAGAGTCCGCCTCACACTTACCCTATTTTTCATTTAAGCAAATGATACTATTAATATCAGATTTGTCATCTGAACTTTTTGTTATTAACTATATTTCAATGCTCGGAATCATCACTTGAAACCAAGCTGCCACTTCAACTCGACGTATGGCGCTTTCAATATTTTTGACACTCCAATAAACGTGTCTCGCTCTCCGGACTTCGAATTTCATAGCCTAATATATTCGGCATCCGTCGAAAACGTAATTTCAAAATTCCTATTACGAATTCTCAAAAGTCACTCTTCGTTATTTCGTCTCCAGTCGCAGTCACATCTGTTCGATTGTGGCACGAAATGAAATTCTGGCCGACAGTGTAGTTGTACGTGGAAGACAGCCAACTCATGTCTAAGGCCAACTTGCACAAGTCTGGATTAGCTAATCCGGACTTCAACAAGGCTTTTGATCTGAGTTAAGGTCACTTTCTAAAGACCGGATTAGCTTTTCCGAAAGGTCCCCTTGCGCAAGTCCGGATTGCGAAGCGGAGAACCGGGGTATGGCGGAGCGGAGTTGGGTACTGTGTCTGTCCACCAAAGCGGAGCGAGGCAGCGGAGCGGAGTGAGCGGAGTTCCTGGCTGTATTTTTCAGTATGCGGAGCTAGGCCGCTAGGCTTCTCCGCTCCGCTTACCGGTTTTAATGAATTTTTAAACTAGTGCGCAACTCCCTGTCCACAAAAAAGGAGCGGAGATTTTGTGCAATGCCTCGCTCCGCTCCGGTAAACAGGCAGCCTTAGTAAGAGTAAGCAGACTCACAGTCGGCGGCTGATAAAACGTTTGGTATGAACGATACCTTACGCCCAAATTAACCCCTTCACCAATCCGCACTGAGCACGGTACCGTATGGCTCACTCTCCATACCTCATCTCCTCACCATAGTCAAGTATTAGTTTATATTAGGCACAAAACAGCATTGAAAAATGAGCTAGCTGATTTGTTATGGTAGGTACAGCAACGAAAGGCGTTGAGCGGTTTAAGGCTCATGTACACTGAATTGGGAATTCATCGCATTGGCTGGATAAAGGGATGAGCGAGTGAGCTGTCGACTTTACTTATCCTGCAATCTGTTTTTGTATCTACATAACATAATATTATTTATTTATTTGTAATGGGTTTGCTCTTGACTCTAGGCTAAGCCAGTGGCGTAGACAGAGTCGACGGTGGAGCGAGCTCACTCAAAAGGTTCTGGCTCTCTCACTCACTGACAGAACACAGCAAGCTACTTGGCGCCGGGCTCCGGTGGGAGGGTCGTAGATACTAGGCGGCACCTAACATAGCGGCATTGAGGTAAGAGAGGCGATCATACTGCCTTTGTATCGAGAAAAGTATCGTCAGTCAGATAGTCAATATAACACGTGCAACAAAACGGACATATCAAGACCATTTCGAGAGTACTGTGATTAGAAGTTACGTCAAGCAGAGCTACTATAGTTTAGTTCAGCGGTTTCAAATCCCAAACAATTTTATAAGCAAAACATGCCCCAATTACATGCCCCTAAGGTGTCAACCCCACGGAGGTCAAATTACAGTAGAGCGACTGCCATTTGACCTCCGTGGGGTTGACACCTTAGGGTACCTGACCACTTTTAGAACATGGTTTCATCACGATGTTTCCCTCACCTTAAAAGCATCGGTATAGTGAAACAACTAATGTACATAACTCAGAAAAAGTAATTTTTTCATAGCGGCACGTGGGATCGAACCTCACTCCTCCGCATGAGATGCAATGCGCTAGCCGCTGCGCCACCGGCGCTCCCGCAAATCATGTTAAGTAAATTATGTCATTTAAGTCGTCATATACGTTTCGTGGAGGAAATAAGGCGGCTTTGAGGAGGCGGCTGGAGAGAAGCGAAATTCTTGAAATGAAAATTAAAAAATATATATTTGACAACATCATAACTAGCATCGTAAACGCAAGAAATTCATCGATCATCATAACCATGCTAATTTAGATATTCAAATAGATTTTATCTAACCAGCGCTGCCAAGGATCACATCATTCGTCAGCATCAGCTGAGCCGTCTCCAATAGCTTTTTTGTGTAAAAGTTTAGATAACTTTTACATGTACTTACCTAATTTATTCTATAATGAAAGCAATAAGTTCATTACGTTTCAACTGGCTCGTTTCTCGCTCAGCGGATAAGTATTGCTATACAACGTGGAAACGCAGCCAGCATTCTCGCCTCTTGCCTCATGGACATGGTTTTGTATTCGAATAGTTAGTTTTTTTATTAGGTTATTGTATTATGGTTTTTCTTTTGTGTTAAAAAATAAATAAATTGAGATTTATTATGATACTTTTCATCTATAAGTAAATTTAATGTAAAGGTACTTATGCCGGATTAAGCGAGACCGCTTTATTTGAATTTGAGATAAAAAGGGAACGGTTAACTTCCCAAGTCCGGGCCGATGCGGTTTGGCACATCTGCACTTGCATCTGACGCGGTTCCGCAGCTTTTTCACTTGTTTTACTTCTTGCAAGTTCCCTAATAAAACTAAATCCATCGTTTATGTTAGTTTTCAGTAAATACTGTTGTTTTCTTGCTTTGAAAGAGTTTCTTTAGGCGTCTATGAAGTAACATCGTAGGTTAGTAAAAAAGAAAAGTTACATAGATCCCAATGCTGGGCAAAGGCCTCATCTCAACTATGAGGACGTACGAGCCCTACTCTACCACGCGAGCTTAGTGCTGATTGGTGGAGGCGTGTCGGTAAGGCAAGTGACAAACCATACTGTTAGATGTGATCAAGCCGTCCTAGGGCCTCTGACCAGGCTTAACGACAAATATCAGCAGATATAAGCCGGGACCAACTGCTTAACGTGGCTTCCAGAGCACGGAGATGCTTGTCATGAACGTCACTTAAATGGTCGGAATGGTCACCCATCCAATCACGACCGCGCCGTAGGTTGCTTAACTTTGATCACTACCAAAGCGCTGCCACCACTGCGCCACAAGCATCTCGGTAATATATATTATAATACGATGATATAATGTCCTTCTAGCCGCATTTCGATTACAGCGGCCAATCTCAACAGAGAAAACCAACTGCGCGTGAGATATTATAGTGCACAAGTGGGTGCGCAATACACAGGTGCACATTATGTTCCTTCACTCTCATAATTTGGTGAGACGGCAGTCCGAACTGACCGTAGAAAGATCAGGCGCAGTACCAACGGCTAAGCTTGCTTTCCGAGCCACGGGGAACACCCCCGTGGCTCGGAAAGCAAGCTTAGCCGTAACACCATCAACTTCCTGACTCCGGAGCTGTGACAATAGTGACTGAGTTTCTTGCTGCTTCTTCTCAGCAATAGCCTACAATTGTCCCGAAACAGTGGTAGGGTTAAGATTGGTACGTGTATAAGTGCCCCTAGTTGGGTCTATATGCAGAAATAAATAAATTTTATTGAATTTTATTGTTTATTGTGTCCGAGTTACTTCAAGACAGAATAACCCAACACTTTCGGCCGGGCCCAAGATTCTAAACCGGGACCTCGTAGATAGGGCCCTGCGTGCTGACCACTAGACCAACGAGGCAGTGTTGATTTATCATACGAGTTATTTCAAAAATACTAATAACCTCTTAAGGGCCGATTTTGTTGTTCTAATAGAAGAACTATGAGACAAACATCTAAATCTCAAAAAATACATTTTGCCATTCAACTATGGCATTTAGTACAGAGATGCTATTTTTTTTCCAGAATCAAACAGTATTTTTCTTTTTAACTCCAAAATAATGGACAATCAGTTTTTACGTAAAAAAAAAACGTTACTTTATACTCATTATTTTAACACTATGACGGCCACGCCTTTATATACGTCATAATACAAAATCTATTGTGACTGGCATACAGCCTCATAATGTTAAAAAAATCTATTATTATTATGACAAAGGATAATACTATCTACCTTAGATCATATAATAATACCCATGATAATACGTAGAAACACGGATTTATGAAAACAAGTTTTAATTTAATATTTTAAGATTTTCCTTAAATTTTTTGATGAAATAATTAATGCGACTTGTAACACGTCCAAAAAAATACTAAACCATTTTCCAAATACAAAAGACTTTTGTTTTTAAAATATTTTAGCTAACACTGGCAAGTTTTATTTTAGCTAGAAAGAAAAATGGGAAATGCCTTACACTACACATGTTCTCAAATAAGCCTTTAAGCTTTTCAAAACTCTGAATCACAGTAGAAAATCTACGCGCTGAATTTCACAGCGTATTTTTAACAGCTCGTGATATTTTGTGCTATAAATCACAAGACTGTCACAGTGATTTTTGTATGTTTTACACTAATGTCGCAAGAATATCTAAGGAAAAATAAGTTTAAGGAAAAGAGGGCTTTCGATACTGACCGACCTACATAAAGTTCACCTAGCCGAATTTCGACTACAGTGTCCAATTTCAACAGAGATTAGCCGACTGCGTGGGAGATATTATAGTGTACAAGTGTGTGCGCAATACATAAGTGCACTCTCTGTTCTTCATTCTCATAATTCGGTGAGAAGGCAGTCCGACATGACCGGAGAGAGATCAGGCGCAGGACCAACAGCTTAACGTACTTTCCGAGACACGGATGTCTGAGATATTTCAAGACCTAGACCTAGACCAACGAGGCAGTCACACCGCAGCTGACCTTCACACTATAAATGCTTAACATCCGCACAAATAAAGTATTTTCTAAATATCCCAAGGGCTAGAAAAGGGGACCATAATATTTTGTAAAGGGCATAAAAAATCTACTAACGTTTTCTAGTGTCCTTCTACTGGGTTAAGGCCAAAATAAATTTCACGATTTCGGTGATGTCTCCATAGTGAAAGTTGTTTTAGGTGTTTGTGGCCATATTGACCCCCATAAAGGATAAGACTGTTTTACACTAACACCCTATACGACGTGTAACGTTAATTGCGAAATACCTCTTAGAGGCTAGAGCTTCTGCTGCTTAAACACAACAACTTTTAGTATGGGACTAACATCGAAATCTCAATAAAAACAACTTCTCCATACAAACTGAAGTCAGCTGGCTAGTATAGTGAACCAAATTTTTCATTTGCTATTTCGAAGTTGGTTCCAAAGAAAAAAATGTTGTATTTGAACATCAGACTCGACATCTATTATCCGGGCAATATAGATATTCCAAATAACAATAATTCCCGGATAGCCAATTATTGGTTTAGAGCTGAGCCTGAGATATCTCAGGAATGAGCACGCTTAGGAAAAAATCACAAACCATTTTTGTAGAAAATTTTATGATCTACAACTTTGGTATAAGGTTATTTTTGCTCAAACTTACTGCTGTCGAGAAAAATCCAAACAACCTTAAACTTTAACTTTTGACCCCGAATAACTTTTTTTGCACAAATAGGATTGATGGGGATTTTTAAAACTTTATTTGTAATAGTAAACCCCAGCTCTTCTTTGGCTTTCCGGGAATTTTGTTATTTGACTACTATTTTTATGGCTAAATTATCCAGATCACTAAGAGGATTTGAGCATTCAACGTTACACGTTGTATAATATTCAACCTCAGTACCTACTACTTGTCAGTATCGAAGGTCAGTATCTCAAACGAGTTCCGAATTTAATTATTCTCAATTTGCTTAATAAATCACGTAACCCTTGTTACTAAAGCGCCCAAAACTGATACCTTAATCTATGAGGATCCCCTCATAAAGTTTGGAAACAGAGAACAAATTAGACGGTATTGATTTTGCGAAATATTAATTTTAAGTACCTAAATTATTAAACTATCTTTTCAGATTGTCTGTATCTTGTCTCGAAGCGTTGACAAAAAATTTGCAGACATATTCTTGCCCCATATGGACCAATATACATTATGTTAGTTGGTATTCATAAAATATTCAGCCTATTAGATCCCACTGCTGGGAAAAGGCCTCACCTCAACTATGAAGAGGTACGAGCCATACTCCACCACGCGGGCTCAGTGCGGATTGGTGGAGGGGTGTATGTAAGGCAAGTGACAAACCTTACTGTCAGAAGTTATCAAGCCGCCCTAGGGCCTCTGACTAGGCTTAACGACTAATACCACAGATATTAGCCGGGACCAACTGCTTAACGTGCCTTCCGAAGCACGGAGATGCTTGTCATGGACATCACTTAAATGGTCGGAATGGTCACCCATCCAATCACGACCGCGCCAAGCTTGCTTAACTTTGGTATCGCTACCAAAGCGCTGCTGCCACTGCGCCACAAGCACCTCAACATTGACATTTGCTGTTCTAAAAAAAAGTAAGCCTATATAGATCCCACTGCTTGGCAAAGGCGGTTGAGGTGAGCCTCAGCTATGAAAATGTATTTAAGCTCTTCCACGCGGGCTCAGTGCGGATTGGTGAAAGGGTGTCTGTAAGGCAAGTAACCAACCTTACTGTCAGATGTTATTAAGCCGTCCTGGGACTTCTGACTAGGCCTTATGACTAATATCAACTGTTATTTGTAGAAGCTTAATGTTTTTTTTTACTAGTCGTAGTTGGTTATAGTCGACTCGTGGAGCTAATGGTGTCGTGGAGCTCGTGGAGCTAGTCGACTCGTGGTAGTAACCACGAGCAGAATTTTTTTTTGGTGTATTTCTTGACAAATTATGCAAGAATAACATACGAAAACTGCTTATCTTGCCTACCGAAGCACGGAGATTATTGCTACCCTAAATTGAATAAGTAATTTTAGCTTTTCACTTTTATCATCTTTCGGGGTTGAAACTTTTCAATACCGCGCCAACTTTTATAAGTTTGGTTATATCGAAATATTAAAACACAATTTTACGGATTACTTCGCTATTTATTTTCATTTTATTTAAAACCTGACGTTTCGAACACTTTACAGTATTTGCGGTCACAGGGAGAACTGTCTGTCTGTAGTCTCCCTGTGGCCACGAATGGTTTTAAATAAAATCGCGAAGTAATCCGTAAAATTGTGTTTTAATGAGTTCAACAATTCGCGTAAACGTAAGAAACAAAAATATCAAAAAAAACATTACTATTAAATAAATTTTGTTCATAAAAATTCATCGCGCGTCTTCTGATGGGACTTGAACCCACGACCCTTTACTATCCGAGCAATTGCTCTAAGCACTACTGCTACTTCTGCCTTCCGGCTGCCAGTATTCTAGGATCTAAAACTATCTCCATACTAACATCAAAATCGGTTCAGCGGTTCGTGTGTGAAGGTTACAGACAGACAGTCACTTTCAGGTTTTAATTAACAAAATTAAAAAAAAATTACATGCACATTTTTATTTTTTTCATAATAGTACATCAAAAAAGAAGACATACGTATTTTTTCTTTTTTATTTCTTTCCATTTATTCCCCTCGAATTAAATTCTTTGAAAACTCTCAATTCTAAAAGAGCGTAAGTACACGAGTACGGATGTGACCACTTCACTCCTCTGCCATATTTAAAATTTAAAAAAATAACTGACGTTTATAGTGGTGTATGTTGTAGAAGTAAGATATCGATATCAACAGTAAGCACGTATATTAAATACAATACGTCTAAATGAAGAAGTAGATAAATAATCTAAGTGAGTATGTTTATCCAAACACAACTTTACTAAACACGTAATATCAAAATACAAAAAGTCTAAATTAAGAAGTTGATAAATAATCTTAGTGAGTATGTTTATCTAAACACAATCTTATTAAGCATGTATATCATAATACAAAAGTCTAAATAAAGAATTAGATAAATAATCTTTTAATTAATCAAACACAACTTTATTAACAGTAGCTTACGTTGCCATTTTTCTTACTTAAATTTGGTTGGTTTTTAAAATCCAATGAAACATTAATAATACGATTAAAGGATTATTTAGGATTTCGTCACCAAACTAGATAATCATTTAAATGTATGTGTATGTTTAGCAATCCTAAATATACTATACTAAAACTATCGATAACTAGATGGACTTCGCTTTTATAGAACAACACTACGATTATCTCTTCTCTCACTCACTCATCATAGTGTCAGTGTCAAATATCAATATCAAAATGACAGCTAGCTTGCATGTATGGTAAAATACTTTTTAGGTCAAACCAGATAACCAAGCAAAGGCATTTCCCCTTATAATGCCGGTATCATAGCACCTATCAGATTTTTTCAAATATCTCTGAATTTATAGCGGAAAAAAATAATAAAATATTTTAAACGTGTTAAGCCTCGCCAAATCTCGAAATGGTTTCTGAATTTTAGTACCTTTATAAAAATGAAATGTTGTCAATTGACTTGTAACCGACAGCTCTTTCTAAGAGCTCGTTCACACGAGGACGATTCGTGATTTTTGACGATTCGCCTTTTTTCACGATTCGTTCTTTTTTTTGACGGCGGCAATGCTTTTTGAATGCCCCTGTTCACACGGATCACGAATCGTGAAAAATGACGATACGTTAAATCTAGTATCGTGTTTTTAAAAATCACGAATCGTCAAAATACACGGATTATTGACCAAATTCAATTAGGATATTTTGACGAATCGTGAAAACACATGTTCTGTATTCAATGTGAACGTCCATCCGTCATGACGTATCCTGTATTTTGAAGAATCGTCAATAAAATATGAGCCCTAAGATTTATTTTAAAATTGTGCAATCTCATTATCCGCTAAAAAATAGAAAGAGATAGTTAGGGTTTAATTTAGTAAAATGTAGTGTATTGTAGTCTAGTTGTAGTGTATTCCATTAAAGAATGCTTTGATTTAGGGCATTTTTAGAGTCGTGCGGATTTGGGCACGCAACCATCGGTAGTTAAAACTATCGATTCTATCGGAGCTCGATTGTGCTATACTTTCAATATTGTTCATGGTTATCAATACTGTTTCACACTACCCATAGACTATCGATACCAAAGTCCTCCTAGCCGAATTTGGACTACGGCGGCCTATCTCAACAGAGATTAGCCAACTTCGCGGGACATATTATAGTGCACAAGTGAGTGCGCAATACACAGGTGAGACGGCAGTCTGACATCACCGTAGAGAGATCAGGCGCAGGACCAACGGCTTAACGTGCGTTCCAAGGCACGGGGGTGTTAACACCGCCAACTTCCTGACTCCGGGGCTGTGTCTGAGAAATTTCAAGACAGAAAAACCCAAACACTCTCGGCCCGACCTGGGATTCGAACCCGGGAGCTCGTGGATAGTACCACGCGTGCTGACCACTAGACCAACGAGGCAATCACCATCAACGTCACAGTCAACGAGGCACCATTAATATGAAGTCAACTATCGACAGCTAACAGCGATGCACTGAGTGAAGAGATGCTCTTTGACATAAGGGATCACAGATATCTCAATACCGCGCGCGACCAAATTCTTACGACTTTAGAGACACCTTTACTTGACAAAAAAGGCCAACACATTTTCAACACGACCTCTTTAAGTTTGGCCAAGTTTTTATTTTCCTGTTACAAGTTACTTCGCTATTGATTCGGGTTGAGACACGCCTCTGTATTTTGCTGGTGTACCTTACCAAGTGATTGATGTCGAAAATCTTTTAGGGAGTAAACGACATTTTCTGTCGACGTGATACTCGGTCTTCGGTGTTTTTAGAATAGCCTTACGTAAATTTTACAAGAACATCCTCGCTTTGTTTAAATTGATATACAAAACAATTTATTTTGCGTCACGTAATAAATATAATTGGTTGTGACCGACCATACTATTAAGCAACGGAATACTTGTGTCAGGATAGTCCGCTATTTCGTAGCTATATTATAGATAGCTATATTATTGACTGCCTCGTTGGTCTAGTGGTCAGCACGCTGGGTACTATCCACGAGGTCCCGGGTTCGAATCCAGCGTCGGGCGGAGTGTTGGGTTTTTCTGTGTTGAAAAATTTAGACACAGCTCCGGAGTCAGGAAGTTGGTGGTGTTAACACCCCCGTGCCTCGTAAAGCACGTTAAGCCGTTGGTCCTGCGCCTGATGTCTCTACGGTCATGACGGACTGCCGTCTCACCGAATTATAAGAGTGAAGGAACAGAGAGTGCACCTGTGTATTGCGCACACACTTGTGCACTATCGTTTAAATGTAGTACGATATGAATAAACATTTAACTGACTTTTTTATTTATTTATTTAAGCTTTATTATGACACAACTGATAGGTACTTTGAATAAAAGGCGGACTTAATGCCAAGTGGCATTCTCTACCATTCATACCTTTGGGCTTAGCAGAAATGAAAAGTGGGCGATGCGACAAAGGTAAAAAATCATCGATTGGTCAAATCAAAAAGGACGAATATGTTTAAAGAATCGTCATAAAGTTATAAGGGTTATAAACCCTTTTACCCAGAGCTTTGCAATAAAAAAAATTAAATAATTTAATGTTATTTTTAGACAACGATCCTAATGACAATAATAAAGTATTAAAAACCTGCCATGTGCGAGTAGGACTCGCCTACTAATGATTCCGTATCATTATTAAGTCCGTATATTAAGTCCGCCAATTGTACAACTTACAGTGCAATAAAGTTTAAATAAATAAATAAATAAATTATCTATACAAGACACTATAGTATGACTTTAAAAAAACACATAAAATATTTTTTATTTTATTTATTCATTATTGCAGTGAACGTACAACTTTATATTCTGGGAACATTTCAATCGTCTACTTATTGCCAACATTAATGTCAGCAAAAAACGCAAAAAAAATCACGTTTGTTGTATGGGAAACCCCTCAAATATTAATTTTTGTATTTTCATCATCTGTGAAACATCTTTCAACTGTCTAGCTATCACGGTTTATGAGATACAGCCTGGCGACAGACAAAGAGAGGCTTAAAAATGAGAGGGTAAAAATGGGACCCCATTACTAAGTAATGGGGTCCCATTTTTACCCTTTGGGTACGGAACCCTTAAAAGAGGTTAGACTTGTAACAATAAAACTTACTGTGTACAAAATGTTTCAAGAAGTTAATTTATAAATCTTTAACAGCGTGCTACTTATCAGATTTGGCCTGCGACTGCAAAGTCGCGTGTCAAAAGATAAATTGTAAATTTTGTTAAACAAAGCGCGAAGAGGTGAACCTAAATTGTTTCTCAAATTGTTTACTTTGTGAAGAGCCAGAAATTTGTTTGCTTGCCACTTTGAATTCGGTGTACTCGTAACTCGAATTAAGGTGGCAAGACGAAATACACCTCTCTTAAATCTTAAAAGGAAGGTAGAAATGGCTAGAAATATGTAGATAATATATTATTTGTGAGTCATGTAACACAAACAAAAATTGTTCTTTTTTAAATAATAACAAATAATAAAACTAAATTGTTTAAACAAACACACTAATTACCTATTCCCAAACTAAGCGTGAGTTCTTCACAGGCTTCTTCTGGGTGAGCTCGCTCCATCATCGACTCTGTCTGTGCCACGTCTGGCTTAGTCTAGAGTTAAGAGCAAACCCATTTCAAATAAATAAATAAAAAGAGTTAGTGCTATGGCGACTAGGATAACGGATAGACATACTACTTGTAAACATGCATGTATGTTTTTTTAACTTAAGTCATGGATTTTTATGAACATTTGATGCTTATCTTACAAACATTTGCCCTATACAGGATTTCAACCGGCAACTTTAGTTTTGTATTCCGGAGCGCGCACCACTACACCAAGACAGTCGTCTAACAATACATTTCTTATGGTTCACATAAATCACCTATTAATTACGTTTAACCTTTCCCCTTTTCAACAAACCGACAATTTTCTTAAACGCAAGCCAGATTGCTATCATCGACAATGCCAAAGCAATTCCAAATATTGCCAGGAGTGGTAGCAATATGTCCAGCATGTAGTATTTATACCAGGACCAGCCGGCACCACCGTTGCGTAGGTGTCGTGCGCCGGAGTGCCGAATCACGTACTCGCTCCACCATACCGCGCGTTCCAAGGGAGACTGTGTTTGGTCTTGTAAAATGTTCTTCAGGCGTAGAACGTTGTCTTTATAACTGTAAGAGATGTGTGATCGTTAGATGGTTGAAAAGTTGTTGAGAGTTAATTAATTCAGGTCAATATATCCATGTAAAATCAATAGGATATTATTTTAAGATTGAAATAGATCAGACGATATGGATAATAATAATAATAGATTACACGCAAAATGCTTCTATATGATTGTAAATACAAATTACATGTCTACGTATTTCAGCATTTTTATAAATATCTAATATGGTTTAAAAATATTAATAAATTTCCTTTCTTCTTTAATGCATTTTAGAAAAAAAAATTATCAAACAAAATCTTTAAATGTTTTGGGTTCTTAACATATATGGAGAAATATTTATCTGACTTTACTGACATGTATGTCAAATTAAAAAGGATGAATCTTTGTTGAGTTGACAAATAGGCTTAATATTACAACCATACCTCTTATTCTCCGCAACAGTTATGACGCCTTTCACTAAATCTTCAGCGGTTAAAGTAAGTGAGTCCAATTTTACTCCGATTCCAAAGTCGACATACTTTTTCGCATTGTACCACTGTTCTGCCATCATTGGAACACCAACCAGGGGCACTCCAGCATCGATGGCTTCATCGGTTGATTGTAGGCCGCATTGCGTTACAAATGCTTTTATGCTTGGGTGGACTGGAATAATAATAAAGCAATTTTAGCAAAAACTATTATAAAAGATAAAAGCAAATATGGTAAAAAATCACGAATCGTCAAAATACACGAATTTATTGTGGCGGATCCGCTGATGCCACCAATTCGGATATTTTGACGAATCGTGAAAAAACACGATTCCGTTTGCAATGTGAACGTCCATCCGTCATGACGTATCGTGTATTTTGACGAATCGTCAAGGACAGATTCCGTGTGAATGAGCCCTTATAATACAAATCAAATCAAGTCTTTGTTGTTTAAGCATGCTTGGAGAAGACGACTTCTCAATTAATTTGCTAGGGTAAAATTTTAATTAAAGGCAATTCCAAATAAAAAATCATTTATAATCTTAACTTACAAAGCATATCTCTTTGAGGGAACCACTTCTGGTATTTAACATTCTTTGGCATATTTTCTAATGAATCCCCGTCAAACTTCCATAGAACGTCATAGGGTAAATTACCTAATGCTTTCACGATCTCATCCAAAAACTCCTTTGACATTCTTGAAGGCAGAACGTTACTACCAAAGCTGACGTAAATAACCCCATGACTAGAATTATCTAAGAATTTTTTTAAGTCCTGAAATTATTAAAAACATCGTATGAACCAGTCTGAATAGTTTTAACAAGTAGGCTGTAATCCTGATACTAATGAAATACCTAAAACGTTACCTCTGGAATTTCTTTATTCGGCATCAAATGGACAGCGCCTAAATGTATTATATTTGGAGGCACTGGTCTATTATTAGCAAACTCCGGATAGGCATTTATAAACATCATATCAACATTCTGCCTTAGCTCACTTAACGACGGAGCATTTGCACCGAAATTTTCTTTCAGCATTTGATCTGTTCTTGCGTCCAGTCTAACAAACATGCTGTACATTTGATATTCGTAATATAATTCTTTGGCCCATTGAAATATATTTAAATCATCATGATCTTTTCTATGTAAATGCGGATACAGAATCGGGTGACGTGCTATTCCTCCCAGCATCTCAATATGATCTGGAAATCCCATGAACGATGGGAACATGATAACCGGTGCTTTGAATATGTGTGAAAGTATCAACTGGTATTCGTAAAACCCTTCCAAGATGATCAGTTCAAATTTTTGGCTCTTATCATTGATCAATTTCTGAACTATTGGTTGATTAACCTGTTCTACAACTAGTTGCATCATTTGAGGGTATAGATCTACTTCTAGTAGAGCGTCTATATCGTATATGACGCCACGTCTTGCAGATTTGTCTCTCGCAAAAGTTTTCACCATGAAATCGTAAGCTGCACTCGTGTCTATATCAGTTACATTTTCTGGCCTCTCATCGTCTGGGAATGGATCCGGTGTTATGACAACTAGCTCATGACCTCTATCAGCCAAAGCTTTGGTGTAACTTCTGAACACAAACTGGTGACTTTTCGAAGGCACTGGATACATCGCTAAAATTCTTGCACATTTCAATTCACCGATCAATAGAATGTTGAGGTAACAAAAAAATATGTAACGCCACATTTTTGTGCGTTGAACTCACTCGCAGATACCATAAGAGTTGATACTGGGCGCGCTTTAGCTTATCAATGTATCTAATGACATGACAAATAAAATAATATCTTATGAAAAAAAGTATTTGACCAACTAAGTCGGCTTAATCAATATTTCATATTTCTTGGCATTTCCACACAGCAACATAAACTACGAAATAATTTGAACAGTCCTTAATATACATATAGGTCTATATACCTTTACTGTCTGACAAGGCACTAGTAATGATTAGTTTTACACAATGACAGTGTATTAAAAAGAGGTAGACATGTCATAGGAATGTATAGTAATGTTCATGTTGTAGGAAAAGTTCTACCATGCGAAGATTTAAATTTGATGGGCCGAGCACACGTACCTGTCAAATTTCATATGTGTACGTTATTTGAATGCAAAATTGAGCAAACTGCTCAATTTGAGGCAAGCCATTTTCGCGCGCTAATAACACATCTACTTTTTTTTAAATGCACTATTATTGGTTTTATGTATGATTCTTTTGCCGTGTGCGAGCAATTGCCAAGTCACCTTATTTAGTAAAGAACTAAAAATAAAATACTGATGGTTGAAGGCCCACTTTTACGAAACTCGTTAAATACGTTTAACGCTAATCATGTTCAAAATATCATCCCGTTTCTGCCAATGTCGAATGACTGACAAAGACAGAATGATGTTTTTAAATATGTTTAGCGCTAAGTGTATTTATCGAGTTTCGTAAAAGTGGTCCTTAGGCCCACTTTTACGAAACTTAAACTGAAACTTCTAAACTTCACACTTAAAAACATCATTCTGTCTTTATCAGTCATTCGAAGTTGGCAGAAACGGGATGATATTTTAAACATAATTACCGTTAAACGTATTTAACGAGTTTCGTGAAAGTGGGCCTAAATGTTGTTCGCTAAATAATAAGGTATCAATTTATGACAAAGTAGTTCAATAGTCTTCCATAGTTACTTATTTAGTTAGTAGTTACTGAATTCACCACTTTTCACTTAGTACCATTCGATTACTTATGGCAGAATTTACTGCGTAACGAAACATGGACGTAAACAGAGGCCTTACTCCGGTTGAAGATGCCCGTAGTTTCGACTGTAGCCGTCCCTGTCACTTACGCCAGAATGACAACGCGAACGAGCGAGAAGGCTAGACTCGAAAATACGGACGTCCTCAACCGGAGTAGGGCCTCAGGACCCCTAAGATTGCTGTCCGTCTGTCTGTCTGTCTGTCCGTCTTTCACGTGGCTAAATCTCATTAACTGTTATAGCAAGTCAGTTACACTTTTCACACGTGATGTATTGCTGTTGCCGCTATAACAACAAATAAGATAGAATTAAATTAAACATTTAAGTGGGGCTAACATAGAACAAACGTGTTTTTTTATCGTTTTTGTAACTAAATAAAAAGGTTATTACAAAACAGTAGTGTCTAATGTTGTAAAGATAATGATACACGGAACCATTCGTGCGCGAGTCTGACTTGGACTTGGCCGGTTTTTGTACATTTTATGCTTTTAAAGGGATCCTATTTACCAGAAGAAATTGATTGACTGAAAACTACATTCAATGTTGATAATGAGCGAAACTGCGAAGTAAGTATTGTTAGCGGCAAGAAAATCGACAAGCATGGGACGGCACTATTCTCTCGACTGAGTGTGCCCCTCCCTACTTCGTCTGTCAATCTGTCATCGGGACGGACTTAAGATTCGCGCGCCATGTTGTGTAGTATCGTAAATATATTAATTAAACAGTTATAATAGCTGAAATAGTGTTTTATCTTAATAGTATGTACATACGACTATTCATAATGTTATTCAGTTCATGTTATATCTCAAAAAATAATTTGGGAATTAACTTATTTGATAGAATGTAGACTTTAAAAATGCAGTTCTTTTGGAAGAGCAACTACAATTTTGTTTAATATTGAAGATTAACAATTTGTGGCAGCCCTAAAACTTGTTTTCGATTAAACCCCTTTTTGTTTCTATTCATTAAGTTAGCGTTTCTATTAACACCTTTTGCGATTCTACCAACCCCAGTTTACAATTCTATTAACCCCTTGAGTAACTTCTATTCTCCCCATATTTTCACAAAAGTAGGTTGTCTTTAAATCTTAACAATTTTCTGGTAAAATCTAAAGAATGGGCACTCACCTTTACGAATGTTTAATTGGGTGTATAATCAGAGTATCAAACACAATAATAACAACTTAAAACCAGTAATTTACTACACTTAATTTGAAAATTAACGAGAGCTATATTTTTGATGTTCACGTACCGCTAACTTCAAGTCAATTTTTTCAAGACATCGACGTCTCTGACATTACTCAAGTGTTACCATATTAAAGAAAAAATGTTGCTCTTTTTAAAATTTGAAAAATTACCAGCTTTGCTAAATACTGTCAGCCAAAATTTTACACTGAAAACATTCCTGATTTTTTTTCTAATCACCCCGTGAATTCTAAACACCCCGTTTTACGGTAGCGTTATGTTGGTTGCATTGAGCCATGATTAGAGATTATCTATAGTAGCACAGACTAAAAATAAGTAGAATATAACTAGTTTTGGAGATAAATACGAACAACGCCTAACGACCTCTAGGAGGTGGCCTGCCACTTGCGCATTTTTTGACAACAACCTCTAGGAGGTTGCCTGCCACACAAGGGGGTTTACAGAGAGGTAGCACTAAGAATGAATGTATTCTTATGTTTCGAGCAGGATCTGGTCTGACAGTAGTATTTTAAATACACCACACACAAAAAATACCTCTGCAAAAACACTTCCTACTATCACGGCCTTGCTTGCTAGTCGTGTAAAAAGGCTAATCAAAAATTTGAAAGTAGAAGTTCAGTTTAGTACCCAAATACCATAAGTTATTATTAGATAAATATTCAAGGTAACTTAATAATTTTAAAGTTTCAAATTACCTAATTCCGACCTCTGGTTATTACTTTGCATTTTATTGTTTTTAAGGTAATTATATTTTTACTCTTTTAGTTAAGTTTTTTTAATATTTTACAGTGTTTGTCAGAATATTGCATGGTACTTCAGATACTTCTCTGCTTGCTAGGCTATTTATAATAGTATGTACATGTTAAGGGTTGCAAACTAGTCCTTAAGTATGTTTTATAATTTATTTGTAATATTGTTTGTGATCTGTTTTGTACATCTTAAAATAAAATAAATAAAGCATGAAAAGCAGTTTTTGGGAAATACCTAGTTTTTTATTAATATCTAGGGAAGATACATCTTGGCATTAATAAATCTAGCGTGTAGTTCACCAACACATGTTAAATTTTTAAACAGAGGTTGTTTATGTTATAAAAGTTTGCTAAACGCAGCCAACTTTACTCTTTTGTTATTAGTGAAGGCTACTGTGGTATTAATAAAGAAGTATTTTTAAACAATCGAAACGGGTTATATTTTACAAGTAATGATAGCAAACTTGACGTTTTTGTTTTTAGCTACAAACTTTGCAGGCGCTATATTTACAAACAAGCTGGGTTATTCTTATTTCATTTATTTTACCCCTTACGTTTTTTCAGTGATTTGACATATTTTGTATGAGAATTGTGTCAAATTAACCATCGGCATACGTTTACAGGCTGTTTAAAAATTGGTGAACTTGGGCTTTAATTCGTTCGTTGAATTCGGTGCCGGCTGAAATATTCCCTAAACACTAATTTTGTTGGTTTGTTGGGGAGATTAGTTCGCCGACGCACTAATGGATGGCGCTGAGTGTCGATTGACTCGCGTTTTGTCCCAATTTTTTTCTGATTGATAAGTCTGGCACAGGCATGTAACAATAAATAGAAAAAAGTACAAGTTAGTATTTTCGTAAGTAGTACAGTGCACTCCCGCTAAAACTAATATCTTTACTTGTAAGAAAAGAGTATACATAACATGTTTCGCCTTGCCAATGTTACATCCTGTTACTGGTAAGACAACTCACAGAACACATTTACCCAAGGGAAGAATGACAACTTCATACAAAAAAAGTGGGTTAAAAATTTATAGAAACTACTGTTATCTATCGGGCGCCCCCATGTCACATGACAATCGCGGGAAATTTAAACATTTCTTTCTGGAAGTTGATTTAGGCCCGATTGCGCTCATCGTCTTAATCCGGTGTTAGCTTAGAAATCCCGCACTAAGCTAACACCAGATTAAGACGATGAGCGCAATCGGGCCTTAAAAGTAAATTACAGAACAAAAACTTAGGCCACAACCTCTTAAATTGTGTCGTCGTGACTTAAGTTTAAATCTGAAATACAGGCATTTTTACAGGTTGGATCAGATAAATGAAAAACAAGTTTTATTTATGTTATGTACAAGTTTTATTCAGTATCTAAGTACTTATTTAGAATAGATCAACACAATTGAATTTTTACAATTTGAAACAAATAGTCCATAAAATGCGAATTAGCACAATATGAACTATATTTAAAGAGTACGTAACTACAACAGAAATAATACGTTCTAATTAAAATTAACTATAAAAAGTCCTCCAAAATCGGCAGCAGTTAGAATTACACCCATGGAGAACATTTATTTTATTGTTTATACGTAAGTGTATTAGGTCTTACTTTATAAGGTAACTTCCTGCTAACCAGTCCAGATAGGTTTTCAAAATAAATGATTATCAAATATTGCACCTCCCACAAAACGCGGCCACGTGTAGTTTAAAACAACATCAATTAATATATGAAAATAAAGATAGGACCTAATATTAACAAAGAATATTTTAGTAATTGATTTTGTAACAAAAGGAAAAAATATATTGAATTAATCTTAAATAAAATGTAAATAAATCGCGAAGTGTGTTTTTAATGAGTTCAACAATTCGCGTAAACGTAAGAAACAAATATGAATTAATCTACTTAAAAAAGATTGATATTGTTCAATACAGGTAAATTACCTATGTTGTAAAATATCATTTTTTTTTTTAAATAATTTTGCAGAGCTTTCCTCTGCAAACAATCTATTTTTCAATACACAAAATCGTTTGAATTATGTGTGTTACACTTTTTAGCAAATATGATAAATTTTTTTCTTTATGCTCTGTGCAGACGTTTAAAAATTCGGAATTGATGCATTTAATGTTTAATTTAATTTCTGTAATGTTTTTTTTTATGTGCATTATTATTTAGATAATTATTTATAAAAGTTGCACATTGTTCTACACAGAGCACAAAGTCCTTATTTGCGTAGATCAAAGAATCTTTGCATTCATTATATTCTTTAAATTCAGTGAATGCATGCATGGGCATATGGTCTGTGGTGGTGAAAATTGCCTTACAGGTAGCACATTCAGTTTTTAAATTTTTTATAATAAAGCCACACACATAGGTACAAGCTTGTATTTCACCACCATATTCCCGCAGTAAGTCCTCATCAACATCAACAGCCTGCACTGAAGTCAATTTAATACTGTCTTCAGTGCAAGGTATGCTTTCGATTTTTTTAAATAATATTTTAAAATTGTTAATCATTGCCTCATTTTCATCACTTTTACAATTTTTTCCTAAACCTACATGTGTTTGGTTGCCCAAAATTGATGTTTTGAGGCCTGCCACAAATTGACCAGTAGTGGGATTAGTATTCGCACCACAGTTTGACCGAATACACCCAAATAAATTTTCTAGTGGATCTTGTTGCAGCCGCCTTGTTGCCAAACTTTTTATATTTTTGTGGTTGTGGTGCAAAGTTTCCCACAACTGCAGAACACCATTAATGGTCCACACCCAGCCATCTTGTGACGGTGGAGCACGTGTGTCCACAAATTTAATATTTTTGAAAAAAAAGCATTTCCTTCAAAAAGGCGATATGCTTTGTTTTTTCACTTAAATTTGTGGAAAATGGCTTTCATCGTCTCAAATCATTTGATACACTGAATAGTGACTCAAATGTTTTGAGACACACTTTAATAGTATGATGTACTCATTATGACGAAGACCAGTAGTTTATAGAAAAAAGTATTACTCCGCTAGGAATATTGTATTATTGTGTCATCAGAGTGCACGTATTAGTCCGAGTATAAATAATGTCCTCCTAGCCGAATTTCGACCACGGCGGCCTATCTCAACAGAGATTAGCCAACTGCGCGGGACATATTATAGTGCACAAGTGTGTGCGCAATACACAGGTGCACTCTCTGTTCTTTCACTCTCATAATTCGGTGCCAAACCATTTCAGGCACAGCAAACCGTCTCAATTTTTTTAAAGAAAAATCCACAAAAGCTGATTCTTGATTCTTTGATTCTTTGTTGATGATTTTTCATTGAAATGACGATGACATAGCATTCTGTGTTCAGAATGAAGTTTGCCTTGAAAATTCGCTGAAGACCACGGTTGATCAGGGAAACAATATTTAGCCCACAATTCACAGCTGAAATAAAAGATTATATTAATTAAAGTTGACAAAATTGACTTGTTTTATGTTTATTCAATACATATATGTTTATGTATAAAAGCCGTTTAAATAAAAATATACAACGAGATTTATTTTATAAGATAGTTTGTCTTCTATTACTACTGAATTAAAGTTAACTTTTCTTTTGCATATTAGTTGCAAAAGAAAAGCTAACTTCAATTCAGCCTAGGTAGCATGCTTTAGGTACCTAGGTAGCATGTTTTTTGATTTAAGATAAATACCTACCGAGAAATATTTGTGGATCCCGGTTTAGGGAACCTGTATAATGCGGTCTCGGGATCATCAGCAGGCGAAGCACCACACTTGGAGCATTTTCGTTTATTTTCCTTCATGGTGAACGACGGACACTCACAACTAGTCACTATCTCGAATATACACAACACTTAGTTAGAATTCACACTTAAACGGAGGAATCTACTGACTCGACTCGACGTAAGGCAGGAATATCTAAATGATTGTGCAAAAGAAGTTAATCACAAGAAAGTAAATGTGTACCAACGGCAGCCATAAACTTTCTCAAACAACAAACTTTCAGCGGAAAACGGAAAACCGCAAAAGGGTTAACATATCATAAATGAACAAACTACCATGACATAAGACGCGGTGTTAGTTATTAGCTCGATATTATTAATATGTGACGTGACGGTATGATTCTGTCGCGTCAGAACGAATAAATAATAAAAAAATGCATATAAAACCCTGACCATTAAAACTAACAGTTCGCAGGGGCAGGTCATAATTATTTCGTGAATCACAAGCTAAATTGGTCAATCTACCAAATAGTAGTTTATTTATCGCACGGGTCACATCCTTACTTTACAAGTGTTGCCTACCTAAAAAAAAGTAATTATCTAAGACCGAAATATGGGTCTTACACAATAATAAGAGTTAATGGCAACACAGTTCTAGCCCCCGTAGGTATTCTAAATGTTCCATACAATGTCGACCGCGCCTGAGACAACTCCTATTATTTTTGTTAAAATAGCAGTATTAAAAAAAACTGCCACAATTTTATAAAGCCTACTATACAATTTTATCAAAACTTAATACCTAGCATAAAAGCTGACCAGTCTGGCAAAATGTTCAATAAAACTTATTCATATTGCTTAAATGTAACCTGTCTTTCAAACACCACTAGCAAAAGCAAATATCTCGATTACTCTGGTACTTTTCACTTATTATTGCACGAATTTTACTACTTATTAAACCGTTCACTTAACATTTTAAAATAATAAATTGTATCATTTGTAACGCGTTACTAGTGACACGGTCTACACACTTGTGCTAAATATAGAATCAATCAAGCATGAATGTTGTTCTAGTGGGCAGATAAAATATATAGGGTGTATAGATGTGTGACGAAATTTATTTGACACCGGAGTCCATTAGATGTAAAGCCGCTGGTATTGTTAATAATAATAATTTACTGCCAGAAAAGTCAAAGGTATATATTATTTATTTATTATATTATATAAAACATGGCACATGTTATAATTCACCTTATGAAGCTTCAACTGGCTAACTTCATACATTGCCGCTTAGGCTTCTGCTATTTAAATTGTCATGTGTAATTACACAGCAATGGATGACGACACTACGTCATATGTCAAATATCATTTACTTGAAGATTCATAAGCCAATAATACGAACAAAGAAGTAATGGAGTATATTGTTTGTTCATGTTTTATATGAAATTAAGTAACTGATGAAAGTCATGATTTATATTTTATTTACTACCTACTTCTCAAAAAATTAGGTATATTATGTATATGAGTATTTTTTTAGTGAAGACACTTTCGTAATAATCATATTTTTTTACATTTCTGCCAAACTTGTCATACTACAACCAATAATATATTGGCACAATTCACAAATTCTGGATCAAGTCTATACAGCCACGTCTCACAGTGTGTTAGAAACCCTCATTTTGTGTTATTAAAACATCTAATTAACGTTATCATCACAAACACCTAAATGAAGGTCCCGCATTGATACGACTTCTACTTTTTTTTAATGTCAAAGTTTGCCTATATATGAATGCTAGCAAATGGAAGTTTGAATTTACGTTACGCTACTGATGAATAGATATCGCCCCACTTTTCGTGCTTGTCCTATGTTTTATAATGGATATTTTTAATGTTTTTACGTTTTTCATTTTGATTTTTTTATTCCATATTTATCGCATATTAGCAAATGATATAAACATTAATCGACACATAAAATTGCCCTTTATCACCAGTATTTTAATCATGTGGTAATTCTCATTCAGGGTTACAAAAAGCTATTTACGAATTTGGTATTTTTGTTCAGGGTTGTCACTTTATATCCGGATGCTGAGAACTATTTAAACTGAAATAAAAACAAAACTTAAATTTAATGAAACGACAAGTGTATTGATACTTGTACTTTTCATTTTTACCCAACTGCGCCGGAAGGAGGGTTATGTTTTTGCGAGTATGTATAATTGCAAAATTTATTTTTTAGCTTTCGTCTATTGAGGGTGGACTCTTTCTCATGTCACATCAAGTATCTCATCGTAACTTTTAAAAAAATACTCACATATTTTGGTTTTTCAAAAATTACATTTTTGAGACATATTTTCATTTAACATAAACATAAATTACAGTATTTGTAAAGGCAAGTCAAATGAGAACTCGATGAGATTATCTTGTATAGTTTAAAAGGTCCTATCCTTCCGACTGCATCATCAGACCAGCGCCATGGTACTGTATCAATGCATTTTTAATCAAACCGAACGTTTGTACAAAATTTCATTTTGGACACTAGGAAAAAAAAATTACACGTATAAGATTCAACCCGAACAAACATACATACGAGTATTTTTATTATTTACGAACATAGTATGACATTTTAACAACAAAATAAACAGTCCAGTGGTTTAGGAGTAAAAGCTTAACAGACGGAAGACGGTAAGTTACTTTTACAGTTATAATATTTGTAAGTATTTTGGATACCGGATGTTGAGAAAGTGATAACCCTAGCCCCAAAATAACCGGTTAAAACTTCTGTTGCTTATAACTTTTTTGTAACCCTGAATTAGCATATGATTTCAATACTGGTAATAAGCGTCATTAGATATTTAATCATCAGTATATATAATAAATCAATGGGATATATAGATAAAATAAGTTTTTTGTAGTATATTCTTTATTGCCTCGTAGGAAGTGTAAAAAGCAGAGTATTCTCCTCGGGGATAAAGATGTCTTCGTCATGGGCGAGCTTAAATCTCTCGCTTCACACAGGATTCTACTTTTAACCCCCTCCCTGTGCTCGGGAGTAAACACTAAGCTCCATCGCTACACTCGGGAGTTACTTAACTCTCGAATCCTTCGTTACGCTCGAGATTCAAGACGACGCACTAAGGGGTATTTGAAGCCTAAATCCGGTCAAAAGTGTATTTTCCAAACTTTGCCAAATGGCACAAAGAATGCACGTTTCATAAAGTACAATAACCGGTCCATCCAGGGCGCGCCTCCAAACCCGTTTTCTACCTGCGCTCTCACCACAGAATCAGTCGGAACTCAGCCAGTGTGTAAAACGCATGACTTTTTTCTCGGCGCTCTGGATAACTTTGCAAATTTTTAGGTGCTTATATGTGTGTGTGTGTGGTGAAAATTAGTTATTGAATATGGAAGCTGTAGGTATGTACTTAATATTTTAATAAATTACAGTAAATTATTTCTTAAATTTCAGCATTTAATCTTATATTGCCATTCCATAACGTGCTATTTTTCCTAAAATTTTATAACATTAGTGTTTTTGTTTATGTGTCGGGCTTTGTCGTGCAACATTTTAATTATGATAATAAAGCGTTAACCTTGTCCTGACCAAAACAGAAATAAAATTGCCCCCAACGTCCCCCCTTTTTAAAAAAAATATTATATAAGTTTGTAGGTGTAATTAAAAAAATAATACAACGTATGTACATTTGTTCTCAGGTACTCCGCAAATGGTGAAACTATGACTAGGCGGGAACTTTATGATATCCTAAAGGAATTTAAACGAAAAAGAATCGATGAGAAACTTAACTTGTTAGAAGATAGGCTTGCCGAGCTGACTATTGCGCGACAAAAAATAGAAATGTGTTGTCTCGTTGTTTGAGGCATTTCAAGACAAGTTTTAAGCAGAAATGGACGGCAGCTAGTTACACAGATGAACGATTTTTGAAAAATAATGAGGAATGGCTTAAAACATCACTAGAGCTTCCTTTGTGGTCGTCACACAAGAGCGGTCGCCCAGTTAAACGAGTTGAGTGAAAGGAGCAAGCGGCGGAAAACTGAAGAATTACGGGCTTGGCGGGAAGTACCAGTTGAGGAGTTGACTTTCGCTGCGTGTGTTGGTCAGGGCACTTCAGGGAAAAATGACACTTCGATGATGATCAAAGAAATAACTGCAACGCCGACAAGAGCCAAGAAGATCAGAAGATTAATTTCGTCTAAAAAAGACCACGTGAAGATGAAATATACCCCACGGGAAGCGTTATCATTATTTGTTGAAGGTAATTTCAAAGTGAAACATCAGTGCAAATCACTCACAATATTTTGCTGACAATGGTAGACGGAAAGGTCTGCAACTCCGCAACGGACACTGCATCAACTATGCGATGTTATATATGCGGTAAAACATCAAAAGACTTTAATTAATTAAAAAAAATGCCATAAAAAAAAAAGCTCTAAGGTTCGGGCTCTCAGTACTCCAAGCCAGAATACGCTTTTTTGAGTTATTGTTGCATTTAGCATATAAAGAACCCATTAAAAAGTGGCAAGCCCGTACACCAGAAGATAAAAAAAATGTTAAAGAAACAAAAGAGAAAATACAGAAATGTTTTAGAGCTGAAATGGGTTTGCTTGTTGATGTTCCCAAAGCTGGCTATGGAAATAGTAATGATGGGAATACGTCTAGGAGATTTTTTCAAAACGCAGAATGCTCTTCTCGCATCACCGGCATCAACAGGGAATTAATTACTAGGTTTAAAGTGATTCTTGAGGTAATAATCAAGTGGTTATAACATTGATTACCAAAAATTCGATGATTATGCTCAAAACACTGCCAAACTACATGTGCAATTGTACGGCTGGCATCCAATGTCGCCCACAGTCCACAAAATTCTAATACATGGAGCGCAGGTGATGGAAGAGGCAATTCTTCCAATAGGACCATTGTCTGAGGAGGCCGCTGAAGCACGAAATAAGCATTTGCGCAAATATCGGGTGGACTATGCACGGAAATTTTCGAGAACTGAATGTAACAGAGACGTTTTAAATAGATTACTTCTGACATCCGATCCTCTAATCAGCTGTAGTCGGCCAAAGAATAAGAAGAAAAGCTTGCCATTTTCCAACGAAGCAAAGACGATTTTAATTGCAGCAACACCGAACTTAAACAAGTCTGATGACAATACTGTCGAAGATGGTGATATAGGGGAAGATTCTGATGTCATCAGCGAATAAGATTGCATATGATTTTTAACAAAATTCAATTTGTTTGAAACCATTGAAAAAAGAATTTACTTATATGTTTTTCTTATGTTTATTTAATATTAAATCGATAATTTGATCAAAAATTGTTTTTCATTACGTTTTGAGATAATATATAGGCCCCTAAATAATTTTGACCGGATTTTTGCCTCAAATACCCCTTAGTGCGACGCCTGTGACAAAAGACATCACTTTACCCCCTTGGTGAATAATCTACTATTGCTTGTTAGACGAGTTGGACTTTTATCTTCAGATAGCAGCACGAACCAATATTTTATTGAGACTAAGAAAAAACTAAGATGGGAAAATGTGTAAGTACTACCGAATTATTGATTTACAAAGATTAAATAAGAATAAAAACCCTTCACGCACAGCGGAATCCACAGGATTGATGATTATTTCAAAGGGTTTTAAAACCGTTATACTGTAAAGAGTGATCTCAAGATGATAAGTCATGCACTCCTCGTGGTATCGAAGCATCTCTTTGAGTAAAGGATAACGGTCGTCAAAGGGTCAAGAATAGTGACGTCATCGGTCGATAACAAACTCTTTTTATATTTTTAGGATTCCGTACCTCAAAGGAAAAAGGAACCCTTATAGGATAACTTTATTACGTCAGTCTGCCAAGACAATTTTTTCTCTGGATCTCTTTGTGCGTACCATTCATGACATTTGATAACAGTAATTTTGCACAACTGAAATTGCAACGCAATAATCAATTTTAAAACTTCGCGTATCATGTTTCCAGACACAATGGGAAATTAATCGTTATCAACCCGCCCGCGGGTCTTATGGGGTTTGACAGGTTAAACACTTACGGTGTTATTACAAAAAAAATAGACCAGGTTTAAAATGGGTCTAAATATTAGCCGACCACAGAGGAATGAATGACACATTCGTGACATAACCTAATAGAGTAGCGCTTTTCTAATTGGCTGGCTAATAGCTTAGTCCTGGCTTAAACCCGGTACTAAGTTTTTGTAATAACAGTGTCAGAGTCTTCACGTCTTTAGTTGGTAAGAGCACTCGCCCGGATAGCGAAGGGACGTGGGTTCGAGTCCCACCGGAAGACACAGTCGATTAATTTTTGTGAGCGAAATTCAATTTGAATCCGCGATTTAGCTTAAATCTACAAGTACAGTCACGAGCATCAGTATGTATACATCTGCATTCAATTTGAGACCTCATAATAGTATACATTTTATTGCTTGTGACTGTACCTGGTACATGCACGGATCGACCGATCCGCGTTCGGTCGTAATGGATGTCACAAGCCGGATGCATTGCATGTGAGAGGTATAAGTTCGTAGCCACGGCACGCGACAGCGCAGGCCAGCAGACGATATGTCGCCGAGACTCTTCTGATTTCTATGTATTTACTATACAAGCTTTTACCTGCGAATGGTATTTCATAGAAATACATACAAACCAGTCTGTAGTGTCGCATCGACATGTCGTCTGCTGCTGCCGCGGGTCGCCTACGAACTTATACCTTCACTCGCGCGTTTATCGTCGCGCTTAGAATTGTTATTATTCTAAGTCGTCGCGTCGGTCTACCCTACGCTGTCAGGTGATATTATGAGGTTACGCGAAAGTTACAATGCCATCGGTATTAACGTTTTATTCGTCGTCGTTTGTCACTTGACATCCGTCTTGCTGGCTTGAACAGGTTAAAAATTATACTTGAATGTTCTACCGTCGTATTTTATTTCAGTACGCGATGGTAGGGTTAGTAGTGCAAAATGTTGTAAGAGTTAAATAGGGGCGCTTGACAGACTCATATCACAAAATTATACTAGCTGCATCCTCAGAGCATCCCTCTCATGCCTCACTGTCCTCTGACATAATCTTCAAAACAAAACAATGTTCTCGGAACAATCTCCTAAGAAAAGGTTGGACAGTAACAATTTCTTTCAGTACCTGTTTCCTTTACTATACGAGGAAAACGAGGGCTATGGTTGGCAACTGTATGTTGTTCAAAAATAATACCGGGGCGATATTATTACATGCCTCGGTCTAATCCATTCGACCACGGCGCTCATTCTCACGTGTACGAAATTAGCGACCATATTCTGCGTCGAATAATGCGAAAGAAAAACGCATAAAAACTCTGTATTTCACTTGGCTAGAGTCTGCTGAAAACCAGCGTCATGGCTCCTAACGGGTCACGAACTAAGCTGAGGGGGCCTTTTAGTGTGGACATCATAGGCGCACAATTGCACAGTCCGACTGGTTCACCGAATTAGTGATTCTCCTTGTGTCGAAATGTTTATACTGTGTAGCCGAATTATTTATGTTTAGTTTAGTATCGTGTGTTTTGTGATGTCTATCTACATGTCCATCTATGAAAAAACGTATTTTCTTTCTTTGATACACAATAACTTCTAATTGTACTGCTGTTTTGTTTGTTTTTTTTTGTAACTTTTAGTAATCATTCAGACATGCGGCCCGCCATTGTACAATAATTGTTATATAACAAAAAGTTTAGTTTTCTTATCTACTTCAACCGCCTGCAACAAATCTCATTGTGCTGGATAGCGCTTCTATCATCAGTAATACCCTAATATCTTGTTGCATACAGATATTTAACCCTTACATTCAGACCAGTAGTTGGTCCGAAAACGAGTTTTTTAACAGTAAAACTCAACAGCAAAATTGGCTGCTGTGCCAAAATGCCAACCCTAGAAAAACTCTCAGAGGTAAAAACGTGGCAATGGGGAGTTTGCTATAGCGTCGTGTAATCAAAGACAAAGTGGGGGGAGGGCGTCTGTACCTAATTCAGTTTGTAACACACTGGGAGAAAGGATTCCTAGGATTGAGACTAGAAAATCAGATTTATTATTAATCAGATTATACAATAGTTACTATTGTTATATTTAAAATCTGTGGCTAGACTCAGGTCTTGATCCTTAGAAGTCTTAGAACCACTTATACATACGGTGTTAATCGTTTAGTGTGTACAGGTGGGTCTTTGTGAGGTTCGTACCACAAGTGTATCGGACCGCAGGGTGTGAATCGGCCATGGACTCTTTTTGAATGGGTCCTTTCGCACCATAGTGAGAATCGATTTTTTTTGCAACAGGTCGATTAAATTTAACTCGCAAACTTAAATGTTCCCTTTAAATGGGTAAATTCAGACAAAGTTATGTAGTTTTATACAAAATATTTAGTTTACCTTGTAAGTTTGTCCCTGTGACAAAATTACAAGGTAACCTAATAATATTTTGTATGTTATTACGTACGCTTAAATTATATATACTTTTTAAATCTTATTCCACTAAAACACAATTTTACGGATTACTTCGCGATATATTAAACATGTTCGTGGTCACAGGGAGACTTAGTCTCCGTTCAATCTGTAAAATTGTGTTTTAATGAGTTCAACAATTCGCGTAAACGTAAGAAACAAATATCTTATTCCACAAATTAATTTTCTATTCACCCTTTTTTCACAAATTAACAGTGAAATTCACAAATTAACAGTGAAATTCTTAAATTTTTGATATAAGGTCCCATCCGGACATAAAAATTTGTATTGTTTCGTCTGTGTGACGAAAATTTGTATAAAAGTTGGTCAGCGCCTATAGCGGCACGTTAAAAAAACTTGTACATCTCTATAGATATTTTCGACCCTCGGTCGATCAAATGAAAACTCGCACTGAGCCCCCTGCTTAACCAAGAGGACCTCACTGGGCTCAAGTCCAATACGCCCCGTCTAAGATTAAATTTAGGTTCAGTCTCTCTCTTTATTTACCAAACAAACGAAAAGAGACAGACTTTATTAATTTAGAAACGTCAGACTAAACAGCTGTCAGTTGCTAAGGAAATTAGAGAACCCGCCCATAAACAATTTAGTAGGGATGTCATTCGATGACGACTTAAGTTGAAAGTGACGACGAAAACACGCAAAAACTTGTACAAATACGTTAGTAATCGCATCACTTAATATATTTTAGATAATTGATGATGTATTTTTACATTGCTGTGACTTGATGTAACGTATCTGTACTAATTTTTAAAATTGACCTTATAATATTTGTATACCAGTGATGGTTGCTTATAGTGGATATATTATAAATTGTTGACATCTTTGTATTACCTATAATCAGAAATTAAATAATTTGAATTTGTCTCTTTTCATTTGTTTGATATAGAAAGAGAAGGACTGAACCTAAATTTAATCTTAGACAGGGCGTATTGAAATGGAGCCCACTGTGTCACAAACTTAACAACAATAACATTTTTTGAGATTGAATTTCGTGTAAGTTGCGGCGTCTGTAAGCGCCTGTCGTGTTATGTCGGCAATGTTCCCGTGTCGCCTCGAATACAAATTGCCCCACTTATTTTTCAGGGGACTTATTCTTTAATTTATTTCTCATCTCGCGCGGACCAATTAATTTAAGCCCTGTCAGAAAGAGACGAGTTCTAATAAAGCCTTCTAGGAATACAATAAAAGGAGCAGCTGGCGCAGAAATTAATCTGATTAATATCAACTCAGAATCTAGTGTATCTTGTTTTTAGGGTTCCGTACCCAAAGTATACAATCTGGACCCTGTTACTGAGACTTCATTGTCCATCTGTCTTATCTGTCCCCAGACTATATCTTATTAACCTTGATTATAGAGTAGTTTTTGTTTTAGTTATGATGCATTTCTGTTGCCGTTATAACAAAAAAAACCGGACAAGTGCGAGTCGGACTCGTGCACGAAGGGTTCCGTACCATTAACTTACAACATTAGACAGTATAGGCAAAAAAACTTTTTTAGTTTATACTGTTCTTTTGGAAAAAATGATATATTTTTATTTTATTTATAATTTCAAAAGTATTCATTACAGGTTACCCGAAACAATTTTAAATATGAGTCTCTGCGCCTGTTTCTTTACGTGAGTGATTTGAAGTTTATGGGTTCAAGACTTTAGAAATCACAGGGGGGGGGGACCGTGTAAACGACTTTGCGGGCTATATCTCGCAAATGGTAAAGCTGACAAAAAAGTGTTGTATGGCAACCCTACCTTATTTTCATAGTTCTTTTCAACGATACCCCCGGTGCACTCAAAAAATAATTCACCCCCCCCCCCCCCCCTTTACATGTATTGGAAGATACCCTTTAAAAGGGGTAATTTGAATTTTAAAAAATGAGATCTATATGTGAAGTATCCTCGAACCACGTTACATGCAAATCAGTCCATAAACGTAGAAGATATTCTGCTGTAACAGACTAGGACGGACGGACTGAACGATCTTATAAGGGTTCCTTGTCGGACTACGGAACCCTAAAAAGGAAAAAAAAATATATTCAGGTTGGAGCTCCCATTTAACAAACATGATTATATTGCCTTTTTTTAAAGTTATCAAATAATTATCTCAGAATACGAAACCCTTGCGCGAGTCCGAATCGCACTTGGCTGTTTTTTTGTTCTAAAGGTTTGCTGCGACTTTAAATACCAGATTACAAATCTATTCTACTATATATTTTTATATATTATTCTATTCCCTACGAAATAAAAGCTGTTTTCTGAGTTCACATGAATAACCTGACGTGCTGCCGACTGTATTATTAGCTATATAATATTGTAGATATAAACTAACAGAGGTTCATTCTAATTTTAATCATTATACAATAAAGAATGAATAAATAATAATTATTATTAATCATACAAATGGGCAATGGATTCGAATTGAAGGAAGTAGACTTTTACATTTTTAACCAGACATTAATAATAAATCATTTTCGAGCCTGAAAAGGCCAGGGGCACGCCCCTGTCTCTGAATCGTGCCCCAGACTTTAACTAGATACCTAAATCATAAGTTAAATCTATCCTCAAAATACAATGTCCCGTAAAAGATTTAAAAACTAAGTCGCAAGAGATTTAGTGTCGGACATTTGTCATAATGACCCCCAGACCCTCGTCATTAGGAAGCCAGGATGTGTCAGAAAAAGAAATATAGGGTACAAAAAATGGGTCAGGCGATACAAGGTCATTTTTGTAGGAATTCATTTATCCCTTAAAAGGGACAATCCTACTTATAACACGAATGCTAGTGATAAAGTAGGTTATCGTGTACCTAAACAGCAGTATATCAATAAAAAAACGTCACATAGAATTCGATAGAAAACACATATGCTTTATACCTACATACATGAGTACTATTGTGAGATAATAGCCATTCGTTCCTTGAATGCCCCAGCTACAAGCTTGCCAAAGTTCAAAAACTAAGTTGGTAGGTACTTACTTTTACTTAACGCCGACTTATCCTTGACTTGAAACTAGTTGGCGATTCAAGGTGCTAACACTCGTAGACTATGCTCTTACAGTTCTGTCTCAGCATAGAAAAATCTAATTTCTTAAAACACATACTGAGTGTCAAATAGAACTGAATTTGATAGCGCTAAGAAATTCCAAGAAATTGCGCTTAGGCCGTCGACATACGAGCAGTTTTATTGTGATGAGATTAGTATCAAAGCAAATAGCAGATTAAAAAAGGATGGACGTTGCCCTGATTTTCAAATTATTATGAATAATAATAATAATAATAATAATAATAAATTGTTTCAACAATCACACCAATTACCTAGCCCCAACCTAAGCGTGAGCTTGTGCTATGGTGACTAGGATAACGGATATAAATACTTAAATACACATAAACATCCATGACTTAGGTACAAATGCTCGTGCTCATCACACAAACATTTGCCCCTTGCGGGATTCGAACCCGCAACCGCCTGGTATAGAAGTCCGGAGCGCGAACGACTAAACCAAGACGGTCGTCGAATATTCAAACTAGTCTAGTGTATTACATTTGAGTCCAACACGTCAACAGTAAATACTATTAAATGGATTTTTAAATTTTCAAGAAGGTCAAATATTAATATTGGGTATACGGTATGCTAGTAAGAAATCCAAAGCCAAGAAATATACAGCAGTCAAATTTATATTTCTCGTGACAATATGATGTATCATAATATGATATTTGTATGATATCGTATCTTTTTTTATTCATACAAGTCAATTTAAGTACGTAAATTCATGAAGTAAGTTACAGCACTGACATTTTCTCACTCATTCATCGACGATCTGCGTTCGATGAATTATTCATATAGTCTATCTTAATGCAGCAATATATAAAAAAGGTTTGCTGTTTTAATTTTTTTAAACGACACTTACCATACATTTTAATATGACAGTGTAGGTGCAATTCATTGCAACCAATTAGTGTTGTAAAATATTGTAATAGGTTTGAGTTTTTTTTTACGATTCCGGTCTTTTTAAAGACTTGAGTCCGAATCCTGCCTAAGTCTTTAGTCTTTTAAAAATACCTGAGTAATGACTACGAGAACTTGTCTTTTCAAAAGAAGTCAGGACGACGTCCTTCGAGTCTTTAGCTAAAAGATTCAAATACTTGAGCAGGACTGGTAGTTCTTAAATCTTTAAAAATAACTCAAGACGCATTATTTTGAAATTTTCTCAAGTCTTTTACAACACTACAACCGATCGCAACTGTACAGCCGGCCTTAAGCGTAGCAGGGATCTAGAAAATATGGCAGTCAAGTCGTGTACCTCAGTTGGCACAGCCCTGGACACATTATACTCGGATAAAACGCTGATGATACAAACTTTGTCCATTCCCCGCCTTGTTTCGAAGCACGGAGCTGAAATTATTAGGGAAATGCTGAGAGTTTTAAGCGGTTCTTATCAGCACTTGTTCATATCGTGCAGGCTTTGTAAGTTCGGTGTATGTAGTTAGTAGTTTAGAAGCCGTCTTAAGGCTAGGTAGTCCAGAAAGTCAGCACTTTTGAGTTCGAAAAACAATCTGAAACATAGAAAGTAGTCTGTAAGAAACATATGTTAAGGGTCTAATCTAGTCAATGTTTTTTTCAATATGACGATTGATGACTAAACTACTCATTTTTAATATATTTTTGACTTAAACGATTATCTTAATGACAATGCTTGACAAAAATGCGAGAGCCCAGTGGCTTGGCAGGCCCATCGGTCGCTTGTCGGCGGTTAAAGGTGACAGACTATTTCAGTGCCATGCCTGTAATGTATGCCGAACATACTTTTTCGGACTACCAAGCCTTTAGGGAGATAAAGAAGCTTAACGTTTTTTTGGTCGAATAGAAACATATTTTTATCGGACAATTCAATCACCACAAACCTCCATTGCCTAAATCAACAATTTATCAACTTGCAGTGGTTCAGTGGTCTCCAGGTACAACAGATACTCGTAAGGACCACAAGGTTACCCACAAGAATTGCTCGTTAGAATGTATAAGATGTGCGGTGTTTGGAGAATTATTTCTACTAGTTCTCTAGTATGTAACCTTTCCAACAATACTTGTAATTTGCAACAAAAAGTTTGAGTTGTTAAAAACCGGAAATTAGGGCTAGAAAACGAAAAATTAGGATAAAATATATGTGAATCTGCTATGGCGGGCTCAGTACTAGTCACCCTGTATATAATATATCTTTTTCTGTCTTGTATGTGTCTTTTTCTACCATAATAATGTTGTCGTGTTACTTTTCCTGACTAATTCTCGTATTTATTATATTATTATTCATGTATGTTTAATACTTAGCTTATGTATTTGTATCTTCCTATCTATGTATCTTAGTATGTATGTTTATTTAGTTTTACCATAAATTAATTTCTTTACTTTACTTAATATCCCGCCACTTATTAACTCTCTGCATTCCCATGCCGTTGACTGTTAGAGAATGCCTTATTGCATTAAGTCCGCCAATTGTAATCTCTTTTGTTGGTGCAATAAAGTTTAAATAAATATATTTATTTGTGATCTCAGAAACGGCTCTAACGATTTCGCTGAAATTTTGTATGGGGGTTGAAAAATCGACCTAGATTAGTCTTGTTTGGGAAAAAGCGTGTTTTTAACATATCATGCATTTTTCTTTAGCAATTGTTCGACGCAGATGAAGGGTCGTTACTAATTTCGGCCTGGTAAACATAAGTGAAATAAACATGAGAAGTTGGCGCCGTCTTGGAGAGGCATATGTCCAGCAGTGGATTGCAAAAGGCTGATATGATAATGATATGATGAAACATGAGTGGGTTCGAATCGCAGCGGTGACGATTTTTTATTTTATTTCTTCAAGTTCATAGTTTTTTTTTTGTTTTTTAAATAAGATTTATGCATAAGTCACAATGCTTTCTTTATTTAATAGTAGTAAACGAGCAAATGATGTGCTTGTGGCGCAGTGGCGGCAGCGCTTTGGTAGTGATACCAAAAGTTAAGCAACCCACGGCGCGGTCGTGATTGGATGGGTGACCATTCCGACCATTTAAGTGACGTCCATGACAAGCATCTCCGTGCTTCGGAAGGCACGTTAAGCAGTTGGTCCCGGCTAATATCTGTGGTATTAGTCTTTAAGCCTAGTCAGAGGCCCTAGGGCGGCTTGATAACTTCTGACAGTAAGGTTTGTCACTTGCCTTACATACACCCCTCCACCAATCCGCACTGAGCTCGCGTGGTGAAGTATGGCTCGTTCCTCCTCATAGTTGAGGTGAGGCCTTTTCCTAGCAGTGGGATCTAATAGGCTGACTTATTATTATAAACGAGCAAATCTCAGTCGCCCAGGTAATGTATAAAAATAAACAAAAGACGGTTCTCACAAATAAACAAACATTAAAAGGAAATGAGACTGCATAAATCATGGGGAACTAGGAACGACGACAAACATTTTTCTTTAACTTATTACCTTACAACTTAGCTTTCAAGTTCTTTTAAAAGGGTGTCGTGTTTTCATAATGATTTCTACTCCATGTTAATTAGAAAAAAAAATCAATTTGACCTAAACAACTTGCTAACTTTTTTGCTATACAAAACGAATAAATATCGAGAAAGCTCCAAAAAATTATTACATCATTATTTACTTAGGAGCTTGGCTCTTTTTGGTGCAGTGCCAACCATTTCTTAAAATGTCTATGATAAGATTGATGTGGTAGTGATAAGATGTCGAAAGGTTATTATAAAGTAGATGACTATATAAAAGATAAAAATGTATGGAATGATTTGTATGTACGAAACAATTGTAAAACTTTGAAAAGAGGCTATGACAATAGTGACTGAGTTTCTTGCTGCTTCTTCTCAGCACTAGCCCACAATTGTCCCGAAGCAGTGGTAGGGTTAAGATTGGGACGTGTATAAGTGCCTCTAGTTGGGTCTCTATGGGTCACACTGTCAACTATTTAATCATTTTATGTGGTGGAAAAAATAAAGGGAACTACCTTAAATACTTTAGTTAGCTCAAGTAGGTTTAGTCACTTTTTTTCTAAAATTCGCGTCAAACCAACTAAAAATTAAAAATAAATACTCCCTATTTTATTATAGGAATCAGTTTAATTGTGGTTTAGAACAAAAATTTTCTGGTAAACATTTAGTCTTATAAATAAAGAATGTGAAAACATTTTTATTATTAGTGAATTTTATTAGCTGGCGTTTCCCGGGTTAGAAAAGCGAATTTCAGAAATCTTTAAATACACTTTTGATTCTTTTGCAAATTGAAGAAAAGTTTTATCTTAGTAAATTAGCTTCTTCTTCTTAGCAAGTCGATGGAACACGAGAAAATTACATCGTAGCAGCCCAGAATTCATCCACTTGTATTGCGGATCGACTGCCGTCCATTAAATCCGCAGGCGTGCAGGTGTTAGGGCACGCCGGGCACGATGTTAAGTGTGCCATAGTTTGCAGTTTGTGTTTGTGGTGCAGTACCACAAACACAGTTCACATCGGAGCTTACCGAAAATCCTCACCTGACCATGTTCTCCTTACTTCGGCCAACCTGAGTCCGAAGGACTTCCAGATCGGCCATGGTAAGTCATGTCCAGGAGGGAGATTCTCGGCAAGCGCGACAAAAGGAGTAAATTAGCTAACTAAAGCGTTTAAGGTAGTTGGGGAAATACCTTAAACCCATAGATTTTTTCCACCCTGTACCTACTAATTCCCCTGAAAAATGTACGGAAGTTTTATTTATACAAAATGTAAACGGACAAATAACTGGGCATTGATTTCAACATTAAACTCTGCTCTAATATTAAACTGCCTCGTTGGTCTAGTGGTAAACACGCTGTGTACTATCCACGAGGTCCCGGGTTCGAAACCCGGGTCGGGCCGAGAGTGTTTGGGTTTTTCTGTCTTGAAATTACTCAGACACAGCTCCGGAGTCAGGTGGTGTTAACACCCCCGTGCCTCGGAAAGCACGTTAAAAGCCGTTGGTCCTGCGCCTGATCTCTCTACGGTCATGTTGGACTGCCGTCTTACCGAATTATGAAAGTGAAGGAACAGAGAGTGCCTGTGTATTGCGCACACACTTGTGCACTATAATACGTCCTGCGCAGTTGGCTAATCTCTGTTGAGATAAGCTGCCGTAGTCGAAATCGGCTAGGAGGACATTATTATTAAACTCTGATTAATATTTTATTAGTTTAGTATGTTATCGTGAAAAACAAAGAACATTTTGCTAAAACATCCGGTCTCTTAGTACAATAAAAAGAAGACGTAGCAAGTACAAACAAAAACAGCAAGAAGTACTTTCTAAAGTACTAAAAGCGGAGTTTGCGAGAGCCATCCCTAATTACTGACTAGTGCAGTTAAATGATCGGTTCAGTAAGCGATTGCTTGCTTGGAACATTATCCGAAAATCTATAGAGAATTAATCGAATTGGTAGAATCGTATCAACGTCTCCTTTGAAGTGGGTCTCAGACGTCGAGCACGTAACCTATAGATACGAAGTGAGGAGGATTTTTTCCAAAACTTATCAGTGCTTGGTACTGATAGGGAGAGTGACAAATTGAGCATGCATTTTTTTATCAATATTAAGAAATATGTGATTTTTCGGTTTTGATTCTAAATAATAATCTTCTAAACAACAATTTTATTTTAAAATATGTAAAGAAATAAGTAAATTTGTTTTACAAAATGTGAAAAAGGAAGAACGGAGGCACTTAGTGCCCAGGGATTTTGATGGATTTTTTCTGAAACAAAACTAATGACATTTCGTCTCTATATGTTATGTGTTCGGTAGTCTCAGTGCATATTGGTTTGATAGAAAAGCGAACGTAAAGAAGGTGATTTTTATGACAAAATAATTTTTAACAAGGGGCAACAATACATGTCATAATGATTAATCATCAACCTAATCGCTTTACGTGAGCTAACAATTTTAAACGTTATTCTTTCAAAGTACAGTCGACAGCACGTCGGGTTACCCATTTGAAATACGAAACTATATTTTATTACGTAGGGAATAGCGGCGGTGTCAATGTCGATATAATAAGTCAGCCTATTAGATCCCACTGCTGGGAAAAGGCCTCACCTCAACTATGAGGAGGAACGAGCCATACTTCACCACGCGGGCTTAGTGCGGATTGGTGGAGGGGTGTATGTAAGGCAAGTGACAAACCTTACTGTCAGAAGTTATCAAGCCGCCCTAGGGCCTCTGACTAGGCTTAACGACTAATACCACAGATATTAGCCGGGACCAACTGCTTAACGTGCCTTCCGAAGCACGGAGATGCTTGTCATGGACGTCACTTAAATGGTCGGAATGGTCACCCATCCAATCACGACCGCGCCGTGGGTTGCTTAACTTTTGGTATCACTACCAAAGCGCTGCCGCCACTGCGCCACAAGCACCTCGATGCACAAGCAATGTCGATATAAGGTAATCTGATGTGCGGTCGTGGTACATCGTTATTTGTATAAAACATCACTGTAATTCAGAACCCATACTTATAACTATGTTATGAGCCTCTGCTAGATGTGTTATAGTATAGTTTTAGTGCCCTACAAATCATTCATTTAATAATTGATTATCATAGTTAAATTACTCTATTATTGCAGTAAACAAAGTAACTGGCAATCGATTTGGATTCTCCACAAGTACGATTACGTAGTTTGAGTGTAACAATAGCGGATACTAAATAACAAAGCAATAGTTTCGTATCAAAAAAACCCGAATTGTTAAGAATCGATAAAAAGATGGCTAGCTTAAACACAACACTATTGTGAACTCAATAAAAGTTGCAGATAAGACGCTGGCTGAACTCAAGTAACGATGATCGGATAACACCTTAAAGGAGCCTGCAATCGAGTGAAATTACGACTTTAGCACATATTAACATTCTACGATCGATTCTGCCATAAGAACTTTAACCGGACTTCTAAACCAGGCGGTTGCGAGTTCGAATCCCGCAAGGGGCAAATGTTTGTGTGATGAGCACGAGCATTTGTACCTAAGTCATGGATGTTTATATGTATTTAAGTATTTCTATCCGTTATCCTAGTCACCATAGCACAAGCTCACGCTTAGTTTGGGGTTAGGTAATTGGTGTGTCTATTTAACAAAAAAAAACTGCGTATATCGGCCATTTTGTAAGACACAAATTGCGAAGCTAGAGAGCAGTGGCTAGCGGGTTGCCTTTCATGTGGGGTACCGGGTTCGATCCCACGTGCCGCCGTGTACCAATAACTTTTTCTGAGTTATGTACTAACTACCGATGCTATTAATAGTATCGATTTTTTAAGGCGAAAGTATACGTACCTTTGTTTAATTCGTCTAAGGGTATACGAAATACTTTTTCTTTTACATAAAGTAGTTGCAATTGAGTACTTACTTAGTGTCTGACTGACGTAGGTACTCAGACAAATGAAGTTTGAACGTAACTTATTCTATCATTAAATCTCCTACAGTCCTTTTCTACAAAGAAAGTGACAGAACGAAACTTAATTATAGATTTAATTTAACTAACGTCTCTGAATACTAAAGCAGTAAGCGCCGCGTGATTTCTTTTTGATTCCGTCGTGTGTCTATAACAATATTAAGGCGCCATTGTTTCAATGCCTCGTCGCTGCGCAGATTCGTCAATGACACAGGGGCTTTTGGTTATTTCTTAAATAAACGTAAAAAAAATATTACCATAATTTTCATATTTGTTTGTCTACTACGGAATAGAATAAAAGAGAAGGCTAGGAAATTTTACTATATTTTTTGTTTATAGTACCTATTTATATGTATCATTTAAGTACATAATCTGTTTCTAATTATACCCTACGTATTTTATGTTACTTATGTTTTTTACACCTCACATAATCACAATAGTGTGTAATGTTAAATCCGAATTTAACCTCAACACGTCTGGCTACTAGGGTAGGGTGGCTCTATTAAAAACTACTATTTTTATTATATTTTACTACTAGTGGTTCCCCGCGACTTCGCCCGCAAGAGTTGGTTTTTCCATAGAAACTTTCATCCCCCATTTCACCCCCTTAATATTTTTATATCGCGACGAAATGTAGCCTATGTCCTTTCCAGGGTCTCGAACTATCTCCACACCAAAATTAATCTCAATCAGTTCAGTGGTTTAAGCGCCAAGAGATAACAGACAGACAGATACACATTCGTATTTATAATATTAGTATGGATATAGTCACTATTAGGTCTTTTGTAAAAAAGCACTATATTTACATATTTACTTATCCATATACATGACTGTTTGTTGCCTTAAATAAATTGAAAAAAAATATTGCACCAGCAAACATATTAAACAATACGTAGTAAATAATTATTAGAATAGTTACGAGGGTCAAACTGAAAGTTCTTAGAACTGGCCACTTATAAACAATATAATAAAAAAAATATTCTAAAATTTGAAAATAGAACTCTTTGCCAATATTACTGAGTATATATTTCATTCATTTGTCATTTGTTTTACGACTTGGCGGCAAATTGAAAATTGTCTGTGTCACGTCAAAATGAATTTAACACGAGAAAATTTTCGTGCAATGATTTTTTATGACTTTCGATGTCATTTAAGTCAACAAGAAAGTTATGATAGACTACGATTGGCCTTTCACGATGAAGCCCCATCTCGTGCGACTGTTTACAACTGGTTTAATGAGTTTAAACGTGGTCACACTAATCTCACTGATGATGTACGTGAGGGACGGCCTTCTACGGCGACGACTGAAAATAACATCTGTGTTGTGCGGCGTATGATAGAGACTGACAAAAGAGTGACCTATCAGCAGATTCGGACAAGCTTAGGCATCGGTATGAGTCAAGTGCACAAAATCCTCCACGAACATTTAGCGGTCAGGAAGCTTTGCGCCCGGTGGATACCTCATAATTTGACTAAGGCTCAAAAACTCCATCGTGTGGATTGGTGCCGTAAAATGATTGAAAGATTTAACGGAGGTGACTCAAATGCTGTGTTCGACATACTAACAGGTGACGAAAGCTGGATTTACTGTTATGATCCTGAAACCAAAAGACAATCTGCTCAGTGGGTGTTTCCTTTCGAGGAGTTGCCAACTAAAGTGAAGAGAGATCGAAGTGCGGGAAAAAAATGGTGGCCTCGTTCTTTGGAAGGATAGGTCATTTCGCAACAATTGTGTTAGAGGATCAAAAAACAGTTTCTGCAGAATGGTACACTACCAATTGTTTGCCACTTGTCTTGGAAAAAGTTCGAGAGAAACGACCTCGCAGTAGGATCCTCCTTCACCACGACAACGCCTCGTCGCACACCGCCAAGCGAACGATCGACTATTTGGCGACATCAAACGTTGAATTACTGGGTCACCCGCCGTATAGCCCCGACCTCGCGCCTTGTGATTTTTATTTATTTCCAAAAATTAAAGAAAAACTTAAAGGAAAGCGGTTTATGAATGCTGAAGAAGCGGTGGCTGCGTATCGCGATGCCATTGAAGAGACCCCTAAGGACGAGTGGGCAAAGTGCTTTTCCCAGTGGTTCCATCGCATGCAGCGGTGTATTGACGTCAATGGACAATATTTTGAAAAGATATAATAAAACTAATAACTGGCTAATGTAATCAGTTTTTGATTTTCTAAGAACTTTCAGTTTGACCCTCGTATTTACGGGATTGCTACCATGTACCTTTTTATTTTCAAGTTTCCGATATTTCGGCGCTGTTGCAAGCGCCATGATGATGGCGCTTGACCATGAAAGTTTAAAACAGTAAATAATTACTGTCCCACCGGTGACACGGTCGGGCGATTTACTTTCAAAAAATTTGCAAAGAAATTGCCTAATTTATAACAATAATTTATAGGTATCAAATAGGTATTAAGAATTAATTTAGACCAAACTTCACCAGGAATTTCTATGGAACCCTGCTAAAGCGTAAGCTACATGCAGGTCTATTGTATCAAAGGCTGCAGTGCAGTCATTTGTCTTTGGTCTGGCACACAATAGGTTATCGGGGCCGTCGACTCGGGGGATTTAAACAGTATCTAACTACATTCGGACGTAATGTAGATCGTATACCGTGGTTCTACTGAAGAAGAATTCGAATTTATAGTTAACTAGTGATTCCCCGCGACTTCGCCCGCAAGAGTTGGATTTTCCATATAAACTTTCATCTCCCATTTCACCCCTTTAATATTTTTACATCGCGACAAAATGTAGCCTATGTCCTTCCAGGGTCTCAAACTGTCTCCATACCAAATTTCATCACAATCGGTTCAGTGGTTTAAGCGTCAAGAGGTAACAGACAGACAGACACACTTTCGCATTTATAATATTAGTATGGATTTGATTTGGTGTCATAAACAAAAACATTTGAATAACAAAACAACAAATATTTAAAACATCATATTTTGGTCCATAAAACTTAATAATCGCGATGATTGCCTCGGGGGCACTTCAAGGTTTTTGTTCACTCTACATGTATATTTTATGATGAATATAATATTTTATAACATATTATCCTATACCGGACAAGGACCGTTCTTGAGTTCTTGTAACTAACACGACCTTATAGAGAGTCGTGTTTTCGATCACCCTGCAAAGCTGGCTTTAAATGGAAAGCAGGCATCGAAGATGCCCAACTGTGTGACGGAAAATCAAAATATATACAAAATAAAACTGACTTAATGTCTGACAGACTGATCGACTAACTGACATATCAAAGCACAGCCAAAACCGCGAGAGACTCCTAATTAGGCACATAGGTTTCTTACAAAGACGAGGAATGCATGAAAATTAAGAATGACGTATGTACTTAAGGTTTTTTTTAAATCAACTTGTAAGAGGGTTGGAAGTATGGTGAATTGCACAAAAAAAACGTGTAAGTCGCTTTAACCACTAGTTAAGATAGGTAATAAATCCATCCATACTAATATTAGTATGAACGCAAAAGTGTATGTTGTCTCTTAACGCTTAAACCGCTGAACCCAATGAGAATTTGGTATAGACATAGATCTGTCATAAAGTTTCTATCGCTCATGCTGCAATACAAGCTTGAGAAAATGAGAGAGCAGAAGTTGAAGTGCGAATATCGTCTTACAGAATAGACCCTCAATTCCTGCTGGAGTTGATTCTTGCTAGGATTGTTGGGTTAAATTCACGTGCCAGTTAAAAAAACGCTGGCTGGACCAGCGATTGGCTAGCTGAGACTTCTTCTTAAATACAACGACTAATTTGTTTCGAAAAAAACGTTATACAGACAATAGAAAATCGCAGTTGGTACTTCTGAGGTTCTCATCTATAAATAAATTGCATAAAAATCGTAAATTCTTATCTTATCACTCGTAAAATGCGATACCCTGAATTTCTACAACAAAATAAGGAATGGTAGCCGCACTTGCAGCGTAGCTTTACAAAATAATTCAATTAATACTGGGCTCTTTTGTTTATGATAGCTCTTAAGAAGTATACTCAAGTTAGCACATGGTTTACACATTACAAAATGTATCTTCAAACATTTGTCTAAAGAATATTGGCATAAATCGACCCAATAAATAGAGGCACTGTACTAAGTGAGACACATGAAATATAAATATCACTTTATTAGCGGGCTTTTGTATAATTTTATAACAATTTAAAAAGCAGAGAATTTAAATTTAAAATATTTTCAGAATGTACAAATTATTAACAACTAAACGTCTTCAAGGATGCAAAAACAAAACGAATGACGTGAATTTTGACGTGTTAGTCAAACATGAAGTATATGTTTTATATCAAACGTCAATGTTGACCGGATCATACATTGTTTAAATGTCAGCCCGACATAATGCACCAAATAAATGTCGTTCAATGTCAGTTATATTATTTTTTCCTCTATACGGTTTTTGGTTTTTCACCAAAGACTAAAACATGCCAGCATTTGGGGCTGAGCATCAAAGAACATTGTCGTTCTTCTTTGCATAAACCAAAAACATAATTCCTCAAGTATGATCACTTTTCTTTTCGTAAACGATAAATTTCAAAGTGATTATTACGTATTTCTCCTTACTTTTTTGAGCTTTTTGTTGTTTATATGTATAATTAACTAGTAAATGTATCTATCTATCTATTTTATTGCATATTTTCCAAATTAATTACGAATACTGTTTTATATGACATACGCTGTTTCATTATGAGTCGAAATAACTTCAAGCAGGCTTAGCGATATTTAATTGCTGCTGTTGAAGAGTAAAAATAAGGGGTCCGCTCCCCGCGCGGGGGTAATTGTCAAAATAAACTTTAGGGACCAACCTTAACGTGCTCAAACCCACTGTTCTAACCCTCTATTACAGTTGACACTTTCTACCATCATCGGCGTGACTCTTGTATCTGCGGAGACGCAAATTTATGCACAATCCTTTTCTGGATGTCATTTTAATATTTCATTTTTATCTTCATCCCTTTTTATGGAGCCGGCATAAGGATTTTATGTTACTTAGCCGAAGTTCGATGTCACAAATCTTTTTTGTTAGCAAAAGTTACGTAGACAGTAAATTATGGGAGTTCAGTATATCCACTCGCATATTTCAATTGAAGTAGTAAGTCAAAATTCATTAGAATGTGTAAAAAACAAACATATATCGCTAGTGCTTTTCAAAACCTTATTTCGTAAGACGCTGCCAAAAAGGTATGTAAATAAATTTTAACTGCCTGAACCGCTTTTTTTGCACCTAAATTTGCCCAGGGTGTACATTGTTTTAGTTAAAGCATCTCATACGATTTCAGCAGGCAGTTGATTATCTCCTTAAATGACTGGATGGATTTTCATCAAACGTGGCGAAAAAACATCTCGATTAATATAACTAATAGAATCAGGCGTTACTTTGCGGAAATCCATTATCAGATGGGAAAAATAAAATACAATTATTTTGCTTTAAATTTCCGCTAAGAGAAATATCTTAGCGGAAATTTAAAGCATAATAATTGTATTTTATTTTACCCATCTCGATTAATTTTAGCGTTCAATTAAAAAAACTGCATTAAAATCGCTTCAGACCCGTTCAGGCGCTACGTACATACGTATAGACAGACAGACATAGGTTTTAAACTTGACACCCCTCTTTATGTTGCGTCACTGTTTATGTTGAGAAATAACGAGCCATTTGTGTTTGCTAAGTAGTAAGTACGGGAAGGATTTGAACCCACGGTCTTAGCCAAATCGTATGCGAATTTTTGGTTTCTTATTTAAACTTACATAAATAAGAAAGAATACTGTCGGTGTTATTACAAAAAAAATTGATCAGGTTTAAAACAGGTCAAAATATAAGCCGACAACAGAGGAATGAATGACACACTCGTGACATAACCTAATAGAGGCACGCTTTTCTAATTGGCTAGCTAATAGCTTAGTCCTGGCTTAGACCCGGTACTAAGTTTTTTGAATAACGGGTTGTAAGTTTTGAAAACATTATAAAACTATAGTAAGTTTTTTTTATCAAGTAAGTAGATATTAATATCAATGTTTGCGGTCTGTTTGTTTGTTTGACCCTAAATCAATTTACCTACTCCGATCTCTAGTTATGCCGTGACAAATTCATTATTAGTATAGGGGTAAGTCTACTGCATCTGTCTGTATATTTATGTGGCAGGTTAGAAGACTTGTATGGATACGCTTAGCGTATACCCAGTGTGAGGCGGTGTGCGATATTAAGTTTTTAAGTCGTGGAATGTCAAGGATTTTGTGAAGTATCCCGATTTGTTGTGAAGATTACTTCCATTGTTTGGGAGAGGAATTTCCATAACTTTGTTCACTGTTATTGTCTCATCATCATCCTAGCTCTTTAAGGCCCACTCGCGCAAGTCTGGATTACCTAATCCGGACTTTTGCAAGGCCTATGATCTGGGTTTAAAGCCTACTAACACAAGTCCGAATTAGCTAACTCGGAATGTCCATTTGCGCCAGTCCAGGTCAGCTAATCCAGACTAGCGCAAAGCCTATGATCTGAGATGAAAGCCCATTTTCCCAAGTCCACATTATCTAATTCGGACTTGCGCTAATGGGTCATAAAATAATACCATAGTTGCCTAAAAGCTGTGCTTATTTAGAGAACATAATTATTTCCCTTGTCGTGGAAACTTGTGACACCTCTCTAGTGATGAATTTTTAACATTTCTTTGCATGCCCTCACTTCTATTTTAAGATATTTTTAGCGGTTGGTTTCCTAATATTTGTTCAGGTTTTACCGATGTTGACCCAACAAAATTTAAGTTTCTGTCACTTATTACAAGCCATTATAATATGCAGTATACTAGCAATCAAGCCTTGAATTGACTTCCGTATTTACTTTAACGACGACTTTTAAACAAGCCGGACAACCTAATTCCTTTGCACTAGTGTCGCAAAGGTATTTTATATATATTTTGTCGATTATTACTGTACTTGATACTACCACAGATTAAGTACTAGTACTTCGTACAGAAGTTTGACTTAGCAATTGTATTCAAAGAAATGTCTACTCAATGTCGTCAACAATATGGCGTAATTTGGTTCGCCTCAGAGTCAAGCACATTTTCGTGTAGACACCTACAAAAATCCATTGCAAGATAATTTCATACTTATTACTCTGGAATATGATTCATAATACACTAAACCTATTCAGTGACGTAATATCACGCGACGTGATAGGGTTGACTGCTACGAGAAGCTTCTAACGCCATCTAGCGCCTCTTTCTAGTACTTTATTCATTCTCGTCCAGCCAGCAACGTAGCCGCGCGGCCGCCGGTGAATAAAACGCGCGAGCGTGTCGCTGGCCGGTAGCGACACGCAACTTGTTTTAGCCCCTAAGTAAGGGTCGCCGCGCGTAGTTACGTTTTTGCTACCTACGCGGGGAGATACACAGGCTTGATACTACTAACTAGTTAATACTTATAGTCTGACCGCTTAACTGAGACGTCGCTTGCACAGAGATTTGATTACGTGATTTGAAGTTTGAAAAACATGCGAATTTCGGAGTTCAAAAATCAAAATACCCAATTAAATCACAAGCACCCGCCGCCGCGCCGCCCGCACCACTCAGGACTAGGGTGGCCAGATGTCCGGTATTTAAGCGTACAGACCGGTATTTTCGAGACCTGCCCGGTGAAAATAAAATGGTCATATACCTCATTCACCGGGCCAAGTCCAATAATGTAAACAAACCATTGACTAACCTATTAATCCTATTATCTGAAGATTCTCGGCACATACTTAAGTGGATTTCTTCACAGAACTCACCAACACCTTCACCAATTACGCCGTAACAATATAAATACGATTATTGCATTCAAACACACATAATTACACTCAAAACGTAAATCATACGAAAAATATCATCATTTTGACAAAGACAAGAAGAGGACGACAAACTTTATATTTTTAATGTAGTGTAAGGAAACCAATTTTGTTCAATTGATCGATTCAATTAGTCATTCGAAACTTACATGCTTTAATGTTTACCCTAGAAGGAATCATATAAAATTAAAATTATATTGTTTTATTGTAGCATTTATTTAAAAGGTCACTGGTTATGAAGTGATATATTGTTAAAGATAAAAGTACTATTTTTTTTAAAATATAAAAATATAATTAAAATTGGATTTATAATTTTAAAACTCTGCCTAAAAAAAGCTTTCTAAGTATGAATTAGTTATTTAAATATTAATAAACAAATTTAACCGACTTAAAAAAAGAGGTATGTATGTTTATCCGCGATTATCTCGCATGTGAATGAATGTTTCAGTAAAGTATTCTGACTTCGAACAATCTCACCAAAAGGACTAAAATATCACTTTTATCTTTTAATTAGGTGAGACCAATTAATTTGAAGTCAGTGCATGATTTATTTTAACCTTTTAAAATTACTTAATGCAGTCAGTCGTCATCTCCGTACAAATATTTTATTAAATTATATTTAATTCCTATATACAAATAGAATAAATATAAATACATAAATTAAATGCACAAGCAAACCCGCTTGATACCCGTAGTATGCGGTAGCTATTATTATACTGATCGGACGGAAATGTTCGGTGCGCATGTCTTGTCGTAATGCTTCCGCGACCTCTTTCTTCATGTTATTCTTTACTAAGCAATCTTCTACGCTGCAAATAATCTCCTCATACGGTATTTTAAAATGTAAATAAATCGCGAAGTAATCCGTAAAATTGTGTTTTAATGAGTTTAACAATTCGCGTAAACGTAAGAAACAAATATAGACCTAAAAAGTTTGAATTATCGGTAGTTAGTTTAAATTTTATTGCCAGTATTTTTGTCAAAAACAAAAATTCCAATTTAAATTTCTTTACGTTAAACCTAACTCATTCTCAGTTCTCTACCTAACTTATGTTTGTTTGGTTTTATATATGAATTTCAGTAGCAGCTACTAACATAGGTATTACAAAATATTTTAGTCTCATTGAAGTAGGTAACAATAGTACGAGTTTATCGATACTATAACAACCCTACACATGACTAGCTCACAAAATTACATACACAGCTTGTCAAACATAAACTCAAACACTATAGGCTGTAATAACAGGCTGCAGTTACATAAGTGCTGTACTATCGCTATACGCAGTGTGTTATTTGGTAAACTGTATTATTACCTGAACAATTGGCATATCGACAATCGTCAGTCATTTGTGGTAGTCAATGGTACGCCCTGTATAGCAACAGTAACTATGTAATGATGAGGGATGCTTAGAATATAAGACCTCGGGAGGCATAGGTATTGTATAAGGTTGTGGTGGCGCACATTGATGTGGCTAAAAGGTTCTGGTACCCCAAAAAGATCAATGGCGATTGTCAATTTTTAAGTCATTGATGGACCAAAATATGTTTCAATTTGACGGTGCGAATGATGAACCTTCAATCAACACGTCAATTGCTCGCCGCCATTTTGCTTTTCCGTCGAACAATGAGGATGTCGAATTTTAACCGAGCGATTGTCAATTGCACAGCGAGACTGCAATGGCTGCTTCATTCGCGATTGTCAATGGGCTTCCCACAGCTTGTGGCTCGAACGCGGCCACTCGAACGCTCAATGCTATATAAAATGTATGAAAAAACTCACCTGCGGCTCGTAAGTACCTCTAGTGGCCGCGTCCAGTGGTTAAATGCAGCTGCACTCGCTTTTTACCCAACTGCGGAAGGAGGTTTAATTGTTTGACACGCTCTATAGCCCAAACGGCTGGACAGTTTTTCACATTTTAGGTGTCGTTGAATTCGTTAAAATCGTGGTAGTGTTATAGACTATATACATTTAAAATGGCCCGCACAAATGGATACAAAGGGGGGAGGGAGGATTGATTTTTTCCTTACCATAGCAATATGGATATCAAATGATTTGTGTGAATTTGTTAACATGCTGAATAAGTGTGTAATTAAGATATTTGTTAGGATTTTCAGCGAAGATGCAATAAAATTACCATCACTTAATTTAAATAATTAGAATACAATAAATGGGTAATATCTTTAATAGGACTTAGTCCGACATTCTTGCGGAAGCTCCAGGGATAGGTGGTGTTGCAGGGAAGGAAATGTTTTATTAGAATTTTTTTAATAGGCAGACATTTGACCGCAATCTCACCTGACGGTAGAGTACGATGCGGCCGAGGATGGGCCATGTCTGACTAGTAACAACCTATTCACTCGTTTCTTAACGGAGTCCTTAACTTAGTGTTTAGAAAACACTTCAGCCGGCATCTAATTCAGCTCTAGCCGTACGCAAGATGGCGTTCGATTCGCGCTTCTTCACCCCGATCTTTTAGCAAAAAAACTATCAGTCACCAACGTCTCAATAAATGCACCAGCTAGCCTCCTTCCCCCCACTACTCTCCGCACATTAATCAAACCGTTTATACTACAAGGCTGAACAAAGAGGCAATCGATTCTAAACATAATACCTCGTGATCGATCATACTCAAGCGACAAGAGATAGGGTGCTGCGTTTGAACTAGGCAAGTGTATTGGGAGAAGATAGCCTTGTCTGAGGCAGCAAATGGTGCGAGCAGGCAGACATTTGCAGGCCGGGGCGCCTTGTGAAAATATTTATATTTTTTATATTATTTGTTATTTTTACACTCGTTTCCTATATTATTTACTTTATAATTATATACTTCGGGCGACTGAATATGTAACCATGATCCAAACTGGTCAGGTTCCTCTGTTAACAGGGTCACTGAGGTTAAATGGCATTTTCTCCATTGTAATAACCTGATCTGCCATATCCTGATTCATGGTTTAAAGCGAACCCTGGATCCTCACGTGCGAGTGCACAACCAGGATAACGATGAGGATGATGATTTATTATATTTACACTCTGTAGAATACGTATTTCTACACTTTCGTTTTGTTTTGTGCCCAGACAATGTGAATACATTTAAAGGAGAGCAAAAACACAACGCTGTGATCCAGTAACTAACAAGTGCCGATTGGTCCGAGGTGAGTTCACGATAGCAATAATCTTAACGTGGGGAGTAGTCGGGAAAGGCTTCAATAGTTGCCATTCAGTTGCTTGCCTGTACGCTTAAAATGTATCCCTGCTGTAATGTTTTAATTTTAATTATAATCAGTCATTACTAAGAGTAGAGGTATAGTACTTATTTCATTTATTTGATGACACTATTAGATATAATCTTCATTTTCGTGGCCTTAGAATCATTCTTAACCTCCATTAGACAAAGTGATACCACTTAATCCACTCGGTTCCACTAAAATCTTTCTATCAAATTTGCCAGTCTAAACGCTCCTCCACAGGACTAGAGATTTTATAAAGTTGGCTTTTAAAGAAAAGTCGCTCTAATGGACCGGAATTTCCTGCCCGAGATTGATAGCTACACCATTTCCAATGCATTTTATATGTGGAACGGATCTATTTGAATACGCATCTATTAGATGCCTCGAGTCTGAACAGTGACATATTGGTTATTAGTGGCAACAATGCAGCTGCAGTGCGCATGGTAAATAGTAATGATCATTGGAAAATGATTTTTTTGTTGAATTTCATTTGTACTGTGTATACTTACTACTCGTATCTTTGACTATTACTGCCTCGTTGGTCTAGTCTTCAGCACTGGTTTCCGTCCATGAGGTCTTAGGTTTGAATCCTAGGTCGGGTCACAACACAATTGATTTCTGGATCTTAAATTGATTTTTGGGTTTTTCTGTCTTAAAATAACTCAAAAGCAGCTCGGAGTCAGAAAATCAGTAGTGTTGACACTCCGTGCCTCGATAAGTACGTAAAGCCGTTGGTCTTAACCCTGGAAGACGATTCTCATTAAATATAAAAAAGTTCACATTCGAAAATTAACACAGTTTGTGCATTCTCATTTTCAACTTTTCAATACAACGGACAGCTTCAAATAAAAAAGTTTTAATGCATTAAATTCTTCTCCCTGTACCGTTACCATGAGTTTACGGTGGTTTTACTCGCTAGCGACGGCGTAAAAAAAGTGTATAGAAAATTTTAGTTCTCCATGTAACCGCTAGAGGCGCTATGCAATTTTCCATACACTTTTTTTACGTCGTCGCTAGCGAGTAAAACCGCCGTAAACTCATGGTAACGGTACTGATCTCTTTTCGGGCATGTCAGATTGCCGTCATACTATTTATGAGAGTGAAGAATCAATAGCACAATCGTATGCACTAATATCTCCTGGGTAGTTAGCTAATGTGAGTTGAGATTGACCACCATAGCCGAAATTCTATTATGAGATCCAAAGTTACTCTTACTTATCTGAAATTCATAGCAGATATTGACAACCAATATTGACGACTCTTGTTGTAGTGGTGACAGAAAAGATGACGGGAAACCGTTTATCTTGGTATGGACACGTGATGAGAAGAGAGGAGAATCATGTGACAAAAAGAGTGATGAGTATGAATGTTAGTGGATGGAAGGGAAGAGGCCGACCTAGAAAGAGATGGATGGACTGTATAAAGCATGATATGATTGTGAAAGGAGTGGATGAGTCAATGACGAGTGATAGGATTGTATGGAAGAGAAAAACATACTGCGCCGACCCCAAATATAATGGGAACAGGGCAAGCAAATGATGATGATGTTGTAGTGGTTCGCCCCCGGACTACTAAACCAGCGGATGCGGGTTCAAAACCCACAAGAAGCAAGTTTGTGTGATGAATTTAAGCATCTGTACCTGAGCCAAGGATGTTTGGAAATGTATATAAGTATGTCTATCCGTTATCCTAGTCACCATAGCACAAGGTCACGCTTAGTTTGGGGCTAGGATAAATTATTGTTTTAAGTGATAAGCATTCACTTTGCAATCTAAATATATTTTTGCACTTGAAAAAATGACCGCCAGAGGCGGGAATCGAACCCGCGTTCCTCGCATGCCGGGCGATTGCCTAACCTCTCGGCTACCCTGGCGTTTTTAAACGCCAGGGTGGCCGAGAGGTTAGGCTCCCGGGTTCGATTCCCGCCTCTGGCGGTCATTTTTTCAACTGCAAAAATATATTTGGGGCTAGGAATTGGTGTCTTTGTTTATTTTTTTATTATATTATTATTATTTGATATAAGAATAATATTTTAAATCGTAAAGATACCTGTAACAACAATTAATCAAATAAGCCGTACTTACTTCGCTTTCATAAAACGACTAATGATTAATTATTAGTACTCAATGGAGCTTAAACATTGAATGTAAGTTATTATTTAGTTATGCAAACTAAAACATTTTGCTTTACCAAAACATCTATTTTTTCACCATTAAATTCGGAGTAACCCAACTTATCTCTTAACCCTTCGCGTGCCAATTCCACTAAAAGGTCCAAATGTCTCTGGAATTGGCCAAAGCGGCGGCAGTTGCGGCACTATGGATGGTTCCGGCCGATTACGGCACAATGGCCGTACAGCCGAAGGTTCGCCGAAATAGCCACAACACAATTAGTTCCCACTTTCTAGCTACAAAAACTGTGCGGGACTCAAGCGGTTAATTCTGTTGTGAAATAGTGGAATGGGCGACCCTTTTCGTTGTGTAGTTACTACAAAGGGAATTTAACTATTTTTTTTTTCTAATGTATGACGTTCCTAAAAGGATCGAAATAGTTAAAATGAATTTTAATCATCATACTACAATATGAACATCAAAGTCCTGTGCACAATCAAGATTATGTTTCATCTCAATAGGATAAGCAAAGCATATCCAGAGATGAAGGGTGACCTCTCATCTCTAAACTAAGGCCTACTTGTGCAAGTCCGGATTAGATACATATTCCGGACTTGCGCAAATAGGCTTTCAACTCAGATCATAGGTCTTGCGCTATCCGTATTAGCTAACCCAGACTGGCGCAATTGGACCTTCCAGATTAGGTTATCCAGACTTGCTCAATTGGGCTTTCAACTCAGATAATAGGCCTTGATCAAGTCCGGATAAGCTAATCTGGACGTGCGTAAGTAGGCCTTAGATTATAAATGCTCGTACTTTTGAGACCCAGCTGTCCCATTGCGTCATCGCTGGGCACATGATTTTGCACATGAAAATGTTTTCTTGGCAATTTCATTATTGAAAATGACAATAAATCAAATGGTATTCTCATTGTTTTCGTCTTTGTGTAATGACATGTAATGTACAAGAGAAGGCACTGAAATTTTATCACCAGGAAATAATAACAATATTTTTAAACAATAAACATGCAAATAGGGCAAAATTAGACCAAACTTCAGAAGGATTATCTAGTGCAGTACCGTTACCATGAGTTTACGGCGGTTTTACTCGCTAGCGGCGACGTAAAAAAGTGTATGGACGACGTTAAAAAAAATTCCATACACTTTTTACGTCGTCGCTAGCGAGTAAAACCACCGTAAACTCATGGTAACGGTACTGAACCAAATATCTCCAACCTTGTTCTGAGGTCCACAATTTATTATCCCAATAATGTCCTAAAGTTTCTGGTCATATAGATTTAAAACTCTCACGAATTCCTATCACAAAAAATATATTTTTAAACGCGTTTCTTACCTACTGGGCTTCTCATACATTTGCAAGGCATGAAGCATATTTTCGTCAATCCAAGAACAGGCTTAGACCGGCTGAGAACCGTATTAAATATCCAATTTGGAAGATATTTGGGCTGGGATACTGTGCTTATTTTACTCCTGCCTCGGGCAAGAGGTTAAGGGATTTTCGTACAACTACGTATAGAAGAGATAAAAATGTTTAAGTGTAGACTAATAAAAAATAATTTGTACTATACTAGAACCTTACTTAGCTTATGTACTATGTATTCTAAGATAAAAATCATATAATACGAGACTAGCATAATCATTAACAGTTTAGCAATTCCAAAAAAGTTATCTTATGTATTTATCTAATTATTCGCATGACAAACTGTGTTGCATCTTTTGCCGTTTTTAAGACCAATTCTTATAACAAGATTCGTCAAAATCCACAATTAATAGATAACTTAGATTAATTAATTATCCCATAGATTAGTACGCGGTCGCAATAGTCGCTGTAAAATGAAAACCAATAAAATCATAGACAACTTTCGTCTCCAATCGAAGATTTCTCGCAAATCCTAAAAGCATTGAACCATTGGAGTGTTGATTTGAAAATGGCGAAAGAAATCCCTATCCAAGCCGCAGGTGGAGCGAGTTGGCGCGATGCCATATCGTATCTCGCGACAACGCACCCGCCATCTTGTGTTCATTCGAGCTTATTGCGGAAAATTCGAGAGGAAACCAGTCAATAAAAATGCGAAAGTAAACTTACAGCAGGAGTCGGAGTTGAGATAGTGAAATAAATACTAATTACACTATAAAGATTTAAGTATTCAGTTTTGACAAATGTTCCGACGGTCAGTTTTGTTTGCCAAAGCCTAACACAAAATTACTTAATACTTTTAACAGACTCTACGTTGATGACGGTTCCTACGCACAAAACAAACTTTTTTCTCCGTCTTAAATCTTCCTCTTCAACTGACTTAAGCAAATGAGCGATTAGCTGGGTCATTAACACAAGAGAAAATTAAGTAACTGCCATTCTGAAGGCGACAAAAATCCACTCACTTCATTACCGTGACAAATCCGCGAAGTGAAATGAGTTCTTGCCTTTATTTAGGGACTGGTATACACAAGCGGCACGCTTTTGCACTGCAGTATAGTATAAATCCAGGCAGTCTAAGAGTGTATATCCATAGAACGTACTTACAAAAAGATTTGTATTGATGATCGTAGCAGTAAAGACAATGAAATAAAAGTACGCTCCAGAAATACTTATATTGAATTTAAAAGTTACAAGTGATTCCGAAGATATTTTTTTAAATAGTAATAATGCTTGAAAATGTTTCGAGGAGCTTAAGATAAGCAGTGAAACGTCGAAAACGTCATGTGTAAAAGATTTTGTATGTGTGACATCGTCGGAATGAATTTTGCTGCTTCAATTAAATTGCATGCTAATGGCTTCTGTCCTAATAAAGCCGACCAGGTTGCCACGGCGATTGTCTCAATGTATCCGGCGTTGATATTCCAACTATTGCAGATGAACTCAGCTGTCTGTTGAACTCGCTATGTGCCGTTCGTGTATGTGACCCATTAAGGCGAAAAAACTAAGAAACGCTTTGATCGCGCGTCCTAATTAAGGGTCCTCTACACTTCCCGACACATCAAACCCTTAACTCCAGACAAGACAAGTATCATTTCCGTGGTCGATAGCTGTCTCAATGACTTTAGTACATCGTAATGAACACTTCACATCTCAGTTGTGGTAAATAAAATTTATTTTGTTCAGTTAAATGTTTGAACTGAGGAACGCCTTCGTAATTGAGAAAATGAAATATAGAAATAAAAGAAAGTTTTGGTTTACTATGGAATTGGGTACAAAAAACAGCCGGCTCGAAAACAATATATATTTTTTGTATAACAATGTATTTATTATTTTATTATATTGTCATTTTTTTATATGAAATAAATAATTTTTATTAAAAAAAAAGGAAAGTTAAGTTGACGACCGTCTTGGTGTAGTCGTTCGCGCACCGGACTTCTAAACCAGGCGGTTGCGGGTTCGAATCCTGCAAGGGGCAAATGTTTATGTGATGAGCACGAGCATTTGTATTTAAGTCATGGATGTTTATATGTATTTAAGTATTTCTATCCGTTATCCTAGTCACCAGAGCTCACGCTTAGTTTGGGGCTAGGTAATTGGTGTGTTTGTCGAAACAATGTATTTTATGTATTTATTTATAATCATGATAAATTGAGCTTGGAACTTTGTTTTTATCAGATCGAACTAGGTAAAGCAGTAGTTATTTGTTACAAAAATTAATACCCCTCTAACTAAAGCAACAGACGAACATTTTATACAGTACTGGGACAGTTTTTTTTACTAGCAGGTCCCCGCAACTTTGCCCGCTCCAAAAATCGGATTTACTATAAGAACTTTCATCCCTCATATAGGGTGATATGAGAGATGAAAGTTTTTATGATTTTATATCGCGACAAAAAGTCCTTCCCAGGGTTTTAAACAATCTTATCACCAAATTTATTTAAAATTGGTCCTGCCGTTCTTGAGTTATTATAAGTGTTGTAACTTACACAACTTTATTTTATATAGATATATTTTTTCTTTCTTCCATCTCGCATACCGTCATCCGTGAAATGGAAGGAAAAACAATGCGAGCGAGCGTCAGCACGGACAATCGAGCGGCGGATATATGCGACCTCGATACGGCCTTCTTGGTTCTGTTCTAATTAGAAAGTACCTTAGGTACTTTCCTCCTAATTAAAGTTCCGTAAGTGGACGGGACCTTTTGACGAAGCCCCTTCACTCCGTCTGTCTACCGGACTTATATGTGAAGTTGAACCGTGATACACTAGTGTTTTATGTCTATAGCTGTCGCAAAGTAATCCGTCAAATCGATTATTCGTATCATATTTGCCATTGCCTTCTCCATTTCAAACACTGCTTCACTTGTATACGGGCTTCCTCACGAAGGCACGGACGATGTTTTCCTTCAACATCTGGTAGCAATATCTACGATAAGATTTTAGTACAAAAGAGTGAAAACGGCTGAAGTGTTTACTATGATCTGAATTCTCTTAACCCTTTATCGGTGTAGGTTTATGGTATATAAGGACGAGAAATAAAAGTCTGCCTATATAGATCCCACTGCTATGAAAAGGCCCTTTACCTCAACTATGAGGAGGTACGAGCCATACTACCACCACGCGGACTCAGTGCGGATTGGTGAAGGGGTGTCTGTAAGGCAAGTGACAAACCTTACTGTCAGATGTTATATAGCCGCCCTAGGGCCTCTGACTAGGCTTAACGACTAATATCATCAGATATTAGCCTTGACCACCTGCTTAACGTGCCTTCCGAAGCACGGAGATGCTTGTAATGGTCGTAACTTAAATGGTCGGAATGGTCACCCATTAAATCACGACCGCGCCGTGGGTTGCTTAACTTTTGGTATCACTACCAAAGCGCTGCCGCCACGGCGCCACAAGCTCCTCACGGACGTATAAGGACGAGAATAAGTGTGATATTCACTAGTTGATTTACTCGGGTTTGCCTGTAAGGGGTGGTTTCATATGTAACTAAGACCATTTAGGAAAAATGATTGGTGGTTTAATTTGAGACGTATTACCGTTTAGGGAAAAAAATCAGTAAAACGAAATCATATTTAAAAAGAATTATTTGCAGTAACCATTTTTTTTTACCTAAAAGCTCATATTATTATTAACTAAACTAACTTACAATTCTATGATAACAAAAATGACTAATTTGTGTCATAATTTGTGTTTCTAGTCAGACGTGACCCATCCTCGGCCACATCGTTTACCATCAGGTGAGATTGCGGTCAACTATTCATAAAAAAAAATGTACGTGGCAGGGATCGAACACACGACCTCACGGACGAGTACTGAAGTTTTCTGCCCGCTATCGCTGGTTTTCCCACGTCAGTCCTATATAAACAAGCCGTCCACTAAAAAGTCGCCCCGTCCACTCAATTGCACTCCACATTTCCACGACCCTGGCAGAATCAGGACCCATAAACTCCAGGGGTCCAATATCCCTGATATGTCGCTAATACCGCAATAGTCATAAAGACCTTTCATTACGGAACCCTGTTATAGTCCGAGAGATAAACACACTTATGACTGGACGCAGATAAAGCAGTATTAGTTTTGAAATTGCAAAAGCTAGGATGTCTAAGACAAGATAAGGTTTATTAGACATCGTAAATTTAGTCGTCGGAAATTAAGATTTAATGTTTTTGGTTTCACTTATATTTGCTTGAGTATTTGGTGGTAACATATTTAGTAGAGCATTTGACTGCCTCGTTGGTCTAGTGGTCAGCACGCTGGGTACTATCCACGAGGTCCCGGTCCCGGTCCATATGTCCCGCGCAGTTAGCTTATCGCTGTTGAGATAGGCCGCCGTAGTCGAAATTCAGCTAGGAGGGCATTATTATTATTAGTAGAGCATTTTTGATATCTCCAAAATCTGAATCTGTTTTAATTATTTCGGCAAGGAGATGGTGGAAACATTATAACATCCAAGTCTATGGCTTTAAAAAATGGAATTCTATCTGTCGTATCTTGATTTACAATTAGCTTGAAAATCATTTTGAATGCATAGGGTTAGGCAGTAGGACAGAAGTAATTTAGTACGCAAAAGTTTTTTTGTCGATTTCAACGTATGTTCCATCCAAAAGTTGTTAATTATTAGAACACCAGAATCACCCCCATAAAGATTGTTTTCATATAATATTGTATGGATCATACGTATTATGTTTTATACTTTGTAAGTTTATTGTATGTATAAAGTATACATATAGGTATGTACATGTAGATATATACACAGTATGTTTTAATTGAATTGTTTTTTTTACGCCGCCACGGCTATGACTGCCTCGCTCGCCCAATGGTTGACTGGTAGAGAATGCCTTAAGGCATATTAATTCCGCCATTTGTAGTTATGTGTATGATAAATGCCATAAAATGCCATAAATTTGTCTGTTACCTCTGAACCACTTACAATTTTTGGTATAAAGATAGTTTGAGTTACGGAAAAGGACGTAAAATAGTTCTTTTCCCGGAAATTATCCTTTCCAAAGGATCAATCATTCATTCCCGAGGTGTAAAGGAAGGTGGAAGTTGAAGTTTGTATAGGCATTTGACGCGGTAACCACTAGTAAAATATTAAAGCCATCGCTAAGAAATCGACAAAGTTAGCCCAACATACTTATTTCCAAAATCCACAAAAACCCGAACCTTTTCCTCGGTAGACAGATGTGTTTCACACACGACAATGTATGAAGATCGCATTCAAGTTCGGCATTTCTCGAAGGGTCTTGGCACCTGTCACTGGCGATAAAACCCTTACGTGCGGGTGTTTTAAATTCCACCCGAGGGTAAGTGACGTAAAGCCCTTTCTACACTGCCGCTTTTTGCAGCGGTACAGTCGCAATGCAGTCGCAAAGTCAAAAATCATTTATGCATTCAAGGGCAAAATGCCCCTCATATCAGCCTATTGCAGTCCACTGCTGGACGTAGGCCTCTCCAAGACTGCGGACTTCTGTATAACCTGCCTAGCTGTGTGGATGTGGTCTACGGTACCCGACCTTTGCGAAACCCGGCCTGTTCCGGTGGCTGGAAGGCGTCAAGTCTTGCGGCGAGGCGATTTGTGAGGATTCATGAGAACAGCTTGCAGACGTGACTCAGGAGCGCGATTGGCCTGCTCAATTCCAATGCGCCCTGTCTAAGTTTAAATTTAGGTTGAATCTCTCTCTTTCTCTGCCAAACAAACGAAAAGATACAGACAATATTAATTAAGAAACATCAGACTAAACAGCTGTCCGTTGCTAAGGAAATTAGAGAACCCATAGACAATTTAGTAGGGATGTCATTCGATGACGACTAAAGTTAGACGAAAACACGCAAAAACTTGTACAAATACGTTAAAAATCGCATCACTTAATTTGACGTTTCTAAATTATTGTAGTCTCTCTCTTTTCGTTTGTTTGATAGAGAAAGAGAGAGAATGAACCTAAATTGAATCTTAGACAGGGCGCATTGGAATTGAGCCCAATGCCGTGGGATTGGCGCGTAGCCGTCTTAAGGCAGTGCAGTTGGATGCCCGAGTAGTCTAGGCAGTCGCCCGGTATGCGATAACCGTGGGTTTGATTCCCACCACAGTCGTGTGCAATATCTAATACTTAGATTTCATAGTGAATGCTCGTCACTAATTGAACTACTGCATCGGTAGATTTGGTGGCAGTGTGTAAAAAGCCCTTAAATTCCGGCCAAGTGTAAGTGACGTAAGGGAAAAGTAGAACGTAGAATACACACGCCTGAACTTGGCCTGTTTGCCCTAGAGAATTGGGGTAGGTCTTGAATAAGAATAAAAATTATTTCAGTTGTTTAAGGATAAGGAGCAAAAAGTACGAGCTCATTTATTTTAGTGGGGTGTTTGTAGGAAAAGTCGAAATAATAAAAAACGGTTATTTAAAAAACTAAAAAACTCGACTGCGTTTAAAAAACCCTAAAACAAGAAAGAGATCATACTCGGGTTAAATTGGTACCCATATTAAAAAATTTTGCAGTCGGGACCCATTCTAGAAATGGAGGTTTAGTGAATTATTTAAAGCACATACCTACCTCTATATTACATTGCAGATAACTCCAATCTACTGAAGAGACGGCTGACTTTCTAACATGGGTCCCGACTGCTACAATTTTTAATATGGGTACAAATTTAACGCGGGTATGACGTCTTTCTTGTTTTAGAGTTTTTTAATTTCCAATGACACAGAAACGCAGTCAGGTTTTTTAGTTTTTTAAATTACCGTTTTTTATTACACTAGACTGCAAAAACTATTATATTTTTTAAATGCTCTCTACTGGCTTTCATTTGATACCCATATTGCTATAATAAAAAATCAATCCCCCCTCCTCCCTTTATTTCCATTTGCGGGCGCCATTTTTAAAATTTATATAGCCTATGTCACTCTCACAATTTTGACCAATTCAACGACACCTCATATGTCAAAAACTGTCGTGCCGTTTGGGCTGTAGGGCGTGCCAAACAATCATACATACATACATACTCTCGAAAAACATAACCCTCCTTCCGCAGTCGGGAAAAAACGTCTTTTTATGTTTTTTGCGACTACTAGGTCAAATAATTTTTATAAGACATAATATTTAGTTGTATGTTAACCTTATAATAAATAACCAAAATAAAAAATATATAATTATTTAGGGGGTTTTACAACAAACGTGATTTTATTGGTTTTTGAAAACAAAAAAAAGGATATAATGTAGTGTTGTAATGTAATGTTGTATAGATGGTACAAAACCTTATGAGCGCGAGTCCAACTCGCTATTTTCGGTTTTCTCGCAATCCGGTGACCAAGTAGCGTGCACATATTTAACCAAATCATAAATGACTTTCTTTTAACTTCCTCATAAAACCTGTCCATTTAGATGCATAAAAGTTTAAAACGTTTTCTCATGTAGAATTCAGAAAATTCACACATACTTTTCCGTAATACCTCTTTTATATTTTGCACATAACATTATTTAACAGCTGCTGTCAGTTTTAAATCACAATTTTATTTCATAGACTGTAAAACATAATGCCAACGTTGAAATTCAAACCATATTTATATTAAAGTGGTTGAAATCCACCGCAGCCACTGAGAACAATAACTTTTTATGTCTTTTTGGGTGGGATCCAAGAGAGTACGTGTGAATATAGGAGGGAGACATGCGTAGTGTTGTATGTCGCTGTTTTTTAGTTTATCGATGAAACAAGCTCACTACTGTCTGACAAAGCACGTCGTTGCACGAATGTGAAACGACTTACTGGAAATTAAGAAGCAATGGTGTTAAAATAAACTTAAATATTTTATCTAAATTGTAACAATATTGCTTTTTAATTGCCTATCCCTTCAGCTGCCAGCGTTTTTTTTGACAGGTCTCAAATTGCCATACTAAAAAATGGCAACCGTAATTTCGTTGTATACGTCGTCGTATGTCGTTTGACATTCGTCTCGTTGGTTCGGTCGAGTAGTAACGCAACGACCCGAAATTATTATAGGCTCCAGGTAGTAAGAATCTCAACTACGGTTTATCCTGCGTCATTACTTGTGAATTTATCACTTAATGCCCTAAGTTTAAATGCAGTATTGACAGTATTGGTACCTAAGCTACTGATGTGTAAATGTTTTTTAACGAATTTATATGGTCTATAATATTTTCTGTCACACTTTGTCATAAGTGACAGTTGGCACAGTTACTAACAAACACTAGAATATTTTCCTAAAACATTAATATTGGATCTTACAATAAATAGGACTTGAAAATCTAAGTTATTGACAATGACATAACACCAATTCACAGATGACACAAATTTCTAGTCTTATCGACACAGCCTTGAAATTTTTTAATATTAAATCACATCACTAGCTATCGTAGTACACCACTAAGGGAGGAGACACAGCTGTTGTGTGTTGTGAACGGTTTTCGATGTATTGGGATCGAGAAATAAGGACTTGGCAGTGTGTAAGTTGGGCAAGATATGGTAATGCTCTCAGGTTTGATATTAAAGTTTTTGGTTTATAAGATATTTTTGTCATTATGCAATATTTCAGAACTTCTGTATAGTTGTTTTCATTATTTGGTTTTAGTGTAAGCCGTCATTTCTATAAAATCCTTGAGGATCGGAAGACTGCCGCCGTTCTCACAACAATTGATTTTCTATTGTGTAGTAGGATAATTATGATGGCCTTTTTTTAGATTTTACTCATGTCTCAATAGTAAAAGGTGTAGGTATTGATGGCCACTCACTGGCAACTTCACTCTCTTAAATGATACGACTGTTTACAGTTACAACCTAAAAGACATGTCCACTTTTGTATGGAGGCTGGTTTTTTTTCCGAGATATCACCAATAAACTATATCTTTAGTAGTTCTTACCTTTACTTTAACTGTTTAATTTATTGTCTTACTTTAAAATGTGTTTGGCATTACTGCTCACTTTTTATTACATCAGTTATTGTAACAATATGTGGAAGAATTGACGTCTGTCACACAGTTTCTTTGTAAACTAGTATATACGTAAATAATCCCTGTCTTTATACTGAGTCCTTTGTTAGAACGTAACATAAATTTCTGAAGAAAACTTGTATGCCTTTGAGAACAAATAAAGTTATTATTATAAGCTACAAAAATATAAAACACGTAACCACAGACATCATAATTTTAAACGCCTCCGTTTTTGAGAAAAAATATTATTTGTAATGTGGCATCATCCATTGATCACTGACTTATATTTCCTGGCTGTTTAGGCTCAATCCGTGGCCTACTCAGAATGGGTGAATTGATTAAAAAGTATTTTTGTTTTCTTTTTTGATTCTTCATTCAACCATTCATTCCTGGATTGTCAAATTTGTTCACTATTTTTTTTTATGTGTTAAATTGTCATAGCCGAAGGTGCGGTTTATGTACAGACAAACAGAAAAATTAATTTGAATTTTTCTCTAAATCGGAGGCCTTAAAAATATATTATATTTGAAGAAAGGCTAGTAGTTTTTGTGAACTCTTTCATATAATATTTAAATTATTCTGGTTAGAAATATTGACGAATAAAAAACCATTAATGGACAAGTCCTTTCTCTGGTCAAAAAACTCAAGTGTAATACGAAATTCTAATCGAACAATAGTAGGCAGCATTCTGTATGTACAGTCGGCAGCACGTCAGGTTACCTATCTAGACCACAAAATCAACTTTTATTACGTAGGGAATAGAGGCGGTCTCAAGGTCAAAGTGGAGTAGTCTGACGGCCGTGTGTACCTAATGTCAACTTTGTCAATAAAGTTCAGTGTTGATAGTATAAATCTTTTTCGACCACTATGATCAAGTAAATCGCAGGACGGTTTTCATGGTGTGCCATCTCTGAGGCCCCGGGTTCAATCCTCGGAAAACCATATTTCTATATTGTCTCAGGTCTGGGTGTTGTGGTACCACACCGTTGTTTTCGATTTCCATACCATAAAGGGCGTTAGCGACTTACTTTGGAATCAGGGCAACGAACGTACTTATATTGTTGAACGTTCTATTTTATTAAGCAGACATTTGACCGCAATCTCACCTGATGGTAAGCGACGATGCGGTCGAGGATGTGACATGTCAGTCTAGAAGCAGCCTATTCACTCCTTTCTTAAGGCAATCCAACGCGTAGTGTTCGAAAAACACTTCAGCCGGCAACGAATCCCACTCTCTAGTCGTACGCAAGAGAAGCCGTATGTAGATTTAAAGCGATTGGTGCTGGTATGTCAACGTCATGAGGGTGGAACCACCGCCTGTGTCTTATGTCCCGGTAGTAGAAAAGGGCCGGTGGAATCAATGCGAATCAATTATTATTATTTATTGAATTAATATAACTGTACATTAATATTACTATCCGTCGTGCGTATTCCTTTTCTCCGCAACTATTCTCAATTCCAACCATTGAGAATGCCTCAAACGTAGCCTAGACCTTTCAATCGCTCATCCCCAAGTTAGTGCAAACGTGTATATAATTGCGCACTAAAGCTATCCAGAAGCCGACCAGTATAACGAGCATATGAAGTCGCTTTGTCATTCGACCCCCACATTATGTGGGCGGCTATTTTCTGGGCAATGCTTTCAGCGGATATGGGATATGGCATGGTCCAATTTAGAAGCTGTTTGTGTGAGGAAAATCATAGAATACTTAACAGAAACTTATTGAATGTGCGAGAAAAATGAGCGGCGAGAATGCGTTGCATTAGCTGTGAAACTGTTCGTGCGCTTTTTTTCATTATTCGAAATGGGTTTGCTCTTGACTCTAGACTAAGTCAGACGTGGCTAAGACAGAGTCGACGGTGGAGCGAACACACCCATAAAAAGCCTGTTCACTCTGACTTTGAAGGTCTTTGGGTTGTTATCCGTTGGAAACACTGAAGCGGAGAGTGAGTACCACAACTTAGCTGTGCGCATTATAAATGTTGATGCGAAATGCTTAGTTCGTATCGTTGGAATATCAACGCGATATTGGTGGTATCCTGTGGTTTTCACAGAAGATGTCTGAGCAGGCTGAATGAAGGATGCAAGGATACGTTGCAAAGCTGTGAAACAGTGCCTTTGGTCACCAACACCGTCTACTAATTGGTATACCTAGGTCGCCCATATTTCCTTATTTTGTAATTACGAAATCTCGATTCTCTAAGCCTAGGTAAATGGAGTTATTCTATTGACGCTTTACAAACATCTTTCACAACGAATACCACGTAGCTACTACTATAATATATTTATTACGAAACAAGCTCATTTCTAAATACATATTATGCAAGTATGTAAAACACTGTCCTACAATTTTTCTACGCATGCTCTTACATCCCTGGCAGAAAAGTCAAATGCACATTCTTACACCGCCATTTTCTTCGCACCAGCCATTTTCTTCGCTCACTTCTGTTGGTACAGCAGCTATTCTTGCACAGACATTTTCTTCGCTCATTTCTGGTGGTGAAGCAGTTTAAATATGGATTTGAAGTAAAAAATCATTTAAAAAACGTATACTTGAGCTTACTAGTTCAAACTCCTAGAATACAACACACACACACGCACACATACTGATTTGAAATTAGTTGCATAGGAAGATCGACGACATCAGTCACACTCACACTTATACGTTTAGCTTTATAAAATGTAAATCCAATGTTGGCTGTATGATTATTGATTAGTATTTAAGAAACATATAAAACTGTATTTTTAGGAACTGTTGATTTTGTTGTAATAATAAAATAAAAATAAAATAATATAAATTTACACATTTATCGAAATATGTAACGGCCAAACTACGTTTTGCTTGTGATTTGTACTAGCATCTATAGTTCCGACGTGACGACATCTGATGAGGTGTCGGCCGACCGAAACACATTCAAGCGTGATCGCTCCAATTTATTTACATACCGCCTTATGTCACTTCGATAATGCGGTTTGTGATTAAAAACACACCACCATGACATTTGTTTTTTGTTTTGTTTTGATTCCCACATATATTTTTTTAAATGATTTATTCTACTTTGGCTTAACCATAAAAACCACTATAGTCATGTCAGCCGATCAGAAGGCTTTTACTCGTATTCCCGTCCTATCAAGCAAACATAATTATTTAAAATATGTATATTTTTGAAGTTGTCTTTTATCAGTTTTCATTTGATATTTCATTGCTATGGTCACAAAAAGAATCAACTCTCCCTTCACTTTTTTTATTTTCGGGCACCATTTGCACTTATGTCACTGTTACAATTCTGACGAATTCAACGACACCTCATAATGTCAAAACCCGTCCAGCTGTTTAGGCTATAGGGTGTGCCCCAGATATGGGCATTCATACATTTATCACATACTTCACAGACAATATACAAACGTATAAAAAATAAATATAATAAATATAAATATGTAGAAATAAAAATAAAATAGTTGTATGCAAAAGTAATTACAAATAAAATAAATGGGTCAAATCGCCTTCAAAGGACCGGGACATTGTTCCCAGAAGGCTGGCTGCATTTCCTCATTGAATAGCCAAACTAATACATTGGTCTAGAAATGCGCCACATACTTACATGCGCTCGAAAAACATAACACTCCTTCTGTCGCAGTCGGGTAAAATCACAGTTAAATCATAGTATAAGACATCAAAAAATATTTCCCTCTCATTTTCGCGTAAACAATTTTGACAGAGACAAAACGCAACATAGAGATTTGAGTGAAATAAAATAAGAGAAAAGAACCTATGGACTTTGCAAATATTTGTCACAAACTTGTTACCATTATCACAAATTACTTCTACCCCAAATCTTCTGTTTAACATCGCTTCCTTGTTTGCCGAGTACGACACTTGCCATATACAACTAAGTGTAATGTCGCCACTAAACCACTCCACTCAGACCTTCCACTAATCAAATACCCGAAGGAACATTACGCAAAGTGCGCGACGATAGGGGTCAAGTAGTGTTGGACGATTTCCCTCCGACCCATGTCTTGGTAGCAAGTTGCCAGACTATGTTACCTTACATATGGTACAAAACATAATACTTAGACATGCTTCCGAGTTACAAACTTCCTCCCATAAAAAGTTACAATATAGCACTTCTTTATTTGGTGCCAAAAATATGGCGGTTTATATGAGATTTGGGAGATCTAACAATATGTTTTTGCTACAATCTAAATGAAAAGATTGAAAAATATTAAAAGTTTAATATTTGACACAAGCACGTTACTAATCCTTAGTAACGTGCTTGTGTCAAATATTGCTTGCTGCTTCCAAACTAGGTCTTAACTGCTTACTTTGAATAGGTAATACAAAAATTCGTTAAAATTGTTGTCGTTGATTTAGAAATGCAAGGGATTTGGTCAAACCTTTTCTTAAACGCAATCCAGTTTAAGCATTACCGTTTAAAACACGATCAGAAAATGTCTGAATATTTTCACACAAAACCGCTGTTTTTTGTAGAACCGCTGTAATTTTTAAAGATTCGGGAAGGTTTGCTGTTTCGTTTTGGTAATCATATGATTTTTTTAAATAATACTAATAAAATACTTAAAATACCCCGGGCAACGACATCATGATGGCGGCTGAACGATCTTATTAGCGGTGGTAGATACTGTGAGGTGCCGCCTTCCACCGGAGCCAAGCTGCTTGCTGTGTTCGAACTCGCTCCACCGTCTACTCTGTCTACCTACGCCACGTCTGGCTAGTCTAGAGTCAAGAGCAAACCCATTTCAAACAAAAAACTTATAAAACCCAAAATTCCCCCCTAAGCTCCAGTTTAAGTCGGTAGAATATAATGTCATTTTCAAAGTTTTTATTTGTATATATGTTACTTGTGCACTATAATTCAGGTTATTAATATTTTTTGTGATTTGCCGCTATAACTGAAATTTGGTAGAAAGAAGGAAATTTATAACATACACGGTCACAAAGTGCAACTCATCCTACTTATGACTAAAATCTTCGCATGTTGATGGTGACTTGTAAGAACTGTAGGGTCGATAAGTCTCGCCCTTTGTTTCAACTCAACTTAGCGGAGGACAAAAGATTCTTGTTCCTCTAAGACCACACGCAAACATTGTCATGTTATGATACGCTTAAGGGCTGGACTCCACTCATGTCATAAATTATTCTATGTGATAATATTAGTATAGACTTGAACAAGCTATCTTTTCTTTCGTATTTTTGTCACCCTAGCAGATTCCCGCGACTTCGCTTGTGCAATTAAAGGATACACGTAAAACTATCCATTATCCGGGTTTTCAGTAATCAGTACTTGCATTATTCTCCTTTTCTGTGTAAAAGAGTTACGATACGATACGATACGATACGATACGATGTGCTATTCAGCCAGGATCCAAGCCTATCCGGTAAAACCGGCACACCAAATAGCACGATTTTTATAAGGAAAGACACGCTCTGGGATGGGAGAGGAAGACCGACTAGCCGGAGCCCATCGGCCACAACCAACAAGATATGCATCGAGCTTGGTATAGGAATATAGGTAGAGATGGCTATCGTTATAGGACTGAGCGTTGATGAGGTGGGCGGTCTGCCTTGGTGGATACACGTGGTGTTCTTCAAGAGCTTCTTTAGTCCTTTCGGGTATTTCTACATTTCTTCGGTCCTGCTATTTGGTCGTTGTACTGCCTTCGGCTTTCGGAGTTTTCTGTGTTCTTGTAACTTATACATTTAGTTCAGTCGTGTTGAAGTTGTAGAGCTGTGGTTTGATTCGCTTATCTGTTTTGTCTGGTCGGAATATTTCGTGTGCAGCTTTTCTCATATTTTTGCTAGTTCGTTCCAATCTTTTCGGCAACGCTTGTAGTACCTAAAGTCTTGAACTAGAGAGTCTCACGTATGTCGGTATGCCAATCTCCAATATTCTAGGTTTGTATCCTTGTGCACTATATGTAGGGGGGTGCGCAATGTAGAATGTGGCCATAGTAGAGTCTTATAAATTTAATCTACTTCGTTTTAGTCATGCCCTGTAAAAGCTGAGGAACTTTTTGGGTTCTTGGTGGATTCTTGCTATGACTCCGCACTCTTTTACAATGATCCTTTCATAATGAAATCCTTAACATTGAACTGTTCGATTGTGTGATGGCAACCGCGTTTAGCTTATAGTAGACCCTATTATCATCATAATAATATAGTAGTTATTCTAGTTAATTGGTGTGTTTTATTTTTAGTGAGCGGTCCCAGCTAGAGTAATTTTGCTTTGTTGAGTTTTCTCTTTGCTATTATACTAAGAAGTTGGGATAGTTTTATGTTACATGTGTGTCGGTTGTTAGACTTCGGTTTGTTGTAATTTTAGGGTCGCTTTTTAGGGTGCTGTGTAATGGTCATTGTTTTTTTTACCATTGTTTTATTGGTATCCAGCCGTTTAGATAGTTTCTCGGGGCTTTTACAATTACTTCTAAGGCCTGTCGCTATTGTTTGGGATAGCGGTAGTTTATTTTGTGATGGACAGCTTTAACTTCCACGCACGTGTTGCGCAAGTTTTTTTATTTGTGCGAAGTGCTTAGGCTTACTATTGTATGGTTTTTTTTTTACCAAAATGTGTTTTGGCGGTAGAGATATTTTAGTTTTATGGTACACGGCCGGAGATTCCCAGTATTCGTGCTTTTCCTTTTCTGTGTAAAAGAGTTACAAACATAAAAAGCTATACGCACTTTGCATATTATACACTTATTGGTGGATTCAATAGAAGCTTTTAAAAAGTAATTATCTTTATAGATACCTGATATAGCTTACCTGAACTAGGCATCCTACCATGGAAAGGTGACTTTCCAATATTTACGAACCGTCACGTAGCTTCTAGCTAATGGTATGTCACCACCCCAATATTTAAGTACTTCAGAAACAGCCTTGAATTATGAAGGTATCTTCATCAACAACCCTATCAGAGTTACGAGGTCTTAAGTACTGCCTTAACACGGTATTAAAGGCATAATTAACCACGCATACGTCTATTGTCAAATCTCCTTTACTTTATGAATATTGAAGAGAGAAATGAACGTAGAAAAATTGAACGTAGAACATTTTCTTCTTTGTAGGTGATAACACTGTATTCTCTATGAATTTATTTTTCTAAAACGCGAATTCGCGTTCAAAGAACCAATTAGAGTGGTTTCAAGAAAAACATAACTTACTTAAACATTATCTCATTAGTTCAATTATTGTGTTATTTATTACGCTGTGCGATTTTTTCTGCCACTCTCAACGGTTTACTGATAGAGAATGCCTTCAGGCATTAAGTCCGTCTTTAGACTTCTTTGCCTGTGCACTAAATAAGTTATCTACATAAACAACAACTTTATTTAAAACTATCTTCGACCATAGTAAATCAAACACTTTCAGTCAAGAAACTGGTTTCAACTGTAAAGAATCTCGCTGTCTGTGTTCTGGTTCAATATTTGCTATCGATTTCCGAAGCGAAAGTTTTCAATCTACCGACTTTCTGCTTGGTAGGCAGATTTTAACTCAAGCGTAGAGGCTTAAAAATTTTGACATTCAATAAGATTTGGGATTGAGTTGTCAGGCATGCATAATATTAGAACCGTTTGTAGTATTTTATTTATAAAAAGCTTGTCATAGTTGAGATGAAACCTATCTGAAAGCAAGGCAAAAGTAAGTTACTGAAATAAATTGAAAGCTAAACATTTTATTTTTTAAATTAAAAATTTAATTTATGAAAGTACTGAAAACATTAAACGCTAAAAACGTTTATGACTAGGACTTCATCGTATGACGATGTTACGAAAACTTATTTAATTTTCACAACTCCAAAAGAGCAATACTCATAACGCTTAATGTGTTCATAACACAAAGTTATAGAAATACTTACGGTATACCTACAAATCCTGTTTATCCAACCCAATGTGAATTATGTTTACTGCACGCGTTTTAGAGATAAAAATATACTGTTACCCATTTTATTATGGGATTTACGAAGCCCTGGCGAATCTGAAGCTAAGTGAAATATACGATCGGTATATTTAAATTTATTGAGATATTCACTTTTATATTGATGATTGTGTGATGTATTCATCCAACGAAGAGGTTGTGGTTTTGCCGTTTTTTTATGTCGGCAGTAACGAAGAGCTATGTTGTTACTGGATATGAAGATTGATCAGCTATTGTAAGACGTGTTGCCAAGACTGTTTGAATTTGAAAATATGTTGTCATTTGAACTTTACGTAGATTTAATTATCCTTTCAATTTACATCATTTGAATAGCAATAATGAATTACAAGAAAAATATTTCTGAACTTTAAAACTCACTTGACGTGTAAAGATTCTTTTAAAAGAAAGTTTGTACATTTTTAACAAAACAATTTTTAATGGTTTTTCTACCTTAAACAACATGTTTACTAATCTGACCTTTCAAAGCATCAGCCCTAATACCTTCGCAAATCCAGGCCTGTCCTTAATCCCTCATCGTCCATTATCTGAGAGATCTCCTACGGACTGGGATCCTCTTAAATGAATTAATAATTCATCAAGCACTTGCTTGTAATGTTACTTGTAATGCTGTGTGTTAATCTCGATCACTAAAGGTACACACTCAAGGTGCGACTTTGCCGTGGTGGTCTATTTATTTAAAATTGTGACAAGTATTACAAAAAACGCTTATTCCCTGGTAAGAGTATAATTTTTTTTAAAAAATACTATGGGCTTTAGTTTTTTAAAGACACGTAGGTTTCCTATAGTACTATGGGTTTTGCCTTTTTTAAAGCATGTTTTAAGAAGCGTTAATTGCCTTAAAAGTAGGTACGCAATCAGTCGTGAACACGATTTAAATATCAGATTAAAAATACAATTTTTTAAAATTACCAGCTGCTACATTTTGTAGTAAAATAGTACTTTTAAGAAAGATAACTATAGTATAAATAGAATATATTATTTGTGATATCATGAAAAAACCTAGGTATCTAAAATGAGAAAGAAACGAAAAACGCTAAAGCTAAATACTTGTTTGTCGGTTGACCCCTATATTATTTTTGTTTTAAACAAGATTTCGCAAATAATTTTTTTTATGCACTGCTGTTGTTATTTATTAAAGTTCATCAACAGCACAAATAAGTTACGGTTATGTTCTTATGCATTTGGTTATCTTTACATAGTATAAAATGAAGGCGCTTCTGCTGTCTGTTCGCTTAGAAATTTAAAACTACTTATGCAACGAATTTAAATGCAGTTTTCAGCAATAGATATAGTAATTTAATAGGAAGGTTTATATGTATTATACTTGCATATTGTATCCGTGCGACGCTAAGAGATATTATGTACGTAGTATTAGCCGAATAATATTGAAAGAAGAGTGTCAGGGCCTCGTTTGGAATATTTCATATGTTTGTCCGTGAACAGCTGCCCTTATAAATGTTTACCTACATCAATCTCCGTCAACGGATTAATGTTATTTCTTGTTGTTAATACGCAAACTGAATATAACATAGACTTGTCGATTACTCAAGTCTATTTGTTAAGATCATAACTTTGGGAAGTTTGTGAAACCAACACGCATTACTCATCTGATGTAGGTAAGGTAATGAAAAATAAGCTTTGACTAAAAGCTGATATTTCAATATAGACAAATAAGAAATTTTCTACAAATAAAATTACGGTACGCCCCATTTCTAAATCATCACCTCATCTATGATAATCAAGATTATGAAAATATTATTCGAAAATTGCCTTGTATCCGTCAACATTTCAAAAATCGGCTTTTAGTAAACAGTAACAACTTGCAACAACAATAAATAAATGACATAAGTATTTCGTTGTACAGTCAGCATCATAAGCACATTATCGAAATACTGTTTTGACATTTCTCAAACCTTTTTGACTTACTGTACATGATATGTAATGAAATGAAAATTAACATAAGAAGAGAAACCAGTAAACATGTTGTACCTTGACTGTATTGAGTATGGTGTACTCCTACAGTAGAATAAATCGAAACGAATAATCCTTTGTATAGAACCGGGTACCTATTTTAATTACAAAACTGCCCCATCTCTACTAATTACAAAGTCCACCCACAGTATCCTACCGAATTCTATAGAACTCCAAAATCAGATAACACTGCATCGCTTTAACATAGTTATCCGGACCAATGGAGTATAGTTATAATATGCGAATACTTCGAAAGTCCCTAACAATTTGATACTATCTAAGTAACCTTTGCGATATTCATATCACGCTGACCCTTAAAGGTATTGGGTAATGTTATTATGAAAGTCGATATTTAACAAAACATATATAATGGGTTAATATAGACAATAGACGAGGAATTGTGCAAATGTTTGGCTCAATTTATGGAGGTTTTAGAAGCTTCTTTTAGCTTATTTGATAATGGTATTATAAATTTTTATGATATCCAGTTAAGCCCAATTTTCTATTTGTCAGTTTTAGAATATCTTTAAATATGATATCTTGTTACTTGTTAAAGGTGTTCTTATTAGTCCATCCAATTTGGTAAATTAAACGAGAAATAAATGTAAGACAAATAGGTATTTTCAGTTATTGTATTCTCTATCTGTGAGTTTTAGAATATCCTTAAATCTGGATTTCAAAGAATTATGTCACGATCATAAAATACAGGCGCATACAACTTGTGACTTTATTACGATGACAACAAATCGTAACTGTATGTATAAATAAATGTTATTGCCCGTGTTTGTCCTTAAATATAGTAAATTAAAACTTAACAAAATTGTATTACCCACATTTAAATCAATTACTTTAAACAAGAAATTACTTAATTAACATAACAAATTATTTGTAACTCCAACTAGCTATCTTTAATTTTGACATCGACCGAATAATTTCTCCACACAAACTTCACTGCGTAAAATATTGCCATTGCTATTACGCTACTCACAACAGTTACTATAAATAATAAAGTTAGAACAAGTTCCAATTCATAGTACTGGTGCCAGGACATGTTGGCTGAGGGCGCGCGTAGGTGACGTGCGCCGGAGTGGCGTATCACGTACTCCGTCCACCATACTGCGCGTTCTAAAGGAGGTTGAGGTTGATCCCTCATGAGGATCCCTAGACGCTTGATATTCTGGCGGTAGCTGTAAAAAATAGAGGATAAGTTAGAAAAATTGATCAAGTGACTGGTTGTCTTCGCTGTAAACATTTTGCGTATTCAGCTCTAATGCCTTGTGAAAGTGTAACTACGTTTTTTTTTACAGAATGTTGGGCTGATATTTGTGGCAGTTAGACAGAAGACAATACTGAAAATATCATCTACCTACTTCGAAGGCAAAATAGTAAAGCAATATAGTCATACAAATATTCTATCGATCCACGGGTCGATATAAAATGTCATATTTTCTATATCATCTCGGACCTAGTTGTTGTGGCAACACCGCTGTCTGATTTCCATAACACAAGTGATTTAGCTATTTACTTTAGGATCAGAGTAATTTATATGATGTTTTTCAATATTTATTATTATATCATTATGATTATTTAAACATTTACCTTTCGTCTCCAATGACTTTCTCAACAGCATTCTCAAACTGTTCTTCCGTCAGTGTTTCCATGTCCAGCCTTAAACCAATTTTGTGGTACGTATACTTCTCAACGTTGTACCATTGGTCTCCAAGCATGGGCATACCAATGAGAGGAACACCAGCAGTGATCGCTTCATCAGTAGATTGAAGACCTCCTTGCGTGATGAAGAGTTTTATTTTCGGATGGCCTGTGAAATTGCCGAACACTTTTTTGCAGTTATTCCGTGATGCTATAATCCATTATCGTCACGTTTGTGGATGGACAAAAACATAATTATTGAAAAAACAAGACACCCGACTGCATATTTTTTTTCATAATTTTCAAATACTCTTTTCACTGGCTTTCATTTGATCCCCATAATATTATGGTAAAGAAAAACACCCTGTTTATTTCAAGAGGAGCTAGCGGGAGGGTAAGCTATTAAAGAACATAGAGCTCGTTAGATATATGAAATGAATTATTGTTTTTTTTAGTATTTTTTCCCCTTGTATGTGTGTACACAGTGCCCCAAAAGGTCCCTGCTAAAAATCAGTATTGTGACATGCTTCGCGCTGTCACGATTAATGCTGAGCAGGGACCTTTTTGGCACACAATTGGTCTTTAAAAAGTTGAAGTGTACTTCTATTAATTTTTATTTGCGTGCCAAATAAATGATTGAATGAAACCTCTTGTAAAACGATTCATAAGGAAACTACGATAAGCGAATCCTAGATGCAATATACATCCTTTAGCAAAAAATTAGCTTTTAAGTTTTCAAAAGCCAACTTACGTAGCAGATCAGACTGTGGGTACCACTTGGATATCTTTATATTTTCCGTCTGTCCCGGCAACACATCTTTGTCCCATTTCCACAAAACATTGTAAGGCAGTTTGGAAAACACTTTGACCAAGACCTGTATCTTCTCTGAAGGCAGCTGCGATGGGTTTACGTTAGTTCCAAAACTAATGTAGATGACGCCATTTGGCGACGAGTCCAGGTAGGATTTGAGTTCCTGCAAGTGTTTGTAAGTGCTGAGACATTGTTGTTTATGTTCGCTTACTTTGTGGTAGGATTAATGATACTTATTTGAAGTTAGAGAACTTTACTGATTATAACGTGAGACAAGGATGGTTTTGCTAGTGTTGGATAATGCTGAAGAGAGAATGGATATATTGACACTATCCACAAATAATCCCATTACCCTTTTCTTAGAAATTAACATCATATTTCAGATATACACACATCAACACTGTCTAGGGATATACAAAATATAGTATTATTATGTCCAAAATATCCCTAGACAGTATTGATTAGTATACGTTCAATTATTTTTTTTTAATATTTTATTTTTAATTATGCTCAAAATCGTTTAGAAGTAAGTTAGTTGAGTACAGAAAACGTGACGTCACAGTTTATATATTTCAATAAAAAATATATGGAAGAAAAGCGTTTCGATAGTTCTTAAAAAGTACCTCAACGATTAGTGATAAAATCATATACCACATTGATATCATTAAAAAATTACGCTTCTTCTATACTTACGTACTTAATCCTATCACATTTTTCCGAAATATTATAAAATATGATATTTTCCTCAACTTTTGCTTAAAAAATTACACTTTCAAGGATATCTTCATACACACGAGTCTAATCATAATTTATACAAAACATAATATCTAAGTAGTTATTCCTACGCGTTGCCATTGCCTTGTTTACATGTAGGAAAATTACAGTATTTGATTAATTATAATTATCAAGTACCGAGGTTCTCGTATTCTAGTCATACAAGATTTAAATTAATTGAGTTTAGAATACCCCACTTTAGAATACCCCACTTTGATCTTGAGACCGCCTCTATTATCTACTAAATAAAATATGTTTCCGTTGTTCACCTAAACGGGTACATAGACAGTCGACAGCACGTCAGGTTACTTATATTTATTATTGTATTGGATAATACCAAAACGTATATTTCCTTTTTCTTAAATGTTTATAAAACTCCCAAAAATTATAAAAAAAAAATGTATCAAATGTTCAAAAATGGTAAGACTTTTTGAAATCATGAAGGACAGCATGGTGTAACTAATTTATAATTTTAACTGGAAATTTTGAATAATAATGATAGTTAGTAATGATTACCTTAGGAAGTTCCTTAACAGGTTTCTGATGCATACCGCCCATGAAAATTACACCCGGAGGCACTGGCCGATTGCCTTCCCAAATTGGATGAACATTTAAAAACAACATATCCACATTGTTTCTTAACTCAGTAAGACTTGGTGTATCGTCTCCAAAAATTCTTCTAACCATTGCATTTTCCTTATCCTCCATCGATTGGTACAGCTCCGTAAAGTCATAATGATTGTACAATTCTGACACTTTTTCCCAAAAGGTAAGGTTGTAAATCCTTTGCCGAAACATCATTGGATACAAAACCGGATGAACTACAGCCCCAATAGTTTCGAAGTTGCCAAGCGATGCTCCAAAAGAACTCACTTGTATCACAGGAACTTTAAAAACATGAGACAAGGCCAGTGCTGGACGAACTAATGCTTCAATCAGTAGCAAATCAAATTTCTGATGCTTGATAATATCTTGCACTTCTTTGGTTTCCATCTGATATCCAAATATCTTCCCAATCAGTTCAAAACCTACAGATAATTGAGTTCTTAACACATTTGGACTCCCAGTAGACGTCGCTACGAATTCCTTCCACAACTTATAAGACATATCATGAACATCTACTTCAGTAAGATTGGCTGGTGCTCCTCCCTTAGGGAATACAGGATCTGTGGTGATAACTGTCACTTCATGGCCTCTTTTGGCCAATTCTTGGACTAAAGGCCTGAAAACCACTTGGTGACTTATCGACGGGGTCGGAAATACAGCTAAAATTTTCGCACCATCATTTTCACCTGCACTTATAGTTAGAACTAAGACAAAATACGCGATGCGTGACATACTTCTTTGTGTCACCTAGGAAATACTAGTTTCTTGGAGTACAGATTGTATATAAGAGTAGGATAATTGGTCTTGAATGATGTGTGATGACTTGAAATAGTTTTCTGCTTTATCATGAGGAAATAGTGTTTGCCGACAAGGAAGTTAAATGCAGTAAGTTTATTCCACAGGTAACCATATCGGAAAATGGCCACTCGTGTTGACAGGTGCATTCTTGCATTTGTGTTGGTAACTTTATTCGGAAGGTTTAAGGATTCGAACCCAGGACCTAGTGGATAGAAGCCAGCCGTCCACCGAAAGTCGTGTCAATAGTAGATGTATTGGAAAAGAAATATAATAAATTCTCTTCACTTGGTCCAGTCAAAGAAACTAATATTATTCATTTCTAGTTAGATAGGTTCATGGAAATTTTGTAGATGTCTAAATATTTATTTTTATTGCCCTTTAATATGTGTAAAATTGAAATCATGAATCTACTTCGACCTACTGAATCTTTTTCAATTGTGGACAATACTTATAATACAAATAGTGTGTTTAAAATACAATCAGTTGTAATAATTAGAGACCAATGGTCAGATTACAAAACTGAAAGGCAGAATTTAGTTGCTTCTTGGGTTCTTATTCCCACTTAAACATATAAGTAGATAATTAGCTACTAATGTGACTTAACATTGAAATGAGTGGTACTTATATTAAATAATTTATTTCTAAAAGATACACGTGTTAACTGTTCTTTTTAAAAAAAAAACATTAATCTTAAATACTAAAGTATTTCTATAATATGATATGATATTAATGCAGTCATTATTTGACATTTGACAATACAGTAGAGCCTCGATAATCCGAACTACCAAAAAATAACCCCTGTTCGGACTCACGGAGCGTTCGGATTATAGTACGAAAAAAAATGCAGATATATTTTGATAGAATATATGTATTGAGGTTCACTAAGATACATATTTAAACCATTTTTTACACAAGTTACTTATTAATAAAGTCGTCAATTTTAGTTTGGCAGGTTCTATTTATTGACCAAACAAAGGTTTGTCCCTAAAATTACGCAGCATCATCTTTTCGGGTAAGGACAAGTCGTTTTCATCAGCCCAATCCTAACAAGTATTCAGTGCTGATATAGCTTGTGAATGAGAAACTTTATTGACATTCAAAGCAGAAATATTATCCATAAGTTACTCATCATTCTCAGTCTCCACACAGAGCAACTAAAAACAAAAGATCAGCGGTCACGGTAAGAGACAGAAAGAGACAGCGACACTTTTTGGGCAGTTCGGATTACAGCGGCGTTCGGATAAGCCTGGGTACGGATTATCAAGGCTCTACTGTAATTGTATTGTCAAACAGAACAAAAAGTATAAAACCTTCATCATACTCTAATGATAGACTGATTGTGCTCTGTCATTTAAGTGATTATCAAATTATAGTGTAGTGTGGGACTACATTCATTCATTATATTTATACGCAAACCTCACTAACTATTCAATAAATGTAACTTGTAAAAAACCGGCAAAGTGCGAGTCAGACTCGCGCACGAAGGGTTCCGCACCATTCTTTACACTAGACACTATATTATGACTTTAAAAAGGATCACGTTTGTGTGGGAGCCCCCCTTAAATATATTTATTAGTCGTATTTAAATTTAATGATTATTTTTTATGTAAATATACAATTTATTATTCTGTGCGTCTGCCTGTTGCCGTTATTATTAGCAAGCAAAGAAACAGCAGAAGAAAAAAAGTTACGTCTGTTGTATTAATTTATATTATTATGTATAAGGTATTTGTTGTTATAGCGGCAACAGAAATACATCTTCTGTGAAAGATTCAACTATCAACCTATCACGGTTCATAAGATACAGCCTGGTGACAGGTAGACAGACTGACAACGGAGGCATAGTAATAGGGTCCCGTTTTTACGCTTTAGGTAGGTACGGAACCCTAACAAGCCTGAAAAATAAAATTAACGAGTTATTGTGAACAAAAATGCATTTGCTGTTACCGTTCTATGCAAGATAGATTTATTACATTGCAGCTTTTTGGTATGCAAGAGATGCATTCTGTAGCGATTGATCAAAGAGAACGTGCTTGTGTATTTCATTGCAAATATGAAACAATCAGTCTTTGGAAAGTTAAGGGTTCCGTGCTTCAGATAAATTCTTATATTTTCATATCACTTCGTTGTCCGTAAGTCTGTCTGTGTATACTGTGTCAATCAACTTCTTTTTTCTCAGGGACGTGTTGACAACTTCAAAAAAAAATTAATATCCAATACTCACCTGAGTATTGGATATTAAATTTTTCTAGAAGACCTCTACTAGATTTATCAATTCAAATAATTCCATTGAATTGAAAAATGTAGTTTAAGTCAACGGAAACCAAAGATGCGACTTTTATGGTCTATACTTTGCTTTATTCGCGATTCTAAGATTCTACTCTACTTATAAGGTTATGTTAAACTGGATTATGAAAGTTTAGAAGCAATGTCTTATAGCAATAACGAAAACCGCAAGTTTGTGGTTACAGCCAGTAGTAATCGGTTATTAGCTACGCACTCGAGTCAATATATAGACGATCGTTCCCCCGATGTTATGGACTGTATTCTTCAATTAAAACTCTTCTTGTTTCTTCCTTCTTTATTGGAGACCGATGACCGTGAGAGCAGCTTACAAAAATCTGGCGCTCACGGCCCTATACTTATACTAATTACAATTAAATAAAACAGCCCTGAGCTAATTTACATTGTATCTTATGCTAAGCTATGCGAAAATTTAACTTTATTGAATCCACAAATATCTTATACTAAATTACAACCTTCAAATATAAACATAATGAAACCGATTGGGTGTCCGTATCATCGGTAAAAAACACACACTAGCACATAATCCAAAATTAGTAGTACAAGTCTACCCAATAATTATATATGTATATATATATACATTTATTGGTGACTGCCTCATTGGTCTAGTGTCAGCACGCTGGGTACTATCCACGAGGTTTCGGGTTCGAATCCCGGTCGGGCCGAGAGTGTTTGGGTTTTTCTGTCTTAAAATTACTCTGACACCGCTCCGGAGTCAGGAAGTTGGTGGTGTTAAGACCCCCGTGCCTCGGAAAGCACGTTAAGCCGTTGGTCTTGCGCCTGATCTCTCTACGGTCATGTCGGACTGCCGTCTCCACAGATTATATAATAGTTACTGCCGTCTCACCGAATTATGAGAGTGAAGGAACAGAGATTCCACACTTGTGCACTATAATATGTCCTGCGCAGTTGGCTAATCTCTGTTGAGATAGGCCGCCGTAGTCGAAATCGGCTAGGAGGACATTATAATAGAAAACACAAACTGAAAAATATTTTCATGTATTATTTGCTAGTAAAGTTTGGGTGTCAGAATTTGTTATTACTCATATACATTCGAAATAATGTGACTAATTTACAGACAGGCACAACAAAAATAAAATGTTTTAAACGTTGTATGTATTAAAAAATATTTAAGCGGATTTTGACAGACTAATAATCGCACTTTCACACGCACAATGTTTTTGATTTACATTTAAAAGTTTTAATTTTAGCATTTAGCGTTGAATCGCCTGAAAAGGTTTTAAACTTTACGCAATAGAATTACGTGAAGCTTAAAGCATAATAACGAATTTATTTTGTTACAAATACAAAATACACTTTAAATGTTAAGAAAATTAAAGTAAATTAAAATTAGCAGACTTATTGAGTTTTTGTCTAGATATAATTGTTTGCTCATTGATCATAAGGTTTGCCATAGTATCAAAAATTCTAATTCAATGAAAAAAAAATGTTTTTTTTTTATCATAGTACTCGTATATAATTTATTAAAAGCATTGTTACTTTAACATGGTGGGTGGCGGCGAAGGATCTACCTTCAATAGTGATCCACCCCGGAAAATGACATCGCAAACTCCAGTTTGTGATGGCGGCTGAACGATCCTATCAGCGGTGGTAGGCTCCGTTAGGTGCCGGCTGGTAGCTACGACCCTCCCACCGGAGTTCGGCGCCAAGCAGCATGCTGTGTTCCGTCGGTGAGTGGGAGTGCCAGAACCTTCTTGGTGAGCTCGCTCCACCGTCGACTCTGACTACTCTGTTACGGGGTTGATTCTCTAGAAAAAGTTACAGATATGTGATGATGTTACAGTCAAAACTCATAGCTGGTTAAAACCAGTTTTAACTACAAAAATCAGGCAAAAGTAGTTTTGGCTGATGCCCTTAGTCAAAAACATTTTTGACTGATTTCTGCAGTCAAAAGTCGTTTTGTCTTGCCTGATTTTAATTAGTTCAGGTAGTCAGTAAAAACTACCAGGAAAATCATAAAATTAGTGTTATAAAACAATTTTAAGGTGCAAAGTATGTGCATCCTTTATGCATACAAAATTTAATCGGCATTGTACGAGATCTTTGTATTTCAATTATTCAATTGTATGCCTATGATTTTTATTTAATATTTCCAGTTAAAGTAGTTGACTAACAGTGTCTTAGTCTTTAATCGATAAAAGTTGGCCACAGTCACTATCACCCAATATTTTAGCAGTTAAAAGTAGTTTTGACCGATGCTCTTAGTTAAAATCACTTTCGACTACGAAAATCAGTCAAATTGTTTTTAACTAAGGGCATCGGTCAAATCCACTTTTGCCTGTATTTGTAGTTAAAAGTGGTTTTGGCGGGTTATGAGTTTTGACTGTAACAATGATACCGCTTGTATTCCAGCTGTGTTGTAAACTAGAAACTTTAATTTTATGCCAAATAAACGCGCGACAGTGTTATAAATTCGCCCATAAAACAACTTGCCGAAGGAAAATAAAAACAAATCTCGCTGTCACACTACGGGCTAACTTTTCGCAATTATTAAGGACGATTTACACAGAACGATACTGTTTTACATTTTTATCTCAATTATTAACCAATAAAATAATTGCCGACCAAACGAAGCAACCCTTTTATAGACTAACCGCTTATCATAGACCTGGCCTGCAAGGTACAGGGGCGCAGGGGTAGACGAGAACAGGAATTGGATTGGGTAATTATTTTTTTTAAAATAATGCTAATTTAATTTTCATTGTACAAGCGCCCACCGCCCGCACTGCTCAGGACCCCCGTTGTCGTCTACCTGACACGTCACCTGCGGGATACAGGGGTGCGGACCCCTGAATCCCGCAGGTGACGTGTCAGGTAAGCGGTCGCACTCGCACTATAAATTACCTGCAATATGCTATATTAAACTTGAATTTGATATTATTAGGTGATAAAATTTGTCTTGTAATTTTGATTTATTTACTAACGAATCGCCGGGTATAGTAGTTTAAAAAACATTCTAGAGCTTAATCGTGATATCCAGAATATTATTTAAGTTCTTGAAGCAAATTAATTAACATTGACATCTATTTTTTTTATTAAGATTCAGTCAACTAAGCCGCAGTGTCACAATATTTTCGAAAAAGCATCCTTCCCAACAAAATCTGACCATGTACCTAATATCGCTCACTAAAATAAAGTGCGTCAACGTGTTAAAAAAATTACACCAAAGTTTTAATAGGCAAAAGTTTTACTTTTAAACGCGACGCCCGCCGGATGCGTCCCAAGTTAATTCATTAGCGGCCTACAGATGGCGCTGTAGGGACCAACCCTTGTTTTATTATATTACCCGTCAGCGGGCTTGACACACTCCATTTCGTAAGGTATGAAGCTACAAATGAGGGCTCGACGGTCTGTCAAATCTAGAGGGCTGCCACGAGGCGACCGAATCCCACATTAGCTCGACGACCAATACTCACTCACTCACCGCGTAGTATCGTTCAGTTTGGTTTTCCCAACGCAAAAAGAAGAGACAAGAGCGTCGGTAGCGTAGTGGCTAACGGGTTGCCTCTCATGCGGGAGGTGCCGGGTTCGATCCCAGATGCATGCCGCCATGTATGAATGTGTTCCATGATCCAAAACTGGTCAGGTTCCCCTGTTAGTCGTTAGTTAGTTAGATGGCAGTCGCTCCACTGTAATTACCTGATCTGCTACATTCTGGATCAAGGTCAGTGGACCCTGGGCATTCACGTGCGAGTGCACAACCGGGATAACGCTAGGATGACGATGAAATAGAAGAGATAAGGTTATGCATGTCCCCGAGCTGAAATTCGATCCGGGCCGGCGCGTTTGACAGCCCTAGTAACCCTACCGACCGGTTGGACCCGAGCATGTACACACAACCACACGTTACTGTGACCATGAGACTGCCTCTATTCCCTACGTAATAAAAGCTGTTTTTAGAGTGCACATTGGTAGCCTGACTTTCCCCCGACCATACCTATTTGTAGCTTCATATATAAACTGCAGAGTGAGCCAGGCCTGATAGTAATAGTCATGTCGGAATGCCGTCTCACCGAACTATGAGAGCGAGGGAACAGAGAGTGCACCTGTGTATTGCGCACAGACTTGGTCACTATAATATCTCCCCTGTAGTTCACTAATTTCTGTTGAGATTGGCCGCTGTAGTCGTATTTCGGCTAGAAGGACATTGTTTATTATTACAATTAAAGAAGTCGACACCTACTAAATGAAGTGACAGACACATTTTAGATAGTACTATTCATTTCACTGGTTGGGTCATAATAAATTCACCAAAAAAAACAAATATTCTCAAAATATCCAAAAACATTTGGGATACAATACTTTTTAACCCTTACAGGATTGTGACCAAAAGTTCCCATCAAAGTTTTGACTAATTAATGGATGCGAGTGAATGAATGAATGAATGAATCCGTGTTCAGTTTAGGATTAATTTATTAACCCACTGGGTGTAAGAATTAGGGGTTCAATTAAGTGGAAACAGTTTGTGCCTGTTGGGCCTTTCGTGGTAATTGAAAGCGATTGATTTCGATCCGGAGTTTCTGTAATGAAGTTTGTGTGTAGATTTATTGTTTTGACGTGATCTGTGTATTGCACAGATTTGGAAGGAAACAAACTAGTTAATCTTCAGCTTGATAGGGAATTTTCGATTCGTATTTTTTTTTCTTTAAATTCTTCGATTGAATTTATAGTGTGTCTCGAGTTTGGCAGCGAATGGTTAAGCAGAGAATGAAGAATGGTAAGAGTAACACTTTTTAATGCAAGGTAGGCACGTGCACCTAGCAATACTTTATTGAATCGAGCTGTGGTATAATTACTTTATACGTAACTGGTACACCTCTGCAATGTTAAAGCCTATTAATTTTTTTACACCTTTCCTTCTCTTGCCTGCGTTTGGTACACAAGTCAGGTGTATTTGTAAATTAAAATGAGAGAGACAGCGGCAAAAACGTAGTTTTTAAGACTAAACAGCATCCTGTTTTCCTAAAAATATTTTTTTTGTTAGGAAATAAAAAAATTGCCCGTTTTTTGGTAAATAATGATATAGTAGAAGGCTCTGTTAAAATTTCGAAGCAGCTTCTACAAATATACCAAGCTCAAGTTAGATCTTGTATGGAGTACTGCTGCCACCTTTTGGACGGATCGGACGGAAGTTTTTTTTCGAATCAGTCACAAAAATCTTTTAACTCATTCATTCATCCACTTGCGCACGTCTGGATTAGCAATACTTGTTAAAGGCCCACGCAAGTCTGAATTAGCTAATACGGAAGATTCACATGCGCCAGTCCGGATTACTATCCGGACTAGCGCAAGTGGGCTTTCATATCAGATAATAGGCCTTGAACAAGCCCAAATCAGCTAATCTGGACGTGTGCAAGTTGGTCTTAGTCGATCTCCGTGGTTGAGTAGCTCGCATGCCGAGCGCCAAAGTGTCGCCATCTCTAAGGCCCCAGATTCGATCCCGATCGGGTCAATATAAGAATCCATATTTGCTATATTGTCTCCGGTCTGGGTGTTGCGGTACCACAGTTGTTTGTGGTTTCCATTTAACACAAGACCTTAATAATAATAAATTATTTCCACACACACACCAATTACCTAGCCCCAAATTTAGCGTACTAATACTTACTTAATACTTTGTAATCAGAGCAAGTATGCTTATGTATTTTGTCAAATATTTATTTTCAATACATTTCTAAAGTCCTGAGCCCGAATTGGTTAGGCTTACCAGGTAAAGCAGGTATTAAAATACATTATATCACGTACCATTTTATAGATTTCGTAACTTTAAGTATAGTATGTTTACTTGTATTACAAAACGCTTATACACAGCTTTTGGTTGTATATTAAAGTCTTATTCAGACCCAAAACTTCACAGGCTTCCAAGGGATTTCGCACTGAATAGTATTCGTCGCCTTTCAGAGAGCAAATTAGGTTCCTACAGTAATATCACGTTTTACTAAAACAGTGTTAGTAAAAACCGTTTTGGACTCTATTTCATAGGGCGTAAAGTTTTTGCTTATTTTAGTTGCGCAAATAATTAAAAGGAGATAATTTATGATGTGGAAATTAACGTCGTACTTACACTTACGTACACACTTATTCTGTGCTCTCGTGTACGTGTTAATGAATTCCAGACTTTATGATTAATTTGTGGCATGCACTGACGCCCTAATAATAGACCGTCAGTGGCGTGGTGGCTAGCAGGTTGCCTCTCATGCGGGTACCGGTTCGATCTCACGCGCTGCCATGTACCAATGACTTCGTAATTTAGTTATGTAATTAGTTGTTTCACTAACCGATGATCTTACGGTGAGGGAAAACATTTTCAGGAAACCTGCACAGGTGACTGCATGTGTAACCATAATCCAATCTGGTCAGGTTCCCCTGGTAACAGGGTCACGGAGGTCAGATGGCAGCCGCTCCACTGTAATTTCCTGATCTGCGACATCCTGGATCATAGTCCAGAGCGGACCTTGGGCCCTCGCGTGAGAGTGCACAGCTGGGATAACGCTAGGAGGAGGATGATGATGAAAGGCAGACAACCTAGTAAAGGTCGCACGAACGCACTGGATGCAGGTCGCTTGTAACAGATCACTTTGGAAATCTATAGGGGAGGCCTATGTTCAGCAGTGGACGTCCTGCGGCTGATAATAATGATTATGAGGCTGCGATTAATTTCTTCTATTTTTACAAGGCGTATTGTGACGACAATTCCAGTACCTGACTTCAAGTTTTATTTATTACTAGCATTAGCGACCCGCTATAAAATACAATATGTAAAAAAAACCCTGTCCGAGCCGAGAGGGTCATAAAGTTGCTTTAATAACGTAACCAAAATAAGTATCAGAATTACGTAATTAATTAATACTTTTTTTTTGCCGATTTTTAAAGTTAACAAGTTTAGCACCTTTTATTGTCTCGGGTCTGGGTGTTGTGGTACCACAGTTGTTTGTGGTTTCCATTTAACACAAGTCCTTAATAATAAATATTAAATTATTTCCACACACACACTAATTACCTAGCCCCAAATTAAGCGTACTAATACTTACATTACGACATTATTTCAACTGCCTCAATAGCTTCCATATTGTCAAAGAAATCACTTAAACCTTACATTTTGCAAGACATAGCAAGCACACACGATAAACAAAAACAGTCACCTAGCGTTAGGAGGCCGACATTCGGGCCCCTAAAATAAAGGGATACCTTAGCGTCATAGGTGCCACCTAAACGTTGGTGAAACCTAAACAGTTGTTAGGTGTCCCTTAAAATAGCTTAGGTGTTACTTAAAATTTAGAGATTGTTAGTGAAAACGGTCATAAGTCCCGGTAAGTAAGGCTGCCCCATCAAGGTGCAATTTTTTTGTGAGGTCTAGTAGTTGCAGAGATTACTTACCTACTTCTTTCTTACAAACATATTTATTTTCCAATATCCATACTAATACTAATCCATACTAATTTTATAAATGCGAAATTGTGTCTGTTTGTCTGTTACCTCTTGACGTTTAAACCACAGAACCGATTGAGATGAAATTTGGTGTGGAGAAAGTTCGAGACCCTGGAAAGGACATCATGGGCTTCATTTGTCGCCATATAAAAACAGTAAGGGAGTGAAATGGAGGATGAAAGTTTATATGGAAAATCCAACTCTTGCGGGCGAAGTCACGGGGAACCACTAGTAATATTATAAATCCGAAAATGTGTCCGTCTGTCTGTCTGTCTGTTATCTCATGACGCTTAAACCACTAAACCGATTGAGATGAAATTCGGTATGGAGACAGTTCGAGACCTCAACCTACGGAGTTCTCTGTTGATATACAAGATGTTTTTTAAATTTGGTTGGAGGTTAAAGAGCTTAAATGGTCATCCTATGAAAGCGACACGATAAACTCAATCATCGCAAACATATAGGTACAGTTAGCAGCACGTCAGGTTACCCATGTGAACAACGAAAACAGCTTTTATTTCAGCAGTTATTTCGTAGGGAATAGAGCCGGCCTCAAGGTCCAAGTGGGGTAGGCTGTCGTGCGGCCGTGTGTAGGTACACACACACACTGACAAACGGAGCGAAGACTTTATTTTACAATATTTACCTAGTGATGTTGTAGTACATGAAATATATTCCTAAATTACAGCTGTTTAGATGCTAATTACAAACTGTACATCGTATTGTAATCGATTCATCAATTATCACATCGATACATCAGGTAAATGGATGGTCACCGATTAGAATCGAACGATTTATTACATGGTTCGTTAAAGTAAATGATGGCAGGTAAATTAGAATTGCAATCCGATATCAAAAGTGAATTAGTAACTATGCTTATTACAAAACCATTTGGGAATTAAAGTAGCGTTCTATAAGAACAAACCAATCGAATTTTTATATGAAAATTGTATTGCTTACTATGTTAATCTATACTTGTATTCAAATCCTTGTATATTGTATCCAAATGAAGGGTTTTTAGAAAATGCAAGGATTTTTAGACATTTTTCCCTTACTGGGGTAACTCGGAGTTCAGACACCTGTAGTTTTTAAATCTATAAACTATGGATCATCAATCTTAAACAAGTTTTTGGTCATTGTCATAACATGCCTTATCGTAAGATAAGTTCTAACACAGAATAAGTACTAGTACTCCGTACAGAAGTATGACTTTGCAATGAAGTTCAAAGAAATATCTACTCAATGTTGTTAACGATATGGTGTAATTCAGATCGCCTCTGACTCAAGCACATTTTCGTGCACAGAAATACATTGCAAGATAATTTCATTCTTATAACTCTGGAATATGATTCATAATACACTTAACCTATTCAGTGACGTACTATCACGCATCGCGATAGGTTTGACTGCCACAAGAAGCTACTTACGCCACCTAGCGCATCTTTCTAGGACTTTATTCATGCTCGTCCAACCAGCAACCTAGTGTCGCGCACCGCCGGTGAATAAAACGCGGGAGCGTGTCGCTGCCGGCTAGCGACACCCAACTTGTTTAGTCCCTTACCAAGGGGTCGCCGCGCGTACGTTTTTGCTACCTACGCGGGAAGATACACAGGCCTGGTTCTAAGGCACTTTGATACACAGAAGTCCTAATACATTATAGTAGACCAAGTAGACTAGACATACACCTCTATTTGTTGGTAAATAACTTCAGCTAAGCTTAAGACCAAGTAAAACTAGGTATTTAACTTTTAAAAAGTGGTAACTATCAACCAATCGCCCAAATTCAATGTATAAACTGCTCGCTACTACTGCTCTTAGCGATTAGACCTTCTAATTTGTACATCTTTCTGTGTAAATTGTATTGTTGTTACTTTTATGGTGTGCAAAAACGGGTTATCTATCTATCTGAACGTTTTCTAAACATAGCGATCACGAAACAGACACCAACTTCATTTGCGTTCCAACTCAGAAACTTCTGACAAAAGCAACATGATACTGTCGAAAATCAAAGCCAGACACAAAAGTTCGATAGCGTGCACTTTGCACAAAAGAGATCGCGAATATTACGCCGGGGTAAACAACGCAGTGTGGCACAATGGGTTTCAAATCCTGGTACAGGGCCGGACTCAGGCATGCAATCCACCAAAGCGGAGAGGAGATGAGCGGAATTTCCATATATCAATAAGTAAATTGTTTCAACAAACGCACCAATTACCTAGCCCCAAACTAAGCTTGAGCTTGTGCTATGGTGACTAGGATAACGGATAGACATACGAGTATTTATATAGATTTATAAACATCCATGACTTAGGTACAATAAATGCTTGTGCTCATCACACAAACATTTGCCCCTTGCGGGATTCGAACCCGCAACCGCCTGTTTCAGAAGTCTATGGCACGAACCACTACACCAAGACGTTCGTCGATATAATACTCTGACGCTATTTAAATTCAGATCCATTTGCCTGGATCGGTCAAGACTGATTTTATTTGTTAGAAGAACTAGTTGTGAAAAGGTAGTGGGAGTGATGATGTTTTGTAATACAAAAATGTGCAAGGATGCATAGCAGGTGATGTATTTGTTAAGAACGAATAAAATCGATTCATTTACGTAACCTCCAGTACTTATGTAGCGTTTTCTATTACAGAAGTAGCGCTGTGCGAGAAATACCTATGTTATTATCCACAATGGATTGAAAAGATTTAATAGACTGACAGTTTTCAAAACGTCCTCGTTATTATATTTAATGGTCAAGTCTATGGTGGATTTAAAATAAATTATCCTACCACAAAGTTTAGCTTATCACTTGCAGAAAAGCACCAAGGCGCTCATATATACGAAAACCGTATATTTATCCACTAATACTTTTCCCTGATTTATTTAAAACTAGTGGTTTCCCGCGACTTCGCCCGCAAGAGTTGAATATTCAATATAAACTGTCATCCCCCATTTCACCTCCTTAATGTTTTTATATCGCGACAAAATGTAGCCTATGTCCTTTCCAGGGTCTCGAACTGTCTCCACACCAAATTTCATCTCAATCGGTTCAGTGGTTTAAGCGTCAAGTGGTAACAGACAGACAGACACACTTTCGCATTTATAATATTAGTATGGTCCCTGGCACGCCTCCTACATCTATCCCCATTCAGGCCAACTTATTGAAAAGCTCCACATCTAATAGGTTTCACATGTGTAATTAGTGGTCATTTAAGATTTGCGGAACCCTAAATAGGTGCCCATGAAAGGAAGTGCTTTGGTGGCGGTTATAGGACAGTAATGTGTACCCTGGGATATAATTTAGGTTCTGAAGAGGATTTTGGCATTGCAAGGCTAGGTTTTAGGACCTGTATGTGCCTGCTTTTAATCGTTCAGCTACTGGGCTATGTACTCACTTAGCTACATATACTTACGAGTACGTACCTATAGTTTTGTTATGTTTAGAATTATTGGGGTCATATGAATACACTATATAAGTTTTGTAAACTATAAAAGGTGAAACTGCAAAAATCATTCGCTACTAACTATAACAGTCTTTAGAACTAACTATCACCGTTACATTTTAGTCGTGAATTGTAGAAACAACTACAAAACTATTGTTTGCAACTATTGTTTTTAATTAACTAAACTATTACGAGGTGCTTGTGGCGCAGTGGCGGCAGCGCTTTGGTAGTGATACCAAAAGTTAAGCAACCCACGGCGCGGTCGTGATTGGATGGGTGACCATTCCGACCATTTAAGTGACGTCCATGACAAGCATCTCCGTGCTTCGGAAGGCACGTTAAGCAGTTGGTCCCGGCTAATATCTGTGGTATTAGTCGTTAAGCCTAGTCAGAGGCCCTAGGGCGGCTTGATAACATCTGACAGTAAGGTTTGTCACTTGCCTTACAGACACCCCTCCACCAATCCGCACTGAGCCCGCGTGGTGGAGTATGGCTCGTTCCTCCTCATAGTTGAGGTGAGGCCTTTTACCAGCAGTGGGATCTAATAGGCTGACTTATTTATAACTAAACTATTGTTGTAAAACAACAACAACATAAAACAATATGTCAAATAAACTATGTCGTGGTCAACTTCGTATTTTTGACCGCGTTAAAATCTGCGTTCAGCTGGTTCAGTCTTAGCCTTAGTCCTGCGAGGAAGCCACTAACCATCGACTATTTTCTCGGTCAAGAAACGTATAGTAAATTCCGTGTAAACAAAAGAGATGCATATTATACAGGGTGTAGATTTAAATCTGAAAATTGCTTACTGAGGTGATACCTTATACTGATCACAAATGACAAAGAAAATTGATTATTATTTAGTTAACTGCTGGCAAGGACACGCTTCACTAGTTTCTCACTGAGCGAACAGAGTTACATCAAGGAATACTCGCTTGGCGGTCAGAACTAATGCCGAGCGACCAACTAGCGGTCATTTTCCTACAGTCGCGAGTAACCTGTCGCACTCGCGCACTCGATTATAGCCCAGCGACAAAACTATCGGAACTACTCACTCGCATTCCGCTGCTCGCCAACTCGTTTCTAGTTAGTCTAGTTTTTGCTCTAATCATTTCTTCTTATATGGTAGCCGGTGGGACAACCTTCTTAGTCCAAGTTTTTTTTTACTTTTTCCATATTTTGAAAAGCAACGAAATTGCAGACTGTTAATCAATTCAGGATTAGATAGATATATAACTCTTTATTGCACACCAAAACAGGAAAATACAGTAAGTTACAGCGATATATACACAGATAGATGTACAATGTAGGCGGTCTTATCGCTTTTAGCGATCTCATCCAGACAACCTTTAGGTAATAAAAAAATATAAACCGGTTGTTTTCCGGTTTATGATAAAATTATTTGTGTTATTCGAACTAATGTAATATTCTCTATTCAAGGCTTCGATAGCTTTGTTTTTCGGGGTACTCCTTCTGAGTTATAGGTCGCAGTCATGGTTTTTGGGACAATCCAATTATACGTATCTCGAACGTTAATCTAACGGTGTAGTTACGATATTGTAACTATAACTGTATAAATAGAAGTCATAACATGTTCATCACGAGTGTATGAAGAACTCTCATTGAAGACTGCAATTTTTTAGGGTTACTCAAAGGGGTAAAACGGGACCCTATTACTAAGACTTCGCTGTCTGTCTGTCACCAGACTGTATTGATACATGAACCGTGATAACGAGATAGTTGAAATTTTCAAAGATGATGTATTTTTGTTGCCGCTATACAAATACTAAAACTGGAATAAAATTAATATTTGAGGGGACTCAAATATAAAATCTATTTTTTTGGCGCTTTTTTGCTTGATATTAATAACGGCAACAGGAAGACGGCTAAATATTCTATTAACTAAATGAAAGATTATAACATTATAGTATCTCATGTTGTGGATTATGGTATACGGAACCCTTTGTGCGCGAATCCGACTCACATTTGGCCGGTTTTTCAAAGTCTCTTATTACAGAATATAACAGAATGAAGAGGAGAGCTGTGAGCATCGTTTCAGGTTAGAAACGCGAAATTAATTAATAACGTGAACATTGATACATTTTTTTGTGAAAGTTTTTGAAAAGTTATTCAACGTTTAAAAAAGTTATGGGTATGATTTAAGCTGTCACCAATTAAAGTCGTTTTCTGTTTCCTTAATAATAGAGTTTGCCCCCAAAATAATAGATTTGTCACCAAAATCTAGTCACCAAAAAATATAAAATCAGTTCCACAAAAAATCACCTAAAATCATAGAAATATAAGGTCTAGTATCAAGTTAATATTTTTGAATGTATTTTAATAGGTTTGTCATAATAAGTATTGAAGCAAAATTTAAAGTGATCACCAATAAATCATATTTTTAGAAAATTTCAAAAAGTTTCAAAAAAAATTAGGAGTTATCATCATCATCGTTTCAACGAAAACAGTCTACCTACTACTTTACTGGACATATGCCTCCCTAAAGGATCTTAATTCCCACAGGTAAAAGCTGTATTTATATTAAATTTGTAGTAGTCTAATAAATAAAACACATAGTTTACGTGAAATAATCAACATTTATTATTTAATAAAACAAGTATTACTGAATAATTAGGGCTGGTTTGGACTTTGCAGGGCGCCCCCTTTTTCTTTTCTGGCCGATAAGCACATTTTTGGCTTCTATTATACATATTTGACAGTTACTTATGACTCATCGCTGAGGTCTGATTGGTCAAATTTTAAAGCGCGCCTCCCTCTATTTGAATTTTTTGTCATTCAAATTGACAATAGTTACATTAAATAGGTAACGAGTAATATTATTTTGATAACTCAATGAAATAAAATGTTACGACTGTATGGGTGACAGAATAACAAATTGAAGGGAATCGCAGTCTGGGATCGAAAAACTATTTATTTGGTGACAGATCTACCATTTTGAGGACAAACCTATTATTTAAGTAACAAAACTAATATTATGAGAACGAAGTTTATATTCAATCAATACACTACAATTTCTTTGGCGATCCGTCTTTTATTTTAAACATATATTAAGATTAATTTGGTGATTCAAACCTGGGAACACATTTGTTTATCTGAGAACGAAAATATTTCGTGGAGATAGATCTAATTATTTAGGGATACAACTTGATGACAAATATAAATTTCGGTGACAGAAAATTTAGTTCCCAAAAGTTATTCCCCTTTCTACTCTGACAGATTCTTTAAGATACCATACCATACAATGGACAGATAATATTTTTTGTGCCTAATCAAAGCGCTCTTATCGAGTGTCCTGGGAACTAAAATAGAGTAAATTTTATACTTTTATGTCAACTCTTATTAGTTCCGTGGACGCTCACCACACGCTCACTACAGCCATTACTATGTACTGACTATCGCCATTTTAGCGCTGACGGCTCAGCGCCAAAATGGCGATAGTCAAATGGCTTCAATTGAAGGTTGGCAGTATGCAGTCCAGCATACTTGTATTATTAGAGGTCAGTGACTCTGACAGAAATATGTTCACAGCTCTCCCTTACCTACCACAATAGACAGATTTGTTTTCTTCCCTTACACCCTGTAAGTATAGGTTGCGTTTCCTTCGTCCATTAAAAATAATACACATCCTGTATCTAAATATAAACTCACAGAAAGCTAACAAAAGTCTGGGTTCCAATATCTGGGTGTCCGATGAATACGGGTCGATTCCCGCCTTAGGCAAATATTTTTTCAAAAGCGCCTTTTATATTGCATAGTAAATGCTTACTTAAAACGAAACGTGAAAACCAGAAAAGAAACTTCAAGAAGAAAGAAAAATAAGTCAAACGTCAAAATAGTGACAGCGCTAGCATCATGAGCACGTGAATAGAAATCACAAAATAATCAATTTGAAATGCTTCTAAAACGGAGATTTCTGCGAAATGTTAACACAACTGCTTATTTTGACAATGCTATGTGATCTGATGAGTTCTGTGTGTAAGTATTATCACATTTACGTAATTCTTCATTGGCTTTCCCCGTCTATTCGAATAAATACATAAGTAAGTCATTGCTGCAAACACAAAGACAATTAGGCAGTTATTAGACTATGCGGTATTCAGACAGTCTTACTAAAACGCAGAGTCAGAGTTAAGGTCATGGCACACTATACCGGCACCGCAACAGCACGGCTGCAGCATGGCGTCGCCTCTACAAAATATATTGTACGACTCACAACTTAACGCTTTAATTTGAAAGGCAAGTTATTGCTGGATTGAGGCGGTGCCGTTGCGGTGTGTGTATAGTGTGCCATGACCTTTAGCCTGTAAGTCTGTCTGCCCCATTTCGCTCTTTCACAGTATGAAAGAGCGAGAGGGGGCATGTCTTAGTAAGTTTGTCTGAATAACGTGTAATCTAATAACCCCCTTCATTGATGACCGTGTTGGTGTTGTGAGCTCCGGGATAGACCAGAGGTTGCGGGTTCAAGGGGCATACGTTTGTGTATGGTCGTTTTAACTTTAATGTTATGAAATATACAGTATTAGTGGTTAAAATAATATGAATAACTAACTTTGTTTTTCGGGCGTAGTCAATCCTCATAATATTATTGATAAGTCCAAGAATTCAACCAGTACAAAATACTTAAATACAGTGGAATTTTTATCCATCACGAAACGGTAGTTAACTCTCTCAAATGTAATAAAAATCCACCTCTTTGTTACGCTAGCGTGGTTAAGGCGAATAAAATACAATTCACTGCAGAATTACAACGGTTGGCTTTTCCAGAACGTTCTAAACAATGAATGAGCCATAACCTACAAGTAGACTTACGAAGCGAATTTAAAAACAAAGGCTACCTTTGCTGGGGTTCCTTGAAAAATCCAGAACGTGGAATGTGTTAAGAAACGTTTTCCAATTCATGGAATATGTCAAACAGTCAGTTGAACAAATTCTTGTATTCTCATCTACTGGTATATCTTGTAAAATCACTTATGTATCACTATACTTTTCCACTGGAAAGTATGTTTGGTACATTTTTACTAACCTGATTCTTATTAGGTATTTCTAAATCACTTTTACGATGAGCTGAATTAGTTAAAACATAATAATACATTAAAACAACTAATAATATATAATACATTAAAACAACTTATTTACGTTAGCCTAACCATTGCACTAGATCCTGGTCTAGTTGAAATTTGAAACAAATTCTTTATGATATAATAAACATGACTTGTAGCTAATGATATCTAAGAGCATTTTTTTCGAAAACTTGGTGATTTTTGCACATGAAACAATAATTTTTACATAAAAATTATTGTATTGATATTCCGCAGGTCCCCATCGTTTTAATATACACGAATAAAATATAAATAAGAAAATATGAACCATTTTTGAGTTTTAACACAAATGTCTGATGGTTTTGCGCATTGCGCAGAATAAAACTATTGTTGTAATTAAATCATCAAGTCTAAAACTTTAAAGCAAATTGATCTGATTACTAATATTAATAAGTTTGATTCTGTTTGAAGATCGTTTAGACTTACTCGACTTGCTTCGCGCTGCACCCCCTTAAGTTAAGATTTAAATTAACTAAAGAACATGACTCTACTCTCATAAGACACCACTGAGCTGGCCGCCACCAGTGAGGTTGGTGGTAGTTATCTATCAGCAGTATCGTTTGACAGACGTTTTGTCAAAAAGGGCGTGAGGCTAGTTATCTCCACTGGTGGCATGTCTATCGCGGACTCTGAGTCGCGAGTGGCCACTGGTGGCGTGTCCTGGATACTGAGTCGAAAGATAATGCCACTCGCTTCACGCGTGCGGTAACTCCATATAAAACGTATATAAAACAATTGTCGCTCGCCACCAGTGGCTGTGGTCGGTGGCCCATATACGCGAAGCCTAATTGCTGAGTAAGCCAGTCACGCGCACTGTTTGTAGGTACTACACTTCTAATCTTTTCTTTGAGTACCCTCAGATCTTTACGACGACGAAACTACCCACCGTTCGTCCGCCATATCCGGGGACATGGAATTCGAACCTGTGATACCCTCAAAGACCCTCAGAGACTCGGAGAAGATGCCTCTGATTAAGAACATAAACTGCGAGGATTTCTCCACTTACGCGCTGAACTGCACAGTGGAAGCTGCGGTCATGTATAACTCCAGCAGGAAGAGTCCGCCCATGCCTGCGAAGATTGCTGATTGGTGCAAGTTAGTATAGTTTACGTCTCCCGAAAGACTTCTATGCAAGACATTATCTACCTCATTGCAAAAACTAAACAATCCGAGCGCATAAAAAAAGCATTTCTCTTTAAGGTCATTCACTTCTAATTTGACTGCTAATATTTAGTCTTAATTTAAACCTAGTCTAACTTTTTCGTAATAAGGTGGAATAGACATAATCCACTAAGATATCTCCACGGTGTACAGCACAAGCACGCCAAGGTATACATTTAAACTACGAATTTTACTTTCTATTACGTATGGAATAAATACTGTCTCAAGGGCAACATACGTGTGCGGACCTGCGATGCCCTCAGCTAGCGGCTTTCTGGGACCTACTATCACCTATTATACTTCTCTATACCAGATCGGGTGCACCTTGTGGAAAGCCTGCATCTAGCACTTGGTGGCCACTCAAGATCCTTCCTTTCCCAAGTTATTTGTGCCTTGTGTATGGCTATGTAAGGCTAAAAGCCACTAGCGAATATTTTATTTTCATTAATTGACATAAAATCGGCCTCTCTCTGCGGCGTCTGTAAAGTATCTGTCCATTTTGCTTCCACTTCTTGTCACATACTCGTTCCCGATTAAGAAGTGTTCGGAGTAGATTACCGGAAACCAAAAGTCGTCAGTAGACGACACAAGCAAAATTAACCGACCTTACAATTGTACTGCGCTTCTCTGGTCTGCTACGTAAGTCAATGACGACTAGGATCTTGACTTTTTCTTTTGCCTCTCACCACAGTATCGCTGCAAAATGTCATGTTTGTAGTGTACAAATGGCCTAACTCCACAATTTGTTCCAGAGCAATCCGGCACTTAACCAGCTGCGCAATAGACTGGAATTCTGACTGCAGAGAAGTGACCGAGAACCACTTCAACGAAGAGAGCATCAAGGGGCACATGCATGTCGTCGACAACATCTGTGATGATGAGTGGTTCCTATCTAGTAAGCGGTTTTGACTCCTATTACAAATACATAAGGTTTAGACTCGTTTGTTTTATAAAACAAGATGGCTAGTGGTTCTAATCTTGTGAGGAATTTTCTCTCTCAAACTCCTACGCCACGATTTGCTGACTCGACGCTAGAAAAACAGTGGGTATTTTTTTCTAATTTGTTCGAAGATAAAAAAGACAAGTTTATAAACCAAAAGAAGCGTTGTCAGTAAGAGAACGGTCATTCCGTTCTCATACTTTGTTCTATGCCTAATACAAAATCGGTGATATAGAATTGTGCATTGAATGTCAATCTGACATACGTACTTCTTAAATTTAATCCAAAATATTAAGCAAAGAAGCGATTCCGGGAAATAAATCAAAAACTCATTCCAGTAAACTCCGCAAGTGTTACTAAGAACATTAACGTAAAACTTAAATGAAGAAATATAAAAGATAGGGGAATTCCCGTTAGTCCTCTCCATTTTTCATAATGAGGTATCCAACGGAACTGTGAACTATCCCTGTATAGTGCGTCCATAAAAGTTTGTCAGGGTTGCCACTAACATAAAAACAAAGATGAGGAAAACGAGAAAACTTTTAATAAAGTGACCCTGCGGTGATTATGGAACTTTACAGCGGAACTTATGCTAAAAGCGTGAAAATCAAATTTTTCATTAAATGACATCCAGGTGGATATTTTATGCAGAATAGAAAAAAAATATGGGCACTATCAGCATGACAAAAGCGCTGCAACTAGGTACGAACAACCAATATTTCTTCTTTCTTTCTGGTCGTTCCCTCAATGCTGAGGATCGTGACTGTATGTCAATTTTCTCCACTCGGTCCGGTTCTGCGCCATATGTACCGCTCCCTGTATCTGGCCTCCAGGCACCTCCTTGAGTTGCGATAATATACATAATGCGATCCCCATTGCACAGCCTGGAGAAACTCATCATTCTCGGACAAATGGAGGGGAAGCGCGCTAGAGGAAGAGCGCCAGCTAGATGGGTAGACCAACCAATATTTGGAGGACTTTAAATCCAATTATCCGTATGCATACATTGTTGCTAATGCTATACATTTTCATCTGTCGCCAAACAGTATAATAATTGTCATTCAAGTAACTATTACAAAGAAAAATGTAGAACAACAAATCTAGCAATTTTCTTTCTCTACTGAAATAGTGGACCTCAGTTCATAGAAAAAAGGGATATAAAATGTATATGACTGTTTTTTTCTTTCTAAAAATATAGCGGAGCGTTTGGAAAGTAATAAAGTGGGATACTCAGATAATATAAAGAAGACATATGAAAGAAAGGGTATGGGGGGTACGAACGCGCCATGGTCTATAGGAACTATCAATCTTCACGGCGGATGCACGCCAATGACCGTTGTGAATTTAACGAATGATTAGAAAGAAAAAAGAAAGATAGAATCACTAATTTTAGCACTCTGCAAATCGATTATAGCGCCAAATGAGTTGTGGTCGAATAGTGGACTACTTGAAATCGAAAACCGCCCATACATCCTTACCTCCGACGCTATCGACATCGAGTTTTAGCTTAACGGATCACCATTTTAAGTCCATCTCTACTCGATTCTGATTTCGATTCGATTGAGCTCGGGGATAATTGCCCTGGTTATAACATAATCTCTTCTTTCTATGATCTAAATAGTGGACTGTTATTTAATAGCAGAAGAAATTCTGAGACAGCCCTAGCTAAAACTTACTCGTTTATAAGTACTTGTTTGTACTTTATTGTTACACAGTGTATTCTGTAAATCCTGTCTGACTAGCTTGATAGCTTCACGGAATTTACAATGGAAGAAGTTTGTGAATTGTTCTTTGATGCTGCTTATTGTGGTTAGAATAATACCTAACTCTGTTTTATTAAATACCAAACTGTGATTTTTTCAATAGGGACAACTATATTAACCCCCTGTGCAAAAGAGGGAGCCACAGATAATTAGACACTGTTAATCTGTGGCACTGAAACTCTTGATTAATAATTTATTTATTTTAAGCGACGGATTACAGACGTAATGCAGGCTCAGTAGAACAAACACCTTACTAACTAACATACAAACAGAATATAAACGGGTGAAATGATTTGGATGTGTTTTTTTTTTAATTTGTAAGCAAGTTTTGTAGCGGTGGTTTTATGGATATGCGTTACCTATCAAAATCGCTTTTTACTTAAAATGTCAGCAAAGCTCCCAAAAATAGCAAAAATTAAAACCAAAATCTCAATAAAGGTGACACTTTCACTTGAAAACAAAATTGCCGTTAATACAGTAGGGCAAGATGTACCTAATTTGTACCTAAAGGGTTATACTTTATTTACGAGACATTTTGTACATGAAACTTGTTTTGTTTTAGGATACGACGACCTCCCCATGTGTATAGAAGCAACATCGGACGGCTGGGAGGGCTGCTACTCCGTCTTCAAGCAACAGGTCGACGAGCAAAAGAATAAAACCATAGAATGGACGCATTTCGAAACGCATTTCTATTTGTGCTGGTAACACACTTGTACCTACTTTTCAGATAATTGCCTGATTTTTCCGCTCTTTTTAATCTTAGGGTGTTATTTTCGGCCCGACTCGGGATTACTTATGACCTTTCCCGCGACTCAAACTATTTCTATATCTTTCACACACCTAAATCAGTTCAGGGGTTTAGGCGTTAAAAATGTAAAAGAATAGACAGACACACTTTATTCGTATTTATAATGTGTATTACCTATAGTCCAACAAGTTCGTGCTCGACCTTCATGCGGTCGCCGGAGGTGCGGGGGGCGAGACATGCCAGACGTCAGCGGGTGACGGGTGATATTGCGGGGAATGGATTTGCTTTGACTAACGCGTATGATGCCAGGCCTGCGTAACTCCCCGCGTAGGCACAGAATACTAGTTCTTCGTACAGAAGTATGACTTAGCAATTGTATTCAAAGAAATGTCTACTCAATGTCGTCAACAATATGGCGTAATTTAGTTCGCCTCAGAGTCAAGCACATTTTCGTGTAGACACCTACAAAAATCCATTGCAAGATAATTTCATACTTATTACTCTGCAATATGATTCATAATACACTTAATCTATTCAGTGACGTACCATCATGCGGCGCGCTAGGGTTGACTGCTATACGAAGCTAGTACCGCCATCTATCGCTCCTCACTAGAATTTACTCGTACTCGTCGCGGCACGTGCAGCCAACAGCTTAGCGCCGCGCAGTATAGGCTTAGAGCTAGCAGCTAATCTTAAATGTTTGTAACTTTTTTATCGTGTTGATTAAGATATAAAAATTCAATTTAGTATTTCAAACCCATTTTTATTTAATGAAAAAGTAACTTCAAACGCCTAAAAAAACTAAACTATAAGTGCTTAACTTTAACATATTTCTTAATTTCTTTCTTTAAGTCTTTAAAATGACGGTTATTGAATTTTAATGTCACGTATATACGCAGCCTGATAAAGGCTTACTTTGTTGCTTCAGTTTTAATGTAGGCGACACTGATTCGAATTTTTCTTCACGTCGATGTACTTAACATACTACATTTAAAAATAAGCACTTTTTAAAATGAGTAAATAAAAGCTACGGCTCCTAGACCAGCACACGTTCGTCCTTTTTTCTAGGGTAGATAAGTAGGTACTTCATATTTTGAAAATAATTAAGTAACAATAACATTCCATTTAAACAGTTCAGTTAACTTCATGTGTTTGGCTCTTGGTCTAACTAAATACAACAAACGAAACTGTAAACTAAATAGCTATCAGAAAGTCTTTAAATTGAATAAATTCTAAATTAATGAAATCAAAATTTCAAATCTGTAGGATGTAAGGTAAATAGGCACACATTTCTCTATTTTGGTAGGTACCTACTTTGCCAGCAAGGGCAAAAATAGTCAACCGTCAGTCTCAAACGTCAGATATCCCTTTAACTTTAATAAATTAATGAAAGAATTATACTAGGTAAGGTAGTCAAGTAATTTTCTCAAACTTTGTTCATATTATTAAACCATGCACCAATCACAATTTCATAATAAACCACTTTTAAAGTATCTGGAACCTTACCTCTCAGTGTCCGCAGGCAGCGTAAAAATAAATATTTTTCGATCCAAATCAACATTTAAACAATTAAACACTGCACAGTATTTTTTTACACGTTTTCTTTTTCTCTCCATTTCGGTAAAAATGGTGAAAACCGGTCGCGTACTTCACTTCTCGCTTGCGAAACGCAAACTGTTTTAGCCTCGCTGCCGGCTAGCGACACCCAACTTGTTTAGTCCCTTACGTAGGGGCGCCCGCGCGTAGGTACGTTTTTGCTACTTACGCGGGAAGATACACAGGCCTGGCTAGGTAGCAAACCTACCTACGCGCGGCGACCACTTGGAAGCGGCTAAATCAAGTTGTGTGTCGCGAGCGAGCAACGAGACGCCCGCGCGTTTTATTCACCGGCGGCGAGAGGCACTTATGTGTGATAACGTTGCTGGCTGGACAAGCATGAATAAAGTGCAAGAAAGGTGCGCTAGATGGCGTAAGTAGCTTCTTGTAGCAGTCAACCCTATCGCGTAGCATGATAGTACATCACTAAATAGGTTTAGTGTATTATGATTCATATTCCAGAGTTATAAGAATGAAATTATCTTGCAATGGATTTCTGTAGGTTTCTAAACGAGCATGTGCTTGACTCTGAGGCAAACTAAATTACACCATATCGTTAACGACATTGAGTAGATATTTCTTTAAATTACGTTGCAAAGTCAAACTTCTGTACTTATTCTGAGGCCCTACTCCTGTTATCGATATCCGTATTTTCGAGTCTAGCCATCACGCTCGTTAGCGTTGTCATTCGGTCGGGAGTGAAAGGGACGGCTACATTCTAAAATACGGGCATCGTCAACAAGAGTAGGGCATCTGTGCCCATGCGCGTCTTGGAGGGTCGCGCACTAACTTTTCGGACTTATAATATTGATTCGTACGTACAAACGAGGTATTTCTTGCATAGCATTCCTTACTGCAAAATATCCGAATAAAAATCGATTAAATATTTTCCCACAAATTGAAGAATTTCAGCTCGCCGGCACAAAAATGCGTCTCACCTGAGCTTCCTGCTTTAGCAGGTCAAACGGGGCTGCATTGGCTTCCTAAAGTATGGTAAACTTTTACCCTAAAATTGTGGATATTATGAAAACTTTGCAACTGTTACCCTGATTTTAATTTAGTACTAAATTAAAGTGGCTTGATAATTTTGAGAATTTGCGAGTGGAAAATACTGTCATCATATTTATCTTAAAAGTTATAATACGAATTTCCCGTGAAAATTACCAATTTTTAGTAAAATTAGAAATATAGAAATCATTCGAGCTTATAGTGATCTGTAAAAAAGATAAATAAATAAATAAATAAAATTCACTATGAACATGCTCGAAACGTACACGAAACACGAAATTAACTGTGTTTGAACTTATAATAATTACAGAAACAATATAACTAGGTAAATATATTATTGCACTTGAAAAAATGACCGGCAGAGGCGGGAATCGAACCCGCGTTCCTCGCATGCCGGGCGATTGCCTAAACTCTCGGCCACCCTGGCGTTGGCAGAGCCTGTCGAAATTTTCAAGTGCTTCTTAACGCTGTAATGCCGCGTTGCTTTCATCAGATCGGATCAGGCGATTTCGCCTATGGTAGTAATATCGATGGATTTACTATTGTTACAACACGCGTCCAAGTAACGAAAAATTTAATCTTGTTACAGAACAACAGATAAGATTTGATCAGGCGATTATCGCAGCGAGTTAATCACCTTAGCCAGATACCTACTGCTGCCTGCTACTCATATTTTGTCTATGGCAAGCTAAAATTCCGCTCGGCTTTTTCAGCGCTCGCGCACAATTCCGTCGATGTTCGCTTGATGCGCTCTTCGCTTCGCCAGCAAGGTGTACTCAAGACCAGTCGACTACACTACAAAAGTTCTCCGTCATTGTCTCAGAAGGTGATGTGTTCCAGGTACATTAAACTTTGAATCCTTTTTTAAACGCGCAGGAAATGCTTTACGTATATCTACTGTCCTGGGGATAGCAGCAGGTTATGTGGGACTCCCTTGACGGGTGGCAACGAAACCGCTGCAAACCTGTCAAGAATGCCCAAACCTTTGCGAATTTCCAGCTGCTCAAATCAATGCGTTCCTTTGCCCCAGCGGTAATCCGCACCAACCGGTGGAGCCCTTACGTACCTACACTCAGGGGACCTTCAGGAATACCCCACACACCGGAAACACACACATACGCAGTTTAGTCACAGATTATATAAGTTTAGTGGTGGATGTGATGTCACTCAGTGGTTTCCGCTTGTTTAGATGCCGTATGAATCTTAAATAATTATTTTATATTTTGGTCAAAATAAACTTTTATTTCTGAGTAACTTAAACATAAAAAAAATAATTCGAAGCGATTCATCAGAAGCATAGTTGCTTATCATCAGGTAAGATTGCGGTTAAATTTCTGGCTATAAATAAAAAAATCAGGCAAATGCGAGTCGGACTCGCGCTAAGGGTTTCGTACAAACTAGGGTTTTTCACGATGTCGGTTTTCAGACTTTTCCTTAACTTGTTCTGTAAGAGCTTTCTTCTTACCAAATTTTGAAAAGTACTCTATAGGTTTTGATTTCCCCAGCGAAATGTCGGATAAACTGGCCATATCTTTGGATTACGTTAACTTACAAGCTTCAAAGCACCGCACCCCTGATTATTTGATGTTATTTTAAACTTGATACCTCCACGCGTTCTTGAGAGAAAGGGTCTTGCTTGACAGACAGATGGACAGACGGACAACAAAGTTATCCTATAAGGATTCCTTTTGAGGTACAGAACCCTAAAACTTTTTGGCGCTGACTTGCGATTGAACGGAGGCAGAAAAGCATTGCAATGTATCTAGCATTCAGCCACCAAACATTTGACTAACATGTTTTTTGATGTATGGCAATTCTGGGCATTCTAGAAAATGCCTGAGTCATCAATTTACTAGTAACTTAAGTATTACTCGCGTACCCTTGTTTTTCGTTCGCTCAATTTCAGCACTTTAAACCAACCAAATGGCGGCGTTAAAAATTCTTGAAACACTTCAGTCGTGGAAAACACAGATTCCCTTTAGTAAAACGATTTATTCCAGTTGCACTTCTTAAATTTTCCGCGAAACGTGTTGCTGAATTCACGATAGCAAGTTCCAGCGCCTTTAGTATTTTGTTGAAGATTTGTTGTTGCCATTTTCTTGGAACGAGAGATTGTAATAGACAGGGGTGCCAAGTAAATTAAATTCTTTGGAACTGCTACTTACCTAAGTAAAGTATGCTAGAATTTCACTTACTATCCATTGTTTTAAAAGCCACTTAAAGCGTCAGACTACTAAAAAGCCAAAACTACACTTCAAAGCTCATTTCACAAGGAATTTAATTTGACACCTTGTCATTCCATTTCCATTTTCTTTAACTGTTATATAAAGAGTTCTTCATTTGTTTTCTGGCAAAACAATTTGACTTTGTAACCATAGAAACTGGGACCTTAGATATGATGCAATCTTTCAACCTGTCAATTGACCTTTGCCAACGAATGTCAAAATACGTATGCAAAAGTCACCTGGGCCTCAATTATTACAAATTGCTATTTTACTACAAATTGCTATGTCGCATGCTATTGATATGCCAGCGCCATTGGTCTAAAAACGGTATTCTACGACGACGTCAGCATGTCACTGGCCCGTCGACAGCCTCGCACTGGCTAGGTTTTATACCATTGAGTATATTCTACTAGTGGTTATTTAATCTGTGTAAAAACATCAAACAGCCAAAATTGACCGAATTTCTTTGCCAGTTTAAAAAAACACGCGGGCTGTTGACGTTTCTCATCTGTCATTGTCATCTTTTGAAACGTAAAGTTTGAAAATTGTTTGCAACAAGTATTGCGGTAAAAAGATTTTGAGGATGTCTGCGAAAGCAGTTCTATTATGATATTTTGCATTAAGAAATATTTACATTCATAAAGTACCTACATTTTAAAGTCATGGAAGGTCTAAATCATTATTGTAGATTATTATTTAAAAGAGTTAGGAACTTGCCTTCGTCAAAATCGGAATGCCATCACGTCTTCGCTCTTCGGAAACAAATGGAGATACCATGGCGATAATATCCCTTACCACGTTTTTACTGAGGCGGAATGTTTTGATAAATTCTGTGTCCGGTAAAACAACCATAGGGTCGATATTTCGCCTCAGTAAGGCTCGCGCTCGACGGCGTTGTCGCCGCTGATCCCGACGCCGTTCCTCCCTGCTGGCCAATGCTAAGTACCTCCTTCGCAGTATGTGATGAGGCATTGTTAATGTTGATTCGTTTCGTGTGTCCTTTTGTGTCTCTTCGTCACACACATGAATCGGCGGAACGTAAAAGGCGGAAGAAAACGTATGGCTGCACAATCGCTTATCGCTGGACAATTTTGACAAAAAAAAAAAAAGAATTGTAATTTAGTTAAATGCATGTTAATATGTTCATATACCTATAAGGTGAATCATGGCTGTACCTAACAATATATTGTATGTGTCATCTTGTAATACCCATGTTTATGAACTAATAAATGATATGATATGATATGATATGATATATGATATGACAGATGTCAACGATGCCAGCGCTATCGACTCAAACGTCAAATAAGAGTAGAATACATATTTAAGTTGCCGTGCTGACGCTATTGTGACGCCATTGGTTAGTAGAATTCCGAAATGTCTCAATAGCGGCTTGGTAGCCTCTATTCAACTTTCTTAACAAGAGCAGAATACCATAAGTGTCATTTTATGCCATTGCCATGCTGGCGACGTGCAATTGAACTACATTACATTTAGCAGAATTGAGGCCCTGATGTTTCGATGGCTTCGCGCAGATAGGCCACCAACTACAGTCACCGGTGGCTAGCACAAGATGTTTTCATTGACATAAAGCGAGTGGAGGCCACTTGCGACTCAGTATTCGCGATCGCAAAACGCCACTGGCGGCGGCTAACCGCTATTTTGACAAAACATCTGTCAAAAGATTGTCAAATTGTTGGACTACCTTCGATTGCGCAGTGGTGTGGCGCTTTTCAGCCAACGGTGGCGGTGGTCGGTGGCCCATCTGCGCGGAGCCTTATAAGTATCAGTTTCATACATTTTATCAGCGATAGCAAACTTCCTGATGTCCTGATTTGTGACCACTTTTAAATCCCTTACCATCTTTAAAAGATCGGTAGTTAAATTTTATTATAACCTAATATCAAGCTCAAAAAAAGAGCGTGCTGTTTTAGGATCTGTCTGGTGACCAACTTATGAAAAGTAACTTTGTAAAGGCATTCCCAATTCCCTATTTGTCACTTTCCCCCTACTGACCTGTATTATACAAGTACGCTGGACTGCATACTGTCAACCTGAAAATGAAGCCATTTGACTATCGCCATTTTGGCGCTGACGGCTGTAGTGAGCGTGTGGTGAGCGACGAGCGTCCACGGAACTAATATTAGAGTTGGCAATAAACTTTAAAAAGTCTCTATTTCAGTTCCGTGGCCACTCGGTGGGGCGCTTTGATTGGGCACAAAACTATTTGTCATTTCTTAGAGAATCTTTAGTCCAGCGTACTTGTGTTATAGAGGTCAGTGCTATCCCCAGTTTTGCAGACATTACTGAGGTTGTTATAAAGTGAGTGTTTTTGTCAGTATCTGAGAGTAGCATCACGGATATTTTTCCCAGGATTGCGACACCAACATGATGTATAGTAACTGCCCAGACGGTGACCCTCGACCTTCGAAGAAGCAGCTTGCACGACTCATGAGCATCTCACCAGCACCAACCTCCAGCGCCATCTGTCCGTCAGACCTAACGTACTTTGGCGACGCCATATTGGCAGCCATTTTTATTTTTTGTTTCATGCCGTGGGTGCTTTCGATTTTTGAATAAATTGTGATGTTTGGACTTTTGAGTTTATTGGAAAAATAATATAAATATCATCTCTATATTAACCTTTTAAATTTAGTTTAAAAACTGCAAAAAACACGTTTGTTTTAAGGGAGCTCTACTTATATAGTTATTTTATTCTGTTTTTTGTCTAAACATAAATACATCATCTGTGAACATTTCAACTGTCTAACTACCACAGTCTATGACGGTACATATACAGTACAGCCGATAGACAGACAGAAAAACAGACACACGGACGGAGAGTCTAGTCTTTGTAATAGGGTCCCGTTTTGACACTTTGGATACGGATTCAAAAAAAAAAAATTAATGTACGTAAATTAATTAATGTAACGTACCTACGTGTTACATACATGAATGCCATCCATACTTATATTATAAATGCGAAAGTGTGTCTGTCTGTCTGTCTGTTACCTCTTGACGCTTAAACCACTAAACCGATTGAGATGAAATTTGGTATGGAGACAGTTCGAGACCCTGGAAAGGACAGAGGCTACATTTTGTCGCGATATAAAAATATTAAGGGGGTGAAATGGGGGATGAAAGTTTATATGGAAGATCCAACTCTTTCGGGCGAAGTCGCGGGGAACCACTAATATTTTATAGTTCTTACAGTAGTCTCATGAGGTAAAGTTGCATTAATCATATGATAGACTTTTGGAGCTATGGTCCTAATTTGAGAACATGACGTGTATCAAAATAATTACGCGTGGTCGGGCCTGGATTCACATAGCTTCATAGTAACTGTTGAGTAGGCTACGTTGTTTATTAGTAGGAAATCAAACTGAGCGTGACTAAATATTTTTACTAAATACTAACAGAGATTGTATTAATGAAAACAGTCTAGGAAGGCTGCGAAGCGGTAATTTGTCAAAAACATAGATAAGAATTGGGTACGATTTTACATGATGACCGAAAAAAACCTCAACACAAAGTTATTTTTTGAAGCAGGGTAGCTTTATTTAAATGAACTTCTGCAGTAAATATTATCTAGTTGGGGTGTTTGGGGAATTTGAATCAAAATGTTATATTTAACAAATAAACCAATATCGCTTGTATACTAAAATTAGTTGGCAACAAATTATAAACGGTATAACACCCGTGCCACAGCTCAAATAGAACGGTTAGCTAATATTAAAAATAAAAACATTATTATTTTTTATACATTAAATATAGTAAAAACGACTGCAATTACTATTTAAATAAAATTTGCAGATATTTATGTCGTGCAAGACTATTACATTACACAATTGCCTGAGGCTTTTACTTATGTGCGTTAACTTGAATCTTTTGCATTTTTAGATAGAAGTTATTTACTTTTGTATTTTAGTAAGGTACACTTGCTTACAGACACCCCTCCACCAATCCGCACTAAGCCCGCGTGGTGGAGTATGACTCATACCTACTTATAATAGAGGTGAGGTCTTTGTCCAGCAGTAGGATCTACCTAATAGGCTCACTAAATAATAATAACTTTATTTCACTTTGTATTCCAATGCATTTTTTTTTTCTGTTAATACAACGGAACATTTAGAATAAAGTAGAATAAAAAATAATAAAGTGGGATATTTTTAAAGAACACAAAAGCAAGCAAATTATTATGTTTAAACAGACTAACAGTTCCGAAAAAAATCGTGTACACACAATAACTAATAAAATAGATAACTATGAAGTTAAATTTACTATTTAAAATGAAATAACTGTTTTCTTAGAACTTTGTCCTGAATTCGACCGGAACATCGCGTTATGCAGTTTTGACTACCAAAGTTACCGATGAATTATTCATAGAGTTTGCTCTGATTCAAATATTTGCCGGCCATTTTAAATTATAAAATGCAAGGCAAATGGTAAGTGGCTGAGTTAAGCCCCAGTCCAAGTAAAAGGGATTTTTTACAGTTATGACAGCAAGCGAAAAATTATAAGATTTTTAGTTTTATATATTTTTTATGATCTTCTAAGATCAAGAGGAGGATATGGGCACTTCAACAAAAATAGCTCTTATTTTTTTTCGACAGGCATTTGTTTGGTATAAGTTTATGTACGATTTGCAAAGCTTATTTTTAATGTTAAGTTATTTACGCAGTCCCACAACTTCGCTGTAAATCACTGTTTGTTTAGTTTGATGAATCTGACTATTTTGAATCGTCATTTTGAGCATTCCCTATCTTCTCTTTAATCTAAGCCTATGACCTCTTGAAACCGCGCCAAAGCCCTGGTTAATATCCCCATATATCTTAAGCATTGCTCAAGCAATCCACTTGAAAAGGCACTCGATAGACAATAGAACCTCCTCATTGCAAAGTCTAGGTCGGCCCAGGAATCTCATTAGCGGTATGCTGAAGAGCTACGAAAGTTATAGAGCTTACAACGACAAAATACCTGTTCTATTTCTGGTTATAATTGTACGATTTCATTCATTGTCTCTGGCCTACAAAATTGTTATTGACACCGAACAGCTGTTAGCTTTGGGACAGATTATCCATAGATTAATACTTGATTGTAAATAGTGTATGTGTGATGTATGATATTCATTCATTCCCAACTTTTAAGAGCTGTACTATTGTCGGGGAAGCAATTTCTACAGCTCTCTGGACTCTTCCCGCACCTTCAACTCTCTATACGTCACGAAATCAGCTTTTCCCTTCACCTGTTGTGTCTCTAATGCTATTGAGGTAATGAATTAGTGAATGCGAAATACTTTTGCACGCAAAAATTTCGACACCGGACCCGGCCCGGATCCTACCGACGACACGATAGATCAATATTTGCTATGAAAACAAATTTACTTTCATAAACTTGCAAAGAAATTGCTTATCATTCAGAGATCAAGTTTCCAGACACAACAAATTATCTATTGTTATGCGAACGCCGGTGGTCTTATGATTCTCAAGGGGTTAAATTATGAGAAATATTATGAATTAGTACATGTTAAATTTTAAATGAGTTGATTAAGTTCTGTGTTTAAAAAGAACTCCAATGCGACCGTAGCCACAAATCAATGCTTATAAAATTATTGAATTTGCATTTTGCACGCATTATCTGTGTGTATTGCGTTTTATATAAATAAAAACAGCAACATGGGCAACTCTAAAAAGCTTGTAGATCTATAGACATATGAACGAGTAGTGCACTAGTTTAGTAATTAGTGCAATAGGGCGAGTTGGTTCATTGTTAACGCCATCTCTTGTTTCTGAGCTATTGTCAGAATCAAGGACAAGTTTTAATGATTGACTTGACATAGTTACTGTGTAACACATCTGAATCCTTATTCTCGTAATAATTAAAAACAACTACATATTTAAAAAGTCTTAATTTCCATAATCTGTGGTAAATATATATTTTTTAAATGGGTTTGCTCTTGGCTCTAGACTAAGCCAGCCGTGGCGAGAGTTGACGGTGGATATTGTTAGTGTTGTACCCCGTGCCTCGAAAAGCACGCTAAGCCTCATCGTCATCACATTAGCTCATAAAAGTAGATAGCCCATGGGCTTAGGAGTTAGGCGTCTGGCATGGCTCCAATGATTGGTCATTGTACCAAAAAATATTTTAATAAAACCGATTGCAATTTCGAGCCATTTCATGATTTCACATAAAACACTACGGTCGCTTCTCTTCAAGCTACGTTACGCACACACACTGACATTTATGGTACAAGTACCATCTACAAGTGCGCTGGATTGCATACTGTCAACCTAAAAATGAACAATGAAGCCATTTGATTATCGCCATTTTGGCGCTGACAGCTATAGTGAGTATGTGGTGACCGTCCATGGAACTAATGAGCATTGACATAAACATATGGAAGTTACTCTCTTTTAGTTCCCTGTACAGCCAGTACGCTTTGATTTGGCAAAAAAATATCTGTCATTTCTTAGAGAATGTTTAGTCCAGCGTACTTGTACTTACTATATAAGTCAGTGCGCACACAGCATTGCAGCAGTGCGTTCCACGTTGGAGCATAAAACTGACGTTCGCTTTTTAAATTAAAATTGCTATAAAATTTTATCGCGCAAACACAGGTCATATCAAAACTCTTTAATAATTTAAAAGCCGCGCAAATTTATGTGCGGGTTTCGTGTGATCGGCAAATGAGGTGGACGAATGTGTTAGTCAGACCGCCTGCGCGAGTAATTAGTGGAGAGTGGGTCAAATAAGGCACAGGGTAAAGAGAACAGTTTGTATCTAATGAAAGTATGGTCCACGAAACGAGAATTGATTGTTTCGGTTAACACTTAGACAACTTTTGTACTTGAAAAAGTGACCACTTATTTCTTGGCCCTCGCCTCTTTTGCTCCAACTGCCGTCACGTCTTCGACACCGATGTTATGCTCACGCCGACTTCAAATTTGGAATGCGGTACTCTACATCAACAACTTTATATGTGTTCCATTCCGATTGGTATTCATCATTACTATCAGCCCAACGACGTCCCACTATTAAAATATATATATTTTAATAGTGGGACGTCGTTGGCCTCCCCCATAAATCTACAAAGTAGCCTGTTACAAACGACCTGAATCCCGTCCGATCCTGCAACCTTTGGAAGGTCTCCATCAATCCGAAGGCCCCCTACGCTACGCTTTTGAACAATATAATTGTGGTCTCCAATCAAGAATCGTTTTACCTCAGCCAAGCCATCATTAGTTCTCCACGCAATGCCACTTGAGCTTACTGATCCGTAGAACAATATCCGTAACCTTAGTTGTTCTACGTACCTCTTCATTCCCGATTCGATCCCGTAGAAACTTATTGGTTGCATTTTTGTAACTATAATAAATATAAATATGTTTTTTTTTTAAGATTATTTTCTTCTCACTAAATGGACCTGCGTTGTCTGATCCTATAAAATAAATAAAAAACCGTCCAAGTGCGAGTCGGACTCGCGCGCGAAGGGTTCCGTCATTAACTTAAAACATTAGACAGTATAGGCAAAAAAAGTATATTTTATTTATTATTTCAAAAGTATTCATCACATGATACCCAAAACAATTTTAAATAAGAGTTTCCGCGCCTGTTTCTTTACGTGAGTGATTTAAAGTTTATAGGTCTAAGACTTTAGAAATTACAGGGGGGGGGGACACCGTGTAAGCGACTTTGGTGGGCTATATCTTGCAAATGGTAAAGCTGATAAAAAGTCTTGTATGGAAACACTACCTTATTTTCATAGTCCTTTTGAACGATACCCCACACAAGGGGGTGCACTCAAAAAATAATTCACCAACCCTTTACATATATGGGGAGGTACCCTTAAAAAAGGGTAATTTTATTTTTTTGTATTTTAAAAAATGAGATCTATATGTGAAGTATCCTCGAACCAAGTCACATTCAAATCAGTCCATAAACGTAGAAGATATTCTGCTGTGACAGACTAGGACGGACGGACTGAACGATCTTATAAGGGTTCCTTGTCGGACTACGGAACCCTAAAAAGTGTAATCATTTTTATAACTTAGGTAATTTGTTGGTTGCAAGTTTTTACGAAATTAAATAAAACTTCGCTCACAGCAATGTATCAACTGTGTCCCTCCTAACAACCCTTCGCTCTAAGTGTTCTGGCTGTTCTCATGATGTTGTGGTTTGAGTGCTGTTTACGGACACCGTAATAATAGAGGTTAATGGTGAATAAATGGCATGTTAACACTCTCGACAGATTAGTGATTTAGCTTAACAGCACTAAGTATTGCTAAACACATTTCATTAGTGATTGTATAGGTAATTGGATTTTAAGCTCACCAAATATTGTCAAAGGTGGATTTGAAAATGTCCCAAGGCTGTCAGTTGCATACACAATTATGGTCCTCCTCTCTAAAATTAATTTTGGGTGTATGCTGTTGGTCCTCTCTATAATTAATTTTGAGTTCATGCTGTCTCTTTCTATAGTAAATAAACGAAAAGAGACAGACTACGTTAATTTAGTTACGTCAGACTAAGCAACTGTCAGTTGTTTCAATGCAAAATCCATAAACAATTTAGTAGGGATTTCGAACGATGGCGACTAAAACACGCGAATATTAAATATTGTGAAATTCTGTAAGCATTTTGTGAAAGTAGACTTATGTGGAATTGCTGACAAACCTCAGTAGTTTATGTCAATGTCAAAGTAATATAAGCTGTAAATTGTGTTTTAAAAATGCTAAATAAAAAAAGAATACGCGAGAAACAGCATCGCTTAATAACACGTTTCTGAATAAAATAATCGAGAAAGAGACAAACTGCAATATTTTTATTGTACTACCTAGTCTGTCTCTATTTGTTTGTTAAGATCAGAAAGAAAAATAATTAAATTAGAATCAACCTTAGGGGGCTTTTGTATCGGATTTGGTATCGGACTCTCTACAGGTAATAGCCAAATATTTGTGATCGACGCGCCGATTGGCACCATTAACACATAATGTGGGTTACTTTTTTAACTTGAGATGTCTGATTTTATGTGGTTTTCTAGGGTTTATCCCTTAAATGCATATTTTTTTTATTTCTAAATTTAACATTAATTATAGGAACATTATAAATAAACTACTGCGAGAAAAAAAATTTTTGTTCGCTATCTTTACAGGATAAAAAACGCAAAGTAACAAAATAATTAAAATTTTAAATAAATATCAAAGTTTATTTTTTGAAAGATTTTTTTTGAATATGCTTAATTAAAAATGTGCTTTAATTTAAATTATTGTTATATGTAAAGTAGGTGTATTTTTTTTAATTTTCACAAAAATGGTTCCATTTCTGGAAGTAAACAGGTTCTAGTAAAATCGTCCCTATGGATAATGAAAATTTTAAGAAAAATACTTATTTCATAAAATTGTTTACAAAATTACTTTCATTTCAAAGTTTATAGTGTCTAGAACTACTTCAAAAATAAATTATAATTTTTATCATCATCAAATTTAAGAGCTAGGCTCTTGTCGGTGGAGTTTTTTTCCATTCCTCTCTGCTTTACATTTATCTTTTCTTTTATTTGCTGCATGTAGCTTATTCTTGGTCTTCCTCGCTTCCTTTTTCCTTCTATTATCGTTTTAATAAAATTGTCGGTGGCCTAACATTCGTAATAATTTTTATATACATACATAATTTAATATTAATATATAAAAGGTATGTTGTCAAAAGGCAACACCACGCATTTAAGGGACAGTATTTATACAGGGTGAGTGTGAAAGAAGCAAACAAAAAACACATTATTTTATTTTAATAACCGAGGATTTTTATAACGCCCGCAAGGCATGTGCTAAAGATATAGCAGCGGTTAGCAATATCCATACGTCGCTTCAAGTACTCCTTTTATTACTCGCTTGACGTTGGCAACGGCAATTTTTAATGGGAAAATGAAAAAAAAAGTATAAAAATGTGAGAGAACAACGCACTCGTTCACTACGATTAAAAGGTATTTTTATTTATTATCGAAGTAGTTACTTTTATTTCAATTTCATACACTAACGAATGTTTGCGTCCGAACAACGAAATCTGGTTGCAGATTTTCAAAACGTTCATCAAATAAAAATGTAATAACAACGGATTTTATAGACTACTAGTGGTTCCCCGCGACTTCGCCCGAAAGAGTTGGATTTTCCATATACACTTTCATCCCCCATTTCACCCCCTTAATGTTTTTATATCGCGACTAAATGTAGCCTATGTCATATCCAGGGTCTCGAACTGTCTCCACACCAAATTTCATCTCGATCGGTTCAGTGGTATAAGCGTCAAGAGGTAACAGACAGACAGATACATTTTCGCATTTATAATATTAGTATGGATGTTGCAGTGAAGAGCCCAAAATATTGGACCCTACTTTTTACCCGATATCATCAGAAAGAGAGTGATGTTTTTTTTATCAACAAGCTAGAATATTGTGTTGCTTATATTCCACGACCTGCAACAACCGTATTCACTATAACATGAAAATATAGTGATGTCACATAAAAAATGACATAACTGGTATGACGTAGACAAATTATGGATGACCTCTACAAAACATAAAGCTAATATAGATACTTAAAAAATTAAAAGAATCTTACGTCACCAAATTTCACATCTTGCGTATTTTGGATAAGGGGAATTTTAATACACAATGTAAAACAATGTCCTCTTTCAACCACAGCCGGGTAAAAATCTAAATATCACGTGTTATCGGCCTCGCCCCGCCTCTCAAGACAATAATCCCCCACATTTCCACACAAGGCATTTCTTTGCCGTGCTTCTATTAAATTCCTTTTTTTCTTACCACGTTCTCCTTTCACCTTTATTAATCCCTATGTCTTTAAAAATAAAGTCGGAACTTGCATGCCTTATTCGAGGGGAGGCAGGGCAAAATCGGTGGATTTGTGAGTTTGTTTTCCGGTAATGGGTTTTTTTATTGATTTTATTGGGAGGAAAATGGCTGTTTGGCCAAATACGGTACAGATATGTGCGGGTTGATTTCCGCTGTTACGTCGTTAATTCAAATCCTTTTTGGTGGCTGATTTTGTTTTAATAAATTCCTCGCCTGGATTACTACTTTCAAAATTTTGAGCCAACAACGATTCCAAGTTTGAAATTCCATCTAGCTACTGCCAACTTTTTAAATGAAAACGTAATCAATTATTCTGGACGGTCTCGTTGCATTGGTCTAGTAGTCCGCACGATAGATTCGATCTAAAAGATCCCGTTTCGGATCCCAGATCCAGCTTAGGTCAGATATACATTTTAGTTAATGCTTTTGAGGGCTGAGTATTTTGTATCGGGAGGTGAGTTTTTTGTGATTTCGATTTTAGTACAATTATAAAAGTTGTTGTATTTAAGCTCAAGAATAAGCCCAGTTTTGCAATAAAAAAAATCTTGTATAATTCCTAAACAGCTCGGAGTTGGTGGCGGTGAAAAGACACACACAGATGTACATAAAATCGTTTTATTTCTGCTTATTCGGTTTGATTTGCAGACAACGCAATAAGCGCTAAGTCAACCTTCTGTTCAAAAGGTTGTGCGATAAAACTTAAATAAATAAATAAAATCTTTCCTCGTCGTAAGTGGCTTTGCCCAAATCTTTCATGCTAATGTCCTAACTGTTAAGTATCTTTACGCAAACGAAAACCACAAAAAATATATTTCTACGCTACATAAAAATACATACGATTTTATTATTATAAAATGTCCTCCTAGCCGAATTCCGACTACAGTCGCCTATTTCACGGGAGATACTATAGTGCACAAGTGTATGCGCAATACACAGGTGTACTCTCCGTTTCTTTACTCTCATGATTCGGTGCGACGGCAGTCCGACATGACCATAGAGAGATCAGACGCAGGACCAACGGCTTAACGTACTTTCCGAGGCACGGGGGTGTTAACACCACCAACTTCCTGACTTCGGAGCTGTCTGAGTTATTTCAAGACAGAAAAGGTAACGCCTGGGATTCAACATGGACACGGAACACGGGACCTCCTGGATAGTACCCATCGAGCACGGAACTCGATAGGTTACAAAGGCGAAGTAAGCGCGAGTTTTCTCCGAAACTTATCAGTGCTGGGCACTCATACGAAAACTGTTAATTCAAGCATATATTTTTAAATCGATACTATCAAATATGAGATATTTCGGTGGTGATCGTATATAACAATATTTAAAACATCACCTTTATTTTTAAATATGTAAAGAAATAAGTGAATTTTTTTAACAAAATGCGTTGAAGATAAAACAGAGGCATTAATTTCCAAGGGATTTTGACGGACAAAATTAATGACATTTCGCCTCTAGGTTATGTGCTTGGTGATAGTACCCAACGTGCTGACCACTAGACCAACGAGGCATTCAAACGATCTTATACGAATGTGTAAAAAGAACGAACCATATTCTAGGAAGTGGGTCAAAAACGACTAGAGCTTGATTATCAGGTATATTAATTAATTTATTAAGTAAGTACTAGTGGTTCCCCGCGACTTCGCCCGCAAGAGTAGGATTTTTCATATAAACTTTCATCCCCCATTTCACCCCTTTAATGTTTTTATATCGCGACAAAATGTAGCCTATGTCCTTTCCAGGGTCTCGAACTATCTCCACACCAAATTTCACCTTAATCGGTGGTTAAAGTGTCAAGAGGTAACAGACAGACAGACAGACACACTTTCGCATTTATAATATTAGTATGGATAGTTTTTCTCTACCTGTTATGTTAAAACTTCTCATTTACCAATATTAATAAAATAGCAATTTTACTTCATCTAATTTTCATGAATATAAGAAGAATAAATATTTTTTTCGCAACGAAACAAAATAATTTCCAATTTCAATTCCGACATAACAAAGTACGTGTAGGAAGTAAATTTTATCTTCTCGCGGAGCAAACACGAGGTAATGCTTTAGGGTAGATTGCAATTTAAGCTAAAGGCCAGGAAAAGCCATTAAATGTGAGGTTTTTAACACATTTTCTTTCTTTCTTCCGTCAGTCACTTAGGTCGGAATTAAGCCTTTGACTGCCACGAAACTTGACACAATAGAAAAATATTGTTTGGGGGTCACCGGTGACCACCATGGCGCTCAATGTGTTAAGAAAACTGATACTATTCAAATACCTAGCTACTATTTATGCAATGCAGTGCACCACCATTCTCATGACACATGTTGTTTGATTACTGTCTTGAATGTCAAAGATGTAAAAATTTTTTGATTCTCTTGCTTTCTCTTTGCTCTCGGGCCAAGATGCAGATCAAGAGTTAGCCCATGACTTATAAAAAACCGCCCAAGGGCGAGTCGGACTCGCGCACAAAGGGTTCCGTACCTATACAACATTAGACACTATATTATGATCTTTTGTAGTTTTAAAACGGTAAAAAACTTAAATTCCCCCTTTAAATACATTTTTTTTTTTTTATGTTTATAGACAACTTTCAACTAGACAGTTGTAGTTAGACAACTATAACGGTTCATGAGATAAAGCCTGGTGACAAACAGACAGACAAACAGCGGAGGCTTAGTAATAGTATTCCGTTTTTTTATAACCCTATAAAAATAAGGCTCAAGTGGTTGATTTAGAAGCTTGATTTTTTACATCGTCAGGGGACCGCAAACATTAAGTAGGAACTTAATTGGTGTTGTGGGCGCTAAATGCAATATTACCCACAGGAACATTAGCGATTGCAGTTTTAAGTATTGCAGTAAGGGTGCAGGGGTACAAAGGTAGAATTTGATGAAAAGACAATAGAAGAGGAGATGATCCAGGTCACTTCTCACCTTCAACACCATTCAATCTTAGCTCACACAAGAAATTAGGGAGAACTTACGTAGGATGGCACTTCAGGTATCCAAGGCGTCGCGTTGCAGGACGAACACTTGAGAAAAAACAGTCTTTCTCTGGTGGATCCACCTCACCTTCACTGTCACAAGCAGCTAAAGTCTTAAGAAGCGAGTATATCATAAGAAACACAGCGAATATGGTATAATTTAACAGTTTTTGAATATATTTAAATGAGCGCACGCGCACGAGGATTTGATCGCCCAACGGAAAGACGTACGCCGTGATTGGTAGACGTAAGCCGGCCATTTTCAGCGCGCAATTCAAATTCAGAACTACGCTATTGGAAGTTTCCCAAATATTTCCAATGGTCGCCTTGAATAAAATGGTGGGAAAGGTTTAAAGTGGCCCAAACAGGTGTTAATTTCATTTTGATACCTTCACGTTTTCCTTAAAAAGAGACGACAGATAGACAGAAAAACGGCTACGGACGGACGGATAAACAGACAGTTATAGTGCACAAGTGTGTGCGCAATACACAGGTGCACTCTCTGTTCCTTCGCTTTCATAATTTGGTGAGACGGCAGTCCGACATGACCGTAGAGAGATCGAGCGCAAGACTAGCGGCTTATCGTGCTTTCCGAGGCACACCCCCGGTGTTAACACTACCAAGTTCCTGACTCCGGAGCTGTGTCTGAGTTATTTTAATACAGAAAAACCCGACACTTTCGGCCTGACACGGGATTCGAACCCGGGACCTCGTACCCAGCGTGCTGACCACTAAATGAAGCAGTAAATAAAAGTGGTTCTATAACCTGTTCCGTTCCGGGATTTGTTTTTTTCTTTTGAGGTACAAAACCCAAAAACATCCTATTCGCTAACTTAGTGGCCACACTAAACGATTTTTCGGTAGCAGATATTAAATCCGTTTGCTGTTCATGAGATCGGAAAGACGTTCAGTGTCACATTAACTGGTAACAAGTATACTTGCTTGATGTATAGTCACATCAGCTACACATTTCTGTTGCAAAATCGCCTTTATCACAACGGAGCAAGTCGCAGTGTTTAGTTCGAGGAGCTATCGTCGGTATGTTGAAGCGCGACAATCTGTGTCATGATATCGTCATGGCAACACTTATTAACAGCCCTTCAGAAAAAAGGTCGAATAAACCTCTACTATAGTATTTCATTTGCCTTAACACATTTTTTATTTATTTAGAAACGTGTATTTCATTTACCTAAACTTCCCCTAAAAATAATATTCACAGTGAGCTCAATTCCAAGATGCCCTGTCTAAGACTTAGCGTTCGTTCATACATGCGGGAATCGAGCGTTTACGAATCGCGCGGTTTGAAACCGCAAAATTGTGATGCTATTCAGACACGCGCGGTTAGTATGCGATTTTCGTGCGTATAACGTCAGTTTCAAAAGTTTCAAAATGGAGGTCAACGAAGAAATGTGTTTTACTGTGGTTGCTCCTTAAAATAAAGAAAATAAAAAGGCGGTATTGGGTGCATCCAATATTAAGTGACCGATTAGTACATGCTCGGTTCTTGGTTTTTTTTTTTGAATAATCATCACACTGCATATCCCTTAATGCAGGTCTCTTCTCCACCTCATCAATAAATAGTTCAGTGTCGAAACGATCCATGGCGAACTCACGAGCTGTGGACGTGCTAACCGCGCGGTAGCCGCAATGCAACTGAACGCGAAGTAAAAGACTCCATAGTAATAGAAACGCGCGGGAGTAGCGCGATTCTATTTTCTGGCGGTTGGGTTGCGGGAACCGCGCGGCTCGATTAACCGCGCGGGTATGTCTGAACGATTACTTAATAACTCATACAAATAAGACCCAAGCGATTTCCATGCGATTCTGAAATCGCGCGGTTCCCGCTGTGTCTGAACTAGCGCATAATGATAGTTTATTTTCTCTTTTTTTCTGGAGAAAAAACGAAACGAAACAAAAAAAAAATGGAAACGTCAAAATAAGGGGGTGCAGCGCGAAGCAAGTCGAGTGAGTCTAAACGATCTTCAAACAGAATCGATCTTATTAATATTAGTAATTAGATCCATTTGCTTTAAAGTATTAGACTTGATGACTTAATTAAAACAATAGTTTTATTCTGCGCAATGCGCAAAAACATCAGACATTTGTGTTAAAAACTGGAAAGTGCTCATATTTTCTTATTTATATTTTATTCGCGTATATTAAAAAGATAGGTACCTGCGGAATATCAATACAATCATTTTCATGTACAAATTATTGTTTCATGCGCAAAAATCACCAAGTTTTCGAAAAAAATGCTCTTAGATATCATCAGCTACAATTATGTTTATTATTCATAAAGAATTTGTTTCAAATTTCAACAAGACCAGGACCTAGTGCAATGATTAGGCTATCGTAAACAAGTTGTTTTAATGTATTTAACTAATTCAGTTCATCATAAGGCACGTTAAGCAGTTGGTCCCGGCTAATATCTGTGGTATTAGTCGTTAAGCCTAGTCAGAGGCCCTAGGGCGGCTTGATAACTTATGACAGTAAGGTTTGTCACTTGCCTTACATACACCCCTCCATCAATCCGCACTGAACCCGCGTGGTGAAGTATGGCTCGTTCCTCCTCATAGTTGAGGTGAGGCCTTTTCCCAGCAGTGGGATCTAATAGGCTGAATTATAATTCAGCTCATCGTACAAGTGATTTGGAATAACGTTAATTTTCTCAATTTCGTGCAGGCCCCTTAAGTAATGCATTTTTTTTCGCGTGTGTTTGTCCAACTTTAGTCGTCATCAAATCACATTCCCACTAAACTGTCTATGGGTTCTGTAATTTCCTAAGCAACTGACGGCTATTGAATTCAACTGACGTTTTAAAATATTGTTTTTGACATTAATAAAGTCTGTGTCTTTTTATTTCTCCTCCAGAAAAATGAAGAGGTATAACTTTAGAAGTTTTTGCAAACTAAAAAAATATATTGGAAAGTATTTCCACTAACTTCATTGCCACATCAAACTTTAAAATTGTGGTTTTATCAACGGTCTAATTTACTATAAAATTATCTTGAAAATGAAGCTGAATTTTACGGGGTAATAAAACTTAGGGATTTACAGTCCACCTTTTCACAACTTAAGTGTTGAACAATTATAAAGTTAGGTAAGGTGGGGAGATCCTGACTCCTACATTAGCTTGATAAATTATATGACAGTCGTAAGCTGCTAACAGATGAATTTATAATTAAGTTTTACTTAATAATTATTTTTAAATTCTGACGATTTTGTCTAGATCTCAATATAATTGATTGAATCAGACGTTACTTTTCGGATATCCATTATTAAAGAGGAAAAATAAAATTATTTTGCTCTAAATTTCAATTGAAATTTAAAGCAATATAATGTTTGTTCTCCTATTCAAGATAATAATAATGTCCTCCTAGCCGAATTTTGACTACGGCGGCCTATCTCATCAGAGATTAGCCAACTGCGCGGGACATATTATAGTGCACAAGTGTGTGCGCAATACACAGGTGCACTCTCTGTTCCTTCACTCTCATAATTCGGTGAAACGGCAGTCCGACATGACCGAGATCAGGCGCAGGACCAACGGCTCAACGTGCTTTCCAAAGCACGGGGGTGTTAACACCACCAACTTCCTGACTCCGGAGCTGTGTCTGAGTTTTTTTCGAGACAGGAAAACCCTCGGCCCGACCCGGGATTCGAACCCGGGACAAGATATCAAAACAATGACGGATGTGTTTTATGTCAAACTCTTATGGGCAGTCATTTGAATTTCAAACAGTTATTTTTGACTATCAACAGTTATCATCACAATGGTCTTCTTCACTTTCTGGTAATCTCATAATTATTTTGACAGTAAAATATGCAAATATTATAAAGGTGCGCCCTGAAATTAAACATGAACATATAACACGTCCAAATTTTTTAACATTGCAACTTACGTATATCAAGTAGCGATGGGCGATTGTTCCAAAAAAATAAATCGAATGAATCGATAATCTACCATTCGAGCTATCGAATGTCGATTTAGTAATTTGTAAAAAAAATAATCGAATAATAATCGACAATCGAATGATAATCTATACTGGCCCCTTCCATGCATTCGATCGAATGGCCGCGACTGTGCGCACAGGACAGGCAGCGACCGAATGATTAATCGACGCGACGAATGACGATTCATTCGTTAGTAGTTAGTAGTACGGCCTGCGCACCGCGCGCTCCGGTATTTCTCGCCGCATAATCGAAGAATAATCGAATGACTGCGGTTGCTTATCGAATACATTCGATTACAGAGACCATTCGAATAATTCGATTAATTTAGTAATAATCGCCCATCGCTAATATCAAGAGACTGTACGTACCTACACTTTATAACATAGCATGCTTATCAAGACACTGCTGTAAACATTAAAATAATAGTGCAACATAACAAGGTTTTGTAACATCTCATCAAAAATAATTCTCTAAATTATTCATAATTATTCATAGTTATTTGCCATTAGTCTGTGATAGAATCACTTAATTTAAACTCAAAGATGTATTTTACATCAAACAATGCTTTAAGACAATAAAATTAAAGGTATTGGGCCAGATTCCCAAAAGCACTCTGACTTTTTAGCACATGGCGAATCTTTCTCTGCTGTAAAAAAGAGATTTAAACTAAAAGAATTTAGAAAATTCAAACCAAACGGCTGCCAGTTGCTAAGAAAATTACAGAGTCCCTAGCCATATTTTTTTCTATGAATTCTATAATTTTAGTGAAGTAGAGAAATCTTTGGAAAAATCTATCGATATCAACAATACTAAAAAAGAAAAACACGCAAAACATCTTTTGGAAAATATACAAAATCACATCGCTTAATTGGACGTAGTAGTATTCGGTGTATAGTTTGTCTCTTTTCGTTTCTTGATCAGAAAAAGAGATAGAATTACCTTTAAATTAGTCTGAAAGGGCGCTCTTGGGAATCACGCCCATTATCTTGAGCAATAAGTTTGATTATCCATTGTTTCCTCGGAACGATTATTTTACGATTGATCGTAAAATTGTAACGACTGTTTTAATACTGATTATTGCCTCTTACCGCTCGTGGATCTACTACTAAATTACATCGTTAATTTTTGCCCAACTGCTTCAAAAGGAGGGTACTGTTTTTCGAGCGTATGTATGTATGCCCATTTCTTTGGCACGCCCTACAGCCCAAACGACTTGACAGTTTTTGACAAGTGAGGTGTTATTTAATTTGTCAGAATTGTGATGTATGCTACAAAATACGTAAGAAATCGCATCACCTAATTTGACTATTGTAGTCAGGGCCCGTAGCCAAATGGCAATCTTTCTGGAGCAAACTTCGCTATCGCTAACAAAATGTCAAAATATGTATGCAAAAGTCACGTGATGTTTTGATGGCTTATGTCAGTTTCATACATTTTGTTAGCGATAACGAACTTTGCTTGAGAATAATTGCCCTGTTTCTTTTCTTTTGTTTACCAGAGAAAGAATTTAAATTTAATCTTAGACAGGGCACAATGGAATTGAAACCAATGTATCATAAGCGGAGGTCATTAGAATCGAATGAAATGTATCATAATGCGTTGAAGGGTCACGTACGAACTTGTATGTCTCAGGCAACTCAGACCAAGTAGTACAGACAGGCCTGTGTATCTTCCCGCGTTGGTAGCAAAAACGTACCTACGCGCGGCGACCCCTTGGTAAGGGACTAAACAAGTTGAGTGTCGCTAGCCGGCAGCGACACGCTCGCGCGTTTTATTCACCGGCGGTGCGCGGAACTAGGTTGCTGGTTGGACGAGCATGAATAAAGTCCTAGAAAGATGCACTAGATGGCGTAAGTAGCTTCCTGTGGCAGTCAACCCTATCGCGTAGCAGATAGTACATCACTGAATAGGTTTAGTGTATTATGAATCATATTCCAGAGTTATAAGAATGAAATTATCTTGCAATGTATTTCTGTAGGAGTCTACACCAAAATGTGCTTTAGTCTGGTGCGAACTGAATTAAACCATATAGTTGACAATATTGAGTAGATATTTCTTTAAATTTCATTGCAAAGTCATACTTCTGTACGAAGTACTAGTACTTATTCTGTGGTACAGAGTAGCACCTCTAGGGCGACTTCAAAGTTGATAAAACCATAAAAAGTATTACCGAAACAAAAGTTCGGATACCCAATTTTTTAAATCATAACTCAAGTAATTTAAATTATGATTTCTTAGTTTTAACACACGCTACTTTAATAAAAAACATAAGTTAATTACCAGAGTTCTCTTAAAAACGTTTCATTAAATTCCTATTTGGTTCAGTTTCAAAATTTAGACATCCCGCAGAGGCAAATAAATGCTAATCAAAGTAGGTAATAAGTGTAGGTACTTAACCCCTATGATAGACTTTTTAAAACCTTTTTTATGTTACGAAAGTTTTACTAATAGCATTGACCAAATTACCATAACATTAAGCTAAGGGCAGAGGCCTACTCCTGTTGCGTCCGTATTTTCGAGTCTAGCCATCACGCTTGTTCGCGTTGTCATTCTGTCGTGAGTGAAAGGGACGGCTACATTCAAAAATACAGACATGGTCCACCGAAATGGCATTTTGTTTCGTAAATTGAATAAATTATTGTTGACTTTGACTTTGGAGTAAGGCCTCAGGATCTTCGAGCGATTTTGCTCCAACAATGCCCGGCAAGGCGACTAAAGTAGAGCGCGTTCATCGTATTAGCGATAGGCGATTGTACGAAATAAAATGATCGAATGAATCGGCAATTGACCATTCGAACTATCGAATGTCGATTTAGTAATTCGTAAAAATAATAATCGAATAATAATCGACAATCGAATGATAATCTATACTCGGCCCTTCGATGCATTCGATTGAATTGCCTGTGCGCACAGGACATGCAGCGAACGAATGATTAATCGACGCGACGAATGACGATTCATTCGTTAATAGTAAGGCCTGCGCACCGCACGCTTCGGTATTGCTCGCCGCATAATCGAAGGATAATCGAATGACTGCAGTTGTTTATTGAATACATTCGATTACAGAGACCATTCGAATAATTCGATTAATTTAGTAATAATATACGCCCATCGCTACATCGTATTGTTATATAATAAGGTTTTAAAAATAATAAAAATCATATTAGTAAAACTAGCCTCCAAATAATTAAGATAATGTCATTTTCCATTTTTCACTGCAGTTTTTTTTTTTATTTAGTGTTAATAATCTTTAATTAAAACTTTTTTTTTCTTAAAGTGACCTAACATGTTGTATGAAGAGAGAAGTAATAATTAACGTGTTCTGAGCCTTAAAATTATCAAGAACAGTTGGCGGCTATTTCATAATAAATAATAAATAAATAAATTGTTTCAACAAACACACCAATTACCCTACCCCAAACTAAGCTTGAAAGCTTGTGCTATGGTGACTAGGATAACGGATAGACATACTTATATACATTTATAAACATCCATGACTTAGGTACAAATGCTCGTGCTCATCACAAACATTTGCCCCTTGCGGGATTCGAACCCGCAACCGCCTAGTTTAGAAGTCCGGGGCGCGAACCATTACACCAAGACGGTCGTCGAACCTTAAGACCTTAAGACTCCATCAAAAATAGGTCGGTTTGAAAAATCATGGCCGTAACAAGAATACACAGCAGCAAAACAGCTAACGCAATTACGTGGCAGTCAGTAACACAAGACAGGTAAAGTCCGCAACGTCCTGGTGAAATTAGACGCGGGGCGAGTGACCGCAGCGCGAATTACTCGCGAGAATTTGCTTTGCACAACATGCTACGGAATTAGCGCATGACCTCTTAGGGATGATTCTGGGAGTAATAGTAACTTGCTTTGGCAAAGGTTATTGGGTTCGAGTCCCACTGGATGACACAGTCGATCAATTTTGGTTCGATATTTAAAATTATTTCATTTCCTAAAAACTTGCAAACAAATAGCTTTAGTTATAAAAATAATTATAAGCTGATTTCATCTTAACTGATGGTTAAACACGTAAGTAAAATATTTTAATTGGATACTTGTAGGTACAGACGGCCGCCGCGCGTTAGACTATCCACTTTAACCCTGAGACCGCCTCATGTGTTTGCACCGTTTGGCGTTGAATCTTTTGGACCGTGGGGACCTAACGCCAAATCACTTTTTAGAAAAATAGCCCCTAAATTAAATACAATTCTGGAAAACAAAAAAGCTGGCTCGTTGCTCGCTCAGAGGCTAAGTATGGCTATCCAACGCGGAAACGCAGCCAGCATTCTCGCTTCCTTGCCTCATGGACATGGTAACATTTTTGAATAAGTAGATTTTTAAGTTTTTTTAAGTGTACATATTTAGTTAACTGATTATTTTTATGTAATTTAATAAATAGTATTTTACCGCCTCTATTCGCCACGTAATAAAAGCTGTTTTCGTTGTTCAAATGACGTGCATTCCCCAAGTATTGATGAAATCGAACGTTAGCTCACTGGCGTATCAAGCACATACAAAAAATCATCGACTGACTAACCTTCTCCGTAGCTCAGTTGGAAAAAGCATTTGCCCAGATAGCGAAGGGCCGTGTGTTGAAGTCCCACTGACACAATCGATAATTTTTTGTGTGTAAAATTCAATTTAATCTAACTACCCCGTATACTTTCATGCCATCGATACTTTACCTACCTTGCAATTTAGTGTAAAGCTCGCTAAGAACGAATTGCTTGCCACTGCCATCGTTTGCCCCGAACATACTATGTGTGCCAGTCGTTAACAAGCAAGCTGATAATTTAGTGCGATTCTACAATCACCAAACTGCTTGCAACCCATTTGATCACAGTTAGCCAGATCTTGATCGATCGTTCTGGTTACACCGATATGTTAATAATTTTATTGCTTATAAAGTACCCCTTACTAATTATAAATTTGCCATTGCTATAAGGTTGAGGTTGAGGTGCTTGTGGCTCAGTGGCGGCAGCGCTTTGGCAGTGATACTAAAGTAAGGCAACCCACGGCGCGGTCGTGATTGGATGGGTGACCATTCCGACCATTTAAGTGACGTCCATTACAAGCATCTCCGTGCTTCGGAAGGCACGTTAAGCTGTTGGTCCCGGCTAATATCTGTGGTATTAGTCGTTAAGCCTAGTCAGAGGCTCTAGGGCGGCTTGATAACTACTGAGAGTAAGGTTTACCACTTGCCTTACATATACCCCTCCACCAATCCGCACTGAGCCCGCGTGGTGGAGTATGGCTCGTTCTTCCTCATAGTTGAGATGAGGCCTTTTCCCAGCAGTGGGATCTAATAGGCTGACTTTACACTGCTATAATACTTGTATAATGAGACGGCTACTTTAGAATTAATGACAGATAGGTGACATGACACAGTGGAGACAAACATTTCAAATATAGCAATGGCATAGTCATTAGGTATATACCTACACATAAATAGGAAATCTGACTGACTGACATAGCAGAACCCGAATTGCAGTATTAGAAACCAAATCATACCATGCTTCCTTTTAGAGTATAGGTGAGGGCACTAAAAAAGGATTTTTTGAAATTCGCCTTCGAGGAGAAAATTTGGAAGTTAAACCCTCTCGTTGTTATTTAAAAAAATAGACCAGGTTTAAAAATAGGTCTAAATATTATCCGACAACAGAGGAATGAATGACACATTCGTGACATAAACCAATAGATAAGAGCTTTTCTAATTGGCTAGCTAATATCTTAGTCCTGGCTTAAACCCGGTACTAAGTTTTTGTATTAACGGGGTCTGGGTTTTCACTCTTATGTCATTGACATACTACTAATACGCACCAAACGATCAACGTTCTTATTGCGCACAGCTAAAGAGGGGGGTAACTTTATATGAAACTCAGTGATTTTTGAAGGTAATTTGAACTAATTTAGCTATTTGATAGAAAATTAGGTGGCGCAGTGGGTAGCGGGCTGCCTCTCATGCTGGAGGTACCGGTTCGATCCCACGTGCCACCATATTACTAATGTCTTTTTCTGAGTTATGTACATTAGTTGTTTCACTAACCGATGCTCTTAATGTGAGGGAAAACATCGTGAGAAAACCTGCACATTCAGGCGACTGAATGTGTAACCATGATGCCAACTGGTCAGGTTCCCTTGTTAACAGGGTCACGGAGGTTAGATGGCAGTCGCTCCACTGTAATTACCTGATCTGCCACATCCTAGGTCAAGGTCTAAAGCGGACCCTGGGCCCTCGCGTGCGAGTGCACAGCCGGGACAACGCTAGGATGATAATGATAAGAAATTAGGAATAACATTTCAGGATTTTTGTAAATTTAACCTCTAAAGGGATGGAAAGGGGTGGCGAAGTCGCGGGAAAATGCTAGTAGGTACTCTATATAGGGTATAGTTTGAGTCACCTTTTCACCAGTAGTGGATAACTAACATTAGGATTTGATTTTATGGTGCATAGTAAGTATATCCATACTAATATTATAAATGCGAAGGTGTGTCTGTCTGTCTGTCTGTTACCTCTTGACGCTTAAACCACTGAACCGATTGAGATGAAATTTGGTATAGAGACAGTTCGAGACCCTGGAAAGGACATAGGCTACATTCTGTCGCGATATAAAAACATTAAGGGGGTGAAATGGGGGATGAAAGTTTATATGGAAAATCCAACTCTTGCGGGCGAAGTCGCGGGGAACCACTAGTCCTATTATAAGTCAAGTAAGATCTTGACAAGGAAAATCAATATGTTTGTAAACCACACCACACTATACCATTTATCCTTATAATCATACTGCAACATAGCAAGGATCCAATCTCGGCTGCAATCCATTTCCAAGTACACTAGGCAGCACGCACGTCAGGCTACCCATTTTAACTTCGACAACAGCTTTTATTACGTAGGGAATAGAGGCGGTCTCAAGCTCAAAGTGAGGTAGTCTGACGTGCGCCCGTGTGTACAAACCTGTCTGAATTGCAATCTTGCACCGTTAAATATTCCCTTATAATCCGGTACGTTGCGGTGTGACTGTCAGCCTAGGCTTTGTTCTGCAATTCTAGTTAGGATTGCGAACAGTAATTGTGTTATACTTTATGTGACCACACGTCATGCGTGTGTTGGGATTGTCCTGTCGGGTCTAACCGCCATTTTGTGAATGCGGGATTTAAGGAACTGATAAAGCTTTTAACACTCACAGTGTTCTTTCTTTATATACAATATAAGTTGGCGAGCCAAAGGTCGTCGGTTGGGTGCGAATTTTTGGTTACTTATTTAAACTTATATAAATAAGAAGGAACAGTTATAAGTTATTAAGAACATCACAAACACAAAACCAATTTAAGTAACATCCAAAATAGATTATTATTTAGAATTGTCGATCATTCTTGACATGAGATCGAAGCTGTGTCAGGCTGGCGTGACAAAGGTGGTGTTTTCGTCGCACAAACGGTAGGTGCGACTGTGATAATAGCACGTGATAGGGAATTAGACGAATTCTCATTCATAAGAATTACCACATTGAGCGCCATGGTGGTCACCGGTGACCCCCAAGCAATATAATTCTATTGTGTCTAGTTCCATGGCAGTCAAAGGCTTAATAGAGTAATTATATTGATTAAAGTAAAATAGATTTAAAGAAAAAATAATAATAAGTAAATCTAGTGTAGAATATTATAATAAATAAAATAACTTAAATAATTAATTAAAAACTTTTGTGACAAATTGTCACACCTATCGCGTTTGGTGAAATAGGGCCCTGGTCGATCTCTTTTAGGATTATCCGACGTAGCGGAGATTTCGGTAGCAGAATAATAATATCATTAGTCTATCCTTATTATTTTTCCGTTGGATGTGGTCACAATAGCACACAATAACAAGTTAACTTGGATAACAGGAGGGTCTAATGACTTTTACTTGGGGAAATGTTTTTTTATCAACCCGGAAACTATCGGCATGTTGTCTAACTTTGGATAAGGACAAACGACTCTTTAACGTATCTATGTAGGATTTGTACAGTGGGCCATACATCAACATACCCTGATCTGTCAAATTACCGCAATATTTTAACCTTATGTTGATCACATAAAGTTCTATATCTTTTGATATATGTTGACAGATCTGGGAAGGTTGATGCGAGGCCCACTGAACCTACGTAGGATTTTTAATACTCATTACTCATACCGGGCAAGTGCGAGTCGAACTCGAATCTACTCTGCGAACAAATAAACGATTTTCACTTTTAGTTTTTTTTTCCTTTACTTTTACGGTCTTTAAACTACATTCTTGGCGAATTTTATAATTCCCCTGCATATAAGTGTTAGGAAATAATAATAATAATAATAATAATCATTTTTATTTGGCACACGGCAAACAAAACACAAGGAATTACTTAAACATTATAAATAGGATTAATTAATTGGTATTATACATACATTATAAATGGAATACTACACTAAAAACCATGTGCCAAAAAGGTCCCCGCTCAGTATAAGTCGTGACAAGTTGAAAACTGTCACGACACTCATTTTCAGCGGGAATCTTCGGGCATGGTGTGTGCACATAAAAAAGAACTAAAACTAAAACAGGTATAAGTGCGAGCTTCACGCGATCACCCCTGCCCTGCCCTGCCCTGAAAAAAATTTCATCGCTGACGACCGTGATCGCGCAAAGCTGTCAAAAAAATTATATATATATATAGCCTGACCAGGAATATATGGGACCTGAATTAAGGGCGCTTCGAATCTACTTTATATGACAACACTCTGTATAATCATACCCGCGTAGATTGGCAACTGAACATAAAAAACATATTTTTTATATGTTTACATTCATGTTATTTTTTTAAGCCTGCTGCATAATGATAACAGATTATACGATAAAAGAACACGTCAGAACACTCGCAAATTAAGTACTTATTAAATTCAGTAACTCTTTGTGATATTGGACTTGAATTTTGGACCAAAACACAATAACTTTGCAAAACCACTTACGGGTAAAAGGAATATTAATCCATTGTTTTTCTAATTCTTATTATTTTTAATTTTATCATAAAATTTAAATAATGTAAAGGAAACCATGGAAAACTCTTCGAACAATTGTAGTCAAAATATCCAAGTAGGTTTGAAATAAAGAAAATAAAACTCAAAACAAGTATTAAACCTGAAATAGTAGCCTACTATCGATAGCATACATATACATAAATTACTAAGGCTATTAAATGTTAATAATACTAATAAACAAGTATTTATTACAATCATTTTTCAAAATCGTTATTAAAATATTCTCCGTATCTATCAGAAGCCAATTTTCAATATTCGCACTATATGACATACCAAAATTTGGTTATGACAAGTATATCAGTAATTAATTTGAAGAAATTGTGGTGATCGCATAGACTTTCTTGTCGAAAATCACTACAACACCATGTTAAACTACTTTCATTTACGAAAACGAATAGTTCTAGATATTTTTATCACATGAAAATTGCACTCGGTCGAAAATTAGACTACGCGTCCACTTTGACACTAATCATTATGACAATTGTTGACATGTCAATGACGATTTGAGGTTTCTGTTGCCAGTAAAAGAAATTAGTTCCAGTTGTTTTCCGCAATATGGCGAGGTCCCATATATTCCTGGTCAGGCTATAGAAAAGTTTTTACCTTAAATAAGAATTAAAAATATAATTAAACTTCAAAATCCAGACACTACATACACGAAACATCAGTAATATTTTGATAAGATCATAATTTAACACACAAAAAATAGCAATTATTAGACAATTAGAATTAAATAATATTTTATTATAATATAACTATTACTACTACTAACTATTTTCGTTTGGCTGTAAGGCCAATTCCAAAGCCGTGACAACCACACGATCACAGTTATTGAATTCATTCATTTATTTAAAAAGATGCCTCTCACTATCAAATTCTCAATGATTTTCCGTCAACAAGCAAGATTTTTCAGTTACCTACCTACCGCTTGCTACCGCATTTTGAAAACATAAAATTAAAAAGTTTAATGGCAGACCACATGGAGAGACTCAATTGCCACGTTGGAGGCCTATGTGGACGGAAGAGTACAGTGTAGGAAGTGTACGCATGAATGTGGGCACGAGGTTTTGGTAGAAGAGAAGAAAGAGAACAAGCAAGGACGCCCGCTTGGTGGTTAGCTTGGGTGTTGCCCCGGTACAAGACGCGCATTACCCCTAGGCAAGTTTATATATATATATATATGCGCTGCTTCTTCTACCTGGCTTAATGAAAGGTGTTTTTTGAGTGTCATTTTAAAGGTACCTTTTGCTTTCAGGGCGCGCAATGGCGGGGGCAGCGAGTTCCAACACCGCGTGGCAGCGAATCCGAAGGAGCCCCGGAATCTGACCGTACGATGCCTAGGCGTAAGAAAGACGCCAGTGCAGGCTCTCCGTCCCTGTCCGTTTCCACCCTTCGCCCACTCCAACCCATCCCACAGGTACCTAGGTTTCTGCGTGTCTATGACGCCGAAAAGCATGGATGCTAAGTGTAGCTTTCTACGTGCCTCCACATTCAAGATTTTTGAAGAATTTAGGTAAGGTGTGATGTGTGACCTTGGAGGAATATTAAAACAGAAACGGGCACAAGCATTCTGCACACGTTGGATAAGCTTAGCAGACTTTGCTAGCAGGCATGGCCCATACACAGTGTCGCAATAGTTCAGTTTAGACAGTATCAGTGTTTCACATAGTGCTATTCTGAGTGCTTCGGTCAAGTAAGGCCTGATTTTATACAACAGTTTTAATATGTAAAAACAGTTTCTGGCACATTCCATTGTGTGGCTTTCGAACCTGAGGTTGCTGTCAAAGACCAGTCCCAGGTTTCTTGCCCTGTCCACTCGCTCTATTGTTTCTCCTTTCACAGTAATATTAATATCTACATTGTCGAGCTTTGACACACTTGTTGGTGTCCCGATTGTCATAAATTTAGTATTTTTTGTATTGAGAGTGAGGGAGTTTGCAGTGCACCAATTAGTGTTTTTTTGCAAGTCACTGTTTACTCTGGAGACAGCATCTGCATATTGTCGTGGTCGTGGTTTAGATTGTGATTTAGTGCCATCCTCCCTCTCCAGTTCCACATATTGCTGTCTGCATGTGAGATAGCTGTGGAACCAACTTATAGTGCAAGCATCTAAGCCACAGTACCGCAGCTTAGACAGGAGCAAGGGAATGGATATTGGGTCGAACGCACGTGAGAAGTCGAGGAGCAGTAAGAATGTGACGCATCCCTGGTCCTAAGCAGACAGAAGGCCATCAACCACATCCGCCAAGGCAGTAGCAGTACTATATCTTTTGCGAAAGCCCGATTGCAAGTGTGGAAGCAAGTTATTTTCTTCCAAGTACTCTGTTAATTGGTTGCACACTATTCTTTCAAGCACCTTAGATAGGCAATGGAGAATGCTGATTGGACGAAGTTCCTGCAGTGTTGTAGGTTGACTAGTTTTTGGAAGGGGTTTGACAATAGCTACCTTCCAGTCCTCGTTGAATCTGCTCTCAATTATTGAGCGGTTGACTATAGCTGTAATAGTATCAAGTGAGTGAGGGAGGGTCAGCAGCAGCATATCCAGTGATATGCCGTCACTCCCAAGAGCATTTGATTTAAGATGTTTAATAGTCTTTAGGACTAGCTCCGCACTCACGGTTTCCAGAGAGAAGGTAGCTTTGTCGATAAGTCTGTGGTGCTCGAAGTATGTGAGTTGAGAGATAGTTACTGTACCATCACCAGTCACATCCAAGAAATACAAGTTCACCAAATTGGGGTCATTAAAACTTGATGGCACAGGAGTTGGGGCTTGCCTATTGGGCAGAACTGTTTCTCTTAGGTTTTTCCAGAGTTTTTTCGGTCCCTGATCTTATTGTTTATGTTTTGTGTAAAGAAACAGGACTTCTCACTTTCAATTGCCTGTGCCACAATGTGCCTCATGTCCTTATAGCTATTTCTTGAAGATACAGTGCCATGCAATTTATACTGCCTGTGATAATTGTTCCTGATCTGCATCATTGTCTTTATAGTGTCTTTAATCCATGGGTGTGGAGGATGTTCAAATTTGCATGTCCTCACTGGTGCATGCAGATCCATTAGACCACGCACACATAGAGCAAAAGCTGCCACCAAATGGTTGACATCATGTTTCCTAGTAAGGTTATCCCACTGAATGGCACAGAGGTCTTCATTGAGCTTTTCCGGTATAATGCTTTTCAGTGGCCTGTATGTTACACAACGGGGGACTTTCCGTGAACTGTTCAAATAGTCTGCATTTGCTGCTATAAATAAGCTAAAGTAGCTGTATCATTTAATTGCGTTGATTCAGAAGCTTGTTTTGTTGCAGTTTCATGGGACCGCAGGCATAAATAGGTATTTGATATTCATTTAAACATAATACCTTCACACCGGCCAAGTGCGAGTCGGACTCGCGCGCGAAGGGTTCCGTACCATTACTTTTAACATTAGACAGTATAGGCAAAAAAGTTCATATTTTTATTTTATTTATAATTTCAAAAGTATGCATCACAGGATACCCGAAACAATTTTAAATAAGAGTTTCCGCGGCTGTTTCTTTACGAGAGTGATTTGAAGTTTAAAGGCCCAAGACTTTAAAAATTACAGGGGGGGGAGACCGTGTAAACGACTTTGGCGGGCTATATCTCGCAAATGGTAAAGCTGATAAAAAAGTGTGTTATGAAAACCCTATCTTATGTTCATTGTCCTTTTCAACGAAACCCCACACAAGGGGTGCACTCAAAAAAAATATTCCCCCCCCCCTTTACATGTATAGGGAGGTACCCTTAAAAAGGGGTAATTTTAATTTTTTGTATTTTTAAAAATGAGATCTATATGTGAAGTATCCTCGAACCAAGTTACATGCAAATCAGTCCATAAACGTAGAAGATATTCTGCTGTGACAGACTAGGACGGACGGAACGGACAGACTGAACGATCTTATAAGGGTTTCTTGTCGGACTACGGAACCCTAAAAACTTGATAGACAGACGGAATAAAATGTAATCCTTAAGGGGTTCTTTTTTTTCTTTTTAAGCTACAGATCCCTGAATAGTTACAAACATTCGCTTTCTAATGAGAAACTTTAAGGATAAGTTTCACCACCTTAATTTAACCGTGTAAGGTTGGACAACATTCACCGGTGTTTTTCGGAGTTTGACAGATTATAAACGTTTGTAATGAGCGATTTTCCAAATGTCAAAAATCAGCACTTAAAAATCCGCTAGATGATGTTGTTGAACAACATAAGTTAGGTACATTTTTATTTAAGAAAAAGGCTGGTTTTAACGTTGATCATGTTGTAATGTTTGTGTTCATGTTTCAGTTACTGTACTGACAGGTAATTTTTAACTTAGACGAGTAGTGCCATCTATGAACATAAAATAAAACTAAAATTTTGAGCTGTCAGAAAATCCCTCAATAAAGGCGGACACAACTTAAAATCATCATTAATATCACACCAAAATCTCTGATCGTTAAACACTAAATATAACCCAAAATAAAACCTATCACTTCAACTTCGCTGCACATAATAAAGGTCCTGCCATACCCCAGGGGCGTCAGCGAAACAATTTTGAACAGAGCCGGGCGTGGCGACATATAAGGAGGACGTAATAAAATAACACTAGAGCTCCATAAATTGCACTCCGTTACAGTTGGTGTCCCTTCTGATGACCTGAATAGGGTTGGCACAAGGAAAGTAAAGCATCAATTTTTTTGCGAATTGATTTTGATACAAGGTGTACGTTTAAGGTAAGTTTATCTCCTAACAATCAAAAATAATTATTGAAAAACAAAACACCCTACTGCAAAATTATTAAATTTTTGAAATGGTTTTTTAACTGGCTTTCATCTAAAATACCCATATTGCTATGGTAAAAAAAAAACAATCCATCCACCCTCCTTTGTTTTTATTTGTGCGTGCCATTTTCATAATGTAGATATACTCGTATAGCCTGTCACTGCGACAACTGTGACGAATTCAACTACACCTCATAAAGCTGTCCAGCCGTTTGGGCTTTAGGGCGTGCCAAACAATTATACATACATACTCTCGAAAAACATAACCCTACATCCGCAGTCGGGTAAAAAATGCTGAAATCGTGATTTACTTAGTTAAAAAAATACGTGGTGTCTTTTTAAGGAAAGGAGTGTAAAGCTGAAGTCGAGTGACAGAACACCCCTTTTTTTTTTTGGTATACCCACTAAAACCTGACGACGCCCGCCGCATGTGTTGGCTGTGACAGCAGGGGCCGCGGTATCTCAACAGTCCCGCGACCCTGCCAGCGGCAACTTCCACCCTCTAGTTCAGAGGGCGGATCTCCACGGAGGGGGGAGCACCCCCCCTCCAGACGGCGCACTGGGCGTACAGTGCACCGTCTCTCAGGAGGGTCCCTGGTGAATGGAGAGAGGTGTCCCCACACCGTCTGCCCGAGACCCTCCCGTCGGGGCGCCGCTCATTCTAGCACCGCGGCCCGAGCGCGCGCCCCGCGGGCGCCGAAGGCGGAGGGAGGCCGGGTCTCTTTCCCGGTCCCGTTCGGCGGCCTCTTTCTGCGACACCACCACGAACACCCCTGTACCAAGTTAAACGATTTTTCTTTCGACTTTCGAGATTTTTGCAACTAAAGTTCCTTACAATTTCTTAAAATGTATGAAAAGTTTATAAATCGGCTTGTACAAATTAGGTCAAGTAATGGATAGAGATAGATAGTTTATGGAAACAACTAGGTAAGTATGCATTTTTTAGTACCTACATACAGTTGGCAGCACGTCAGGTTACCCATTTGAACTACATGAACAGCCTTCATTACGTAGGGAATAGAAGCGGTATCAATATCAGTGGGGTAGTCTACGTGAGGCCGTCATAGTAATTATTATTATGTTTGTAAAATAATACTGCAGCTAAAACGTTGAGGTAAATATTAAATAAGTTGTATGTGTTACATTAATCCTCTTTTAAAATGGTGCTAGAGATAAAATTTAAAAAGTAATAATAATTATTTAATTTGAAAATACGAAACTGACAACCCTAACTTCGAAGGCACTTTTGACCAGAAACGGCATCGTCTAATACAAAGTTAACCCCTCATGTGCTCGGTACGACTTTCTCTTTATCGAACTCTAGTATCGATTAGCTTGAGGGTTCAAAATTATATAACTTTACTAGTTCGTAGTGCACCCGAGTAACCAAATATAAAGAGGGTAATCGATTCCATTGATGAGAAGAAGTAACTCAAATCGATTTATTTACGCGTTATAATGGTTCACAATTTTTTTTAAATGTGAATTGTGAATATACAACTTTATATTCTGTGAATATATCAAGCTTCTACCTGTTGCCATCATTAATATCAAGCATATAACGGTAAAAAAATCATGTTTGTTGTATGGGAGCCCCCTAAATATTTTTGCTATCATAATTAATATCATATAGTTTTAAAGCAAATAATATAACTAAATATTCTGTGGATATTTCAAGCTACATGTTTAAGTTATTAATATTGTTTAAAAAAAAACTCCAAAAAATCACGTTGAATATTTATTTTATTCTGTTTTAGTAGCATCAGAGATACATCGTCTGTGGAAATTTCAATTATCTAACTATAACGGTCAATGAGACACAGACTGGTGACAGACAGCGGAGGCTTAGTAATAGGGTCCCGTTTTTACCCTTTGGGTACGTAAACCCTAAAAAAATACATTTACGTCTTGTTATGTGTAGATTATTACTATGTAATATGATTGTAATCGGTCATCATATTACATCAGATATTATGAAGGCTGATCGATCGTATAGATTGGCGCGATTAACAGGTATGTACTTACAACACTGACCTCCATAATACAAGTACGCTGGACTAAACATTCTCTAAGAAATGACAGATAATTTTTATGCCGAAACAAAGCGCACCGAGTGTACAGGGAACTAAAATAGAGTAACTTGCATATGTTTATGTCAACTCTCATTAGTTCCGTGGACGGAAACCACACGCTCACTACAACCGTCAGCGCCAAAACGGTGATAATCAAATAGCTTCATTTTTAGGTTGACAGTATTTAGTCTACACAGCGTACCTGTATTATAGAGGTCAGTGACTTACAATGTATTAATTTGAAATCGATACAATACACAATCGATTCTCCCGCAACACTATTCGGTCGGTAAGGTCATAAAGGGTTACAAAATGGCGAATTCTGGCAAAAAAATTATGGCCAGTATTAATAAAAGGATCCTGAAGTTTGATAGCGGTAGACATATCCCATTTTAAGCTAAGGGGCTCGATTTATGAGTTTGTGTTTTTCTATCCTGTATAGAAATAGAAAATGAAATATTGGTTGGATATTTTTTGTCTATTGCTTGAGTGATAAAGGATTACTTAACATTAGTTATCACCACGTGTCCATTAAGGTAGGTTACTATTAGGTACTAGTACCTTCCTATACAGCATGTCCCAAAATAATAATAATGTCCTCCTAGCCAAATTTCGACAACGGCGGCCTATCTCAAGAGTGATTAGCCAACTGCGCAGGACATATTATAGTGCACAAGTATGTGCGCAATACACAGGTGCATTCTCTATTCCTTCACTCTCATAATTCGGTGAGACGGCAGTCCGACATGACCGTAGAGAGATCAGGCGCATGACTAACGGCTTAACGTGCTTTCCGAGGCACGGGGGTGTTAACACCACCAACTTTCTGACTCCGGAGCTTTGTCTGAGTAATTTCAAGACAGAAAAACCCAAACACTCTCCGGGCCCCGACCCGGGATATGGATAAAACCGCTGTGTTTTTCATGTAGTTTAGTGAGTTTTACACATTTTTAGGGATCGAACTTCAGCTACTTACCTGCCGTAGAACTAATTCACCCATTCTTGAACAGCCTTTACAATTATTAGTGCCTATAAAATATATGTTGTCGGACACCTTGTATTATTAATTTATTATGTATAAGTGCCTCTTAAATGTTAAGTATTAATTAGAGTTTAATAAAGTTCTCCTTGGTTTAATACCGGTAAAACTCGAACCGATGCTCCTAACCTCACAAAACGCTTACATTCATAGCACTTATAGTGGTATTACCAACCGCAAAAACTAATTTGCATTCAAGATTGAGACCATCTGAAGTTTGCACCTTTAACAAAAAACCTGTACAATAGCATATTTTAGGGGACGAAGCGTAGACACATTATAATATCTTTTTATAGCATCGTAAAAGTACGACGAGGCGTTTTCACCTTGCTCATTAGGGTGGCACAAGATATGAGAGTTAGCGGGTATCGAGCTTATTACTGAAGCCACCACCTTTAGGATTCTAAAATTTGCTTTCGAATGACGATTCCGAGCATCGAATTTTAACACTTTAACTAAATTAATTAATTCTGGAAGATGGGATACGCTCTTTAAGCGGGGTTACTAATCAATAATTATTGTATTTTTATTTCTTTTTTATTACGCTTTATTGGTTTACAAATCACCCACCTTTTTTTTCATGCCAATTATCATAGGTCTACTTACCATAACAATTGTGAAATCAATTACTGTTTAATTAATTTCACAATTGTTTGGTATTCAATAAATGGAAATTGTTGATTACAAGCAAAAGGCAAGGAACAAGGGCATTCTCCCATATTTTTACCAACAATATGTCTATTAACTTCATTTTTTCGTTTGGTCGCTATAACTCAACCCATGGGCCGAAGCCGAACTTTATTTTTGCTCTTTTGCATTAAAATTTCATAAAGCCGACTGTATTTAATTCGTATTTATCTGTACATCACCGTAAAACTTTACGGCTCGAAGGCAAAAGTTCAATTATACCTTCTCAAACTTGTAATGGAAATAATACAAGGCAAGAATTGAATTTTCCGTAGCAATGGAAATGGCCCCCGAAATGAAAATGTGTAGAAACACCAAATGTAAATTAGACATTATGAACTTAAGGGAAAAAACATTAGATCAAGCAATCAATAAGGATTCACTTACGCCATGAAAACAAAGCCCACAGCATCAGCACAGCGTTCAAACGCCGCGAATGCAATCACCACTCGCGCATAATATATAATAATAATAATGTCCTCCAAGCCGAATTTCGACTACAATGGCCTATATGTAATATTACACCTACTACTTTACTTACATTGAGCTGCCCTCAAATTTGCCATACCTTCTGGGTAACTAGGTCATAAGTTCACAAATTGTATTATATATTTTATCCTTATAATGTATACACCTAGTACGCAAATGTGAATAAATAAATAAATATCTCAACAGAGATTAGCAGACTGCGCGGGTGTTATTACGAGTATAGTGCACAAGTGTGGGCGCACTACACGGGTGCACTCTCTGTTTCTTCACTCTCATGATTCGGTGAGACGGCAGTCCGACATGACCGTAGAGAGATTAGGCGCAGGGCAAGACCAACGGCTAAACGTGCTTTCCGAGGCACAGGGGTGTTAACACTACCAACTTCCTGAGTGTCTGAGTTATTTGAAGACAGAAAAACCTAACACTTTTTGGCCCTTTTACAAATCGAAGGGGCACATGCCCACCGGTCTTTCTAAATCAAGTCCTAGTCCCTCAGGCCGATGAGGCGAAATAGTTGGGAATGTATATAGGGTCTAACAAAATTAGTTATCAACCGGCAAAGGGGGGTATCTATACATCACACTGATCAAGCTCACCATATTTGGGCCAAAAATTCAGACTAGTTACCGAGATATTCGCAATTCTCAGTTGTGAAAAAACACACTATTTACAGCTGTGTGTGTGTGATTTTCGTACAATGCGTTGTGAATTGTGTTCATTTAACTACACTATCTGTGAATTGATGCAATTGTATGCGTAAAGTAAAGATACAGCGTGCTTAATCATTTGCAGTATTTAAATTGAATTATTTTGTTAGAAAACATAACTTTGAAAAATGACTATAAAACTATGGTTCATTTTTTGCCATCGTATTCAGTATGCTGTATAGATACCCCACCTTGTCGGTTGATAGCTAATTTCGTTAGACCCTGTATAGACAAACGACTTACTTGGAGAAAACATATATTCACCAAGAGGCTAGCAATAGGCCAAAGGATACGTAAGATGTACTGGATGCTTAGAAGAGACTCACAGCTGTACTTAGAAAATAAACTTTTGCTCTACAAATGCATTATAAAACCTATGTGGACCTACGGTGTACAATTATGGGGCACAGCTGCCAACTCAAACATAGAGATCCTCCAGAGATTCCAATAAAAAATGCTGCGAATGATAACTAAGGCACCATGGTGCGCCGGTGAGCCGGCGTTCGATAGGCGTAGCAAGTGGCGTAGCAAGCACTTGCAAAAAATCGTCGACTGACTAACGTCCTCCGTAGCTTAGTTGGTAAGAGCACTCGCCCGGATAGCGAAGGGACGTGGGTTCGAGTCCCACCGGATGACACAGTTGATTAATTTTTGTAAGTGAAATTTGATTTAATTTCGTAAAAACTTGCAAAATAATTGCTAAAGATATAAAAATATAATTCGTAAATCTTATATATAAGTTTAAATTAGAAACCAAGAATTCGCACACAGGTAGGATTTGAACCTACGACCTTTGGCTAACCGGGCTAACGCTCTTACCAACTGAGCTACTGTACAGTTCATCCAACCGTGTGAAATTCTTGGTCTCTTTTGTCTTACGTTTTTTTTCTTTTTGTTTTTGTCTTATTTATTCTGTAAAGAATAACTACTTGGCCTGCTGCTGTTGCATTGCAGCTCGGGTAGATGTCGCTGCCATCACTCAATCACACGTAAGACAAAAGAGACCAAGAATTTACACGGTTTAGTTTAAATTTTAGTTCTCCAAGTAACCGCTAGAGGCGCTGTGCAATTTCCCATACACTTTTTTACGTTGTCGCTAGCGTGTAAAACCGCCGTAAACTCATGGTAACGGTACCACGCACCGCCGGTGAATAAAACGCGCGAGCGTGTCGCTGCCGGCTAGCGACACCCAACTTGTTTAGCCCCTTACAACGGGTCCCCGCGCGTAGGTACGTTTTTGCTACCTACGCGAGGAGTTACACATGCTTGGTATGACTCGCACTCGGCTGCATCAGCCAACAACCAATTACCATTACGCCGGCTTTCCCACGATGTTTCTCTTCAGCGCATAAGTTACTTTATTTGATACATGGTGTAATAAACAATCTACTAAAGCGGTTTGTTGAAGGGACCGCATCTAACGAAAGTAAATGAATTAACCGAGTGTATTTTTCTCTGATAAATGACGTGTCACGGTTGAGAAGGAAAAAGTGGCGTGACGCAAGTAAGATAAAAAATATTAAGGCGAGGGATCGCAGCGGTTCATCCAATAAATAAAAAATACAACATCCAAAAGGGTTTTATTAAATCTGTATAAACTACAATAAAAAAAAATGTGACTTAGCCCGCATCCCGCATTTTAGCATAAATAATCAGACATCACTTACCTTTTGTTTTAAAGGTTAATGATGATTACAAAATAAAACTCAATATAAAATCAGTATGTACTAAGGTATTATACTTATTTTATTTACCCCACAGGCTATTTTGAGACATTGGACATAATGAAATTACTGCAAGAAATTACCAGTCAGCATTTTCTCAAAAGTTGACGATGGTATTGTGAATATAGCCCATTTAAAAGCCTGAATTTTAAGAATATTTCAAACAATATTGACGACCGTCTTGGTGTAGTCGTTAGTCGTACTTCTAAACCAGGCGGTTGCAGGTTCGAATCCCGCAAAGGGCATGGATGTTTATATGTATTTAAGTATTTCTATTCGTTATCCTAGTCACCATAGCTAGCGATGGGCAAGGGAAAGAAAAAATTGGGATGGAAAAGAAAAATACGGGAAAGTATGGGAAAAAACGGAAAGATTGGGAAATATTCCGATTTGGCGGGAAAATACTCAAAAGTAGACTTAAATTAATAAATTGCAAGAATTCAGCTACTGTAACAATGGTTTTACGTCAGTAGTACACCCTTACATAAAACCATAATAGCGGAACCACGCTAGTTTTGCCTGTTTGTCGGTTTTATTACACCAAACGTAAACTGCATGTTCTAATGCTTAGATTTATCTGAGTCTTTTTTTCTTTGAGATTCGACGATCCTGTAGTATACTTCCTATTACTGTGCCCACGATGTCGCGAATGGGTGCAGAAATTTAGACGTTTGAGAGGAAGAGAAGGATTGAAGAAATCTCGACATAAACAAACAGGGTCATAGTAAAATCTCTACATTAGAAACGGCTGTTTGGCTTCTGTTAAGTTTTAATATTTGAGACAAGTGATAATAAAGTTAAATCTTCGTTATTAAAAACAAGAAATTCAGAAAACAAAACGGGTAGGTTTGTTTTCTTCGAGGTGTCTAGGTGAACATACTTAAAGTCTCGAGTGTGGTAAGTGAGCTATCAACGGAATAGTGAAAGAAAGGCGCCTCTTTTGCTTATATTTTTTTTCGCTTGTAATCTCGAAAACTGCTTATTTTATTTTAAGACACATTTATTTAGATTTTTGTTCTATAGGTCCAAAAGTCAACAAGATGTTACAAAGTATCTGATTTGATAAGTTCAAAAACTTAATTCCAACTGCGGACAAATCTCGCAATACAATTTTTTTGATAAAGAAAATACTTCCAAAGTGGATAGATATCTTACTTAAAAATGTAAAAAAAAACTAAACTCGTAAATTCAGTATAGTTTTTGAATACACACATCAAAAAAAGTTTACGATCACTGAAAAATCGAAATCTGTTTTGTAGTACGTACGTGTACGATAGATTATAATGATTTCTTCTTCTTTTAAGATTCTTTATTTAAAAATATACAATTAGAATACAAAACAATAAAACAGTTCAATTATTTTTCCATATAAAAAAGTTTTTAGTCATAGCTTACGCTCACTCAGAAATCTGATTTAGTCAATTTTGACGGATTTTAAATATTTTTTCGCAAAAAATTGTGGTTTAAAAATGCCAAGAGGATTATCAGAAGTTAAACGAGCAAGAATAGTAACTTTGAGGGAAGAAGGATACTGCACGATAGATATAGCACGCAGACTTGCTATATCCCAATCCTGTGTCGTGACCACGATAATTTAGCTGACCGACCCCGCAGTGGTCGCCCAACTGTTTTGACTGCTGGCAGCCCGTGACCCAACAATCAACCCTACTAAAATAAAAGCAGAAGTTCCGGCTGCCTCTGGGCTTGAAGTTATCACTCAGACCATTCGGAATTGCTTGCACCAGGCTGAATTCCAAGCACGGAGGTCTTGGTAAGCGCCTCTGAATTCCCGGCAACGTCAACGACAGAGATTAGAGTGGGCTAGGCTTCGGCAGAATGAAGAAGATGAAGAAGAAAACATTTGGCAAAACTGTCTCTTCGTTGACAAATCGCGAATCACTACTCATCCAGATAACCGACGTGTCCGTGTCTGGAGAAGACCAGGAGACCGTGAAAGGCAGAAGAACAGTTCAGCAAGGCGGGAAATCGGTGACCTTTTGAGGGTGGTATTATGATTGGAGCTAGAACACGTTTGATCCCGTATCGAGGCTTCATGACAGCAGACATGTATAAAGCAGTTGCTATTGATGGAATTGTCAGACCATTCCAAGTAAACCATGGGCACCAATTTGTACTGGTCGATGATAATGCTTTAGCATTATCATCGACAAAAACGCACAACAAAACATTTTTCTTGATAAAGTTAAATTTAAAGAATTATATCAGTTTTTCTGTGTGTATTATAGTGTTTTAACAGTAATTATCTTTAATTACATCTATTACATGTGCAAAATCGCCTTTATTTGTTTTTAACATTAAATTAGTATTGCGTGATTTGAATTAAGTTTTTGAACTTGTCTAACTATCAAATCAGATACTTTGTAATATCTTGTTCAGTTTTGGACCTATAGAAAAAAAAATCTAAATGAATGTGTCTTAAAATAAAACAAGCAGATTTCGAGTTTACAAGCAAAAAAATAAAAAAGAGGCGCCTTTCTTTTACTATTCCGTTGATAGCTCACTTACCACACTCGGGACTTTAAGTATGTTTACCTAGACACCTCGAAGAAAACAAACCTTTCCGTTTTGTTTTCTGAATTTCTTGTTTTTAATAACGAAGATTTAACTTTATTATCACTTGTCACAAATATTCAAACTGAACAGAAGCCAAACTGCCGTTTCTAATGTAGAGATTTTACTATGACCCTGTTTGTTTATGTCGAGATTTCTCCAATCCTTTTCAAACGTCTACGTTTGAAAAGGATTGGAGAAATCTCGAATCGAATCTCATTTCTGCACCAATTCGCGACATCGTGGACACAGTAGTAGGAAGTATACTACAGGATCGTCGAACCTCAAAGAAAGAGAGACTCAGATAAACCTAAGAATTAGAACATGCCGTTTACGTTTGGTGTAATAAAACTGACAAACAGGCAAAACTAGCGTGGTCCCGCTGTTATGGTTTCATGTAAAGGTGTGCTACAGGCGTAAAACCATTGTCAAAATAGCAAAATTCTTGCATTTTATTACTTTAAGTGCATTTTTGAGTATTTTCCCTATTTTCCCGACGAATTGGAAATATTCCGCATACTTTCCCCGAATTTGGGAATAAACCCAACAGTTGGAAATATTCCGGGGAGTAAACCCAACGCTAACCATAGCACAAGCTCACGCTTAGTTTGGGGCTAATTGTTGTGTTTGATGAAACAATTTATATTATTTATTATTATCATATTTATTTACCTAGCAGTTTATCAAAATAAATACAGCATCGTGTAATAAAAAATAAACGCGAGGCTGCAAAGCGCAAACAACTCGTTGTCGTCTAGTTGATCAATATTTGCAGTAAATAATTCTGCTTTTGTAGTATGAATGAAATTAACATGCAATTCTATATGAATGCATTGCATTCACTATATGTTTTGCGCAAAACTTATTCAATCAAACACCGAACTCATGCGCTCTTCACTTGTGTACACAGTAAATATGATTAGCAGTAGTTTTACATACGGATTAAATCATCATCCTACAAGTAGTCGCCATTACACACGTCCATTGGGGCTAGGTAGGTTTTTGTATTCGACTGCATGAGTTTTTTTATTTATGTTCACCGATTTTGACGGTCAAGGGTGGACCGGTTTTTTTTTAAGTAATTACAGTGGAGCGACTGCTATCTGACCTTCGTGAACCTGTTACCAGGGAAACCTGGCCAGTTTTTGACCATGGTTACACATTTCGTCGCCTGAATGTGCAGGTTTCCTCTCGATATTTTCCCTCGCCGTAAGAGCATCGGTTAGTGAAACAACAAGTGTAAATAACTTAGAAAAAGCCATTGGTACATGGCGGCACGTAGGATCGAACACGGCTCTTCCCACAGCGCAGCACAAAAAGTATAAACTAAAAATATATTTTTAATACCTGTGACCTTACCATCACAAACAATGCAATTTCTAAACAAGAATAGTTCCCTTAATTCATACCATGACCTTAAAAATTTGCAAGCCCGTAGCAAAGCAGTTTATGTTGACCTGTCTCCAATCAAATATACGAAATAGACATAATGTGATTGTAAAGCCCCATCTCGCTCGTACGTCCTGTAAACCTGACACCTTTTGAACGGTCATAATACGAGTTTTAGCCATTCTAAAGTTGAGCAGTTTTCCGATTGCTGTTAATTCAAAGGATAGTTATTTTGTTGATACGGGCCCTTGTGTTCTTTCCTGTTCTGTTCTTGTAACTATTCACTGCTTTCGTTTTTTTATTTGGATTAAAAGGAAAACCTACTGATTACTTTTACTTATGTGAGATAGCTCCGGATATTAAGTAAGCGTCGGCTGACGTATTGGTCGTATAGCAAAAGTTCCTCGGTTCGCTTCAATGCTTGGGTCTTAGACTTAGAGACAAGTATTCAATTGAATATAAACTAAATTTATTTTTCTAATAACAGATCTTCAAAGCGAGATCTTCTTCCATTCTCACAAGCTCACCTTCTTTTACACTCTTCTGTCATAATTATTTTTCATAAAAACTTTCGTTCCCATTTTAAGTTTAATTTTCAAGACGGAGATTAGCTATGTTCTTTTTCAAGATTCTCATCAATATATTACATACCTGAATTCATCAAAATTGATTCAGAGATTTAGACATGAAAGTTGAAAGACACAGACGAACGGATATTTCAGATTTATAATAATCAGTAAACATAAGTTAGGTTATAGGTTAGTCCTATTAATAAATTATAAGATGATTTCGACATCCACAAGCTTATGCTTGAGTCTGCCCGTGACCACGGTCAATGCAATGAGGGATTTTTTAACAGCTCAAAATTTTAGTTTTATTGTATGTTGATAGATGGCGCTTTTTATCTAAGTTATACAAATATTGAGTCGAAATCATTGAGCATAAAACAAAACAAATTATTGTAATATTATGTGTACAGACATGTAGTGGAAGCACTTACGTTAAAAATTAGCAAGTTTCAAATTGCAAATAAAATTTAATTGAAGAAACGTCTTGATGATCACTAAATTGTTAAAAACGACCTGTTAGTACGCGTGAATCACAAACATGCTAAACAATAACATTATAACATATTAAACGCTAAAACCAGCCTTTTTCATAAATAATAATCTAGGTACCTGACTTAGATTGATCAACGCCATCTAGCGGATTTTTAAGTACTGATGGTTGACACTAAGAAAATACCTCATTGGGTCGAAACGACCAAAGGAATTCGGCCGAAGAAATTGGGTCAGAACGTCGGTATAAAAAGCAAAATACTTACCTACGTATATTGCATGAATTCCCGTATTATTCTATTGATAGTAACAAGCAATACACCAAGAAAGTCTAAACAGTTATATGAAGCTTATGCTTTTGCTGCCACCCTATCCCCAAGTCTATCAATTGACGCAACTGTCACAGCAACTTGATGAAAGCGTGAACAAATCAACCCCTTTGTTGGTTTAGCTCTGGCAACACCATTTCAAACGTCGGGGTTCGTACGATGCCACGTTTGTGGAAATCGACGGTCTTTCATTCTTAATTGAAGTGCTTTGCAGTAGAATTATGTAAGTTCAATAATTGCGTCTCCTTTTTTTTCTTTTTACACCAGGACGTCCACTGCTGAACATAGACCTATTTTTTTCGGCTTTTCAAGTGTTGTATGTAGCTTTATCTTTGGCTAAAATACACCGGGAGTAATAAGTAGAAGAATAGATGCATATTCACTTTGAAGATAAAAACGCTCGTCTGTCTATCAGCATTGTTTTGCCTATTTTTATCCCATTCATTTTTCCATGCAAATTGCATCAACGTGTCCGTCCGTTCCGTAGCCTATACCTATTAGAGTAAAGTTAGGTACAGTTGCGTACTTCAGACTATACATTTTCATTGCAAAAGCACTCCAATTACAACTGCATAAGATGCCACAGATTTTCTTTCACGGGATGTGTCGTCCATACTATGATTGGACAATTATTATGACTTATGCAGTACTAGCAGTTCCCCACGACTTCGCTCTCGCAGTTTTCAGATTTTCCATATTTTCATCATAAACATGCGACAAAAATCAGTAGCTTATGTCCTTCTAAGGGTCATTACTATCTCTATACTAAATTTCATCTAAATCGGTTCAGCGGTATCAGTATGGATTGCTATGTCCTAAGGGGTGATATGAAATCGTTCGATTCCTTGAAGTACTTAATAGTATAAAAACTACTAATACAACTTATAGTATAATTCATCCTCGCCATCTGAGCTGAGACTACTTCTATCTTTATGACTGAAGTTCGTGTCCTTCATATCGAAGAAACATTTGTTTTTGTAAAAAAAAATGACAATGGAAAAATAAGAAAGAAAAAACATTTATTAATATTTATTAATAAACTAGCTGTTGCCCGCGACTTCGTACGCGTGGACTCGATGATACAAAATATTTATACTCCCGCCGCCATCCAGCTATCATGATCTCTTAGTCTACCATGACGTAAGGAGAAGAGAGGAATATAAAATCAAGGTCAAAAGGCACACTTTTTTAGATAGGTTACTATCACCTCGCCATCAGCCTCTGGTAAGAAAATTTCGAATGGCAGTGACACCGACTTCAAAACTAAATATTGTCGTATATCATTTGTTAGTTAAGTGTATTATTTTTTGGGTTACTTTATTGAAGGCAGTTTTATTTCTTTGTAAAAAATGTTTTTGTTTTTCGTTTGTTTTCGTCATTGTACTTTATTTTTAGCTTAGCAAGGGTTTCTAGATGGCTCAAAAATAATCTCCTTACGTTGACCAATTACATTTGTTTTATTATTGATAAACGCACACAACCAAATCCTGACTTTGATCTTAAAATACACACGTCACGTGTGGCCATGTAAATGATACTCACTGTAGATGTCCTTCAAAAGATAAATTATTTAAATATAGGTAACTTTAGGTTTTAGTGTTCAGCTGGGCTACGATGACCAACATCGATACATTGTCGTTAGACATGAGAAAATTTGTCATCGTGTCTTATTTTATCATTTTTCCTAACATGGCAACCACTTACTATAGAAATCCTTCCCACGAGAAGCCTTTATCCAAACTACCACAGATTATTTAGACACGATAACGGGATATAGCCATATTACAAAATTAAATCATTATTAGGGGTGGCAACATTTCGTTGATGTTCAATCATTCATTCAATTTTACTACCGATTTGGCTTAAACACTTAATCCCAAGCACGACTATCGATTTAAAACTAAATTACTTACATCTGTTTTTAACATGACATTGACAGTTTTGACAGCCATTGATAGACGAGTCCCTACTCCGGTTGACGATGTCCGTTAGCCATCTCGCTCGGTTGCGTGCTCATTATGGCGTGAGTAACAGGGACGGCTACAGTCGACAATACTGACATCGTCAATCGGAGTAGGGCCTCTGTTTTATAATCAAAGTCAAAGGTGTACCTATAAATATTTTTCAACAAATTGTATTATCAAACTAACAACAAATGGAAGAGAAACTAATATCATCATTTACTTTTAGAAAACTGTGATGTAATATAGGTACAGATTACTTATCATACATGAAAGCGCACCTGGGTTTTGCTACCTTCCTTATCCTGACTCCTCAAGTAGCTGCTAAGGTGGAGCAACCAGTAGGAGTACCTTAGGCCTATATTGGTTGGACAAACTGGGTCCATATCACTCAGTAGAGCAGTGAAAAATGGTAAGTATTGAAGCATTTAAGCAGACATGCAACATTTTGTCGTAGAGTGTTTTCTTTGGTATTTGAATTGAAATTTGGTAGTAACTAAACCAACTATACCTACTTAACTACATACTTAGACGTCTAAGTACGCACAGAAAGAAAATACATATTAGTAAATTAAATAATAATATGTGTTTACATTTTATTTCAGGATTTAATTTTGGGAGGTACGCTGGAACAGAACAAAATTGGATTCAATTGTAAGGAAAAGTTTATTTTACAGAATACTTGTAGTAGTACCAACATGAATCCCGTTGAAAGTAATTGTAAATAATTTTTGATCCCTTCTAGCTTGTGATATTTTAGTAAATACATATGCAGATTCTATTGATATGTTCATTCGATTGCTCATAATTTTTATGATTTTATTGTTTTGAACATTTTCTACCTGTAATGGATACCTTGAGTCACCCTGTAACAAAATCGAAAGATATACCTAATGAAAAACGTAGTTTTAAAGAGTACGTATTATTTTTCAGGAAATGTCATCGCAGTCAACGTTGACTTGTAAGAAGCAGTGGAGACTATGGTGATAAGACTTATTATATTAAAATTTTAAGAAAAGGTTTATCGTTTGTTAATACCTTATTATTATTCTGTAAAATTACATATTATTGTTTATTTGACTAATGATTTTTCTACTCCAATTCATTTTACTTTTATCCACCTTTATGTATAATAAAGTATATGGTAGGTAGGTAATAGTAGGCTCCCCATAAGTTATTCAAAGCAAGTTGGGCGCAGATATTGACTGGAATACTTTTTAGTGCACAAAGCTACATTAAGGAAGTTTACATATCTAAGATATTTTAGTGTGCAAGTTTTCACAATTTATTTCACCGATTTACATACACTTAATATATGCTTCCTACCACTGGTCCTAGACTGAAGACACTGCTTACAGTAGTTTGGGCTTAGCACAGAGAGCGGTGTTGTCCAATTTGCTGTTGGTTTCCATGGGTCAAAAGAAGGCAACATAGGTAGACCCTAAGAAACAAAAATAATGATTACCTAACCTATCCTACCTATGTAAAATAACATACATTATAAAAGGTTAGGTTCTGTTTTTAATACAGTATTTTGTAAGTTTATAAAACACAACAATAACAGCTATTCTTTGCTTTTATGTAGGTGAAAGAGCTCTTTGTGATAGATGATTTACCTAAGTGTTTATTTTGGAGATCTCACCTTCAAAAAGGCTAGAAGGCTTATAGACTCTAGCTGGGGCCAAGCTAAGCCTGTCTATGATGTGAAATATAAGTATCCATGGGCTTAAATATTCGCCAAAGTGACTAAAATACACTCTCAGAAATCGACTTGATCGCAAATATCACCGATGCGTTTCTGTCGTATTTCTTACACTGGTCGTTCGACATATGCGTTTAACACTAAATATATAAAGGTACGGACATATTTTTCGCGTTTTACACAGTTTTTCACCGACTTTAATGAAGTTTTTTCCTTTGTCGTTAGCACCAAGTGACCACGATAATATGTCATGCGAAAATGTCAAAAAACGATTAAAATAGACAAATAAAAGAGGCTCATGTTAGAGTATGTAGACTTGTTTATCGTTTTTAATCATATTTCGTATTTTGACAGTTAGACATGACATAAATGGCATGACATGTTAGCAGCGGTAGACAAATGATATAACGCTGTCAAAATAAGATTAACGGCCGCGATAATGATATGTTGTTTGGCTCATGCTAGGGCCACAGGTCAGACTCAAACCTCCCTACGCAATAGATGAATGTGGTTTAGCATCTATTTATTGTGTCCTACTTGTGCCTACTCAAAGGTCGGTTTGTAAGTAACTACTATCGCAAAGTTATTATTATTAGGAGCCGGTCGTGTCCACTGCAGGGCAGAGGCCTACCTACCCTTTCCCCTATATCGTAAAGTAAGTAAGACTATTCTCATAGTTCGATTTCCGTTAGTAGGTGATAAGTAGTATAAAAAAGTGCCAATTGACTTTAATCTTTCATTCATGAAATTAACAAATACATTAAATTAAATTTCGACAAACTGTCTGTGGTGAAAGTATCCAAGAACTACTTAGCGTTAAGGTCAGCACCATAAAATTATCTGAAGGATTCTCTCGATTTCTCCAGGTTTCCGTCACCAGATCGTAACTTGGAGACTAGAATTACATTGGGAGTTTGAAAATCAGTCTAAAGTAATTTAGCATATCAATTGCTCCAGACCTTCAATTTGTGTTAGTCAATAGAAAATGCTTATCACGTTGAACAATGTTCCCTGAGGCGCTCTATTCATATCTCTTATAGTTGAGCTGAGCTGCTAGGGTTCTATATCAGTTGCTTCAGACTTTCAATTTGTGTACGTCAATAGAAAATGCTCATCACGCTGAATACTATTTCTTGAGGCGCTGCTTATATATCTCTCTTAGTTTAAGTGTACTGCTAAGGTTCCACGTCAGGTACTCTGACCTTCAAAATAAGTTATGGCCTAGTATTTGCCCAGACTCAATAGATACACAATAAAAAAAAATCATTCAAACCCGTTCAGTAGTTCCGGAGATTAGCGTGTACAAACAGACAAACAGACAAAAAAATTAAAAGTTGTATATTTCTATTTTGTTACTATTTTAACATTACCCTCAATTAGTTTTTGGTAAAAATACTCAATGTACAGACGCATTGGTTTTACTGTTTTATTATATGTATAGATGTTTTGACATGACATCATACCATCATACACATTCGATGTTGTGAGAGCCATTTTTTTCATGATTTTGATAAGGACTCCAAGGTATTGATCGCCCAATTTAACTTATTTATTTTATCTTACTCAATTTTAGCGCTAAAAGCTTTAGTGGTATTCATTCTTTATACTCATCATCATTCTAGCGTTATGCCGGTAATGCACTCGCACGCGAGGGCCCAAGGTCCGCTGATCAGGTAATTACAGTGGAGCGACTGCCACCTGACCTTAGTGATCCTGTTAAGGTCTGTTCCCTGACCAGTTTCGGATCATGGTTACAAATTCAATTGTATTCCCTCGCCGTAAGAGCATCGGTTAGTGAAACAACTAATGTAACATAACTCTGAAATAGTCACTGGTACATGGCGATACTTGGGATCGATTCCGGCTCCTTCCGGCATCAGAGGCAACCCGCTAGCCACGGCGCCACTGACACTCCTCGTATGCATTCTTTATACTGTGGCCATAGATTAATAATAGTTACTGCTGTGGCTGTTAAAGACGCATTAGCCCACACGCAGTGCTACCGCAACTTTTTAACCGCCCGTCTGCCACACCCGTTCCCTATTATTCTTTGTCCATTCCCCCGTAAATACCCAGTAATAGCAATGTTAGCCATCACGACACTATTCCCTATTTATTAGTGGCTTGAAACAAGCATCGTTAACGTCTGTTATTCTGCTCCACGAAAATGAACTTTAATGTGTCAACATAAGAACGCCATTAGTGATAATGAATACTCGTACTTTGAAAGAGTGCTTTGTATTCTGATGCGGGAGCAAATGTTTTGTTTATTGAAGGAACTGCTGGAATTAGTCTTTGGACAATAAATGAGTTTAAAGGAGCTAGGATTGAAGATGATTATACTTGATAATTAGGTACACTGTGATACCTAAATATATCTATTGTTTTAAGTAAGTTAATGTAGAAGACCTCGTAAACATGTAGCAAAGCCAAAATACAGATAATGAGGGATTTTCTGACAGCTCAAAATTTTAGTTTGATTTTATGTTCATAGATGGCGCTGTTCATCTAAGTTATACAATTTTTTTTTATTAACCTACATCATCCCACTGCTGATGTTATACAAATATATAAGTCCAAGTTATACAAATATTGCGTCGAAATTATTGACTCAAAATAAAAACAAAATATTGTAATATTACGTGTACAGACATGTTTTGGAAGTACTTGCGTCAAAAATTAACGAGTTTTAAAATTAAGTTAAAAATTAAAAAAATGGAAAAACCGTCTTCATGATCACCTTGTTAAAAAAATACCTGTCAGTACGCGTGTATTTAATGATTAACTAAAACATGCTAAACATAATAAACTAGTCCAGCCTTTTCCTAAAATAAAAATTTACCTGAGTTAGATGGGTTAACGCCATCTAGCAGATTTTTAAGTACTGATTTTTGAAACTAGGATAATCCCTCATTGGAGGTTATACCTAACTACCAATCTTGTAATGGCTTCAATGCCGATTATAGAGTTTAACTGATGACTCACATTTTGGAATATATAGCCTGACCAGAAATATATGGGACCTGAATTAAGGGCGCTTATAGTCATACCAGCGCAGATTGGCAACTGAACATAAAAACATATTTTTTATGTTAATTTTTTATATGTTTTTATGTTCATCTATGTTCATTTTTTAAGCCCGCTGCCTAATAATAACAGATTCTACGATAAAATAACACGACAGAACACTCGCAAATTAAGTCCGTAACTCTTTGTAATATTGGTCTTGAATTTTGGACTTAAACACTATTATTTTGCAAACCACTAATGGGTAACAGAAACATTAATTCATTGTTTTTCTAAATGATATTATTTATAATGTTATTATAATTTTATATAATTTATAGGAAATCTTTAAAAACTCTACGAACTATTTTAGTCGTTATATTATCCAAGTAGGGTTGAAATAAAGAAAAGAAAGCTCAAACCAAGTATTTATTGTAATCATTTTTTAAAATCGTTATTAAAAGATTCTCCGTAGCCATCAGTAGCCAATTTTCACTATGCGCACTATATGACGTACCGAAAATTCATGATGACAACTATATCAGTAATAAATTTAAAGAAACCTTGGTGATTACATAGATTTCATAGTCGAAAAATACTACAACACATGTTAAACCACTTTTCTTTTACGAAAACGAATAGTTCTTGGTATTTTTATCACATAAAAAATTGCACTTGGTCGAACATTAGATTACGCGTCCACTTTGACACTAATCATTATGACAATTGATGACATGTCAGTGACGATTTGAGGTTTCTGTTGCCAGTAAAAGAAATTAGTTCCAGTTGTTTTCCGCAATATGGCGAAGTCCCATATATTCTTGGTCAGGCTATAAGTAGTAACAGGGTAATGAGTTTTTTTTTTGTATAATTATGTTTAGACAAATGACATTCTAGACCAATAAAATTAATTAACTCTTCAATGTAGTCCCAAATTGCGTTTTGATTGTAAACATAGGTTCCAATTTCAGAGGCAAAGACAAAGATCAATTACATCATCTACCTTGCACACTGAGTTTAATCTAGCATCGTGTATTTGTGTGCACTGTTAAAAATACCAACTAAAAATAAGTAATATTCCTGAAATTACACATTTTTATCCTCGAAGGAGTTGCTAGCAAAGTCACGGGCCAACTTTGTTTTTAATAAACTGCTAGTACGTGCTAAAGGATGTTCATGAACAGTTCGTGTTACAGAGAAATGTAGTCAATGTGGGGGCAGTAGATGAAGTTTGTGCATCAAGTAGTGCATAAGTTATATAAAATTTACAAGTCACAATATTTCGCATGCAAAAAAGTCTTAACAAAAGGGCTTGCACCACTTGGTTACTACGAAACCGAGGAATTGTTATCAAGACCTGAACTGTAGGGTTTTGCTGTGAGCTGTGAGTAGTGGTATACCTGAACCGGTCCCAAGATTACAAACAATCGTAGTGCTACCACAGTGCACTGAGCAAATAACTAGGACTGATATCATGTACTTATACTTATATATTATAACTTACATACAGCACACGCTGATACACATACATATACACATTCATACACACACACACACACACACACACACACAAACAAAAACACACACACACACACTACTAATATTAAAGTGCCCAAATGTGTGCGCAATACACAGGTGCACTTTGTGTTTCTTCATAATTTGGATGTCCGACATGACCGTAGAGAGAACAGGCGCAGGACCAACGGCTTAACGTGCTTTCCGAGGCACGGGCGTGCTAATACCACCAACTTCCTGACTTCGGAGCTGTTTCTGGATTATTTCAAGACAAAAAAACCCAACACCTTTCGGACCGACCCGGGAATCAAACCCGGGACCTCGTGGATAGTACCCAACGTGTTAACCACTAGACCAACGAGGCAGTTACGTTATGTTATGTCAGGCAGCTACTTATGTTACTGACCACAACACTACACTGTGGCACGCAGTAGTTCGCGACTGCAACTAGAGGTGGCGCGAGCGGTGAGCCCACGTATCTGAGATATAGCAGCTGTCATGAGTATGATAACTCGGCTGCAATTTAAAAAATGTAGGGCAAAGGATATTATTAGCTTATATCACGTTACCCATAACGTGTTTATTATTAGCAGTCTAAAGTATTTTTAGAATAATTATTTCAGTGTTGTCGTAAAGTAAAATAAACTTCAGCGCCAGAATTGGCCTTTTCGGAAAATTTACTTTTGTGTTTTCCTTAGTTTCGAACGGGTTAATGAAATTAAAACGAAAAGTTTAAAATAAATATACTAATCAACACTGTCTAGGGATATTTTGTATATAATAATACTATGTTTGTATATCCCTAGACAGCGTTGATGTGATTCGACAGCTTGGATATGAGGTATCTACTTAGGTATCGAATGTTACTACCAATATTTTTCCGCTTGCCCATTTTCTTAATCTCATGTAAGATTTATTTTATTTTTATTTTATTTAAGACACAAAACAGGTAGGACGTACTACATAGTACCGCCTGCTGTTTAAGTCGGTGCAAACATAGCTTATAAGTAAACTAGATTAAAACAAAACAGGAATAAATCATGCGAAGAGAGTTTCAATACTTCTACGGAAGGCGGTTGGATTCCTAGTGAAAATATCGATGTTAGATTCTATCATAAGTATTAAAAAATAAAGAGGCACTAATTAATGATAATAGGGGTTGGGAATAAAAGTATAATTGAAGTGAATAAGAATGTTAGTAATACAGATAATAATATAAAACTGTTTCGCACTTACTTTTTACTAGTGGTTACCCACGACTTCGCCCGCAAGAGTTGGATTTTCCATATAAACTTTCATCCCCCATTTCACCCCCTTAATGTTCTTATATCGCGACAAAATGTAGCCTATGTCCTTTCCAGGGTCTCGAACTATCTCCATACCAAATTTCATCTCCATCGGTTCAGTGGTTTAAGTGTCAAGACGTAACAGACAAACAGACAGACACACTTTCGCATTTATAATATTAGTATGGATTAGTATGGATTCGCATCGACGTAACCAACCAATTTAACAATTCCGAATTTCCCCAAATATGTAGGGTGTGGAAAAACTTTTATTCCGATATTGACAGGCTATTTTTAACGAATTCCGTCAACATCGTTATGGGATCCGGAATATTGGACTTTATGCAGTAAAGAATAGAGACTTTGAGGTAAAAATCGGTAACAAATAAAATGTGTCCATGAGCTGATCACACATGCGCTTCGCTTTGATTTGATAAAATTGAAGGCATAAATTAAGGGTTGCCAAACAAATACAATATAAGTCAAGTAAAGTTAGCCGATATGTATAGACAAAGGCATCACCTCAACTATGAGGTGGTACGAGCCATACTCCACCACGTGGGCTCAATGCGGATCGGTGAAGGGGTGTCTAAGGCAAGTGACCGCATTATACTGTCAAATTTTAATGTAGATATTAGCCGAAGACAACTGCTTAACGTGCCTTCCGAAGCACGGAGATGCTTGTCATGGACGCCACTTAAATGGTCGGAATGGTCACCTACCAAATCACGACCGCGCCGTGGGCTGCTTAACCTTGGTATCACTACCAAAGTGCTGCCACCACTGCGTCCAAAGCACCTTAAAATATATACTATCAAATACAATATAATGAAAACAAAATCATAGAATTAAAAATAATTACTACAGCGGAGACTAACTCTAGTGCTATATAACCTTTCTACTTTATAGTAGCAAAAACAAAACTAAAGCCTTTGTTTTGTTTATTCCGCTGTAGTAATTATTTTTAATTCTATGATTTTGTTTTTAATGTATATTGCACTTTTCCACCACTTAATTAATACATTTTAAAAATTTGTACAACAGACATACATAATTTAGAATTTGATCGTTATATGAAGCTTTGGAATTTGTTATTTAATGAACAAACAATATTTTGAGACACGGTCTTATGATTATCTTAAGCTACGATCAAATGTGTAAGAATTAATACGGTTTCACGGTCAGCTAAGGAAGATTAAAAGATAAAAATGGCGATAGATAGATATAGGTCATAATTTACGTCACATACTTACTTGTGTAAAAATAAAAGGGCTAATTCTATAATAAATGTTTTCCCATTGTAAGTATGTAAAAGTTGTTTTAAAAATAGTATTCAACTTAAAATCACTTTTTAAATCCCGTAAATGAAAATGGTATTAGTCTGTGGTATTAGTCGCTAAGCCTAGTCAGAGGCCCTAGGGCGGCTTGATAACTTCTGACAGCAAGGTTTGTCACTTGCCTTACAGACACCCCTCCACCAATCCGCACTGAGCCCGCGTGGTGAAGTATGGCTCGTTCCTCCTCATAGTTGAGGTGAGGCCTTTTCCCAGCAGTGGGATCTAATAGGCTGACTTATAAATGAAAATGAACATGACAACTGACGATATTTATGATACATTTAGTATCCTATGTAAATTTGTTTCATTAGGAAGTTTTTGCTTTGCAATCTAGAGGTATTTGGTCGGTTCCATGCAATGATTTTAACAGTGGTTTTAAAAACGAACACAAACTATACAGGGCCCTTAGAACCTCGCCATATCGCCAACAATATGTATGCAAAAGTCACGTGATATTTCGATAGCTTATGTCAGATTCATACATTTTGTTAGCGATAACTAACTTCGCTTTCGAAAAGATTGCATCTTGTCTACGGGCTAGTTAATTAAAATCCCTTTACTCACTAGTTAGTATTTTAAATATTTTTTAATTTCCTTCCTAACTAAAAACAGTCGCGACTTTCAAAAAACGCCCAGAGCCCGTAGACAAGATGCAATCTATTCTAAAGCGAAATTCGTTATCGCTAACAAAATGTATGAAACTGACATAAGCCATCGAATCAGGTGACTTTTATTTATTTATTTAAACTTTATTGCACCAAAAAAGAAAGTACAATTGGCGGACTTAATGCCATAAGGCATTCTCTACCAGCCGCATGGGAATGCAGAGAGTTAATAAGTGGCGGGATATTAAGTAAAGTAAAGAAATTAATTTATGCATACATTTTGTTTGCAATAGCGAAGTTTGCCATAGAAAGATTGAATCATGTCTAAAGGGCCCGGTTCCGGAACGCAACACCTTTCTGTGATAATATTTCCTATGCCCAAAGGTTGTCTGGAAGAGATCGTTTTTACAACGCTCTTAACGATAAGACTACCTAATACATCTTCCTGTGTAAATTGTTTTGTTGTAACTTTTATGGTGTGCAATAAGGAAATTACCATCTAACACCATTCATAGCATTTAGTATTTTCCCTACAGAAAATTCAATACATACAGAGTAGTTAGCGTTGTTGTTAATCTAAGCCTTTCGATTTTGCCCTAGTCGAGTGAAAAAACCTTTTGTCATACTCACAACCGTATTTCTCCATATGTCCAAGTACTAAAGCTTAAAATCCAGTGCATTGTTTGGCTGATATCCTGTCGAATTTCCTGGTTAGCGAAATGACCCATCCGAAATGTCAAGCCGCAAGATAACACGGTGTCAAGTGGACCGAAAAGCGATAATGGCATATTTTATGTCATTACTGGAGTACTGGACTGGGCTGGTAGGGTTAAATGGGAATATAATGTCACATGTGAACGAAAGGGATGTGTACAGAATAACGACATGAAGAGTTCTGAGTACTGTAGATTTATCTTCCTGCAATAGGTAGATGTTTGCCTCAGGAAAATGTAATGAACTTATTGACATTGTTATGGAGATAGATGAGGTCGCCACAGGCATTAGAGAAATATACAAAATAACTCTCGTTGAAAAAAAAACGAAGGGCTTGATTAATTCAAATCAAAATATACACGATTTTCCTTACTCCAAAACGGGATTTAGGAATGGGCAACAAGCGTGAGTAGCTGCGCTCTTAAACTGTAGGAATTGGAGAACTTAGGTATATAATAAAATGCAGGCAGGTACGTAGATACGCGTTTAAAACTGACCGATGGACCAATGTACCCTGTCTTATATTAAATTTAGGTTCAGATATTTTTCTATATCTGCTACGCAAACGAAAAAAGACAGACTACAAAAAATTTGAAACGTATGCGATTTGCCCAGCTATTTTTTCAATTTTTTTGCTTGTTTTCGTGTAACTTTAGTCGTCATCGAATTATATCCCTACTAAATCGTCTATGGATTCTCTCTAATTTCCTTAGCAACTGACAGCTGTTTAATCTGACGTGTTTTAAAGTAATATAGTCTGTTTCTATTTGTTTATTTGCCAGAGAAAGAGAGAGACCGAACTAAAATTTAATCTTAAGCAAAGCACATTGAAATCAAGCCCACTGTCTATTAATGACAGACGATACTGGGAATTATTAAATGTTAGGCAAATCATTCTAAAAGCAGACTATGTGGCCGAATTCAAAACTGCAGTATCACGCAGTGTGAACTGCAAAGCGATAATGACATAATTTATGCGTTCACCGACTGCGTGGGCCGATAGGGGTTAACGGCTAAATAGAGCCTGCGCCATAAAGGGTTAATTGCGTCTATTAACTTTGATTTTTGGACATGATTACAGTTGGGTATTAGTGCAGTTGAATTGGTAAATTTTAGTGAAAATAAAGATGGCGCGATAGCCGAGCGGAAAAAACTTCACATCTCATACGTTAGATCGTGAGTCCGATCCCCGCCTGTACCACTGAGTTTGGTAAAAAACTCAAGTACAGTCTTTTCAAAGATATCGCTGCCTAACGGTGAAGGAAACCTGCACAATAGTTGGCTATGTGTTAAATGGAGGAGGCAGCGGCGAACCACTCCATTAATAATTGCCTAGAAAGTCGTTGTGTGTTTCATTCCACATAATGGTCACGACCTGCAGTCATAAGGTATAAGGTTGCAAAGAAGATAAAAGCAAATAATAAAACATCATGACAAAATCTATGTAATTCTTAAAATATATTAACAACAAAATTATTTATGATATTCCAACTGACACTTAAGTACTTACTAACTCACAATTCTTAACAAACCTCACTATGAATGGCGCTGTGTCCGTATTTTCAAAACAAGCCATCACGCTCGTTCGCTCTATAGACCTCAGAATACTTAACTTCTCTTAACCTTAACACTCTTCCCTAAAACAACACTCGCCACACTCTTAACAACCACACACAAGGCCACTAGTCCTAATACTACTATAGAGATTACGGTGCCGACGACGTCAAGCATCAGATATTCAGACCAGGACATAGTGGCAGCTGGAGACCGAAGGTGTTTTGCCCCCTTGTGTCGGATGACATACTCCACCCACCATATAGCTCGCTCCAGTGGAGATTGGGGCTGGTCTTGCATGATAACCTTCAGCTTTTTGATGTTTTCACGGTAGCTAAAAATGGATAAACAAGCAGACATAATTATTGAAAAAACAAAACTGAATGCAAAAATTTAAATGTTTTTGAAATGCTCTTTTCACTGGCTTTAATTTGATACCCATATTGCTATGATAATGAAAAAATATTCCCCCCCCCCCATTTATATTTTTCCATGTCCGGGCGCCTTTTTTAAAATATAGGTATATAGCCTATGTCACTACTACAATTCTGACGAATTCTCTCGAAGACCATAACCCCATATTGGCTACACATTCTCGAATGTCCGTTGTGGAGAAGCCTTAATACTGATAAGCCAGATACGTCAGTCAGTTTGGCTGGTCATTTTGGCAAAAGAGCTGGACACCCTTAATCGGCTCTTTATGGCCTCAAAAATCCTGAGAAATCACGCGCAGAAACAGAAAAGTGATAAGAACAGTCGGCAGCACGTCAGGTTATCCATGTGTACTACAAACATAGCTTCCATTGCGAAGGGAATAGAGTCGGTCTCGTGGTCAAAGTAGGATAGTCTAATGTGCGGTCGTGTGTAGGTGTGGTACCTATGTGGTTAGCTTATCGCTGTCGGTAACATTACCTAGTGAATGGACAATAAAACACGCGAAGTCCGAGTAGATAGAAAGATAGAGATTTAAATTTTAGAATCGGGAATACTAATCGCATTTTTTTTGTGTTCTTACAAATTGTCTTAAACCTGTGAGCGCCCAAATCCTCCCGCTGCTCAAAAAATGTGTGATTTAGAACTTTCCTACTGTTTTTTTTTCTCTTAATTTGGGACAACAAACAATTACATTTTAAGCTTATTATAAAACTATACTAATTAAAATTACTTAAAATGTAATCAGCACCGTTGTCCACAGATAAATTATTAAATATTATGAGTAACACAATACATACAAACGGTGGAGCGCACGAAATTTACAATTCATAACCAATTATTGGCACTCCAAAGTGCAAACGATCTCGAACTTTATTCTTAAAAATATTAGGTGAGCTGGCGAAAGGGTAAGCTCATTAGTCTATACAGAGGAAATCGTTCGCCCGCGTGCGTTTTAAAGTCTTTTGGCGCAAACAAAGTAGGTTTACGAGATTGACGAACTGTAATTATTGGTGTATGTCGCGCTAACGATATATAGGTAACACTAATACCACAGAATAAATAATATTACAAGTACAGAATGATCATTCCGCAATGTCATTTTATTAAATAGCTACTCTTTTTGCGACACACTAAAGGGCAATTCAGCGCGCCCCTAGTCACTGCATCTCTTTCCATCGCGTAACCTTTGCTCTTCTAACTGCGTTAGGGTTCACATTTTTTTAAAGGTTAGTTAATCAGAATAGTTAGTGGGGGCTGGACGCGAGAGGCGGAGGACCGTGAAAGTTGGCGCCGTCTTGGAGAGGCCTATGTCCAGCAGTGGACTGCAATAGGCTGATATGAAGATATGAAGAATCAGAATATCGGATTACTACCTATTAATACTTTTCTGACGTCCTTGGCAAGAAATTCGTAACTTAGTTGTTGTTTGCCAGGCCTGTTAATACTTGAACGATTATTAATTCTATGCAGATAGGTGAAACCTAAGTAAAGTAAGCCTATTAGATCCCACTGCTGGGAAAAGGCCTCACCTCAACTATGAGGAGGAACGAGCCATACTCCACCACGCGGGCTCAGTGCGGATTGGTGGAAGGGTGTCTGTAAGGCAAGTAAAAAACCTTACTGTCAGAAGTTATCAAGCCGCCCTAGGGCCTCTGACTAGGCTCAACTACTAATACCAACAGATATTAGCCAGGACCAACTGCTTAACGTGCCTTCCGAAGCACGGAGATGCTTGTAATGGTCGTCACTTTAATGGTCGGAATGGTCACCCATCCAATCACGACCGCGCCGTGGGTTGCTTAACTTTTAGTATCACTAGTAAAGCGCTGCCGCCACTGCGCCACAAGCACCTCTTGATCGGTGAAACCTGCTTGTTGCGGAATTAGCTTAATGCCTAAATCTGTGGCAAATTTAGGTATGAATTAAACTATATTATGGATAGCTGAAACAAAGGAAGGTACACTTTCTCACCTGTCATCATTTAACACAGTGTTGATTCCTTCAAGCAAAGACTTGGCATTCAGACTTAAAGCATCCAATCTGATGCCGATCCCAAGCTCTGTGAACTTGTGAACATTGTAGTACTGGTCTCCCAACATCGGGATTCCCACTAGTGGGACCCCAGCGTCGATGGCCTCATCAGTTGATTGCAGACCACCTTGGGTCACGAAGAGTTTCACTTTCGGGTGGACTGGAAGCAAGTTTGCCTGTGAGTTTTCTGCTTAGTATAGTGTTCTTTCATCAATCTGTCTCGCCATAGGTTAAAGCTTTGGCGATTACGTGATCAACTGGCTCTTACACCTGTTGTCAAGGTGTCGCCATCTCCGAGGCCTCGGGTTCGGTCCCTGGTTGAGTATTAACTTATTAACTATTAACATGGAAATCAATATTTTCAGTATATTGCATCGGATCATCGATATAAAATGGTTTTGTTTCTATGGGTTGTATGGGCGATCCCGTGTTAGTCCCGAGTTCACCAAGTCTTAAACAGCCAGTAAACCTCATTTGACGGTTAATTTGACAGAATTCCCTTACAAAATATGTCTTTTAATTATAAGTTACCTTAAAGCTAGCTCTTGATCTTCTTCTTAGCCCGAGAGCGAAGATGAGGTCTACGATGGAGCGAGCTTGCTCAGGAGAAGCCTATATATATCACACGCACCTTGAGTTTCGGGATGTACGCACTCGCAAAAACAGACGCAGGCAGTGCATTCCACTACTTGGCTGTGCACATTAATAATAATGATGAAAAGCGAAATCGAGAGAAATAATAATAAATAATGCTAAACCGGCTGTTTAAAAATTAAATATGTCTTGGTGAACTTGACCCTTAATGGATACTTCAAGTGGCTTTATTGTTGCTATCACGAAACTTGGCAAAGGTAGTTATTCGAAGGATGGCGTTTCCGAAGATAGAACCAATTTGGTCTGCCGGGTGACAGTGGTTGCCTTTCAAAGTTATGCCACCAAACCACGGCAAAAATTGAATCACTACATAAATATAGAACAGAGAAAAGAATTCGCAAGTGGAAAATTAGCTATCCTTATCACTAAATTCACTTACGTAGGCGTTTAGTGATTAAGATACAATTACCTTATTAAATACACGAAATGTCAAAGTACTGCATTCATTATTAATACTTATCAGTGTTATCTTAATACTCGAAGATAGTGTATACGAAAGGGCATCACTCGCAGACGGGACGGATGAAAATCATGGTCGAGTTGAAAATGTGACATGTATTAACTCAGTGGTATAATATTATAACCGAATTTCTGGTAATAGTTCCGCAAGAGATATATATTACTGCTATTGCAGTAATATATATCTCTTATATATAAGCATATATTTATGCTTAATATACAGGTGGTATCGCTGTTCCTTCACTCTCTTGAAGTTCTGTGAGATGGCAGCCCGACATGACCGGAGAGGATGCCTATGACCAACGACTTAACGTGCTTTCAGAGGCACCACGAGAGGGTTGTTGTAACACCAGCAATTTGCTGTATATCTTTAAAAAAACTAAAAATAATTAGCTCACCAAGCAGATCTCTTTGTGGAAACCACTCCTGAATTTTCACATTCTTCGGAACGTTTTGGACTCCCGAATCAAATTTCCACAAAATGTCATATGGTAACGCTTCGAAAGCAACCAAAAATGATTTAAGCAGTTCTGGATCCATTAACGCAGATATAACAGTAGTCCCCAAACTGACGTAAATGACGCCGTTTTTGGAGTTGTCCAAGTAGGTCTTTAAATCCTGGAATAAATGATATATCTATTTAATGAAAATGCATCGCTAAATGTGTTACTAGGCGCAAAACCTCTGAACGGCTGGGCCAGTTCGGTTTTGTTTATTTGAATATTCGATGAAGTCTGAGAACAGTTTTTATAAAGAGAAGAAATATAGATGTTGCAAGTAAAAATAAAAATCTGTTTTGAGGCGGTACGAAGTTGGCCGAGTTTGGTAAGGTATAATACAAAATGTGGATGGAGGTGTCATGAAAAATGTACATAAACGATTCCTTTTAACGATTATCCCTTGTAGTCACTTAAGATTTCAGTATAGAATACTATAGATACCTAATTATTAATGGTAGCTTGCATGAAGGAAATAAATAAAAGCTGCCCAGTTGCACAATTTAACTAAATCCTGTTCTTGAGATATCATAACAGCATTTTTCAAAAAATATTTGGATTTAGACATGACAAACTTAGAATAGATTCATAAGTAGGTACAACTGATATCACAAATATAACATGTTAACTACATTATATATTTAAAAGATAGGTCATCGTACTAACCTTTGGCAATTCTTTTACTGGTTCCATATGTAGAGGTCCTACATACACAACATTTGGGGGCACAGGTCGATTGTTACAATATATTGGATGAGAATTGACCATCAACAAATCAATATTCTTCTTTAATTCATCTACAGTTGGTGTATAAGGACCATAATGTTCTTTGAGAGCTTTACTTTCGAATTCTTCAGTCCGTTTGTTGATTTTATATAAATCGTATTCGTATTTGATTTCTCTTATTTTATCAAAAACACTTAAATCGCTAAATTTGTCTCTGTAAATTGTCGGATATATCAATGGATGCCTTGACACAGCACCTGTGACTTCATATGACTCGGCAAATCCGTGCAACGATGAAACCCATATTGTAGGCGCTTTGAATATTTCCGTAACAATAAGAGGATATGCATTGTATGCCTCTAAGAGAATCAAGTCGAAATGTTGCGTTTTATCCGTAGTAAGCTTCTTAACGTCTGGATGCTCCATAACATCGATAAGCAAATCCAGCATGCCTTTATAAGCCTGGTCATCAATTAACGCTTCAGGCCCAACTACGACTCCACGTTTCATCTTACTGAGTCCGTCTGTGAAAAATTCTCTTAACCTAGCAAAGCCGAAGCTTATATCTATTTCGGTTACATTAACAGGCCTATCCTTTGGGGGAGTTGGCATTGGCGTGATAATAACCAGTTCATGTCCACGTTTTGCTAATTCCAAGGTAAATTTTTTGAACACCACCGAATGACTCACTGCAGGGACTGGAAACAATCCCAATATCCGCGCGGAATGCACTATTGGCAAAATAATAAGACACAACACTGCTAGGCACTTCATTTTCTTAGACACAAAAGGCCTAATTTGTTTAATTCACTGATTTATAAGGATTGTGATAGTGCTAACATTATCTGGCGATATCGTTTTTGGTGATTAAGTCTTGATTTGAAAGAGTAATTTACGTAATGCGTGATTGATACGCTTACGGCTGCGTGTTCATTAGATGGTATTTGTCTATCGCGGATTATTGCCGACCATGTACTTTATTAGACAGTATTATTTCACACGTCGAACACAACGTCATTTTCAATGGACTTTAAAAAAGGAGGAGGTTGCGTCTCAAAACAATTTGACTGTATCTTTCGTTGTACATTTGTGCATCTTTTTGTGAGCATTTATTTTTCTTCTTTAGGCTAACCGTGAGGAGCTTGTGGCGCAGTTTTTTATTTTCCTTGCTGTCTTGGTAATTTTGTTCTGTGTTTGTTTGTGATGTCTCAAATTAATAAATAATATACTTCTTTCTCTCTTTTCCTTCTTTCTTCAGTGGCGGTAGCGCTTTGGTAGTGAAACAAAAGTTAAACAACCAACGGCGCGGTCGTGATTGGATTGGTGACCATTCCGATAATTTAAGTGACGTCCTTGTCAAGCATCTCCATGCTTCGAAAGGCACGTTAAGCAGTTAAGGTCTCAGCTAATATCTGTTGATATTAGTCGTTAAGCTTAGTCTTAGCCTGCTTGATAGCATGACAGTAAGGTTTGTCATTTGCTTTACAGACACCTCTCCACTAATCCGCACTGAGCCCTTGTGGTAGGATTTGGCTCTTACCTCCTCATAGTTGAGGTGAGGCCTTTGCCCAGCAGTGCGGTCTATAGAGGCTATCTTTACTTTAGGCCAACCATACGCCTAAATGTATTCCTTGTTGTTCAGTTATCTTAATACAGAGGATACCACCGAACCTTGCCTTTCGTCGTCTAGCTACGTCCTTTTGATGTTGTTTAATTGAGTTGTATGTATTCTTATTAGTACTATCAAATAAAGTAGGTAGTATCGTAACCAAGCGTTACTTTTAAGAATCCCCACGCAAATCGCATCAAAAACACATGTCATGCACACCTTGTCAATACTTACGTGTTTACCGCATGAAAAGAGTATTAATAGTATTAGGTAATTTTGCTGATAAAAACCTTTGCGTAGTAAAAGATAAGATTAAGTTGAAGTGAGTTAGGTCGCGTTTAATCGTTTCAAGATTACTTTTCAGTAGGCAGTCAGGTCAGGAGCCATTTTTTGTAAAAAAAAGGTCTAGGATGAAGAAAGGACTTAATTGCAGTTACTTTTATTCATCGTATACTGTTTTAAACTTTCATGGTCATTATCATTAAAACAGTTATTTACGGGATTGCTACCATGTACCTTTTTTTATTTTAGAGTTTACGATATTTCGGCACTGTTGCAAGCGCCATGATCACGGAATAACACAGCGCCATGATCACGGAATAACCGGAGTTATTCCGTGATCATGGCGCTTGCAACAGCGTCGTAATATTAAGGGACATGGTAAAGGTACATGGCAGCAATCCCGTAAATAACTATCTTAATCATCGTATTTTTTTAAATAACATATACTATTAAATATTAGAAATACGTTTTCAATCTCCTCTTACGCTGATGTTACTGACCACTACCACTGCACTGTGGCACGCGGTAGTTCGCTACTGCAGATATAGATGGCGGGTCGCAAGCACACGTAACTGATTACAGGAAAAACTGGCCAAGAGCGAGTCGGACTCGCGCACGAAGGGTTCCGTACCATTAACTTACAATATTAGACAGTCTAAGCAAAAAAACACGTTTGTATGGGAGCCCCCTTAAATATTAATTTTTAATTATTTATTTTTAAAGTAAAAATGTTATTCTGTGAATATTTAAAGCGTCTTATTGTTGCTGTTTCGACTCCTATAATTATGCGTCGCCGCATTCCCTCTATAGTAAAACGTTGCTCTTGCTTCTTGGCAGGAGTATTCATTTCTAGTTTGATTTTCTGCATGTCATTAAACACTTAGTTATTGTCAATAAGATTTGATTCTTTGCAAACTCAGATTGAGGTTTTGAATGCTGATCAGTTGCAAACCGAAATTGATGAGCGGGATAGCATCGAGAATGATTTTGTAATCAATATTGCTGCTTGTAAGAAATTACTAGATGATCATAATTGCGAGGCTCAGCAAAGACGTGAGTCAGTAATGTTTCATGATACTAGTTCTCAATGTTTACCCGTTAGTAAAGACTCTAATGAAATAGGATTTAAATTACCGCAAATTCAAATATCCAAATTCGATGGAACTTATTTCCGCTGGTTGGAATTCCACGATACATTCGAAACTCTTATAAATAATAATAACAAAATATCAGATATTCATAAATTTCATTATCTTGTTTCCTACTTGGAAGGGGAAGCAGCCAGAATTATTTCTAACCTTGAAATTTCATCAGCTAACTACACACAGGCTTGGCAGCTTCTCTGCGAGCGTTATAACAATAAGCGTCTTTTGACAAATTATCATTTAAATTTGTTACTAAATAACATACATCCACTGACACGTGAGTCTGAAAAATCATTGCGTTTCATGGTTGATCACATGACAAAAAATTTACGCGCGTTGTCCAGCTTAGGCCAGCCTACTGATAAGTGGGACATGTTGCTTATTTTTATGTTTTCATCAAAATTAGATAATCAAACCTTATCTAAATGGGAGGAGTACCGTAACAGGCTCGAAGGTATGCCTACACTAAGTCAATTTCATAAGTTTTTGATTGATCGCGCAGATGTTTTAGAAGCTATAAATAGAAACAAATCTTACGATAATACCAATCATAATAGGAATGCGCCCTCAACGTCGCGTAGTTATGACTCATCGCGTTGCAATAATAAAGGTGCAACGCACACTAAGGCATTTTCTGCTACTGTAAATAAACAGGAACCGCATAACTTTGTGTGTACCATATGCGGCGGCAATCATAGAATTTATGACTGTACTACTTTTAAAGCGAAAGGCGTTCATGAAAAATTAAACGATGTCAAAAAATACAAACTATGTTCTAATTGCTTAAGGCAAGGTCATACATTAAATGATTGTCGCGTGGGACCATGTCGTGAGTGCAAACAAAGACATAATACGCTACTTCATGCTCCTTCAACAGCATCATCAAATATTTCAATTGATTCGTCAGATTCTACAACTATATCAAATCATTCTATACAAAATCAACAAGTAATTTTATCTACAGCATTGATCGATGTTTGCAATCCCTTCACAAACCAGTCAATAAGAGTTCGTGCATTGTTGGATTGTGGAAGCCAATCATCCTTCATGACTAAATCATTACAAACTAAACTAAATCTAAAATCAAATCGTTTAGACAATCTAAAGGTGATAGGAATAGGTAACAACTGTTCTACTAATCAGCCTGTCGAAACGTGTTCAGCAAAGTTAAAATCACTAAATTCATCATTAAGTGTACAGTTATCGTGCCTTGTATTGGACGAACTGATCACTGAGCTACCAAAAGCTCCTATTGACATTAAATCTCTAAATTTACCATTATCCGTTACTTTGGCCGATCCCTCATTTCACCAACCATCTAAAATTGATGTCTTAATTGGTGCAGACATATTTTGGGACATTCTTGTGAACGAACAACGTTCACTAGGCTCCCAAGGTCCTAAACTACACAATTCTAAATTAGGGTGGTTAATTTCTGGTCCTATATACACAGAAAAATGTAATCAAAATAATTCACTACAATGCAATCATGCCTCTATTTCACAAACTGCAAACAATGAAGTTGACAAAAGCTTCCTATATTTTGGAATCTTGAAGAAGTTCCCCAAAAACAAGTCTTAAGCAAAACCGACGAATTTTGCGAAAACCATTTTTTACTAAATACAGTAAGACTGAACCTGCCATTGTTTAAATGGCAGGTTCAGTGCGCGCTTACCCTTAAGGGACACAACTGACTGCTTAGGCGACACTTACGCACTTGCAAAAAAGCGATTAATTTTATTAGAAAAACGATTTAAAAGAAATCCAAAGCTAAAGTCTGAATATTGTAACTTCATAGATGAATACAAAAACTTAGGACATCTTACCGAAATACACAACAAGCCTGACCTTTGTTACTTTCTTTGTCATCATGCTGTTTTTTAAGGAAACAAGTGAATCAACGAAACTTAGAGTAGTGTTCGATGGTTCAGCCCCATCGACATCAGGTTATTCATTGAATGATATATTGTTGTCAGGTCCTAATGTACAAGATTCGCTATTTTCCATTTTAATCAGGGCAAGACAATATAAATACCTATTAACCGGTGACATCGAAAAGATGTACCGACAAGTTGAGGTCTCCGAATCTGATCGCAATCTACAACTAATATTATGGCGGGAAAATGAATTTCAGCCCATCAAAATATTACAACTAAATACACTAACGTATGGCACAGCCAGTGCTAGTTATCTAAGTACTCGATGTATTAATCAATTAGGAGACGAGTGTGATGATGAACAAATTAAGCAAATAATAAAAAAATATTTTTACGTTGATGATCTAATTACAGGCTGTGATCAGGAAAGTCAATTACGCTATTTACAGCATTCTATTTCCAAGGTCTTAAGTTCAGGATGCTTTAATTTGCGCAAGTACAAAAGTAACTCACCTGTCATTTTTCATAATTCCGAGTTAAAAGACTTAGACAATAATTTAATATTCAGTGAATCAACAAGTACACTTGGTCTGGGATGGGATCCACTCACAGATACCTTGCATTTTCCGACAAAATTAAGCTCACAAGATAATAACAGTAAGCCCATCACTAAACGATCAATAATGTCTGAATCTTTCAAAATATTTGACCCCTTAGGTCTATTGAGCCCTGTTATAATACAACCTAAAATATTATTACAAAAAATGTGGCTACAAAAACTAGACTGGGACTAACCAGTGCCACAAGATATTTTTGATAACTGGAACGTAATTAAAAACAATTTGCAATATTTAGAAACGTTACGAGTTCCACGATTAGTCTTGTGTGCCGATCCAGTAGGCATAGAACTGCATTCATTTAGTGACGCATCACAGCATGCCTACGGCGCGTGCATTTATCTGCGATCGATAAATGCGACAGGCAGGCAAGACATGTTAGCGTTATGTTGTTATGTTCAAAGTCCAAAGTCGCTCCGGTGAAACCTACAACAATGCCGCGTCTCGAACTTTTAGGTGCATTGCTTGCCGCTAGATTGTGCAGGTCAGTTACAGATGCATTACGATATACACCGACGCGCATTATTCATTGGTGCGACTCAAGTATTGTCTTGGCTTGGTTACGGAATGATCTTAGGCAATTAAAAGCTTTCGTAGCAAATCGAATAAGCGAAATTTCTGAATTAACTAAAAATTCATCTTGGCGATATGTACCTACTACACAAAATCCTGCCGATTTGATATCGCGTGGCGTAAATGCAAACCATTTAATACCTATGAGTTTATGGTGGCAAGGTCCGGAATTTCTTATAAAAAATCCGTCCGATTGGCCTGTACTAAAACAGGACCCAAATCCACAAACCATACCTGAAATTAAATCAAATACAGCTTCCATTGTAGAATCAATAATCGATTTTGATAAATACTTCAGTTTTAATAAATTATCACGAACATTTGCTTACATAAAAAGATTCATTAACAACTTAAAAAACCCAAAAAATAGACAATTAAATTCCTTAACTACCGACGAATTAAACAGTGCATTTCATGGTTTATGTGCCATTGCACAGCGTCAATCGTTCACCACAGAATTTGATCAACTATCAAAAAACAAATCACTAAAACCTAAATCTAAAATATTGTCATTATCTCCATTCTTTGACCAACATAAAAATCTCATTCTGGTGGGCGGGAGGATTGATGCTGCCGCGTATAGCTTTGAAAGAAACACCCCCATCTTACTGCACGCGTCTCACCGTTTCACAAAATTATTTTTTGAACGAGAGCATGTCCGCAATATGCATGCGGGTCCTTCCCTATTATTAGCTACTATCAGAGAAACGGTATGGCCGGTAAACGGTAGACGACTTGCTAGGCGTGTTGCCAATAGCTGTGTGCGCTGCAGGCGCATAGTAGGTAAAACTTTATGCCCAAAAATGGGTAACCTGCCAGCCCAGAGAATAACACCTGATTATCCATTTATGTCGGTAGGTCTGGACTATGCTGGACCATTTCAAATACTAAATAGAAAAGGGCGAGGCAGTCGATTAATAAAATGCTATCTATGTTTATTTGTTTGTTTACGCTATAAATGTGTGCATTTAGAAGCGGTCAGTGATTTATCAAAAGATGCGTTTCTAATGTCACTTCGAAGATTTATCGCGCGTAGAGGCAAGCCAGTAGAAATATTTTCCGATAACGGGCGTAACTTTGTTGCTTCAAATAAAGAAATAAATCAATTTTTGAAACATAATCAAAACCGTCTTTGTGATTTTGCAAATCAAGAAGGCATTAAGTTTAAATTTATTCCAAGTTACGCTCCTCATTTCGGTGGTATATGGGAGGCTGGAGTGAAATCCGCTAAATTCCATACTAAAAGAGTTATGGGCAACAGCCACCTAACATTCGAAGAGATTTCCACTCTGTTTGTACAAGTCGAGGCCATCTTAAATAGTCGACCCTTGTACCCACTATCTTCCTCTCCCAATGACTTCCTCCCTCTTTCCCCAGGGCACTTTCTGATTGGAAGACCGATGACTTCGATTGCATCACCTGACCTACCAAGCTTGAACGAGACCAGCCTTCGTCGGTATGAACGTCTTGAGAGACTACGCCAGCATTTTTGGGACAGATGGCAGAGAGAATACATTGGAGAATTGCAACAGAGGACGAAATGGAAAGAAAATACAGATAAACTAAACGTTGATGACATGGTGCTCATACATGAAGACCATGTTCCACCATTGAACTGGAGACTAGGAAGAGTCGCTCGTCTATGTCCTGGAACGGATGGGATTTCGCGGGTCGCTGACATTAACACTATCCGTGGATGCATCAGAAGACCACTCACTCGTCTGTGAGTGCCCCCCCCCCCCCCCCGCCCTCCTGTAAAAAATCCACTATCACGGTTCATGAGATACAGCCTGGTGACAGACAGACAGACAAACAGACAGACTGACAGCGGAGGCTTAGGCTAAAAACTATGTATTTCTTATGATATTATATTTTTACAAACCAGAAGGGAGGTAAAATTTAATATATAACAACCAATTTACATATTGAGATTTAATCACGAAAATAATCAATATAACCACAGTATAAATAATAGTACAAACAAGTACAGAAGGACCACACCGGAAAGTTTTAATAACTTAACCACGACAAGAAATAGGGACAAACTTGAATTAATTAACACACGCACCGGTTACGGAAGAAGGACGATATTATTCGAGGGAGCACAGCTGTACAATTAATTGCCAAACTATGTAAAGGATTCTGATAGTCTATGTAGAAAAAAAGACTGGAAAAACATGTCCAGAAATAATTGTACGTGCACAGAGGCAAAATGTTAATTAAGAATAGTTTTCTTTTAAACTGTTTTTAAGTTCTTTATGAGAAATAAATATCTTTAAACCTAACCACAATAATTGTGGTGTGTCACGCATATATAATAGAGGACTGTGTGCAAACCAAAAAATGATAGAAAACCGCAAATCGATGCACAGGATTGAAATTCGGTACACAGGTACTTTTAGTCAATAAATTGACCGTAGTTCTTAAAAATATTCCCATGAATGCAGTAATGACGCTATAATTTTTTTGTATGGGATCTGATCGGATCTTTTTATTTAGACATCTTTCGTGTCTGGTATCAAATGAAAGGGCTGTACAAGCCGGTTCTAAAAATATAATGCAATATTACGTTTAGGCCATATTTCTTTCTAAAAATAAATGAAACTCTTCGATGTAGGCTTAATCACAGAATAAGTACTAGTACTTCGTACAGAAGTATGACTTAGCAATTGTATTCAAAGAAATGTCTACTTAATGTCGTCACAATATGGCGTAATTTAGTTCGCCTCAGAGTCAAGCACATTTTCGTGTAGACACCTACAAAAATCCATTGCAAGATATTTTCATACTTATTGCTCTGGAATATGATTCATAATACACTAAACCTATTCAGTGACGTATTATCACGCGACGCGATAGGGTTGACTGCTACGAGAAGCTTCTAACGCCACCTAGCGCCTCTTTAAAGTACTTTATTTATTCTCGTCCAGCCAGCAACGTAGCCGCGCGGCCGCCGGTAAATAAAACGCGCGAGCGTGTCGCTGGCAGGTAGCGACACGAAACTTGTTTTACCTAAGTAAGGGTCGCCGCGCGTAGGTACGTTTTTGCTACCTACGCGGGGAGATACACAGGCCTGGCTTAATATTCTTTAATAAAACATACGATAAATGTTTCCTAATATAATAACCTTTTTAATAAAAAATAATGTTTCTAATAAAAGTCTTGTCTCCTAATTTATGACACTTTTACTAGAGTCATTTTATTTAGTTTTAATATATATAAGTATGTCTATCCGTTATCCTAGTCACCATAGCACAAGCTCACGCTTAGTTTGGGGCTAGGTAATTGGTGTGTTTGTTGAAACAATTTATTTATTTATTTATTAATAATTGTTACATTAAAAATATATTTTTGAAGATTATAAATTGCATGTAATTAGTTTTAGTCAAATTAATATTTAGTTTATGTAAGTCAAGCCATTCAATAATATCAAATAATAGTTTGATTTATCTCAGCCTTATACCTCGTCAAGAGATAAGTTTATCTACCGATAAAGGTACCTATAGTAGTAGGGTTATAAACAAATGTAAGTTATCACTGTATATTTACAAGGTTTTCTCTACAAACAATTAAACTAAATACACTAGTAAACTAACCTAAAACTTAAAAATAAAAAATCAATACATATTTCATTTCACTGGTCAATACAATAGAACATCATATGCAAATAATATGGGTTTATGTCGAGTTACATGTATGATGTCATTTATAATAATTATGGACAGGAGTGGCCCAAGGATACTTCCTTGTGGAACACCACATCTATTACAGACTAGCTGTTGCCCGCGACTTCGTACGCGTGGACTCGATGATACAAAATACTTATTTTATACTTTCGTCGCCATCCAGCTATTATCATCTCTTAGTCTACCATGTCGTAAGGAGAAGAGAGAAATGAAAAATCAAGGTCCATAGGCACTCTTTTTTATAAGATAGGTTACTATTACCTGGCCATCCTCCTCTGGTAAGAAAATTAGGCATGGCAGTGACACCGACTCCAAAACTAAATTTTGTCGTACATATCTTTCATAGTAAAAGTGTAAAGATCATTTTTTTAACTTTTACTTTACTTTATTGAAGGCAGTTTTATTCGTTTGTAAAAAAAAGGTAACTTTAGTTTTCAGTGTTCAGAAAAAAGTCAGACTCAAACCTCCCTACCACAATATATGAATGCGGTTTATTTATTATGTCCCTAGCCTACTCAAAGGTCGGTTTGTAAGTTACTACTTTTGTAAAGTTATTATTGTTATTAGGAGCCTGTCGTGTCCCACTGCAGGGAAAAGGCCTCCCTACCCTTTCCTTAGTGATAAGTAGTGTATAAAATAGTGCCAATTGACTTTGATCTTTTATTAATATTACAGTTATTCAACAAAATTTCGACAAACTGTCTGTGGTGAAAGTATCCACGAACTAAATAACGTTAAGGTCAGCACCATGAAATTATGACTCCTTAACGTAAACGCTTAAATACCTAAATTATTGCTGTAGCATATATGGTACACATGCCTATAAAATCTGAAGGATTCTCTCGATTTCTCCAGGTTTCCGTTACCAGATCGTTACTTGGAGACAGTAGAATTACCTTGGGATTTTGAAAATCAGTCTAAAGTAATTTAGCATATCAATTGCTCCAGACCTTCAATTTGTGTAAGTTAAATTATTGTTTTTAAGTGATAAGCAATCACTTTGCAATCTAAATATATTATTGCACTTGAAAAAATTCCCGCCTCTGGCGGTCATTTTTTCAAAAGTATTTCTCTAAAGAGCTCACCTAGCAAATCTCTTTGTGGGAACCATTTCTGAATTTTCACATTCTTCAGAACGTTTTGAACTCCCGAATCGAATTGCCACAAGATGTCATAGGGTAAGTAATGCTTCGAAAGCAACTAAAAATGATTTAACCAGTTCTGGGTCCATTAACGCAAATACAACAGTAGTTCCCAAACTGACGTAAATGACGCCTTTTTTGGAGTTGTCCAAGTAGGTCTTTAAATCCTGAAATGAGTGATGAATAAATATATGTGTTACACTCAAAGATCGAAAACGCTCATTGAGCGGAAAAATAGCTCACAACGCGTTGTGGTCAAAGTAAAACATCCACATAGCGAAATTCGTGTTATGGATGTAATGAAAACGCGCACAATCAAAGAAAGACCAAATAACGAAATTCGTGTCGTGGCTTAAGTACATGGTATTAGATCTCAACGCGTTGTGGCAATGAAGAAAAGCCATGACGCGTTGAGATTGAATAGCATGTAAGCCACGACACGAATTTCGCTATTTGGTCTTTATTTGATTGCCACAACGCGTCGTGCGCGTTTTCATTAGAGCCATAACAGGAATTTCGTTATAATGTGGATGTTTTACTGTGACCACAACGCGTTGTGAGCTATTTTCCCGCTCAATGAGCGTTTTTGATCTTTGAGCGTAACATATGCAAATGAATCGCTAAATGCGTACTTAGCGCAAAACTCCCGCCGAACGGCTGGGCCAATACGGCTTTTTTTATAAAGTGAAAAAGGCTAAGTTTCGAGTAAAAACTAGAAACCTGTTTTAAAGCAGTATAAAGTTCGCCGAGATAGCTAGTTAGGCATACTGTAAAAAATGCTTTGATGATTCCTTTAGGGACTGTCCCTTATTGCTGCCTGTTGATTAGTATTCTTGTATGTAAAAGGACAGAAGCTGTCCGTCCAGTTGTACAAATTACCTCATGTTATTCTTGAGAACTCGTATCATAAAAGCATTGCGCGATAATTAATGTGGATTTTGAGATGAAAAACTTAGAATAGAGACGTGAGTGCATTTGATTCCTAAATATAAAATGATGTATTCATCTAACCTTTGGCAACACTTTAACAGGTTCCATATGTAGAGGTCCAACATACACAACATTTGGGGGCACAGGACGATTGTTACAATATATTCGATTGGAGTTGATCATAAACACATCAATATTCTTCTTTAATTCATCCACAGTTGGTGCATTAGGACCATAATGTTCTTTGAGAGCTTTACTTTCGAATTCATCCGTCCGTTTGTTGATTTTATATAAATCTTATCCGTATTTGATTTCTCTTAATTCATCAAAAACACTCAAACCGCTAAATTTGTCTCTGTAAATTATCGGATAATATATCAATGGATGTCTTGACACAGCATCTTTGACCTCATACGATTCGGCAAATCCGTGCAATGATGACACCCATATTGTAGGGGCCTTGAATATTTCCGTAACAATAAGAGGATATGCATTGACCGTCTCTAAGAGAATCAAATCGAAATGTTGCTTTTTATCCGTAGTAATCTTCTTAAACTCTGGATGCTCCATAATATTTATAAGCAATTTCAGCATGTCTTTATAAGCCTGGTCATCAATTAACACTTCAGGCCCAACTACGACTTCACGTTTCATCTTACTGAGTCCATCTGTGAAAAAATCTCTTAACCTAGCAAAGCCGAAGCTTATATCTATTTCGGTTACATTAACAGGCCTATCCTTTGGGGGAGTTGGCATTGGCGTGATAATAACCAGTTCATGTCCACGTTTTGCTAATTCGAAGGTCAATTTTTTGAACACCAATGAATGGCTCACTTCAGGTACTGGAAACAATCCCAATATCCGCGCGGAATGCACTATTGGCAAAATAATCAGACACAACACAACTAGGCACTTCATTTTGTTAAACACGAAAAGCTAATTTTGTTTCATTCACTGATTTATAAGTATTGTGATAATGCTAATATTATCTGGCGATATCGTTTTCGGTGGTATTTTTAGATAAGATTGGGTATTTATCTATAACAGATTGCCAATCATACTTATATATAAACTTAACTCATAACCCATGCAGGGCGTCTCTCGGCATATGTATAATATTATCTTAAATATTGCAGACAGACAACTTTACTGAAAGGAGACTTCATTTCGATTTGAAAAACAATTTTAATGCATTTTAAGATTTTTTAATAATTGCCTGTCAGCAGGTAATCGAACCCGCCTAATGGATTTTCTACTAGATAGCAAAAGAGTTTGGTCCAATAAAATCAAGAATTGAATAAAAATATGAAATAAAATGAAGTGCTTCCAGAATACCTATACAATTCAAAATTAATAAGAATTTTATGATTGAAAATACAACTAAAGCACCTATCATATAAATAATATTATAACATGAAAAATACAAGAATCAACTAGAAAATAACACTGATATCAATTGAAACTAGAAATTATAAAACAATAATTCGCTTCCACTGCAATACGGACAAGGTAAAAGTGGCTTTATTATCAAAACCTTCGGCAGGGATCGGAAAACCAATTCATAACGGTTAAGAAAATACATTAAACCATTATACATATAAACATATTATAATGATTGCGGCTTAGATCTTCCTAGCGTTACGGTTAAGTTTTAAAATCAGTTCGGATGTGCCCATAATATTTCGAGTTCTCTTCAATTATTTAGGAAACCGTCATAAGATCCTTAATTGGTGATGGTGACAGCGGGAGTAATTGATTCCAATGAAAGATTTAATTTAAGTTCAGTCGAAAAGAGACGGACTTTATGAATTTAGAAACGTCTGACTAAACAGCTGTCAATTGCTAAGGAATCGAGCCCGTTGCCACGGATTGTCCCAAAAAGGGGTGGCGTGCCTTTTTCTGCAGAAGTAGGTTTGCCTACAAAAAAGTGCCATTATTCTAAGTTATCTGAGACTTTTACTGGAGCTATTTTATTGTTATTTAAAAAGTATAACTAAGCTATTTCTCAGTGACAATAGCTATTTCTAGTTTGGAATGACTATGCTTCTACTAGTGAAAGAATTATCGAAATCCAATCGTCAGTGGTTACAGAGATCATTATTCTACTAACTTATCGGTCGTTAAATTAGTGTCGCGGTCTCAATAAATATAACCCCTTTCTTCATAAAGCTGTTAAGATTTCGGTTACACCAAATTAATAGACTTATCGAAATGATTAAACGCCTTACCACACTATAATAACCTCTCGAACTTGCTCCGAATTATTGAATGCTAGCCGTAATAAATTTTCCTGTAATCTAGTTTCCACTTCGATTGATTCGTACGCAACCCTGGCAGGATTGTGGTTGACCCCGACCGTTTGTGGCAAACTAAGGAAGTCTACGACTCATATCTATTTATTTATTTGCAAGTACACAGGTTGTATACCTAACTTAAAAAGTAACACTACTTGTGCACACCCGATACTTAGGGCACAGCAACAAACATATAATTTTAGTAGGTATAGGTCTACATTTTAGAGTAAATTACTATGATTTATTCTCGAATGGAGACCACGTCTCGGGAAACGTAGTGTTGGACGCCCCCCTGCTAGATGGACCGATGACCTGAGGAAGGTGGCCGGTGGTGGCTGGATGCGAGAAGCGGAGGACCGTGAAAGTTGGCGCCGACTTGGAGAGGCCTATGTCCAGCAGTGGACTGCAACAGGCTGATATGATGATGACTATGTTTTATAATATATTAGAATGAAGTCCATAGGCTACATTTAATTTTTAAGTTGAATATACAACTTGATATTCTGTAAATATTTCAAGCGTCTACCTATTGCCGTTATAATAGCGAGCAAAAAACGCAAAAAAATCACGTTCGTTGTATGGGAGCCCCCCTTAAATATTTATTTTATTCTGTTTTTAGTATTTGCTGTTATAGCGGCAACAGAAATACATCATCTGTAAAAATTTTAACTGCCTAGTTATTATGGTACATGAAATACAGCCTGGTGACAGACAGACAGACAGCGGAGGCTTAGGAATAGGGTCCCGTTTTTACCCTTCGGGTACGGAACCCTAATAAGTAACTACGTACACTTTCGGCATTTAGTTATTTAAACTTAATTAGGGATTAACTGTCAGTTAAAAGTTTTAGATTTATTTTATGTCGATAGATGTCGCTATTCATTCAATATAGGTACATATTGCTTCGAAACCATTGAGTTTAAAACAAAATATTAAAATATTACGTGTACAGACATGTAGTGGAAGTACTTACGTCAAAAGTTAGCGAGATTGTACCTAGTAAAAAGTAAAATAAAATTAAAAACTAAGTTGTTAAAAAAATTAACTGTCAGCACAGAATAAGTACTATTACTTCGTACAGATGTATGACTTAGAAATTGTATTCAAAGAAATGTCTACTCAATGTCGTCAACAATATGGCGTAATTTAGTTCGCCTCCGAGTCAAGCACATTTTTGTGTAGACACCTACAAAAATCCATTGCAAGATAATTTCATACTTATTGCTCTGGAATATGATTCATAATACACTAAACCTATTCAGTGACGTAATATCACGCGACACGATAGGGTTGACTGCTACGAGAAGCTAACGCCATCTAGCGCCTCTTTCTAGTACTTTATTCATTCTCGTCAGCCAGCAACGTAGCGCGCGGCCGCCGGTGAATAAAACGCGCGAGCGTGTCGCTGGCCGGTAGCGACACCCAACTTGTTTTAGCCCCTAAGTAAGGGTCGCCGCGCGTAGGTACGTTTTTGCTACCTACGCGGGGAGATACACAGGCCTGCTGTCAGTAGGTACGCGTGAATCTAAAACATGAACATTAGAACATGATCAAGCATAAACCAGCCTTTTTCTTAAATAAAATTCTACTTCACTTTATGTTGTTCAACGCCATCTATTGTATTTTTAGGTACTGATTTTTGACACTAGAGGAATAGAGACGGTCAAAGTGGGGTAGTCTGACGTGCGGGGCCGTGTGTGCCTTTAAATCCAGTGAACTTTTTTCATACAAAGCGACTTCTTAAAGCCCGACCGCATAACTTATTCTCGCCTGCAGGGTACAGGGATGGGAGGTAGACGAGAACGGGGACCATGAACGGTGCCGGTGGCGGGCACTTATGATTTTGAATTTACCCCCGCGCCCACTGGTACAGACCAGGCGAGGACTAAGTTAGGCGGTCGGTACATGTATACATTTAACAAAAAGCCTGATCTATGTATGTGTAAAAACTTTATTGGTATCTCACATTTAAATTAAACATGGCTGAGGCTTACTTTTAGGTATTAGAAGATCTCGCTTTCTTAAGAATAAGCTTATGTTAGTATAATATATTTACAGCTATAACAATAATATTTACAGCTTTATGCTTAGTAACAATAAAATAAATACACGGTTTGATTTGTAATCTAGCGTTAGTACACATGGTTATTTAAAAATAACATAATGGGGGCTACTTATTATAACAGGTCAAATTAACAGAATACAGACAGGTAAGTCCTATTTATGTACGGTAGCGGCAGCAGTACTTACCCAATTGAACTAAGAAAATGGCTTTTATTACTTAAGGAATAGAGGCGGTCTCAAGGTCAAAGGGGGGTAGTCAGATGTGCGGCCATGTATAACAGGGTCAATCAACTTTTTATTTATTTATTTATTACCTTACATTACACTATCATTACAGGTAGACTTAACCTAATTCAATAGTGTAAAAACTAATATATACTTATCCTATCTACTTATAACTTATTACATATAATGCAGTTCTTGCGAACTCACTCAGAGAACACGAAAATATGTCTACTTGTTCCGCTACCGCGTTTATAGTGCGCAAGCCTCGTGTAAGCGGCGCCCTGGCCATCAGGTTGGTGCGCGCGTATGGCAGTGCCAGCAACGCCGGCGCGCGCCGACGCCACACGTACCTATCAGGCACGTCAAACTGGATATGTCGGAGAAACTCCGCATTGTGCACTTTACCCCTCACCAACTTGTGGATATAGCACACCATGGCAAAGTCCCTCCTGACCCCAAGCTCATTGTACGCCACCATTCCCAGAACAAATAGATTAGGGTATAGTAGCGGGTAAAAAGAATAGACTCCATTAAGCCTCATGTACAAATACCTTATAAACTTGTTCTGAACTTTTTCCAGCATTAGTTTGTACTTTGTTTCTTGAGGTGCCCAAACAACCGCGTTGCACTCCAGATGACTCCTGACTAATGCATTATATAATGTGGTAATCGCTGTAATATTGGTATATCCCTGAGCTCTTTTAAGGGCACAGATGGTGAAAATTTTGATTTTAATTTTTTTTTTTAATTTTCAACATCTATATATTTTATGTAATAGAAAATTTCGTTAACTTTATAATAACATAAAGAGCAGAGCTATCTTTATTTTAACGTGTCGGTTTTTACAAAAAAATGTCAACTCCACCATTGAAATCTGTCCCCTGGACCACTAGCTCAATATAGTTTTTAATCAATGTAGACATCGATTTCAATAAAAACAAAACATTATATTTGTTGTTTATTGGAAAAATTGTTTCTTTCATATGATTTTATTAAGAAATAACTTTTATTTATGTAAAATTTTCAGTTAATTAAGTTATTATATCCCACCTCCATAGTTAAATATAGACAAAAAAGCAACTGATGCAATAAAATTCATTGTAAAATATTAATACCTTACGTATTTCAGACGGTTGTCCGATGGACCGACAATAAACACTCGACCAACACGGCTAACTGACGCCGCGTCTATTGCGAATTCAAAATGGCGGCTGGCCGTGTCCGCTTAGCGGAACGTCAGACTTGTTGCCACTTGTGTATCACGCCATCTATATTTTGAATCCGAAACAAAATTATGGTTGTCCGGGTGACTTGGAACATGTAGACGTTTATTAGGGACAAAATTAAAATCGAATAAAAAAGTGTATTTGTAAAAGTAAATAAGAATTAGACAATATTTATTAACAATATATATAAATATGAATAATTTTGTATAAGTTTTAATTAGTGTGTAATAGCTTTATTTTTCGCTATAACAAGTTTTGGTGTGCTTAATTGCTTGGGGACAAACTGTGATACTTGAGACTTTAATGTTTAGTCTTTTGGACATCCACAAAATAAAGTATAAATTGCAAAAAATATATAACTATTTTTGATTGTTAGTTAATAATTGTTAATAATAAGGACAACACATGCAAATATACTCCATATTTCATAATAGAATTTTTATTATCAACCAGGGATAGGGTAAGGTGATCGTGGGACAAATAAAAGTTGATTGACCCAACAACAAAAAACTGTCATTATAGGACAGAAATTGATGTCCGCACGTCAGACGTGAGACTACACCACTTTTGAGGCCGCCTCTTTTCCCTGCGTAATAAAAGCTGATTTTGAATTTCAAATGGGTACTAACCTGACGTGTGAACAGGCCAGCCTGTTCACTTAATAAAATTGTCTAACATTACTTCCCGAATTCCGGAAATCTGAATGTAATAAAAGTATACCACTCTTATTGTATCTAAAACTTCTCCAACGCCATCGTATTTGTAGGCGTGGCTACTAATGAAGTATAAATAAATATACTTAGTCCGACAAGTTCTTGCGCGACCCTCCCGCGCCCTGCCCTAATTGACAACATTTCAAAAGTTTTACATGCACATTTTTATTTTTTCCTTATAGTACGTCAAAAAAGTAGACGTACGTATTTTTCCGTTTTAATTTCTTTTTATTATTTTTTTGAATTAATTCGTTAAAAACTCTCCATTCTAAAAGAGCGTAAGTACAAGAGTAAGGATGTGACGACTTCACGCCTTTGCCATTTTTTAATTTAAAAAAATAACCGACGTCTGTAGTGTTGTATTTTCTATCAGTAAGATATCGATATCGACAGTAAGCACGTATATCAAAATAAGAAGAAGAAGTGAAGAAGAAAATAAATAATCTTAGTATTTTTATCCAAACACAACCTAACTAACAAAAGCTTATGTTGCAATTTCCCTTACTTAAATTTGTATGGTTTTTAAAATCAAATGAAACATCAATAATATAAATAAATGAACTTTATGATTTCGTCACCATGCTAGATAATCATTTAAATGCATGTGTATATTACTAAAACTATTGATAACTAGAGGGACTATACTTTTATAGAACAACACTACCATTATCTCTTGTCTCACTCACTCATCATAGTGTCAGTGTCAAATGTTAATGTCAAAATGACAGCTAGCTTGTATGTATGGTAAAATCCTTTTTTTGTCCCCTTGTAATGTCTTCATCATAATTCATAATAGTAACTTTTTTTTTTTTTCAAATATCTCTAAATTCATAGCGTAAAAAAATCTTTAAATATTTATAACGTGTTGAGCATCGCCAAATCTCGAAATGGTTTTTGAATTTTAGTACTATTATTAAAATGAAATGTTGTCAATTGACTGTCATAGGAAGTCTCCTTTTCAGCACCCATCTCCGCTAAAATTTAGGAGGTTTTAGACTACGCGAAATTCAGACAGTTTTATTAAGACTAAGCGTAGTGTAATACCATAAGAGTTAGCCTGTAAGTCTGTCTGCCCCATCCCGCTCTTTCACAGAATGAAAGAGCGAGATGGGGCTAAGACTGTCTGAATATCGCGTAATCTAATAACCCCTTTAGCATGCCTCGCCCCATGCACATCTTTCGCTCGCCAGTAGATTTACGAACGGACATCGAGCACGTAACCTATAGAGGTGAAGTAAGCGCGATTTTTCTCCGAAACTTGTCGACGAAAAGTGTCAATTTAAGCATATATTTTCAAATCGATATTATGAAATATGAGATATTTCGGTTGTGATCGTATATATCAATCTTTTAAACAGCACCTAAGACAGCACTTTTATTTAAAATATGCAAAAAAAAATAAGTGAATTTCTTTAACAAAATGCGTTGAAGAAAAACAGAGGCATTAATTTCCAAGGGATTTTAACGGAATTTTTCTGAAACAAAATTAATGACATTTCGCCTCTATAGCACAGAATAAGTACTAGTACTTCGTACAGAAGTTTGACTTTGCAATGAACTTTAATGAAATATCTACTCAATGTCGTCAGCGATATGGTGTAATTTAGTTCGCCTCAGAGTCAAGCACATTCTCGTTTAGACACCTACAGAAATCCATTGCAAGATAATTTTATTCTTATTACTCTGGAATATGAATCATAATACACTAAACCTATTCAGTGACGTACTATCATGCGACGCGATAGGGTTGACTGCTACAAGAAGCTACTTACGCCATCTAGCGCACATTTCTAACACTTTATTCAAGCTCATCCAGCCAGCAACGTAATTCGCAGTGCATGCCGTGCGCCGCCGGTGAATAAAACGCACGGGCGTGTCGTTGCCTGCTCGCAACACCCAACTTAAGTAGCCCCTACCAAGGGTTCGCCGCGCGTAGGTACGTTTTTGCTACCTACGCGGGGAGTTAGTTACACAGGCCTGTCTATAGGTTATGTGCTCGGTGCGAACGGACTTGTCGAAAAGTTTCTTAGACCTAAATATGCAATCCGATATCCATACAAGTTCTTAAACTGCTTTTTTTCTTTTATGGTAACTTTTAGATAGCTTTTTCCTATTATCTGTATGCCCTAAACAATTAAAGCAGACCAGTTTAGTTGATCCGTTACTACCTTTAGTACGCGCTGCACAATACAAGTGTACGAATTTAGAACAATCACGACACGTGAATGACTTAAATATTTGTGTTTTGCACACAATGCACGCAACTTGCCCGGTAGGTATTGGAGTTTGCACATTTTGATCACTTGCAGTAGCGTCTGGAACCGCATCAGTGATGTTTTCTTTAACAACAATTCGAAATTCATCACATATAGCTTTAATAAGTATGTCATTCTGTTCCTTATTTGTTGTAACAATCGCATCGTCGTAATCAACATCCTCTATAACATTCGTTTCTGGATTATCGTTATCATTCGCTTGCTGATTTTCATCTTCAACTTGCATAGCCATACTTTCGGAGTTACTTTGACCACCGACAATCAAACAGTCATCATTGCTATCTTCATCGACTAAATCGATGGTGAGCGTTTCTTTTTCTTCAGTGACTTCTTCTACTTCCTCATGCAGTGCCAATGGTTCTTCAAGGTGTTGATTGAACATACGCTGATAGGGTGTCCTATGGGTATTTGATATGAACTTGGTTTCATTATTTATTTTCATTTGCACGATATGGCATCCAATTCCCCAGTTTTTACTCCCCGTGACTGTCATCCAATTAAGAACTTCATGTACATATCTAATAAACCCAGTTGTTTTAGAAGGCCACAAGCCTTCTAGTTTAACTTCACATTTATTACCACATAATTGTTTCAAACTACTTAATACTTCGTTATAAAAATCCATTTCGAATGGATGCACCACCATTTTTTGGGGTGCGCCAAAAGACAACCATATTTTTGCAATTTCTGAAGCTACTTCGAACGATGTTCTCTCTATTATTGGCCTTAGCCATAAAAAGGAGGTGTGGTAATCCTTGTACATTAAAAGATATTGAAAATTACCATCAGCGTCTTTTTTCATGTTATGCAAATGAATCTCAACCGTTTCATTGACTTTCGAAAAATTTTTGAAAGTTTTTTTCCTCGGCTTTGATGCATCATTATTGTTTACAACTTGTTTATTATTTGGAAGTAACCTTGAAGCATAACATACATTGCAGAATTTCACAACATTATTTATATATGTACCAGGTACAGAAAAATCAACATATATTTTCGTAACCAGTGTATGCAATGGCTTTCCCTTCATGTGGTTGTAGTCTAGATGAGTTTTGACGATGGAATCGAAGTAGTCATCTAGAGACATATACTTGATGATAGGATCCGTACTTTTTTTTCTTTTCTTAATTAAATAGGATACCTCTTTATTTTTACTATCACGGTACACTTCGAAGCATTCATCATTATCATTATTGGCTGCTAAAATTTTCTTTATTGTTTCATCGTATTGTGGTCGTCTTAAGCAGTACGGACCAAAGAAGCCCGCTGCATTGAAGAATCGAGCCCTTACGCCATCATAGTCAAATGAAGGCTGAGACGGATTATTTCCCTCCATTTCGTTTTTTAGAAAAGTAGGCAAGCCACAATAATATTTCATATTTCACAGCTAAACATATTTTCGACAACGCAATGAACTATGCAAAAGGCACATGGTTGCCGTGTCATTAAACTCAGTATGTTTCATTTCTCAATCCGTTTTCGCTGTGAACAAATAAAAACAAAATTATAACAAAATTAAACCAGCAAACAATATCAACAGCGGGAAAACTGATACAAGGTTATGATTTTTAACACTAGGACCCAATTTCAAAATTCTGCGGTTTTTAGTAACGACTGCTCATTGTAGCTTAGCTATAAACTAATATGTCGCCATAAACCCAATTAATATTTAAATAAATTAACATATAGTACTTATCCTAACAAGGTTTGTTTTATCATGATAATTATGTGATTTTTACAAATACAACATTATTAATCTCATGCTAAATCTTAAACTCCTATTTAGGGTTCCTTAGCCAAATGTCTGACTGTCCATCTTTATTCTGAAACTATTAGGATTACAATCTTAAAACTTGGTAGGTAGGTATCAAGATTTTTTTTTATCAAAAAGTAGATTTAAAAAAATCTAAATTGAAAAGCAATGTTGTTAACATTGCTTTTTGATTGCTTTCGGTGTTTTTGTTGTAATTAGTCGTCGTTTGTTGGTTGCCATTTATCTATTTGGCTTGGTCGGGATATAGGTTAGTTTGTAATAATGTTACAGGAATAAAATAATATCAAGTTAAATCGCAACATCTTAAAATTAGGTACCTGCGGTATTTCCAAATGTAGTCGAATCACACAAAAAAATACCTATGAACTGTGATAATAATAACAGCAGAAGTAAAAATGCTAAGTGTCGCAACACATAACCTATACACAAGCACAACGTCAAGTTCGTCGGTACACAGTACTCCCAAGTTTGTACAGCAAACACTTACATTTAATTAAGATCACTTGGTTATTTGCCTTCAATTGTTTTGATTACAGTTTGCAATTTGCGTGGAAATAAACAAAACATACGAAATAAATATTGAATGAAAAGAACGAGAACGAAACGACATACGCTGTGTACACATGTCAGGCGAAAGAACGGAATGATTGATCGTAAATCGTAGAATGAACATGAGTCATAACCAGGATAGCACTACACAGCTTGCAACAAGTGCGAGAGAGACACGAGATAGTTCCATTCATTTATTTAAGTTCTACATCATTTTAGCAGTTTTAGGACAGTCCTCAAACATTTTTTGTTTTAAATATTGTCACAGTTTAAGCAGGTGTATTGAAGTTCACCAGTAGATAAATATTTAGGACTACTACAACAAAACACATGAACACTACTTTGACATACGCTACAGGTGTAGGCGCTAAGAATTTGCCGTTCACATACGTAACAAAATCCCTCTTCATTAGCTGGTAAAGAAATGTCATATTTTATTCGTGCCGCCGTATACCAATCATTATCCCAGTCATGTGTGTCCAAATATGTGTCAGGTTTATTACTATTGGCCTTTTCTTTTACTTTCTTTTTCCCTGTTTCGTATATGGGATCTATCTCCTCAGATTCCAAGCTCTCAGACTCAGAGTTCTTAAACACAGAATGAATAGGTGTTTCTTGCGTTGGTTCATCCGTCTTCCTCATCGAGCTTGATTGTGAACCATGAATGTCAGTTGTCTTATTGTTTAAATACCACTGGAACAGATGGCAAGCAATTCCCCAGTTTCGTTGACGCGTCTCAAACATCCAAGTGTCAAATGTAGACAAAACATCAACACTTATAGTTTTATTTTCAAATGTTTCAATATGTGGCATTTCAGAATCTGGACAAAACTTTTGCACATTTAATAAAACTTCTCTAAAAAAAGATTCTTCACATTCGTATGTTTGTAGTCTTAAAGGAGGTCCAAATCCTGCAAATATGTTTAGTATCTCAGTCGCCACTTCGAGGGCGCATTTTAATATCAAAGGTCGTAGTAAAGTAAATGACGTTTCCACGTTCACATACAAGAGTAGGAACATGAATCGACCATCTGATCCATATTGGTGGCCCATGTCAATTATTTCTACCCAGACATCGTTATTGAATTGTTTAACATTTTTAGTTTCATCCTCTCCTGGCTCAGAAACAATTATATAGTTGCTGTTCCCTATATTACTAAGTTCAGAGCAAACATTACATGCCTCCAGAATATAATCGACGTAACTCTCGTCAACGGCGTATGTTTTCAATGCAACTTCTCGAAACTTTTGAGGTTTTCCATGGCCAACTGTTAAATGAATTGTATTCAGAAAGTCAAACGAATCTTCTACTGGTATAAACTTTAAAACCGGATCATCGGGATATTTTCTCCTCTTGATCAAAAACCGGGCCCCATTGTCTTCAAAAATTTCGTATTCATGGATGTACGAAAATCGTTTTGCATCCGCACCGCTCACCGTAGCTCCGGAATCTTGAGATGACAGTTGTAGTTCGTTTAGTATGCAGCTGTATTTTTGGCGATCGAGCCTTTCACAGTTTGTATTAAGAGCTACTAATTCGAAGTAAGCCGCTTTAGAATGCCCATAGTCGAATGTTGAAGTTATTTCAGACTCACACATGATTGTTTTGTTTTGACCGAGAACTATTGAAAGAACACAGCTATTTTAGTGCCAAACAAACGTCATAAGAAAGAATGAATGAATGAACGAGTTATTCAATGACTCCTTCACTCACTGATCATGTAATCTTTTTACCTACGTTACTCGGTCGATCGTGAGCACGTGTAGCTGTCAAACAAAAACTCGCACTGACTGCCGTTCTCAGAGACGTCAATTAAAGTTTAATCCCTTAATATGTATCACTCATGGCGTTATTTTCTAATTCATTGTCTAAGAAAGTCACAGAACGAGTCCTAATTATACAGAGATCATTGTTTCCAGACACAAAAGAAAATCTATTGTTAAGAAAACGCCCGGTCTTCTGAATACCGATCCTCACAAGGCATGTGCTCAAGGGGTATACGTCTCTGAGCGCGGCAGCGGCGGTCAGCTCTAATTAGGTTGGTACTGGTACCTAGCAGACCTTTGTAGATAGTTAACACCGGGCGTTAGAGATAATTTCAACATTTCCTAGCTGGTGCGCACTCGCACTTATACACAACAAATGTGTATGACACGAAGCCCTGGAGAAAAGTCAAGTTAGCATGGTTCTTTCAAAATATGACTAAGAAAAATTGTACGGATATATTTTTCTCATACCAGCCACTAAAATGTTCAAAATAATATTTTTTTTACTTATCATGTGTTTTCTTTCTGACTTTTATTTTGAGAATAGTCGCGATAGGTCTGCGTGTTGGTGCTGAGGTTTGCCTTCCGCACTGTCCTGTACTAAAAAAAAATACAGGTTATTTTTCGCACCATGCCAGCTTCAACGTCGGTCTCTTGCCTCTATCAACGTGCCGGCTTTATTTGAGCCGAACGGTATCGCGCGTGATGATGGCAAGAAACCAGACGGGATGTCATTTGTACCTTGGCGGATGGGTCGGGCTCTTGTGTGGGACGCTACCAGTGTCGACACACTTGCGGCCTCTCATCTGCCCGGTACAAGCCGGGATGCTGGTTTGGCTGCGAGAAGTGCCGCAAATTAAAAAAAAAACAAGTATAGGCAAATCGACTCCCGGTACCACTTTGTACCGAAAATAGTTTTATTTTATTTTTATTTTCGACTGTCTTCATGTTGTTACACATACCAAACTTTAAGTGAACTTAAAAGTTGGAGAGAAACGACTAAAAAGCGAGATCGCTGATATTTACATTTCATCCGGCGATTATGCTAATGTCAGCTGCTCTACAGCTAGGCGGCTCATCTGCATACGATTATAGTTACCGAGAACTGAGATGATATCCTATAAAAAACCTGGAAGCTAAAACTTTTTTTAAATAAAATGGCTAGATCACGTTAAGATACCCTAATAAAATACCCGAATAAAAGATAAACTTTTGATTCTTTTAAAATGAGGGTAATAATAAAATGCTAAATGCCGTTGAACAAACTAAGCCACGGTGGTGTTTTTTTAGAAAAACACAAAAAAAAAAATATAAGTAATTTTTAACATAATAAGAATGATCCACACAGTATTACAATATTTAGTAGTTAAATATAGTTATATTTTTTTAGTTTTTTTAATTTATTTATTTATTAAGATTACCAACAACTGTTACATTATATCTTGGGTAGTAAGGTTACAATTTTAGTATTTGCTAAATGCACAGTCAATTATAGGTAAACATAGCTTGCCTAATATATTAGAAAAAAGTTCTTACAAATTAAGTTGTCTAGTATTTGTAAATATACTTAGTAAGATATTACAATAAAAAGAATAAAAAGAAAAAGTGATGAGTATATGACATGGTGACTGTTCTCATTAAAATCAAACAACTAGAAACAAAACTAGTGAAAAGTCATTAAAAGTTTAACCTCCTTTCGGAAGGTGGCTAGAGAGCTAGCAAAGACGTCAAGGCTATTACTGTGTTTATTGTATAGTCGACAAACACGGGATAACGCAGAGTTTCTCCCATAAACTGTACATCTTGTGGGTGTAAACAAAGGCTTAATTGGGTTCCGTGGTGGTCGACGTGGGCCTCTGAGCTTGATCTGTTGGGACAGCGAAGGGCAATTGATTCCATTGCCAACTAACTAGTGCAGGAATGTAAGATTTAAGAGCCATTTCACATTTTCGTGCGAATTTCTAAGATTTTGGACTCCTAAATTACTAACTTAAGTAACACCTAGAAATTATTTAATAACTGCGAAAAATAGGTCAATATTTGGTGTTGACGTTTAATGTAACACATTTACTCAAACTAATTTTCTTAATTCTCAGTGACCCATGTCCCACAACCATTATACTGAAAAATGGTCGCTGACTCAATTTCAAAGTCCTATATCTATTAATAATGCTAAAATAATAAGCTTAAAAAATATAGCAATTATCGGACATATATTTTAGTCGTCATTTAATGAAAAAAAAATCTTGAATTTCATTACCATTATTAAGTAAAAAAAAAATCGGCAAATTTTTAAGATTAACGTCACAATTTCATCGTGATTTTTGGTTTACATACACAGCAATAACTAAATTAAAATATCCCAAAATAATAAATATTCTATGAAGAATTGATTTCTATAGTTATTTTGCAAATATTAGCAATAATTTTGTCAGTATATTGATGTAAACACCAGTATAAATTAGAATACGCAAGCGGGCACCGATTAGTATGGCGCGAGTGCCCGTCCAGGTAGGACCTGTGCCATTTTGTGAAATGGCTCTGGCAGAAGGTTCTGGGTGGGCTTGCTCCACCGTCGATCCTGTCTACGTCACTTCTGACTTAGTCTAAAGTCAAGAGCAAACGATCCCATTTCCAATAAAAAAAAAACGAACCCGGGACCACAGAGGTGGCACACTTTGAAAACCGGCTACGCAGGTCGTCGATTTCATCGCAGTGGATGCGCGACTACGCTTGATGTGAGCTACGGCTGCTATGAAATTGTTACTGAAGAACAATTTAATCAAGCCTTTGTTGAATTAGAGGGAATTAGACTGTGCATAATTTTCATCTTTTTAATATTTGCACGTTTGCATTTTACATAGAACGCTAGTGTATTTGAGGAGAGTCCGTGGCGTAGTGATAAGCGGGTCGTCTCTCATACGGGAGGTACGGGTTCGAGCACTCGTGTCGCCATGCACTACCAATGACTTTTTCTGAGTAACGTACATTAGTTGTTTTACTAACCGATGCTCTTACGGTGAGGGAAAACATCGTGAGGAAACCTGTTAACCATTTCAAGCGTTTACTTGTTATCGTTATTAATATCTAGCAAGAAGCGGCAAAAATCACGTTCGTTTGGGGCGCCCCACTTTAATATTATTTTTTTCTGTTGACAGCAGCAACCAAACTACTGACCTCTTCTATACAAGCACGCGGGACTAAAGGTTCTCTAAGAAATGACAGATAATTTTTGTGCCTGATCAAAGCGCCCCCACCGAGTGTCCAGGGAATTAACTGTAACTTACGTACGTTTATGTCAACTTTAATTAGTTCCATGGACACTCACCACACGCTCATTTCAGCCGTCAGCGCCAAAATGCCGATAGTCAAATGGCTTCATTTTAGGTTAACAATATGCAGTCCATCGTACTTGTATTTAAGAGGCCAGTTGCGGCAACAGAAATATTCGTCATCTGTAAAAATTTCAATTGTCTAGCTAGATACTGTAAACTTCACCATAAGCGAAGTACTAGCAGGCCTGTGTAACTTCCCGCGTAGGTAGCAAAAACTTATCTACGCGCGGTGACCCCTAGGTAAGGGCCTAAACAAGTTGGGTGTCGCTAGCCGGCAGCGACACGCTCCCGCGTTTTATTCACCGGCGGTGCGCGACACTAGATTGCTGGTTGGACGAGCGTGAATAAAGTCCTAGAAAGATGCGCTAGATGGCGTAAGTAGCTTCTTGTGGCAGTCAACCCTATCGCGTTGCGTGATAGTACGTCACTGAATAGGTTTAGTGTATTATGAATCATATTCCAGAGTTATAAGAATGAGATTATCTTGCAATGTATTTTTGTAGGTGTCTACACGAAAATGTGCTTGAGTCTGAGGCCGTACTCCGGTTGACGACGTCCGTATTTTCGAATGTAGCCGTCCCTTTCACTCACGACAGAATGACAACGCGAACGAGCGTGATGGCTAGACTCGAAAATGCGGACATCGTCAACAGGAGTAGGGCCTCTGAGGCGTACTGAATTACACCATATTTGATCACATTAAGTAGATATTTCTATGAATTTCATTGCAAAGTCATACTTCTGTACGGAGTACTAGTACTTATTCTGTGGGACTAGTACTTATTCTGTGCCATAAGTGTCTGACAGTCAGACAGACGGGCAGTGGAGTGTTAGTAGTAGGGTACCATGCTTAGAGCTCCGCTTTTTTCGGTGGAGCAATTTTCATGCTTCTCTGTTACGGAACCAAAAGTTTCAAACTTCGAGTTACTGTGCACACAGGTGCAACGGCGCGGTAGGTAGGTACATACGAATAAAACTTAGTTATGCCATAAAGTTGGTCCAGCCCGACGCTGTTTAACTTGAGAGTGTGTCCATTTGTCGCAAAACTGTTTTATGACTAACCTAAAATTGAAAATACAGTTTGTGCTCAAATTCCGACCGAATGAAGCAGCTCAGAGAGATTAGTGCGAGCTTTTTCACACGGTGAGCGTGTGTTAGCGATAGCAATTATATCAATAATTGATATGCCACTATCGATCCCTACATTTCCGATTCAGCCTAACAAAAGTTTTGGCTTTGACAAGCAAGAAGAATAGTCCGACAAGTTCACAGGCGACCCTCCTACGACACGTCAAGACCATAGAGATTGTGCCAATCGCGAGCGACTGTCAAAGGAAATGCCTTCCCCGCAACCATTCTGACACATCAGGCTTACCTATCTTGCTAAAGCCAAGCGATAGCGAAAATCGGGCAATAATATTGCTCTAAAATCGCAAATTCGTGTTACGCATCAGCAAAAACGAAGTCACGCTATATAGATGTAAACAAATGTCTATTGTGACGAAGCCATAGCAAACTAGTGACAGTGCTGTCTCTACCGAACAGTCGATGAATTAAAAGTGCATTCATTGTGTCTCTTTGATTAGCTTGTCAAATTTTTCATATTAGGTACCTACGCGAGCAATTTGCCAGCGATCACATAGCCTACGTGTTTTTGACGTTAAGCAATTGATCGCGCGTCTATCGCGCGATAAATGCGCATTTTTACTTAAGGTAACAAGCCTACGGTATTTTGTGCCTCAGGCGACCGAAGGAAGGTCGCGCATAAACTTGTTGGACACAGGCGGCTAAAGCCGAATTGAAATATTTTTGTCTTTTACCCATATTTTTGTCTTTTTTCCACTTGCCACGTGTCCTGGCCATGCTATTCTCTTTCTGCATAGGACACTCGCACTTGCCTTCTGACTTTATGAGGACTGTTATTGTACCAATACTGAAAAATAAAACTGGAGATTCGTCGGATAAAAACAACTACAGATCTATATCACTGGCTACTACTATAGCTAAGGTGATGGACGGTTTGCTTGAGAGAAAGCTACAGGCGTCCCTTAATCTGTGTGATGCCCAATTTGGTTTCAGACCGCAGCTATCCACAGAAAGCGCTGTACTTTTGTCTCAAGCACACCGTGCGTTACTATACAAGTCGTAAAACACCTGTTATAGCTTGTTTTCTTGATATTTCCAAAGCGTTTGTGGCTACCGAAGAAAACAGCCCCGAAAAGGGCTATCCCTAAGCACAGAAACGGGATTAAATCAGCCCTCAAAAGGGCTATCATAGAAACAGGATGGTATAACAGAAACAAGATATCAGCCCTGAGAAGAGCTTTTGTTTGTTTGTATGCAGCGCCGTCCTCCGATCGTCGTGACAGGCAACGCCGTGACGCGCCCGATGCGCGCGACTTGTCCGCTCGATGCCCGCCGCAGCAAATGAGCGAGCGCCGATCCGCGGGTTCTATTTATATGCTCCGCGCGCGATCGGTTGACGACGCGCACGCAAGACATTTAATAACAACCACCGTGCTCGGCACGTGTAGCCAGAAAGAGACAGTGTGGTGTAACAAAGATAGATAGTGTTTAGTTCGTAAGTTGTTCCGATTGGTTATATTGTACATTTTTTTAATTGGTCGTTATTGTTTTCTGTTTTATATAAATTTAAGTTGTTTTTTTATGTAAATACATTCAGTACTCAACCTTCTTAGGAGTCTTACTTAACTACTCACCTCTACTGGCCTACCTTCGCCAAAGTGGTGACCACCGACTACCAAACAATGGAAGAACACCAACCGCTCCAACCTGGGGGATCCGCTGAACAACAACCAGCTCCAGCACCGTCGGCAACCACTCCACACCCACATGAAATCGCCGGAATAGCGCTTGCTATGCGCGTCACGCCGTTTTAGCGTGATAAACCGCGCCTGTGGTTTATCGCATTTGAAGCCGCCACAAACGACCTAAAGAAGAGCGAAGCCCAGCGTGCCCAAATGGTGATCGCACAATTGCAGAGAGAAGAGATCGAGCAAGTTTGCGACCTTCTGTACAACCCACCTGTCGACCACCAGTACACCGCTTTGAAGGACCGTCTCATCTCTGTATATGAAGAATCCGACGGGAAACAATTACAGAAGCTGCTCTCCGACATCGACTTAGGCGATCAGAAGCCCAGCCAACTACTGCGGCATATGAAAACTCTCGCACTCAACAAGGTTCCTGACAACACACTAAGATTGATGTGGATGAACCACCTGCCACCTCACGTCCGTTCCGTCCTCGTCGTCAGCGACACAATCAGCCAAACGACAGCGCTTGACGAACTCGCCAAACTCGCCGACAAAATGATGGAGCAGTCACGAGAAGTCGCATCAATAAGTCCCGCACCGCAGTTCACACTAACATCGAGTCAACCATCACAGTACGACAGTTTACTAGAAGAAATCAGAAAACTTCACATCGAAATCGCCAAAATAAAAGGGCAGAATCAACCACTCCACCCGTGGAATCGTTCGCGCTCGAGACAGCGAGGCGCTAACAAGGACACATCGCCATCCCGCTCGCACACCGACTCTCACTCTCGCACCGCTACGCCGTCGCCGTATTGTTATTATCACCGACGTTTTGGTACTCAAGCAAAAAGATGTACTACGCCGTGCTCGTTCATCAAGGATGACGGAAAACTAGACAGAACGTTGGCGGAGGCGGAAACCAGCGTTCCAGCGTTATCACACCGCCTATTCATCACCGATAAGAAGACTGGTCTGTCATTTTTGGTAGACACCGGTGCTAATATCTCCGTCCTACCAAGAAGAAAAGGCCAGGTTACTAAGCCACTACTGTTCAAGCTGTATGCCGCAAATAATACCGTCATACCTACCTACGGCGAAAGAACACTCGAACTCGATCTACAACTTCGTCGTCCGTACAAGTGGAAGTTCATCGTAGCTGACGTCTCAAAACCAATCCTGGGTGCCGATTTCCTACAACATCATCAACTTATCGTCGATCTCAAGAACCGCCGACTTATCGACAACGTAACCAATCTCAAGGTCAACGCCCCAGTCCGCGCTACGCAGTTACCTACCATTCGTAGTATTGACATACAACAGTCATACCACGATATTTTGGCTGAATTTCCCGGGACTACACGACTTACTTCGATGCATCTCAACGAAAAAATCAACGTGCAACACTACATCGAAACCAAAGGTCAACCCATACACTGCCGTGCAAGACCAATACCACCACACCGCTACGAAAAAGTGAAGAAAGAATTCGAGAACATGATCAAACAAGGCCTATGTCGTCCCAGCAAGAGTCCTTGGGCATCGCCGCTGCACGTCGTACCCAAGAAGAATGGCGATATTAGGGTAGTTGGTGACTATCGTCGACTCAACTCGATCACCAAACCCGATCGCTACCCCGTCCCACGCATCAAAGACTTCACCTACCAGCTGACCGGCAAGACGATATTCTCAACTTTAGACCTCAACCGAGCATATCAACAATTATGCGTAAGAGAGGAAGACATAGAAAGACAGCCATCATAACACCGATTGGCCTATTCCAATTTCCGCGCATGTTTCCGGGTTTGAAGAATGCCGGCCAAACATTCCAACGGTACATACATGAAGTACTCAGAGGGCTCGACTACGTATTCCCATTCGTGGACGATGTACTGGTCGCATCGTGCAATTCCCTGGAACATCGTGAACACCTACGCACCGTACTATCAAGGCTAGAACAACACGGCATCACAATCAACCCAGCCAAGTGTCACCTTGGTCAACAAGAAGTTACGTTTCTCGGTTACACCGTATCAAAAGATGGGATCAAGCCACCGCAAGAGAAGGCCGCCATCATCAACGCTTACCCTAAACCGAAAAACATCGAAGAATTACGTCGATTTCTCGGTATGATCAATTTCTACCGCGATCATATACCGAACGCCGCAGAAATTCAAGCTCCGTTGAACGCCTACTTACAAAATGTGAAGAAAAGAGACAAAACACCGATCGAGTGGACCGACGTCGCGACGCAAGCATTCGAGAAATGTAAAGAGAGCATAATTCAAGCTACTTTACTCGCTCACCCTTCACACAACGCAGCCTACGCGATACGAGTATCATGCGACGCGTCCGATAAAGCCGCCGGTGCAGTACTACAACAATATGTAGACGAAAAATGGCAACCCCTTGGCTATTTTTCGAAAAAATTCTCCGATGCACAGGTGAGGTATTCTACCTACGATCGTTAGCTACTTGCGATGTACATGGCAGTGAAGCACTTCAGGAAAATGATTGAAGGTGATGAGTGGTCGTCATCATTTTCACCGACCACAAACCACTCACATACGCTATGTGCAAGACGCAGTCAACCACCGAAACACCAAGGCGAACGCGACAACTACTGTTTATCAGCGAGTTTACGACCGACATACGTCACGTGAGCGGTAAACAGAACATCGTAGCCGACGCACTCAGCCGCATCGAAACAATATCTACACCGACATCACTAAACTACGGAGAAATAGCCAAGTCACAACAACAAGATTCAACATTACAACAACTTCAACAACAAGATAACATCACTTTGAAGAAAATAGTCATACCTAACACCGATATAGAAGTCTACTGTGAAACATCTACAAGCCATATTCGACCTTATATACCAGAAGAGTTTAGCCGTTATATCAGCCCTGAGAAGAGCTTTTGTTTGTTTGTATGCAGCGCCGTCCTCCGATCGTCGTGACAGGCAACGCCGTGGCGCGCCCGATGCGCGCGTCTTGTCCGCTCAATGGCCGCCGCAGCAAATGAGCGAGCGCTTTTTTTTTTTTTTGGACGGACCTATCGCTGAAGCCGCTGAAGGCTTTGCTCAGCTTAACCGGGCAAAAGCAGCGGGCGCTTAAGGCGCAGCCACCGCGGCGCACCGCACTAGCGGTTGCCTCGACGCGTCCGAGGCTGAGCACCCTCAAGCGGGGACTCACCGCGCCGGGCTCCATACTAGCCGGCGTGATCGGAACGGGAGGAGCGCAGATGGCATTCCCCTGAGATAAAACCTCAAGCGGAGGCACCGCAGGGTCGGTCGCTGCAAAGCAGGCCGGGTCTCTGACGGGCTCCATGCTAGAGGGCCCTCCTACGGGGGTTCGGACTTGGGCCCAAGGGCGCCTCTGTAGGCTCGGACCTCGGCTTGGACCAACATCCGAATGACTCACGGGGGAGAATCGGCCAGGCACATGTCTGTGTCTGCCAAAATAAAATGAGGGACCTCGTACCCTACGGCGGGTACGGTGTAGAGATCTACTATGTGGTGCAGTGTTCGGATTGCTTAAGGCGTTTTGTGTAATACTATTAAAAATGGTTATATGATCATCAGGGTCATCCAGGACATACCTGGGTCTACGATAGAGGTGAGAAACATCCTTTTGAGGCGAATATGTGGCGGCTTTGACAATCAGGGGGTTTTTGTGATTTATTGCCTTGTCAAAGAAGCGACGGGAAGCATGTAACAGGCAATAGAAGGAAGATTGTAATCACTATGCAAATCAACGTTGCGGACAAACCACGGGACATCCGCGGCCTTCCGCAAGAATCTATTCTAAAGGGTTTGAAATTTCGCTGGAGCCGAGGGGGACGCATCAGTAAAGACCGGACTGGCATAAGTCAATACCGGGCGAATACAAGCTTTGTAAATTGTCAGCTTATTTCTAAGCGACATTTTACTCTTACAACCAACAAGATGGTAAAGACGGTGCAAATAAAATTTGGCTCGATTAAGAACGCGCTTGATGTGCGCTGCGTAAGTGAGACGACGGTCTAGAGTGACACCTAAATATTTGACCTCGTTGACCCAAGGGGACGGTCAAATAACGTGATATGAGTGAGAACTCCACGACGTTTGGTCTAAGGCCGCGCCATAAGCTGACTCCGAAAAAAGTACATAGCAGCACTTTTCTCGGGGTTGACCTCGATACGCCACCTTCTAAACCAATCGCCTAGAGTGGTGACTACGCGTTGAAGCGCATGTACGACATTATTCCTGTTACGTCCGGTAAGATAGAGAGCGGTGTCATCCGCGAACAATGCTAGCTCCATATTTGGAGCCTTAGGTATGTCATTGACATATATGGAGAAGAGCAAGGGGGACAGCACAGAGCCCTGGGGGACTCCGGCGCGGATCGGCCTAGGGGAGGAGAGAGTGCCCTCAACTCTGTAGCGAAAGGTGCGATTCGACAGAAAGTCTCGCAAGATGAGTACGAGACTGTCAGGCACACCAAGTTGGTAAAGCTTGTAGACCAAGCCGTTGTGCCAGACCTTGTCGAATGCCTTTGCCACATCGAAAAAGAGCGCTCCCGTTCCCAGCGGAGTACGACTGTGAAGACCTTCTAAAATGTCTTCCGTTAAGCGGTGCACCTGCTGGACACACGAATGGGCGGCTCTGGAAGCCGAACTGTTCGTCGATGAGAAGATTATTCGAAAAGATATGATCTCTCAGACGGGAGACAAGAATGCGTTCATAGAGTTTACCCATAGTCTTCAGTAGACTAATGGGCCTATAACTAGAAGGGTCGGCACGGTTCTTACCGGGCTTGTGAATGCCTATGAGTTCTGCTTCTTTCCCATTCGGGAAGATACAGTGGGCCATATCGGCATTGAAGATGGCGACGAGAAGACAAACGAGTTGGGCAGGTAGAGTGCGAAGAACTCTATCTGAAATACGATCGGGGCCAGGAGCCTTGTAGCGGGGGGTTGCCGTTCGTCGGTGCTCTCCATACCCGGTCCTCGTGCTCGGGGACCTCAATGCCAAATCCTCGGCTTGGGGTTCTCCTGTCACCAATGCACGGGGTCGGGTACTAGAAGAGTGGGCGGTGGAGTGCGGGCTGTCCGTACTGAACCATGGCACGGTCGACACGTGTGTGCGCCACAGTGGGGGGTCAATCGTGGACGTGTCGTTCGCGACTTCTCTTCTGGCGCACCGCGTCCGGGATTGGCGAGTGCTGGAGGACGAGGAGACGCTGTCTGATCACAGATACATCAGATTTAGCGTCTCCGCATCGCCCACAGTCGTGCCGGTCGGCCCCAACCTGCCGCGGTTGGACGGTCCGCGTTGGGCGTTGAGGCGTCTGGACAAGGAATTGCTGCAGGAAGCGGCACTTGTCCAGACGTGGCCTCAGGCACCGCCACCAGTGGACTTAGACGAGGGGGCACGGACCGTGTGCGAGGTCATATCGCGAATATGCGACGCAGCTATGCCTCGCATAAGATCCGTACCATCCCCACGCAACACCTACTGAGGTCAGAGGAGATCGCCCAGCTCCGCCGCAAGTGGAGGACCGGCTATACGCAGTGTACCGCGAATCTGCGGTGGCACTGCGAATTTCCATCAGCCGGTCAAAAGCGGCGGCTTGGGAGGAGCTGCTTGGGACACTCGAGGGGGATCCATGGGGCAAGCAGTACAAATTAGTACGGCAAAAGCTCCGTCCTTGGACCCCCCCAGTGACCAGCACCCTCGAGCCGGAGGTGCGAGACGCCGTGGTCGGGACGCTGTTTCCCACGCGGGGAAACGACTTTGTGCCTCCGACCATGGAGTCCACGGTGGCAGTGACCTCAGGCACTCATGACGTGCCTGAGCTCACTGAGGGGGAGCTAGGAGCGGCCGTCTTACGCTTTCATGGCAAGAAGACGGCTCCGGGTCTCGACGGCATCCACGTCCGAGCCTGGGTCCTGGCTCTGTCAGAAGAGTCCGGGACGCTCAAACTCCAGCTGCGGGGTCTCTTCAATGAGTGCCTCCAGCAGGGGTTGTTCCCCCGGCGGTGGAAAGAGGGTCGCCTGGTGCTCCTCCGTAAAGAGGGGAGACCAGCGAAAGATCCCTCTGGGTACCGCCCCATCGTGCTGCTGGACGAGGCAGGCAAGCTCTTGGAGCGAGTAGTCGCTGCCCGCCTCGTCAGGCACCTGGAGGGAGTCGGCCCCAATTTGGCCGACTCCCAGTTTGGGTTCCGCAGGGGCCGTTCGACAGTTGATGCGATCGGCCGGCTGCGGGACCTGTCTGAGGAGGCGGTGTCGGGGGGAGGGATGTTGGTGGCAGTGTCGTTGGACATTAAAAATGCCTTCAACTCCCTCCCTTGGCAGATAATTATGGAGGCACTCCGGTTCCATGGAGTGCCTCCGTTCCTTTTGCGGTTGGTGGGGAACTACCTTTCCGATTGGGCGGTAGTATTCCCCACCAGAGACGGTGTTGGTGGTCGTCGGTGAATGACAGCCGGTGTTCCGCAGGGGTCCATCCTTGGCCCCTTGCTCTGGAACATCGGCTATAATTACGTTTTGCGCCGCGCGAATCTGCGCGGCGTGAACGTAATTTGCTACGCTGACGACACATTTGTGACGGCCCGGTTTTCTGATTTCCGGGCCGCACAGGTGTTGGCCACCGCTGGAGTGGCGGCGGTGGTGAGCCGCATCCGCCAGCTGTGCCTGGAGGTGGCCCTCCATAAGTCGGAGGCCATTTGTTTTTGCGGCCGCCGACGAGGGCCGCTCTCTGGGTCCACAGTAGTGGTGAAGAATCGCCACCGGGCCCTCTTACGTCTGGTGCAGAGGGTCCTGGCGATCAGGGCCATCAGGGGATACCGCACTATCTCCTACGAGGTGGCGTGCGCTCTTGCCGGGTCCCTTCCGTGGGACCTGGAGGACAAGGTTCAGTCCTCGGTCTACAGGCGAGTAGCAGCGCACGCCCAGAGCCAGGGCTGCCGACACTCACCCGACACTGTAGTGCGGTGGCGCCAGGCGGCCCACGAGGTGGCTCTGGAAGAGTGGCGGCGGCGACTTGTGGAGGGACTCGGTGACCATCCTACCGAGCCCCGTCGCCGGGCAGTGGAGGCCGTCCATCCCGTCCTGTCTAGATGGGTTGGACGGAAACACGGGTCGGTTACTTTCCGGCTGACGCAGATCCTCTCGGGGCATGGATGCTTCGGGAGGTATCTGTGTGTAGTCGCCGGAAAGGAGCCGACCTCGAGATGCCACCATTGTGACTGTGTCGAAGACACGGCACAGCACACAATGGTCGACTGCCCGAGTTGGCCGCGGCTCTCGGAGGCGGAGACCTCAGCTTACCAACGGTCGTGTCTAAGATGGTCGGAAGCGAGGGGTCTTAGGAGGCGGTGGCCCATTTCTGCGACGTGGTCATGTCGCAGAAAGAGGCCGCCGAACGGGACCGGGAAAGAGACCCGGCCTCCCTCCGCCTTTGGCGCCCGCGGGGCGCGCGCTCGGGCCGCGGTGCCAGAACGAGCGGCGCCCCGACGGGAGGGTCTTGGGCAGACGGTCTGGGGACACCTCTGCCCAATCACCAGGGACCCTCCTGAGAGACGGTGCACTGTACGCCCAGTGCGCCGTCTGGAGGGGGGGTGCTCCCCTCTCCGTGGAGATCCGCCCTCTGAACTAGAGGGCGGAAGTTGCCGCTGGCAGGGTCGCGGGACTGTCGAGATACCGCGGCCCCTGCTGTCACAGCCAACACATGCGGCGGGCGTCGTCAGGTTTTAGTGGGTATAATACCCGAGTCCGGGGAGTCCCACACACGCCTCTTCGTTCCCCGACGGAGAGGTACGGTGCGTAAGGCATTTCCTGTCGTAAAAAAAAAAGGGCCCTTGTTTGGCCGGAAAGCCTTGATAATTTCTTGGACCTCTTCCATATTGGTTGGGGCCAGAGGAACGGAAGGTGGGACGGCCGTAAGCCGTTCGACCTCAGAATCTACCATGTGCAGGTGGTCGCTATCGACTGGAAGAAGACTAGGAGAGCACTGCGCCTCTAGACTATCGGCTAGACACTCCGCTTTTTCGTCATCATCAAACGCAGTTGTTTGATCAGTACGAAGAAGCGGAGGCATGGACACTATCCCATCAGCCTTAAAGGATCTTGCCAACTTCCAATAAGCTTGGTGAGAAGGAGAGATTTCTTTAAGGAGATCATCCCACTGATTATTACGGAGTTCCGAAATACGTTCCTTGACAGCACGCTGTAAGGTTCGCAAACGGACCCGATTTTCATCGGTAGGATAGGCGTCATAGGCCCTAATGGCTGCGTTCTTTTCTCTCAGTAGTTCTCTCGCGTCTTCGGGTAGCTTAAAACGTTGGTTAGACGTTACAGGTACCTCTTTAGACGACTCGCTTATGGCGGCTGAGATGTGACTAGTGAGAGCAGAGATCGCGTCTATAGCCTCTACAGGCGAAACTATGTCATCAGAAACTGAGGAGAGTTGGGGGCTGTCACAATCTGCAAGTTTAGACTTGAGTTTGTTCCAGTCCACAACTGACCTGGTTGAAGCGGTAGACTCTGGAGAGCCTAGTTGAAGAATGACAGGACGGTGGTCAGAATCGAGAGCGTGAATGGTTTCTATCAAATGAAGGCGTAAGCCCACATTTTTTAGAATGGCCATATCGAGAATATCCGGAGAGTGATCGACATTATAGGGAAAATGAGTGTAACTCATTGGCGCTATAATGTCAGCTTCGAGTGGTTCGATGATAAGGCGCAGCTTAGGTCCGTTAGGGTTTGTGCTGCGACAGCCCCATTGAACATGTTTGCTATTGAAGCCACCGGCTATAATGACGGATTCGTTCATAGCAAAGATGCGATTAAAGTCACTCAAGAGAGGCTCTTTGGTGGGAGAAATATATGCTAAAGCAATCAAGATAGGCCTATGGCCAGACATGGCAAGTCTGCATATTGAGACTTCCATGCTGGTTGTCGGCGGAGAAACGACCGGGGCGCAGTGCAACGAACGCTTATAGTAGATAATAGTCCCACCGCCACGGGAGATGTTATCATTACGGACGAGGTTATAATTTGCGATACGAGGATCACGATTAGATGGTTTGAGTTTGGACTCTTGAACTAGGAAGATGTCGACCTGGTGTTCGTTCAGAAAAAGAATTATTTCATCCTTTTGCTTAAGAAAGCCGTCACAATTAAAAAACGCTATTGTAATCGACCTTGGTATAATCCTAAAAGAGACCTTATCCATTTAGGCACTAAAGTTTTTAATAGACGCGCAAAGACTAGCGTGCTCTGCGAGCGTCTGCAAACGCAGTAAAAGGTTACCATTGGAGCGGCGGATCTTGTCGTTGAAGACATAGATCTCGTCGAGGTTAATACTGCCCATGAAGTCGTTGAAAAGGGCGACTTCGGCAACGGGGTCCCGTGCGGGTTGAACCTGATCGTGGTAGGTTATGGGGGCCTGAGAGATCGGGCGGGGGGGCTGGGCGGTCGGGCGGGTAGTCTGGGTGGCTGGGCGGGGAGCCTGGACGTCCGTGCAGGAAACCTGGGCGTAAGCCTGAGTGGCCGGACGAGAATCTTGGGTGGCCGGGCGGGAAGCCTGGGCGGTCGGGTGGGCGGCAGGGGGGGTGGTGGGGGAGGTAGGAGGGGCGGCGAGGGAGGCAGCCTTGGTGAAAGCCAACGGCTGGTCCCACGCGTTGGGCCTGTGAGGGCGGAGGGTTGGGAATTCCGCGGGCGAGGCAAACGTACGTGTTGCAGACGTAGGCGCCGGCCTCGGGGCGGTAGTCGAGCGTGGCTGGACCCGCGGGGCCTAGGGGCACCCGCGATAGTTCGCGGGATGGCCAAGAGCACCGCAGAGTACGCAGCTTGGGGGTTCGGTGGCCGTAGTACGGTCGCGTGTACAGTCACCTGTACCGTGGTCGCCTAGGCATTTAACGCACCTGGGACGTGCGTGACAGTTCCGGGCGGAGTGCCCGTAAAGTTGGCAGCGGTGGCATTGGCCGGGGGCACCCTGCTTACGCGGGGGTTCGACCTTAAGTCCGGAGATGAAGCAGACTGAGGCGTATGGGCTGGAGTGCGGGGTAAGACAGGGCGGTCTGTCCTCCCCTGCACTTTATAACCTCTACGTAAATGGTCTGATTGGTGAGCTCAGTGGTAGTGGAGTTGGCTGCTCCATTGATAATATTTCATATAACAACATTAGTTACGCCGACGATATGGTGCTGCTGAGCCCATCAATCAGTGGGATAAGAAAATTACTTAGAATTTGCGAGAGGTATGCTGCATCACATGGCCTGCGTTATAATGTGAAGAAGAGCGAAGTTGTAGTTTTTAAATCTAAAAATAGAAGTTACAATTTTTCTTTTGTTACTCTTGAAGGCCTCCCACTGAAAAGAGTGTCAAGTTTTAAGTACCTGGGGCACTGGCTCAGATGAAGCTGACATAGAGAGGGAGCGCAGGGCTCTAGCTATGAGAGCGAACATGCTCGCCCGTAGATTTGCACGGTGTAACACTGCCTGGCACCGCGTCCGAGACAGCCCCAACAGCCTCCTGGCGGCGATAGGGAGTCGCTATTGCTGCCCTATCCTGAGACACTGGAACAGCGTCCATGTTGGTTCGAGACCTGCCTTAGTAAATATTAAGTAGGTCATTTTTTTGTGTGCCATCCTTTTTATTGATTTACTAACCCTAGCTCGTAAGATATTTTTTCTATAACTACTAACCCAATATATGGAAATTTTATTTCTGAAATAAAGATTAATAATAATAATAAAAGGGTTCCGTACCCGAAGGGTAAAAACAGGACCCAATTACTAAGCCTCCGCTCTCTGTCTGTCTGTCACCAGGCTGTATCTCATGAACCATGATAGCTAGACAGTTGAAATTTTCACAGATAATGTATTTTTGTTGCCGCTATAACAACAAATACTTAAAACAGAATAAAATAAATGTTTGAGGGGGGCTCCCATACAACACTCGTGAGTTTTCGGCATTTTTTGCTCGCTATCAATAACGGCAACAGGTAGACGCTTGAAATATTCACAGAATATTAAAATTTATATTCACTTTAAAAATAAATAATAAAATTTAAAAAAAAATTTAAGGGGGGCTCCCATACAAACGTGTTTTCTTTGCCTATACTGTCTAATGTTCTAAGTTAATGGTACGGAACCCTTCGCGCGCGAGTCCGACTCCCACTTGGCCGGTTTTTAAATATACACGAAACAGGTGGCGCTAAAGTCGTATCGGAGCTAAATTTTATCGGCTGCCAAACGCCAACGGTCGCCGATACCACCGATACCGAGTGGAATAGAAATGTCCTGTAAGGTGGCCAATATTCATGCTGCTATCGGGAATGCTTACATCTTCGAGTGTTTTCATACATTTTTTTGACACTCAAAGCGGGGTCGGAGCTGTTTCAAATATGAAAACACCGCACATTTAAACCCAATATATTTTTGCATAATATAGACTTTACAAGGGACCACAACCACTCCATAGGGACAATTGTGGGCTAGTGCTGAGAAGAAGCGGCATAGGGAAAAGGCGAATTTCCAAAATGCCTTTCCAAGTTAACCACTCCATAGGGAGAATTGTGGGCTAGTGCTGAGGAACTAAAATGTAAAGTTTCTTTTCTAATCCTAGTAGTTTGGGCTGTGTGTTAGCTCACTCGTCAGTCAGTCAATCAGGCAGTCAACAATCAGTCAACAACAACAGTTTTTCATTATATATTTAGAAAACAAACAAAAAAAATTAAACTTCGAGGGATGAGGGGTGCTGAAGCTAGGTCCTAAAATTGCCCTATAAATAATTCAAAGAAAAGTCTCTCTACGTCCCAAAATCCTGGACGTTCTATCCCACGCCAGCTGTGCCTATGCAAATGCAACTGACAATTTAAATTTCGAATTCCCACTGCAGCCCTCAAGTGGCGGCAAGCCGAATTAATAATCCGTATCCGTATTGGATAGGTCATGTACTCATGTATCGCGGTCTCGTCTCATCTTCAGTAATCTGTGCTATTGTTTAAATTGGGTTGAATGGAATAGAACAGATAGTAAAGAATCGGCACTCTGCCAGGCCTGTGTAACTCCTCGCGTAGGCACAGAATAAGTACTTCGTACAGAAATATGACTTAACAATTGTGTTCAAAGAAATGTGTACTCAATGTCGTTAACAATATGGCGTAATTTAGTTCGCCTCAGAGTCAAGCACATTTTTGTGTAGACACCTACAAAAATCCATTGCAAGATAATTTTATACTTATTGCTCTGGAATATGATTCATAATACACTAAACCTATTCAGTGACGTAATATCACGCGACGCGATAGGGTTGACTGCTACGAGAAGCTTCTAACGCCATCTAGCGCCTCTTTTTAGTACTTTATTCATTCTCGTCCAGCCAGCAACGTAGCCGCACGGCCGCCGGTGAATAAAACGCGCGAGCGTGTCGCTGGCCGGTAGCGACACGCAACTTGTTTCAGCCCCTAAGTAAGGGTCGCCGCGCGTAGGTACGTTTTTGCTACCTACGCGGGGAAATATACAGGCCTGGCGTAGGTAGCAAAAACGTACTTAGGCGCGGCGACCCAACGTGGTGGGGTAATCATGTTGGGTGTCGCGAACGAGCAGCGACATTTTATTCACCGACGGCAAGCGGCACTACGTTGCTGGCTGGACGAGCATGAATGAAGTCCTAGGAAAGTGCGCTTGATGGCTTTTAGTAGCTTCTTGCTTGCAGCAGTCAACCTTATTGCGTCGCATCATAGTACGTTACTTAATAGTTTTGGTGTATTTAATTATACATTATATTTCAGAGTTATAAGAATGAAATTATCTTGCAATGTATTTCTGCAGGAGTCTAAACGAAAATGTGCTTGACTCTAAGGCGAACTAAATTACACTATAAGACTATATCGTTGACAACATTAAGTAGATATTTCTTTAAATTTCATTGAAAAGTCAAACTTCTGTACGTAGTACCTACTATGTAGTACTTATTCTATGTTCTGTTCTGTCTACTGCTAAGTGCATTGCTGAGTGACTTGGCGATTGAATAGGCCCTCTTCATAATTACCGTTTGTGTGAATACTTACATTTAACTTTTATGTTTATAGGTCTAGAAACGTTAATAACTGGTTCCTATTCTATAGGAGATCCGAAAACACAATCCCACTGGGATTTTACTTCTTTTTATAGAAACGTGGGCATATTGATTTAATTAATATTTTAGTGTAATTTGTTTATTTAATTTGTGTAATGTTCGAGTAGAATAAAGTTAATCGTTCGACTATTTCTTCTTGTAAACTTGTAAGTATAAGTATAAAAGCCAGTCTAGTCTTATCCAGAGTTTTCCTTGAATTTTATTTTTATGCGTATTAAAAGCAGAAACAGGCATCGGTGGCGCAGTGGCTAGCGCGTTGCCGCTCATCAGGGAGGCACCGGTTCGATCCCACATGCCGCTATGTACCAATTACTTTTTCTGAGTTATGTACATTAGTTGTTTCACTAACCGATGCTCTTACGGCGAGGGAAAACATCGTGAGGAAACCTGCAAATGCAGGCGACTGCATGTGTAACCATGATCCAAAAACTGGTCAGGTTCCCCTAGTAACAGGGTCACGGAGGTGAGATAGCAGTCGCTCCACTGTAATTACCTGATCTGCCACATCCTGGATCATGGTCAGCGGACCCTGGGCCCTCGCGTGCGAGGGCACAACCGGGATAACGCTAGGAGGATGATGATGCGTATTAAAAGCAGAAGAGGAGGCATTCGCCCAGCAGTGGGACGCTATAGGATAGATTAAGTATGACCACATTTACGCAAGTATGACATTTCTTTTCATTCATTCACCATCCGACAGCGTAGAAATCTTCGAGTCCTTTGCACTCTCTTCAACATCCTTAGCAACCCCAATTCGCCAGAATATCTGAATGTCATTTCAAATTTATGAGTGACATTAGTTCTCGTAACCTTCGTCCTAGTACTGCTCTTAAACTCTGCACACCGTCCCACAAGACTGCTTACGTCTCTAATTCTTTCGCCCTTTGTGCCATAAGGCTTTGGAACTCTTTTCCTGATGCGATCAAGACGTCTTCATCCAAGTTCACCTTCAAAAGGTCTGTTCGAGATCTTTTCCTTAATGACCAAACTTTGTGACGCTCACGCTTGTTCTGTTTTTTTTATTTCTGAACTTTTGTCAAATTTTTTTTTTGTTTACTTCACATTATTAAGTAAGTACAGTAAGTATGGATTTATTATTATATCTATGTATGTTTATGTAAGTTTTTTATATTAATGTATGTATGTAGGTGTATAATACATTGTTTGCATTAGAATAGTTCAATTATTATGTTGTTCTTTTTACGCCGCCACGACTATTTCTGCCTCACCCACTGGTTGACTGGTAGAGAATGCCTTAAGGCATTAAGTCCGCCATTTGTACTACTCTGTTTGTGCAATAAAGAATAAATAAATAAATAAAAATAAATAAAAATTAAATTAGAAGATGTATCCTACTACGCCAGATATTTGCAATGACAGTAGATTTTTATGTACAAATAGCAGAAGAGCAAGTGTTGCAACTGGGTAAAGACAACTTCGACCGCGAAATCGCCAGAAGGGTGCAACTAGGTTGGGCAGCATATGGGAAGTTGCGTCACATCTTCTCGTCGCCTCTACCGCAATGCCTGAAGAGCAGGGTATATAACCAGTGCGTCCTACCTGTCATGACCTACGGGGCCGAGACGTGGAACTTGACAGTCAGGCTGGCCCACCGACTGCATGTCGCTCAGCGAGCTATGGAACGGTCTATGCTGGGGATCTCGCTAAGGGATAGAATCCGGAACGAGATCATCCGCCAAAAGACGAAAGTCATAGATATCGTTCAGAGGTGCAGTAAGCTGAAGTGGCAGTCGGCTGGTCATGTCTGTCGCAGAACCGACGGGCGTTGGAGTAGGAAGGTTCCTGAATGGAGACCACGTCTCGGGAAACGTAGTGTTGGACGCCCCCCTGCTAGGTGGACCGATGACCTGTGGAAGGTGGCCGGTGGTGGCTGGATGCGAGAAGCGGAGGACCGTGAAAGTTGGCGCCGTCTTGGAGAGGTCTATGTCCAGCAGTGGACTGCAATAGGCTGATATGAGGCGACAGCAGTTGCAGTTCAGATTCCGAGTTCGTGACACAAACCCTAATGTCATTATCAGATTCAGATTAAAATATATAAATAAATTACCGCTGAACAGCTTTTGTTTTATTTGGTTTTGTCCTACAGTTAATTTTTAATTCTCTTGGGTATACAATCGTGAGTGCATGTATGCCGCGCTCCGTTCTATTCAATAGAAAATGTACTAATACTTAAGTATGAAAAGTAATGACACTCATAATGTAACACTTAATTATGCCACACATGAAAACTGATACTAATAAAATCTAATCTTGAATAAAACAAAACCTGGTGTCCCCAGATTTTTTTTATAAATTTATGTGAAATAAAAACAATTTCATGCAACTTTTTAACATTCAGCTCAGCACCTATAACTTAAATCATTATAAATCATGTACACTCGTTTCCATTATCGACATTTGTTTATCGATATTTCCGCACTAGTCGATATCTTCCGAACGAAGTAACTTTTGCAGGACGTAAACGTAAAGTCTGATTGAGATAATTTCTTGTAAATGTTAAGAATTGTCATGATTCCGACGGAATATTATTGTAATGGCATATATCTACCTTACCTTAATAAATGGCATTTTTAGAAGCCTGGCCAATTCAATTCTAATGTAACGGTGACGCCACTACAATGTTGTGTCGTAGGAATAACTGTCAATGTCATAGGGATCAAGGTTCGCTGGGCCGAGTATAATAATGACAGTTTGTGCAGTCAATGGTAGCCACAACAGATTTGAAAAACACAAAAAGCCTAACAACATTGTATTCCACGCGTAAATTATTTCTTTAAGCTTGTATTTATACGTAAAATACTAAAAACAAATTTCTATAATTAAACAATGATATGTTGCAATAATGTTGCCAGTATAGAAGAAAATAATAAACTACCTATTTAACGTTAACGCGATCGTTACGTAAACGCAAACAAAAAGTTAAAGTGAAAAAATCTGAAATTGAAATTGAGTCAGGTAGTGATGATCCAAATTACAAAATTGTATCGTTGGTTACCTACATAGCCGGAAACGTAGCAAGATATTTATTAGCTAAAGTAAAATGCAAATAGTGGGCTCAATTTCAATGCGCCCTGTCTAAGATTAAATTTAGGTTCAGTCTTTCTCTTTTTCTGCCAAACAAACGAAAAGAGACAGACTATATTAATTTAGAAACGTCAGATTATACAGCTGTCCGTTGCTAAGGAAATTAGAGAACCAACAGACAATTTAGTAGGGATGTCATTCGATGTAGACAAAAGTTAGACAAAGACACGCAAAAACTTGTTCAAATACGTTAGAAATAGCATCACTTAATTTGACGTCTCTAAGTTATTGTAGTCTGTCTCTTTTCATTTGTTTAATAGAGAAAGAGAGAGACTGAACCTAAATTTAATCTTAGACAGGGCGCATTGGATTTGAGCCTATTGTTTTAGTAACCTTTTTGCAACGGAAAGGAAAATGGTTTCATATATAAGTTTGTATGCGAGATAATAGTGGATTAGCGAAAAGAAGTGTAATCTATCAGCAGAGTAGCGGAGCGTTTGACTAATGTGTCGACCGCTATTAAAATTTATTTATTAAAATATTCGGTTTTTCTATGAATCGAAAAAAGAAAATATTAAAAGGGTTATTTCATCTAAACGACAATATTTAGAAAGCAGTTGCAAATACAAGAATTTTAGAAACTTCTTGTAGAAAGTTTGAAAGTCAATAAGGAATCCTTATAAAAAAATAATTAAAACTGTATATCAGTCATTATCATTCCCTTTTATTTAATCCTAACTTTAAAATTACGTATATTGTAAGTAAGTTAAACTACATATTTAGTATTTTAGTTTGCATATAGCATACATAGGTTTGCGTACAGGTAAATGACGCTGAATGACAGTATGTATTTGATCATTTTTTTTTAGTTCCAACCCCAAAATCGAGGTCGGTTTAGCTGTACCAACTGACTGTTAAAAACAAAAAGTAAAGGTAGGTAACTAGCTGAATCCATATTATTTAAACCTTATTCGAGTTTGTAACTTAGTTTTTAAATTTTTAAATTTTCTACCATTTAGTAGAAAAAAGATTTGCTGGCAATATTATTTCTTTACTAGTGTGCGTGTCGTGCGTGTCTCTTACGCACACATAGTTTTAAAATGTGCACGCTTTTGACAGTGATCTATTTAGGGAACTATCCTTCTAGGTGTTATTATTCTAAGGCTTTCGCTCAACTTCGGAACTAAATGACCAACAGACTTGAAATTTTGGTTTTAGTATCTAGTATAAAGTAAAGTATAAGTATTTGATTTATTTTACTGGATGACGAAAATTTCTGCGTTCTGGTCTTATCCAGAGGTTCTCAAATAGGGGCCTAAAAATGCGGCGAAACGGTTCCAGTAAAGGATGGTATGGCAGTGTTTGCTTCGCGCTCGACTTGGCGGGGGCACTGCCGTACCCCCCGATATTTTTTATTTATAAGTGAGTAACAACGTCTTCCTTTCGCAGTAGGTACTTCTTAATATGGCACTCAATTTCAAACATGCTTTGTTTTGCATATTGTGGTGCGTGCGACTACTTACCTACATAAGTATAAACGTTTCCATACACCTACTATTTGAAGAAGCTTGCTGAAAACACAATTTTTTTTCGATTTCAATGAAGTGACTTAAATTTGGTATACGTATATTACAAGACCCTGAATAAGTTTATATAAAAAATAGGGCAAGTCAAACATATTAACAATCTACCCTTGCTTATTTATTATGTGCCCATACCCTACCATGTACATACATTACATACAGATACATTTGTATTTGAAGCCTTGGAAACGCTCATACAATTTATTGAATTCGACTGTACTACTACCCATACAAGGTCTAACAAAATTAGTTATCAACCGACAAAGGGGGGTATCTATACATCATACTGAATACGATGGCAAAAAATGAACCATAGTTTTATAGTCATTTTTCAAAGTTATGTTTTCTAACAAAATAATTTAATTAAAATACTGCAAATGATTAAGCACGCTGTATCTTTACTTTACGCATACAATTGCAGCAATTCACAGATACTGTAGTTACATGAACACAATTTAGAATTCATGTAACTACACACACAGCTGTAAATAGTGTGTTTTTTCACAACTGAGAATTGCGAATATCTCGGTAACTAGTCTGAATTTTTGGCCCAAATATGGTGAGCTTGATCAGTGTGATGTATAGATACCCCCCTTTGCCGGTTGATAACTAATTTCGTTAGACCCTGTATAACAATAATTTATTAACTGCCTCCTTAAACCTTTACGTACCTACCTATGCTATTGTTTATTCCAGTTCCAGGCAAGGGGCCCAGAAAAAAATCGGGTGCTGAAGTTGTATTATTATTGCTCTCTGTGGTAAGAAGGTGAGGTGCTTGTGGCGCAGTGGGGCGGCAGCGCTTTGGTAGTGACACCAAAGTTAAGCAACCCACGGCGCGGTCGTGATTGGATGGGTGACTATTCCGACCATTTAAGAGGAGTTTCAAAAACTTAGTACAACCGATGAAAATGTGTCATTAAAAAATACTTTATTCTATGATATTGTACAGACATAACAAACGGAATTTAAATACTTGTATTAAAAGTGACGTCCACGACAAGCATCTCCGTGCTACGGAAGGCACGTTAAGCAGTTGGTCCCGGCTAATATCTGTTGGAATTAGTCGTTAAGCCTAGTCAGAGGCCCTAGGGCGGCTTGATAACTTCTGACAGTAAGGTTTGTCACTTGCCTTGCCTTACAGACACCCCTCCACCAATCCGCACTGAGCCCACGTGGTGGAGTATGGCTCGTACCTCCTCATAGTTGAGGGAAGGCCTTTTCCCAGCAGTGGGATCTTATAGGCTGACTTTACTGTGGTAAGAAAAGTCTTGTTTAGTATAAAGGTTTAATTAAACTCCAGATATGTTATTAAGGTTTTTAAGGTAAAAAAAATGGGGGTCGCTACTAAACAAATGAATTTCAAAGCGGGCGTTAGTCAAAATCCCCGTATTTCCGAAAACTTAGTACCGGGTTTTTTTGTTTAATTTAATAGGCAGACATTTGGCCGCAATCTCACCTGATGGTAAGCGACGATGCAGCCGATGATGGGACATGTCTGTCTAGAAGCAGCCTATTCACTCTTTTCTTAAAGGAATCCAAATCGTAATGTTTAGGGAACACTTCAGTTGGCAACGAATTCCACTCTCTAGCCGTACGCAAGAGGAACGAAGATTTAAAACGTTTGGTGCGTATTAGTGGTATGTCAACGACATAAGGGTGGAACCCCCGCCTGCGTCTTATGTCCCGATAGTAGAAAGGGGTCGGTGGAATCAATTCGTGCAATTCCTTCGCACACTCGCCGAAATGTAGCCTGTAGAACACTGAAAGGCACGCTACCTTGCGCCTATGTTCGAGGCTTTGCAGCTTAGTTTCACAAAGTTCAGTGTCTCCAATAATTCATTTTGCTCTTTTTTCCATTAAGTCTAATGCAGCCAGTTGGTATTTGGCAGATCCATCCCAAAGGTGGCAGCAGTACTCTATACAAGATCTAACTTGAGCTTGGTATAGTTGTAGAAGCTGCTTCGATGTAAAATACCGCCTGACCTTAGAGAGAAGTCCAAGCTTTCTAGCTGCAGTTTGGGCTATGGACTCGATGTACTGGCCAAAATTCAAATTGGATGACAACTGGATACCTAGGAGCTGTAAGTTATCGGTGACGGAGACAGGCACACCCCGGAAAGTCGGAGCCAGATCAAAATGGCTCCGTTTTGTGGAGAACAAACATGCCTGCGTTTTGGTAGTATTAAACGTCACTAGATTGGCATCACCCCAAACGGATATTGCCTCGAGAGCGTCGCTTAAACGTTCTACCAGGGTTTAAGCCAGGACTAAGCTATAAGCTAGCCAAGTAGAAAAGCGTTTCTCTATTAGGTTATGTCACGAATGTGTCATTCATTCCTCTGTTGTCGGCTAATATTTAGATCTAGTTTAAGGCTGGTCAAATTTTTTTGTAATAACATCTAATAAGTTTTGAGAATCTCTGGTTTATATTGTGACCAATTACCATACTATACTAACTAACCATACGAAAGCTTTTAGTTGTGCTATTCTATAGGTTTTTGGCGACTTGTAGGCAATACAAGATTTTACTACTTCAGAAAGTCGCCATCCAATTTCGATTTATATCTTTTAAACCTTTAAACAATTTTGTGTCCAAATAAGAGGCCGCTCAAATATTTATTTTATTCGACGAATAACGGATCTGCGGTTGCAATAATTCATGATTTATCGTTCGATAAATTTATATTCATAATAATGGGTCCAATTTGGGTGAGTTTTACGGGAACATTTTTCGTTCGTGTCATCATTGTGCTATTATTTTAACATTAATATTAAGGGGGTCCTGCACGAAATTGAGAAAATTAACGTAATTCCAAATCACTTGTACCTACGATGAGCTGAATTAGTTAAATACATTAAAACAACTTATATACGTTAGCCTAATCATTGCACTAGGTCCTGGTCTTGTTGAAATTTGAAACAAATTCTTTATGATATAATAAACATGACTTGAAGCTGATGATATCTAAGAGCATTTTTTTTCGATTTTTTTTTATTTTTTGTACATGAAAAGGATTGTATTGATATTCCGCAGGTCCCTTTCTTTTTAATATACACGAATAAAATACAAAATAAGAAAATATGAACACTTTTCAGTTTTTAACGCAAATATCTGATGTTTTTGCGCATTGTAAGTCAGCCTATTAGATCCCACTGCTGGGAAAAGGCCTCACCTCAACTATGAGGAGGAACGAGCCATACTTCACCACGCGGGCTCAGTGCGGATTGGTGGAGGGGTGTATGTAAGGCAAGTGACAAACCTTACTGTCAGAAGTTATCAAGCCGCCCTAGGGCCTCTGACTAGGCTTAACGACTAATACCACAGATATTAGCCGGGACCAACTGCTTAACGTGCCTTCCGAAGCACGGAGATGCTTGTCATGGACGTCACTTAAATGGTCGGAATGGTCACCCATCCAATCACGACCGCGCCGTGGGTTGCTTAACTTTTGGTATCACTACCAAAGCGCTGCCGCCACTGCGCCACGGGCACCTCATTGCGCACAATAAAACTATTTTTTTAATTAAGTCATCAAGTCTAATACTTTAAAGCAAATGGATCTAATTACTAATATTAATAAGTTCGATTCTGTTTGAAGATCGTTTAGACTTACTCGACTTGCTTCACGCTCTTAGCCACGCTCTTAGCTAATTTCGACTACAGCGGCCAATATCAACAGAGACTAGCCATCTACGCGGGAGATATTATAGTTAACAAGATGTGTGTGCAATACCTGCACTCTCTGTTCCTTCACTCTTATAGTTCGGTGAGGCGGCAGTCCGACAGTGCTTTCCGAGGCACACACCACCAACACCGACTCCAGAGCTGTGTCTGCCTGAGTTATTTCATTTAAGACAGAAAATCCAAAAATCTTACAGCCCGATTTCCTGACTCCGGAGCTGTGTCTGAGTAATTTCAAGACAGAAAAACCCAAACACTCTCGGCCCGACCCGGGATTTACACCCGGGACCTCGTGCATAGTATCCAGCGTGCTACCACTAGACCAACGATGCAGTCAAGAACTTACTTCATAGGTTAATTTTAAATTTTGCATGAAGTAATCATTAAATCGAATTTCGCTCACAAAAAATAATCGACTGTCATCCCGTGGGACACAGTCGATTAATTTTGAAAAAACTTGCAAAATAATTGCTTAAGTTATAAAAATAATAATGAAGTAATAATAATCGTAAATATTAGGGTTACGTGATTAACTGTCTGAGTGAGTCTGTATGTCGGTCGGCACATATCTAATATCTGTGCTAAGTATACCTATTATATTGGCATATATGTAATACTAATGCCGCAAAGAGAAGAATATAATGAAATAAGGAATTCCTCATAATATTTTAGGGGAAAAAATGTCTTGGAACTTCATCAGGAAATCGTAGTCGATAGGTAGCATAATAAATAATAATATAAACTTTTCTAAAGTATTTTCTTAGGCATGTAGGAATTTAGAAACTTAAAACTGTAGGTAGTGCTGATATTGCCCTGCTGTGTTCAAAATCAAACGCTATTTTTCGTAGAAAGCTAAGGTTAGTACAAGTAACATCAAACGTAATTATTTTGGCTTATAGACAATATCTCGCCAGCTTGTCTCACACTTTGAGTTATGAAGACAACTTTTATTAAAAACTTGCTTATCAAATACACCGAGCAAAACTCATTTTGGACCACAAACCTAGGCATCAACGCTAGCAAGCAACGTGAAATGACAAAAAAGTTAATAAAAAAAAAATAGTACTTTCCACTGAAGTTCTAAACGCTTTTACTCTTGATACAGACAAACAACATTCTAGAAATAGATTAAAGTGTTATAAAATATAACCGTAACGTTTATTTCATAAAGGAAGAAATGATATTGCAGCGAGGCTTAATTCCTGGATGTTAGGTTAAAGATGTGCCACCTTCTACAATATGCTATGGGGTTCGATTCGATTGTGTCCTGTCTAGGATTTAGTTTAAGTTCAGTCTCTATCTTTTTCTGCCAAACAAACTAAAAGAGACAGGCTATATTAATTTAGAATTTGACATATTTAGTAGGGATGTCATTTGATGAAGACCAAAGTTAGACGAAAACACGCAAAAAGTTGTAAAAATGGCATCACTTAATTTGACGTTTCTAAATTATTGTAATCAGTCTCTTTTCGTTGGTTTAGTTGAGAAAGAGAGAGACTGAACTTAAGTTTTATCTTAGGGCACATTGGAAACAAGTCCATAGTCCAAAAAATTGGTGCTCAACCTTCGCAACAATCGCATACGACGGTCATACCTACACTGATATTATAATTAGAAAAGATTTGATTGTTCGTTTGTATTGAATACTCTCCGAAACCACTGAACGATTCAAATGAAATTTGGTACAGAGATAGTTCGAGACCCTGGAAAGAACATATGCAAATTTTTGTCACGATATAAAATCATCAAAGGGGTGAAATGGGGGATGAAAGTTTGTATGGAAAATCCGACAACACCGCCCGACAACGCTGTCTTTAGAATTGCCTATCGATAGTTAACATCATATCAATATTTTCTATCGAAAGCCTATCAATACTATCGATTGTGTGAAACAGGGCATTAGTTAAATACTTGCAATAGTATTTCTATCGAGTGTTGAGGGTGTAATCCCAATAACATTGATGAAAGCAACGCGGCATTACAGTGTTAAGATGCACTTGAAAATTTCGACAGGCTCTGCCAACGCCAGGGTGGCCGAAAGGTTAGGCAATCGCCCGGTATGCGAGGAACGCCGCCTTTCGATTCCCGCCTCTGGTGGACTTTTTTTCAAGTGCAATAATATATTTAGATTGCATAATGAATGCTTATCACTTAACAAATTCACGCGAGCTACGTATAGTGACGTTCTGTTTTTGAACTCTGTGAGATGACACAGATTTTTTTCCATACAAATGTCCCAACGTTCATCGACGTCCCTCTTTAATTATGATCGAAAAATGTGTCAAATAATGACACTGACGTTAATAGACGGTCACGTTCTGATGCATATGATTCTAAAATATTTTATTATTTGTTAAAAACGTCTTAACACGTCAACGATTAATGACGTTCCGCCTCATAGCAACATTAATTATCATTCAACTATGAACAACGTGTAACCACGTCTATATATGTTATAATATGTATTAGAGCTGACTTACCAGCATTTATTTACAGTCATATTCCCTTCCTTTCCCATTTCCAACAGTGATACCGAGCGAGAGAGATAATAAAAAAAAAGAGAATAGAGTTCCTGGGGTCTTAATCTCACGCCTTAAATATTATATCACATACGATATTTATAAAAAAAACATGGCGGATATCACACAATTCAGATGTTGCGTATTCTCGAAGTATGAAAATTTCGGATATTTGTCACGTTTAGTTATATCCACCATGTTTTTTCGATAAATATCGTATGTGATACAATATATTATCAAAGGCGTGAGAATTGGGTCCCTGGTTTCGGATAAAGTACCTATTACCACAGAATAAGTACTAGTACTCCGTACAGAAGTATGACTTTGCAATGAAATTCAAAGAAATATCTACTCAATGTTGTCAACGATAAGGTGTAATTCAGTTCGCCTCAGACTCAAGCACATTTTCGTGTAGACACGTACAGAAATACATTGCAAGATAATTTCATTCTTATAACTCTGGAATATGATTCATAATACACTAAACCTAGTGACGTACTATCACGCAACGCAATAGGGTTGACTGCCACAAGAAGCTACTTACGCCATCTAGCGCATCTTTCTAGGACTTTATTCACGCTCATCCAACCAGCAACCTAGTGTCGCGCACCGCCGGTGAATAAAACGCGGGAGCGTGTCGCTGCCGGCTAGCGACACCCAACTTGTTTAAGCCCTTACCAAGGGGTCGCCGCGCGTAGGTACGTTTTTGCTACCTACGCGGGAAGATACACGGGCCTGCTATTACGTGCTTATTGTTTTACCGAGGCAATAATTCAGAATTAAACCGGCCGGCACGAAGATTCGGACATGTTTGCTGGGATTTAGCAGGATTGTAGCTTTTGGTACGAATTGAGTTTGAGGGTATTTACAGTTTGGTGGAGTATTAACGATTATAAATAACTCCCAAAATTAATAAACGATCCAAAGTCCGAAGGTCTATGTCCAAATTTTGTTTTTTTGCGTATCCGTGTCTCGTGGGGCGACCTGTGTTTCTGATTTCTAATACCATAACACAATTTTTTAGGTACTTACTTTGGAATCAGAGTAATGTACATATTTTGCTCTACACATGTGCAATCATCATCATCATAGTAGCCTCTTGGTTATCCAGTCTAGGATGTAGGCCACTTCCCTCCTTTTCCTCTCCTGAACCGTTACCATGAGTTTACGGTGGTTTTACTCGCTAGCGACAACGTAAAAAAGTATATGGAAAATTTTAGTTCTCCGAGTAACCGCTAGAGGCGCTGTGCAATTTTCCGTACACTTTTTTTTCACTCATGGTAACGGTACTGGCGGTCTTGCGCCCGACTCATCATGTTGGGCAATACTTATTTTCATTTATTAGTACCTGGGCGACCGATGAGCCTAGCTCGGTTACTACTATTTTATATTAAAAAAGCTTTATAACCCGTAAGTCCTATTTTAAAAACAACAAAAAATAATAATGACAAAATAAAAATAAATTTTAACTTCGAATAAGTATTGTCCGTGAATCGTGGCATCTCTAAATAAGAGCCCGTTAACGAATAAAACAAGTTATTAAAATACAAAAATATTAAAAGATACTTTGACTTCAATTACTTACCCCACCTGCACTAACGCATGTTCGAACTTAAAATTGTAGTGTTTCGTTTATTTTAGTACGAACAGTGATGATAAGAGTAATATAATAATATTACTGCGTCTCTTATCATCACTGTTCGTACTAAAATAAACGAAACACTACAATCAAAATAATATTTATCAATTTCAAACACTAATTGCCTTCTTGGTCGGCGTTAAGCAAAACGAGCCAAGTTTTTAGTTAGTTAATTAATTCAGGCTCACGCTGTTATCTATCTCGCGTTCGCCTCGCGATGGAGGGTGTTATGCACGAATAAACAATAAGCTTAAATAAATTATTCAGACGATAAACTTCGGGACAGACAGAACCAATATACATTGTGAAAGTCAAACAGTTCTACGATAAATAAATCAACAAACAACAAAACCCAATCAACTTTGCGAATTGAGGTTACGACAGGCCTGTGTATCTTCCCGCGTAGGTAGCAAAAACGTACCTACGCGCGGCGACCCCTAGGTAAGGGACTAAACAAGTTGGGTGTCGCTAGCCGGCAGCGACACGCTCCCACGTTTTATTCACCGGCGGTGCGCGACACTAGGTTGCTGGTTGGACGAGCGTGAATAAAGTCCTAGAAAGATGCGCTAGATGGCATAAGTAGCTCCTTGTGGCAGTCAACCCTATCGCGTTGCGTGATAGTACGTCACTGAATAGGTTTAGTGTATTATGAATCATATTCCAGAGTTATAAGAATGAAATTATCTTGCAATGTATTTCTGTAGGTTCACGAAAATGTTCTTGAGTCAGAGGCGAACTGAATTACACCATATCGTTAACAACATTGAGTAGATATTTCTTTGCAAAGTCATACTTCTGTACGGAGTACTAGTACTTATTCTGTGGTTACGACAAGAATTACGAATGAATTTTCAAGTCGTATTAAAATAAGGAGTCCGAATACTGACAACAGCAAATGAAACTAAGCACGGTACAATATTATACAGTTTTAAAAGGGCGATAATATGCATAATCTAACTGTAAGTGTATATTTGATTTTATAATTTCAGCCATATCTTAGCAATTTTCAGAAAATACATTTCGCCCACGAAAATTTAAGACCGTCTTCTGGATGGGACGGACGATGAATTTTTGTGTGCGAAATTTACTTACATGCTTAATCGAAAATGCTTAAAACTGTACCTACACATTGCCGCAAGTCAGACTGCATCACTTTCACCTTGAGGTCGACTCTATTCCCTACGTAATAAAAACAGTTTTCGTATTTGACATGGGTACCTTTGTGTTTCCATAAACATTTGCCATAAACATGGAGAAACTGAAGATCTGGCGGACATTAGTGATAAGGAAAAAAACATATTGATATATTTACTTACATGCTCATTACTTTGAATTATTTAACTCGCTATATTTAAACATTTTGAAATTGGGTTTTGCAAGTATCACGAGCTCACGACCGTCTGGTCACAAACAAAGTTGAAACAAAGTTGTTGATTTAGCTGGGCACTCATAATTGTGTAGTTAGTTAAAGTTAAAATGAACAAATACAAGAGGTTTATTGAGTCTTTCTATAACCTACTTAATGTAGCCCTAAAATACCAATATTCAAACAACACCACAAACTGGGGCGGGAAATTTTATTTGATATATTTCTTACATTTCTCATTTACCTACTGGGTAAGAACTCTGGGGATAGTATGAACTTGGATACTGCGATACGTGAGCGTAATTTGAGTATTGAGGATATTGAGATACTGATGAGTAGTGGGAGAGTGATGGGTATTGAGAGGCTGATGGATATTGGGAGGAAGATGGATACGGGTAAGAAGGTGCATACTGAGAGGATGACGGATACAGGGAGGGTGACGTATACTGGGAGGCGGAAGGGTGCTGTGACTGTGCAGATGATTGCGTTAAAGCAGATAAGTATTGCTTATGATACTGCAAATACTGTAGATACGTAAGATATTGGGAGTACTGAGTGTATGGATGTACGAATTGGCTGTAGGGGTAAGGTAGTGTTTGGGCACTGAATGCGCTAGCTGATGTAAGGCTGCTTGGGGCTGATGGAAGGCTGCTTGAGACTGATGTATAAAGGCTGGTTGGGGCTGATGTATCACTTTGGGATGATGTAACGCTGCTTGGGTCTGATGTAACGCTGGTTGGGGCTGATGTATCACTGCTCTGGGATGATGTAGCGCTGCTTGGGTCTGATGTAACGCTGCTTGGTTCTGATGTAACGCTGCTTGCGTCTGAAGTTGAAGCATCGGGAGAAGACTCATTACACAACACGACTGATATTGAAATCAGAAGTGAGCAAATAAATAGTACCTAGAAAAAAAGATTAGGTTTTTACCTGACTAAAAAAAGCACAAAAGAAGGGTTTTGTTTTAACCTTTATGTATTTTATTAAAGAACACATTAACATCATATTTTTTATATCTGAATGAAATGAAACATGGAAATGTAATAAAAAAATTAGAGGTTATTATGCACTCATTGTAACTATTGATAAAAACTTTTTAATATGTAAAGTATAAACAGCTTCATTTTACTTTTGCCAATGTTTGCATTTTTGTGCAACTATTTTTTAAATATTAATATTTAAAATAACAAAAAAATACTCACAGACTTCATCTTTATGCAAAGCACTGTATATTATATTTTTTGCAAAATTCACCACACCTTAACCAACCAAATTACTTGTGATCATACTTAAAAATACAAGAAAATTTCTTTTTATATCAGCCGTATTATTATTTGGATGTTTAAATAAATATACCACAAGTCCGCACCATTTGTGTAAATAAAATTTTAATATATGTACGTTGATCACTTTGAATATATTTTCAAGAACTTTTAAGCAATTGGGTTACGTCACAGCCCAATATTTATACAGATTTTGCCAACTACAAGGGATACTATGGCTAGCCTTTGGGTCACTTTAAAGAATTCACTCTAAGGATTTTGTATTTGGTACAAAATTATCCCACACCCAAGTTTTACGAATATTACTGTTAAACTAATAAAGTAATCTTAACCGCTATAGTTTTCCTTTGAGGTTTATGAAATGTACTATTATCATTATTTTTTTAGCTTTTTCAGGCCAGCAGTTAAGCTTTTACAGGGGCGAGGACGGGGGGTGGGAACCCCTTCTTGAATAAAAAGTTGTACTTTAAAGTATAATACTTCGTAAATGAAGTAATAAGTCGATTTTTTAATACAAGCTAAGTCATTTTTAAAGACCTACTTAACGATACCCCCCACACGATGGGGTCTACCTATCTAAGAGATACGCTCTTGTCGGTGGAGTCTTCTCCATTCCTCTCTATTCAGTGTCATTTCCTTGTTGACTTTCTGGTACGACACGACACCTAACTTTTCCTGGATTTGGTCCATGTAGGACCTTCTTGGTCTTTCTCTTTACACAATGGGGTAGATAACCAAAAAAAGTCATCCCCACTTCACATGTTATCACAGCTATCCTAAAAAATGATTTCTAAAATTGTATTCTACCACTTTTTTTGCGTAGTTGGTATACATACACCTGCAAAATTACTGCTTCCTATTACTAAGGGTCTCCTTGCAAAACCTGGGACGGACAGACAGACAGATAGACGGACATGACGAAATAATAAGGGTTCCTTGTCAGAACTACGGGACCCTAAAGAGGTTAATAGTGTCTCATGTTGTATGAAGTACTTCTGACTCATACTTGGCCGGATTTTTTAAAAACAAAAGATTAAATCGGTACAAAAATTTTGGCGGTACAAACCAAAAAGCTCTTAATACCGTTAAAAGTATGAAAATCTGCAAATACTTCGATGACTAGGAATACGAGTAATGTGTTTTAATAAAATAACTTCTCTACCTACGCATTTGATGCCTATTGTAACCGAATAATACGTAAAATCATTGTGACGTCAGATCCACTAAAATTTAGTTTGTTCAAGTGTTCTTACTTCGTTTCATTAAACAGCCTTCTGTGTTATTTCTAATTTGAAGACATATTTGATTATTCGCAATTAGTAGGCACTTCGAATTAAATAAGTGAATGTTCAATAATTTTATAGTAATTACCTACTTTGCTTTGATTTAAATACTTGTTTGATTTGATTAAAGCAAACAATTAGTAATGTGATTAATAAAATTATTGTTCTACAAATTGGTTAATGATTTACACGTTGATAATCTAGAGAAGACGGACATCCGAGCTTAATTCTTAATTTAGTTGGTGCAGAGAATAGTATATCAAATAATTACAATTACGAGTATATTACTAAATCGTTATGTACCCTATCATTATCCTTTATAATGTATAAAATAAATTTGATTCCATGCAAACTTTTAGCGATATGTGCAAATAATAGGTAGTAAATAATATTATTTTATCTACAAAGAAATTAATGATTTATCTTGACACATGCTAAACAGCTAAACTCGTAAAATGACTGACATCTGAGTAAACTACACATAACTAAATCGTCAATCTCCAAACATCTGTTGCATAATAGTGTTTTTTATTTATTTTCGATGTACTTATATTTAGATTAGATAGAAAGTGGTTGTATTTAGGCACCAGAATTGGCCCGTAAAATATTTTTTGTTAAAAAAAATACTTTTGTTTTTTATAAATTGTTAATGTTGCATCTTGCTTGAACCCGTCCTCATTGTATAGCTTCTTGCGCGTGCTTTATCACCGAAGTACGGAATGCAAGGGTTAAACTTGGGCATTAAGGTCTGTGATCACTACAACGTAACATACTATGAGATGTTGTGAAGGAGGTAATACACAAAAAATGTTTGTATTGAGTTAAAAGTATGAGTCAACCGAATTCGAGTAACACGCGCGTATTTTGTTTCCGTATAAGATACGTTTATAGCACGTTATGGTGTAGTGGGCACATGCTTTAGTCTTTCTATTTATTTAAAGAACTTTTATGTGAACTAGAGGTAGGGATCTCTCTTAGACCCCGATTCTCGGAGAAGTAAGAAAAATGGAGGCAATTTAGTGTCCATGTGTATGTGTGGGCAGGGTAGATAAATAGGACTCATAGATAAGTAATAAATTATGTACTTATTAATTACATGTTTTTATGAAAATGAGGCCAGAAGGTAGGTGTGCTACCACAGCTCAACAACATCCAGCTCTAGCACCGTCGGGAACCGCTCCAGCTCCAGTACCACATGAAGTCGCCGGCATAGCGCTTTCAATGCGTGTTCCACCCGCTTTGACGTGAAGCCGTCACGAACGACCTGAAGATAAGCGATAGCCCTTCTTCCAGCCCTTCTCATGGTACTTTTCTTCAGCGTTTCTTGTGAAGATTGCTTGCTGTGGTAACTACATAGGTAAGTAGGTAGGTCGTTCCTAATCCAATGAGAATTTTAGCGTTTACAGTTTTTTTTTAAAGTCGGCACTACTTGTTTCTTGTAGACTAATTTAGCTTCATAAATATCTACTTACTTATAACGTAACAAATGCAGTATTTTTAAACGACAGACAACGCTAAATAGGTGCTCAAATATACTTTCCTTTGTTTATTTACACAACTTCCGAAAAATAGTAGAATAGAATGCGCAATGCGTCCACCGCATAAATCATAACAAACCCGGACAAAATGCAAATTATGATAAGCCCACACTCTTATTGCGGCGAGATAAAGTGGGGTTTTGGCTGGCAAACTGGGGAGAGACAAACTGACCCCGGCCCCAGTGCATTGGGCTTGGGGCAAAGTAGGTATTTTGCGGATTAGACTGGCTAGTGCGGATTTCCTAGCGGTACTATACGACAATTTTATGCTATTAATACCTAAGCCTATTGGGCACCTACCTGCTTTACCATAAAGGTCGCAGAATCGCACTGGACGCCTAGGACAACGAGGTGCTTGTTGCGTAGTGGCGGCAGCGCTTTGGTGGTGATACCAAAAGTTAAGCAACCCACGGCGCGGTCGTGATTAGATGGGTGACCATTCCGACCATTTAAGTGACGTCTACCACAAGCAGCTCCGTGCTTCAGAAGGCACGTTCAGCAATTGGTTCGGCTAATATCGCGCTTCAAATCCTAAATTATTACCTGCTTCCAACCAAGAAGGCAGACATGCGTTTGATTGCTTCTAAAGGGCTATAAAATGTGATTTAGTTAGCACTCAACAGTTCTTTTGCGGCCATATTTTTACGTAGAAAAATTATGTTCATTGCAACATAATCGACCTTATTACCAAAAACTTAGTACCAGGTTTAAACCACGACCAAATATTAGCCGACCAATCAAAAAAGCGTTTCTCTATTGGGTAATGTCACGAATGTGACACATTCCTTATTTGTCAGCTGTAATATTTAGTCGTGGCCTTAACCTGGTACTAAGTTTTTTGTAATAAGACCGAATGGGTTCAGATGTTTTCATTAGGTTATTTACCTACTTTAAGTACGGTAGGCAGCACGTCAGGTTACCTATTTAAAGAACGAAAGCACCATTTGGCTCCTATTCGAGTCTACCAGGCTCCCCCTACCTATCTATCCTGTGAAATACCTTCGTTATACCACAGAATAAGTACTAGGTTATACTGACCTACAAATAGCATTTCCTTGCAAACTCTCTTCCCACTCGTCTTGCCACCACCCCTCACCCCTCACCCAGTACGTGTAATGTACGTGTCTAATACGAAACGCCTCAGCTTGCGTTCCGTGATGCTGAATAATATCAAGACGCGTGAGCTTTTAGCATATTTAGTTTAGTGCGGATACCGCACGTAATATTTACAGCATGCGTGGCGTAAATAAATTCCACGGGAAAATGCGATTTTTATTTACATAATCTGCCAGAAACACGCATAAGATTCCAGACACACACCCATAAGATTTTGGATGTAGTCCTTAAAAACCGTTAAAGTACCAATGATTGCAGTTTTTGACGAATGTTGCATAAAAATTTAAAAAACGCAGACATTTGACCGCAATCTCACCGAATGGTAAGCGACGATGTGGCCGAGGATGGAAGATGGATGGAGAATTTAAAAAGCATACTTCCTATGGTTTAACCTTTACCTACTTAACTAAATCGTCTTCTTACCAAGCTCCCCGAACCAAATGGTCTAATATCAGATAAACAGAATAACCAAAACACCGCACTCGAATGGAATACATTTAACTGGAATTAAAATGTATTGTGCAAACAATGGCGATGCATTTTCGTAACAAGGCGGATGTTGCGCGTGAAAACTTAATTTATTACTTAGGTACAATGCAGTTACCACTTTGCAGAGAAATTCGCTTGCCAGGCCTCAGACGATTACAAAATTTGAATCACACCGGTCAGTAGGTACTTACTTATACTTGTACTGAAAACATTTGATGTCAGCGATGACATGTCTACCTCTTTTTTAATACACTGTCATTGGAAGTCGGTGACTAAGCGATAACGATACTTTGTGAGTAAGGGCAAATATCCCAATACACATTACAACTTTCAATTAGTTCCAATCCTTCACATTCCAGTTAAATATAGAAAATATGAATTTCTATATTATCCCCACCGGGGATCGAACCCGGGATCTCTGAGATAGCTAATTGGCGACACTTTGAAAACCGGTGTTCGAGCCACTCGGCTACGAAGAGAGTTTAAATTTCATCGTTTTTGAAATCTGAAAAACTTGACTTAAGAATGATTCGGCCATTATTTTTATGCCTCCAAAGGTGAGAAACTTCAATTTGGGACGTGCCTACACGTTATCCCTCACTTCAATGCTTTTATCCTATCTATAACACCATAAAACTGTAAAGCTTCCATACAATTTTATGAAACGAGATCCTTTGCCCAAAATTAACATAAATCACGAATAAGAAACAGAAAAAAGATTTAGCGCCGTAGCAACGACGAGTCAAATGTTCTGAAACATTCGCTTAGTGAACGACAGATGGTGCTACTAGTAATGGGAAAATAAAAGCGTCGATATCGATGAAAATGTATTTTAAAAACGGAAGTAAGAGCTGGGCCGCTGCGTCACTCTAGTGCCTCCGTGATGCTGGCAGAAGCTGCAGTCGATAGCTTTCCAGCTATCTTACAGAAACGCACGGCTACCTTGGTCCACCGCGTGCGGAGCAGCTCCAACAGCCTCCTGCAGAGTGTCGCGGCGAGGTTGGACGTGGACAGTGGTATTATGCAGCACCTGACGCGCTTGAATCTCACCAAAGAACACAACATAAATTATTTTTATTTTTAAATATTTTTTGGCCTGTCAATTTACCTAGTCAGGTTATAAGTTCTGTCACATGTGTAATATGAAATAATTTAGACATGTTTATTATTTATGTAACCATTTATACTATAGCAAAATAAACTTATTAAAACAAAGATTTATATGGTTTATTACCATATGAATCTATGTTTTATTAAGTTTATTCAAAACGACCCTCGCGATTTTGAATACAGGCGTTCAATCTGCGCGGCCAGTCGTCTATCGCAGCACGAACGAGGTCCATCTCAATATCGGCGGCTGCCTTAATCAAGGATGCCTTGAGTGACTCCAAATCAGGATGAAGCTTTAAGCAGGCCATTTCCTCCAAGTGTTGCTATATCTTGTAATCTAACGGACTCAAATCTGGACTCACAAAAATGTACCTCAGTTAAGCCCCAACCAAGAGACTCCCCCCAAGAGACTCCTAACCAAACCATGAGCAAAGATGGAAAATGACCTCGTTGGACACGCGCGATACGGTTGCTCACTTCTTCACTGCTGTGTGCGTACACCTTATCATTTTGGTTGTTTTATCTCTCTTCCACGGTTAAAAAATTTATCATCCGAAAAAATAATATCCCGATGCTTCTTTCCCGTGTACCGCTTCAACAAAGCGCGGCATCTCTTCAGTCTCAGGTCCATTAAACGAGCGTCCAAACGATGTCCTGTTTTTCTTCGATATGCCCTAAGCCCTAAGTCTTCATTTAACACCATTTTCACCGTGGCCCTGCTTAACCCTATCTGAAGGGCTAACAGTTTCTGCTTGCGTATGGGATTTCTTTGAATTCGCGCCTTCACAGCTTTTATTACTGCTGGAGTCCTAACAGAGCGAGAGCGACCACTTCTTGACCTGTCATCTACACTAGAGTCTTCATTGTATTGTTTTATGGTACGATAAACGAATCTTTTGGTTTTATTAAAAAAAAACAGTAAGTCGAAAATCTGAATTGGCGCGTAACCGCAACGATGCAACGCAATAACCGCAACACGGTATTCTTTAAGTGTCCACTCCATATTTAAAATTAGGAAAATTCTAAAAAGTACACATTTTTATTTTCTTGAAAAATTAAAAATTTGAATTCAATAAACTTTTTTGTGGTCAGCATTCAAAATTGAAAAGTTTTTATTGTGTGACTGAACTTATGACCTGACTATGTACTATAATAGACATATATTTTTTTTTTCATAATAATATAGTTATTTTAACATTACCTTCGTATTTGTTCCTAAACCGTAATTTAAATCATCGTTGTCTTTGATCGAAAATTTTTAAATGACATAGGTAATTCCTCTTCTCCTGACTTATTTCTGAACCATAGTTTGACATATTATCATTCAAACATAAAGGTGGACGCAGAACACAGTCGAAGCGTTGCTCCATACGTTTTCATGTTAGACAATTAAATAAAAATGACTGAAGGATATCGAATGCTTCTGATTCGTCACCTTCGTTCAGCTCCGGTAAATTGTCTAAATATATATGTCCGGTAAATTGTATAATACAAATATATCAAGTGCTTCTGATTAGCCAGCCTCGGCTGGGAACAGCTATGCTCTGGTGTGCATCTACCTTAACATGTCATCATGTTCACAATACTGTTACGTGAATGAAGTAATAACAAACGCCAGACTCGATGACCTAGTTGCTGACAACAATCACCTCTCCAAACTAGAGCACTTTTTGTAACTACAGTAATTCAAACTCAACACTGCTGCTTCTTATGAAGCTGTAATAGAAGCCATTATGCAACAAAAATGGGTAGTCTTATGTAGTATGTGCTGGCCACTGTAGAGTAAACAAGAGTCGAAACGAATAGGATTTTTATGATTTCTTATCACCGTGATTACTTGCGTTGTAATCGCTAATCAATTAGGTGATTTGAAACGCTGTTTTAAGTAACGAATAAAAATAAGTAGATAGGTAAGCACCTTTTAATTCGACGCACATAAAAAGATCAAGCCGTAAAAAAATACATTTCGTTTTTATTAACGACAAACCTTCATGAAGTAAAAAAGGTTGACTTTAAAGAATTGACTAAACAGTTAGTAGTGGTACTAAACATCTATGTACGGACGACAGCACGTCAAGTAAATACTGTGGCATCTTATGCAATTGTAATAGGGTAATCTTTTGACACAAATGTATAGTTTGAAGTGCTGACCGTTTCACGTAACGCGTCTGGACCTCAATTTGGTTTTATTTATATGAACTTTACCAACTTAAGACGCAACCAGGGTAGTTTATTATTATACCACTATTCAACAGTGTGGTACACTCCGTGTGATACGATTATCTTATTAAAATTTTTAATGGGGAAAGTAGAAGGCAAGAAGAAAAGAGGAAGGCCAAAAAGGTCATATACGAGAAAAGGTCAAATAAAGGAAAAGTTAGGGGTCGTGTGGTACCGAGAGGTTAAAAAGATAGCATGGAGCAGAGAGGAATGCAGAAGATTCTACTGACAAGAGCGTGGCTCTTAAATCTATACTAATATTATAAAGAGAAAAGATTTGTTTGTTTGTTTGTTTATTTGCAACGAATGGGCTCCGAAACTACTGAACCGATTTGAAAAATTCTTTCACAATTAGAATCCTGCATTATCTGCGATGGACATAGGCTATATTACATTATCAAAAAAGTTAGGGTTCCGTATGAAAACTTCGATTATGTAACCAAAGGTGTAAAAGGAAAATCATTAAATTGCGAACGCTGCGAAAACTATTGACAATAGAGCAAAGTAATGTTCTACGGTTTTGTAGAGGATATCATTATCTACAATAAAGTCCCCGATAACATATGTCTAACTATAACAGTTAAGTCACAATAACTCCTTTTTAGGTAAAAATATGAAATTTTTGCGGCGGCAAAAAGAAAGCCACAGTTTCAGTATGTTGGTACTAATCCTTATCCAAATAAATCACGTCATATTCAAGGCTATATCAGTACATGTAAATTACTTTTTGAATTATTCAAATCGGACATACCATTAAAAAATTATCACGAGTAATATAACATTGTATCAAAGTTAGGACGGCAGCAAAGTTGGCCTTTTGCTATATCGTGAATAGATTTATTTTTTTATTTAAAAACTTTATTGCACTTAGAACAGTGTACAAAAGGTGGACTCAATGCTAAAAGTATTCTCCCCCAGTCATACCTATACCTATGTCGATGGCGTATGTGTGAACAACCTGAGCTACGCCGACGACATGGTTCTACTGAGTGCGTCAATCTGTGGCCTAAGAAAACTGATACGCATATGCGAGTGGACACTGTCTAAAGTACAATGTGAAGAAGAGTCAATGCATGGTCTTTAAGGCGGATACCAAGTGTCCCGGGGACTTACCTCCAGTACTATTGAATAAGGTCCCGTTAGAAGTGGTCGATCACTTTAAGTACCTGGGACACGTAATAACTCCTGACCTCAGAGACAATGCGGACATCGAGCGGGAACGGAGATTGTTGTCCGTTAGAGCGAACATGATAGCCCGCAGATTTGCGCGATGCTCACAGGCGGTCAAAATAACATTATTTCGAGCTTATTGTACATCACTCTATGGGGCCAGCCTGTGGGTTGATTATAATAAACAGAGCTACAACGATCTTCGTATCCTGTACAATAATGGCTTCAGGGTGATATTGGGGCTGCCCCGCTTTTGCAGTGCCTCGGGTATGTTTGCAGAGGCGCGCACTGCCTGCTTCCACGCGACCATGCGCAAGCGGTGCGCGTCAATGGTGCGCAGAGTGCGGGCCAGCTCCAATGTCATCCTGAAGGCGATAGGGGATAGGCTGGACTGTTCCTTCCTCCGGCACTGCTGCGACAGACATGTCCCAGTAGTTGCTAGGGTAAGGGGCTTCTAAATAAATAATATTTTTATTTAATGGTTGTAATGATTATAATAATAATAATAATTTTCCAATGAATTGTTATTTAAATTTTAATTTCGAAAAGTATTTTTTTTGACATGTTATTGTTATTTTATTGCAATTATATTGATGAAATTTATTTAATGAATGTTATAATGTATGGATCAACGTAATCTGAAATAAAATAACTTTGAAATTGAAATATAAGTCATGCAGAAAAATTGTAATGGGTGCAGGATAATGTAGTCGAATAGAAATTAAAAGACGCAACAAAACATTATAATGTAGACATAGATGGCGCTGTACGTATTTAACTCGCGGGTCAGCTTGAGTTTTTCCCAATAACTTAATAAGTAAATTGAAGTTCAAGCAAAGAGGTCTGACCGTCTGCCTTAACTACACTCACCTATTTAATTGTCGCTTGCACACACAATACGACAAGACGCAATGCTCTTTTTTTGGCCATCGTGGTAAGGCGGTGGTGACCATAGTACTTTAATATTGCTGTTTTCTTCTTGACTTTTGTCTAATTGATTGTTTGAATGCACTTATCTCAGATCAAAATTACCTATTAATGGTCCGATTTTGAAAAAAAACCTTTGTGTAAGGTACAACGTATCTAGCAAGGCTATAAGATAGGTAATTTAAAAAATCACGTTATGTCCTATAACCCTTGCAGGAATGCCCTTACCAGTCTGTTCCGACTTTCGGTACCTCGGGTCTATCGTGCAAAATGACGGCGTTATTGACAGGGACATGAAACATCGAATCAACGCAGGTTGGATGAAATGGAGGCAGGTCACAGCAACAACATGCGATCCACGGATGCCCTTAAGATTGAAGGGCAAAATTTACAAGACCATCATAAGACCTGCCTTACTGTACGGATCGGAATGCTGGGCCGTTAAGAAGATGGATGAAAAACGACTGCATGTAGCGGAGATGAGAATGTTGCGATGGATGTGTGGAGTGACAAGAATGGACAAAGTAAGAAATGAATATATAAGGGGAAGTTTGCAAGTGGCGCCTGTGACAAAAAAGATGACGGGAAACCGTTTATCTTGGTATGGACACGTGATGAGAAGAGAGGAGAATCATGTGACAAAAAGAGTGATGAGTATGAATGTTAGTGGATGGAAGAGAAGAGGCCGACCTAGAAAGAGATGGATGGACTGTATAAAGCATGATATGATTGTGAAAGGAGTGGATGAGTCAATGACGAGTGATAGGATTGTATGGAAGAGAAAAACATACTGCGCCGACCCCAAATATAATGGGAACAGGGCAAGCGAATGATGATGACGTTATGTCTTTCAGGAATGGAGTGAAATCAATATGTGCGCATGAAGTCCTCGGTGACTGCTATTTTTTCTATACTAATATTACGAGGGTCAAACTGAAAGTTCTTAGAACTGGCCACTTATAAACAATATAATAAAGAAAATATTCTAAAATTTGAAAATAGAACTCTTTGCCAATATTACTGAGTATATATTTCATTCATTTGTCATTTGTTTTACGACTTGGCGGCAAATTGAAAATTGTCTGTGTCACGTCAAAATGAATTTAACACGAGAAAATTTTCGTGCAATGATTTTTTATGACTTTCGATGTCATTTAAGTCAACAAGAAAGTTATGATAGACTACGATTGGCCTTTCACGATGAAGCCCCATCTCGTGCGACTGTTTACAACTGGTTTAATGAGTTTAAACGTGGTCGCACTAATCTCACTGATGATGTACGTGAGGGACGGCCTTCTACGGCGACGACTGAAAATAACATCTGTGTTGTGCGGCGTATGATAGAGACTGACAAAAGAGTGACCTATCAGCAGATTCGGACAAGCTTAGGCATCGGTATGAGTCAAGTGCACAAAATCCTCCACGAACATTTAGCGGTCAGGAAGCTTTGCGCCCGGTGGATACCTCATAATTTGACTAAGGCTCAAAAACTCCATCGTGTGGATTGGTGCCGTAAAATGATTGAAAGATTTAACGGAGGTGACTCAAATGCTGTGTTCGACATACTAACAGGTGACGAAAGCTGGATTTACTGTTATGATCCTGAAACCGAAAGACAATCTGCTCAGTGGGTGTTTCCTTTCGAGGAGTTGCCAACTAAAGTGAAGAGAGATCGAAGTGCGGGAAAAAAAATGGTGGCCTCGTTCTTTGGAAGGATAGGTCATTTCGCAACAATTGTGTTAGAGGATCAAAAAACAGTTTCTGCAGAATGGTACACTACCAATTGTTTGCCACTTGTCTTGGAAAAAGTTCGAGAGAAACGACCTCGCAGTAGGATCCTCCTTCACCACGACAACGCCTCGTCGCACACCGCCAAGCGAACGATCGACTATTTGGCGACATCAAACGTTGAATTACTGGGTCACCCGCCGTATAGCCCCGACCTCGCGCCTTGTGATTTTTATTTATTTCCAAAAATTAAAGAAAAACTTAAAGGAAAGCGGTTTATGAATGCTGAAGAAGCGGTGGCTGCGTATCGCGATGCCATTGAAGAGACCCCTAAGGACGAGTGGGCAAAGTGCTTTTCCCAGTGGTTCCATCGCATGCAGCGGTGTATTGACGTCAATGGACAATATTTTGAAAAGATATAATAAAACTAATAACTGGCTAATGTAATCAGTTTTTGATTTTCTAAGAACTTTCAGTTTGACCCTCGTATAAAGAGGTTAGGGTCGGTTGCACCATATCTCACATTATAACTGGAAAAACGGAGGAATTATTTTTTTGTTTAAACATGCTAATCACAGGAACTGCTGAGCCGATTTGAAAAAAAAATGTGTTAGATAGCTTAATTCTCGGAGAACGCTTTGTATGAGCTATAAAATGCATAATACCTACCTAGAAATCAACGGTGAAGCAGTTAAATCAAAAAGCACGGACGAAGTCGCGGGGGACCGTTATAATTAATATGTTCATATTATTCACACGCGTTTTGATTCTTATCTTAAAAAATATTACAGTTTTAAAAAATACTCCGCTCCTTACAATGCCCACAGGAAATCCTAAATTTACGCGAACGAAGTCGCGGGGAACCGCTAGTACAAAATAAAATGTCAACATTATTCATTTTCGTGTGCATATCAACGCTCGCAGTGTCTGAAAATGGCAGAAAACCCACTGCAAAAATCTGATACCTGGATATTGCTGCGTTTATGTTCGCCGATATTTATTTTCATGTCATAAAAAAGCTAATAACGTGCTTACATATCGAACAAACAACAAACATTGCGTTAACCATAGACATTAATAAGGTAATTATCAGTTATTAGAATGTAAAGTCAGCCTATATAGATCCCACTTTTGGGAAAAGGCCTCACCTTAATTATGATGGTTGGTGAGGCCTTTTCCCAAAAGTGGGACCCGCGTGGTGGAGTATGGCTCGTACCTCCGTACGAGCCATACTCCACCACGCGGGCTCAGTGCGGATTGATGGAGGGGTGTCTGTAAGACAAGTGACAAACCTTACTGTCAGATATTATCAAGCCGCCCTAGGGCCTCTGACTAGGCTTAACGACTAATACCAACAGATATTAGCCGGGACCAACTGCTTAACGTGCCTTCCGAAGCACGCAGATGCTTGTCATGGACGTCACTTAAATGGTCGGAATGGTCACCCATCCAATCACCACGGCGCCGTGTGTTGCTTAACTTTTGGTATCACTACCGAACCGCTGCCGCCATTGCGCTGCAAGTACCTCCGACATTAGAACGTAAACGAAATAAAATCACTTCCAAAGATTAAAAGACGCCATCAAAATTAATTAGAAGCTGACAGCAATGTATTGTTGAACTTGATGAATTAACTGTTCTTATTAGTGTAAAATAGTGCGTAAATCCTACTCCTTTAAGAAATCTACATAAATATTTCATACAATACTATCGTGAGGCGTTTAGGTTTTGTCTTGCATACGCCCACGTACGTTTAATTCATTTTTAGCATTATCATTCTGTTGAGTATTTAAGTTTTATTGCAGAACTGAAATATGTATTGTACAAAACACAGGCTTTATGCCAAGTAGTATTTTCACCCGGTCATACATTTAGGCTAAGCAGAAATAATAAAAATGTCGATAATGTATTCAGAAATTATAGTTTGCATATCGATAATATGATTTACACACAGCACTAGCAGTTTGCCGATAAACGTGCGCTTTATTCAAATTCCAGAGTTTTTCGAGCCGGTCGATGTCACTGTCTTTTTCACCACTCGACAACGAATTCCAATGGAAATGTTGAAATTCCGGAAAGGACATTGGAATAACGTTTGACGGCCGCGTGTTTGACAACTTTTAATGGCACCGCAGGACCAGATAATGGTATTACCGAACTGTGGATTTACACTTAAACTTGTAACTATGGAAAAGTTTGACGAGCTCCATTCTATGTAATAATAATAAGTCAGCCTATTAGATCCCACTGCTGGGAAAAGGCCTCACCTCAACTATGAGGAGGAACGAGCCATACTTCACCACGCGGGCTCAGTGCGGATTGGTGGAGGGGTGTATGTAAGGCAAGTGACAAACCTTACTGTCAGAAGTTATCAAGCCGCCCTAGGGCCTCTGACTAGACTTAACTATGTAATAATAATGATAATAATAATGTCCTCCTAGCCGATTTCGGCTACGGCGGACTATCTCAACAGAGATTAGCCAACTGCGCAGGACATATTATAGTGCACAAGTGTGTGCGCAATACACAGGTGCACCTGTTCCTTCACTCTCATAATTCGGTGAGACGGCAGTCCGTAGAGAGATCAGGCGCAGGACCAACGGCTTAACGTGCTTTCCGAGGCACGGGGGTGTTAACACCACCAACTTCCTGACGCCGGAGCTGTAATTTCAAGACAGAAGAACCCAAACATTCTCGGCCCGACCCGGGATTCGAACCCGGGACCTCGTGGATTGTACCCAGCGTGCTGACCACTAGACCAACGAGGCAGTTTTTTTTCCATTCTATGTAAGAGAACTATGCAAATGCGGTTTATAAGGTTATCGCGTTGAAGCGTTTAGTAAATTTACTGTTTATTTAACGGTCTCGTTGGTATAATGCTGATCAGGCTGACTTCTGTCCATTTAGTCCCGGGTTCAAATCTCAGGTCGGGCCGGAATTCGTTTCTGGGGTTTTCTAATTCAGAAACAGCTTGGAATCAGGAAATTGGTAGTGTTAACAAACCCATTCTTACTTTGAGTTACTCTGTATGAAACTATTCTTATAATTTCAGGATTCTTAGTTCGACAGTGTCTTCGGCTAAAAGTTCATATAATTATCTGCTACTACACCTACATTCAAAGTAAGTATTTAATTACTTACATACTTAGCAGGTGGAGTCACAAATCACATATACAGGATGGAATAAAATCAACGGGCACTGGAGGGGAACTACCTTATATCCTGCAGTTAGCTCATTATACTCAAAGGAAACATTCAAATCTTTGAATACAGTTTTTTTTTCTTCAAAAAAAAGAATAAGCTAACTAAAAGATTCAAGGTATTTGGCCTCCATGAATTTTTTCACCTGTATAATAGCTAGGTGAAAGTCAAAGGTTAAATATTACAGGCTCGAAGCCGAATATTTAATATTTCTAGACTAATCGATCACAAACAGATGAACAACAATAGTTATTTACATTCTCATATTAAATTAAGGCCCACTTGCGCTCGTCCGGATTTCTTCAAGGACTAATATCTGAGTTTGAAAGCCCACTTGCGCCAGTCCAGATTAGCTAATCTGGACTAGCAAATTTGTGCCTTCCTGGTTAGCCAATCTAGATTTATAATAATAATAATCGTATTTATTTGGCACGGCAAATAAAGTACAAAAAATAACATATATTATAAAATGAATTAGTTAATTAATATCTATTATGCATTATAAATGAAACTATACTAAAACCATGTGCCAAAAAGGACCCCGTTCAGTATAAGTCGTGACAAATTAAAATTGTCACGATACTGATTTTCAGCGGGAACCTTCGGGCATAGTGTGAACAAATACCTACTGGCTAAAAAAAAACTAAAACTTAGTGCGAGCTTCACGCGAGCACCCCTGTCAGAGCGACGTAAAATTTAGGGGATTTGGTCAGTGCCGTCAGTGCGGCGCGTTTCAAAAACTTTCACTGACGATGGTGAGCGCGCGAAGCTGTCAAATGTAATCTTAAAATTTGCGTCTTCTTATCTTAAAATAAAGTGGTCTTTCAACTCAGATAATAGGCCTTGAACAAGTCCGAATTAGCTAATCTGGACGTCGGCAAGTGGGCCTTGTACCGATCCGCGGCGAAGTCACCATACATTTCATTTTAAATAGTGCTTCCCAAATATCGATATTTTGGATATCGAAACTTAACGAAAGTTGTTCTCAAAGTCAGTATCGTTACCATGAGTTAACAGCAGTTTCACTCGCTAGTGACGACGTAAAAAAATTGTATGAAAAATTGCACGCGCCTCTAGTGGTCACTTGTGGAATTATGTAGTATGACAGGTTGTAACATGGTAAAATATCTATCGAAATACGCTTACGACTAACGTTTTTCGCAGTTCGCAGGTCAGTGGTTTTCAAATAGACAAAAAAAAAACAAAAAAAAATTTACTTTTTTGACAACTGACGATGAACTATCGATTATCTAAAAGTAAGAAATATCGACCTTAAAATAAACTTAACTGAAGTAATATAAATAAATAAAATGGAATAAGAAGATATAAGGTGAAACTACACGCAATTAAATAAATAATAACAACAGAACTTTTGATTGTTGTTAACAAAAATAGTAAGTTGTTGTATAGGTGGTTTTGGGGCTGTGTCTTGAAACTAATTACTTATGTAAAAGCAGTTTAACGTTATTGGCGATATTACACCCCCCTGCCTCAGAAAGGTGGATAATCCCTTGAGGTTAGATAAGTTGTCCCGGTCAGATCTCTCTGCGGTAGTGTCAGATCGCCATTTCGTCGGGCTATGAGAGTGAAGGTACAGTGGGCCGCAACCATATTTCAACCTTATGTTGATCACATAGAGTTCAATATCATTTGAGATTTTTTGAAGGATTTGGGAAGCTTGCTGCGAGGCCTACTGTACACAGAGCTGCTGTACCTACATCTGTGTATTTCGCACTAAAAAATCTCTTGCAAAATTTACTTAACACATGGATGAGATGAACCGCCGCGCCGTGGCTGTGGCGGTAATAAAAGGTATGACTGGTAGAAAATGCCGTTCACCTTTTGTACAAAAACTAAACTTAGTGGGTGGTAACAATTAAGTTTTATTTACAACTATAGTCGATAAATAATTAAAGGACAACCCTAGCCACAAATTCTCTTGAAGCCCGAGTTTTTCCAGAACATTCTTTCGCAAATTAACTTGTTTGAACTAACCAAGGGTCCAACGATTAATTATGCATCTTCCTTTGCTAGGATTCCTTATTTACAACAAGGGTTTTACACTTACAGATTTTTAAAGGCTAGTCATAATAAGAGTTAGGTAAGTATAAGAATGCGGAAAATTTAAACTTTTCTACAAGTCGCTATTCTGATTATGGGCAAAGTCCGGTTTCTCGAGAATAGGTACATATTACTCACATAATATAGGCAGATAAATTTCTACATAAGGATGTTTGAACGAAATGAAATTTTGACGGAGATGGATATACTTACCAAAAAAATACCCCACGGAAATTTAATAGACAACTAGCAATTATGTTAAAATAATATTTGTATTGATTTTTTGCAACTGGTCCCAAATGGGTCTTGAGTAGAGTTGCCAACTTTACCATTACTACCATACTGTTTTTCGCGTGTTAAGACTTTTTACTGTTTTATACAAAATAAAAATATTTTTTTTACCACTGGTAAGTATCCGGCCAGCCATAAAACCTATGTGAAATTTAAAACATATATTTTTTTATTTCTGTTCATTTTCTTTATGTTCACCTTAATTTAGGAACTATTATGTAATCTGTGATTTAGGTACTTCATTTCTTGTACAAAAAGTAAGGAACCTAGCCTTGAGCGTGTGGCACGTTTGTGAATAGCTATGCCAAGGGGATTTTTAATAGAGACGGCTCACGTTCCATAGCAGGCTTTAAATATTTTCTTAATGGTGTATTTCATTAAATATTTGAATAGGCATTCATTAAGAGTAGTCAATGAAAGGCCCACCAAACCATCCTAAAATATTTTAACTACCGAGTAAAGATTAAAGAACTTCTATTATTAATTAAGAAAGCCATAATCAAAGTAAGTACATAATGTAGTTCTTTATCTTAATTTTTTTTTTACCGATTACTGAACTAGTATTCGGTAAAGAAATTCTGTAGTGTTCATAAGTTCGCGGAGGTAATAAATTTATTGAAAACTTACATAAAACTGAAAATGACTAGGTATTTTTGAGATTTTATATGCCTGGTGGCTTCATTGTACATGAATACAACTTTTTAGTGGTGACACAGAATACTAGTACTTCGTACAGAAGTATGTCTTAGCAATTGTATTCAAAGAAATGTCTACTCAATGTCGTCAACAATATGGCGTAATTTAGTTCGCCTCAGAGTCAAGCACATTTTCGTGTAGACATCTACAAAAATCCATTGCAAGATAATTTCATACTTATTGCTCTGGAATATGATTCATAATACACTAAACCTATTCAGTGACGTAATATCACGCGACGCGATAGGGTTGACTGCTACGAGAAGCTTCTAACGCCATCTAGCGCGTCTTTCTAGTACTTTATTCATTCTCGTCCAGCCAGCAACGTAGCCGCGCGGCCGCCGGTGAATAAAACGCGCGAGCGTGGCTCTGGCCGGTAGCGACACGCAACTTGTTTTAGCACCTACGTAGGTGCGCCGCGCGTAGGTACGTTTTTGCTACCTCCGCGGGGAGATACACAGGCCTGGTGGTGATCACTACATAATCCTATAAGAATTTGCGTTAATGGTAAAATAGTTATATCTAATTTTAAGGGAAATTTTACGCTACTCCTCTTAACCATAAGCCACGAGCAATAAAATGTAAACAGATGCGATTTGAAATCATTATAATAAGGTTTAAATTTGAATGCGCCTGTATACGTGTCTGTTTCTCGATTCACCTAACACCAACTTGTCTAACCGCTTAGTCCAGGCTTAGCTGCTTATCTTAACTCAACGAACATATTCTACTCATAGCTAAGCGTTGTACCAGGCCTGTGTAACTCCCCGCGTAGGTAGCAAAAACGTACCTACGCGCGGCGACCCCTTAGAAGAGGCTAAATCCAGTTGGGTGTAGCGAGCGAGCAATAAGACGCCCGCGCGTTTTATTTACCGGTGGCGCACGGCACTTATGTGTGATAGAATAGATAACGTTTGCTGGCTATACGAGCAAGAATAAAGTGCTAGAAAAGGTGCGCTAGATGGCATAAGTAGCCTCTTGTAGCAGTCAACCCTATCGCGTCGCGTGATAGTACGTCACGTCATAGGTTTAGTGTATTATAATTCATATTCCAGAGTTATAAGAATGAAATTATCTTGCAATGGATTTCTGTAGGTGTCTAAACGAGAATGTGCTTGACTCTGAGGCGAACTAAATAACACCATATCGTTGACGACATTGAGTAGATATTTCTTTAAATTTCATTGCAAAGTCAAACTTCTGTACGAAGTACTAGTACTTATTCTGTGGTTGTACCTGCACGGCTTTTGAACTAAAACATAACTGCACTTAATACGGTTGGTTATTCCTAGACAACTTTTGGGCAACGAAGGGTAATGGCGGTACGTTTCTAATTTAATTGGGCTAAGTTGCCACTTAAATTAGATAGGGACCCATCCAAGTTCAAAAATGTCTACTTTTTTAGAGTTCCGCACCGTAAAAACGGGACTCTATTACTACGCCTCCGCCTTCTGTCTGTCACCAGGCTGTATCTCATTAACCGTGATAGTAAGACAGTTGAAATTCCCACAGATTATATATTTCTGTTGCCACTATAATAACAAATACTAAAAACAGAATATTATAAATATTTAAGTGAGGTATCCCATACAACAAATGTGATTTTTATGCAGTTTTTTACTTGATATTAATGATGGTAACAGGTAGATGCTTGAAATGTTTACAGAATATTAATATGTATATTCACTTTTTAAAAAAGGGGGCTCCCATACAAAATTGTATTTTTTTCGTATCTAAAACTAAATAAAGATCTGCTGTTGTATTATAGATAATGGTACGGAAAACTTCGTGCGCGAGTGCTTTTTAAATCATTAATATAGCAGATATTATCGATTTATTAGATTCACTTGATGGTAATCGACGATGCGGAGGAGGATGGGTAATGTCTGTCTAGAAATAGCCTATTCACTGAATCCAAATCATAAAATAAGTACTAGTAAAAATTATTATGTTTTTGAAATGGTATATTTACTGGCTTTCATTTGATACCCATATTTCTGTGCTAAGGAGGAGATCGATCTTCCTCCCCCCTTGGTATCCGTTTGGGGGCGCCACTTTTGAAATGTATGTATCCGATGTCAATCTCATAATTTTGACAAATTCAGCGACGCCTCATGTGTCGAAAACTGTCCAGCCGTTTGGGCTGTAGTGCGTGCCAAACAATTATACATACTCATGCTCTCGAAAAATATAGCCCTCCTTCCGAAGTGGGGTAAATATTTGCCTATGACACTCAGGAAACGTGCAGCATTCTACTGATAATATTATGTATGTAGGAAAAAGCAAAGGCGCATTCCGGATGGATATATATATAAATATATATATATATTTATTCGGATTGGTGGTTGTTGAGTATATGGGTTCCTTATGGGTTTATTCGTCGCAAACATATGAAAATGGAAAGTCTTTCCTGTTTATAGTCTTAAGTATGATTCTTTTATAGTAAATTACAGTACTTACTATTGTAAATTATAGGGATTAGTATAACTACTATTGTAATATTAACAAAACATTATGTACCTACATATTTTATATTTTTAACTAACTATCTTATACCAGTAGGTACTGATCCTCGTGTCGCGGTGAAACGTAGTGGATATGAGCTTTATGTTTGTTCTCGGGCCGCTAATTAGTTGATTAATTAATTAAATACTATTAATTAGTTACTCATCTATATGAGTAGGTAGATATGATATACAAGTGGCACTGAGTGCGCACGAGTGCAATGATGTATAATAATTAGGATGCATATAAGTATCTTGTCAAAAAAGATGTCAAGTTCTTCTTTTTCCATTGTTTATTACACTCGGCCGCGGGTCAGACTATGCATGTTGACCTTGAGTCCGCCTCTATTCCATATGTAATAAGGGCTGTTTTTGTGGTTCGAATGTGTGACCTGGCGTGCTTCCGACTGTACTTATTGTATGCTGTTAACGTTTAACCTCACAACTTTATACAAAATGTTATGTTAAGGAAACCTAGTATTGGCCTACTAAATTAGCAGTACTCATAAAATAGCATAATTCATTGTAGCTGTTGGTTTCTTAAATAAATAAATAAATAGTACTTCGTACAGAAGTATGACTTAGCAATTGTATTCAAAGTAATGTCTACTCAATGTCGTCAACAATATGGCGTAATTTAGTTCGCCTCAGAGTCAAGCACATTTTCGTGTAGACACCTAAAAAAATCCATTGCAAGATAATTTCATACTTATTGCTCTGGAATATGATTCATAATACACTAAACCTATTCAGTGACGTAATATCACGCGACGCGGTAGGGTTGACTGCTACGAGAAGCTTCTAACGCCATCTAGAGCCTCTTTCTAGTACTTTATTCATTCTTGTCCAGCCAGCAACGTAGCCGCGCGGCCGCCGGTGATTAAAACGCGCGAGCGTGTCGCTGGCCGGTAGCGACATGCAACTTAATTTAGCCCCTAAGTAAGGGTCGCCGCGCGTAGGTACGTTTTTGCTACCTACGCGGGGAGATACACAGGCCTGTCATAGTGTTTAAGGAAGTAGAAACACTTCAGCCGGTAAAGAATTCCACTATATAGCCGTACGCAAGTGGAACGTAGATTTAGAACATTTGGTGCGTATTAGTGGTATGTCTACTTTAGTTATTAATTGTGTAAAACGGTGCATGGTTAGAGAGAGTCATACTAGAGTGAGAATACTCATAGAGCGAGGGAGGTGACCTTTGACAAATATCAGACGGCTGCACGTGCGGTTACATAATATGTCAACTACGCAAACCAACTGCTTTTATTACGTAAGAAATAGCGGATTTCAAGGTGGGTTAGTCGGACGTGCGGCTAGGTGAACTACGGAGTACTAGGGAATCAAAAGTTAAGTACAACAATACGATTGACGTTGGTGCTGTTGCTCTTACTTAGGTACTTACTCCTCTGGCGCAGCGACCCAAAGTGTGTCTTGGCCTCCTCACAAGCGAAACCCCATCTTTTTCTTTCTTGCACCGCCTCTTACCTGTAACTTGTAGCTCCTGCAGATCTGACACGACGGCGTCCTTCCAGTATCTGGGTCGGCCGACGGGGTGGCGGCCACGAGGTATTGCGAGCTATACATACACTGCTGATTCTTTCGAGATGGCCCATCCAAAGAAGTCTCTGGGCTTCTCCCTGTCTGTTGCTTTCAGGTAAATCACCTGAGATAAACACGATGTTTTCGATACCAAAATCGAAGTCATCATTATCAGCTGCAGGACGTCCATTGATGCCGAACATAGGCATAGGCCTTCCCATCCTTTCCCCAAAGTGACCGGTTGCAAACGCGGTCCGGGGACCTATACAAGGATTTCTGACCATCTCGCTGGTAGATGCCAAAATGCAAAAATCAGAAGAGGCAAATGTTACTTTGTCTGGGCAAGCATCATCCTAGCGTTATCCCGTTTGTACACTCGCACGCGAAGGCCCAGGGTCCGTGACCACGGTCAGGGACCATGATCCAGGATATGGTAGATCAGGTAATATGACCTCGATGACACAGTTGACAGCGAAACCTGTCCAGTTTGGATCATGGTTAAACATTCAGTCGCCTGAATGTGCAGTTTTCCTCACGATGTTTTCCATCACTGTAAGAGCATCGGTTTGTGAAACAACTTTATTCATTCTCGTCCAGCCAGCAACGTAGCCGCGCGGCCGCCGGTGAATAAAACGCGCGAGCGTGGCTCTGGCCGGTAGCGACACGCAACTTGTTTTAGCACCTACGTAGGTGCGCCGCGCGTAGGTACGTTTTTGCTACCTCCGCGGGGAGATACACAGGCCTGGTGGTGATCACTACATAATCCTATAAGAATTTGCGTTAATGGTAAAATAGTTATATCTAATTTTAAGGGAAATTTTACGCTACTCCTCTTAACCATAAGCCACGAGCAATAAAATGTAAACAGATGCGATTTGAAATCATTATAATAAGGTTTAAATTTGAATGCGCCTGTATACGTGTCTGTTTCTCGATTCACCTAACACCAACTTGTCTAACCGCTTAGTCCAGGCTTAGCTGCTTATCTTAACTCAACGAACATATTCTACTCATAGCTAAGCGTTGTACCAGGCCTGTGTAACTCCCCGCGTAGGTAGCAAAAACGTACCTACGCGCGGCGACCCCTTAGAAGAGGCTAAATCCAGTTGGGTGTAGCGAGCGAGCAATAAGACGCCCGCGCGTTTTATTTACCGGTGGCGCACGGCACTTATGTGTGATAGAATAGATAACGTTTGCTGGCTATACGAGCAAGAATAAAGTGCTAGAAAAGGTGCGCTAGATGGCATAAGTAGCCTCTTGTAGCAGTCAACCCTATCGCGTCGCGTGATAGTACGTCACGTCATAGGTTTAGTGTATTATAATTCATATTCCAGAGTTATAAGAATGAAATTATCTTGCAATGGATTTCTGTAGGTGTCTAAACGAGAATGTGCTTGACTCTGAGGCGAACTAAATAACACCATATCGTTGACGACATTGAGTAGATATTTCTTTAAATTTCATTGCAAAGTCAAACTTCTGTACGAAGTACTAGTACTTATTCTGTGGTTGTACCTGCACGGCTTTTGAACTAAAACATAACTGCACTTAATACGGTTGGTTATTCCTAGACAACTTTTGGGCAACGAAGGGTAATGGCGGTACGTTTCTAATTTAATTGGGCTAAGTTGCCACTTAAATTAGATAGGGACCCATCCAAGTTCAAAAATGTCTACTTTTTTAGGGTTCCGCACCGTAAAAACGGGACCCTATTACTACGCCTCCGCCTTCTGTCTGTCACCAGGCTGTATCTCATGAACCGTGATAGTTAGACAGTTGAAATTTCCACAGATTATATATTTCTGTTGCCACTATAATAACAAATACTAAAAACAGAATATAATAAATATTTAAGTGAGGTATCCCATACAACAAATGTGATTTTTATGCAGTTTTTTACTTGATATTAATGATGGTAACAGGTAGATGCTTGAAATGTTCACAGAATATTAATATGTATATTCACTTTAAAAAAAAGGGGGCTCCCATACAAAATTGTATTTTTTTCGTATCTAAAACTAAATAAAGATCTACTGTTGTATTATAGATAATGGTACGAAAAACTTCGTGGGCGAGTGCTTTTTTAAATCATTAATATAGCAGATATTATCGATTTATTAGATTCACTTGATGGTAATCGACGAGGCGGTGGAGGATGGGTAATGTCTGTCTAGTAACAGCCTATTCACTGAATCCAAATCATAGAATAAGTACTAGTACTTCGTACAGAAGTATGACTTAGCAATTGTATTCAAAGCATTGTCTACTCAATGTCGTCAACAATATGGCGTAATTTAGTTCGCCTCAGAGTCAAGCACATTTTCGTGTAGCCACCTACAAAAATCCATTGCAAGATAATTTCATACTTATTGCTCTGGAATATGATTCATAATACACTAAACCTATTTAGTGACGTAATATCACGCGACGCGGTAGGGTTGACTGCTACGAGAAGCTTCTAACGCCATCTAGAGCCTCTTTCTAGTACTTTATTCATTCTCGTCCAGCCAGCAACGTAGCCGCGCGGCCGCCGGTAATTAAAACGCGCGAGCGTGTCGCTGGCCGGTAGCGACACGCAACTTGTTTTAGCCCCTAAGTAAGGGTCGCCGCGCGTAGGTACGTTTTTGCTACCTACGCGGGGAGATACACAGGCCTGTCATAGTGTTTAAGGAAGTAGAAACACTTCAGCCGGTAAAGAATTCCACTATATAGCCGTACGCAAGTGGAACGTAGATTTAGAACATTTGGTGCGTGTTAGTGGTATGTCTACTTTAGTTATTAATTGTGTAAAACGGTGCATGGTTAGAGAGAGTCATACTAGAGTGAGAATACTCATAGAGCGAGGGAGGTGACCTTTGACAAATATCAGACGGCTGCACGTGCGGTTACATAATATGTCAACTACGCAAACCAACTGCTTTTATTACGTAAGAAATAGCGGATTTCAAGGTGGGGTAGTCGGACGTGCGGCTAGGTGAACTACGGAGTACTAGGGAATCAAAAGTTAAGTACAACAATACGATTGACGTTGGTGCTGTTGCTCTTACTTAGGTACTTACTCCTCTGGCGCAGCGACCCAAAGTGTGTCTTGGCCTCCTCACAAGCGAAACCCCATCTTTTTCTTTCTTGCACCGCCTCTTACCTGCAACTTGTAGCTCCTGCAGATCTGAAACGACGGCGTCCTTCCAGTATCTGGGTCAGCCGACGGGGTGGCGGCCACGAGGTATTGCAAGCTATACATACACTGCTGATTCTTTCGAGATGGCCCACCCAAAGAAGTCTCTGGGCTTCTCCCTGTCTGTTGCTTTCAGGTAAATCACCTGAGATAAACACGATGTTTTCGATACCAAAATCGAAGTCATCATTATCAGCTGCAGGACGTCCATTGATGCCGAACATAGGCATAGGCCTTCCCATCCTTTTCCCCAAAGTGACCGGTTGCAAACGCGGTCCGGGGACCTATACAAGGATTTCTGACCATCTCGCTGGTAGATGCCAAAATGCAAAAATCAGAAGAGGCAAATGTTACTTTACCAACTATCAATAATTAGGTATTCCACTTGTCTAGGCAAGCATCATCCTAGCGTTATCCCGTTTGTACACTCGCACGCGAAGGCCCAGGGTCCGTGACCACGGTCAGGGACCATGATCCAGGATATGGTAGATCAGGTAATATGACCTCGATGACACAGTTGACAGCGAAACCTGTCCAGTTTGGATCATGGTTAAACATTCAGTCGCCTGAATTTGCAGTTTTCCTCACGATGTTTTCCATCACTGTAAGAGCATCGGTTTGTGAAACAAACAACTACTATACATAACTTAGAAAGTGTCATAGGCAAGTGGGATCGAACCGGTACCTCCCACAAGAGAAGCAACCCGCTAGCCACTACGCCACCGACGCTCCTTAGGCAAATGACCTCTTAATTTTCTGATTACATAATTTGAATTAAGTGCATTCTCCCATTAGTTCTCCTGAGGGATATTTCAGAGGAATAACACAACTTCAGAACACAAATTAGTTTATTCATGACATGCAAGTATACATTGTTTTAAAGTTTAAGCTCAGGACACATCTTAGGTAGAAAAGTATATTTCAAATATTTGATTAAATTTAATCAAACTTCGCTCACAAACATTTCCCACCAGATGACACGACAACACGAACCCACATCCCTTCGCTATCCGGGCGAATGCTCTTACCGACTGAGTTACGGAAGACGTTACTCAGTGGACGAATTTTTGTAAGTGCTTGCTACGCCAGTGAGCTGACATTCGATTTCTTCAATACTTGGGGAATGTTACCCACATAATATGTATCCGATGGAAATACATTTTTTACAAATACTTAACAATCAGTTAAGATCAGCAATTTGTTTGCAAATTGCTCAACTTATAAAAAATAATTTTTCGCTCGCTATAAAAAAGATTGCGTATTTTCCATTTAACAAACAATACTTTATGCCCACTTGCTTGGATCTTGATCAGCTGATCCGAACTAACACAAGAGTAGCTAATCCAGACATGCGCAAGTGTGCTTACAACTCAGATCATAGACGACCATAGTTTAATTTCAGGCCTTGAACAAGTTTGGATTAGCTAACCCAGAATTTCGCAAGTGGGCCTTTCAAGTTAATAATTATTTAAATTACTTTAGCGCTCACAATTTCACATCCACACAATTTTGATCGTACACAACTCAAAGAATATCTGCACGCTAACCAAAATACGTCAGTCCAGTTTCAATTTCCGAGTGGATTGGTTCTGAGAGCCTGTAGCTGACAAGTGAGGCCAAGACTTAGGCGCACAATGGGTTTGCATATATCTGTAGGAATGCACTTACATGGGTTTCCGATTAGGAAGGTATCATACACAACTGTGAGGGCGCATAAGCGGATTCCTGCTCAGTCTAAAAGAGAGGTTAATTTATTAATTTGTTACACTCCCTACTCGCTTGCTTTGAATTAGAGGCTCAATGAATTTATTTTGCTTGATCAATGTGTATTAATGATTTTCTATTTAATATTGACATTTCAATTCTTCACCACTCCACTATTACATAGTTTTAACAACGAAACTGTACGAGTCTCTGAAGATTTTGTAAATGTCTTTGTGTGTGTGTGTGTGTGTGGATTAAACAATATCTGTATTTATTAATGTTGCCGTTAGGGTAGTTTCCTGCAACTTGACCCAAATGATCCAAATAAATACGGGACGAGTTGCAGAAATAAAAATATATTTTCCGTGTGATCTTTTTGTGTGTGACTTTTCACCGTCTTGTCTAAGTAGCCGACTGTCTTACAGTAGTATAATAATAATGTCCTACTAGCCGAATTTCGACTACGGCGGCCTATCTCAACAAAGATTAGCTGCGCGAGACATATTATAGTCCACAAGTGTGTGCGCAATACACAGGTGCACTCTCTGTTCCTTCACTCTCATAATTCGGTGAGATGGCAGGCCGACATGACCGTAGAGAGATCAGGCGCAGGTCCAACGGCTTAACGTGCTTTCCGAGGCACGGGGGTGTCAACACAACCAACTTCCTGACTCCGGAGCTGTGTCTGAGTAATTTCAAGACAGAAAAACCCAAACATTCTCGGCCCGACCCGGGATTGTAACCCGGGACCTTGTGGATAGTACCCAGCGTGCTGACCACTAGATCAACAAGGCAGTCATTACAGTAGTATACACAGGGTCTAAAAAAATCAATTGTAATATTCTAAGGGGGTGATTCTACTGCTTTAATAGAACCACTTCTACTACGGGACTACAAAATCACAAAAAATTGATCAGTAATCACTACAGGTAGGTAAACCCGTATTTCTATGTAAAAATAAAAGTGGTTGCATCTGATGAGCACAAACACCTTCAAACACAAAATCGGCGACAAATACACCTTTTTATATTAGACCACTGATCAGCTGTTACAGTCTGTAAGAGAAAATAAGTTGTTCCCATAGTAAAATTTGTTGTTTTAGAGCAAAAGAATCAGCCCCTAAAAGTAATAAGGAGTTGATAAAGTTAGACCTTATATTTAAGGTATAGTATCATACCAGGCCTGTGTATTTCCCCGCGTAAGTAGCAAAAACGTACCTACGCACGGCGCCCCTAATTAGGGGCTAAAACAAGTTGCGTGTCGCTACCGGCCAGTGAAACGCTCGCGCGTTGCTGGCTGGACGAGAATGAATAAAGTACTAGAAAGAGGCGCTAGATGGCGTTAGAAGCTTTTCGTAGCAGTCAACCCTATCTCGTCGCGTGATATTACGTCACTGAATAGGTTTAGTGTATTATGAATCATATTCCATAGCAATAAGTATAAAATTATCTTGCAATGGATTTTTGTAGGTGTCTACACGAAAATGTGCTTGGCTCTGAGGCGAACTAAATTACGCCGTATCGTTGACGACATTGAGTAGACATTTCTTTGAATACAATTGCTAAGTCATACTTCTGTACGAAGTACTAGTATTCTGTGATCATACTTTAAATTATAGTTTCGTCCAGTGTGCGCCATTCCTAACTTCATCACATTCATCTGCTAAACAGCAAAACCTCCGACGCGAGAGATATTAATTTTCTCTCTAGTTGAAATGTCTTCTCTCTAGTTGAAATGTCTTCTCTGTCTGTGTAACATTTATTAAGATTAAGATTATCAAGTTTGTGCTCCAGGCTTTATGTGGGAGTAGATCGCAGGTAAGACAAAGATGAATGCAAAAGTATGTTTGGCAAATGCGACGATCTCGATCATACTAATGATTGATGATGATGATTTATGACGACTTCCGTGGCTGAGTACTCGTAGCTCACACACCAGTTTTTAAGATGACGCCATCTCTGAGGTTCCGGGTTCGATCCCCGGTCGGGTCAAAGTAGAAAAGCATATTTTCTATTTTATCTTAGGTCTGGGTTTTGTGATACCACTGTTGTTTCTGATTGTTATAACTCAAGGTAACTATTATATAATCTGTGCTCAAGGGCTTTTAAGCTTCTTACTTTGGGATCAGAGCAATGTATTATGTACCTATTTGATGTTTGCCAATATTTATTAATTTATTTATTGTTATTGATTTTCAAGATAATTTCTTTAATACACCTATACTACTACAGCCATCTATTAGACGTATTTCTTTGTTTGAACGAAACTATGTTTCTGACTATTTTATCTACCTATCCATTGTAGATTTGAGATAAAGAAATGTCCAAAAACAATCATTGGTAACAACGTTTATATTCAACAAAAAGAACAAACAAATAAATAAATCAACTACAACATAACAGTTGAAAATGACTTAAAATTAATCAACAAGCAAAACTATTTACAATGGGACACACACGCAGACACACAGAGGGGCTATTCTCGTAACCAAAATCACAAACTAATTTCGGTATCAATCTTTTTCCCGTTGGTATTTCGTTTCACCTTATTTGACGAAAGTACAAAATATAAATAACACCGAGATTTGTGTCATAAACACGAGAATAGGCCCTTAGACCAAACACATCGAGGTCTTAATAATGACCCTTATGATGATGGATGGTTTTGTACACTGGGATCTTGATTGGGTAGGGCTGGGGTACATGAACGGTCACCGTCTTCTCAACTTTGATGGGGACATGCTTCTCAACGGGATAGGGTACGTGCTTCACAACTGGGTAGGGCACCACCTTCTCAATGGGGATTGAAATCTCGGTCTCAACAGGAACAGCTACTGGCTTGTTGACTGGCACTTTCACGGGGTACGGCTGGGGCACTCCGACTAATACTGGCTTGGGGACATTGATGTGAATCGGCTTATGAACTGGGACAGTCACGTGCTTATACAAAGGCACTTGGACAGGGCTCTCGATGTCAGTGTGCTCGCCAACTGGGAAAGCGTGAGCTCCGAAACCCCCTTCGCTGTGATCCTGGAGCTGGAACGATTGCCCCCCATGCCCGTAACCCTGACTGCCGAAATCGTGGCCGAAATCACCTCCCTGGCCAGTCGATTCGCCTCCGTGACCGCTAGATTCAGCGCCATGACCGGAATCGCCGAAGTTCTGGTTTCCAAAATCATGGGCAGTTTGCAGGTACGAGTCGCCGCCGAATCCTCCTCCAAAACCGTGCTGTTCTTGTCCTTGACCCCCGAAAGATTGTCCAAAGTCATGGCCACCTTGACCGCCCCCTTGAGTTAGTGCAATCGTGTAATCATGGCCGCCTTGTCCACCAGAGAAGTCGTGACCTCCTTGAGCTCCAAAATCATGGCCTCCTTGTGCCCCGAAGCTTTGGCCTCCTTGGCCGCTGAAGTCATGGCCTCCTTGCTGGGCTGAATAGTCGTACCCCCCTGCTGATCCCCCTTCGTCAACCCCATTTCCATGCCCGCTGCTCAAAATGCCAGCTCTGCAGGCGGCGACTGCCATTAACAAACATACCTGGAAAGATAAAAAGTTTTTTTAAGACTGTATTTCTAATATATTGATACGTAAAGAAAGACCTTTCTTCTGGCTAAATTTCATGATTCTAAGGATACCCTATATTGGGTTTGTTGCGAAATGTTACAAAATAAAGCTCAATGGCCGTAACTTTTGACTGCGTTGACTTGGAAGCTTAATTTTGAACAACTTTAAGGGACTTAAGTATTTTATGTTAATTTGAACTTGATACCTCCACGCGTTCCTGAGAAAAGGGGTCTTAACAGACAACCAGACAACAAAGTGATCCTATAAGGATTCGGTTTGCTTTTTGAGTTATGAAAACCGAAATTCCATATTTCCTACTACATCTCTTCATAGCATTGCGAGTCGCCTAAAAATCCCCTTCACAGTTAAAGTCGAGTGAAATTGGGCTATTCATTAGGTTTCCTCAAAAACCTAATTAACATTTAGATGAAGCTCTGCGTAATGGAAGCAAAACAAAAAATATAGCCGTACCAGATTGGTTTTACTGCAAAAGGTAAAAAGTGCTGAAAAAATCGACTTTAGGTTGAATTGAGTGATGTGATGTGAAAAAGTGTGGGACGTCCCAATCCCAACTTCAGAATTTGCAGAATTGTTACAAATAATACGCACAGAATCGGCAAAATAAGCGGAACAGATTAAATGGCTAAATATCAAATGCATGTTGAAAAAAATTATAACACATAAAGTAACAAACTAATTTGCTATTTTTTTATCAACGTTTTTTTTAATTCTACTAAAAACGATCAAAATTAAATCAAAAAGCACTTTTCAAAACCACAGCTGCAATCTCTTTAGCCCTAGCCCTATATCTTATGTCTGACCACTCTCCTCATGCCGGATTGCCATCTCACCGAAGGAATGATATTAATAAAACAAGAATAAAGGAAAAGGAACATAAAATACTGGGGTGTGCATTACAATACTGTTCTACAATATCTCTTAAAAACATGCCTTATATCTGTTTATGTCATTATCCACTAGCCGTAGTCAACCGGTAGTCCCCATTCGAATAAGATATTATTCGGGTTCGAATCCCGCAAGGGGCAAATGTTTATGTGATGAGCACGAGCATTTGTACCTAAGTCATAGATGTTTATGTGTATTTAAGTATTTCTATCCGTTATCCTAGTCACCATAGCACAAGTTCACGCTTAGTTTGGGGCTAGGTAATTGGTGTGTTTGTTGTAACAATTTATTTATTTATTTAAATAACAAGCAATATATTGTTACAAGCAATATTACGAGGGTCAAACTGAAAGTTCTTAGAAAATCAAAAACTGATTACATTAGCCAGTTATTAGTTTTATTATATCTTTTCAAAATATTGTCCATTGACGTCAATACACCGCTGCATGCGATGGAACCACTGGGAAAAGCACTTTGCCCACTCGTCCTTAGGGGTCTCTTCAATGGCATCGCGATACGCAGCCACCGCTTCTTCAGCATTCATAAACCGCTTTCCTTTAAGTTTTTCTTTAATTTTTGGAAATAAATAAAAATCACAAGGCGCGAGGTCGGGGCTATACGGCGGGTGACCCAGTAATTCAACGTTTGATGTCGCCAAATAGTCGATCGTTCGCTTGGCGGTGTGCGACGAGGCGTTGTCGTGGTGAAGGAGGATCCTACTGCGAGGTCGTTTCTCTCGAACTTTTTCCAAGACAAGTGGCAAACAATTGGTAGTGTACCATTCTGCAGAAACTGTTTTTTGATCCTCTAACACAATTGTTGCGAAATGACCTATCCTTCCAAAGAACGAGGCCACCATTTTTTTTCCCGCACTTCGATCTCTCTTCACTTTAGTTGGCAACTCCTCGAAAGGAAACACCCACTGAGCAGATTGTCTTTTGGTTTCAGGATCATAACAGTAAATCCAGCTTTCGTCACCTGTTAGTATGTCGAACACAGCATTTGAGTCACCTCCGTTAAATCTTTCAATCATTTTACGGCACCAATCCACACGATGGAGTTTTTGAGCCTTAGTCAAATTATGAGGTATCCACCGGGCGCAAAGCTTCCTGACCGCTAAATGTTCGTGGAGGATTTTGTGCACTTGACTCATACCGATGCCTAAGCTTGTCCGAATCTGCTGATAGGTCACTCTTTTGTCAGTCTCTATCATACGCCGCACAACACAGATGTTATTTTCAGTCGTCGCCGTAGAAGGCCGTCCCTCACGTACATCATCAGTGAGATTAGTGCGACCACGTTTAAACTCATTAAACCAGTTGTAAACAGTCGCACGAGATGGGGCTTCATCGTGAAAGGCCAATCGTAGTCTATCATAACTTTCTTGTTGACTTAAATGACATCGAAAGTCATAAAAAATCATTGCACGAAAATTTTCTCGTGTTAAATTCATTTTGACGTGACACAGACAATTTTCAATTTGCCGCCAAGTCGTAAAACAAATGACAAATGAATGAAATATATACTCAGTAATATTGGCAAAGAGTTCTATTTTCAAATTTTAGAATATTTTTTTTATTATATTGTTTATAAGTGGCCAGTTCTAAGAACTTTCAGTTTGACCCTCGTACCTTACCGTCCCAATAACAACTTACAATATTCGACATCACTAGTTGTAGTTTAGCTTCAGAACTAGTTAACCTAACAAAACCTGAGCTCTAATTGGAAAATAAAAGCAAAAACTGACGAGAATAGCCCACGTTCACTTTCCTTGCCAAAAATTATTAGTTAATAGTAATTGAAGTAACTATAAAGTTGATACAAATATAACATGAGCTATATCTACCTATACTTTCACTTGACGAGACGTTCACTGTTTTAGATAGTAGGAATATTCATCCATGCAAAGATAAAAAGATGAATTGATTTGTTTATCGAATACGTATTGAAAGCTAAAAAAACATAGAACTAGTTTCTTTGTCAAATGATTACCCAGTAAGATACCAGTAAAAATATGCATTTAATAAATGTCTCGCCACTAATTAACTTTTTGCATTCCCATGCGGTTGAACGGTAGAGAATGCCATAAGGCTTAAACCATTAAATCTGCGAATTTTTGAAGTGCAATCAAGTTTTAAATATATATAAAATTAAGTTATTTTTAGTATTATTTACCCTTATTTATAATATCTAAAAATTATCTACATCTAACCAACAATGTTTTTCGGTAAATATGGAGACTACAGATTTCAACTAGTTACTTTTAAGCTCTAATGCACAACCAAATAGTGTAATTACAAACGGTGGACTTAGTGTCATGAAGCATTATTTACCAGGCATGCCTTTGGGCTAAGCATATATTATACAAAAGCTTAATATTTTGATCACACACAGTGTTATTCAATTTTTACAAGTTAAAATAAGAAACCGAAATTTGCACACGGCGTGACACAGCTCGGTTACCTACAGGTTGTGGGCTTAAATCCTGCCCGTGTGCGAATTTTGTTTTCTTATCATACTGTACAAGTAACTACAAAAAAAATTAAGCTGGTCTTAAATTTCGTTCCGCTTTACTTCTGAGCTTTTGTCTTTCTCTAGATTCATGTTTCAAGATATGAAAGTAATTGCTACACTGAATTGATGAAAGGAGATCAAATAGATGCTTAAAATTAGATTGAATAACTGGTGCAGCTATAATGTCTAGACTGTTATCAAAAGGATAATTGATAGCTACAAAACAATTTGTTATGATACTTTGTTAAAAACTCGTGTTGAAACACAGAATAAGTACTAGTACGTTGAAATTAACAAAAATGTTGTTACTAATTAAAAGCAGTGTTCATTTCCGAATTCAAAATTGTCATGCACCGAGAATCGAACCCTGGTGGACAATGACACCTTGTTAATGCTCGCATCCTGCGAGAAAACTTGATTTTATTGTGTTTTGAAATATTGTATATTTATATTTTTTTTAAAGTCAAACACCGAAACCGATTTCGATAAATTTTTGTTCATAATATGATGTCGGCTACTTTATGTCGTGAATTAAAAATTTGAAATTGCACTTTTGTATGGGAAATCCAACATTTACGTGTAGGTACGAAGTCGCGAGACTCTAGTAAGTAAAACCTATTATTTACTTGACGACCGTGGTGTAGTCGTTCGCGCACCGGACTTCTAAACCAGGCGGTTGCGGGTTCGAATCCCGCAAGGAGCAAATGTTTGTGTGATGAGCACGAGCATTTGTACCTAAGTCATGGATGTTTATATGTATTTAAGTATTTCTATCCGTTATCCTAGTCACCATAGCACAAGCTCACGCTTAGCCAAACTAAGCGTGAGCATGGGCTAGGTAATTGGTGTGTTTGTTGAAACAATTTATTAATTTATTTATTTATTATTTATTACTGTCTACACTAATATTATAAGGAGGAAAGATTTGATTGTTTGTTTGTATTGAATAGGCTCCGAAACTACCAGTAGTTTCAATCGGTCCAGACCGATTTAAATAAATTTTGGCACAGAGATAATATGAGACCCTGGAATAGGCATACTTCATACATACATACTACTACATACTTTTTGCCGCGATGTGAAATCATCAGGGAGGTGAAATGGGGGGTGAAAGTTTGTATGGAATTTTTGTTTCCGCGGGCGCGGGCGAAGTCGCGGGGAATTGCTATAAAATATATGTAATTGTTCCTCCTTTCGCATACTTACTTACGAATAACATCTCAAAATCTTTTTAGGTTTGGTTGCGTTTGCATTACTCATTCACTTACGTAAAAGACATCGTTCTGTTACGAACCAGTCAAAGCTTTTGTTTTTTTCTGTTCCAATTCGTGCTACAATTGTAAATGCTTAAAAAAACTAGACTTTTCCCACGGTACCAACCGCGTTAGATTCGGTGTGAAAGGGAAAACAGTTGTTTTGGGAGTAAATACAAGTAAATAGTAAAAAAATATCAAAATTGGTGCAGTAGGTACGGATTTTGAGAGAATGTATAGGTATTTACAATAATAATGTATATTGTTCGGCGCTACGGTAGGTAAATTAGATTTACCCTTAGCTTTTACCTTGGTCCCAATTTTATTTTATGTTATTTAGGTATATAATTTTTAAATAAGAAATTCGCACACGGGCAGGATTTGAACCCACGACCAACCGTGCAAAATTCTTGGTCTCTTTTGAATACGTCATTGCGTGACGTCAGTGCGAATTTTTGGTTTAAGGTTGGTAGGTCCAAAGCAAAAGTCAAAAACAGCTCGACGTGTGTTGGCACGAAACGAAAAGTTCAGTAACCCCAAAGTGACTAAGTAAAATTCCACAAGCATTAGACTACATAATACGTAACTATTATATAATCTGTGATAATACAGTCAAGGTCAGAGAACGAAAGATTATATCATCAGTCAGATAGAAAAAAGACGTCGTGAATTGAGATTTTGAAATAATTACAATAGTGAAGTGACTACACACACTGAAAGCTATGCTAAGATGATGCCAGGATTCCCGCTAGGAACTTTTGTATAGGTTGGGTTGGGTCAGGGAAATTTTGGTGGCAAGAAATCGATGTTATGGAGGCATTACAGCGTTAAGAATGGTTAAGAAGCACTTGAAAATTTTGACAGGCTCTGACAACGCCAGGGTGGCCGAGAGATTAGGTAATCGCCACGTTTTTTAAAAAAGTAATACTACATATTTATTTGCGAAATTCTGCCAAACTGCGTAACAATTTGCCGGCAGAGCTCTCGTGGACATCGTATTACTTACATTATAGTTATTTAATTACTATTTACTCGTAGTTTAGCTACGCTTAGGTTTAGGTTATAGTTTAAGGTTAGGCTTACAGGTTAACTTGAGATTTCTCCTATGTATATAGATTTGATGCAGCACACTCTAACGGCCTGTTTCACAATGTCCTAATAAGTTCTGGTCAGCGTCATCAGTCCAAACTTAATCAAAACCAAAAATAAATTAATCATATGAAATGAAGTTTCATATTTAAATTGAGTTAGCGCTTATTTGTCGAAGGTACCTATGCGAGGAACGCGCCTCTGGTGGTAATTTTTTCAAGTGCAAAAATATCTAATATTTAGACTGCAAAAGTGAATGCTTATTACTTAAACCTTTATAATAGTAAAATTATCTATGGTGGCCAATTTTAACCAAGATTAGACATTAGCTGACTGTGCGGGAGTAAGTTATTAAAGTACATGTATATTCACAGCTGCACTCTCTATTCCTTCACCCTTTAAGTTTGATTAGATGATAATCAGACAAACTAAGCATATTTGTGCAATAATGAGTCAACCCAGGAATCGAGAAAAAACTGCCCGAATTGTATTGCGTCGTCGGCTGCTTTATTCATTTTATAGGATTTTAGTGAGTTTACTTACTTACTTTTTCCTATTTTAGGTAAAAGTAACTGCTTTGTTAGTACAATATTCTCACAAGGCATGTCCGACGTGTGGAAACTTTTACTTACCGCGCCGTTCGTAAAACATTTTAAGACAATCGCTCATAATTTCACATTTAAACACACTTCCTTCCAAGTGAAATTAAAAGCGGATAAACAATAATTTTATTTATCATCATTAAAATGGGTTTAAGTGCCGCACTCCTTCTTAAATTAGTGCCTAAGTGTGCGGTTTGAAACGTTAATAAGTAATTTTTGTTAGTTATTATTGCCTTAATTAATAATTACAATGTATTGTATGATTGTAATGTAATGTAGATATTACATAATGATGTGACTCATATGTTTTAACTAATGCTGCGGAAAAACTTTAATGCCAAATGAACCGCGCGAAGTATTTTAAAAAAGTTTATCCCGCATAATTTTAAAAACTCAATCACGTTTAAATTACTTTTGCAAAAATGCATTACATAAAATGACGTTACTTCGAACAAAGGGAATGGTCTCTTTCTTTGATTGCTTACTCAAAGCACTTTGTTATAGCTTTTTAACCAATTCCATTTAGCAATGTTGTGCATTGTATACCTAGTTTTTGTAACTATGCTATTTATAACAAAAGGAATATATTTATAAAACACTGTACTCAACCAATAGGTACGTTCTCAACCAAGGGTATCAAAATCAAAAATAATCGATTTAAAAATAAACAAAAAAGATTAAAAAAGATATTTGCGTCGCGTTGACACCAGTATAATGTAAATTACTTTTTTAAAATAATGATTTTTTCTTTTGAACTAGTTACAAAAGGCCTAGGTGCTTGTAACACTTACATAATTTACTTTCAGCGCTCTATTCATGCTTTCTGTAAGAGATCCATCTTCTTACTAAATTCCATATTTCCTTTACAGATTTTTTTAATTCAAATAGTAGGTAGTTGTTGGTAGTTGTTATAGTTTCACGCAAAGAAATAATCTTAAAAAAATATTTTGGGTCACAGTTAAAACTTTGGTAACCTTTATATACAAAATATTTAAATACAAAAATATATCACAACTGTTCTAGCTTCCTTTTAGTGTTCTATATCATCCTAATTATTCCAGTCATTTCACATCTTGAACTTGGCTAATCTCAGTAATCTAACCACAGTTTAAAATTATAATTGCTGTAGTGCTGATTTGCTATTTGCATAATACCACAGTTTACAATGCTTCCTGATACTTATACACTTGAAAGTCGGCATTTGTTCCGGTTTTTGAGTTAAGTAAATTATTGTGGTTTAACTTTTGAAGATGAATTATTTGGAGCTAAGTTTAGATTGTAAATGTTAAGTTTGCGGCAAAGTTAAAGACTGTGTCGAAATGTTTTATGGTAAGTGTCAACAAAAAATATGTAATACTTAATAGCTGTTAATAATAAAGCAGTTATTTAACAGTGAATAATATAAACGTAAATTAACGCCTAAGCCCCAAATAACAAGTAAAGGCAGAAGTTACATTTAAACGTAAGAACCTCGACCAAACATAATACCTATTTGCATAGCAATAGCCTTTAAAAAGTCGGAAATAGGAAGCAAGTAAGTATTACGAATCGTAGTCATTTCAGAAATAAAACAAGACATCTCCTACGGCTAAAAATAGTAACACAGTTAGACGAATGACGCATCGTTACTATAAATAGCCCGCACGAAGTCTGTATCGCAGGTATACCGTATTTCATAAAATTATGCTTCACTTGACGGTCTAAATTGGCACAAAAAAAGATGTAAAAGTGAATGTGTCCCTCTCTCGTATACCCGTTCAGCCAGTACCGGTATTATTGATCGAATTACCAGAACAAGAGACATCTCTAATTGAACAACTATCACCGGAGCCTTCACTTATTTGGGCATGCAGTTACTGTCAGTCTATGTGGATTATTATACTCTTCATGATATTAAAGTTTGTCATTATGCCTGTAGGAAGTATCTCTAGAACGACTGAACCCATTTTGAAAATTATTTCACTTGTAGAAAGGTACAAGCAGCACGTCAGGTTCTTATTGTAGTAAAAAAAAGCAAAATAAAATCCATCTTGTACTACTATTATTTATTCTGTAATCCTGCTAAGATCCTCTTCTTTGGTAGCCGGTTGTAATTAAAACTTAAGGCATAAACTGGAGTATGAAAATTTGTTTGTTACGAGTACAATCTGATAACAGACAAAGTCGCGAGGAACTGCTAGTATCTTACAAAGGTACAGATAGCACCTTCTCTTAATATGAAAGACGGCATGATAACGATCACTTCCTTATGGTAGGAAAGTAATAGATAGAGGCAGGGATAAAGCTGAGGTTAAATTAAAACAGACTTAAACGTAAGCTTAGGTTTCTAGTTTATTACCACAAGTTCTTAGTTGATTTTAACTGATCGAATGCTAAGTATGATTAATTAATGAAGTACATATAAATTTTCATTACACAAGTATTATGTGGGTACTTAACTGATACTAGCGACCCGACCCGGCTTGGAATGACTATTTTATAAAATAAAATATAACTAATGTCACTCAGAATTCAGAAATAACTCTTAGCTTCCTACTGGTAAAATATTTCAAAATCGGTTCGATCATTTGTTTTAGGGATTTATCATAAAAGTTTTATATCTTCATAAAGCACTAATCTTTAAATTTTGTAAGCTTTGTAAGTCTATACATATGTATATATATATAAGTATATACATATGTATAGACTTACAAAGCTTACAAAATTTAAAGATTAGTGCTTTAAAGAAGTCCCTATACCTAATTCAGGTTTGTATAAAACAAATTCCATTACGAGCTTTCGTTGTCAGAAAAAGTTATCCTATTACAAAGTAAAGAGAGGTCTAAACTTATTTTGTAATAGGATAAGTACCTGATCACTTGACCATGACATAATGTACACTTATTAGCAGCATTTTAAATATTAAAAATATCTGTTAGGCGTAGTTTAACTAGTTTTAATTATGTGCTATTTCCAGTAACAAATTTGTGAAACAGGTTTCAGAGTTTTCTTACTAAAAACCTGATAAAGTCCTCTAATGCCTTGTGCCAATGATCTAAGCTGGTGAGAAACAGTGTAAAATTCAACCTAGTTGTTTTTAATGAGGCCGCAAACAATATGTCATCCTATACAAAGCTGATACTAATACCGCTTACACAAAGCCTCAGCTTGTCGCTCGATTAAACAAGCAAAGATGCGTGATCAGACATGCTTTAATCAAGCCAGTATATTATTAATTACGTTCAGACGCATGAAGAGGTTTTTCAGATGACTAACCCACTACAAATATTATTTGCAGAAGCCTACTATGTTTTCCTTAAAGCGGTTGCCATGCAAACAGATCCTGTTGAAGCTTGACAAACGATTGATAAAATGTGTCAAGTCGTTTTTTTGCTTTTTTTATGGGAGACCAGTGTTTGATAACTTGTTTAAAAGATTTTTAAAATGAGTTTTAAAATGTTAATAAAATGTAGCAATACGTTATTAATTAGTGCCGATAAAAACTATCTACGAGCATGTATTTAAAATAAAAATACATTGTCAGTCACGTTTTTCTATGGAGTTTTTTTATACACGGCAATTAAAATTGTATCTTAGTTTTGCTGTCATATATTATTAGTGATAATAAACTAAAACCAAGAAGTAAATATAAATAAGTAGGTTATAATTTCGAATTTAGACTTAAACATTAGGTAAGTAATACATAATTTAGTATTAATGTAATGAATACAAAAGTGTGAACAATAGCTATTAATCATGAGGTTAGCCATGCAATTTACACTGATTTTGATCACAATAAAACTATTGTTCGAAACCGTTTATTATTGTCATCAGATTTATCAAATGAATAAGAAATAATTCATTGTGATTATAAATGAGCGGTTTTGTTTTTGTTAACATTTCTGATGATAAATTACTATCCCACTAATATTATAAATGCGAAAGTTTGTGAGTGTGTAAGTGTGTGTGTTTGTTACTTCTTCACGCAAAAACTTCTGAATGGATATGGATAAAATTTGGCACAGAGAAAGATTATAGTCTGAAATAACATATAGGCTACTTTTTATCCCAGAAAAAAACACAGTTCCTGTAGGATACAGAAATAGTAGTTTACGCGGGCGAAGTCGCGGGCAACAGCTAGTTAAATATAAGTCAGATTAAATGAATTAGTACAATTAAAAATAGTACGTTTTAACCTAAAGATAAAGCTAAGAGCTTTATCTTTTGAGGTTCGTTATTATTTGGACCAAAAATTTTAAAAATATTTGTGATGTTTTTATTTTTGTCATTATTAAATTATTATTTTTTAATTCAAAAAGGTAATAAAATACAAATGTTCATCGCTTAAAATAAAAGTCGCTAGGGGTAGGTACTGTAAGATACAAAGAATTTAATTTACAAAAGCTAGTTTCTAGACGTAACACATATTTTTACTTTTTGTTTGTAAAAAGTACAACATTTTTAATTAACTTTTAAGATCATTGCTTGTTCTCCACCTTCGGGTTTTTAAGTTACATAACTTATCTTAAATTTTGTTATGAGCTAATTTTTTATTAGAATTTTCATTACTACTTTTTTGTACATAATAAATTTTATCCTTTTTCGTAATATTTTTGTTTCTTTTTACAATTTTACGTATCCTTTAATTAATTATAAAAAAGGTAAACTTACAAAGGTCCTCATGTTGTCTAAGCTTAGTTGTGCGACGTCCCTCACTGCAATGATAACTGCAGGAATGCACAAACATTTTTATAGTAACCGGAAGTGATAGTTCAAGCCCGCCGAGAAAGGCACGGGTATTGCTATAAAGTTGATACAACGGCTCACACAGTGCACAGTTTTTGTTTGTTTTGTGCAAATTTAGAGTCTGTAAGTGAATGGAAATTATGTGTGTATCGATATTGAATTAAAGTAATTGCCTTGTTAAGTCTGAGTTGAAATTAGTTCTTACACTAGCTCTTGAAGACGTCATCTAGTTAGAACATTTCACCTAGGTGTAGGCGAGTAGGTGTGTGAAAACTAGACTTTATAATACAATATTCTCTGATGTTAATAATCTCTCTCCCGTTGTTATCATTTTATGGTTTTTAACGTGACACACTGTATTGATTAACTACATACCTATACGTACAATTGTATTTTTTGGTGCTAAATAAATATTTTTCTTTCTTTCTTTCTTTACAATTATGTATGGATGTATAGAATTTTGCGTAACGAATTGACTATATTTTTTCACTTATTAAATATGGTATTTTAATTAAGTTTTCACTATATTAAACATTACTGCATTTCTGCCTAAACATAGCGCTAACTAACTTGTATGACCGTACATTTAAACCATAAATGGAGGTATATTCAAAAACCCATCGAACTTATATTTAATTCAAAAACCGCTGAGAAAGTTAATTTAAAAAGATTTCCAGTAAATCTGTGCGCAACACAATTACACACTCGAGGGCGGAAAGGTCTGAATCAAAATTAATTACGGTTTCATTTGCCAAATTGAAACTTAGAATTGGTTTCCTGGCGAACCAATTGTCTTTGTGTAAAGTTTAATAACTTTAGCGAGCCAATGAATCTAAATAAAACAGATGTGCAAACGGTCGGGAAACTTTTTAGGTATGCTTGAGATTTATGCTAACAGGCTATTGGCCATTTACGTATTAGGTTTAAGTTTTGTTAGGTTTTAGACGTGGTTTTGGCTGTTTGTTTTAGCTCTTAAGGATACCGGTCCTCCCGGTAGGATATTAAAGTTCTCAGTCCACTTATCCTGGTGGGATTAAATTAATATAAAACTTTGTTTTGCATTTGGAGGTGATTCTGGCGCAGTGGCGGCAGCGCTTTGGTAGGGATACCAAAAGTTAAGCAACTCACGGCGCGGTCGTGATTGGATGGGTAACCATTCCGACCATTTAAGTGACGTCCATGACAAGCATCTCCATGCTTCGGAATTCACGTTAAGCAGTTGGTCCCGGCTAATATCTGTTGGTATTAAGCCTAGTCAGAGGCCCAAGGGCGGCTTGATAACATCTGACAGTAAGGTTTGTCACTTGCCTTACAGACACCCCTCCACCAATCCACACTGAGCCCGCGTGGTGGAGTATGGCTTGTACCTCCTCATAGTTGAGGTAGTGGCTTTTTCCCAGCAGTGGGATCTAATATATAGGCTGTCTTTACTTTTTTTTTGCATAAACATGTAGACAATTTGTATCAGTCAATCGTTCACATCAAATTTATATTAGCTATCACCATAACGCTATGATGGAGCTTTTTTTAGCACTTTAATGTTTGCGACTGTGCTTTTGCACATGCTTGTAAAAAAATATCAAATGCGAGTTGTACTTTTTAAAGCCCAATGGATTTGTTCGCCATTTTAATAAAATAAAAATAAATATACCAAATACGCTAAAATTAAAAGGGTCAACTACTCGTTGTATGACTAACTAATGGCGGTGTTCTCAGCTCTATATAAATCTAGAAGCAGGCCATACATTCTGCGATACTGATTGCCTTTGCTTTTTTTCTTTCTTCAGGTGTTTGTAGTATATTGAGAGAATCTGAACGTCCGGGGTGGGACAGGACCGGACAGACTGACGTGGGACGTGAGGTAATCCGTTTAAAAACCGGTAAACGGTTTTTGATGGATTAAAAACGTTTTCACACTACCTACTCGGCAATGTTCAATTACAAATAAAGTAAACCTGACTCAAAGTGAGTCATTGCTTCCCTAGTAACGTAATTTAGTATGAAATTTCATTACGCCCCTAGGGAGGCAGTGATTTGAATTTCGAATAAGCGTTCGTAGGCACGATCACGCTAGCCCGTCCCGCACCAAAGAGAACATATTTGAAATTTGAACCTGGCAGCCAAGAATTTTAGCACGAATGGAAGGAAAAAAAAGCGAGCGCTTCTAAAAAAATACATAATTAAAGAAAAAAAACCTATGTAGGTATTTTAAGAAATTACAAATAATATTTTCGTTGTGAAGAAGAACTTCGTGACGAAGTTTATGACACCTAAATCCATTAGATGTAAAGCTGCTGGTATTGTTGATAATAATACTGCCAGAAAAGTCAAAGGTTATAATTATACTTATAGATAAAATAAGTTTGTTCAAGGTCTTTTATCTTAGTTGAAAGCCCATTTGCGCGAGTCTGGATTAGCTAATCTAGAAGTTCACTTGCGCAGGTCCGGAATCCGGACTTGTTTAAGGTCTGTTATCTTAGTTGAAAACCCATTTACGCGAGTCTGGATTAGCTAATCTAGAAGGTCAGCTTGCGCGAGTCTGGATTGGCTAGTCTAGAAGTTCACTTGCGCACGCCCGGATTAGCTAATCCGTACTTGTTCAAGGTCGTTTATCTTAGTTGAAAGCCCATTTGCGCGAGTCTGGATCAGCTAATCTAGAAGGTCAACTTGCGTCAGACCTATAGCTAGTCCCGGATTAGCTAATCTGGACTGGCGGAAGTGTGCTGAGCCTTAGTCTCTTTAAAGAATTTATGCTAAGGATTTGGTACAAAATTATCCTACACCCATGTTCAACGACTATGCCTGCTATTTGTTGTGACCAGCGGTAACAGTTAATACATCAATTTTGTGAAAATTATATCTGTCCAGCTATCACGGTTCATGAGACATACGAGACATACAGCCTGGTGACAGGCAGACAGACAGACAACAGACAGACGACGGATGCTTAGTAATAGGGTCCAGTTTTTACCCTTTGGATGAAACCCTAAAAATTAATCAGTCCTAATAACAATTATTTTGCAGAATATTTTCTGACCTGTGTTGTGTATCAGTGTATCTAAGCAGTTTATTATTTCTCAATCGTTTCCTGCTGAATGCATTCTCCATTATGCGATGTAGTTCACAAGTTGAATACCCAGTAATTATTGAGGATTACCAACTTCTCGGGAGGTAGTTGCAAGCAAATCCTGTAATTTTGTAGGGAGGGCAGTACTTATATAGGTACCTACCTAAATGCATGCACTATCTAAGTCAGTTTCACTACATGAGTTTTAGCCATTACGGGATTTTACTAGTTTGTATTTCCGTGTAGTAAAACAAAAAGTACCTAGGAGTACGTCGCTAACTTCTTACTTAGTACCTACCTATGTATCCGTGCATGATAGGAATAGGTATGTACGTGGCAACCCTAAGCGGCAATTGACTGCGTCGTTGGTCTAGTGGCCAGCACGCTGGGTACTATCCACGAGGTCCCAGGTTCGAATCCCGAATCGGGCCGAAAGTGTTGGGTGTTTCTGTCTTGGAATAACGAACAAACAAACGTTGGTCCTGCGCGCCCAATCTCTCTACGGCCATGTCGGACTGCCGTCTCGCCGAATTATGAGAGTAAAGGCACCTGTGGATTGTGTGCACATTTGTGCACTATAGTATCTCCCACGCAGACTGCAAAATATCTCTGTTGAGATTGGGCGCAAACAAGTTGAGTGTCGCTAGCCGGCAGCGATACGCTCGCGCGTTTTATTCACCGGCGGTGCGCAGCACTAGGTTGCTGGTTGGACGAACAAAGTCCTAGAAAGATGCGCTAGATGGCGTAAGTATCTTCTTGTGGCAGTCAACCCTATCGCGTTGCGTGATAGTACGTTACTGAATACGTTTAGTGTACTATGAATCATATTCCAGAGTTATAAGAATGAAATTATCTTGCAATGTATTTCTGTACGTGTCTAAACGAAAATGTGCTTTAGTTTGAGGCGAACTGAATTACACCATATAGTTGACAACATTAAGAAGATATTTCTTTAAACTTCATTGCAAAGTCATACTTCTGTACGAAGTACTAGTACTTATTCTGTGGCTGTAGTCAAAATTCGGCTAGGCGATTATTAGCGGCAATTGAATTTAGGTATGAGGTGGTATCCAACCTACCTACCTAGGGTTAAATTTTGTTTGGTGTGTCAGTACCTACTTAACGTGCATTATATTATTATTATTAATAATAACATGTTGGACTTATGTTTTATGTTACCTACTACAACCTAAGAGGAGGTGCCTATTTTTCTTTTATATATTATTTAACTAAATTAAATGAAATCGCATTTCGTAGAGGCACACAATAAAACAACAGCTCGGGCCAATAAAGTGGTAATCCTACCTACCACCCTACGGTTAAAAATCATTTGCGCGTTATAGGACAACAGGGTTGATTTTCCCATGCAAAAATATTCTATCAGTTTAAATAAAGAAAATACATTTATTAACAAATGGACATCACATCAGAAAACAAATCTGTCTATTGTGACCTTAGAATAATAATCTAAGATTGTGACATTATTACACACGAAAATAACTATACATAAAAGCGGGTACATTCCCCAAGTATTGATGAAATCGAACGCCGGGTCACTGGCGTAGCAACGTCCTCCGTAGCTTAGTTGGTAAGAGCACTCGCCCGGATAGCGAAGGGACGTGGGTTCGAGTACCACCGGATGACAGTCGATTAATTTTTGTGAGCGAAATCCAATTTGATTTTATACATAAAAGGCACGAATTGCTACAGATAACGTCAATATAGGTACATCTTATTACTTGTTTAAATTGTAATAAATATGTCCTACGTCAATGTAGGTAAGTCAAAAATAATTTATCCAATTTAGGATAGAAAATGCCACTTATGAACGTCAACAATTTAAAAATCAGTAATATTGGCCCCTAAGTACATCTTATTACTTACTTGTTTAAATTGTAATAAATATGTCCATGAGTGAGTTCAACCTTATCGCTATTTACGCATGATATTTTGCGAAAACTGGTAACAACTTGCTTGGCCGGTCGGCCAAGTAGTAGTAGGCTTAGGTATTAGGTACGGTCATCGTCGTACGTCGTTAGGTATAGGTACGACGGTACGGTAGTTACAGTAGGTAGGTACCTACTGTAACTACCGTAACAAAGATCCTTCAAATTCAGCGCGGAACGTCACACTTGCCGTACATTATTTTTTTCGCGGCGTCTGCAAACAATAACCAGTCATCAACCCAACCGTTCACAATTCACATTCTGTCAGCTTTATGAATGAAAAGAAAATAAGTATTTGCTATGTCGTTTTCGCTTGTATAAAAATACTAGCTGCGTCTCGCTTGCAGAGCGCCGGTCGAACGCCCTGCGCGCGCCCCTTCTATTCGGTCGCTCGTTCCGGTCAGTCCAGTCAGTCAGTAAGTGCTGAGTGAGTGTCGAGTTTGTTGTCATTCAATAAAATGACGACCGCAATACAGATTCCAGAAATACTCAAAGAAGACGAATTCGATTACAAGGAATCTAAAGTTAAGTACTGTGAATTAATTAATAGCACCCCACATAATCTGTTTACTCAAAAAGAGTACGACAATGCAGTGAACAATCATGTGGAATCTCCATACACCTCACACAGTTTGGTGCACCAGGCTTCTGAACTTCATTGGGACAGAGACGAAACAGGTGAAATAGTGAAGAGGCCAGTTTTAATAATGAAAAGATGTGGGGCTGATGGAGCCATCGACTTCTGGGCTCCCAAAGTGAGATACCTACCTGTAGAACATTCGTTTGATGTCCTCATGAATATACACATGTCAACATACCACGGTGGATTGGCGGAAATGGTGCATTGTGTAACTGATAAAGTTTACACAACCAATGCAATTTACTTGGAATTCATTCTGCTATCTTGTAAAGTGTGTGTAAAAAATGGACTTTCTTTTGAACCGGAGTCTGATCCAAACAAACAGATTATCGTGGGACAGCTAGGAAAAAAAGGGTTCAACCGAATTGTTGAACTTGATATCCATGCGTTTGAGCGGCCTCAGTACGACGGTAACTTCAAGTGTTTATTAATTTATCACGACCGAGACACATGGTTCACTCTCCTGAGACCTTTATTAGCTCGGTGCTATTTCGAAGTAGCCACAGAAATGTTGAAAATCATCACTACTTTCGGTTTTGCGAATAAATACGCAGTCAGTAAAAGGAAACTCAATTTCTTTTTGGGGATTGGTGAAAGATTAAATACGATAGGCCTTAAACTGGAAAGTACAAAAATAATGGAAAGTGCAACGTACCAATCGACTCATGTCCTTAAACTGTTTATGGATTGGATAAAAACTACAGGTTTTAACAATTGGGGAATTGGTTGTCATATTTTTCAATCGGAGTTCAACAATACGACTCCAAAAACATTTTCAGATCAATCGCAAACTCCTACTTCTCTAGCTTTCGAGGGCACCATCGAATTGCCAGAAAAATATAAACTTCACAAACGCGATATCTCTAGTAAAGACTTTGACGTGGATAAAACAGCTTTTGATAACGTAATTCAACAGACAGATTCAATGACGATACATAAATATACAACTACAGAAACAGCAGTAAGAAAACAATTTGAACAAAATACGAACAGAGAAGAACTGCAGAGAGAAGTCCCGCTGCCACAATTAGTAATAAAAGAAGAAATACCGATTGAACCATGCGAAGAGGACGAAGCAGGAGCAGTAGAGTATTATTTTGAAATAAGCAACATTGTTGATGGAGAACATAATGACTGAAAGAGAAATAATATTTAAAAGATAAATTATCAATGATAATATTAAAGTGGTACAAAGTGATTGTCCTAAAATGTAGTACGTAAATCATGGGCAACCGAGTCTCTACGCGTGACAGCTGCTGTGAGTGAATGGTCTAGCTAGTGCTATTTCACTCGAACACCGACATATTATTATGTTAGAAAAGGAGGTTTCAAACCATGGATCTAGCCTTATTTTTTAAGCGGTAACTTGATTACATGTTTTTAAAATTCTATGTGTTATTTCTTACTTTTATTCTACCTAAAAAAGTTAAAATTTAAGCAATAAGGACTTTTTGCCATGGTATCTTGAATAATTAATCTAGCCGTGAAGAGTGACATCTCGTGAAAATACTTCGAACTATGTTCTATTCCATAGCATTAAGGTTATCAAGTTTTCTCCTGCACCTATAGATAGCGTTATTTTTAGGCATAATAATATCATACATCTATACTTTTTTTAATAAATAGTACGGCAGGTAATATTGTTTTGAAATAACTATCTTTGTAAATTGCTTAAATTGTGTATAATATTTCTTTTAATAAATTTAAAAACAAGCAAAGAACTGTGATTTACCGCCATCTATGTATTTTTATAAGAACAACTTGCACTAAGGTTTCGGAATAGGCCAAAATGTTTCTACAAAAAAACATAGATGGCGCTTAAACAAATAATGAGTAAGCGGAGAGGTTCTAATTTTCTTTTCAAATCCAATTTGTTATTTTTATATATTTTAGCATCATGATAAATTACTGGATTTTTCTTATTTTTCACCGAATACTTACCGTGGCGTGTAGGTAGGTATATGAAAATTATCTGTGCCGTAAACTATTTGGAACATAAAAGGTCAACGAATTTCTTTTTTTTATCTATTAATTAAATGTACCTACCTAGGTAAAAAGGACTGACTGACGACGAAGTTTCATCACAGAATAAATAATAGTACCTACAATTAGTTTAATAAAACTTTTTTCCCAATTTTAGAAGCTTTTATTTAATTTGCAATGTAACTATTCGGGCGGAATCTTGCGACTCAATTTTGAAGCAGATTAACATGACAAAACATAACATCATTACACATTTTATATGATATAAAAGCTTGTCGCGAGATTTTACCTGTGTAGATAAACAAGTTAATTAAAAACGTAACTTGATATGATTGACTTTAATAAGTATTTAAAAATCAAACTAACTACTAAATACCTAGTGAGTACTTAAATCTCGCGAAAAGCTTTTATATCATATAAATTGTGTAATAATGTTATGTGTAGATCGTAAAATTTTTGAAGGAAATTTTATTTTATTCTTTTTAGCGCATTTACATAAAAGCTTGTCTTAAAAAGTTTTTTTACTTTCAATTTATTATAATGTAGGTGTGCATTAAGAAGGTTTTTTTTAAGAAATTCGTCCCTTTTAAGGGGTAAACTATTTTACCGCCTTTAGGGGAAAGTTTGTATGAAACTTGGTCAGTTTCATACAAAGTTTCAGACGACCGTCTTGGTGTAGTGGTTCGCGCCCCGGACTTCTCAACCAGCGGTTGCGGGTTCGAATCCCGCAAGGGGCAAATGTTTGTGTGATGAGCACGAGCATTTGTACCTAAGTCATGGATGTTTTATAAATGTATATAAGCATGTCTATCCGTTATCCTAGTCACCATAGCACAAGGTCACACTTAGTTTGGGGCTAGGTAATTGGTGTGTTGTAACAATTTATTTATTTATTTACAATTTACAAAATATTAAAACTTTTTTAAACTTTAAAGAGTTTTATAGCTAAATCGTCAAAATGTAGTATCTAGAAATTAAGATGTAGGATTTTGGAAAATTTGAGAAAAGTGGGGTGGATGTTTGTATGGGAAATTCGACATTTGCCACAGAATAAACAAAAATGTCTTTAACACTGTTGAAGTTTCATCACTAAATAAATAAAAGTATATAAGTATATAATAATAACTGTTAAGGCTTTTCATGAATTTGTGCTACCTAGGTTTATTGCTAAATTAGATTATATTTATTTAGTTACTCTGTGGTAGGATCCTAGAAAAAAACACGTTTGTTGTTCGGGAGCCCTACTTAAATATTTATTTTATTCTGTTTTCAGTATTTGTTGTCATAGCGGCAACGGAAATACATTATCTGTGACAATTTTAACTGTCTAGCTGTCACGGTTCACGAGATAGCCTAATGATAGACAAAGACGCACAGTGGAGTCTTGGTAATAGGATCCTGTTTTCTCCGTAATAATAATACCCTAAAATATTAGGCATTTACGTACGTAGTACGTATAATACTTTCTTATAAATCTGACTCAAAGTAGTATCAAGCAAAAATTGAGTTTACAAAGCAACTATACCACCAAAGTAGAACAATGTGGGTAGTTGGTACTGAGTCAGGCAGGCTTAGCCCCGCAGTCCATATGGCATTCCCGAGCCCCGCTTATGTAAAGTCAACAGAAACTGCACAATACAGCGACGCCGTCACAGAATAAGTACTAGTACTTCGTACAGAAGTATGACTAAGCAATTGTATTCAAAGAAATGTCTACTCAATGTCGTCAACAATATGGCGTAATTTTGTTCGCCTCAGAGTCAAGCTCATTTTCGTGTAGACACCTACAAAAATCCATTGCAAGATAATTTTATACTTATTGCTCTGGAATACGAGTCATAATACACTAAACCTATTCAGTGACGTAATATCACGCGACGCGATAGGGTTGACTGCTACGAGAAGCTTCTAACACCATCTAGCACCTCTTTCTAGTACTTTATTCATTCTCGTCCAGCCAGCAACGTAGCCGCGCGGCCGCCGGTGAATAAAACGCGCGAGCGTGTCGCTGGCCGGTAGCGACACGCAACTTGTTTTAGCCCCTAAGTAGGGGCGCCGCGCGTAGGTACGTTTTTGCTACCTACGCAGGGAGATACACAGGCCTGACGCCGTCACAGTAAAGGTGACCGCGCATTTATCCGCGCTGCACACGCCGAAATCGTCTCATTTTTACCCGACTGCGGAAGGAGGGTTATGTTTTTCGGGAGTATGTATGTATAATTTTTTGGCACGCCCTACAGCCCAAACGGCTAGACGGTTTTTGACATATTATGAGGTGTCGTTGAATTTGTCAAAATTGTGACATTGTAATAAAGAGGGGAGGGGGATTTATTATTTCCTTACCATAGCAGTATAGGTATCAAATGAAAGCTAGTAAAAAGAACATTTAAAAAATATAATGTTTTTGCAGTCGGGTGTTATGTTTTTTCAATAATTTCAATCTATATATGCAACTAGCCGTTGCTCGCGACTTCTCATCACCCATAAAATCAAATTTCTCATACAAATTTCTACCACTCCTTTCTCTCTCTCTTAGAGGTTAAATTTTCAAAAATCCTGAAATAAGATTGACAGTCTTAATTTCCAACCAAATAGCTTAATACCAAATTTTATCGATTTAGCTTTAAAACTGACGGAGTTTAATACAAACTGCAGGTGCAGGCGGCGCGGATAGGTGCTTGAAGATGCACTTGCAAAATAATATGTCATATACAAGTTGTCCCTAAAGTCTTGTGAAGCGGCAGTCCAGAGATAGAGCGACCTCTTGAGTAATCCGAGTCACCCCCATTTAAGTTCCGCGATTTTTCATAGTTTTTGAGTTACAGAACTGAGTATTTTCTGTTCTGTGATGCGTCCTATATTTTACCTATACCTACTAGGACATAAGCATAGGACCTATTATTTTTCCCAAGAAACTCGAAACTAAAGTGGTCTAAGATCATCCGTCATCCGAGAGTGACATGAGACAAGGAGGTCGGCGACGTAAAGATCTTTGGGACACTGGGCATTAACGAGCAAGGGTTCTTTATCAGAAAAACACTACTACTATGCAAGAGATCGAGTATGCCGAAAATTTCTGACAGCTCAAAATTTTAGTTTAATTGTATGTTGATAGATGGCGGTATTTATCTAAGTTATATTAATGCTTCAAAATCATTGAGCATAAAACAATAACAAATTATTGTAATATTATTTGTACAGGCATGTAGTGGAAGTACTTATGTTAAAAATTAGCAAGTTTCAAAATACAGTTAAAAACAAAATTCATGGACAAAACGACTTGATGATCAATATATTGTTAAAAAAAATAACTGTTAGTATGCGTGAATCTAAATAATGCTAAACATAAACATTATAATGATATAATAAATGCTAGAACCAGCTTTTTTCTTAAATATAAATCTACTTGACTTCAGTACCGTTACCATGAGTTTTCGGTGGTTTTACTCGCTAGCGACGACGTAAAAAAAGTGTATGGAAAATTTTAGTTCTCCAAGTAACCGCTAGAGGCGTTGTGCAATTTTAGTGTCTCACATACTAATTATGAAAATAAAAAGTTTTTTTATTGCCAAATTTATTGTCAAATCATCAAAAGCCTTTCTTGGCCTTGGTGTATTTGTACTAGCATCACAGTGAGATTGACCATCTTCCATAATTTTAATGCACAAAGAAACATTTTCTATGATTTATCTGCTAAATATCGACTTCAAATCGATTGATGAACAAGAAGGCCAACGAATATTGGAGTTCAACCAAGACATATTTTGTTTCCAAAATTGTTTAGCTATTTATGTGCTAGTTACAAATCGTTTGGTTTTTTTTTTATAATTTTTACGTTTTCATCAGTAACTTCCGATAGCAAATGACTTTATAACAAATTAAATAAGTTATCACTTTTTTATATCTGAACAATCTTGCAATGCCACATAAAAATCCAAATTAGTTGCAAACAGCCATTTTCAGCCCAACTTTTCGAACCAATCAACAGAATTTTGACAGTGAAAATGACAGCGAAAATAAAACAAGAAAATAGATGAGACAAGTTTAACAGTAACGAAAAACAAGCAACAAAAAAATCAACAAACTAGACAACAACAACTAACAAGAAACTTGTAATTGTTGTCTTCATAAGCATATAAAATATTATTGAACCGATGTAAGTCATAAATGACCCTGCCACATGTAGCTCGCGCACGTGCAACACAGGTGCGCAAAGCCGCAAGCCAATTTACGACCATAGTTGGCTACAAATGATATTTGGCAATAAAAAAAACTTTTTCAAATTTGTTACATAATAATTAGTATGTGAAACACTGATTTCAATGGTTGTTGGCTGCTACAATGTACCTAATTAAATATTGTTAATCTGATCCGAAAGTTAATTCAAGGATTTTTGTATATAATCTGCAAAAAAGTCCGAATAAAATAATACTATTTATTACCGATGTTTAGTCGCCTGTAATTCTGAAAGTTGCAAGTTTACAGAAAAAAGTTACTTACATTTATGCTAAGAAATAATGTGTTCTTTAGCGCCTACTAGGTGGCATTTTGTGACACGCACGCATTTTGGAGAAACAAACATTGATAACTTTTTCTCCTTACAAAAAAATATTCAGCATTTTTTTTCTTAAAATTGGCAAGTTTTTAAGAAAAATTGCAAGCAGTAAAAGTGATTTAGAATCAAAGGAGGAATACGTGAAAAAAAATCAAGTTTATAGGTGAACATTGACCCCTAAGTCCACTTTTTTAGAAAACTGAACCAGTGTGGCGCCGGTGAATAAAACGCGCGAGCGACACCCAACTTGTTTAGCCACTTACAAAGGGTCGCCGCGCGTAGGTACTTTTTTTGCTACCTACGCGGGAAGATACACAGACCTGCCGAAACTAAAGTGTAGGGAGTTTCGGTAATAAACCTACTAGCTGCACTCCGCACTACACTTGATCTAGTCAATTCAATAATAAATCGCTTTCCGGCAAAAAACAAAAGTAGCTGTTTCGAGAAAACGTAACCTTTTTTTGTTCATTTAATCGTCAATAATTTAAAACTATACCTAGTCAAATTACTTATTTATTTAGTAAATAGCTTATTTATATGTTATAGAGCTTTGAATTTAACAGCAAAAATTACATTTTGTATCCAATGTCACTCTCTAAGGGTTCCGTACCATTAACTTAAAACATTAGACAGTAAAGGCAAAAAATATTTTTATTTTACTAGCTGTTGCCCGCGACTTCGCCCGCGTAAACTACTATTTCTGTATCGTACAGAAACTGTTTTTTTTTTCGGGATAAAAAGTAGCCTATATGTTAATCCAGACTATAATCTATCTCTGTGCCAAATTTCATCCATATCCGTTCAGTAGTTTTTGCGTGAAGAAGTAACAAACATACGCACTCACACATTCTCAAACTTTCGCATTTACTCGTATAATATTAGTGGAATTTATAATTTCAAAAGTATTAATCACAGGATACCCGAAACAATTTTAAATAAGAGTTTCCGCGCCTGTTCTTTACATGAGTGATTTGAAGTTTATAGGTTAGGTCCAAGACATTAAAAATTATAGGGGGGGAGGGACCGTGTAAACGAATTTGGCGGGCTATATCTTGCAAATGGTAAAGCTGATAAAAAAGTGTTGTATGGAAACCCTAACTTATTTTCATAGTCCTTTTCAACGATACCCCACACAAGGGGGTGCACACAAAAAAATAATTCACCCCCCCCCCTTTACATGTATGGGGAGGTACCCTTAAAAAAGGGTAATTTTTTTTTGTATTTTTAAAAATGAGATCTATATGTGAAGTATCCTCGGACCAAGTTACATGCAAATCAGTCCATAAACGTAGAAGATATTCTGCTGTGACAGACAAGGACGGACGGACTGAACGATCTTATAAGGGTTCCTTGTCGGACTACGGAACCCTAAAAATATACAGGGTGTGGCGTAAATAGTGGTCCAAAGCAAAGGTGTGGATACACTGTACACTGAAGCACCACATACCAGTATTTAAAAAAAAATTATGTACAGGGTTTTCAAAAAAAAAAAATTTTTTACTTTTTTTAGAAATCGTTACCTTGCCTTACAAATTTGGTTATAATTTCCAAAAATGACGGTTTTTTTTTATCCATTTTTTTATTATTATTGCTGATCACTTGTACTTAGTACTCCATTCGTTTTTTTTTTACAAACTGAATTTAATAAAAAAAATTAAGTTTCTTTCAAAATTCAATACTCACTGCTAGCAAATCGTTTGACTTTCAATGCTTTTGGTGCAAAAAAAATGTACCACACTGTCAGTGCCCATTGTTTAAAAAAATGCCCATCTTTTGCAGATTCTAAAATGGTGCAACAATAAGTGTTACGACTTACAGGAAAAAAGTTATTGCTTTTCGAAACAAAAAGGAGCCCAATTCAGAAAAACAATTTATTTGAAGTTCAAGGGTTTACAAGGGTTGTAATTTTTTTCTGTGTGGTCCAAAGCAAAGGTGTGGATACACTGTACACTGAAGCACCACATACCAGTATTTTAAAAAAAATATGTACAGGGTTTTCAGGGTTTTCAGGGTTTTTTTTATTAAATTCAGTTTGTAAAAAAAAAAATGAATGGAGAACTAAGTACAAGTGATCAGCAATAATAATAATAAAATGGATAAAAAAAACCGTCATTTTTGGAAATTATAACCAAATTTGTAAGGCAAGGTAACGATTTCTAAAAAAAATATTTTTTTTTTTTTTTAAAACCCTGTACATAATTTTTTTTTAAATACTGGTATGTGATGCTTCAGTGTACAGTGTATCCACACCTTTGCTTTGGACCACACAGAAAAAAATTACAACCCTTGTAAACCCTTGAACTTCAAATAAATTGTTTTTCTGAATTGGGCTCCTTTTTGTTTCGAAAAGCAATAACTTTTTTCCTGTAAGTCGTAACACTTATTGTTGCACCATTTTAGAATCTGCAAAAGATGGGCATTTTTTTTAAACAATGGGCACTGACAGTGTGGTACATTTTTTTTGCACCAAAAGCATTGAAAGTCAAACGATTTGCTAGCAGTGAGTATTGAATTTTGAAAGAAACTTAATTTTTTTTATTAAATTCAGTTTGTAAAAAAAAAAAAACGAATGGAGTACTAAGTACAAGTGATCAGCAATAATAATAAAAAAAATGGATTAAAAAAACCGTCATTTTTGGAAATTATAACCAAATTTGTAAGGCAAGGTAACGATTTCTAAAAAAAGTAAAAAATTTTTTTTTTTTTGAAAACCCTGTACATAATTTTTTTTTAAATACTGGTATGTGGTGCTTCAGTGTACAGTGTATCCACACCTTTGCTTTGGACCACACAGAAAAAAATTACAACCCTTGTAAACCCTTGAACTTCAAATAAATTGTTTTTCTGAATTGGGCTCCTTTTTGTTTCGAAAAGCAATAACTTTTTTCCTGTAAGTCGTAACACTTATTGTTGCACCATTTTAGAATCTGCAAAAGATGGGCATTTTTTTTAAACAATGGGCACTGACAGTGTGGTACATTTTTTTTGCACCAAAAGCATTGAAAGTCAAACGATTTGCTAGCAGTGAGTATTGAATTTTGAAAGAAACTTAATTTTTTTTATTAAATTCAGTTTGTAAAAAAAAAAACGAATGGAGTACTAAGTACAAGTGATCAGCAATAATAATAAAAAAAATGGATAAAAAAAACCGTCATTTTTGGAAATTATAACCAAATTTGTAAGGCAAGGTAACGATTTCTAAAAAAATTAAAAAAAAAATTTTTTTTTGAAAACCCTGTACATATTTTTTTTTAAATACTGGTATGTGGTGCTTCAGTGTACAGTGTATCCACACCTTTGCTTTGGACCACTATTTACGCCACACCCTGTATAACCCATGTTACTCGTTGTTACCTACTTAGGTTTTTATTATAAAATAAAATAGGAATAAATTGTAATTCAATGGTAAAATAATTTCTGAAAGCGGTCCAGTAGATGAGTTGAGAAAACTCTTTCATTACACCTCCTCTCAGGGGTTGATTCTACCTTAGTTCAAAATAGGCAGGTACTACCGGAGACAATTGCGCGTTACCACTTTGACTTCAGACGATTTCAAAATTTGAATCTAACTAAAAAAAAATATGTCAGTGTAACTGCAAGCGATATTGAATTTTATTGTTAGATCACTAAAATAGGTATTTGGTTGCATTTGTCCTTACAAATCTACGACGCGATGTGCAAATTGATGTAGTCTGAACGAAAACGCAGGATATTTAGACACAGACTTTATTTAGAATGCACAGTAAGTATAATGATTACTTTACAACAATGGAGTCACGGAACAGAGCAGAACCGGAAGCGGCAAGCCAACATAAAAACTTATACAAGTACAGGCCAGTGTGGCCAACACTAAAATGTTATTACATTGCATTATTTCAACACCCCTTCTCAATGTAAAACATTTTTTTTAAATTTATGAACAGCTAACTGGTCGACAGTTACTTATAATTACATTAATACGACATTTCTTTTGGTGTCTCTCCATCAAGTCTTTACTCAGAGCCTTAGTAAATATGTCAGCTGGCTGCTCATTCGTTTTGATATACATCATACAGATTTTATTGCTACGAACCAAATCTTTAACAAAATGGTAGCGAACATCTACATGTTTCAATCTTTTTATATCTTCAGTAGTTGATTTATTATTGCTGATTGGTTATCACACAGTATGTTTACAGGGCAAATATCATTAAATTCAAATTCTTGTAATAAACTAACCAGCCAACAAGCCTCACTTGCTGCTATGCTCATTGATATATATTCGGCTTCGGTAGATGATAAACTTACAGAAGCTTGGTGTTTGGAACACCCCAAAATTAGGCAATCACAAAATATAAACATATAACCTGAAGTAGATTTTCTGTCCCTAAGATCACCCCCCCAATCTGCATCACAATAGCCTTGCAAAACTACATCTCCACATTTGTAAGTTAATTTGTAATTTAAGCTGTACTTTACATAACGTAATACTCTTTTTAAAGCACTCAGTAACTCATTACTAGCACATTTTTGATATCTACTAAGCATAGAGACAGGAAAACACAAGTCTGGTCTAGTACCTAAAGCAGCATACATAAGGCAACCTATAATTTGTCTACATAATTTTTCAACACTTTTATCTGCAATAGAACTGTCATTTACTAAAACTTTTGCATTAAAATTAGGGTCCATTGGGGTTGACATTGGCTTACAGTTTTTCATATTAAATTTTTTGAGAACATATTCCAAATAATCCTTCTGATCTACTTCAGTTACCCCATTTTCTAAATTTTGCTTTACATTTATACCTAAAAACTTAGATATCAGTCCCAAGTCCTTCATTTTAAACTCATTATTTAAAGTTACCTTCAGCTGTGAAACAAAAATTTCATTGGTTCCAAAAATAAAAATATCATCGACGTACAATAATACAAATGTTTTATCCTTGCTGAATAAAGTCCTAAGTTGCCCTAATGTTGACCTCGAACTACTACTATGGGTGTTTATCTAATAATAAAACAACCATGTAGTCTGACCTTATTTGATGATCTATTAATTATTATTGTCCTAGAAAGTACTTGTTGTTTTGGAAAAATACTAACATCTCGTGAGTCAATGTACTACTAACGCCATCTATTGGCAGGTTGTTTTGGGAGGGATTCGAACATGCCAACCCCTTAGGACATTATTGACAAATTTATGTCCTAAAAATTTGGTTTAGTTTAACAAACTAGTAAAGTTATTTAAAATAATGAACTACAAAAATTAAATAAAACAACATCCTTATTGCGATGTATGAACTTAAATAGTAAACAGAATTGTAACTTTCCAGTTTACAATTATCACACTAGTACTTAAAGTTTTATAATTAAACAATGAACTAAAAAATTAACAAGGTTTTATTATACTGGATTTCAGTAACAAATTGTTTAAGTAAGAACTATAAACTAAATAGCTGAACTAATTCCTCAATTTTAAACAAAGAATATTCTTTTAGTAAGTATTGAAACAAATTAAGTAACAAATTAAACAAGAAAATCAAAATTATATATTTACAAAATAAGCTTATGTACCCACCTTTTACTCAGCTACGGGTAATATACACAGCTTCGAGGTAAGATCTAATAGTTTTATCCTAGTTCTTAACTTATTTTACATGTTCTTAATTTTGTCCTTTTCTTTTTAGTTTGCTTGTCTTTATTATTTTACATCAACTTTCTTTTTTCCTTTAAGCTTAGCTTCTTTTTTCTTTTTACAACAGGTACTTCTCTTGCTTCTTGATGAACTGATTGTTCTTTCTATTTCTCTTTCAGGATTTCCAGACTGTTGCTGTTCCAGTTTTGCATCTTAAAACTTTCCTTCATCTTTGTATGTATTTCAATGCCTTCTTCTACCATAGGTGCGACGATCTCCGAGTCGATTATATTAAAAGGATCTTGTACTTCTGCTATGATTTTTGCAGGATGTGTCATACACTGCGCTGACCTTGGTGGTTGTCCTATAATTTTCTACAACTGCAGGATGAGGAATGTCACGTTTATTTTTATTCCCTTTATTGACAGGATACATGGGATCTAAACTTAAGTTGTCACAAACGACCTCTCTATATTTGTGTTTTAAATTTCGCTCTCTTTCAAACTTATTTTCTAATGATCTAACTCTTTTCAGAGTCACGTCACATGAACTGCTATCTCTGCAAGACGGAAGATCGTCTTTAAAAGGTAAGCACATTTCTTCTGTTCTTTTTGTTATTGATTTATATAAATCTTTGTTCTTTTGTTCTTCTTCAGAGAAAATTATCTTTGTAGTAGTGACCTGATCTTTTCTTTTCCAGATCTTCTTTGGAAAATCACCGTTCGTGACCTGTGAATGTAGTACCGTAATATTGTCTGATCTATCTGATGTACTGTTTTCAGCTTGATCTACTACTCCAGATAATATCCAGCCTAATTTGGTGGATTGGGCTACAATATGATTATCGGGACATTTTAGTACTCCATTGTTTAATATTTCACTGTAAACTTCTGCCCCTAACAAAATGTATATTTTATTTGGCCTATAAAATTGAGGATCTGCAAGTTTTGAGTGTGACAGTTCTTGCCACTCCATTGAATTTATAGTCTTCTCTGGTAAGTGTGATGTTATTTTCTCTATAACGTACATTGTTATTGGGATTTTGAAATCTGAACTATACCGCGATTGTATAACTAAGTCGACTGTACTTTTTGTAAGTATACTTTTGCTCTCACCTAGACCAGACACTGCTCCTTGAATTACATTTTGCTTAAGGTTCAACAGCTGTACGGCATCTTCTGCAATAAAACAGGCTTGCGAGCCCTGATCTAGCAATGCATGAACAACTTGGAAGTCACCCGATCTAGATTGGGCATTTACAAGCGCAGTAGGTAACAGTACTTGTTTAGGTGTTGGTACCCTTCCTGTTGACAAACATGTGACAATTGGCGAACTGTGATCTGAAGACGAAGTTTGTGGTTCAATTTTTTGTCCTGTGGTGAACCTACATTTTCGTTCGAATATTGCAGATGCAGTAACGAGTGATGTCGTTTGCGACATATTTTGCAGGATGTCGGTTTCTTGCAGTCATATACGGTATGGTTACTACCAAGGCAATTGAAACAAATTTTGTTCTTAACTACAAATTCTCGTCTTTGTTCGGTATTTAGACTTGTGAACTTCTTACAAAAACAAAGCTTGTGACCTTCTGAGCAGAACTCACATAGCATGGTCTGGTTGTCGCTGATGGCTAATAACGATTTTGTACTAACTTAGTGAGGGGAAAAGTTCTTGGACTCTATGCACTCAAAAGCTCTAAATCGGTTCTCAATAAATACCTTAAACTGGTCAAATGTCGGTAAGTCATTAGAATCTGAACTAGAAACGCTATGCACCCACTGTTTACGGGTCTCTGGATCGAGTTTAAAGGAAACAATATGAATAATGATAATATCCCATGTGGCAACATTAACGCCTAGATTGTTCAAAGCGTTCAAACAATCTGACGTATTATCCAAAAGTTCCTTCAAACCTGAAGACGACTCGAAAGTTAAGCGTCTCTGACTAAATAATCGTTTTAGGATACAGTTTGCCAGGTAGCGTGTGTTATTGTAACGCTATTCTAATTGCTCCCAACATTGACAATAGTTAGCTTGAGTTATCGGTGTGTGCCTAATTAATTGTTCTGCCTCACCAGCAAGGTGTCCTTTTAGATACTGCAGCTTTTGTACATTATCTAAATGTTTGTTATTGTGAACTGCTGAAACGAATAAATCTCTAAAAGTTGGCCACTCGGTGTATTTGCCGGAAAAGATGGGTATGGAAATTTTGGGTAGCTTTACAAAAGAACTATTTTCCCCGGTACTTACATTACTACTATCTTGTACATTTGGCCGTTTGTTCGCTATCAACTTGTTTATCTCAACTTTCAGAGTTGATTTGTAGGTTATATAAGTGTCCTCAGTTCACTCTGGACACTGTGACACTGGAAGAATGATGTTTGTTTCCTCACCCGCTGACTTCAAGTTGTAGGTACCGATGTTTGTTCCTGCTTAGATGTTTCCTCTTCTTCACTACATGGCTCATATTCACTTGTAGATTCACTTACACATGTAGGAATAGGTAAACTGTACATTAAAGGACGCGGCGTAGAGGGGAGGACGCGGCGTAGGGGGGAAAAGATTTCTGTTGTCTGTTTAAAAAAAAAATAACCACGAAATTTAAGGCTCGCGCTCCGCTGCGCTTCGCGCTCGCCTTAAATTTCTAACCTATCACGTGACCTACAGGACTTTGGCAAACTAAAGGCTTCCGAACGTCTCCGGTGCTGCGGGAAGTGCAGCCCCTCCGCCCTTGCGTAACAAATCGCAGGCACTCAATGCTCGCCTACGCAGCTTCGGCTTTTTGGTAGCCTTCGGCGACCAGCCTCAGCCGCTGGTGCCTGCGATTTGTTACAGCGGGCTGGGGCTGCACTCCCTCCGCGCCTCCGGATTTTTATATACACTCTAGGGGTAGGGCAGACTAGTACCACGTGGGGTCGGGGTTGACTAGCTCGGTTTTGTTGACCGTGGGTAGACAATCATAATTGAAACAAAAAATAATAGTTGAAAATTAATTTATTAACTTCGATTAGTCACATAGACATAATAGACATAATAGCTTTAAGCAATTCCTCAAACGGATCCGTATGATTGACTCTAATTTTTCGCCTCCATGAATATTCACAGAGCCAATCAGTGAAATCCACTTTATTTTGTTCTTGCCGGAATTGCTTCTTAAGTCCCCTCCACTGGCTCTCAATGCGCTGTGTGTGTGTCCCGTCTGGTGCCACACATTTGTTTGTAGGATCACTGTGATTGACTCTTCTATGTATATACATAGAAGAGTCAATCACAGTGACAGCATGGATATATATCCATGCTCAGGAAGGCTCATGTATGCTCTCCAGTAGTCTGTATGGATGATAGAACCTTCCTGAACATGCTTTTTAATGAGTGGCACCAATATTTCTGCAGACCTCTCGTTGTCAGGACACACTTCCAGCCGAAGATCATCGCTCCTATCTTGTATCATCCCTATGACCCAATGACCTTCGATCTGTCGACCGCGGTAATATTTTCTTTTCCCAAACTTCGACTCATCTATTTGATCAATTTTTCCTGGTCCTCCTATTTTCGCTCTAGATTCATTGTGTTCCAGCTCATAAATAACTATCGTTTCTCGACAATAACTGTACCAATCTGCCACAGTCTTCATGGATAATACAGGCTCATCTTCGGTAGCAAGTTGTTTTTGCACTTGCATATATGATAAGCCCTCGCTAAAAGCGTACATTATCTGGAACACCAATGTTATACAGAGTCTGACATTTTCGAACCAGGTACCTTGTACCCGGCTCACACTCCTGTTTCGACAATTGCTCTTTCTGTAGCGGAATCTGCCGAACTGTGTTTCGGTAGATAGTGTCATAGGTCGGTGATGGATGTGACAGATTTTTTCTTTGGGAATAAATCCTCTGTCTTCAGCAAACTGGATACATTGATCTGCCATCCCACTAGGACCAGCGATCTCACTAGGACCAGCCATCCCAATAGGCCCAGCGTGCGAAGTAGGCACAAGCGGCTCCCTAGAGTCTATCACTTGCGCACTACACAAAGGGCACTGAAAAGGAGGCCGTAACAAGTGGCTCAACAGAGTCCAACACTTGCACTTCACTCAACTCTTCAGGTTCAGGCGATTCAGCGGAACTCGAAGACTGGGACTTCAGAGACGCCATGGTAGTCATACGATGTTAGTCAGACAGGAGTAAGTACAAAACGATCTCGACTGCAAGAGCAACGAACGATGACTGACAATGCTGTAATTTTCAGTCACGTACACACGATGCATAAACAAAATGGCGTCGTTGCGTTTCATTGTTGCACAGTAAAAACAAGATTTCTTATAAAAAGTAATTAAATTATCAATCTTTTTAATAAATTACACGTAAATACTTAAAACTATACAAATTTAATATAGTGTTGTGACTATATTGAATTTGTATAGTTTTAAATACCCCAAAAATACCCCTAAATTTTGTCTCCCTAAGACTGTATAGAATCAACTTTCGCATAACAAAACGCAACTGACAGATCGTAGTTTTATAAGGTTGGTAGTCAGTCATAGAGTGACGTAAAATGATTGAAAATTTTGATGTAATTTTGAGATTTTTAATAATTTATTTCTCGAAAACTACTTGGTTGCTTCAAAAACCGACTTTACAAAAAAACTTCTTGCATCGTGTAGTTTCTCATAAAAAATTATGAAACGCCAGACCAGCGTCCCGTAAAGTACAGTTTATCCAAAACAACATCTCTCTTTATATCCACACTATTTCTATCTTGAAAATATATTCTGTAGCCCTTCACACTGTCTCCGTACCCTACCAATAATCCTTTTTCTCCCTTTTTATCCCATTTTCTCCTTCGTTCCTTCGGAATGTGCACATACACTTCTAAATAGCCTTCACACTGAGGGACTGAAGTTTGTTTCACCTCAATGTTATTTTTCTTCAATACTTTTCGCACGTAATCAAAGTTTTGGTGTGCTAATCTTTCATGCCACTCATTTAAATCGTTTTTTACGGCTTTTGCAATACTTGCAACTTCGCAATGGAGTCGTTAATTCATATAATAAGAGTTCCCGGCTCGGTTTGCGATCGCACAAACAACGCCATTTTTGTAAAATTTACACGATCTGTCATCTGTCATAATGACGTATCCTTGGTCTGTAGCTCGATTCACGGAGAAAAGATTCAACTTGAGATCGGGAACGAACAACACGTTGTTTATGATTGTATCGATCCATTCACTTCCGTTATTGACTTGTACTACCAACTGTCCAAAACCAACTACTTTCAATACAGAGCCGTTTCCTAATATGACCGATGTTTGCGATGCACTTTCTTGGAAAGATGAAAACAGAGTACGAACGCAACACATATGCTCGCTCGCGCCCGAGTCCACGAGCCACTTTGATTCTTCAAATTGTTTATGCACTGAGTTCGACACAACAAACGCGTTACTTGTCTTCTTATTTTCTTTTGACTTTCTGAATCGACACTGAGCCTTGTAATGTCCGACTTTTCCACAATAGAAGCACTTGTTATCGTTCGTTTTGCCTTCACTGTTATTGTTTTTACACTCAGCTTGGAAATGTCCAGTTTTACCACACTTATAGCACCTTACATTCCTTTTGACTACGAACGCAGATGACGACGGTTCCTGAGACTCCCCACCACACATTTCTTTTACTCTTTCTTCCTCCACCAGCAACCTGGCTACTAGGTTTTCAAAGGTTTGTTTCTCGTCGGGTGCCGACTTCCATGCTGACACAAAGTGTTTGTATTCATCCGCCAAACTCATTAACACCTTTGTGATAACAAACTTATCAGAAATTTGTTCACCCATTTGCTTCAGAGTATTTTGCATTTCTTGTATACGTGATAGGAACATGGACATCTCCGCTCCTTTTTCATATTTGTACTGGAAAAATCGTTGTTGTATAACATGTATGTTTGTCTCCGATTTCTGCTCATATACACTTAGAAGTTTCTTCCACATTTCAGCTGAAGTTGTACATGATATCAAATGCAACATGACGTCCTCAGACATTCTCGTGACCAGTAATGTTTGAGCCTTGGCGTCCTTAGCTTCCCATACAGATATTTCAGCCGCATTTTCAGGTTTTACAGTCCGCCCTTCAACGATATCCAGCCAACCGCTACCTCGCAATAGCACCGATGTTTGAAATTTCCAAATGTTCCAATTTCTACTGCCTTCAAGCTTCATCATATTGTTGTTATTTCCTTCCATCTTGCCTTACTGCCTTTCTAAACCACCAGAGTATTTTTCTTCTCGACTTTCCGACAGCGTGGTTAGACCTAACCCCACTTTTTGCAACTTTCGCCGATCGTCCTAATCTCTCGATTTACGTATCGCCACGTTCAAACTACGCGATCTACAAACAGGTGAGCGCTTCTGGGCCCATAACCTGATGTAGTCTGAACGAAAACGCAGGATATTTAGACACAGACTTTACTTAGAATGCACAGTAAGTATAATGATCACGGAACAGAGCAGAACCGGAAGCGGCAAGCCAATATAAAATCTTATACAAGTACAGGCCAGTGTGGCCAACACTAAAATGTTATTACATTGCATTATTTTAACACAAATGATTTTGGCCCTAAGGCTGGTTTCTGTTAGGAAAGTTTCTACGAAATTAAGATCCGAGTTCACCAATCCTTAAGCAGACGGTAAACGTCGGTTGACGGTTAATTTGACAGAATTCCCATACAAAATATGTCAAATAATTCTAAATCGGCTGATAAAAAAATAACATGTGTTAGTGAACTCCAGGATTCATCGAATTAAACCTGACTTTTAAGGTAATACTCAGACGAATCTAACTGACATTTTTATCTACTTATGTTTGGCATGAGTGGTAGGTACAGTTACAGTGAACAAAGAACTTTAATTGACATTACAAAGCTAGTCCAGACCGCTCCACCCGCTTCCGAACATCGGCTATACGTCAGTGATACACTGGCGAGCACATACAGTATCTGGCAGTAAATTTGGGCGCTCGCCAAATGCAATGCTCATCCATTATGTTGACTCGGCACTGCACGGGAAGCGGCGTGTGTCCATTTGACGCGACGTCACGTCAATGGCATCTTGCATTTCAATAATTTGTCGACTTTTATCTTTTTATTTATTTAAAGGTATGGTTTAAGCAACAGCCAACACAGTTTTTACAAAAAATAACCAATCAGGTCTCTTGTACACACTAGTTTCTCGCCATGTAAAAGTACGGTTGCCAGAGTTGTATGGGTTACTCTGGGAGCTTGTTGACATACCTAAATGGAGAGGATACGGCGGCGGCGCCGTAAAGATTTGCGCCATTTATGTCAACAAGCTCCCACAGTGATCCATACGACACTGGCAAGGCAACCATGTCTACATACGGCGAATCAACCGTAGTTTTTCATGGCGAAAAAACGTGTGTTTACAAGAGGCCTCAGGCTTATTCTTCCGCGGGCGTATCGTTCGTTGCTAATATCAAGTTTGTGCGCGACTTTCCTTGTGGCCCGAAAGACGTGCGAAGGGCGAGGACGCAGCAATCACACGTGACTGTCATTGGAAATCCCCTACCCCGCAACATCACCCGCTCTCGCTGACATCTAGCGGCCTAAATAAAGAGAAAAAAAAAGATTTTTACAAATTTTTACAAAATTACCTAACTTACAATCGCAGTAGTCCTGCATTTTGTTCAACAAAACTCGTTCTAAAACCGTAGTAGGTAGAATGGAAACGCGCAATTTTATATACAGAGTAAATACAGCTCTCCAGAGTGTGCTCTGTGATTGAAGCATGTTACATGTCCGGGGTAGGACCATTTCCCAAAATGCCTGGATTTAGGGCAAACTACAGCCTACATCTAACCTAGCCTATTCATAACGCTAGGAGAAACAGCCAGGGAGACGATTCTCACGCAATAGAAAAAGTTCACATTCGTAAAAAAGTTCGAAATTTGAAATTGTTTGTTTGTGCATTCTTCTTCGTACTATTTTTTTTTGTGGAACTTCATAAAAGAAATAGTCTTATGAAACGTTCGATTTTTTCAGTGGAACGGGTAACTTCGAAGAAGATGAATTGCCACACTGAAAATGTAATAATTCACAGTAGATATTTGTTGCTTTTTTAAAAAACCGCTTTGCCGAAGTCAATAAAATGTAAATATGACCACCTGTGTAGTACCAATACTTACACTTGAACCAAAAAAATATTTTTTAAATCGGTCCAGGCATCTTGGAGTAATCGGTTAACATACATAAAAAAAGCTTTTGACGAATTTGAGAACCCCCTCTTTTTTTAAGTCAGATAAAAATAAGAACAGAACCTTAGAGCTTTGCAAGTAGGCCATTAGAAAAACGTTTTAACATTAAAAGTAATCGCAAAGCTAACCATGTTTATGTCGCTTCAGAAAGCAATTAACATCATAACTGAATTCTTAAAACAAATGTGTTTTAGCTGACGCCAAAACGGATAAGTTAATTCCTAAGCAATTTATTGTGAAAACATTTTTAAGTGAGTTAGCGTGGCTAAGACCTTAGAAAGGACACAATTTACTTTGTATTTTGCGTACAAACAAGTCATTTAGTTACTCTTGAATTAAAATAAAAATATAATCGGATAACGTTAGGCAGACAGGGCACACTATAAATGCGAATCAAGTTAAGGCACTAACCTCTCTTCCTTCTCTAATAAATGGCAGATAATTTTTGTGCCAAATCAAAGCGCCCCTATCGAGTGTCCAGGGAACTAAAATAGAGTAATTTGCTTAAGTTTATGTCAACTCTTATTAGTTCCGTGGACGGTCACCGCACGCCAACTACAGCCGTCAGCGCCAAAATGGCGATATTCAAATGGCTTCATTTTTAGGTTGACAGTATGCAGTCCAGCATACTTGTATTATAGAGGTTAGTGAGTTAAGGGGTTTGAAACTTTTTGTATGGAAGCTGGCATATCGACCGCCGCCGCTATTTTGATTGTTTATCGAATCACTTTCAATGTGCGATGCGATTTCGAAAAAAAAATGATGGCGGTGCCGATATGCCGGAAAGTTTCAAAGGTGCACTCTCTGTTCCTTCACTCGCATAGTTCGTTGAGACGGCAATCCGACATGACCGGAGAGAGATCAGGCGCAGGACCAACGGCTTAACTGTAACACCACCAACTTCTTGACTTCGGAGCTGTTCCTGGAACCTGGGACCTCTTGGACATAAAACAGTTTGCTGACCAATCAACGAGACAGTTAAGTATCTTAATTATCTTAGGAGGAACATAATTTTTATTTGTTATTTTTTTAATTTGTATTGGTGTAGTGGTTAGTGCTCCGGACTACAAAATCAAATAGTAAATCAAGTCCTTTCTGCCCCAACGGCCATCAGTTCTTCGCGCAATGTGCCCACTAAGTTTGCTGACTGATCCATAGCTCCATAGGCTATGTCCGTTACCTTAGTTCTTCTACGTATCTGCTAATTTCTAATTTGACCCCGTAAAGAAACTCCGAACATAGCCTCCTCCATAGCTTACTGCGTGACAAATGTTTGTATGATGAGCACGAGCATTTGTACCTTTAGTCATATGTCGGAGAATGAGGTGGTTGGCGCTGTTTATTTCGAAGTTTGGAGCTGTCAAAACGCAATGACAGACGTCACTCCTCTTGGATTGTCGTTTAACAATAGAGCTTCGTTCGGAAATCGTATCATACGATTACGTCAATCTAGCGCCATCTAATGAGTTTAGTCGGAAAACGCCAAGTAGTTTACTTAGCATGGTCGATACAACGATGGCAGCACTTGTTTCCGTCGTTTTAACGTTTCCTTTGACGGAAAAGTGAAAACACTGGCGGTCTATCACTGAGTGCCGACACGAACGGTTGTGTCTTGGCTATTGCGTCGCTGTATCGAATTTGCCGCGTTTCTCGATTGTAATCCGAAGCCATCCATGTAATCTTTAGTTATTTTGTGTCGATAGGCGTTTGTATTAACTAACCGGACTATTGTTTGGAGTATACCGCTTTGTATGAGCCACCTGACAACGATGCCTCACACGCCTCCGACGACAAGTATACAAGGTGTTATTGAAATAACGCACAACCTCTTACAGGCATACTCTGCTGTTCAAATACAACAACTTTTAGTACAGGATCAACATTGAAATCTCCAAAAAAAAGACTTCTCCATACAAACCGATGTCAGCTGGTTGCGGTTTAGTATGGGGAAGCTAAATTATTTTTTGCGATTTCGATGTTGGTCCCATAGAAAAAGTTGTTGTATTTGAGCATCAGTATCGGCCGCTAAGGGGTTTTGCGTTATTTCAATAATTCGTGTTTGTTAAGTGAAACTATTCATTTATACTTGACTGAATTCTGCGCAGAATATTTTTTACTAAATCTCAGTTAAGTCAATATTTAAAATTACTTGTATAAATCAAATTCCGAAAACTGTAGCTTAAATCCCAACACAATAACGCTAATAGCCTATTGTTTCGCTTAATAAAGTCCCGTTTCTAATTAAAAACATTGCCCAATAAAAGGTTTTGTCATAAGCGTTCGCTGTTAGAGCTTATTTCGCTGCGAAATATTAAAACTGAATAACTCTCATAAAGTAGACTTTGTTTAAGGTCACGTTTCGCCGATGCGACTGCGACTAAAATGAAGAAAACGTAGATGTAGCAAAATAAAGAGACATCCTCATAGTGAATATTATAATTGGATTTTTGATACCACCAATCGAACCGATACCACCAATTGAACTGCCAAAACTTCTTCTCCTTCCATAGATTTTGTATGGAAATAGTAAACTATGACGTCACATTTTAGCTAAGTACAGTATATCTGTACATTTAGCCAGATTAAAAATCAAATACATACTACAGGCAGTTAAAAATATGAATGAACGTACGTTTAAAAATATAATACTCGTATGCTGTCGTTTTCAAGAAAAAGGGTTTCGGAATTATTTGTAAATAGTGTCAAGTAATGAATTCTTTTTTTTTAAATATATAATCATAAATCAACTGTTACGATATGTGTGCTACCCACCTATGCTAATTTTAATTTGTTTTGACGATGTGAGTGTTTGGGGATGACAGATATTGAAGTTATTAGTAAAATAAAATAAAAATTGATATTTTTGGTAGGAAGGCTAATATTAAAAATATTACATTAAAAAAATATGGCAATCTAACTATTGCTAAAATTATAAGAAATGTAAAACTTCCGGTACAAATGACCAGCGCCATCTTGCGGTCACTAAAAGAAAAATTCCGTGTATCTCTAGCGACCGTCGGGTACGGACCCTGCTTAGCTCTTCCGCCGCATTCTTACTGATGAAGTGCGTTAGATTTTAATTAAAATAATTTGCTTAATAGAGTTTCTGTGGTTTTCAAAAGTGTCTTACTTATTTTAGGTATGTCGGATAGAAACACAACTTCATGCGACCACGCAGTGCGGTGTTTACGGTTACACCTCTTCTAAAGGTCTGCATGTTTGTTTGTCTTCCAACCATTTGTATATTACTGTCGCAACACTGTTTCGTAGTGTTGAGTAACAATTTTAGCAAAAATTAAAACTTTGTACTTTTTTCATATAACTAAAAAATAATCGTGCCAACGGAACCGCGGCTTAAGCAATTTCAATTTCCAAGCTTCGCGACGGCCTCTCCACGGATACATTAAGCACTTAACTATCGCTGTCTGCTTACTTTCAGAGGCTCGTTTTATAAAATCCTTCTATTTTCCTAGCAATTTTTATTTATTCTGCTGCGGACCGCAATGTCTTTTTGACGGAAATAGCTGTTTTTAGACGGTCAAAGCTCTGGCGAGTTTATAATGATGTAGGTTCAGTAAAGTATTTATTTTAATAATGTCCAACTGTAGTGTTCGAAACGTCAGGTTTCAAAGTGTTCGAAACGTTAGGTTTTAAATAAAATGTAAATAAATCGCAAATTAATCCTTAAAATTGTGTTTTAATGAGTTCTACTATTCGCGTAAATGTAAAAAACAAATAAATGTCCTCCTTGCCCAATTTTAACTACAGCGGGCAATCTCAGCAGAGATTAGCCAACTGCGCGGGAGATATAGTCATTAATATTATGTAATCTGTGATGCGTGCGTTGTGCACTGTGCACAAGTGTGCGCGCAGTACACTCTCTGTTCTTTACTCTCATAGGTCGATGAGACGGTAGTCCGACATGACCGTAGAGAGATCAGGCGCAGGACCAACGGCTTAACCTGATTTCCGAGGCACGGGGGTGTTAACACCACCAACTTTCTGAGCTGTGTCCGAGTTATTTCAAAACAGAAAACCCATCACTCTTGGCCCGACCCGGGATTCGAACCCAGGTCCTCGTGGATAGTACCCAGCGTGCTGACCACTAGACCAACGTGGCAGTCGCATTAGGTACTGTAAAGAATTTCCGAACGCAATCCTTTGCTGCAGTGCGCGCGCATTCGCGCCAAGTGTTTGACAGTTATCTTCCCTCTCACTCGCACGAATCTCTATGTACGCGGCGTCATATTTCTTGTGAATTAATGGATTTATTAATCAAAATGTGTTTTAACTGAGCTCCCTTACAACACGTACCTAATAAGCTAACCCCACAACATCTTATAGTTTGAACAAGCAATGCTAAAAGAAATAACAGACAGATTAAATGGTACGGGTACTCAAATAAGCATTGCATTTCTATACAACAGTGACTCTAAACGTTGTCCCCATAAAATTAATGCCAGCAGCTCTTAAAACAAATTTCCTCACTTTCTTATCTCGTTTACTTAGGCTCCGCGCAGATGGGCCACCGAACACAGCCACCAGTGGCTAGCGACAAGCTGTTAACATTGCCACAGAATAAATACTAGTACTCCGTACGTACAGAAGTATGACTTTGCAATGAAATTCAAAGAAATGTCTACTCAATGTTGTCAACGATAAGGTGTACTTCAGTTCGCCTCAGACTCGAGCACATTTTCGTGTAGACACCTACAGAAATACATTGCAATATAATTTTATTCTTATAATTCTGGAATATGATTCATAATACACTAAACCTATTCAGTGACGTAATATCACGCGACGTGATAGGGTTGACTGCTAAAAGAAGCTACTAACGCCATCTAGCGCCTCTTTCTAGGACTTATTCATGCTCGTCCAGCCAGCAACGTAGCCGGTGAATAAAACGCGCAAGCGTATTGCTGGCCGGTAGCGACACGCAACTTGTTTAGTACCTTACCAAGTGGTCGCCGCGCGTAGGTACGTCTTTGCTACCTACGTGGGAAGATACACAGGCCTGACATTGCTTTTAATACGTCGCCACACGTGACACACGTGAAGCGAGTGGCGGCCACTCGCGACTCAGTGTTCGCGACATATGACAAAACATATGTCAAAGTGTCTAGCAGATAAGTGTCAAATTGTAGCGGCCACCGACCGCTTGCAGGGGGGTGGCGTGGAGTGCAAATGCCACCGGTGGCAGTGGCCCATCTGCGCGGCGCCTAAAATTTGACATCGTCATGACCTTGTAATTTGTCCCCCTCTGTTTGATGAGAGCGTAGTAAGTATGTCGTAAATAGGGATGTCCTGCCCGCAACCCGGGATGACCGGGATGCACGGGATTGTACCGCGATGTTTGTGGCGTACACGACGTGTTCGTAATAATAGGTTAACTGAAATGTGGAACCGTTTTCTGTAAATGTGTGTGTGTTCCAGTTACATAAAACAAACAGTCGAATTGAGAACCTATTCCTTTTTTTGAAGTCGGTTAATTAAAAGTCGGTAAGCTAATTTCCGGACATAATTAGGATGTTCGTTTAAACAATTTTATCATAAGGGAATAAATATTGCTATCAATCAGTCTCTGACTGCGGGTCATTTGTGATTGAAATAAGAAAAAACAGGCGCTTCATGTAAAATTCTGCTACTTCGATGAAAATGTGAAAAGCCAAATGGTTTTTCACGATTTTGAAAGTTTTAGGTTTTTATAGCCATATTCACCCCCAAACGATATGAGATAATTAAATTAAACTAATGTCAACGTAAGTCTTGGCTCTTATTTTAAATCATCTAATCTGCTTTAAATACGGTTGTATACAATGTGATCTGTTACGAGTTTCTAATATTCTAGAAATGTATTTAAAAGCGAACTTACAACAATTTTTATTAATAATGTCCTCCTAGCCAAATTTCAACTACAGTGGCCAATCCCAACATAGATTAGCCAACTGCGCGGGAGATATTAGAGTGCACCACTGTGTGCGCAATACACAGGTGAACTCTTTATTCCTTCACTCTCATAGTTTGGTGCGACTCCGAAGTTGTCTCCGAGTTATTTCTAGAAAGAAAAACCCAGAAACAAATTTCGGCCCGACCTGGGTTTCAAACCCGGGACCTCGTGGATAGTACCCTGCGTGCTGACCACTATACCAACAGCGGTCACTTTATTAATTGACATAGGACATAGGACACCTACTTCCAAAACCTAAACCTAAACCTAAACGAAACGCGTTTTTTTTAGGATTTCGAAGTACCTAGTAAGACTAATAATAAAAGTAGTCATCCATTGCCTTTAAATACGTTATTATAGCAGTCAGCGGCGAGACGCTCGAAGTTGTCCAGGAATACGTTTACCTCGGGCAAGTGTTGCAAGTGCAACTGGGTAAAGACAACTTCGATCGCGAAATCGCCAGAAGGGTGCAGCTAGGCTGGGCAGCATTTGGAAAGTTGCGTCACATCTTCTCGTCGCCACTACCGCAATGCCTGAAGAGCAGGGTATATGACTAGTGCGTCCTACCTGTCATGACCTACGGGGCTGAGACGTGGAACTTGACAGTCAAGCTGGCCCACCGACTGCATGTCGCTCAGCTAGCTATGGAACGGTCTATGCTGGGGATCTCGTTAAGGGATAGAATCCGAAACGAGATCATCCGCCACAAGACGAAAGTCATAGATATTGTTTAGAGATGCAGTAAGCTGAAGTGGCAGTGGGCTGGTCATGTCTGTCGCAGAACCGACGGGCGTTGTAGTAGGAAGGTTCTCGAATGGAGACCACGTCTCGGAAAACGTAGTGTTGGAGGCCCCCCTGGTGGACCGATGACCTGAGGAAGGTGGCCGGTGGTGGCTGGATGCGAGAAACGGAGGACCGTGAAAGTTGGCGCCGTCTTGGAGAGGCCTATGTCCAGCAGTGGACTGCAATAGGCTGATATGATAACGTTACTATAATATGATAAATAATTCCCGCCTCTGGTGGTCATTTTTTCAAGTGCAATCATATAAGTTACTATAATGTTAAAACTTCCTAACAAACAAAATACGTTGTATGTTTGGTTATTTTAATAGTTTCAGATCCTGGGAACGTAGTTTCAAAACCAGAACTTGACAACCCTAGTCGTAAAACGGAGTCGATTTTATGCTGAGTTACCTTTTTGTAGGAGTTTTAACGTTTTATTGTCGCTGTAAACCTATTTATTGTTGTCTTAAAAGATAAAATACGAGTGGAATAATGTAGTCTTAAATTAGCTCAAGTATCAATGTTGTCGCCCAACAGATAACAGAAACGTGCACGGCACGGATGTCCTACTATAGTGTGAATAATCTAATAGGTAAAGGTGCAATTTGACAGCTCAGAGTTATCACAGAACGTAGCAGCGTATGCGGAATTGGGGAGGGATTCCATAGACCCAAAATAAAACAATGAAAATAAGATGCTATTGATTTTAAAATAAGAAAAATGGATAACACTGACCTAAAAGTATGTAATGTGACACATTTTAATGTATATTTTCTGCATAAAGAGTAAAATGAATAAAAATTCTTTCCTGCTGACAGAGATGCTGAAAAACGGTCATGTTCTATTCTGTTTTTTTCTTAATTTTTGTGTTGTTACTTTTTTACTCGTTAACAGAGATACAGATTTATTAAATTTTCGGTTGGTATTAAAAAAATAACATTTTAAGTATGCAATACTGTGTTTGAAGACCTTCTTTTATTCATGGTTCATTGAAAGTAATTCTAAAACATACAAATGAAATACAAAGCAACTAAAACGTTAAATATTTTGTAATGATTAATAATGTTTTGAATCGATCGTAAATCGATTTGATATTTGAAACTATTATTCTGCCTAGTGATTCGTAAACACCTGTCTCTTTATGTCAACTGTCAAATTGAACCTATTAAATTATTTAGACTATAGTTCATAATACGCGACCTTGGCGAGAAAGCGCCAGACAATCGCACGCAAACTGTCAATGCCCTTCCGTGCAACCCTTCCCGTCTCCACTGCCATCTTTAGTCCGACAAGTACGCACGCGACCTTCCTGCGGTCGCCAGAGGTGCGGGAGGTGAGGCAAGCCAGACGTCAGCGGGTGACGGGTGAAATTACGGGAAAGAGGATTTCCTTTGTAACGGCCTCTCTCAACAGAGATTAGCCGACTGCGCGAGACATATTATAGTGCAGAAGTGTGTGCGCAATACACAGGTGCACTCTCTGTCACGGCAGTCCGAACTGACTGTAGAGAGATCAGGCGTAGAACCAACGGCTTAACGTGCTTTCCGAGGCACAGGGGAGTTAACACCACCAACTTCCTGACTCCGGAGCCGTGTCTGAGTTATTTCAAGATAGAAAAACCCAACACTCTCGGCCCGACCCGGGATTCGAACCCGGGACCTCGTGGATAATACCCAGCGTGCTGACCACTAGACCAATGAGGCAGTCAATTTCCTTTGACAATCGCGTTTGATGGGCGCTGCCTCGCCCCCCTCTTGCGGGGTGCAAGGAGGGTCGCGCACGAAAATTATCTAACTATAGCATGCCTCGCCCCTCGCACCTCTGGCTATCGCAGGAGCGTCGCGCTTAACAATCACTCAACTTATCCCTTTTCACGAAATCGCATTGCCACTCTTCATTGAATTAGACGAAAAGCGGGCAATTTGCGAAATTACGAAAACTCCCCATCGTGTAAGCTTTTTGAGATATTACGGGAGATTGGTAATATGATTATACAGAATTGCCGAAGAGCATCCACTATAGCAATACGCAGTGGGATACGTCCAGTATCCGATTCTTTGATCGATCTACAACGTCCATGCCTTAAATTTTTTATTAAATATTTTTTGCACCCAGTATACTATACTTACTAAGAAATTTAAGCTTACTTACAGATAATAAAGTCTTTGTTTCTTGCCGTAAAAATGAACAGAAAGTACATGTGTAAGTAGAAGAAGCACAAAATTTTTGTGTACAAATGCCAAGACCTTACCGTGAAATTCAGAAATAATTTGCCCATGAATAGTTTTCTATGAACCAAACCAAGTACCAAATTTTTCAACAAAGTACCAGTGGCGATATTTTAATGCTGATATGTTATTTTATGACTTTTTCTCAGTTATGTACATTAGTTGTTTCACTAACGGATGCTCTTACGGTGAGGGAAAACATCGTGAGGAATCCTGCACATTCAGGCGACTGCATGTGTTACCATGATCCAAAAACGAGCCAGGTTCCCCTGGTAACAGGGTCACGGAGGACAGATGGCAGTCGCTCCACTGTAATTTTCTGTTCTCCTACATCCAAAGCGGGCCCTGGGCCCTCGAGTGCGAGTACACAACCAGGATAACGCTAAATGATGTTATTATAATCAACATTTAAGGTGGTGTGTTGCCACCCAACTGTAACAAAAAACATCCCTGAACTCATACGGAACCTTTTTCTATTATCTCCGCTCTGTTTATTTTCCTCCCCTTTTGACGCTAATGATAAATTTTGTTATGCGTCAGTTTTCAAGAGAGTCTGCATTGTTATAACACAGTCAAATATAATCTTTGCTTTTAAATTTTCAGATATATATAACCATAACCACAGACTGGTGTACCACCTTACTCTAGCTGTCGTAATTGGGATAGCAATTCCAAAGCAAGCAAAATAAGTATAGGCATGTATTCATTATTTTGAAGGTTATCATTGCTTTCCTGACCTGACGTGATTTGCACACAAATATTTTTCGACCGTGTCTTTTAGTGAGACTTGAACCCACGACCTTTTAGTTATCTGGGCGAATGAATGCTCTTCCAACTGAGCTACGAAAGACGTTCCTCAGTCGAGTTCCTGCTGTTAGTTTGAACGCTAGTAATACTTTCTTGAAAGCTATGATATTTAAATTTGAAAGCAATGGAGTTATAAGGTGGGACTGCAGGCAACCCCTTAAGTGTTAAGATAGTGTCAAAATAATGGTGTGTAGATTTAAAGTTTTTAGAAAGGCCAATATATAAAATAAATAAATTTCAAATAAAAAAAATAATAATAAATAAATAAAAATAATACTATTTTAATGCGTCTTGACGACGAAATGATTTCTAAAGCCGGATTGAGGTATTGGTGTCTCTTTCTATTATCTTGATCTTGATTTTTGGGTTCCGTACCTCAAAAGGAAAAATGGAGCCCTAATCACTTTAATGCCCATCAGGCTGTCGGTCTGTCGGTATATACATATGTCTGTACATCTGCTGTGAGAAGCCGTGAAAAGTGAAACGGCCATTTCAATCGTATTTTCTACCATTTCCCAGGGTATAGAAAAAGTCCGAAAACCGAAAATTTGTGGTAACATTGTAGAAAAAAAACCCGGTATTGTACGGAACCCCCAGTGCGTGAGGCTTACTTTTACTTGGCCGTTTTTAGGAAAATGACACGAAGGTCATTATTTTGCTTTTTTAATTCTGTACTTCTATATTATACGATGATCACCTCCCCTCTTAAATACTATGAAAAAAAGGAATCTAATTTGATACAACAAATTTAGATTATAAATTTAATCTTTCCTTTTTTCAAGTTTTTCCACTTACTGTTTGAAATTCAGCTCCCAAGGTAACACGAATTTAGAAAAGCAGACGTTCTCGCTAGATAGATGATCCGTAAAAACAAAATTAAGAATAATTAGAAAGATATGCCTAGGGATTTCAGGATAAATTGCCCAGAACTTTCTGAAGTTTTAATTTGCCATTTTCTTCGGCATCTTCAGGGCTTTTAATGTTAATTAGTTTTTTTTAAGCTTTATTTCTGAGACGACCTTTCTTTTGACGACGGCGTAGCAGGGAAATAGTGATGTTAACAATGTTTCTGTATGCAAGCATTTTTTTTATTATTTTTATTAAGTACACCGATTCCCTGTTGCACTAATATACGTAATATCTCAATATCAATTGTCTTAAAAGCTGTTCTGCTGTTTGGGGCGACGAATCCAGCAAGCCAAATATCACGAAAATCGGAGCAGACTTTCTTAAGTTACAAATGGTATTGCTAATACAACTTTGTATAGGTATCAAAATTTTGTGTGCTGATTCATCTCTCTTGAAACCTACCTAATACAACCTGTATGATACAGGGTGTTCAATAAAAAAAAAAAACTATTATAAAAGTGTCATGGTTTGGGAGATAATTTCACTTTCTTATATTCCTCATATAAGAAAAATACAAAAAGGTAGATTATTATCTCTAAAACCATGAGACTTTTATTCGAGTTTTGGTAATATTTATTTGAAAGGTCTATGATGGCTAAGCTACCTCCAGTGACAGTCTGGCACGCTCTTTTTGGGACACCCTATAGAAGGTGTTTGAATAAGGTCACTAGGTACTACCCGTTCAGTTAAAGTTGGCCGCTACCTCCCTTCCCACTTCCCCATACCGCAGACCCGCTCAGTACGGAACGGTTAGCTTAAGCAGCGTTGCCATACATCATATGGGGATGCGGGAAGGGAGGTAGCGGCGAACTTGAACTATACGCTTAATACATTGTTACGTACCTCCTTTAAATAAAAAGACCAAGTCGAACTGGTTTTCGAATAGTAATGTATACATGGTTACATATACCCTGGATACTTAACTATTCGGAAACGGTGGCTCATTCCTTAGCACTCGGGTATAGAGTATCCACGACAGAACATCAATTACGCTGTGACATACGGGTTCGATTCCTACTACGAGAACTCGACAGAACGACTTAATATATTTATTCACTATAGGATAACATATAATAATGTCCTCCTAGCCGAATTTCGACTATGGCGGCCTATCTCAACATAGATTAGCTAACTGCGCGGGACTTATTATAGTGCACAAGTGTGTGCGCAATACAGAGATCACTCTCTGTTCCTTCACTCTCATAATTCGGTGAGACGGAAGTCCGACATGAGCGTAGAGAGATCAGGCGCAGGATTAACGGGTAACGTGCTTTTCGAGGCACGGGGGTGTTAACACCACCAATTTCCTGACTCCGGAGCTGTGTCTGAGTAATTTCAAGACAGAAAAATCCAAACACTCTCGGCCCGACCCGGGATTCGAACCCAGGACCTCGTGGATAGTACCCAGCGTGCTGACCAACGAGGCAGTCAAAGATATACGGATAACATATACGCGTACTCAGAGGAGCACAGAAAGAGACGCTCGCGCATTCATCAAGCTAGCGTTGCCCCACTATACATAGATAAAATAATAATAAAAGTGATGTATTTTCTTCACAAAAATTAGGCCTTACAGTTAGGTTATTATGTAACTTAATTATTTATGTATATAGATATAGATAGTTTCACTATTGATAGTTGACCTCGAAAATTATCTACAATATCGTTAGGCCTCTCGATAATGTCAAAAGTTGTTGCAATAGTCAGACAGAGCCGATACTATCGATCTCACTTTCGTGATAGTCATTTTAGTATTGGACTTCGATACTATCGATAGTATTGCCGTGTGTCGACAGTTTTTATATTAATGGAGCTATCAATAATACCTACCGATACTATTGCTTTTGTCCCAGCTATCGATAGTCTATCGAAAAACTATCAAGCGGCAACGCTACATCATGCAAAAACACGCACAGCACACTGATGGGACGTGTAAATAGTCCCACCACTTATACTTACTTAGGTAAGGGGCGATACTTAGTTAAAACTTAGAAAAAACTGGAAGTAAACGGGGCCTGCAAGCTGGAAATTTACAAGTATACCTAGAAATAAGCGGAATAACCACCAACCCGCAGAAACAGTCCCAGGAGAGCTTCCAGCTACAGGATTCTTGGTGCGGTGCGGTCGATAGACGGTAAACAGACGATTTGCTTGCATTCTCTTAACATTATAGGTCAGCACGCACGGGTCATGCATGGCATGGCTTCTGAACGGTTTGCCACACTTACTTAGTCAGTAGCATAATAAGTATGTAGGATTGTGTGTTTACTACAATATTTTGATTTGTTTGTGTACCCTATTGATACTACGCCGCGCACACTCACACGCATACCTGCCTTATTTTTATTTGTTTAAAACGTACCGTGAGAACCCCGAAGATCGAGTCGACATCGAGACGTTCCCTATGACACATGTACTAGACTGACCAGAGCGCTTTCACCGCGTGTGTATCCTGTGAAGCTCCTTACAGACATTTCGAGTGATTGTGGCCTGTGAAGTGATACCTGAAACCTGAAAGCTGATGTGGCAAGTACCTAGCTATAAGTGCTCAGACCTGACTGATTTTCCACCTATCATTGTCGCCCTCCACGTGTAATCCACTGCCTAAACTCTCAAACATTTAGGTAGCAGAGCGTAGTTTTTTATTAGGTCCCCTTATTAGTAACGTAATTTGTTTAATTGAGAGTTATTTATTTGCTACTTTCCTTTGTAATTAGAACAAAACGTCTCGTCATATACCTAACCTATTTACAGTAAATTCCTTAATAACATTCGAGTACAACCCCTTTTACATAAGTGTCGATTAAATCGATTAGCGCGTTAATTACCTACCCTTTGAGTGCAAGTGAGGTGCGCGAGCGCTTTGTTTCCCTATTGATCACGCCATTACTGCGTGACCGCGTGCGAGTTGTTTACGAGTTACGTTTGCTATACCCGGTGCATCTGTGCCGTCCCTTACTATTTGTTCCTTTACGCATCCTATTGAAATCTTTTGTGAGTTTAATTTACCTACCTTGTTTCTTGCGATTTAAAGTAAATAAAATGTCGGATACCGAAACCGGCAACGAGACCGTAAGGGCCGTACGTTACACGGAAACAGCTGAATACCGTGAAGCTATAGGTGAACTCCTTTATATTAGTGACTGGGTTGATGATTCCCACCGAGTTCTTGAGACCTTTTCCTCCAATCGTATGCGAACGCGTCTTTCCGACCTGCCACTTATGTGCGATGAGTTTTCTGCCGCTTGTTCCAAGCTGTTAGGTAATCTCGATCCTGCGATTTATGAGCAAGAATATGTGCAAGTTAAGAACGAGATATGCGCGTAGTAAGGGACAAAGTAGACGACTTAAAAATTAAGTTAGACGAAATACGACCTCACCAATTTGAGACGTCCCGTACTAGCACCCCCTTCAAGGAGAATAAATCCCTGGCTATTGATAACCCGGCTAGTAAATTGCCTGACCTACCTATACCTAAGTTTGATGGCCGTCCCGATAGTTGGATCAGTTTTATAGACCAGTTTGATAGCGTGGTGGACAACGTCACCTTTGTAATAGTACTTCGCATTACTTACGCGAGTGTCCCGATTTTATTCGCCTTCCTACACGTCAACGTGTTACTTTTGTAAAAGAAGCCCGACTGTGCTATCGATGCTTGGATAAACACTCCATATCCCAATGCACGCGAAATTATCGCTGCCGCACGTGCCGCCGTTCCAGTCATCACACGTCACTGTGTTATGATGACTCCTCTCCTATGAATTACGATCGCGAGCGCTCATACCGAGACGTCGCGGCCTTAGCTTCTAACCAACCGCGGCAATCTCCACAAAGTCACTTAACGGACCGTGTGTCACCCCCACGTACTGAATGGCACCGTGTTCGTACCCCGCCACCTCGTGATTGTCGTAGAGCATCACCTCCCCGTTCGGGCGGGCGATCCCCACCTGCACCTAACGGTAACCGTACTTATAATGCCTCTCTAGGTCAAAGAACCCAGGATGAACGTGCATTTCATCATAAGTACAATGAGGCCCCACAATTCTGACTAGATAGCCCCCATGTTAAAACCTCGTCTGGATATTATGTGGAAGCGCGTGCCTTATGTGACACTGGTGCTCAGGGCTGCCTTCTTACTACTGAGCTTGTTGTTGACCACATGAACTTACCTATCATTCCTTCTCCAGTTCCTGTTCGTGGAATAGGTAATGTTTAAGCAATTAATTCCCCGGGCATTGTATCCTTTTCATTTAAGCCAGCTAATTCTGCCTTCCCAGAAATCTCCACCAGTGCAATAGTTGTTGATGTGATTGATGTGACAGGTAATTACACTTTTAGGTAAGTCTACCTCTGGTACCCTCCCAGAGGTAGACTTACCTAAAAGTGTAATTACCTGTACTAAGCACCTCCCTCTTGCTGACCCTTTATTTTACAAACCTGGTACTGTAAGTGTACTTCTTGGAGCTGACGTCATTGGTCGCCTTTTAAGGTCCGAGTTGTTTGTGTCCCCTGATGGCCTTACTGCTATCTCGACGATATTTGGTTATGTCCTGTGTGGTCCTGTTTATGGAGGATTTACTGATTTGGAACCCCCCATGACTGGAGTCTCGCTGTCCCAAATAGTTGAAAAATTCTGGAAAATCGAAGTGGCCATTCCCCGATATATTCTTCCCAGAGGTTCCTCCTCCTTATCCATACATGGGTTCTGTGATGCTTCTGAATTGGGATATGCTGCCGCTGTTTATTTACGTGCGGAACTTCCGTCTGGTGTTTGCTCCGTCCATCTTGTTATGGCTAAATCTAAAGTTGCCCCTGTTCGGACCCGTTTAACAATTCCCAAGTTGGAATTGTTGGGAGCTACCCTCCTCTCTAAATTACTTCATCACGTCGCTCTTTGTCTGCAAAGGTCGTCTGTGTTGACTTCAATCCATAGTTGGACGGATAGTAAAATCGTGTTGTGTTGGTTAAAAACCACTCCTCACCTCCTTCAGACTTTTGAGGCTAATCGTGTCTCCCAGATTAATAATAGTCCTACATCTAGTGAATGGAGGCACGTCCCAGGCTACATGAACCCTAGTGACTGTGCATCGAGAGGTATGTCAGTCACCCGACTGATCGACCACTCCCTTTGGTTTTCACCTTTGTGGTTGACGCAGTCTCCTGACAACTGGCCCGGTATTTCGGAACCTAACCCAAGTAGTGATCTCCCTGGACTACGTTGTTTAGTAGTCTCTGCCGATGTTCCTACCCCGGATCCCTCATTCTTATTAGAGCGGTATAGTTCTTTCAACAAGCTAATAAACGTGACTTGTTACCTAAGGCGGTTTTTATTTCCTAAATCTTACTCGTCCTACCTGAGCCCTGAGGAACGGAGAGATTCCCTTTTGTTTTTAGTGAAAATTGTTCAATTTACCTCCTTTTCTGATGAACTTGATCGCTTACGGCGTGGCGATCCTATCACGAACTCCCTGAGAAAATTAAATTTATTTCTGGATGACGGAGACCTAATTTGAGTTGGAGGCCGATTACGAAACTCTGATCTATCCTTTGATGCGCGCCATCCCTTTCTTCTGCCTAAGAATGGTAATTTCGTGAACATCCTTATTTCACATTACCATCGCGAGAATGCTCATGCAGGTGTTACTGCAATTCTTGCCATGTTAAATAGAGAGTTTTGGATCTTGAGCTGTTCAGCATGTGATTTTTAAATGCCTTCCCTGTTATCGTCTCAAGGCGGCTGTATCTCAACCCTTCATGGGTGACCTACCTAAAGACCGCGTCACGGCTGCTAGACCGTTTGACGGTGTAGGTACCGATTTTGCAGGACCCTTTTTTACCAAAGTCCAGGCCTATAGGAACAAAAGGTTAGTGAAAAGTTACCTGTGTGTATTTGTCTGCCTTTCTACTAAAGCCGTTCACCTTGAGGTTGTGTCAGACCTAACTACTGAAGCCTTCATTGCGGCCTTTTCCCGATTCGTGTCGCGTCGTGGTGTACCTCGCCTAATCCGATCCGATTGCGGTCGAAATTACATCGGTGCTAAAAATTACCTGAAGGAGTTAGAGTGTTTCCTGTCTCAAAACCAGGCGGCTATTGGTTCTGAGCTTTCAAAGCGGAACATATCCTGGGTTTTCGATCCTCCTGTTTGGCCTCATTGGGGAGGTCTTTTTGAAGCTTCGGTTAAATCGGCGAAATCGCACCTAAAACGAGTAGTAGGCGATACCCCCCTTACGTTTGAAGAGCTGACCACTGTTTTTGCTAAAATTGAAGCAGTTTTAAATTCACGCCCATTGTGCCCACTTTCTCCGGACCCTAATGATGTCGAAGTGTTAACTCCTGGCCATTTCTTAATTGGACAACCCTTAACTGTACTTCCGGAGTACCCTTATAAAGACGTAAAATTACATCGCCTTACACGGTTTCAGCTAATCCAACAAATTACCCAGCACTTTTGGTCTCGCTGGCATTTAGAATACCTTAATACATTACAAATTAGAAATAAATGGACATCTCCTTGTGATCCTCCTAAAGTGGGTGAGCTAGTACTCATAAAAGATGACAACCTTCCCCCTTTGCAGTGGCGTCGTGGACGCATTATTAATTTATACCCTGGCCAAGACCAAGTTGTTCGTGTGGTAGATGTTAAAACTCCTACCGGTAGCCTAAAGAGATCTTTGACGAAATTAGTTCGTCTTCCTGTCCAGTGAACTTCCTTTCCCTTGGCTTCCTAACCTTCTCGTAAACACTTGACGTGTTTAGGGCCGGCGATATGTTTACTACAATATTTTGATTTGTTTGTGTACCCTATTGATACTACGCCGCGCACACTCACACGCATACCTGCCTTATTTTTATTTGTTTAATACGTACCGTGAGAACCCCGAAGATCGAGTCGACATCAAGACGTTCCCTATGACACATGTACTAGACTGACCAGAGCGCGTTCGCCGCGTGTGTATCCTGTGAAGCTCCTTACAGACATTTCGAGTGATTGTGGCCTGTGAAATGATACCTGAAACCTGATGTGGCAAGTACCTAGCTATAAGTGCTCAGACCTGACTTATTTTCCACCTATCATTGTCGCCCTCATCGTGTAATCCACTGCCTAAACTCTCAAACATTGTGTCTAATGTGTGAGGAGATGGCATTTTCAGCATTTTCTCACTAATATCAGTAAAATGCTTTTTAAAGTTGTTCCCATACTCAATACCAAACAACCAACCATCACTTTTTTAGGGTTCCGTAGTCCGACAAGGAACCCTTATAAGATCGTTCAGTCCGTCCGTCCTAGTCTGTCACAGCAGAATATCTTCTACGTTTATAGACTGATTTGCATGTAACTCACTGCACTGGTTTGAGGATACTTTTATCTCATCATTATCTCATTTTTAAAAATATAAAAAAATGATCCCTTTTTAAGGGTACCTCCCCATACATGTAAAGGGGGGGGGGGTAAATTATTTTTTTGAGTGCATCCCCTTGTTTGGGGTATCGTTGAAAAGGACTATCAAAATAAGGTTGGGTTTCCATGCAACACTTTTTTATTCGCTTTACCATTTGCGAGATATAGCCCGCTCGTTTACACGGTGTCCCTGTACTTTCTAAAGTTTTGGACCTATAAACTTCAAATCACTCACGTAAAGAAACAGGCGCGGAAACTCTTATTTAAAATTGTTTCGGGTATCTTGTGATGATTACTTTTGAAATTATAAATAAATTAAAAATATATCCTTTTACTGCCCATACTGTCTAATGTTTTAAGTTAATGGTACGGAACCCTTCGCGTGCGAGTCCGACTCGCACTTGGCCGGTTTTTTTTCTTTCATATATCTGAGAAGCTGTGACGAGTTTAAAAATGACTATAGTAGGGCCTGCGAAGCTGCCTCGGCGAAGTTTTTATACGCCGCCTGTGACCCGTATTCGAAGAATTTAATCTCGAAATTGCTTGCTTAGCAGATTTGCCCGATTCTACAAGAGACAAAACGATACCCTATCGATCTGTCACGGTTCTCAAACTTTGCTCATAATTTATGAGGAAAACTGGAAGTTAATTTATTAAGGAACAAATTCGTTTGTTTTGAACCATTTTTAGAGTTTCGTACCTCGAAAGGAACCCTTGTAGGATCACTTTTTTTGTCCATCTGTCCGTCTCTTGAAGCTGTGAAACAATCAAGCTTCTAAGTTAACGCAATCCAAAGATACGGCAAAGATACGGCCATTTTAGCAGTATTTTCTGACATTTCGCCGGGGAAATTAAATAAAAATCAACTTAAATCAGTGTTGAAAAAATCTTTAACTGCAATTAATTACGGAGATACTGAAATGATATTAAAGGTTAGTGGCTAGTCAATTAATTATTTTAGAGGTTTTTTTGAAATTCTAATACCTACTTACTTACATTCATGCACGCACACACATATAGCCATTTGTTATATTCATACACACACACTTAATTTACTTTACTATACTACTGTTTTTTTCTCACTGTCGTTTTAATTCTGCCCTTCATCATCGAATTGTATGAATTGTACCGTCACTATTATTGTTCATTTTCTTGGGTGGAGGGTTGACAACCTGTGATATAGGAATCATCCTAGTTCAGGTGTCAACCCACCATTGTCTTTTGGTTTCTAAAAGTGTTTCTTATTATTAGGAATTATTGTATCTTGAATATTGTAACTACAAGGATTATGGTGAGGAATAAATGATGATTTATGTATCAAAGGAAGGAAAAAGTTCGAAAACCGCAGTTTTATTGTTACATCGTGGAATAACTATAAATAATAAATAAATAAATAAACCGAACGCAGTTTGTTATAGTGTACCTATAGTGTTCTACTAGTCAATCCCTTTCATTTAATACTCATATTGAGGGATTTGTAAAAATAAGGAATTTGCCTTTTTGTGGTGGCGGCCATCTTGGATTTGAAATTAATCATAATATTGTATAGCATTTGTCAATCCCTTTAATTTGATACCCATATTGAGGAAGGTTTAAAAAAATATGTCATCAGCCACTTTGTGGCGGCGGCCATCTTAGACCGATTTTCATGAAACATGCCAAAACAATCAGCATAAAATATCTATGACACAAAAAAACTAAACGAAAATCGGTTTATCCCTTTGGGAGCTACGATACCACAGACAGATACACAGACAGACCCGTTCAACTTATAACACCCCTAATTTTACGGTTATAAATACTTTTGTTTGTATGGAACCCTCTGTGCGTGAGTCCGACTCGCACTTGCCCTGTTTTTGCCTTTTTTGAGCGCCTCAGTAAGAAATCTTAGGGCACTCGCTCTATATCGGCATTCGGCACTCGACGTGGAGTGATTTTATTCTTATCCCTATACCAAGCCTAACTATTAATATCTAATGTAGTTGGTTGCAGCCAGCTCGGCAGGTCAGTATTATGTTTCCAGACACAATAGAAAATTAATTGTTATCAACCTGCCCGCGGGTCTTATGGGGTTTGTCAGGTTAAAACCGTGCTGCTCTGTGTGTTGGTTTCCCTAGGTTCCTTAGACAAGGAGCAATCTTCCTACAGCGAATTTCGCTATCGCCAACGACATTTCGTTGATGTCAAAATATGTATGTGTCGTAGGATGATTTGATAATTCGAATTATCGCGAAAATTCTAGGGATTTTGCGAAAACACTGATAATTAGACAATAGAGGTTACATTTTTTAATCTTGCTAAAAAAGTTAGGTTTTTGAAAAAACGCGAGTCGCCTTAGTAAAATTGAACATTCCTAACGCTGATTGGCTTGATTTTTGCTTGCTGGCAAACTCTTATTCTGATTGGTGCCTATCTTTTCCCATGTAGTTTTGATGTATTATCGTAGAATTATAAAAGGTAAAAAATGTCAAATTACATAACTTTTCGCACTATTTTTCATTGTGCAAAAGTCACGTGATATTTCGATGGCTTCAGTCATTTTTATATATTTTGCTAGCGATAGCGAACCTTGCCTAAGAAATAGATTGCATCTTGTCTACGGCTACGGATCCTGTCCTGGACTTTGATCCTGGCTGAGTACCTTTCTAAGCATCTCGTATCGAATCGTAATCATTTCTTAAAAGGATCCTAACTCTTAAACCGTTTAAGAAAAAGCCACTTTAGGACTAATGTAACATAAATGATGTCTTTCTCAAGACGTCTTAACTGTGACACAAAACAGAACGGGATAGTCTTGATAAAAATGTTGAGAACCACTGATGTATTATAATGGCTCGTTTAATAAATTGCGATCGTGAGTTGTTTCTAAAGACGCCAAGTCAGATTTTTTATGTTTATTTTACAGTATTTTTGTTATAACAATGAATTGTCTTTGCATTTTAAAAGATCCTTTTCTCATTTTAGATAGAATTTTTTATCTTGTTGAGACTTATTTATTGGGATTTATAAAAAAAACCGGCCAAGTGCGAGTCGGACTCACGCACGAAGGGTTCCGTATAAGCCACCCTTATTATTACGTAGAGCGCTTTCACATTTAGGCGACTTTAGCGATACGATTTTGCTTTTGAGGTACGGAGCCCTAAAAATACTAAGATTAATTATATTTTTATCATGAACGTCTAAAAGTGTTGATCCATATTTATTTTTACCATAGCAACATCCAATATCTCGAAATAGTTTGTTATTTTTGGAGTAGAGTGCGGTAAAAATGCGGTAATAACTTATTTTAAGTAGGTAGTTTCGTTTAACTGCTTGTTAGATATTGCTTGCACAGAAAGAAAGACGTATGTTCAGTTGGGCTAAGATGTACAACATCGTTAAATTGTCGTTAGACATAAGAAAATTTATCATCGTGTCTTATTTTATCATTTTTCCTAACATGGCAACCACTTACGATAGAAATACTTCCCACGAGAAGCCTTTATCCACACGACCACAGATTATATACAACATTTCGTTGATATTCATTCATTCGTTCAATTTTACTACCGATTTGGCTTAAACACTTAATCCCAAGCACGACTATTGAATTAAAACTAAATTACTTACATCTGTTTTTGACATGACATTGACAGTTTTGACAGCCGAGTCCCTACTCTAGTTGACGATGTCCGATAGCCATCTCGCTCGGTAGCGATGTCATTCTGGCGTGAGTGACAGGGACGGCTAAAGTCGACAATACGGACAACGTCAATCGGAGTAGGGCCTCTGTTTTATAAATCAAAGTCAAAGGCGTACCCATTAATATTTTCCAACAAATTGTGTTATTAAACTAACAAATGGAAAATAAACTAATATGATCATTTACTTTTAAAACTGTGATGTAATATAGGTACAGATTACTTATCATACATGAAAGCGCACCTGGGTTTTGCTACCTTCCTGACTCCTCAAGGAGCTGCTAAGGTGGAGCAACCAGTAGGATTACCTTAGGCCTATATTGGTTGGACGAACTGGGTCCATATCGCTCAGTAGAGCAGTGAAAAACAGTAAGTATTGAAGCATTTAAGCAGACATGCAACATTTTGTCATAGAGTGTTTTCTTTGGTATTTGAAAATTTGGTAGTAACTAAACCAACTATACCTACATACTTAGACGTTTAAGTATGCACAAAAAGAAAATACATATTAGTTTATTAAATAATAATATGTGTTTACATTGTATTTCAGGATTTAATTTTGGAAGGTACGCTGGAACAGAACAAAATTGGATTCAAATGTAAGGAAAAGTTTATTTCACAGAATACTTGTAGTAGTACCAACATGCATCACTTTGATAGTAATTGTGAATAATTTTTGATCCCTTCAAGCTTGTGATATGTTAGTAAATATGCAGGTTCTATTGACATGTTCATTTGATTGTTCATAATTATTATGATTTAATTGCTTTCAACATTTTCCACCTTTAATAGATACCTTGAGTCACCTGTAACAAAATCAAAAGATATCATGAAAAACATAGTATTAAAGAGTATGTATTATTTTTCAGAAAATGTCATCGCAGTCAACGTTGACTTGTAAGAAGCAGTGGAGACTATGGTGATAAGACTTATCGTATTAAAATTTTAAGAAAAGGTTTATCGTTTGTAATACCTTATTATTATTCTATAAAATTACATATTATAGTTTATTTGACTGATGATTTTTCTACTTCAATTAATTTTACTTTTATCCACCTTTATATATAATAAGGTATATAAGTATATGGTACGTAGGTAAAAGTAGGCTCCCCATAAGTTATTCAAAAGCAAGTTAGGCGCAGATATTGACTGGAATACTTTTTAGTGCACAAAGCTACATTAAGGAAGTTTACATATCTAAGATATTTTAGTGTGATAGTTTTCACAATTTATTTCACCGATTTGCATACACTTAATATATGCTTCCTACTACTGGTCCTAGACTGTAGACACTGCTTACAGTAGTTTGGGCTTAGCACAGAGAGCGGTGTTGTCCAATTTGCTGTTGTTTTCATGGGTCAAAAGGAGGCAACATAGGTAGACCCTAAGAAACAAAAATAATGATTACCTAACCTATCCTACCTATGTAAAATAACATACATTATAAAAGGTTAGGTTCTGTTTTCAATACAGTATTTTGTAAGTTTATAAAACACAACAATAACAGCTATTCTTTGCTATTGTGTAAGTGAAAGAGCTCTTTGTGATAAATGATTTCCGTAAGTGTTTATATTGGAGATCTCACCTTCAAATAGGCTAGATTCTATAAGCCTTCTAGCCGCTAGAAGGCTTATAGACTAGTTGGGGCCAAGCTAAGCCTGTCAATGATGTGAAATATCAGTATCCATGGGCTTAAATATTCGCCAAAGTGACTGAAATACACTCTCAAAAATGGACTTGATCGCAAATATCACCGATGCGTTTCTGTCGTATTTCTTAAACTGGTCGTTCGTCATATGCGTTTAACACAAAATATATAATCGTATTATGGTACGGACATATTTTTCGCCTTTTACACAGTTTTTCACCGACTTTAATCAAGTTTTTTTCTTTGTCGTTAGCACCAAGTGACCACGATAATATGTCATGCGAAAATGTCAAAAATAGATTAAAATAGACAAATAAAAGAGACTCATGTTAGAGTGTGAAGACAATTTTATCGTTTTCTATCGTATTTCGTATTTTGACAGTTAGACATGACATAAATGGCATGACATGTTAGCAGCGGTAGACTAATGATATAACGCTGTCAAAATACGATAAACGGCCGCGATAATGATATGTTGTTTAACTCATGCTAGGGCCACTGGAGTGCCTACGTTAGTACGGGTATGTCCTGCGAAAACCAGCAAGTTACATCATCTTCCTAGCGTTATCCCGGTTGTGCACTCGTCCAGGGTCCGCTGACCATGATCCAGGATGTGGCAGATCAGGTAATTACAGTGGAGCGACTGCCATCTATCCGTCCTCCGTGACCCTGTTACCAAGGGAACCTGACCAGTTTTGGATCATGGTTATACATGCAGTTGCCTGAATGTGCAGGTTTTCTCACGATGTTTTCCCTTACCATAAGAGCATCAGTTTGTGAAACAAATAATGTAAATAACTTAGAAAAAGTTAGTGGTACATGGCGGCACGTGGGATCGAACCGCATGAGAGGCAACCCGCTAGCCACTGCGCCACCGACGCTCCTAAAACCAGCAAGTTACGTTGGAAACAAATGTCAAGCTATGCACGTGCTATGCGCGTCGGGGATGTTCGCTGACGCTCGCACAGATGACTTTTTTGCAATCATGCGAAAGCGAACATCCTCCCTGATGCGGCGAATAGGGACTACGACCAACAGTTTGCTGGCCGTCGTAGCTGGAGACTACACGAGTGGTTTTGTGGGGCGCTGGTTTGAGCTGCATAGACCTGTTGCTCAGCTGGTGACTCAGTAAGCCGCTCGTGTGACTTTATAGCTTTATATTATATTTTTACTTTTACTTTTATCTAATATGTTTTTAATGAGTATGTACTAACACTAGCCTTAAGTTTCTCTGTTACTAATAAATATGGATCACGTTGTCCGAAATAAACATTTATTATTATTATTATTATTATGCAACCTCCACCGGGTCCTGGCAGAAGGGTAAGACCTAAAACAATGCTGGCTTAACGTCGTCGGATGACATGCGTGCTAATGTTCTTACTATTAAGGACGCAGAAGACCGTGCGAAGTGAAGGCATAAGAGTAAGTAAGAGAACCAGGTTTCAAAAGACCGCAACGAGACCACGCTCGGATGATGATGACGATGATAAGAAAGAAAGAAAATTAAACAAAAAATATCATGATATGTTACATGTAACATAACTAGACCGTAGCGCACAAATAGTAGACAGGTAAAATATAAAAAAGAAAATTAAATAATATAATAAAACAATAACCAACACAACGATAACGAAAATACACATAACTATACTTAAATTATTTTCATAAACATTTTAGCATTTTGCTTTTTGGCATCGAGACGAGACCACCATCGTCTCTAGAGCGTTGGATAGAATAAAGGCTACACACGCACGTGCACACACTTACACACACCCATTTCGGAGAAAGAAAGACAGAAACACTTATCTTTCTCCTAGATTCTAGGACCTAGAACGTAGGTACAAGTTGCAGTTCCTTTCCTTCCTTGCTTACTCCTCAAACCTTGCACGATATTTTCTCGTCTCAACCAATCGTTATACAATGGAGCAGTGGCCCGACATTAGCGCTGTGATATCGACAAGACGACAGGTCATCTGTTATGGGAGATGACAGGGTGTGACGCACTCAGCAGTTTTTGAGACATCTCATTCATATAAGTAGTCCACAGAATAAATACTAGGTAGTACCTTAGATAAAATACAGGTTGTCCGTTTTCGACCAGCGATTATTTAAGGGCATTTAATTTATCAAATTTTAGAGACATAATCTTAATGAAAAACTGCAACTCATATACTTAACACTACGATTCAACAACTTGGCCGCAAAGAAAATTCTCTGAAGAAAGCTAAACTATATTATTTCCCGTAAAGAAATTAATCAGAAAGTAGTAAAAGTACGCGAAATATTTTGTTTTAAAGTTATGTTAGTCATTTAAAAATCGCATTAATTAATGTATTTGAAAAATATGATAAACAAGATTAACTATCAGAACAGAATAAGACCGTTAACAGAGTGCTTTTTGGGACCGGATCAATATGGGTTTCGGCAAGAGAAGGGAACCAGAAAAGCGATACTAGCTTTGAGATCGGTAATAGACAGGAGACTGGATTTTGACATGGACACACATATAGCTTTTATCGACTTAGAAACTTAGAAAAGGCGTTCGATAAGGTCAATTGGAAAATAATGATGGAAGTACTCAAAGAAGCTTGATTGGATTATAGAGACAGAAGGATTATTTATGAATTATATAAAAACCAAGAAACGGTAATAGAAGTAGGAGAGGAAAACGGAAAGGCAAAAATAAGACAGGGAGTTAGGCAGGGATGTCCACTTTCACCGCTAATTTTTAATTTATTCATAGAATGTGCGATACGCAGAATAACGGAATCAAAAAAGGGGGGCGTCAAAATTAATGGGGACGTATTTAAATTCATTAGTTTTGCCGACGATATTGCAGCCATTACAGAAATCAGATTGGAGTTGGAAGAACTGGTTACAGAAATGGACACTATTTTTAAAGAACTTGGTCTCAAAATTAACATAAATAAAACAAAACACTAATTTCTTCTAAAAAGGAAAAATATAGCCCTATCTCAATAAATAACACAAAAATAGAACAGGTTAAAACCTTCAAACATCTAGGTAGCTTGATAACTAGTGACTCCAGATGTACACCAGATATAAAAGCAAGGATAGCGATGGCGAGACAAGCTTATAATGCAAAAAAGCACCTGCTCAAGGCCAGAATATCAAGCAAAGTTCGCAAAAAACTTGTTAAAGTGTACATTTGGAGTATAGCACTCTATGGATGTGAAGCGTGGACATCGAGATGTGGTGCTGGAGGAGAATGGAGCGTATAAGTTGGACGGAGAAGAAAACAAATGAAGAAGTTTTGTTTATGGTTAGGGAAAAAAGGAGATTGATGAAAACAATAGAGTGTAGGAGGGGACGAATGTTAGGCCACCTGATTCGACACGACAATTTTATTAAAACGATAATAGAAGGAAGAATAGAAGGAAAAAGGAAGCGAGGAAGACCAAGAATAAGCTACATGCAGCAAATAAAAGAAAAGATAAATGTCGGGTCGTATCAGGAGGTTAAGAGAAGGGCGGAAAGCAGAGAGGAATGGAAAAAACTCCACCGACAAGAGCCTAGCTCTTAAATTTGATGATGATGACTCAGAGACGTCAATCAAAGTTAATCCTTCATTAAGTCTCATGCCGTCCTTTTCTATTCATTGACAAAGAAAGTGACAGAACGAGACATGATTATAGATTATATTTAATTGATGTTTCTGAGTGCGGCAGTTAGAACGCGAATATAAAACTCGTGTGATGCTGCTCGCAACTAAAATATCGATATCGATCAATCTGATCATTTCGCCATCATAGTCTATAGCTTGATGTATTTTTTCACGCTCTGTCCTTTCTTTTGCCAAAACTCAGTTATTATTTTTCTCACAACGGATTGTAAGTGTAGAAAATGAGTTTCACGCTCAATTATTTTGTAAAATATTATCTCCAAAACGTGAAGGGCGGAAATTAAAAGTAAAACGTATTATTTCACGTTCAAAGCAATTTTGCTGCTTTCACTTAATTACACCGTTCCCATTTTCTTATGAAAATTGTTTTCGTACCTAATTCACGTTTTCAGAGTTTCTTATAATGATTTTCTTCCGCGTAGACAGCTACACACTTGTTAGTTATCTTCTTTCTAGAAATATCTACGCCACTTCAAATTTTATTATAGTTTGAAAAAAAAAACAATAAAAGTCCGTTTTAATTGGTTCGTCTATTCGCGTAAACGTAAGAAACAAATAAATCAATAACTTTTTATTATAGCCCACCACTGAGCAATGATTTTTCCTAACTTTTTTCTTTGACAAATTGAAGGCAGAAGTTCTATCCAATCCTTTAGTTCATAGTACGACTGTACCAGGTCATCAAACTACACATTTTATTGCAAAATTGCCAGGTGCCACAGTTTACGTTTATGCGATTTCGTCCATTAGATACACAATATTAATATTAGAAGCAGTGTTAGACGATTTTTATCTTGTTCTTTATGCAGAGCCAAACATGAAATTAATATTCATGTTTGCTTTTAAGCGAACTCAGTGGCATGGTACAGGCCGAGGATCAAACTTACTACCTCACAGTTTAGTAATGAATTCTTATCCTCTTAACTATCGCTGACCGAGAACGTATGGACAGTCTAGTTTATTTTAACTTTTTTTTTTATAATAGCTAGTGGTGACTGAGTTTGTTCTGGTGCTTCTTCTCAGCACTTGCCAGATTATCTGTGTCTGGTCTCGAAGCACAAGTAGGGCCGAAAAAATAATAAGACATCTTCGGGTCCCATGTGGGCCAATATGACAGTTTTTTAAATATTGAAGTTTATAAGCGACATTTTTAATCCTAAATTAAATAAAATATTTTTGAATTTGTTTTTGTTGCATTAATAGTTTTGTATTAACACAAACAACTTTTTACTTAACTTTAACTTAAAGCTTATGATAAAAAACAATCACTTATCTTGAAACATCTATCTAGGCAGAAAGCATTAGCAAATCAGTATCGAGCGAGACAATTTCAATAGTCCTTTCACGACAATATATCTGCGATCTAGCGACCAGTTCCCGGGACGGTATCCTCTCATCCCAGAGGAGTCCGAGAGACGCATTGTTTTACAACGCTTCAGGGTAGTGATGTGGTTCATCGATTGATTAATCGATTATAATAATAAATTGATATAAAAAAAACACACAAATTACCTAGCCTCAAACTGAGTGAGCTTGTGCTATGGTGACTAGGATAATGGTAACTATTATATAATCTGTGATTATGGATAACATATAAACAACTATGAACTAGGTACAAATGCTTGTGTTCATCGCACAAATTTAGATTTTCGCCCTTTGCGGAATTTTAACTCGCAACCTCTGGTTTTTTTGTAGTCCACAGCTCGAACCACTACACTAAGACGGTCGAATAATTTTGATTTCAGTTTTAGAACTTTAGTCCTATCCCATTCGGCCAGACCTAGTCTAAACTAAACGATAGGTCTACATGATGTATTCTAAACTCTCGTTATAACATTTGCTCTGACTCTGGAGGGAAACTATGAATCGATTAATATATCCATTCCAGTAAAAATGCGATTAGTGACGGCCATAACTATGGCGAGGGCTAAGACCGTAAAGTAGAACAATTAAAATTTAAAACGAGTTGAAGCTTTACACCACCCTAGCTCTTTGCTTGTCTGGTAAATATACATATTTAAACCTAATTTTTTACTTATCATCTCTAATTATATTAACACACATTTTAGACAGCGTCCGTTATTTGTAATCATAACATTTATTAGTTAGATACTACCAATGACAATATTAAACTTGCTAAAATGCTAAAACGGAGAGGATCTGCTGCAGAAATCTTTTTTGAAATATTACAATTTTAATAATATGAAGTAAAAAAACTAATTAATGTGACTCTGCAACACGAGATTACTTTTTTTTCCTCCAACAATAAAAGTCGAAAATATCGATAATATATTTTCTATCGATAGATAACGCACATCACTCAACTCGCTCAGACGCACTTAAGCGGTTATCACACCAGGTACATAGATAGCATTGTTTGAAGCTAGGCATCTACTTTGATTACTGTTGCCTTTGTTTTATCTCTGCTTGTTTGATTTTCTCGGAATATTCGATACAAGATGCTTTCGATATAGGGTATTTTGTTTTGAAAATGAGCTCAATTCCAATTCGCGCTGTCAAAGATTAAATTTAGGATTAGTCTTTCTCTTTCTCTGCCAAATAAACGAAAAGAGACCGACTATATTAATTTAGAAACGTCGGACTAAACAGCTGTCAGTTGCTTAGGAAATTAGAGACAAAAACACACAAAATCTTGTAAAATTACTTATGATATCACATCACTTAATTTGACGTTTCTAAATTATTGTAATCTGTCAATTTTTGTTTGTTTAACAGAGAATGAGAGAGACTGAACCTAAATTAAATCTTAGACAGGGCCACCGAGCACCTAGCATATAGATGCGAAATGTCATTAATTTTGTTTTAGAAAAATTCCGTCAAAATACCTTGGAAATTAGTGCCTCTGTTTTTTAACGCATTTTGACGTATTTCTGTACATATTTTAAAATAAAGGTCTTGTAAAAATATTGTTACATACTATAACAACCGAAACATCTTATACTTCATAATATCGATTTTAAAATATATACCTAAATTGTCACTTTTCGTATCAGTGCCAAGTACTGATAAGTTTCGGAGAAAAATCGCGCTTACTTCGCCTCTATAGGTTACCTTAGTAACTATTATATATTCTGTGGTTACGAGCTCGATGGAGAGGAAATTGGAATTGAGCCCAATGTCATATAAATAACTAGCAGTTGCCCGCGACTTCGTCCGCGCAAATGTTCAATTTCACATACAAACTTCCACCCCCTTTTGACCCTTTTAAAGGTTGATTTTTCAAAAACCCTGTCCATCTTAATTTCTAACCAAATAGCTTAATACTACTACCTACCCCGTAAGTCTATTTTAATTTCTAACCAAATAGCTTAATACTAAATTTTATACATTGTTGGCGCCACCAACGCCATCTTTTGTGCATCGAGCACAGCACCGACAGAGTGAAGTTGAAGAGCGTGTGACGTCAGCCCGAACCGTATTGGACGTAAATGCGACGAGCTTCACATCGAACAATTCATTCGGCTTTGCGCTTTCTCTCGTTATATACCTCCTAATCCGATATACCACTCTCTGTTATATTTTAAATAAACGTATAATTTCATAAATGTTAATATACGAATTCAATGGAAAGACCTGATCCTGACCTAAACTGAAAAAAATGGTTAACCAATCACTGAGCATCGTACATACATTATAGTTTCAAACCTGACGAAGTTTCATACAAACTTACTCCCTACCCCGTTTTTTAACCCCCCTAAGGTTTTTTTAAAAATAGATAGTGCTATAGTGTAGCTATAAAAGGAAGCATGATGCAAAATTTCAAGTTTTTAATCCCAAAAGTTTAGACAGTGCGTTGCTATGTTAGTCACTTTGTCAGTTTTTGGTTTGTAACAAGTGGCGTTTTTTATCTATAAGTAGGTAAGTACAGTGACCGGCACATCAGACTATTGTCTCAATACTACTGCTATTATTACTGCATAAGATGCCACAGTTTTGTCAACTTAACGTACTAGGTACTGTATGTCGTCCACACAGAATCTTAAAATGGAATAATCAAGTTTTGACGAGGCTGATTGGAATAATCAAGTTGTTTATTTAGAACATGTTAATGCGAAGAGGAATAATCTACTTTTGTCGAAATCATGCGTTTTGGAATATTTTTTTCTAGTAAATTGATCACGTTTTGTCAGGATTTTGTTTTCGATGCATATAGATTTCAATGTTACCAACTTAAAAAAAATAAAAATCCACTTTGGTCGCAAGTGAAATAGTCAAGTTTTGAAAAGAACCTCTTCAGTTAGCCTATAACGATCCCACTGCTGGGCAAAGGCCTCACCTCAACTATGAGGAGGTAAGAGCGATACTCCACCACGCGGGCTCAGTGCGGATTGGTGAAGAGGTGTATGTAAGGCAAGTGACCAACGAAAATTGTGCTTTATAAATATCTATTAACGTACTCTCACCATAACAATTTGTAAAGAACTTGGCAACCAGACTTAAGAAATCGATATTCGTAAAAATAACTATCGGCGACATAAAACTACAATAATGTAGTTGCCAACCTCATGAATATGCATCTAGTGTCCGCCAGAAGATATTAATTATGCACGGTTTGGGTCCTCGGTAGTGTTGCCAACATGAACTTAAACTGGGACACGTGGTCTCAAAAATTGGGACATGCACTTCGCAAATATTACTGGGACATTTGACAGCGCTGTTTTTAGATATCGCACAAGCAAATGTCAGAAATTTATAGTCAAGATATAAAATAGTTTCAAAATCGTCGAAAATCTAAAAATTAAAAGGTAATGGTTGAATTTAATTTTAGTTACTTAAATTAAAAACTACATAATAATGAAAATTACACACAGCCGCACGTCAGACTATACATGGTGCCCTTGAAACCGCCTCTATTTCCTACGTATTAAAAGCTGTTTTCGTAGTCGAAATGGAGAACTTGACGTGCTGTCGCAGAATATTGAGTACGTTGGATGAACTATGCTTTAATAAATACGTAACAAGCGTTTTCAGTTTCTGGAATATCATGCTGTTATTTATCGTCAATAATATTCAGTTGTTACGGTTGGATACTACCGTACCGATAACCGTACCTAGAACAGTCATGAAATATTTTATGATAAGTCATCAATACTGAAATAGCATGAGGAATGAGAGGAATAAAACATCTGTATTGAAAATATCTATTTTATTACTAGGTACCTTCACAATAAAAACACAATAGGTACTTATAACTGAGTCAACAGATAGTGCTATAATAGCAAAAGTGAGTAAGTACGTAAGTTGCATTGGCCGTAAAATCGTAGATGAAGTTTGAACTCATTCATCAAACCGGGAAAAACTATAATCGGGACGTTGTCCAAATTGGGACACTAACACCACCCTTGGATGTTAAGGGCAGGTATTATAATAATTTATCGGCTGAACGAGGGTGGCGCACATTGCTCAAAATGTTAAGCCCGCCTTGTAAATAGGCGTACATTAATGTTCCTATTTGAATAAAGGGAATGTAATTAATTTTGGTGGAATTAGCGCTGGAGTCTGAGAGACATCAAAGATGACCCAGTAACGTTAATAAGGGTGGAAATTTTTAGAAACTAGCTGCTTCCAATGACTTCGTTTATGCCAACTGACAGACTTGATAATGTACTGTATTTTTATCTTTGCTAGAAGAAACTACTTTTATGTAAAAATGAAATAACACACGAAAACTGGAAACTCGTGAAACAACGAATTACTACTTTCTTAAAAACTTAAGAAAGTAGTAATTCGTTGTTTCACGAGTTTCAAAGTTTTAAAGTTTATATGTATCTTATATCACATGACAAGCAAGTTTCTTAAGAGTTCCGTGCTTATTTTGTTTTTTTTTATTTCTTTATTGAATCCCGCAAGGGGCAAAATGTTTGTGTGATGAGCACGAGCATTTGTACCTAAGTCATGGATGTTTATATAAGTATTTCTATCCGTTATCCTAGTCACCATAGCACAAGCTCACGCTTAGTTTGGGGCTAGGTAATTGGTGTGTTTGTTGACACAATTTATTTATTTATTTTTTCCAAGATATTCCATTTATTAGGGTTCCGTTCCCTAAGGGTAAAAACTGGACCCTATTACTAAAATACCACTTTTCTATCTATATCTCATGATAGCAAGACAGTCAGATAAATATTAAAGCATTTTTTCCGTTTTTAAATGTAAAAAGAAGTGATAATATACTGTCCAATAGTTATTGCTTTGTGCGCGAGTCCGACTCGCACTGGACCAGTTTTTTTTAAACATTTCTTGTGCACAAGAACTTCGCCTTAACCCACTGTGTACGGACATTTTTAAGCTCAGATTTTAAGCGTTGCGAAAACTCCGCAGAAAGTGCTGGCTGCACAAAAAAATGTTTCCACGCTGCGCTAAAAATCGTAGTTTTTTCGCAGAAATTCTGGTCCTGTTGGCAGAATTGCTTGTGTTATTATGACAGCCATGATACGTTGTTGGCTGTATGAGAGTAGAGTAGGTATTTCCTTGAACTGGCGCTTGGAGTTTTGAAAAAAAAACTACAGTTAAGTTACATCACGCCCATACCAAAATTGGTTTGAAGTAAATGTCTCACCATTTTTGTTAAAGTTAAATTATTTATTTTTATCTTTATTAACGTTTTCAGAGAAAAGAAGATATTGAAAATAAAATAGTCGTAACGTGACTTGTCTGCATTTAAATAATTATATTTTGATCGTTGGATATCTTTAAGTTTCAGAAGGTTAAAAATATTTCGTTAATGTTAAACATCCTTGATTTATGAAAGGAAAATAAAGCAATTTGATTCCTTAAAATATTATACATGTCCAAATACATACCTAAAGAGAGAGATAAAACAACCCTGGCTGTTAATTTTTTTCTAAACAGACCATAGACTACGGATAAAGAACTTTCTCGGATGAAACACGGTGTGGCCATTATACTAGCAATGACGTTTAGACATTTTGTTATACGATATGTTGGTACGAGTATATTCGTTATCCTAGTCACATACCACAAGCTTATGCTAAGTTTGTTACCTAGTACAAGGTTTTTGTTGTGGTTGAATAAAACAATTTATTTATTTATTTTAAGATGCAAGAAAGGTTGTATTAGGATCTTTAGCTGTATTTAAAGAATCTTCTACGATCTTCGTCCTAGTTCTTCTTTGATGATATTTTATGACATACCTGTTACAGCCTTAGAACCCTTTCACACGAGCGATTTTAATGGGCCATTCCTCGGCGGAGCGAGATCGCAGCGAGCAGGCGGCATCTCGCGGCGTGCACGCAACGATATCGTCGCGAGTTATTAACCGCCGCGATAACGCCGCGTGATCGCAGCGAGTAACTGCAGACTTTGCACAATTATTTTTTGGCATTCTCAGATATTTGTGAAAAAAGCTTGGATTATTTATTTTTAACACGTCTGCGATTAAGCACAAAATAGTCACTTTCAGCTGAGCGGCTACTCCACGTGAGATCCTCCCAAATTTTAGGACAATTCTTTTTTCTTCTATTCAATCAATCGTCTTTTGAGTAAGATAGCTAAAAGTAGCTTCTCGTCTGAGTCTATTTTGTAAATGTCGAAAGCCGTCACCGACGGTACCGAATACCAAGCACGAGTTCGCCGCGTACTCGCAGCGAGCACGCGGCGTTATTGCGGCGGCTGATAACTCGCGGCGATATCGTTGCGTGCACGCCGCGAACCACCGTGTGCTCGCTGCATTCTCGCTTTGCCGAGGAATCGCTGATTAAAATCGCTCGTGTGAAAGGGCTCTTAATGCCTTATATTATGTACCTGAAATAAAACAAGAAATTAGTCTCTGAAAATGTGCACTTTATTACTCCGTCTCTAATTACAAACTATAAACTGTATTTGTAACGTTTTGTGGGTCCCACCACGAGTCCCTCCAACTCATCTCAAATTGGAAAATTAACCTCAAAAACGACCAGTGAGATGTTTTCTATTCGATCTGAATGGAGTCCAATTGGAGCCCGCTTATTTCATGGCCCAACAGTGAAAGAATAAAAATACGTGTGGTAATAGGAAAAGTTTAAGAGAAGAAAATTTAATTTCGACTATCAGGATAGCTTCTGAGCCTTTTTGTGCTGAGAACTATGAAATGTTCTGAAGATATTTTATTAAAATTTTCAGCTTTGATCTGTTTGTTTCTTTTCATAATTTTATTTGGCATTTCATCTTATTTTTACTGCTCTAGACAAATTATTGGCTGTAATTGTTTTTATTTCTACATCATAATTGAAGTAAGTTTTTGTGGTTTTTAAGTGGGTTCAAGTTGGTTGCATTAATCGAGCACGTAACCTATACAGGCGAAGTAACAGTGAATCATCTCCGAAACTTATCACTGCTTGGTACTGATACGAAAAGTATCAATTTAAGCGTGTATTTTTTTATCGATATTATAAAATATGAGGTATTTCGATTTAAATCGTAAATAACAATCTTGTAAACATAACAAATGTGTAAAGAAATAAGAGAATTTGTTTGACAAAATGTGTTGAAGAAAAAACGGAGGCATTCATTGCCAAGGGATATTGACGGAATTTTTCTGAAACAAAATTAATGACATTTGGTCTCTGTAGATTATGTGCTCGGTGGTTGCATTTGATGAACAAAATCAGCCTTTTTCATCAGACAAAGCTTTTACATAGATTGATAGCTGCGTTTTAAAGGCAAGTCCGGTGAAGCGTATCTTTATGGGCTATAAACCCATCCTACCCCTTTGAGCACTCAGTTCACTGACTATGACGATGTCATACTTTTTTATGGGCAGCTTTGTGTAGGTAGGGGAAGTCAGCTCAAAGCGGCCACAGAAGGCAAAGCGGCCATGGCTCCGAATACGGTTCTATTCAATGTCATAACGAACTTTACCGGTTCGTCTTTCAGCTAACCTTCCGCCCCGCCCCGATCAATCATTCGGCACCGGTCACTGCAAGCGCGTGCGTGCAGTGACGATTTTTAAATATTTGGTGGTTTCCTTAAAAAAATGCGAGGTAAGTCCAGCTTGATTTGATCTAAATCATGCATAACTCATTACTTTTATCTAATGCGCCTTCATTTATTTAGACTATGTTTGTGTATTATTTGCTTACAAAGTTAATGTCAAATATGACAGCAGTTAATTTTTGAAATAAAGTGCACAAAAAAGGCAAAGTGGCTCGGGCAAAGCGGCCAACTGACCGCTTTGCCCTTAAATAAATGTGTAATACTTCGAATTATAATACTTGATTATTTTGTTTAGATGGTCAACAATTATAAATGAAAAACTACCAAAGGGTTATAGGGCGAAAGTACAATGACGCAAGCAATCTAAAACGTGAAGGAACAACAAGGCTCAATTTAATGTATAGCAATAAAATTTTAATCAATTTTTGTTTTTTTATAACGTTTGAAAACATATTTATCTTAGTTATTAATAACACAGTTGATTAAAAGTGCCATTAATTTTAAGAGTTTAAATGTGTAATTGACACCAAAGGTTTTATAAAAAATACATGTTGATTTTAAACTATTATTGGCAATCTTCTTTTTTCGAACACTACCTATATCTTTTGTCAAAAAATTTATATTTCTCATACATTACTGGACTGGCCGTTTTGTCCTTACCCCCATGGCCGCTTTGGGCGGCACCTTGGGCAAAGCGGCTTTTTGCCACCATTTCGTAATTTACGTGTCAACTTTTTGCAGATTTAGATTGCGTACAATGAAGAACAAATGTTTTTTCTACCTATCAGTATAAAAATCTTTTCAAAAATCATTTTATTCAGTAGGTTTTTTACACCTCAAAGTAAAGGTGGCCGCTTTGAGCTGACCTCCCCTATGGTGCACTAAAAAGTGACACTACGCCCCTGGGATGTCCTAGATAGGTCTACTCTACCCAGTTTTGAGTTTTTGAGGTCATCTATTATTTCGCTTACAAAATATTCATTGACCGACTTCTGGTGAGACTCAACCCCACGACCCTTCGGTATCCGGATGATTGCTCTTCCAACTGAGCTACAGAGGACGTAAGTCACTAGACGACTTTTTGTAAATGCTTGATTGTGGCGTGTTATACATCCAATACTTTGGGAATGTATTCGTAAAGTATCTGATAGAAATATTTTTGCATTGAGGTCAGTTGGAAGGAATGTGTCATTTCTTCTTATTCAATTCGATTAAACTAGTATAATTAGAGGGAGGAAGATCCGAGGGAAATCAGGATTAGATAATACCAAACAAAATATGACACAGTGATTTTTTATAAATATCCAGACATTTGACCGCAATATCCCCTGATAGGTATGCAAACGATACATCGATGTTTTAAAACATCGAGGTATCGTTCATAAACATCGATTGAACTACAAGAAAACATCGATACATCGTTCATTAACATCGATGTTTCATGAACGATCTTTGACTGCAATCATCTTTTTGTATTGTGCGTAACTATCATTTGTGTCACGTGACTACGACGCCTCACTGCCGCCATTCTTTTCACTCGCGTCATGTTACCGCCCGACGAAACGAAATTCGAAGCTGTCAAGTGCATTTTCACTAAATAAATACTGAAGTTAAAAACTTAGCTGAATTGTTAATCTTGTGATTTTATTTTATTTTTGATGTTAATAAATAAGTTTTGTTTAATTCATAATTTTGATTATCTTTGTCTTTCTTATATTTGTTTCATTTGTCGTTCTACTACTTTTTATATCCTAATACCTTCCTAATACGTTATAGATGTATCGTTTAAAGTAACTTAGTGTTTGACATTGTCAGTAATCATGATTACCAAAATGAATCTGAGTAGGTTATCAATATTTTTTATAAGAAAAAGCCTTTTCAAGGCTGTATTTGCTGACCCTGCTAGTAATTAAAGAAAACATCGAAAAAACATCGATGTATCGGCCTAAAACATCGATTGCACTTTAAAAAATATCGATGTTTTTTATGAACGATGTTGCATCCTCACCCCTAACGTTTGGTGTTATGTAAAACTCCAAACGTAGCTACTATAATAAGAATTATAATATCAAAATCTCACTCAGGATCAATAATCTCAGGTTATAGTTTCCAACAACTCTTCACATAGCGGACTAAATCTAAGCTTATCAAATATAGATTGCTTGTAGGTACATTCATCTTAAGCGAGTGCGATGAAATTTCGTTTCACGTAAGCAAACATCATACGAGATTTACGGAGAATCCACGGAATTCAACAATATTCCGTACAAAGCGAGCGTCACTTGGGACGTCCTGTCATAGGATAGGGGCGATCAGAAAGCCCACTTGAAATGGCAAACTTTAGACCCCTACTCTGCAGGACAGGTGCTATTTTCTTTTCTAAGTATTTTCTGATTTTTCGAATTAATTACAAAATTCACGTAAGTTTGTCACCCTTAAACGTTCACGAAAAATTTTCACCAAGAAAAAGTTATATATTTGCCGCACCAGTTTGTTTTGAAAACCTTGTACTACACCTGCTAAGTCAGCTCACCGCGCGATGCATCGACGCATTTCATCACCGGAGTTAGGTAAGTGCCCACCTTAGTGTGTTTTAATTTTGTCGTGGTATGTATTACGGTAGACCGCGCGGCACCTTTACACCCCCCTCTAAGGAAGCACACCAAAATTAGCCTATTTCATCACCATCGAGATTCGTTTCTCTACCTCCGAAGGAAGTAACACCTTTGGACCTACCTTATTTATCATAAGCCTGACTCGTTGGTCTAGTGGTCAGCACGCTGGGTACTTTCCACGAGGTCCTGGGTTCGAATCCCGGGTCGGACCGAGAGTGTTGGGTTTTTCTGTCTTGAAATAGAGTTATTTCAAGACAGAAAAACCCAACACTCTCTTCTGAGTAGACACAGCTCCGGGGTCAGAAAGTTGGTGGTGTTAACAGTGTTAACTTAACACCCCCGTGTCTCGGATAGCACGTTAAGCCGATGGTCCTGCGCCTGATCACTCTACGGTCATGTCGGACTGCCGTCTCACCGAATTATAAGAGTGGAGGAATAGAGAGTGCACCTGTGTACTGCGCACACACTTGTGCACTATAATATGTCCCACGCAGTTGCCTAATCTCTTTTGAGATAGGCCGTCGTAGCCGAAATTCGGCTAGGAGGACATTATTATTATTTATCATAATCTTTCGGAGTAGCACCTTCGGACCTACTTTTTTAACACCATCATATGGAGTAGCACCTTTGGACCTATGCCTTTTAACACTATCTCTTATAGAAGCACCATTGTACCTACCTTATTTAACATCATCTTCCAGTGTAGCACCTTTGTACCTACCTTATTTGACATCATAGTCCAAAGTAGCACCTTTGGACCTACCTTATTACCACAATCTTCCAAAGTAGCACCTTTGGACCTACCTTATTACCACAATCTCAGAAAGTAACACCTTTGGACCTATCTTATTAACATCATCTTCCAAAGTAGCACCTTTAGACTTACCTTATTACCACAATCTTTCAAAGTAGCACCTTTGTACCTACCTTATTTAACATCACCCTCCAAAGTAGCACCTTTGGACCTACCCTATTAATACCGTCTTCAGAAGTAGCATTTTTGTCCCTACCTTATTTGTGGCCGAGTGTTCAGAGATGGTATTTCTAACAATACACAATGGATAAAAGGATTTGTGCACACTACGTACGTAATACAGAAATTGAACAGCCTGTAGGCTTCCCTTTTGTGCGATTAATCATACTATCATAAGTATTATGTCGAGTTGAATCGATAGTAGGTATTGATAATCTAGGATAAATATATTATTGCACTTGAAAAAATGACCACCAGAGGCGGGAATCGAACCCACGTTCCTCGCATACCGGGCGATTGCCTAACCTCCCGGCCACGCTGGCGTTGGCAGAGCTTGTCGAAATTTTCAAGTGCTTCTTAAAACGCTTGCACGGCAACTCGTCAATAAGGCAAAGTAAAAAATTATTTATTCAATTTAGGACAGTAAATAATGGCCCATATGGACCATGATATGTTGCCTAATCATATGGTCTGTATGGCCCATTGATAGAACATTCACTTAAAAAAAATAACCAATCACAACCACCTCTCGGCCGCCCAGGCGTTGACAAAGTCTGCTTATATTTTTGTGTTTTTAGCTATAATGATATCCATAAGGTATTTTTTAAGTGAAATATCCAATCATTATATTGCAAAGTATATTAAAAACACTAAAAACGATAATTCAATTTCAAATCATACGGGCACCTTATATAAAGTAACACAGTCTCCCAATCCATCCTAAGTCCAAACTCATCCTAACTTTTATTACCCATCTTAACAATGAGAAAAGTTGAAATCAGACGTGTAATATACGGGTATTTCGTAATTAGTTCACTTCGCCTACACCTAACATTATGCCTAAATGCGCAGCACAGCTCAATGAGAACAGCCACAGAAACTTAAAATTTTAAATTTGAAACTGGTAATCAGTAGATAAGGCGAATGAAAACAATGAGGTAAATTGAAAAGAAGAACAACGAGGAGGTTTTAAGCATTGTTGGAAAAAAGCTAAGAATTCTTGAAATAATTGAGAATAATATAAGATGCTGGGAAACTTGACACGATACAATAAATCCCACATATACCTACTAGTTGGGTTGTTATACGCCAACACCAATATTTTTCGGATCAAAGGATGAGCCTTGGCATACTTGTTCCTTAGGTAGACTAGTGTGGAAAACGCCCGGGAGTCAGCGGCTCACACCCCGCTGGGGAGCTGGGGGAGGGAATGAAGTTCCCTTACTCCGCACGCACTGTGACTCGTCATAACTGCTAATTGATACCTACTAGGGCAAGTTTGGTATCGTTTTCAGCTAAATCAAAGATGGCCGATTGATTTTTGAAACAAAAACCGAGCATTTTAATACAAAAAATGGAATTACGGCCAAAAATTAAAAATATTAATTCTTAATTTTTTTTAGTAATGGCCATAAACTTTAAACGTTTGCCAATATCTGCTTTGAAAAAATATAGGTAAATAGCCGCATTCATACAGATTCTAAAAATATAAGTTTTGTTGAAAATATTAATAATAAACTTGTTTAAAAAAATATTTACCTCCGCGCGGCAGACACGAAAATTCTTAGAAAAATACAGGACAGCAAAAAACAACGTATATTTATGTTGCTAAGGACCTGTAACTAATGAGAATAGAATATGGTGTTTATAGAATAGGACGCAATTTTAATGCTATTTTGATAAAAAGATATTGTATGAACCCTGTGTACAGGTTTACCGTCGTATTTAAAAACGTATTGCTCAACTAGATTTTGTGACAATGTCGGGTGACTTGAAGGTCTTTATTTATCGATTTACATAGATATGTGCTTAAAACACTCTCATATATTTATATATGTACTGTCTTATGTACATTTGCCCTCGGAATCGCTCAACTACGTGCACTTATGTTGCCGCTGCATGCACCTGCATGTGTGGCCGCCACACTTCATTTTCCAACTGCATCTGAGAATTTTAATACATACATACAACACATGCTTCGACTGCAACTGGCAAGTCTAAACATGTAGATTTCCAGCTGTCACTGACTTTGGTCCATCATTCCCAATTAGATGGATCTTTTTGTAAATAATTTCATTCATGCATCGTTCACCGTAGAAAATGAACCAGACCTAAAAAAAAGTTTTTACGAATACTACTCCCGGAACTATTCCCGGAACCGATAGCAGTCAGCGGCGAGACGCTCAAAGTTGTCCAGGAATACGTTTTCCTCGGGCAAGTGTTGCAACTGGGTAGGGACTACTTCGAGCGCGAAATCGCCAGAAGGGTGCAGCTAGGTTGGGCAGCATTTGGGAAGTTACGTCACATCTTCTCGTCGCCACTACCGCAATGCCTGAAAAGCAGGGTGTATAACCAGTGCGTCCTGCCAGTCATGACCTACGGGGCCGAGACGTGGAACTTGACAGTCAAGCTGGCCCACCGACTGCATGTCGCTTAGCGAGCTATGGAACGGTCTATATCTCGCTAAGAGATAGAATCCGGAACGAGATCATCCGCCAAAAGACGAAAGTCATGTCATATCATTCAGAGGTGCAGTAAGCTGAAGTGGCAGTGGGCTGGTCATCTCTGTCGCAAACCGACGGGCGTTGGAGTAGGAACTTTCTCGGATGGAGACCACGTCTCGGAAAACGTAGTGTAGTGTTGGACCTCAGGTCATCGGCCCACCTAGCAGGGGGGCTGCTAGGTGGGCCGATGACCTGAGGAAGGTGGCCGGTGGTGGCTGGATGCGAGAAGCGGAGGACCGTGAAAGTTGGCGCAGTCATGCAGAGGCCTATGTCCAGCAGTGGACTGTAATAGGCTGATATGAATACACTATTGAGTGATCGGTTAATTACGTGATTTCAGTGTTAATACTCAATATTTACCTGTCATATAAACCGACTACAATCTTTTCGATTATGGAAAATGCATCGCTGTTCCTGCTGCAATATAAGCTGTCGTAACTCGTTCTGTGTCATTAGGAAAGCATTCAGTGTCCATCGCACTTTTTTACCTCTACAATTGAAGATGGTAACAGTATCACATTTGCCCTGTTAAGGCATGGAACAGCAGAAGAACTTACTTTTTGTTGTTCTGTAAAAAGGAAAAGATCTATGTTGACTACTGGACGTGTAAATTCAAAAGTATTTGCTACCACATATAAAGGTTGGTACTGGTGATGTTTCCGAGTATCTACGTGTACGCTATAGCTCATCTAACCCAGGTACTTACTTCGAACGAAGAAATTTCATTTGCTCTGTACTTTTTGCTATTCATACAAGTTTGGCCTAAATAAGGACGTGTATGACACGGACTAATCCGATATACCTACTATAAAACCGAACTCCGAATACGTAAAGATGAGCTCCATGTAACTATGAAGTGGTGGAGACAAGAATGATGGTACATGTTTGATGCAGTAATAACCACGGCTGTACACGAACCAGATTTCGAACCGTAGACGCCGACGATCGAAGTCGTGGTGCTTGCTAGCTCTCACTGTTGTGCAACGAGTGCCCAGAGGATCTATGGGTATTGATGGGTACATATAGGTACCGTAAAACACCACCATGTAATGAGATAGAAAATCATCTTGGTGATAATTATTACGATTACCTGGATATTTACTTTTCCTCTTAATTAACACGTCTCGGTAGGCTATATGGATTTTTTGCTTTTTTACAGGACCACAAAGCGAAAAAGTTATGTCGTTGTTCCATGCCATCATGGGCATGTGTGACCGAGTGATACTGTTTCCAGTTTCAATCGTAAAGGTAAAAAATTGCAGTGGACACTGAATGCTTTCCTCAATGCCACAGAAGGTGTTATGACAGCTTATGTGAGCAGAAACAGCAAAGCATGTAAAATTTATAGAATCAGGCGTTACTTTGAGGAAATCCATTATTAGATGGGAAAAATAAAATACAATTATTTTGCTTTAAATTTCCGCTAAGACACGCTAGCGCAGGCACCAAAACCACACCAACCACAACCGCGCTAAGTACCAGTTCAGGCAAATGCAGAATGCACCGCCCTCCCTCCCTCAATACGCATGCACTACAGCTAATGCAGTTGTTAGTTACCAACACCAACGTGCAAAAAACCTCGACGCGTTTCGCCACTCCACGCGGCATCCTCGGGAGATGTTGTCGCCTCGGCTGAGCACGGACGACGTCGTCCGTGCTCAGCAGTAGCAATGCATGTTCCATAATTGAAAAGATAGTCGTTGTTTTATAATATGACAGGTAGATATTGAGTATTAACACTATGTAATCACGTAATTAACCAATCACTCAATAGTGTAGGTATTCGTAAATACTTTTTCCTTAGGTCTTGTTTATTTTCTACGGTGAGCAATGCATGAAAGCATTTATTTACAAAAAGATCCATCTAATTGGGAACGATGGACTAAAGTCAGTGACAGCTGGAAATCTACATGTACAGCCTTGCCAGTTGCAGTCGAAGCATGTGTTGTATGAATGTATTAAAATTCTCTGAAGTGTGGCGATCACAGATGCAGGTGCTTGCAGCGGCAACATAAGTGCACGTAGTTGAGCGATTCCGACGGCAAATGTACATAAGACAGTACATATATAAATATATGAGAGTGTTTTAAGCACATATCTATGTAGATCGATAAATAAAGACCTTCAAGTCACCCGACATTGTCACAAAATCTTGTTGAACAATACGTTTTTAAATACGACAGTAAACCTATATACAGGGTTCATACAATATCTTTTGATCAAAATAGCATTAAAATTGCGTACTATTCTATAAACACCATATTCTATTCTCATTAGTTACAGGTCCTTAGCAACATAAATATACGTTGTTTTTTGCTGTCCTGTATTTTTCTAACAATTTTCGTGTCTGCCGCGTGGAGGTAAATATTTTTTTAAACATTTTTATTATTAATATTTTCAACAAAACTTATATTTTTAGAATCTGTATGAATGCGGCTATTTACCTATATTTTTTCAAAGCAGATATTGGTACACGTTTAAAGTTTATGATCATTACCAAAAAAAATGAAGAATTTATATTTTTAATTTTTGGCCGTAATTCCATTTTTTTGTTTGTAGGATACAGTACAGTTAACCTGTCTTACCCCATAAGATCCGCGGGCGGGCCGATAACAATTATTTTTTTATTGTGTCTGGAAACGTTACTGGAAACATAATACGTGAAGGTGATACACTAGTAACTAAAGTGTGCCGTATAAGTAGTATTTATTCTGCGGTGACGTGTACCCTGCTTTCACTGCGTCACAGATTATAGGCATCACCATGCGCTGGAAATCATCAAAATATGAGATGCCAGTATAGAGAATGTCAGCACAAAACAGACATACTTAAAACAGACGAAGGTTTAGCGACTGTTAAATATTAAAATCGACTCGTGGAGTTGTTTTTTGCTGTCCTGTATTTTTCTAAGAATTTTTGTGTCTGCCGCGTGGAGGTAAATTTTTTTTAAACATTTTTATTATTATTATTTTCAACAAAACCTATTTTTAGAATCTGCATGAATGCGGCTATTTACCTATATTTTTTTTAAGTATATTGGTACACGTTTAAAGTTTATGGTCATTACCAAAAAAAATTAAGAATTTATATTTTTAATTTTTGGCCGTAATTCCGTTTTTTTTTTGTATGAAAATGCTCGGTTTTTGTTTCAAAAATCAATCGTCCATCTTTGATTTAGCTAAAAACGATACCAAACTTGCCCTTGTAGGTATAAATTTGCAGTTATGACGAGTCACAGTGCGTGCGGAGTGAGGGAACTTCACCCCCTCCCCCAGCCCCCCAGCGGGGTGTGAGCCGCTGACTCCCGGGCGTTTTCCACACTAGTCTACCTAAGGAACAAGTATGCCAAGGCTCATCCTTTGATCCGAAAAATATTGGTTACCATACATTGAATGCGTATAATGACTCCGCTGTACTAAATACAATCATTGAGGGGAAGATAGAAGGCAAAAGTCAGAGAGGGAGACTTACAAGGTCATACATGGTCAAGGACAAGTTAGTCGTGTCGTATTAGAAGGTCTATAGCTTTACTGTGGAATGATATAGAAAAAGGAAGGGAAAGATGAAAAAAAAAACTCCACCGAAAAGAAAATTAACTCTTAAATGGGATGATGATGATGATAAATCAGTAGCCTGGAGTTGGTTTCATCCTATGATTGAAACCAATCCTTAACGCTTCTGGTGCACATTATCTTAGGCGCAGTCTTAGGTATGTAGGCTGTTTATTCCCTTTAAAATACGCAATTATTCCATAATTTGTCATGTGTGTGTGCTATACGCTAAATTATAATAATTTAAGGTACACATAATGGATTAACCTAGTACAGATTTATAAAGTTACAGTGTGTGACGGCTAGTCTTAGCGAAATCAAGATTACGTTTGGACCCGCCGCATTACGAAATACAGGTTAACTTTAGCAGCCTTAGTAGTATTTAAATGGTGTCACAGCTGCAGACGTCTTCCACACAAGGACCCTATAGGGGTTCACAATAAAAACGAATTATACAAACAAAAAGAGACAATGTGCGTGTGCAAGTTTGTGTTTGTGCATGTGTGTGCGTGCATGCTCGCGTGTGTATGTGTGTGCTTGCGTGTGTTTACAAATATCCATTGTTATAATATGTCTTTAGGTATGATTTGTTCCGTATCATTATAACTCGATTGAAGCAACCAATCTTTAACCACTTTTTTGCAACATTTTGTATTTACATGATAAATTTATTAATTTTGTTTGCTGTATTGCACAACTGTGATGAAATGACATAAAAGTGACTTTTAGCCAGGTTAGTTCTGTGTTGTATAGATGCACAGACTTTCCATTTGTTGCGCTTATTTTGGTTTGGGACATATGACATTGTTATGGATATATGGAGACCACGTCTCGGGAAACGTAGTGTTGGACGCCCCCCTGCTAGGTGGACCGACGACCTGAGGATGGTGGCCGGTGGTGGCTGGATGCGAGAAGCGGAGGACCGTGAAAGTTGGCGCCGTCTTGGAGAGGCCTATGTCCAGCAGTGGACTGCAATAGGCTGATATGATGATATGACATTGTTTTGTGCTTACGTAGGATCACATTCAAAGCGAACAGTTGTCTCACGGTAAGAACCGGGCAGTCTTTATAAAGGACAGAAAAAACACAAATCTTCAGAATAGCACGGTGAGCACGTTCAAGTGGTAGCAACGTCGTACTTCCAACCCCACCCCAAGAGACAACACAATACTGGAGCAGAGACTGTACAAGTGCAAAATAGACACACATCAAATATCCGGACTATAATAAATAAATATTAAATTGTTTCAACAAACACACCATTAACCTGGCCCCAAACTAAGCGTGAGCTTGTGTTATGATTATAAGGATAACGGATAGACATATTATACAAGCTCAACTTTTTGAACAAAGTGAGTTGTCTGTTTTACTTAGGCCTCTGTCGTATACATGTCCTCCTTCCTGATAATAACTTTTAATATCGCATGTGATGTTTCGTATTGTCTGGGGAGTGATAGGCTAACCTAACTCTAATTTGGCAACATTTTCCCTCTACAGGACTTTCATTGATGTTCACATTTTTGTTATGAGCCAATAATAAACAGAAGCTAAGGAAAGCTTCGGACACATGACACATTACGCTATAAGCCGCATTAGGTCAGCGATCAAACCTTATTTTAGTATAAGGAAGTGTATTTTTTTCCCGTCTGCGGAAGGAGGGTTATGTTTTTCGCGAGTGTGTATTGTTTGTCACGCGCTATAGCCCAAACGGCCGGATAGTTTTTGACATATGAAAAGTCGTTGAATTTGTCAAAATTGTGGTAGTGACACACTTTTAAAATGGTGCCCGCAAATAGAAACAAATGGGGGAGGGTGGATTGATTTTTTTCTTACCAAATGGGTATCAAATGAAAGCCAGTGAAAAGACCATTTCAAACATGTGTAATAATTTTTACAATCGGGTGTTTTGTTTTTTCAATAAATAAAAAAAGTTTTTTATTAAGAAATTTAGGACTATTGAAAATTACACGAGAACTATATATTTTGTGCTTAAAGTTGGACTAAAAGATCTTTAATAGCATCAAATAAAAGTCTTAAAAACTACAAGACATTGGTCCGACAAAAGAACTTAATAAATCACACAGAACAATTATTAACCCCCACAGTGCTATCTGCTGGCAGTCATTTTCCAAACGACTTTTATTATTGAATCCTCTTCATAAAGGAAACTTGAGAAACTTAGTGGGTTAAAAAGTTTAATTAAGTCCACAACAATGAGTAGAAAAGTTCAACGGACGAAATGTAAGGGAACCGACTCGGAAAATAAAATGACACGATATTGCTAGACAAAATATTTGGAAAGTCATGGTATGTTCTTATGACTATCCGAAACATATCAATATCCAAAAAACAGATAAACGAGAAAAAAGTTGAGTAAAAAGTGTTTTTAAAAAAAACCTTCGTATGTCAGAAATTGCTCCTTCCATTAATAAGCGAAATTCGTTCATATGAGTGTGTTGTGTTTAACAAAGTTTGTTAAATAAACCGGCCAAGTGCAAGTCGACTCGCGCACGAAGGGTTCCGTACCTATACAACATTAGACACTTTACAAGGTGGTCCATCCAATGACGTCAAGATTTTTTTCTTGAAGGGGTTGTCCCTCCTAAGGGTGCCCAAAAATCGTATCTCGAAAACTAAAAAACATCGGGGAACATATATGGGGTATATGTATGTTCCCCGATTTTTTTTTAGTTTTCGAGATACGATTTTTTTATGCTTTCATCGAAAATTTCGCTAGTGTTTACATAAAAAAACTGATCGGTTTTTTTGTTTTTTTTGAAGTGTTCTTTCACATGCATAAGAATTAACTGCCTAACATTGCTGCATGCTGTAACAATTTTGATCCAAAGTTATTAATTTACGTTTCTGCGAGCTAGAGTGTTAAATCATGATCTGTTTTTAGTTTTAAAACGCTGAAAAAATCACGTTAGTAAAGAAGCCCCCCTTATTTTTTATTTATTTAATTTAATAACTAATTTTTAAAGTTTATATACAAATTAATATTGTAATACTGTGAATATTTCAAGCGTCTGCCTGTTCCCCTATTAATATCGAGCAAAAAAGGGCGAAAAAAACATGTTTGCTGTATGGAAGCCCCCCTTAAATAATCTTATTATTGTATTTTAATTATTTATTTTTAAAGTGTATATACATGTTGATATTCTATCCAAATTTAAAACGGTTACCTGTTGCCATTATTAATATAGAGCAAAAACCACGCAAATAATCATGTTTGTTGTACGGGAGCTCCCCTTAAATATTATTTTTATTCTGTTTTTAGTATATGTTGTTATAGCGGCAACAAAAATACATCAACTGTGAAAATTTCAACTGTCTGTCTAGCTATTACAGTTCATCAGATACAGCCTGGTGACAGACAGACAGACAGACAGACAGACAGACAGACAGACAGACAGACAGACAGACAGACAGACAGACAGACAGACAGACAGACAGACAGATCGACAGACAGACAGCGGAGGCTTAGTAATAGGGTCCCGTTTTTACCCTTTGGGTACGGAACCCTAAAAACTATATTGACTTATCGGTCTATTAGTATGGAAGTCTCAAATTTATATTAGTTTAAATAAGAAACCAAAAATTCGCACACAGGTAGGATTCGAACCTACGATCTTTGGCTAACCGGGCCAACGCTCTTACCAACTGAGCTACTGCGCAGTTCATCCAACCGTGTGAAATTGCGACATCTACCCGGGTAGATGTCGCTGCCGTCACGCAATGACGTAAGACCAAGAATTTCACACGGTTGGATGAACTGCACAGTAGCTCAGTTGGTACGAGCGTTAGCCCGGTTAGCCAAAGATCGTAGGTTCAAATCCTTCCTGTGTGTGCGAATTTTTGTTTCTTATTTAAACTGATATGAAGTTCTAATATTGTAAGAACGTATTTATAAGCGAATTTACAACAACTTTTATTATTACATACTGTAAGGGAGCTCAGTTAAAACACATTTTAATTAATAAATCACATTAATTCACAAGAAATATGACGCCGCGTACAGAGAGAATCGTGCGAGAGAGAGGGAAGATACATGTCAAACATTTGGCGGGAACGCGCGCGCACAGCAGCAATGGATTGCGTTCGGAAATCCCTTACAGTCGGCCATCCTGATCTACTGCTCGCCTCGATCAGATTTACTTATAAGATGATGATGATGATAATGTCCTCCACGACGTGTCCGTCGACGGCGACACCTTGTCAGTTTCTGGCATGGGCTCGGAGGTGACTTGCAAACCCGAACTTGGTCCTGAACGTGCGACTGCATAAGCTACACTGCAGCTGTCCACTTGTGTTGTAGGTGTAGTTTTAGGAGAACTTGGGGCGTGTCTGTCGAGCATGGCGTTAGGCTTCGAGTTCATTGAGACGGGCTGCTTCAAACTTCTCAATTCCATTTTTGACTGCATTACGCCACTCTGGCCTCATCAATGCGCCTTTCTCCTACGTATTATGCGACATGCCACAGGACGTTAGATGTCGTTTCAGGACGTCCTTGTATCGAAGATACTGCTCTCCAGACTTCCGTTTACCACTGGAAAGTTCCGCATAGAAAACGCATTTAGGCAAACGAGGAGCGTCCAAGCGTACAAGGTGTCCACACCATCTCAACTGCGCCTTCATTAGGAGACATTCCATGCCGAAGATATTGGCACGACGTAAAACCTCAGAGTTTGGGACCCGATCCTGCCATTTCACCCGTAATATTGCACGAAGACATTTTAAGTGAAAGTTGTCCAAACGCTTAATATCAGCTTTATACTCGTAAAGACACCATGACTCCGAAGCATACAGCAAAAGGGGTAGTATAATTATTTATTAAATTAAAGGGGTAGTATTATTACTTATAAACTTAGACTATGTCACCTCTTAAGACTATTTACAACTGATTACCATCGACTCTTAATGCCGATCTGCGGGCTATAACACCTCTTAAGGCTAGCCACAACTAACTACCATCAGCTCCTTAATGCCGATCTGCGGGCTATAACACCTCTTAAGGCTAGCCACAACTAACTACTATCAGCTTCTTAATGCCGATCTGCGGGATATAACACCTCTTAAGGCTAGCCACAACTAACTACTATCAGCTTCTTAATGCCGATCTGCAGGCTATAACACCTCTTAAGGCTAGCCAAAAAAAATAAACCATCGACTTCTTAATGCCAATCTGCAGGCTATAACACCTCTTAAGGCTAGCCAAAAAAAAATAAACCATCGACTTCTTAATGCCGATCTGCAGGCTACAACACCTCTTAAGGCTAGCCAAAAAAAATAAACCATCGACTTCTTAATGCCGATCTGCAGGCTAAAACACCTCTTAAGGCTAGCCAAAAAAATAAACCATCGACTTCTTAATGCCGATCTGCAGGCTATAACACCTCTTAAGGCTAGCCAAAAAAATAAACCATCGACTTCTTAATGCCGATCTGCAGGCTATAACACCTCTTAAGGCTAGCCTAAACTATCAACTTCTTAATGTCGATAGCCAGTGACTTCTTAATGTCACTGCAAGGAAGTGCACTTTCCTTCAGCCTCTCTTTTACCAATCAAATAAAATTATTTTGTTGCAAAATTATTAAGTTTAAAATAGATTAATCAAAACAGAATCATTTTATCAAATAAGTACAGTCGGTAGCTTACCGTTCTACCCAAAAAATTCCAAATGATATTGAACTCTATGCGATCATCATTAGGTTGAATTTGGTACAGCTACTTGCATCAGCTAATCAAATTAGCTAGACTCGTTCATGGCAAAATCGCCCTTATCACGAATATAATAAGATGCTGATATATTAAACTTAATTTGTCGTTAGCATTTTCGATCAGCCCTAGGCCTTACTTTACGTTACTAGCATAAATAGTGATGGTTCATGCATAAGCTGCAAAACCAGAACAGTACTACGTACTACGTACCTCAGATCTACCTAAACTTATGGACAATACTGGTGAATATTTGTCACCAGATGCGAACATAAGTTACACAGTCCATACATCACAGACCATAGTACTTTAACAGTACTTTAAAAATACATTTTATTAAATCACATAAAAATAATTAGGTAACTAAATATGTACACTTAAAAAAAAACTTAAAAATCTACTTATTCAAAAATGTAACCGTGTCCATGAGGCAAGGAAGCGAGAATGCTGGCTGCGTTTCCGCGTTGGATAGCCATACTTAGCCTCTGAGCGAGAAACGAGCCAGCTTTTTTGTTTTCCAGAATTGTATTTAATTTAGGGGCTATTTTCCTAAAAAGTAATTTGGCGTTAGGTCCCCACGGTCCAAAATTTTCAACGCCAAACGGTGCAAACACATAATCACCTGCAAGAGACTCGTATTTGCGCCGCTTGGCGTTTTCTGCCGACTCAGCGGCAGACCCAGCTTTAAAAGCTGATTCCCTGAGATGAGAAGGGGCCAAAGTATCAACACAAGTTGCGTCCCATACCAAGGCCCGTCCCCGCTCCCAGGGAATGAGCGTGAGGCCATCAGGTCTCTTGCCATCATCACGGACCAACCCACGAGGTTCTAATGTGGAAGGAACGTTAATGCTGGCAAGAGCTCTTCTGATGGCGTCATTAAGTGCTGCGTGGCGGGCGAGACGCCCCGCACTTTGCTGGCAAATATTAGTACTTAAATATTACTATTGAATTGCTACTGTTACCCTTTTTTATTTAATGCAAGATTCATTTAATGTTAGTGATAAAATTTTCATACCATAGATAATAACATATCAAGCACTATATGAAAGTGCATCTTTTTTTTGCAAAATATGTAGCACACTTATTGGAACCTTCAAAAACATGAAACTAGCTATTTCTAATATTTTGGTAAAGTAATACCAATAATTATTTAACACGTTCAATATGACTGTAAAGGTCAAATAATAATACGCTTTCATTGTGAATGGGATAGAGATATCTATCACAAACTTGATTCTAGTCATAAAGAGCAGAATAGGTACAAACCTTTTTAACAGTGTTAACACATTCACATTCTAATACGCAGTGATGTGGTGTAGCATATCATTGTATGTGTACCATACATGTTCACATATTTAGTTAAAGTTTAACCAATAATACAGTGAACTGCGGCCTCGCATACTTAACATCAACTGACAAACCCATAGTAAAAAAGTAAAACTTATGTGGTTAAATTATCATCATCATAGAAATGCAACAGTTGTGATTTATTAAACTCAGAATAAATCTTACCATGACCACACTCGCTTGTATGACAGTGAACAGGTTAATGTCATTATTATCATATTGTATTGTTTTCACTTCGCTGAAATATTATGCCCAAAGGTTCAAAGAGATCGCTCTCAGCAATAAGACCTTGAGAATTGTGTAAATTGTATTGCTGTTAATTCCACGACGTGCAATAAGAAGTTATTTATCTATTTATGACCACACATCGTTTACAATGACGACAACGACATTATTTCAATCGACATGGATGATGGGTATCATGACCAATACCTAGAGGCTCTCTTCTAGCAAAAATAGATCTTACTTTGATTAGATTGTAAATTATTATTTTTTATTTAGAGCTTTCGTTACAAATGCATTCTGTGTTGTAGTAGGTAGTAAAATTGTAAGTAGTACTTAGATAATCCTGATCAGAACATCATACATACTGTTATGAACATTAATCTGTATTAAGATGCCTTCAAATTGAGACTTTATTGAAATGAAATTTAAGTGCATGGCTTAAACTTCACATAGCTCTTTCACTGCTTATGACTTGAAAGTGTTGACTATCACAAAATAGGTAAACATGATCGTTAAGTCACATACATAGCAACGTGTAGTATAGTATAGTTGATCCATAAAATAAATGACAGTATTGTTATTCGTGGAAGATAATGCAATAAAATCATTAAAATAGATTGTAGGTAGGTACCTGTCACCTATTTGTTATTCTGTGACAAATAAGAAATGCTAATCATTAAAGAAGACAGAACTGACGAATTCAGGAACTGGCTACAGTCATGACATCACCTCCCATAACCAGATCATACCTGATTCTGATCATAAGATTTAGCATAACACTTGTTATGTGATTTATTTCACAACTTGTATATTTCTTATCCACAGCTCAATACTGTGGTGGAGAATTAAAATCACGATCTTAAATCATCATAATCGTTATGGGTTAAATTCAGTAACACAAATCACACATGTACTAGGTACCAGACTGTAGATACTACTGAGTAAAGTTGTAAGTACATAGGTACTCAGTGTACTCGTACAATACAAGCAACTTTGCATTACAAGATTATGAAAAGCAAACATACTACTGTAGCTACCAGACCTGGTAGCTCATGCATGTACTCCCTGTAGGTAGTCTGTAGTCAGCTGTAGCCGCCCACAGCAGGGGCGCATTGCACGTACTCGGCATGCAGCACCACAGACCCGGGGGTGCGCGCCCGGCCGCGGCTGACCGAAGTGCCCAAACGCCATCGCATAAGCCGCGAGCCGCCGCCGCGCACTTGACGTGGGGCGCTCTCAATATGGATCTGCTGCAACCTTCACTCAGGATTGTTGCATCTTTCCAACCAAGCATTGACCGGTACCCCAGGCAGCCAAGCGAACTTCGCTTGAGACCACAGCCATGAATATAACCGCGCCGCCACTGCAACCGGCATCAAAACCAGCGCCGAAACTGCCGCCGGCATCACCGACGCTCCGAGCGTGACTTCGCGTACGTCTAGGAGGTAGACGTGATGAAGAAGGCCGCCGGTAATGCCCACCAATAAGTTCACGACGCAACATTATCACAATCACAATAACTTTACATCACAATCAAACGAACACTGATTCATATTGAATTATATTCATGAAAACAACACAACAAGTAATGTTTTTCTGTAAGAACAATAACAACTGAGTCTCCCGTAAACATTCAAACAAATGCAAACCGGTTTTTGCTGTAGGTAACGCGTCCTGCGCACGGTCGAGTTTTGCCAATGGCGAAAATAAGGAATAATACGTTTTATTTCACCGAGATAACATTTGTGTGAGCGCTAGATACACTAATCGCACTTCTGAGTTGTAAGGGAGCTCAGTTAAAACACATTTTAATTGATAAATCACATTAATTCACAAGAAATATGACGCCGCGTACAGAGAGAATCGTGCGAGAGAGAGTCAGGGAAGAAGATACATGTCAAACATTTGGCGGGAACGCGCGTGCACAGCAGCAATGGATTGCGTTTGGAAATCCCTTACAATACTCACAAATCCCTAAAATATAACGCATTTTTTAAGATTTTGAAGTTTGTATTTTAATAAAAGTTGTTGTAAATTCGCTTTTAAAAACGTTCCTAAAAAAATATTCGTAACCACTAGGTACTAGCATGTACTAGTTAACATAAAATTATCAAGTAGGTACAGTAGGAGCAACATCTACATTCGATTTGAGACCTTATTACAATGGCATAAAAAACTTTTTTGTGTACGTTTCGTGCTCGTTACTGTACTTACTCAACTCGTAATAGAAATCGACATGTGGTATAAAAACCACTTCACTTTCAACAGCCATCGAAATTCAATGAGCGTCATTCATTAGTCACCCTGTATTTAAGACTTGAGGCGATAATCAATGTGCTTCATACAAGGTGGGCGACAATCAAAGTAATTATTATAATTGCTGTGCCATTGTTTTTATACTATATGGTTTTCTATGCCACTAGCAGTTCCCCGCAAGTTCGCCCGCGCCATACGTCGGATTTTCCATACAAACTTTAATCCCCCAATTCTACCCCCCTGTTGATTTTATATCGCAACAAAAAGTTGTCTATGTCCTTCTCAGGGTTTCAAACTATCTCATTACCAAATTTTATTAGAATTGGTCCAGCCGTTCTTGAGTTATAGGTGTTGTAAGTAACTGACACAACTTTCTTTTATATAGATATTGTCATTGCTTTAGGGTGAACCGTTCAGTGGGTATGAACTTATCTTAAGAGTTCCGTGGTGTTTTTAGAAAGGTAACAATTTATGGTAACATTGTCTTAAAATTACCTTTATTATTTCTACTCGCCTACCTATAGCCTAGCCAGTAATAGATAACTGTCACTTGACTGACAGATAAATGTAGTTGGGGCAAGTTTAGGCTTTTAATTTTGTTACTCGACTTCACCTTTGACGGTTAAGTAATTTGACAGCATTCATATGCAAAATATGACAAATATAAACCAGCTGATTATAAAAAATTAAGCATGAGTTGGAGAACTCTAGGATTAAGGTCGAGTTCGACCACACATGTTTAATTATTGAACAGCCGTTATAATATTTAGACCTGTGTTCACGATTTTTTTAACAACCGGTAAACCTAAATTGACGGTTCTTCTTCTTCTTCTTTAGTTTATGGCGACATTTTAGAGCAAAGCTAAGCTACAATGGGCCGCCGTCAGTCGTCACTAAGCTCCGCCAGGCCTGTGTATCTCCCCGCGTAGGTAGCAAAAACGTACCTACGCGCGGCGACCCTTTTTATGGGGCTAAAACAAGTTGCGTGTCGCTACTGGCCAGCGACACGCTCGCGTTTTTTATACACCGGCGGCTACGTTACTGGCTGGACGAGCATGAATAAAGTCCTAGAAAGAGGCGCTGGATGGCGTTAGTAGCTTCTTGTAGCAGTCAACCCTATCGCTTCGCGTCATATTACTCCAGAGTTATAAGAATGAAATTATCTTGCAATGTATTTCTGTAGGTGTCTACACGTGCTCGAGTCTAAGGCGAACTAAATTACAACATATCGTTGACAACATTGAGTAGACATTTCTTTGAATTTCATTGCAAAGTCAAACTTCTGTACGGAGTACTAGTACTTATTCTGTGGCTCCGCCAATGACACGTAAGTAGCATTTACACGGATGAAAGATTCCCATACGAAATATGTGAAATATGACAGCGGTTTAAAAATAAAGCAAATGTCGGTAAACGTGACCCGTGACATATTTTGTATGGGAATTATGTCAACTAAACCGTCAATTTATGTTTACCGGCTGTATAAAACATGGTGATCTCGGGTCTTAGTTACCATTACCTGTTTGTACCATTACCTGGAGTTCAACAAGACATTTTTTTTTAATCAACTGATTTAGCATTATCTGACATATTGTGTAAGGAAAATGTGTCAAATAAACCGTTGTTAATAATGTTTAACGACTGTTTAAAATAATAGCAAATAGTCGAACTCATAAAAATAATTTTTTAACTAAATAAAATGTAAATAAATCGCTAAGTGATCCGTAAATTGTGTTTTAATGAGATTGTTTAAAAAATGGTGAACTCGGTCTTTGTAACCATACCCTAGTTCATCTAAGCGGCCATTCACTCAAACCTAACCAAATATTGAGAAAGAGGACCCCGCCCGCATCGGATCCTTATAATCCTTTAATAGCCCTGGCTACAGTGTACCAAGATGACAGTAGAACCTTGGTTCTAGGTTTTACCTGCGTAGACCTATTATTGTAGTTTAGGTAGATCACGCTTAGCTTTTTTAAAAGACTTGAAGGAAGAAGTTCTTAAAGTTTAAGTCCAGGTCAAAACCTAGTATAACTTTTTTGTAATATAAGGAAAGGGTAAAGGATTCCTAGGTATTCCCTTAACACATTTTATCGAAATCATTCTAGCAGTTTTTGTAATGCCCTAATTAAAACGAAACTTTAGTTACGTACGAGAAAAAGGCTTCCTAATTTAATACTTTATATTATTATTATTAATTGCTAGTTGTTTCCCGCGACTTCGTCCGCGTGGACTTGATGATACAAAATGTTTTATACTCCCATCACCATCCAGCTCATGCTCAAATGCTCATTACGCTGAAGAATGTTTTCTAAGGCGCTCTATTCATATCTCTTATAGTTGAGCTGAACTGTTAGGATTCCATATCAGTTGCTCCAGATCTTCTATTTGCGTACGTCAATAGAAAATTCTCATCACGCTGAATAACCTTTATTAAAGGGCTATTTTGATATCTATCTTAATCTTAGTTTAAGTTAAGATCTTAGTTTAAGTGTACTGCTAAGATTCCACGTCAGATACTTCGATCTTCAAAATAAATTATAGCCTAGTATTTGCCCAGACTCAATAGCTACGCAATAAAAAAAAGTTCATTCAAATCAGTAGTTCCGGAGATTAGCGTGTACGAACAGAAAAACAGACAAAAAATATAAAAGTTGTAGATTCCTATTCTGTTACTATTTTAACATCACCCTCAATTAGTTTTTCGTAAAAATACTCAATGTACAGACACATTGGTTTTACAGTTTTATTATATGTATAGATTAGAATAATTTAACTTCTAATAATAAATCGAAATCCCGTTGTATCAGACTCATTGTTGGTAATTTAGTTTTTGACAAGCTTACACCACCTAATACAATTATTTTCAAATGCAATAAGTTAAAGCCTTCAAACGCCTAGTTTTCAAACAAATTAAAAAATATACATTTAGTGGCAAAAAACACGATAGTTCGAAGTGTTTGGCGAGCAGGCCTTCTGAATGCACTTCAATTGTAGTCTAAAGGGCCAAATATACGGAACTGCCCGTATTTCGAATGTAGCCGTCCCTTTCACTCACGACAGAATGACAACGCGGACGAGCATGATGGCTAGACTCGAAAATACGGACATCGTCAACAGGAGTAGGGCCTCTGGGCCAACGGCAAGAAGGGATCGCAAACCTTTTACGAAGTTAACAAAAAAAATTTTTTTTTTACATTTTTTCTGTCGATTAATGTGGGTCTAGTTTTACCCATTTTCATATGTGCACTTTATGAAGACTCACACTGTATATATTGATGCTCGTGACTTGTCCCTCCTACGTTTACAAATCCATTGTAATAACTACATGTTGTTTATTAAAGTAGGTTAAATAAAAATTTAAATAATCAGCCCTCTTTTTAGGTGCGATACGAAAAGGACTAATTTTAAATTCATGCATGCCGTCATTGACGTTAAAACCACTAAGCATGCCGTCTCATTCATTACGGAACAATTGAACAAACGAAAATAAACATTAGTCCGACCGCTAATCTGTACCGTTACCATGAGTTTACGGCGGTTTTACTCGCTATCGACGACGTAAAAAAAGTGTATGGAAAATTGCACAGCGCCTCTAGCGGTTACTTGGCGAACTAAAAATTTCTATACACTTTTTTACGTCGTCGCTAGCGAGTAAAACCACCGTAAACTCATGGTAACGGTACTGAGTCGTCGCCTGCGGGAGAAGACGAGAAGGGGGTCCTGATCCTGAGCGGTGCGGGCGGTTGCTTGTGATTTGATTGGTTGATTTGAATTTCGAAATTCTTAATATATAAAATAACTAAGGGCACCATTTTTCTGTTCTGTGAAGGGCACCATAAAATCTAATACAGACTTAGAGGCAAGAAAGCACACACATAATTTAAGAAACAAAAAACACTCAATCTAATTACACCTAGGACAAAGTACGGAAGCAAGACTATTTTATATGAGGGAGCAAAGCTGTTTAATCACAACTGATGTAGGTACGTAATTGTAAAACTTTAAATACCTTCAAAAGAAAACTTAAGCTTCACATTGAAGCGGGTACCGGCGAGTTATTTACATACTACCATTTAATTTATTTTTGTTATCTCATTTTAAGTGAATTGTTTTATTCTTATGAGAATACAGTTCTTTAAACCTAAATTCGTTTTTTTTTAAATTTAAGTCACCCAACCCAATCTAATTCCTGTTCTCGTCTACCTCATCACCACTGTACCCCAAAGGCGAGGTCTCACATAAGCGGTCGGACAATCATTTAGAGACGTCAAACAAAATAGCTGTTGTCAAATAAAATGTCGAAAGTCATTGACAATTTAGTATATAATCGAATTTACGACTGAAAATAGACAAAACACTCGAAAACTTGAAATAAACAAACCGGTCCGCGTTTGCTCTCATTATGTGAAAAAACCCGGTTTTACAGATCCCTGGAACTAGTCCCAATAGGGTTGCTAAGATCTCTTTAGCGAAATAGTATTTAAAAAAAATATATAGTGGGTACGCTTAAAAATATTGCATTTTATGAAACACGCAAAAAATAAACGACGTTATATTTGGTCCTTTTTTATTTTATAGGTTAATGTCAAAAGTTGAAGAAGCGGCCCGTTCTTATTTGGAGATAGAGTATTCATTAATAACATTTCGGTGTTGAAAATAAAGTATTTTGCGTACTATATGTTTCTTTAACAGTATATAGTACGTATACCCGAAATACAGTACCTACAATACTATATTGTTATAGTACCTACGATTGGCAACCCTACGTCCCAAACGGGACGTCGGCGTCGTATCGTACGTAGTTACGTAGGCTTGTCGCAGACTAGTTACCCATCTCACTTTACACCTGCCTGCGTGCGTAGGCACGAATCCTATTGTGACGTCTAGTCATAATGGTCGTCGTCATGACGATCATATAAGATAAAAATACATGAGAACACAAGTTATAAAATTTTACTACCTATTAATATACTCCTAGGTAGGAGGCAGGTTCAGTAACGATTAAGACTAGAGTTCACCAACCTTTTAACAACCAGTGAACATCGATTGCGGTTAATTTGACAGAATTCCCATACAAAATATGTCAAATAATACTAAATCGGCTGAATAAAAAGTAAACATTATGTTGGCTAACTCTAGGCAAAGGCTATGCGAAAATCATAACAAAATAAATAAATATATGTAGAAAGTATCGCTAACTTAGAACTTATTATGTGACTTAGATCAAAATTATTTTCGTCAACATCTTGTATTGTATGTAGGGTCACAGATTATATAATAGTTACTGTAGGGTTTCGTTCGGAGCCGCTTACCCACACTTACCCACACTTTCGAATTCGCCGTTGTTGTCACACACTCACGCGCGCGCGCTCACTGCTCCCCGCGCGTTCGTGTGATAAAGAACGGGGCCTTGTCCACACGGGCGCATTTTTGGTAAGATACCTAAGGCTGTTTTTCTTTGCTTAGAGAATATCATAACCCGTAAACCTTCCTTTTTTACGAAATTATTTATAAATAAGACAGACAAACAATACTATGGTCATTTATCATTTAACACATACAACTTTTTATTACCTAATAATTCTTTTTTTTTAGGAATCTGTATACATATAAAGGTGGAAAACAAGCCATTTTATTAAAACTCCGGTATCCGTCTGTCTATCACCAGGGTGTATCTCATGCACAGTGTTAGCTAAACAGTTGAAATTTTCATAGATGATGTAGGTAAGTATTTCTGTACAAACGTGATTTTTTCTCAATATATCAAATAGTAGCAATAGGTAGTTAGTAATGCTTAAAAATATTCACAGAATATTTATAATCATCACTTTAAATAGAAATAAAAATAAAATATCTAAGGGGGGCTCCCTTAACTACAACAGTGTCTTACTGTTTTTTAAACTAAAAAAAGGTTTATAATATTATTTATTGTCTAATTTGTATAGTTATTTGTAATTTACTCAACAGTGGTAATGGTGACATAGTTAAATTAATACAATTATGTAGTGTAAGAACTAAGTACATTTTTATAAGCGATAGTTAAAAACAACTGTAAATCCGCTCCAAACAATAAAAGTTTTAAGTAGGTAATCTACGTAAGTATTTTTGTAAGCGACAAGAATCGACTAGTGTGAATCGACACCAAGCACAGCGCGATGACCTCGAAGCGGTCTCGCTCGGAACGAAGCCACGCCCCATTGGCCGACTGAAGTTCTCACATCTCACTCGCTCTTCTACACTCGTTGCCTCAGTGCTAAATTCGTTTCCCGGCGAAGCGCACGTTCGTTTTTAGTATCTGCTGTCTCGCTCACTCATAAAACGTTGTCTCTGCTGTACGCACGTACGAGCATCGCGCCATTTTGTGTGGGAAGACGCATGCGACTACTAGTAGTGACTACTGCAAGGTGTGCAACTCAAGAACCAGCTTGCTTATCTAGTGTCAGCTATCTTTTGTTGTATTAAATTATAGTGTGTTTAAAAGAGTAATGTAAATTTATGCTTTCACACAATGAATACGAATTTTCGTAAAACCTCCAAAAAGCTTTACGATGAGGCGGTTGATGAATATTTCCTTAGTAATAAAGGCATTCAGTATTGTCCGCCGTTTGACAGCACTGGCTTGCTGACGTTGATAAATATTGTTAAAGAATCAAAATTGGCTGTCAATAGAGGTGAGTTTTTGTGCAAAAATCTAATGCGACTCATGAGAAAATATGATGTGATTTCTATTGCTGGTACTTACAAACTTATAAAGACACGGAAATCACTGATGGACCCTATCCAATTTTATGTTACATGTAAAGATGCCTTTAAGCTCATAGAAGCTGCACATTTACAAACAGGTCATGGCGGATTGAAAGCAATTATGGAATATCTTACACCAAAATATTGCATAAGTGAAATGGCTGTAAAATTATATTTGAGCATGTGTACAATGCGTGACAAGAAGAATGACCGCTCTCTCATAAGAAATAAGAAACAATTTTTTCACAACACGTGTAAAGTTGGTATATGTATTTTAAACAGAACCAGCGGATTATTTGGATATATACTGCTTGTCGTGGATACTGCGACAAATTATGTCAACCTACAACCACTAGCATCACATGACGATCTAAGTGTAGCAATAGAAATGCTTAAAATATCGGCAGATTTTGGTTTGCCTTCGGTAATAGAAACAAGTGCGACAGAGTTCTTCCGATCTGTCGTTTTACATATGAAAAAAATGTTTCCTGGTTATAATCCATCAGTAATGTACGAACCTGTTGATTTTGATGAACTGATTATCCGTATCGAAAAATACTTGGATGATTGGCAAGATTCGACTTGTTCAAACGACTGGACATTTGGTGTTCACGCAGCACAGTGGAGGTTAAATAATTCAGAAGATTTCACAAAGACAACTAACTTCGAAAAGGTTTTTCAAAGAAAACCTTTCTGTCAATTTATCGCACCCAACTATAGCCCTGGACTAGTGTTCCTTGAAAAAAATGAATTTGTGTCCTACGAATACGTTGAAATTCAATGCATTGATGGCAAAATGTTGGATGAAAGTGTTATTTCTCCAGTTCCAACAAGTAGTGAAAGAGATAGCAATGAAATAGTAGCATCAAATGCGGAGGATTTAGAAGATAGCATTAAGACGAGTGTTATAGCCAAGTTTAGCGCAAGTGTAATTTCTCGAGATCTAACAGAAAGTAATAGAGTTGGCAATGAAATGGTGACAGTAAATTCGTTTAATTTAGATAGCATTGCAAATAGTAATCTAAAACTTATATCCAAGCCCATCGAAGTACGGAATGTAATTGAAAAAGAACTTCTCCAAGAAGAACTTGATAAAACTATTAAGTTTTTTCGAGATACAGATGCAAATAGAATGCATAGGAAGACATATTTGCCTGAGGCTGTAAAGAAAACATCGAGTAAACAAAACAGTATAGAACAAGATAGTTTTGAAAATCTGTATACAACAAGCATTGATTTAAAAAACGAATCTAATTTTAATGAACATAATTCTGCTATTGATGATGTTGAAATGATTTTGCAAGATCCGAATGCTGGTAAAATCACTTTGGTGTCTGTAAAATATGAGGAAGATTCTGATTGTGAATGATTCATCAACGTGCAATAATACGAAGCTGATGTCTGTGATTGTCATTGTAGTGAAAATGTGAACTTTTGAGCTTTATGCGAACATATTAAATCGAAAACTTGAAAAATACTTTTTATTTTGTAGTAAGCCAGTTTACGGTTGCATTAACTTTTTTATCCAGAATCTAAATAGTAGAAGGTCGAGTTCTGTACATTGATTTAGAAATAGCTTCAGGTCTTCTTCAAAGTTAGTGGAGTACAAAAAATGAGTTTTTAAATTTTATTGTATGTATGTAACTTATAAATTATGCATGATAACCTTACCCATGGACTCTAACAACTGCTAAATTAATTTTGTATTTTTATTTTTTTCGATAACTTACTGGAAGCGTCAGGAAACAGGTCAAGAACATATTAAACCAGGTGCACAAAATAGGAAATTAATAAAAAAGTGCTGCGTTTGTTATATGAAGAAATAACATTGTATTGTCTACTCGTATATGAACTGATTGTCATTATCATCGATTCTACGGAGAAGAATTCGTTGGCTAGTAGAATATTAGAATTGTTAATTATGAAAGAATTAAGTTTAGGCTTCCTTGTTATTTGACTAGCTTTCGAAAGAAGAGCTTACTCTTGAAAGAATCTGAATAAGCTTCAGAAGCGAGAATCGAAAATTTAGAGAAAAATATTTCAGAAAAGTAAACAGTATGAATGCGTCAAATGAAGGCTATAAGCGTACAATGTTACAACTAAGACTGACCAAACTCAAGAGGTTAAATATATATCTCTTGAAGCTCTGAATCCTTTGATGAATACCTACTACGCAAAATATTCATAAACCTGAATTTATAAATTCAAGTTATGTAAGAAAACCAGTATTGTAATTAAACCCCATTAAAGACTATTTTTATATTTGTGTTCTGGTTTTGAGTTATAAATTAATTAATTAAAATTTATAATATCATGATAATATGTTACTCATTTTATGTCACTTGAAATTACTTTGTTTGGCACTTTACTCAACTTTATTCTTTGTATTTTTACGACTAGCATACCATTTAAGGGTTCATTCACACGGGATCCGTCATTGAGGATTTGTCAAAATACAGAATACGTCATGACGGATGGACGTTCACATTGCATACGGAATCGTGTTTTTTCACAATTCGTCAAAATATCCTAATTGAATTTGGTCAAAAATCCGTGTATTTTGACGATTCGTGAGTTTTAAAAACACGATACTAGATTTAAGACGTATCGTCATTTTTCACGATTCGTGATCCGTGTGAACATGGGCATTCAAAAAGCATTGCCGACGTCAAAAAAATGAAGGAATCGTGAAAAAAGTCGAATCGTCAAAAATCACGAATCGTCCTCTTGTGAACGGGCTTTTAGTCTTAATACTTTTGAGATTCCGGGATACCGGAGGCATGTCCATATTAATATCAATGTTTGCGGTCATTGACCCCAAATCTAGTTTACCTTCTCCGCTCTCTGTATGCTACGCTGCAGGAAAAAGTGCGAGACGGGCAAGCAAGAGTTAAACGCCAGTGAGGGAGGGAGATGGATGCGGCGCTAGCGGCGACGGCATCTGTGGCGACATTAACTTCTTGTAGCAGTCAACCCCAGCACACTTCACTTAAACTTTAACATAATAAGAATCGATATCCCGAGAAAGCGAGTTAAAAGAATGAAAATGTGCAATGAATTTCGGTGAATCTTAAATGATCTAAACGAAAATGTGCTCGCATTATTTCGCCGTGCCCATAACTAACCAAACCATATTTCAAATATAGGCAATTAGTTACCTTGTACACTTCTGTACGGGTAGGTAGGTAGTAGATATTTTTTCTGTCCTTACCTGAATCTATCAGCTTTTGCTAGTAGGTAGGTGTATTTATTCATAAATCGAAGTTCATAACCCGCAGCCAGCGAGCCAAAAGGTTATTTTCCTTCCGAGTTTTCTTTTTAATTAATAGGTACTGTCTCGGGGCAACAACAAGGAAATAAGGGTAAGATAGCAAAGGTATGAAACATAGTGTCATATATTAACCATTTCTTATATAAATTAGTATAAGCTATACATACAGTAAAATATATATAGCTTATACTAATTCCAAAATCATTGGGAGATTTTACGCTGTTAAACACAATTTCGCTATTTAAGTTACTAAGAAATAAAAGATAGGGTTTATTTTTACCAAAACAAAAGCAATTATTTGACATACGACCTCTATACAGACGGAAACCACACCGAGTGACATCATATCCGCCACTAAACTTTTATAATTTGTGGCTACACTACGCATGTTGTGTTCCCGGTGCGTGAGCATGACTTGTCAAATCTCCGGCTTGGCTGTCATGAAGTAAGTGCGTGCAAGCACAGAATACTAGTACTTCGTACAGAAGTATGACTTAGCAATTGTATTCAAAGAAATGTCTACTCAATGTCGTCAACAATATGGCGTAATTTAGTTCGCCTCAGAGTCAAGCACATTTTCGTGTAGACACCTACAAAAATCCATTGCAAGATAATTTTTGTACTTATTGCTCCGGAATATGATTCATAATACACTAAACCTATTCAGTGACGTAATATCACGCGACGCAATAGGGTTGACTGCTACGAGAAGCTTCTAACGCCATCTAGCGCGTCTTTCTAGTACTTTATTCATTCTCGTCCAGCCAGCAACGTAGCCGCGCGGCCGCCGGTGAATAAAACGCGCAAGCGTGTCACTGACCGTTAGCGACACGCAACTTGTTTTAGCCCCTAAGTAGGGGCGCCGCGCGTAGGTACGTTTTTGCTACTTACGCGGGGAGATACACAGGCCTGGTGCAAGTTAATTGTTATTCTGCACGTGGCAAAGACATCCGTACTTATACAGCCATGCCTTAATAAAAAAACGGAAAAAATGTTAAAAATCATAAAAAATAAATACCTACTACCTAACAATTTAGTTTCTTAAACTGGCTAACCTTTCAGAAAATAATAATAAATACCTACCCTCAAAACCACTTTTCATACCGAATAGTGACTCTTAATTTAAGATTAAAAAAATGGTAAGCCTTAGATCATTTATATAAATAGGTGATAATGATCAAAGATCTTAGACATAGGTACATCTTAACATAGATCATAGTCATATTTGCTCTTTTATCCTGCAAACTCTAGTAGAGGTACCTATAACGCTCCATTGGCTATGGAATATCCACTCCACTACTTTATGCATATTATAATTTTCGTATCTTGCGCCTTGCCTGCCTCGTTTCACCTTTCTCCGTGCTGATTGACGGCGATGCAATGGGTGCAATGACCTCGCGTCGCGCGCGCCATTTTGTGCCGCCAGTCATCAATGCGCGGACAACCTAGTCTTCTACGTAGGTAATACGTGTCGTCGACGACCGAGACACGAGAGTCCAAGCAACGTTGCGCGAACCACGAACTCCAAGTTGACGTCTCTGGTGTCACCGGTTCACATGACTTCGCTTGCTTCTATGTAGGTACCTACCTAAGTTCGTTTTTCATTGCTTGTCCAACATTGTAAACAATCTTGACATTCATTTTTAACGAAATTATTCATTTAAAAATAAAATAGACACAAAAATTACATCCTTATATCATTATGGTAGTTTATCATTTGTTTATGTCGTATAAGCAGTTTTTTAGAGCTATTAGTAAATATTTTTTTACACCAGTATTAGTTTTTAAAGTCATGAAAAGATTGTTTACAATGTTTGACACGTAAAGAAAAACAGCATTTTTAAAAGAGGGATGTATTCTCTTAATTTTTTTTTCTCCTGCACATCCGCGGTAGGATATCAAAAGGAACAAGATGCTAAACTACCTAGGCTGTGGTGGGCGGACAGACGGACACACTGATCCTCTCTCAGACAAATTAAGTTCATGGCATATCTACCTAACATACTTTGCTGAAGAAACGAAAAGAGTCAGACCACAATAATTTTGAAACAATAACCACAGAATAAATACTAGGGCTATAACTATGTCCGATAAGTTCCTGCGCGACCTTTCTGCGGTCGCCAGTGGTGCGGGGAGAGGATAGCGATGCGTGCTTGATGTCAGCACAATAGACAGAAATGTCAGCGAGGCCGGTGAAAAAACGGCAAAAGTGTTTTTTAAACTTATATAAAAAATATAATTTAAAATAGTCCCACAGGATGACACAGTCGATTATTTTTGCGAGCGAAATTAAATTTGATTTCGTAAAAACGAAGTTATAAAAATAATTATAAGTTATGCTGATTTCATCTTAACTGATGGTCAAATATTTCCATCGAATACATGCGGGTACATTCCCCAAGTATTGATGAAATCGAACGCCGGCTCACTGGCATAGCAAGCACTTACAAAAATTCGTCGACTGACTAACGTCCTCCGTAGCTCAGTTGGTCTGAGCATTCGCCCGGATAGCGAAGGGACGTGGGTTCGAGTCCCACCGGATGACACAGTCGATTATTTTTTGTGAGCGAAATTCAATTTGATTTCGTAAATAGAATTTATTTGAAGGGGCTTCAGGCTCTGGGGAAAGGTTTCATAAGTCACGTGCGATTGACGCTTCTTCGCCCGTCGCTCGTCTTGCGGGGCGCGCAGGAGGGTCGCACATGATTTTGTCGGACGTTAAATCAGCTGTCAGATGCTAATGTAATTATAGAATCACGACTCAAATTGACAAACCCACGAAAAACTAGAAAAAAAAAGAAATGACAACACTTTGACTTACACTTGTTTGTAGTGTCTTTATTTGTTACCTACTCACACGATACGCGAATAGTGGAAATCAATAAATTTAATAAATCGTTAAGTCAGTAGGTATAGTACCTATGCAGTGCCGTAGTATTTTATAATGAGTAGTATTATCTTTAGGTTTCTTTAGCAGAGAGTGAAAGAGATTAATTATAGGTTAAGTTAGTACTTATACAATAGGTTGGTTAGTGGTTTTTGGAGTGGGTTGAAAAAAAAACAAAAATTTTTCGATTCAACTTTTTTTAATAATGACTTTAGAAGAAAACAATAGAAAAGAAGTCCGTGACTTAGTGTCTATCTACTTTTCTGAGTAATCTTATTGAGCATTTCTTGCACGATGATATTTCAGAGTTTTTGTCTTTACTACAACAAATAGAGTGCACATCTTTTTTACAATAACTGCAGGTGACAACTTTCGTCAAAATAGCTCTTTGACAAACAAAACACATAACATTTTTCGTCAAAATCTGTTCTTCACCATCAGAACCCTCTTCAATTTCAACGGATAACAAGGTGATTTTACCGGCATCCGTGTTAGTTACTAAATTATCAATATTTATAGCCGGAGGATTATTGACACACTGTTTAGGCTCCTCATTTTTGCTATGATTCACTGCTGAAGGTGTTTGTTCAGAAGTACATAGCTCATTAATAGGTTCCTTTTTTACTGCTGGTTCAGTTGTTCTTTCATCAGGAATATCTTTTTGAATATCTGATGTTACCAAATTAATGCACTCTATTGCGGTTTGAGTATTATCTACATTTGACATAGCCTCAATTACTGACTCTCTCAGAATACGTTTTACAGATAGATTTAAGTCATTTTCAAGTTTTCTTACGTCTCCTGATTTTACTCGACGTTTAATTATCGGCGAAAAATTGTTTTTCTGTTCGCCTGCTAGTTTTGCCACCTCTGCCACGGATATTGTTAATTTGGGCCAGTTTTTGGACGGTGCAGTCGTTTTGTTTGTTGATGTCGTTGTGGTTGTTACCGTTGTCGTGGATTTGCAATTCAATTCCCAGGCATTCACTTTACATCGAATGAGTCCCTTTTTATCATCAAGTCTGAGCGAGAGCGGTCGTCTTGATGTGATAGTTTGATTTGGCACCGTTACTGGAATTATAGATTCTATTTGAGGTGCTAGGAGAAGGACATCTAAATCTATTGTATCATCTATTGGCTCCAAGGCAATAGGAACATGTGTCGCGCCATTTTCCGCATCTTCTGGTAAGTGAGACCAGTCAGGCAGTCTGTTGGGTGTTCTACTAAACACGTTGGTAAAATTTGTCATCAAACTAAAATCTTCTACATTATTCAACCGCCACTGTATCATATGCAAACCAAACGCCCAATTTTTAGAACCAGATTTATTTTGCCATTCGTTTAAATAATTGTCAATCGTGTAAGTCAGTTCACTTAGATTGATAGGGGAGGATACAAATGACATAACGTAATCAGGACACATCTTTTCTATGTGTTGATAAACTAGTTTAAAAAACATTATTGCGTTTGTTTCTATTATAAATGGTGGTCCAAAATCTGCGAAAATTTTTATCATTTCAATTGCAACTGAAATATCATCACGTGATGCAAGCGGTCGCAAATGAACAAAATTTGTTTCGTTGTCGACCAATATAAGCAAGTATTTAAACGTTAGATCTGGTATATTAACGAAACGGATAGCAACTTTACATGATTCGTTACGACGATTTGGTATATTATTATTGTACTCTTCACAATCATTACAATAACTTAAGAATAGTTTTACAGCCATTTCGCTAATTCGATACTTCGATCCCACTGACGTCATTATTGATGCCATTCCACCATGATTTGATTTTTCGTGTGCACTTGCTATAATGGGATAGGCGTCTTCACAGGCTATGTAGTAAATAGTAGGGTCACTAGCCCATTTCTTCTTTTTTATAAGTTTGTAATCTCCGTTTTCAAAAATGGCGTCGTATATGGCTAAAAGACGTGTCAATCTGTGACATACAAGCTGACCCCTTCCGACGACGTATTTTGTTTGAACTATAATGTGTATCAACTTCTTCAATCCTTCACGATTGAATGGTGGTACATATCCGCATTTATAAATAACAAAATAGTCATTGATTCTTTTAAGATACCTTTTCTCGGTGCGTTTGTAAGCTTCCGACATTTTGAAAATATTAAACTGCTTTGGATTCCACAATGTTGGTACCTATTAGTTCACTCACATTCACATTTTATAATAGTCGATCTTCAAACAAGAACTCAAAATGTAATAATTGAATTGAAATGCAGTGTGAGTCTTCTTAATGTGCATATATTTAATATAAGGGGAAACTATGCTTAATTTTGTACATGAAAAAGTTACAAATAATCTCTTTTATTGAGAAAAAATTATATATAACTATTTTAAAATTCTTGTTTGCTACTTATGTGACAAAGTAAATGTAATTTTTAAAATAAACTTTATATAACTAAAAACTAATTTATTAGTGATAATAATTATCAGGAGCTTCCTAAAAAACTAATGTAAAACCTTAACCCTAAAATGCACGGTTTTTTATTTTTTAATGAAACATTATTAAATACTGCGAGAATAATAAAAAAAATGCCGTCTTCACTAGATAAAAAACGCAAAAAATCTAAACAGTTGAAAAAATATAAATATCAAGTATAAATATAATCCTTTTTAATAAATATCAAGTTATTTTTTTTATTTAATTTAATGTGCTTAATAAAAAATCTGTTCAGTTTAAAATATCGTAATATGTAAAGTAGGAATATGTTTTTGAAAAATTGTTTCCGTTTCCGGATGTAGAGAGGTTCTAGTAAAAATGTCCCTATAGATAGGAAAAAAATTAAGAAATACAAGTTTTTATACTTATTTATATACTTACTTTATAAAATTGTTTACATTTTTTTTAAATTAGAAGTTTAAAGTGTCTAGAATAATGTTAAAAATAATTTGTAAACAATAATTGTAAAAATTAAAAAAAAAACTCAAGAAAATGCCCCCAAATAATCTATTGGTTTTCATAACGTTATTTTACATCATATTAGCTTTTGAATGGGAAGAATACCACGATTCTAAACTTAATCGCACGCAAAAAGGTAAACTAAAATATATTTTTTTATTGATAATAATTTATGAAGCATAGTTTCCCTTATTTTAATACTTATGTGCACATTAAGAACAGTCACACTGCATAAAATGTTTTATTAAATTTTACTTGCTGTACATAGTAACGTTTACGCGCTAACTTGTAAAACACTGACTAGGCAGGCGAAGGCAAAATGCCCTCAGCCCCGCACCACGACGCGGTCGCGACTCGAGTGTAACAGGGACGCCGCTATAAGTAAGAGCGAGATAACGTACGCGTGGCGGCGTGCGTTCCGCGCGTGAATTGCTTGGATACTGGCAGGTCGCGATGGTCGAAATTCGAATATCGAACAAGCCCGCCTTGCGTCATCTGTTCCGTCCGAGTCCAACCGCGCCGTTTCCACAAGGTCATTGGCTTTAGAGCGCGGGCCGCGGCGCGTTAGAGTAATATTATAATCTGTCGCGGGCGGCAGTAGCTCACCAATGTTAGGTATTGTTTATGTCGAGTAGTTGGATAATAATACGAGTACAAGCTTGCCTAAGGAATAATACCTACCTACTTACGCGTTTTCTACGGTACCGAATATCGATAATACCATAGACCACAGAATAAATAACCTACATGATAAATATGATAATGGATAGTACCGACATAGACAACTAGGGCTATGGTGGCTAGTAGATATTACGTACTAACTAATAAATATCTGAACCAGATAAATAAAAATACAATTACAGATGTTCAAAAAGTTTTTAAAAACATTTAGGTACCTACCTACTTACGCCAATATAATAAATACCCAACTTCCTAGTGTCAAGGTCGAAAGAAAACGAACTAAAAATGTCGATAACACAGAGAAAGCTGACGTCGTCGTAACGATCAAGCGTAAAATGTTCCCTACTCCGTTTGTCTTACGGGCCATTATCACGTAGCTATAGTATCATTCTTTATTCTATGATAGGGTGACCAAACCTACCTATCTTTCTTGCGTGCGGGATTATTAATGCATTTTTAGGTATGTAATTCTAATTATTGTGTAAATTAAATAAAAACGAAACGGCTTTGATAAACACGACAACACTTCAAGGTAAGCATTGATGCATTTTAATGAGTTGAAATAGGCTGATTGGAGTAAAAATAAATGTAGGGATAGTTGATTAACTGATTTTGTAAATTAACATAGCGTGCTACGTACCTATTTGATTTATTTATCTTTTATTGGAGTCTTAAAAATATAGCTTTACCTTTATCGATTTTCGCAATCGTTTGTGATTGGGTGGGTAGTTAGGTGGTAGGTTGAGTACTGCATAATAATATGAGTTTTATGAAAGGAGTTTCCTTATTTTGTGGCAGGTGTAGGTAAAATCAGGTAGATATAATTGCTGCTGTTTTTTGTACCTACTTGCCGCAATAGTTTGATAGGTACACTAGAGCAGAGGTTAGCACGTCAGACCAGGAAGGTTAGGTAGGTATTTTATTATTAGTGTCCAGATAGCCATTTTCATTGCAAAATCGCCCCTATTACGAACACATAATATGCCTCAGTGTTCATCCAATTCCTACCTGACTTAATTGGAAGCAAAAAGGTAGTAGACATATTGCAATTACCCATCTACCTACAGAGACCCTACCATGTAAAGCAATACTACCTATTTTCGACTATTACGGTTCTATTCATTTGACAACCGTCTTGGTGTAGCCGTTGGCGCACCGGACTTCTAAACCAGGCGATTGCGGGTTCGAATCCCGCAAGGGGCTAATGTATGTGTGATGAGCACGAGCATTTGTACCTAAGTCATGGATGTTTATATGTATTTCAGTATTGCTATCCGTTACTAGTCACCATAGCACAAGCTCACGCTTAGTTTGGGTCTAGGTTATTGGTGTGTTTGTTAAAACAATTTATTTATTTATTATTCATACAAATCCGCATTTTAATATGAGCGAAAATGACGCCTAGCGCTGAAAATACAAACGAAGTCCTTACTTACTGGGATGCCTCGGCGTAAAAATGTAATTAGGTTATCTTGAATAAACAATTTTTAATCTAATTAAAAAAAAAGTAGACCCCAGGCCTTTTTGTCACTCTAGTCATGTTTCTAATCAGCTGGAGGAATACATTTACACACTGTCCTTGAAAAATCGCCTCTAGAGTATTACGACATATCGAGCAGCAAAGCAAATGTCTTTTGTATTTACTTTTGTTATGTGTTTGTGATGTCCCAAATAAATAAACCTTTCTTTAAAAGTTTAGCGCGTGATGAGAGCTGTCGTGTTCGTACAGATAGACAAATCAAGGCGGTTTACGAATACATATATAATCTAAAATAATTTGTGTCAATTCGAGAATTGAAATAAGGTCTTATTTTATCCATCTTCTGCCTAACCACAGTGAAGATAATTACTTACGTTTTACTTAGGTACGTCGGCAACGTCGCACTAAAGTGGGGTCATGGGCAATTGAAGTTCAAAACGCGCCGGTCGCTCTAGTGCCCTCTGGTGGTGATCTACGAAACACTAGGATGAGACTTCATTGTAAAAAAAGTTTTATTTTTATGTAGGTGCGGTATTGATTGAGCAGATTGATAACATTAGGCACTAGAGTAGTCTACATCAATAATGTACCTAGTATAACTAACTTACATAAAATAAAACTATTTATGATTTTATGAATAAAATTAATTACACATTGCTACCTACTTACCTACTTTGCCGTGTAGTAAAAAACCGGCCAAGTGCGAGTCGGACTCGCGAACTAAGGGTTTTGTACCATCTATACAACATTAGACATTAAATTACCTCTTTTTGTTTTAAAAACGGTGAAAGAAAATCATGTTTATTGTGGGAGCCCCACATAAATAAGTATTTATTTTAAGTTTAAATAAGAAACCAAAAATTCGCATACAGGTGGGATTTGAACCTACGACCATTGGCTAACCGGGCCAAAGCCAAGGTAAAGGTTCAAATCCTACCTGTGTGCGAGTTTTTGGTTTCTTATTTAAACTTATATAAATAAGAAAAACACTGTGATGTTAAAAAAATATATAAAACTATTGAAGTATTTATTTTATTCTGTTTTTTGGACTATTTTGTTTATAGCGGCAAGAGAAGTTTCCTGTAGTTAGAGGGATACAAAAAATTTTTTTGGGCAGTGTATAATGGTCTGCCATTGTTTACTCCTACGTCGAATTCAATAGCAACGAAGCGACAAAACGCAATTTTGCTATTTAATATTTAACAGTATTTGTCAAGTACAAACACACGTGTTTGTTGTGATATGAGACTCTAATTCCGAGGGTTTACTTAAGATATTATACTTAAAGATGGTTGTATAAGGCTTAAAAATAATAGTTAATTATGGGTATTGGTTGTTGGGATTTCCTAAGGCGCAATATAATGAATAGACTAAGCTCGTTCCCTGCCAACACCTAAGATGACCACATTAGCGCCCGTCGATTAAGATTATGGTCAATAACCACAAAGCTAATCTTTTAAATGTTAAAAAACCGGCCAAGTGCGAGTTGAACTCGCGCACGGAGGGTCCGATACAAAAACCGTTTTTTTTCTACGGTGTTACCACAAATTTGCGGTTAACAGACTTCTTCCTGTACTTGTGCTGTAAGGCCTTCCTTCTCGCCAAATTTCATGAATCTAGGTCAATGGGAAGTTTTTGATGCCCCTGCAAAATGTTAGAAGATACAGCTAAAATGGCCGTATCTTCGGATTGCGTCAACTTAGAAGCTTTTCCACAGCTTCAAGGCACCTCAGTCATAATGGGAATGTGATGTTAAAATTTCAAATTTATAAACCTTTACGCATTGCTGAGAAAAGAATCTTGACAGACAGACCGATAACAAAGTGATCCTATTGGGTTCCTTTTTTTCCTATTGAGGTACAGAACCCTAAAAACGAATAACCTGTTAAATTTTGGCGTTACCGACTCTGCCCTTTCGTACCTATTTGTAGTTTTGCTATTTCTGTGTAATTTAAGCACACTGATGGTTGAACTAGTTCCAGCACTAAAGCGGTTTCAACTCTCTGCACTTGTTTATCACTTCAATTCTTGTACCGTCAGCATCGACTATTTTCAAATGCGGCAATCTGACATTTTGGAACTTTTGGGAAATTAAAAAAACGGATCCGGTTTTGACTAAGACCACAGAATACTAGTACTTCGTACAGAAGTATGACTTAACAATTGTATTCAAAGAAATGACTACTCAATGTCGTCAACAATATGGCGTAATTTAGTTCGCCTCAGAGTCAAGCACATTTTCGTGTAGACACCTACAAAAATCCATTGCAAGAAAATTTCATACTTATTGCTCTGGAATATGATTCATAATACACTAAACCTATTCAGTGACGTAATATCACGGGACGCAATAGGGTTGACTGCTACGAGAAGCTTCTAACGCCATCTAGCGCGTCTTTCTAGTACTTTATTCATTCTCGTCCAGACAGCAACGTAGCCGCGCGGCCGCCGGTAAATTATACGCGCGAGCGTGTCACTGACCGGTAGCGACACGCAACTTGTTTTTAGCCCCTAAGTAGGGGTCGCCGGGCGTAGGTACGTTTTTGCTACTTACGCGGGGAGATACACAGGCCTGCTAAGACGTATGGCAGAGTGCCCGATTTGATCCCGAACTTTATTGTGAGTTTACCTACATTAATTATTACTTATAGTAGGTTTACGTTTTTGCTTGTTCCAGGCAGTGCAGGTGTTCCTCAATGAAACGCCGAGTAGCGATATTATTTGTAGGGAACTTATATTACAAGCTGAGTCATAATAACAATTACTTTTACATACTGGATCAATGTGGCAAGTTATTTAGTACGAAATTATATCAAGAGACTATACGCCCGGCGAACCTTGATCCCTATGACAGTTCATGTTAGTGATGGGTCGTGATTTGGCTACCGCCCTACCACTGCCAATATAATGCTTTAAAACTTTGTTTTGATGATTGGGATCGAGACGTAGACAGCATTGTAGATGAGCCGTTTTTGATAAACGTAGGCGACAGCAGCTGCAGTTCAGATTCCGAGTTCGTGACACAAACCCTAAATGTCATTATCAGATTCAGATTAAAATATATAAATAAATTTAGCGCTGAACAGCTTTTGTTTTTATATGGTTTTGTCCTACAGTTATTTTTTTAATTCTCTTGGGTATACAATCGTGAGTGCATGTATGCCGCGCTCCGTTCTATTCAATAGAGAATGTACTAATACTTAAGTATGAAAAAGTAATGACACTCATAATTTATCACTTAATTATGCCACACATGAAAACTGATACTAATAAAATCTAATCTTAAATAAAACAAAACCTGGTGTCCCCAGAAATATTTTATAAATTTGAGTGAAATAAAAACAATTTCATGCAACTTTTTAACATTCAGCACCTATAACTTAAATGATTATAAATCATGTACACTCGTTTCCATTATCGACATTTATTTATCAATATTTTTCCGCACTAGTCGATAACTTCCGAACGAAGTAACTTTTGCAGGACGTAAACGTAAAGACTGATTGAGATAATTTCTTGTAAATGTTAAGAATTGTTATAATTCCGACGGAACATCATTGTAATGGCATATATCTACCGAAATTTAATAAATGGCATTTATAGAAGCCTCCAATTCGATTCTAATGTAACGGTGACGCCACTACAATGTTGTGTCGTAGGAATAACTGTCAATGTCATAGGGATCAAGGTTCGCCGGGCCGAGTACACGATCGTGCCCTAGAGAATATAGATTCCTGGAAAATCTTAGCAAACATAACAACTTCCGGCCGAACCATGGACAGTCTGTTATTTTAGTAGGTTTGGGCTAGTGGCTATTTGCCAGACGTACTTGTATTTTTTTTAAGTATTTTGAAAATGAAAAACATGATAATTCCAAATTCAGATTTTGAAGTATTTTCTGTGGTGGATTGCCAGTTTTGTTCCTGATGGATAAATAAAAAGTTTTATTAATAATTTTCTAATCTAAACTTTCTACTCAAAAGTCTAATAACTTATTTTGCACAAAAATCATAGATACAATACAATACAGAAATTTTGTACACTATTCTTTGAGCTGGTCACCATGAAATACCTATACTTAGTTCGTTATTAATAGGTATACAGCCTGCAGTGTAAATAATAGATAACACTGCATCTGCTCAGGAGCCTCTTGTTGGGCGATTCGAGAAGCTACCTATACGGTACAACTCTTTTTGTTTTTTATTTAAGCCTATGGATTTGTTTTTTTAATTCAGTCTCGTCTTAGAAAGCGTCTTAGCGGGTTACCTCTAATGCGGGAGGTGCCGGTTCGATCTCTCGTGCCGCCATGTAGTTGTTTCACTAACCGATGCTCTTACGGTCTCTCGGCTCTACGATGCTCTTACGGGAAAACATCATGAGGAAACCTGCACATTCAGGCGATTGAATGTGTAACCATGATCCAAACTGTTCAGGTTCCCCTGGTAACAGGGTCACGGAGGTCAGATGGCAGTCGCTCCACTGTAATAACCTGATCTGCCACAACCTGGATCATGATCACAACCTCGCGTGCGAGAGCACAACCGGGATAACGTTAGGAGGATGATGAGTCTCGTCTTAGAAAACAAATGCTCATTTTGCTACTGGGACAACTATTGAGGGCTACTGCCTGCGAAGAAGGTAGTAGGCTAGATTACTTTGATTAAAAAAAAGCAAGGAAAATACTTTTCATTCAGTTGTAATGAAATATGCAAAAAATACTTTTTTACTGACCGTATCCTGTACAGTGTACAGTTTTCTAAAGGAAAGAACGGACGAACAAAGTTTAGTTGTAGTAAATCACCTTTACTGCTGGAAATTCTGATTTTGACAAAGTATATAATTTAGCCATTTACCTTTATAATAAAAAGACTTTTGTAATACTCAAAAAAATAAAATTCTTGCTCGAAATGTACAAACGTAGGTACGGCAAAGTACCTAAATTTAAGTAAGCCTACCTACCAAGTGAAAGATAGTGTTACATGTAAGTAAGAATGGCATTTCTCTTTTGTTTGAAACAAATGAATTATATATTATATAACCATTAACACTCGAACGAACGCAATAGGAACGCAATAAGCCATATAAAAGGAGAGAATTTCCATTTCATTGTCAACTGTCACTGTCAAATCAAAAGAAACTCAAACGCGATATTAAAATATGTCCATATCAGGCGACGTGTGATTTGCATGTTGTAGATTAGGGTTGCCAACGAAGAATTTTGTGAATAAACGATTAAAATTCAGCGAACATTAGGCTTGATTTTATAGTAATTATTATAATCTGTCTCTTTTCGTTTGTTAGGCAGAAAGAGAGAGACTGAACTTAAATTCAGTCTTAGGCAAGGCACACTGGAATCGAGCATATTGATCAATTAGTGGTAATGCAGTCATGCAATTAAGTGTGTTAAGATGATTTAACGATTTAAACAAACGCGCAACGTGTCAACGTTCCTCGTATCGAAGTGATGACGCATCAACCTTCCCAAATCTGTCAAAATATCTTAAATGATATGTCACTTTATGCGATCAACATAAGGTAGAAATATGGTTCCAGAAATTTGACAGATCAAGGTAGGTTGATGTGTGGCTCACTGTACACGGGTGACGGTGGGCAAGGGTGACGGTTCAATAAACTTTTATGCATCTAATACGTAATGAAAAATCCAAATACCTACTTACCTCTCTGCCCAGAGCAACAACAATTCACAGATTAAAACTTTAAAAAGTTTTTGATAACAGTCATTTTAATTTATTAGTAAAAGTTAAAAGCTTCTTCTTGTTTTTCTTTCAATTGCATTTAGAAACATGGTTAAAAAATCTTATACTGAAAAGCAACCAATTTATGTCATTATGATATTTTTAAAATGCTAATAAAATACGAGGACAATAAACGAAAATAAACAAAATGCGCTGGGAGGAGGGAATCTGCTCCTGACATCTATTGTACGCCTGTGCACTCGGTGGAATGGAAACAGGACAACGTGAAGGAGAAATTGATTTTGTGAATGCATTTAAAATGCAAATAGAGGCCTTCTTTGTTATGTTTTTAGAGAGTATGTATGTGTAATTGTTTGGCACGTTCTATAGCCTAAACAGCTGGACAGTTTTTGAAATATGAGGTGTTGTTTAATTCATCAGAATTAAAGTAGTGACATAGAATATAAACATGTAAGAAAATTGCGCTCGCTAATGGAAACAAAGGGTAGGGGGTGGGGTGATTTTTTCCTTATCATAGCAATATGGGTATCCAATGAAAACCAGTAAAAATAACATTTCAAAAATATTATAATTTTTGCAGTGAGGTGTTTTGTTTTTTCAATAATCGTGTTAGCTTGTTATTTAAGAGTTAATTTTTTTATCGATGTAGTTTCTTCCATCTTTGCCTATCCTCGGCCATTCTCTTGACCACTTGATGCGACACGACGCCCAATTCCTTCTTTACTAAGTCCATTAATCTCCTTCTAGGTCTTCCTCTCTGCCTTTTCTCTTCTATCTTCCCCTTAATGATTTATCGACGTATTTATACGACATGATTGATGTTATGAATGCAATAAGAGGTAAGCAGAAAAAAAAAATAAGCTGCGATGCAGCACATGTGCACTAAGCTGATCACTTTTTCCATAGCTATATTTTACAACTGTTTTGAGTGCTAAATATTTTATACCCATGATAATTTAGTCATTCAGAATAAAGAATAGTACCTAACCCAGTTATCAACTTAATGTGATTTAGTGTGATGCGATAATTTGATACTGGGTAAGTAAGTAGATAAAGACGCGGTACCCGAGCGAAGAAACTTTACTTCTCATCCGTGAGTTTGATCCCCGCCTGAACGACTGAGATTGGATAAAAAAGTAAGTACAATCCTTTTAAAAATATCGCTACCTACAGAATAAACAACTATATACAGGGTCTAACGAAATTAGCTATCAACCGACAAAGGGGGGTATCTATACATCATACTGAATACGATGGCAAAAATTGAACCATAGTTTTATAGTCATTTTTCAAAGTTATGTTTTCTAACAAAATAATTCAATTTAAATACTGCAAATGATTAAGCACGCTGTATCTTTACTTTACGCATACAATTGCATCAATTCACAGATAGTGTAGTTAAATGAACACAATTCACAACGCATTGTACACACACACAGCTGTAAATAGTGTGTTTTTTCACAACTGAGAATTGCGAATATCTCGGTAACTAGTCTGATTTTTTGGCCCAAATTTGGTGAGCTTGATCAGTGTAATGTATAGATATCCCCCTTTACCGGTTGATAGCTAATTTCGTTAGACCCTATATAATGGTGAAGGAAAACATCGAGAGGAAACCTGCACACTAGTTGGCTAGTGTGTGAAATGGAAAAGGCAATGGCTAACCACTCCATTTAAAAATGATCACCACCCTCAGTCATGAAATGACTATGAAGAAGAAGAAGACACCCATTATTGGATGCGTATGTTTATTGTTATTGAGTAGAGTCACTTCAATAAAAAAAAACTGACGGTTCCAGATTTTTTATTTTTCGTTATGTATGTTGCTGATCTGTCAAATTTCCGCAACCATATTTCAACCTTATGCTGATCACATAGAGTTCCATATCTTTTAAGATATTTCGACAGTTTGGGTAAGTTGATGCGGAGCCCACCCACTGTACCATCTAGCCACAGAACAGAAAAAAAAAAACGTTTTTTTTGTTCTGTGCATCTGGCAGTAAGAAATAGCAGTAGCATTTTTCTTGGCCTGCAGTGTAAATGCCTTGTCAGTTGCCGATGAGAATAAAAAGAGTTGAGTCTAAAAGATGTCCTCTTGGGTTTATTTTTATTTATCTTCGGTACAGAAGGAAAATTCATTAGATTGTGTTTTCTTTCCAAATGAAAATAAACTCTAATGTTTTCTAAAATGATCGAGAAATGTGGATAGTTGAAACTTTTACTGGACTATATTGATAAGATATCTTGGCAGTTTTATATTCCTTTTTTTCACAATTTTAAATCATTGCTGTCGTTAACAAGTATTAGTAAAAAGAAACATATTTTTTTACAAAGCTCTATTTATCATTTTGCAAATCTAAAGAAAGATTCTATCAAATATATATGAATAAATAAATATTGGACGACATTACATACATTACTTAGATCCCCAAGTAAGTAGCTTAAGCACTTGTGTTATGGAAATCTGAAACAACGGTCGTACGTATCACAACACCCAGACCCCTATCAAGGCGCAAAAACAGTAGTTTTTTGCGCCCCTCAGCAAGCTACACAATTAATGACAGTTATTTTTAGCAAAAAAGTACTGCACGGACGAAGAGGCGTCATTTATTTTATCGATTTTACTGGTCTCGGGTACAATAGCCAGTACCTGGGGCCCGATTCTCACGTCTTCGATATTATGTCACATACGACATTTATCTAAAAAACATAGCGGATATCACAAAATGTGATAAATATTCGACATTTTCATACTTCGAGAATACGCAACATTTAAATTTTGTGATATCCGCCATGTTTTTTTGATAAATATCGCATGCGATATAATATCGAAGGCGTGTGAATTGGGCCCCTGTACCGATTTCAAATCTCCGCAGTGGACACATGTCCCTGCGACGACATGTCAGTACAATCCTTCGAACACCTTATTTAAAACTGTCCTCGTTTCGCGGCCAGGCGATTAATTATATAGTAAGAGAAATTATATAGTAAATGAATTAAAAACTAACAAATAAGAAACCAAAATATTCTTCTAGACCCACTCACGGTCTGTTACTGCACTGTAACCCATTATCACTGCAGCACAGAATAAGTACTAGTACTCCGTACAGAAGTATGACTTTGCAATGAAATTCAAAGAAATATCTACTCAATGTTGTCAACGATATGGTGTAATTCAGTTCGCCTCTGACTCAAGCACATTTTCGTGTAGACACCTACAGAAATACATTGCAAGATAATTTCATTCTTATAACTCTGGAATATGATTCATACATAATACACTAAACCTATTCAGTGACGTACTATCACGCAACGCGATAGGGTTGACTGCCACAAGAAACTAATAACGCCATCTAGCGCATCTTTCTAGGACTTTATTCACGCTCGTCCAACCAGCAACCTGGTAAAACAAATCTTTCTATTGTGACCTAGTGTCGCGCACCGCCGGTGAATAAAACGCGGGAGCGTGTCGCTGCCGGCTAGCGACACCCAACTTACCAAGGGGTCGCCGCGCGTAGGTACGTTTTTGCTACCTAGCTACCTTTCAGTAATCATTAGCTGAAACAAAAATAAACCCAAACTTCTATCAAATATCAGTAATCAATGGGCTTGATTTCAATGTGTCCTGAGGCCTTTCTCCGGTTGACGATGCCCGTAGTTTCGACTGTAGCCGTCCCTGTCACTCACGCAAAAATGACAACGCGAACGAGCGAGATGGCTCGACTCGAAAATACGGACGTCGTCAACCGGAGTAGGGCCTCTGTCTAAGACTAAATTTATGTTCAGTCTCACTCTTTCTCTGCCAAACAAAGAAAAGAGACATACTATAATAATTTAGAAACGTCAGACTAAACAGCTGTCAGTTGCTAACGAAATTAGAGAATCCATAGACAATAATTTATTGGGGATGTCATTCGATGACCACTAAAGTTATACGAAAACACGCAATAATAATAAATACATGTCGTATAGACAGAAAGTTTTTGCAGGACAACTCTAATTGCACAAACTTTGAAAGTGCAGTTCACTTGGCTTAGGCCCGTGAATCTGCCACTTTAATAACCGAAGACAGGTTGCAGAACCTGCCTTCGAGAACAGAAAACTGTAAATAAAAATAATAATAAATTCATTTATTTCAGATATCATCGATCCATATGGTTAGTTACAATGTACTTAATGTCTATGTTAGTAATTAATAGTAATAATTTTAAAAATAAAAATTCAAATAAAATTAAATTAAAATAAGGTCAAATTTGAAATCCTGATTGACAATTAAAATAAATAAATTTCGAAAATAAAATTCGAATAAATAAATAACTTGTCAAAATACGTAAGGAATCGCGTCACTTAATTTGACGCTCTAAAATATCATAGTCTGTCATTTTCAGTTTGTTTAGCAGAGTAAGAGAAAGATACTGAACTTCAATATAATCTTAGAAAGGGCACATTGGAATCGAGTTCAATATATGTTTGTTATCTACTTTCAATAGGTATTATACCTTGAAGTGCCGTTTTTCTAAGGACCAGGGGAGAGATATTCCATCGCTAAACACCCCAGAGGGTACAAAGTATCCGATACAATGATAATCTGTCGTCAATGAAGGAGGGTGTATTATACGCATAGAATTATAGGGTCGAAACACGGTGGGAAAGTGAATATGGAAAATATTAAAATAAATAGGTAGGTACAGCGTGCCCGCTTACTAGAGAGGGGAAAAAATATCAATGAAAAGAAAATAGTGATTTATATCATTGTGAGCTTCTGATATATATCACTCTTTTATATAGAAGAAAGAAAGAAAGAAAGAAAATACATTTATTAATGAATGGACATCACATAACACACGAAAAAGTTATAAAACAAGAAACACAAAAAAATTACAATATATGTGGGTAAGCCAGTCGGACTGTGCAGTTGTGCGTCTGTGATGTCCATAGGGTAAACATACCCCTTTTCGGCCACTACCCCTTTTCGGCCACTTTGCACATTATTTTAAATAATAGGTAGGTTAATAGACAGCTCCTTTCTAATTTTGCGCCGTTCAACCCGGACAAACTTTACGCTTCATAATTCTTAAGCATGACCTCGTCATTTGCGTGTTAAGCCCTCGGTCGACATTTCAAAATTTGGTGTGTGGATGCGTGGCAGATTTAACAAAAAAAATTGCAGGTGGATGAATTTTTAAAGTTAGGTTTTTAAGTGTTACTATTATTTTACTGGTGACTGTTTATGGTTTGCGTGTTAAATACATGTTAAAATTTAAGCCAGTATACCTCATAGATTCTGAGATATGACCTTCCAAAATACTGAAAGTTTAGCGGCCGATAACCAGTAAAAACTAAACCTATTTCCGGTCGTTTAAAATAGTTAGAATTTTACGGCGTTTTTATTATATGATTGTTTTAGGCGATATTAAATCAATGAACATCCCACAACAGAATCGTATGAAAATTAAACTCAAACATAACATGAAGTTATAATTATTTTAGACGGCCGGAAACAGGTTTTGTTTTTACTGGTTATCGGCCACTAAACTTTCGCCCAACGGCAAAAATAGCTATTTGTTTGACTCGAGTTTTTAATCTGTTACCTAATTATGATTTAAGTCGCAGAAGAGAGTAAAACTATACCACCCCTTTTAAAGTATTAATTGATTAACTGTCATACTATTATAAACCTTATGAGCTATCAAATAAGACTCGTTTTTCTACCTTGAATCAGGTGGCCGATAACCAGTAAACTGGTGGACGATAACTGGTTAACGAGGCCGATAACCGGTATATTCGCTATTTTTACGAAAATCATATATTTTAAAATTATGTATCACTCCTACGCCTATAATCGTTAGGTTTTATAAAACTAGACTATTGTAGGGTCAAATGACTTATTTTTAAAAAAGCCTTGAGGCACAGCAACATGATAGAAATCAACTCTGAAGTCAACAAGTCGCTTAACTGGCAGATAACCGGTATCTTTACCCTATTAAAAGGGCCCCACTCAGCTTAAGTCGTGACCCGCTAGGGGCCCCGACGCTGGTTTTCAGTAGACCCTAGCCGAGTGAGGTCACGGACTGATACGCCAAACATTATTAAAAATAACAATACATATTATTAATAAACAGCAAAAAACTAAATTATAGTCAAATATATAATGTGAATAAGTGTAAAACAATAAATACAGCACGGACAGATATTCGGATCACTAACCCCCACGCAAAACGTAATTATTGCTTCGCTCAGTATACTTCGTAGATCGTACCTACAAAAAAAGATTCAAGAATCGCTGCGCGGCGCGTTGGCAAGATAAGGCCTATAGCAGGCCTGTGTATCTCCCCGCGGAGGTAGCAAAAACGTACCTACGCGCGGCGCTCCTACGTAGGTGCTAAAACAAGTTGCGTGTCGCTACCGGCCAGCGACACGCTCGCGCGTTCTATTCACCGGCGGCCGCGCGGCTACGTTGCTGGCTGGACGAGAATGAATAAAGTACTAGAAAGAGGCGCTAGATGGCGTTAGAAGCTTCTCGTAGCAGTCAACCCTATCGCGTCGCGTGATATTACGTCACTGAATAGGTTTAGTGTATTATGAATCATATTCCAGAGCAATAAGTATGAAATTATCTTGCAATGGTTTTTGTAGGTGTCTACACGAAAATGTGCTTGACTCTGAGGCGAACTAAATAACGCCATATTGTTGACGACATTGAGTAGACATTTCTTTGAATACAATTGCTAAGTCATACTTCTGTACGAAGTACTAGTATTCTGTGCCTATAGCAACGACATATTTATAATCTGTGCCTATAGATAAATTAGCTGCTGTTTATAGCGCACGAGTCATGAAAGGTAACCGGTTAAACATTAGTGTGAATCCACGCCGAACGCCTGTGTCTACCTACTTCCGAATCTACCTACTTCAAAAGATTTATCAGTGGAATTAATATATTAACCTTATTGATTTTATTAAAGTGGAAATTAAAATTAGAATGCATATTTAGAATCAGATTTAAACAAAATAATAATGTCATCCACGATAGGTGATTACCTACAGGACCTAATATTTAAAATCAATATATTGTATACCTACATATAACCTATTAACTCATCAAAATTATTTAACATAGATACCTACATTGTCATCGACGAGCGATCATGACCACGGGAGAAGGATGAGATTCAAGAGTCAACGATTGTTCCCGCGACCAAGGTGGTGGCTTATATATTATAATATCTTCGGCTCTTTTAACTCAGTGATACAGGATGCGAATCATCGATGAATGAGTGATTTATTTGCTTGCTATCCTGTCTCTCTCTCTCATTCACATACTAGCGAGCAGTAACACCGTCTCACTCAGTCCTGTAGTTCAGTTCATTTCGTTCAGTCGCTCGAAAAGGAGTCGTGTATAAAAGAGATAAAGATATATTTGAGATGCAAGTGAGTTAGTGAGTGATTAGTTTCTTTGAAAAGATATATATCATTTTTATCATTCACCCAGGAGTTACACAAGTCGCGATATCCATTATTTAAACATACTATTTTTCGTGACAAATTTACTATACCACGAATGTACATTCAACCCATTCTAGTAGGAACATGATAAAAAGCTTATTTGCAACAATTTTTTTTAAAGAACCATATCTCGTATTTTCATGCAAAAATATCTAGAACCTAGCTCTATGATTTTAGTATGAACACGCAAATTGTTTTAGGATTTACTGTATATTCTATCACTACACGTACTTTTACCATATACGGGTGCTTATTTCAATCCGAGCGATATTTAGTAAAATGACTTAAGATCACTTACAAAACACGCATTAATAACCAATTCATACGAGAAAAATAAAATGAAATTATCATCATCATCAAATTTAAGAGCTAGGCTCTTGTCGGTGGAGTTTTTTCCATTCCTCTCTGCTTTCCGCCCTTCTCTTAACCTCCTGATACGACCCGACATTTATCTTTTCTTTTATTTGCTGCATGTAGCTTATTCTTGGTCTTCCTCGCTTCCTTTTTCCTTCTATTCTTCCTTCTATTATCGTTTTATTAAAATTGTCGTGTCGAATCAGGTGGCCTAACATTCGTCCCCTCCTACACTCTATTGTTTCCATCAATCTCCTTTTTTCCCTAACCATAGACAAAACTTCTTCATTTGTTTTCTTCTCCGTCCAACTTATACGCTCCATTCTCCCCCAGCACCACATCTCGAAGGCTTCCAGTCTCTCTCTGTCCCTCTTTGTCAATGTCCACGCTTCACATCCATAGAGTGCTCTACTCCAAATGTACACTTTAACAAGTTTTTTGCGAACTTTGCTTGATATTCTGGCCTTGAGCAGGTGCGTTTTTGCATTATAAGCTTGTCTCGCCATCGCTATCCTTGCTTTTATATCTGGTGTACATCTGGAGTCACTAGTTATCAAGCTTCCTAGATATTTGAAGGTTTTAACCTGTTCTATTTTTGTGTTATTTATTGAGATAGGGCTATATTTTTCCTTTTTAGAAGCAATTAGTGTTTTTGTTTTATTTATGTTAATTTTGAGACCAAATTCTTTAAAAATAGTGTCCATTTCTATAACCAGTTCTTTCAACTCCAATCTGTTTTCTGCAATGGCTGCAATATCGTCGGCTAAACGAATGAATGCAAAATGAAATGAAATTATAAACGAACATTTTTTGTAAAACCCTTACTGTACTGTGGCGTAAGATACTGCGATACGTTTGCACTGTACGAGTAGCAGGCGCGACGAGCGATAGGTACTTACCTACTCAGCTAGTATCTCCTTGCTGACTTTTATCTGACGTCTGCGTTGTTCCTAAATGTGTAAATAGCTATTTGTAAAACAACTGATCTCACGTACTTCGATTAGTTGATACCAAATTTCCCTTCCTACTTTTAACGGGCTTAGGACCGACAAACATACCTAAAATTTATTTGTACCTTATGACACCTATGAATTCAATACACTGAGTTTGGGCAATCAATTAGAAATTGGTCCCTGAGCTTTCAATATCTTAATCAACACTAACCCTTTTAAAATTGAATATGGTAATGACGTGAAAGTCGTCTGTATCTTATTGAGCACGATTATTACTGGATACGGGAGATCAATCGGGAATCGAACCCCGAACTTTCAATACCTCTTTACATTACTAACCTAACCTTTTTAAAATTAATTGGTTTTTATTGTTTATTGATGCAAAGTGAAGTCTGTAACTTATTGAACACGATTCGAGTGATCAACCGGGAATCGAACCCGGAACTTTTTGTACTAGGCTAAGCTAACTTTTTTAAATTGAATACCTAATTTTAGTTGTATTAATGAATGAGACAACAGTCATCTTGTAACATCGCTTTAGTGAATTCGGACAATAAACCGGGAACCGAACCCTGAGCTTTCGATAGGTATGTTAATTTTCGCTAGGCCTTAACCTTTTCAAAATTAAATACCTTAAAGTACATTATTAAATGTCGTGAACCTTAAGTATTTTTGGCGTAGTTAAAAATGTGGAATCAACTTATTTACAACGATTTATCTTAATACCTACCTAGTTTTATGTACACTTTTATTTGCACTAACCTTAATAAATGTTCAAAGCTCAGACTGAGCAATACACAGACTTGCACGGCGTCTGCTATTCCTTTTTAAACTATTCAACACTAATTGATTATGTTTGATTGTTTGGTACGCACTCACTATTCTTTGTCTCAGGTCCTCAACACTTGTTGATTCTTCCGTATACACTAATCTTTTTACATCACCCCACAAATAAAAGACTAAAGGCGTTAAGTCTGGGGACCGTGGTGGCCAAGGCACAGGTCCACCACGCCCGATCCACTGACTTCCGAATACACGATTCAGGTAGTCACGCTCTTGAAGACCGTAATGAGGCGGTGCTTCGTCGTGTTGGTAGAAGAGGTTATGAACTTATGATGGAGAGACAATGGTATGTCTTCTAACATCTCTTCAACGACGTTTTCCAGCAGTCCCGGGTATGTAACACTGGTGAAGCGGCCTTCGATGAAGTGAGGTCCCAACAGGTGATTCCCTACTATCCCAGCCCACACATTGAGACTAAAGCGATGTTGAAATAAGTCGCTCTTGGTGACGTGTGGGTTGTGGTCACGGTGGGTCCACCAGTGCTCATTGCTCATCAACTAGCTCAACGTTAGAATAGTTTTGCGTCATTTTGAAAAAAACACACGGACGAGTTGAATTCGCGATGTTTTCGTTACAACTGAGTTGGACCGGAGTAAGTGTAACAAAGACGCCAATAGTGGCGGCTCCCGATCACAGGCGCCGCCCGGGCGCCCGGCGCGCGCGCTAATCCTTTGTATGTCATGTATTGTAGTGAGCGCGTCAAAACATTCGTTCGGCGAGTGTTGGGGTCCGATTCCGTAATCGAACGAGGACTATTATGAAAATCGTGATAATTTAATATTTTTTTTTTTTTTTTCGAAGTCTGTTTTTTAGTGATTCGTGATCAGTATAAGGTACATAATCACTTCTGAAAATACCGCTCGGATTGAAATCAGCATCATCATCGTTTTACATCAGTTACTAAAAATTTGAAGCAATATCACCGAAACAATTGCTTAATTTTTTTCTGATTGCTCTAGATTGCTCCAGATTGATCCGCTACAGTTGCCGAGCATATATTGTCAAAAAAGCTTAATCGGAATTCCTAATTCGATTTTTCCTCCGCTCTCGCTTATCATACGCTACTATACCCTCACCGCTATTCGTTCAGCGACCAGTAAAACAAGAGGCCCTATTGTCAAGTTCTCTATCTAGAGATATGACTCAACAATTTTAAAATTCACCCCCCACTATCAAAACACGCTCCTAAACCTTACCCGTTAAGGTCTTCTTCCGTTGCACTTATAAAATAGTCTTCAAATACAGAGCTGCCAAGTAGTTGCAACGTTTGCAAATTTGAAATCAGTTCTTAAGTTCCAGGTTATAAAGGCGAAGGTAGATGAAAGGCCAAGTTGGTGATTCGGCTCAGACACGATGGTTAAGCACTCAATGTACCCTTTATCTTAGATTAAAAAGGGGGACTTCCACTTGGTAGATACTACGTTACAAACAGGTAGGAAGGTTAGTGAACCGTGAGTTTTCGCACTTTGAAAACGTAATTTCATAAAAGCTTTTCATATAGAGATGATTGAGCGTGGGGGATTCGACTTTTTGTCGACAGATGACGCTTTGTTTGAGCCAAGTATTTATAGGCGGTATTATATTCTGAAAAGCAGGTCTTGTGTCAAAGATTACTTTGTGGCTGTGTACATATTGATTCACCTTTAAATTTCAGAGGAGCTTGCTTATTAAAGAAGATTACATTGGATTTGAATTTAGTCTGTTAATAAATTCGATTTCACACGCGGCTGCACGTCAGACTACCTTTTGTCCTTGAGACAACCTCTATTCCCCACATTATGAATGCTGTTTTCGTAGTTTATATGGGTAGCCTGACGTGATGAACCTGATGTGCATTTGTCAGCGTAAACTTACATTTCTTTAAAGGAATTCATCGTCGCTGAATAATAGTTACGAGTGATGCAACGAATACCACTTTTACGAACACGAATACGAATAATTACTTTAATATTCGGCGAATACGAATACGAATACGAATAAATAAAAATGTTATAAGCAAAGCAATAAAAAAACCATATCCAATCAACGTAGAATGTAGATCTTTATTCAGTAATTAAAATTCACATTAGACAATTTTTTATTTAAAAAACAAAGTTTCTGTAAAGTGTTGGGCTGCAGACGATTTCTTTTGTTGGTTTGAATATTTAATTTTCCGGCTCCCCGCAAATTTGGGAAGTTCATCGCAATTGGCAACACTGCCTGCTCGTTCCTTAAAGCAGTGTGTTCGGATACACAAACGAAAGTTTAAATATATTAATCGAGTAGATTCGACGTTCCGATTGCTAACCATGCTATTTCAAAAGTAGAAAAGTAGCTTTACGAATATCATCACGATATTTGGCGAATACGAATATTCGTTAATAAGTTGATATTCGGCAAATACGAATATTCCTATTCGTATTCGTTGCATCACTAGTTACGAGACCGCCGGCGGTCTTTCGATCCTCAAAGGGTTACCAACTTTTGTTCTTTTCATTTATAATTAATTATCACAATAAAGGTTGATTGTTCTTATATCGATCGTCACTTGAAAAGTTTTAATATCGGGGTTCTTGTAAAAACTTGGCGCAACGCTACCGTGCGGCCCCTCGTCAAACTCCAGCTCAAACGATAAAACGCTGGATTTTTCATTCCGATAATGGAATGAGCGACAAATGTTGCCATAAAATGGAAAATGTACCCAGATAAGAAATACGGAGCTCATTAACAATGGTGTCTGTCTTTGCTTTTACTTCGTTAGCTGGCTGACTGAAATGGATTGTTAATTTCTTAGCTAGTTTATGAATTATAAAGTAAAAAAAAGTTAGCCTATAAATCCCACCACTGCGCTAAGGCCTCACCTCAACTATAAGAAGGTACGAGCCATACTGCACTACACGGGTTCAGTGCGGATTGGTGGAGGGGTGTCTGTAAGGCAAGTGACCAACGTTATTGTCAGATGTTATCGAGCCGCTCCTAGGGCTTCTGACTGTACTTAACGACTAGTACCAACAGATACTTATAAGCCGAGACCTGCCTTCCGAAGCACGGAGATACTTGATAAAGTCGTCACTCCTGAAGTTTAGTCTAATTTTGCCCTCTATGCATGTTGCTGGTGCCAAAATTTCGATGCCTTCTCTTTTTTCGGGTTCCGTATCCAAAGGGCAAAAACGGGACCCTATTACTAATTTCTCTTCCTCAGTACACGAAGAAGAAAACCATAGAACACAATAATGTTATGTTTGAATTTTCGGTCATGAATTTGCCAAAACCCCATTTTCATGTGCGAAATCTGCTTAGCGACGACGCAATAGGACAGTTGGGTCTTCATTTGGATTAGTCTTTAAAGAAGGTAATATTTGTCATAAGTATCTACTATTTGTTTCTTACGTTTACGCGAATTGTTGAACTCATTAAAACACAATTTTACGGATTACTTCGCGATTTTTTTACATTTTATTTAATACGTGTCGTTGTGTTTTAATAAGTATTTACTACCAAGGCCATAATATGTAAGTATCGCACACCTACATACACCTGCATAAATACTTCAGTTTGGCATTTAGATATATTTGAGAGCTGTGTATTTTGTGCAATAAATAATATTTTTGGCCTGCGATAGTAAAGGCTCGCTTGCGCAAGTCCAGATTAGCTAATCTGAACTTGCGCAAATCCATTTGTGAACGTGGGCCTAGGAACCACCTGCGCAAGTCCGGATTAGCTAATCTGGGCTTGATCAAGGCCTATTATCTGAGTTGAGAGCCCACTTGCGCAAGTCTGGAGTAGCTAATTCGGAAGTTTCACTTGCGCCTGTCTAGATTACCTAATCAGGAATAGCACTTGCGCTATAAGTGGCCTATGATCTGATTTGAAAGCCCATTTGCACACGTAGGCACATGACCCACTTGCGCAAGTCCGGATTAGAAAACCTGGACTTGTGCAAGGTCTATTACTCCAGACTTGTGCAAGTAGGCTCTCAACTCATCTGAGTTAATCCGGAAGGTTCACTTGCGCCTGTCCAGATTAGCTAATCCGGAATAGCGCTTGCGCTATAAGTGGCCTATGATCTGATTTGAAAGCCCATTTGTGAACGTGGGCCTAGGACCCACTTGCGCAAGTCCGGATTAGCTAATCTGGACTTGTTCAAAGCCTATTATCTTAGTTGAGAGCCCACTTGCACAAGTCTGGAGTATTTAATCCGGAAGGTTCACTTGCGCCTGTCTAGATTAGCTAGTCCGGAATAGCGCAAGGCCTATGATCTGAGTTGAAAGGCCATTTGCGCAAGTCCGGAATAGCTAATCCGGACGTGCGAAAGTGGGCCTAGTGTGTTCTAAAATTAGGTCACAACACAACATGCCTGTTAACAAAATGTGTACTCCCTAATGTATTTAGTATTTGCCCTCCTGCCTGATACATAAATCGAACCTGGTGTACTGTTACTAAGGCGGAATATCTACACGAAATTTTGGCACCGCGCCACTGGGTCCGACATATTGTTTAGTTACAAGTCTATTGATAGCACAATTACATTTCAGGACAAAGCTTTGAGGCATAGTTTCTCAAACCTTTTTATAACCCCTTTTTAAAAAAAGTTGGAAGGACTAAGTATTATCCGCCCAATTAGGAAAGCATGTCTCTTTAATATTTGTTTCTTACGTTTAAGCGAATAGACGAACTCATTAGAACACGGTTTAAAATTATAAAAAAGTTATAATATAGTGTTTAATGTGGTATACGTAATGATACGGAGCCCTTCGTACGCGAGGCGAGTCCGAATCACACTTGGCTGGGTTTTTGAAGGTATCGCTGCCTAAAGGTGAAGGAAAACGTTCGCTAGAATGTAAAATGGAGAAGGCAATGGCAGGAAAAACACTCCTTTAGAAGAACTGGAGATTAAAAGCCGACGATTACCATCATAATGTGTGCTTTACGGCCTGATTTTAAGCTAAAGGACACCGGGACCAGCAGCTTGACGGCTCTTTCTAAGCAGAGAGATGCTTGTCATAGACGCTACATGGTGGGCTGTTGATCTTTGGTTTTCACTGCTAAAATAGCGCTCACTATCAGTGATCTACCGTATTGGGTATATAATAATATGATAATAATAATAAATAATTTATTAATAACATTAATACATTAATGTTATTAATAAATTATTTATTACTTAGTTTAGTGATACAGGGTGACCTCCCTTCACCATACGACAGAGTACAAATGAGAGGCCACGATTACTGGACGGCGATAGGATTATGAGTCAATTTGTATCATCAAATCCACACAGACGTAGACGCGTATGACTTTACAGATAAGGTCTTTGGGGGCCGGTCGCCAAAGTTTTAGAAACAACGACTTTGCCTAAAGCGTTAGGACAATGTAAATTTATTGTTCAAGCAACCATCTGCATTGTTCTTAAGCCGCTTGTTGTTCTACTTCGTAAGGGTTTAATTCCTTAAATACATAAAACAATCACAGTACTGGCAACTGAATGGAATTTGTGCCTATATAATTGTTTAATTGGATTGTGTTAAAATAGCCAGTTTAAGACTGGTTGTTTTGGTAAATAGACGTATACATGGTTACATTGCAAAGGAGAATCTGTAGTGATTTAACGTTCTTACATCTGTCATCGACGAGGTACTTACCTGACATCTACAACTTTTCTATAAATTAATTTAAATCGACTGTTTTTTATTAAAGTGCTACCAGATGAGTTGACCTAGGTGTCTCTCTTCTGTGTATCTCACCTAATTATTTGATGCTTGTCTAATTTATTTCTCATTTGTGTGATTTATGTCTCATTTTATCCCATCGCTATCTTCTTCTTCTTCATGTGCCATCCTTAGCGGGCGTCAACAATTTTGTTGCCACTTTTTGGGCGCAGAAAGTTTAATTGTCATTGACTCGAGAAGAAGAAGAAGAAGAAGCGGGCGTCGGCAACTATCCGTCTGAATGCGGTTCTACCTGTAGCTGGTCTACAGAGCACAGCTGCGTCTTTTGTGTTTGTCCAAGTTTTTAGGTTGTCCATCCACTTTGTTCTTCTTCTACCACTGCCTCGATTTCCTTCAGATTCTATTGCTATTAATTAATTCAGTTTAATTATTTTTTTTACTAATTACAATCCATTTTTTTATGAATGTTTAAAAAAATTATTCAATTTACCAAATTACTTTGTTAGCCTAATTAGCATGCTGTGTGTAAGCGCTCTTGTTGCTGCAACCAATTGTAAAGTCAGCCTATTAGATCCCACTGCTGGGTAAAGGCCTCACCTCAACTATGAGGAGGTACGAGCCATACTCCACCACGCGGGCTCAGTGCGGATTGGTAGAGAGGTGTCTGTAAGGCAAGTGACAAACCTTACTGTCAGAAGTTATCAAGCCGCCCTAGGGCCTCTGACTAGGCTTAACGACTAATACCACAGATATTAGCCGGGACCAACTGCTTAACGTGCCTTCCGAAGCACGGAGATGCTTGTCAACCAATTGTAATGACTAATTTTGTTCTGTATTGTAATGAAACGGTTGTATCTCTGTAGTTTGCACCAAATAATAAATAATAATGTCCTCCTAGCCGGTTTCGACTACGGCGGCATATCTCAACAGAGATTAGCCAACTGCGCAGGACATAATATAGTGCACAAGTGTGTGCGCAGTACACAGGTGCACTCTCTGTTCCTTCACTCTCATAATTCGGTGGGACGGCAGTCCGACATGACCGTAGAGAGATCAGGCGCAGGACCAACGGCTTAACGTGCTTTCCGAGCCACGTGGGTGTTAACACCACTAACTTCCTGCACCAAATAAAATGAATAAAAAAGAAAAAAGTCATGGATGTTTATAAATGTATACATATAAGTATGTCTATCCGTTATCCTAGTCACCATAGCACAAGCTCACGCTTAGTTTGGGGCTAAGTAATTGGTGTGTTTGTTGAAACAATTTATTTATTTATAACTCATTCATACGCACGCACAATAGTAACGATCAACTGAAAAGTGCAATACATTAGACGTGTCATTAGGTGCGCGAATGTTGCGTTATCTCGCTATTTACTTAATTTTTAAGATATTTATAGGTAGTACCTAGATAGTATTTGCGATAAAGTCGTTAATGTATATATTTTTAGGGTTCCGTACCCGAAGGGTAAAAACGGGACCCTATTACTAAGCCTCCGCTGTCTGTCTATCTGTCACCAAGCTGTATCTCTCTCATGAACCGTGATAACTAGACTTCAAATTTTTACAGATGATGTATTTCTGTTGCCGCTATAACAACAAATACTAAAATCAGAATAAAATAAATATCCCATACAACAAACGTGATTTTTTAGTGATTTTTGCTCGCTATCAATAACGGCAACAGGTGGAAGCTTGAAATATTTACAGAATATTAACTTATATACTTATATGTATATTCATTTTAAAATCAAAAATTAAATTAAAATAACAACAATATTTAAGGGGGGCTCCCATACAACAAACGTCATTTTTTTTGCTCGATATTTATAATGGCAACAGGTAGACGCTTAAAATATTCACAGAATATTATGTTGTATTTCATTTTGAGAATAAACAATTAAATTAAAATAAATTCAGGTGGGGGGCTCCCATACAAACGTGTTATTTTTTGGCTATACTGTTTAATGTTGTAAGTTGATGGTACGGAACCCCTCGTGCGCGAGTCCGACTCGCACGTGGCCGGTTTTTTAATGTTGGCACACCTTTCCATTGTAACACTGTTTAAGTACTTACACGAAAGCTGGGCAAGTTGGAGAGCCGAACTTCAGATAACCATAGTAATAAAATTCGTCAGCTTTTTTGGGTTTTTTAAATAAATTATGATTGAATAGCGATCGGCCCTGCTGGATACATCGCACGACTGCAATATAGATTATATATAATGACGTAGACGTAAGAGGGATCGTTATCAGAAGGCTCATACATGGTGGCGTACACGAAATATTAGTCCGGTTAGTTATTACAGTCGTCTATTTTCAGTATCACAATTAATTTAACACAAAATATTTAACAGTAAACAGGATGGCTTCTGATTACAGTCAAGAAACGCGGCAAGTTCAATACGGCGACGCAAAACTCAACAAGACACAACCACACAACCATGTGTGTCGGCACTCCGGCCATAACAATCCCACGGGGTTCTCACGTTCTCGTCAGACGAAACGTCAAAATGACAGAAACAAGTGCTGCCACCGCCGTATCGACCATGCCCAAGTAAACTACTTGACGTTTCTGACTAAACTCGATAAATAGCTACAGTTTGACGTAAGCATATGATGTGATGTTTAAACGTCAAAATCGAATGACGTCTGTCATCGCGTTCTGACAGCTCGAAACTTCAAAATCACCGCCAATCGCATCGCGCTCCGACAAATATTATTTTGCTGAAAACTGCATCAAAGTGTTCCATTGCAAAGTTTAAAATTTGTGAGCGTAGTGGCACAAATTGTAGCGAGCGAGCTTGTTCCATACTAGGTATTAAAATATAAATATTAATTTTGCTTAGGATTTTTAACAAACCCATCGTTAGTCAATCAAACTCTCAGAATAATATTTTTTTCCTTTCTTTATCAGACTCAGAATCGAAAACCCTTGTTTGGTCAGAGGCCTTACTCCGGTTGACGATGTCCGTATTTTCGAATGTAGCCGTCCCTTTCACTCACGACGCGTACGAGCGTGATGACTAGACTAGAAAATAAGGACTTCGTTAACAGGAGTAGGGCCTCAGATTTATTAAACAATATGCAGTGACATTAGGGTCGAAAACAAAGGATTTTTTCTTAGTTTACCATAAAGCTTTTACAGAAAACAACAAATCAAGGTACCCAGTTGAATACAGAACCCCAAAAACAAGCTCGCTACGTAACAGTTTGTAACTTTCATCTCAAAATAACATGTTTTTTTATCACAATCCGTTTTGGTGGGAAAACCGGACATGCGGAAGAGTCCAATTATTGAAACGCGACCATTCAACTGTAGTTTATACATATTTCACCCGATTCCGCATTCCAGTTGATGTCACTGTATTCGACTACACAACTGTGTTAGTTAGACAAGGCACTCCCAGTTGCAGGAACAGTCATTAAATTTTAATGGTATAAAAATTAAAAAAATAAGTTAAGCTGATTTCATCTTAACTGATGGTTAAATATTTGTAAAAATAATTTCATTGGATACATGCGGGTACATTCCCCAAGTATTGATGAAATCGAACGCCGTCTCACTGGCGTAGCAAGCACTTGCAAAAATTCGTCGACTGACTAACGTCCTCTGTAGCTTAGTTGGTAAGAGCACTCGCCCGGATAGCGAAGGGACGTGGGTTCGAGTTCCACCGGATGACACAGTCGATTAATTTTTGTAAGTGAAATTTGATTTAATTTCGTAAAAATTTTAATGGTTTCATTAGATACTAACGTGTCATGTACCCAGTTGCACTAATGTGTCATTTATCTCCTTGAAAACTGACAAATAATGCTAATGGAGCCATTAAAGTCAAATATCTGATCCTGCAACTTGCCGTAAGTTACCTGAAAATTAATTTGTACCTACTTGTTTTCCATAATGAAGAAAAGCTAAAAGGCAATTTGACAGAATTTTCTTTAAGTTTCCTAAAGTGGAGTTAACATTTAAGCTCTCTTTACGATAAAATCATCTTTGCTCCATTTCTCGCAAGATTTCTGATCAAGTTGTTGATTGTTGTTTGACTGTATTTAATAATTTAGATTGATTATTGCGTCTGAGTACAGATTACAAATTCAATGGTTTTTATCTCAAAATAATTGTCGCGACATAAATTTAAGTGTCTAACGTACCATCCTTACTTAGAATATCTAGTTATGAAATCAGACGCAAAAAAAGGAAAACCAGGATAAAATAAGGAAACAAGGTAAACACGAATTCCTATTTTATATCGGATTTATTGGTAAGCCTCGAAGTGTTACCAGATGAAAATGAAGTGGGAGAGCCATAGGTGTTTTTTTTTAGGTCGACGGAGTTTTTTGAGACTGGAATTTTTATTGTAACTGAAGATTAATGTAGGTAACAACACCTAAGGCCCACTTGCGCCAGTCCAGATTAGCTAGTCCGGAGTTGCATAAATGGGCTTATGACTCTGGTCACAGGCTTTAAACAAGTCCGGATTTGGTAATCTGGACTGGCGCAAGTGGACCTTCCAGATTAGGTAATCCAGACTTGAGCAAGTTGGCTTTCAACTTAGATCACAGTGCTTGAACAAGTCCGGATTAGCTAATTTAAATAAAATTTAAATAAATCCGTAAAATTGTGTTTTATAATGAGTAACGAAGATTTCTGAAACTGGGTCAAATGAACAGATTTTCGGACGCCAGAAGGGAAAATGTAACTGAGACTGTACGTCTCTTAATTGACGTCAAAGTAATCGAATTAACCTTCAGATTAAGTTATATGAAAGCACTTGTTAATCCGTGCAATAGACAGAAAATATTAGGTATCTGAAATACTGAATCAACGTGATTTATTTATTAAGAATAGAAGCTTATAAAATGTTACTGCCTTTACAAATATACCGGTCATCAGAAAATGTTTTTTTCTTTGTAGAAGCTTATCTGTCGAGTCGACGAAGCCCTTCTCTAAAGATTCAATAAATATCAATAAACATCTATAAGTAGATGGTAAACAGTTTCCTCAAGCTGGCAACACCTCACGCATAGTAGAAATTGGAATGAATAAAACATAACCGAGGTTGACCCGGGGCAATTTGATATTGTGGGATCGCGCGGAATCATTGTTTTCTACCCTGCTATGATCTGTCGAGTAGTTATGCCTTTCGATAAGTTTTAGATGTAAGTTGTAGTATTTTTTGCCTGCAGAAATATAATTCACGGTTACATGGCAAAGGAGTGCCAAATTTTCGGGAGTGACACAGAATCAAAAAGTAATGGAAACTACGCAAAAAAAAACACATCGTCATCCTAGCGTTATCCCCGTTGTGCACTCGTATGCGAGTGCCCAGGGTCCGCTGACTTTGATCCAGCATTTGGCAGATCAGGTAATTAAAGTGGAGCGACTGCCATCTGACCTCCGTTACCCTGTTAAGGGGAACCTGATCAAATTTGGATTATGGTTACACATTCAGTTGCCTAAATGTGTAGGTCTCCTCACGATGTTTTCCCTCTCCGTAAGAGCATCTGTTAGTAAAACAACTAATTACATAACTCAGAAAAAGTCATTGGTACATGGCGGCACGTGGGATCGAACCCGGCTCCTCCCGCATGAGTGGGCGACCTGCTAGCCTCTGCGCCACTGACGGTCTAAAGAATTAAAACACATTTATTTTTAATTAAAAATCGCGCAGTAAAAACTTATTTTTAGAAAAATACGCACGACACAGAATAAATACTAGTACTACCGCACGATCGACTGGAAGGTGCATTCAATACTTAGTTATTAAAAAATAGTAAAGTCAGCCTATATAATTATATCCCACTGCTGGGAGTGCCTCACCTCAACTATGAGGAGGATACGAACCATACTCCACCACGCGGGCTCAGTGCGGATTGGTGGAGGGGTGTCTGTAAGGCAAGCGACAAACCTTACTGTCAGATGTTTTTAAGCCGCCCTAGGTCTGACTAGACTTAACGACTAATACTAACAGATATCACGGTATATACATATTTGAACTATGAAAACAGCTTATATTACGTAGGATACAGAGGTGGTCTTAAGGTCAAATTGGGGTAGTCTGACATACTGTGCCGTTTATAGACAATAAACTAATTATTATATTTGATATGGTAAATAATCTTTGATAAAAATATGACTCATTCCTAAACCTAAAACAATACACTTATGAAGAATAAAAATCTAGACATTTTTACCTTGTTGTGTATCAACCCTAGCGCTCCGCCCATCCGTAGGTTCTATTTCAAAAATACGGCTGAGTCACACTACTGTTCTGAAAACAAATCTTTCTATTGTGCAGATATAAGTCGGGACCAACGGCTTACCTTGCTATCCGAAGCACGGAGATGCTTGTCATGGACGTCACTTATATGGTCGGAATGGTCACCCATTCAATCACGACCGCGCCGTGGGTTGCTTAACTTTGGTATCGCTACCAAAGCGTTGCCGCCACTGCGCCACAAGCACCTCACTTAGTCATTGTGGTGCGCGAAAGTTGCGGAATCACACATAAGGGATATACATCAATTTTGACACTATACATCAATTTTGACGAATGAGCACGAGTTGAATGTCAATCGCATTACCCTTTTTAGGTGTGTGGGGTAATAAAATAAACCACTTCAGACAGCGATCGCCTCGGGAGTTGGGATTGGGACACGTAATTTGATATTGTAGGATCTTGGGTGATTGTTTTTGCTTTAAAGATTTAGTATGTATAGTGAGCCAAATATCTAACATTCAAGGGTGAAGCCAAATATATAAGTTACGGTAAAATTTAAGTCGCCTAGTATTTTATTCGATACCTAACTTCTGCTCAAGTTGAAATTGGACTTAATTTCAAAGTGCCCTGTATAAGTTTAATCCATCACGTATCATGTTTTCAGACACAATAGAAAATTAATTGTTATAAACCCGCCGTTTGACAGGTTAATTTTAAATTCAGTCTCTCTCTTTCTCTGCTAAACAAACGGAAAGAGTCAAACTAAAATAACTTAGAAACGTTAAATTAAGAGATGCCATTTCTAACGTATTTTTACAAGTTATTGCGTGTTATCGTCGAAGTTTAGTTGTCATAGATCGACATCTCTACTAATTATCTATGGATTCTCTAATTTCCTTAGCAGCTAACAGCTGGTTAGTCTGACGTTTCAAAATTATTTTAGTCCATCTCTTTTTATTGGTTTGGCAAAGAAAGAGACAGGCTAAACTTAAATTTGATCTTATACAATGTGCACTACATAGAAATCGAGCCCATTGTCATAAAATCATAAGGTGTTCTCTGGGATTTTTTTGGCAATAATTGCTCGGCAACTGTAATGGATCAATCTGGACTAATACGTGGAGCAACCTTAAGTCCAATCACAATAAATTTCAGCAATTGTTTCGGGAATATTCCTTCTAATTGCTCCATTACTCCACATTGATTAATGTTGCATAAATTTACAGACGGTTTGGAAAGTTTTATATTTTTTTCTTTGTGTCTTGTTTATATGTAGGTATATTACACAACTACATCTCGATTCTTGTAAAGATAATTTTTAATATTCACAATTTTTTTTCACAAAATAAGATACTGTCTTTTCTTTTTCAATTATTTTATTAAATATACCACTTAAGGTAAGTAAATATTTTCTAATATACCTACTAGACAGTTGATCTACCGATGCGTTACATATTAATAATAATAAAATTAGTTTGCACCAATACTCAGTATTACACAAATCAATGAAACCCTGGCTGCCAAATTTGTATAAACTGTGTTATGGAAGCCAGTGTCTTCCCAAAACGTTTGATACATTGATTTAAGATTTTAGATAAATTAACAAAATATTGCAATTATCTACGAGTCAACATGATTTGGTTACATATTGGCTGGATAATCGAATTTTCAAAGAAGTTTACTTAGTTAAAATAATAATAATGTCCTCCTAGCTGAATTTCGACCACGGCGGCTTGTCACAACAGAGATTAGCCAACTGCGCGAGACATATTATAGTGCAAGTGTGTGCACAATACACATGTGTACTCTCTGTTCCTTCACTCTCATAATTCAATGAGATGGCAGTCCGACATGACCGTAGAGAGATCAGGCGCAGGACCAAAGGCTTAACGTGCTTTCCGAGGCACGGGGGTGTTAAAACCACCAACTTCCTGGTTCTGCCTGACGGAGTTGTGTTTGAGTAATTTCAAGACAGAAAAACTCAAACACTCTCGGCCCGACTCGGGATTTCGAACCCGGGACCTCGTGGATAGTACCCAGCGTGCTGACCACTAAACAATAATAATAATAAGCAAGTAACAAAGCATTGCATCAATTAATGTGCTCGTTAAATTTAAAAGAAATTGCAAATAAAATAGCTGACTCATGTGATTCCCCGCTGAGCTATATTTGGCAAAACATCGAGCGTATGAATCATATGATAATAATATGCGAGATAAAAGTAGTCATCAGGAAATAAATAATTGTTGTTGGAACGAAAGATATAGTAAAGTAAAATTTTAAGAATATTGTAATATGATGATAGGTGTGATTGATGATGAGATTTGATTCTGCCAATAAAATGAACATGCTCATCTTGATAAAGGGCCATCACCCGTTAAGATAATAAATTAAATAGTTTTTTCAACAAACACACCGATTACATTGCCCCGAACTACGCATGAGCTTGTGCTATGGCGACTAGGATAACGGATAGACATAATATACGTTTATAAGCACCCATGAACATTAGGTACAAATGTTCGTGCTCATCGCACATATATTTGGCCCTTGCGGGATTTGTTTGAATCCACTACCTCTGGTTTTGTAGTCCGGAGCGCGAGCCACTACACCAAGAACCGTCTTGGTGTAGTGGCTCGCGCTCCGCTCGTCGTCAAGATAAAAATAGATATATAAATGTTTCTTTACAAACATTTTGGACAAAAGACCAAAAATAACTGATGATTAACAATTAGCAAAAGTGTAATGGGCTATTTTGAACTCATACTAAAAAAAGTTTTACTGTGTCCATTAGGGTCACACGGAGAAATGGTGTCATCATCCTCCTAGCCCTATCCCGGTTGTACGAGGGCCCAGGATCCGCTGGCCATGACCCAGGATGTGGCAGATCAGGTATTACAGTGGAGCTATTGCCATCTGACCTCCGTAACACTGTTACCAGGGGAACCTGACCACTTTCATTTCACGGAGAAATGGTGTATAAATATTAAATAAATAAATAAATACATAAATATTGGACAACATCATATATATTTCCTAGATCCCAAAGTAAGTAACATATAAGCACTTGTGTTATGGAAATCTGTAACAACGGTATTATCACAACACCCAGACCCGAGACAATATGGAAAATGAGAATTTCTGTATTGACCCGGGGATCTAACCCCGGACTCAGAGATGGTGACACATTGAAAACCGGTGTGCGAGCCACTCCGCTACGGAGGTCGTCGTGTATTCAATAATGATACTGAAATATCATTATTATTCTAGGTATCAAATAGATAATTATATTATCGAAAAAATGTTACATACATTTAGGGAGCAAAGTGAATTAGTCAGCTGAATTGGTGAAGTCCCGCAGCTTAGTAGATGTACTACTTCGTATACACTTGCGTACATTGTGAATAGTCACAATACATCGGGAATCAGTAGGTAACTTTTTTTTGAAAATGTTTGATACACCATTCAGTAGAGCATCAAACTGAAAAAGCAGTTACAAAAAAACAATTAAAACGTTTAAAATAACGAGAAAATTGCTTATATTAATTCATATATCATTGCTTTGGAATTGCAATCGTGATCGTAACAGCTTTCAAATGAAACGTTAGGCCTGCTGAACTATATTTTCCCCTTAAATAAGGGTCACAGAAACAAGATAATTATGATTTAGAACTAGATAAATATACCTCTTCGATCTGTCAAGGCTGCGTTGTATTTTACTTTTACTTTTTAACAAATAAAATACTTTGCCAATTCTCCAAAACCAATCTTTGTTGTTTAGTTATAAATAAATCTAAACGGTGCAACGGAGCCTACCTTTTATATCATTCTACTAACTATACATAGAAAGTAAAACTTGATTTTTCGAGGCCAGATCTACTCGATACAATTCGATTGTGGCTTTTCATTGGTAGTTCCCCGACAGAACATATTATCAATCTGTATATAATTTCACTGGTATAAAAGCTGTGCCCTAAGCTCAGCGAAAATCATTTCATCCTTGTGTCTCCGTTCATTAATTTCTCCCCAGTTTTTGAAAATGGAAGCCCATGGTTCTTTAACCGAAAACATGGATAGAAGCAAGGAGTTGTCTATGGGTTTGACAAACGGTGTGGCCTCTGGGAATGTGTTTGTTAGTGGGTACAAAGATGGTGACTTGAAGGCCTTTCCTAGGCCAACTGGTCCTAGCTTTGCCGCCGCTGGTGCCAATTTGGGTGTTCAAACTCCGTGAGTATTTTTAAAAGTTTTCTAATTCGATTTAGTAGTGTTTAGTTTTAGGGTATACGTTTTATATTTTCTTCTTGAAAGTTAAAGCTAATTAAAAGAAACTAAGGCTGGGATGCACGATCTTATTTTAAATATCAGAAATTGTTGAATGAACTTCATACGAAAAACTGCAGTTATTGTTTAAGTTAAGGTTAAAGCGTGCAACTAAGTTAAAGTAATTTTAATACACTGGCCCGCAAAAGTAAGTAGGTACCACACTTATTACTTGTTTATTTGAAATGGGTTGGCTCTTTACTCTAGATTAAGCCAGACGTGGCGTAGACAGAGTCGACGGTGGAGCGAGCTCACCCAAAAGGCTCTGACACTCCCACTCACCGACGGAACACAGCAAGCTGCTTAACGCCGGGCTCCGGTGGGAGGGTGCTATCTACCAGGTGGCACCAGGAGCTCACCACCGCTGTTAGAATTGTATATGATAAATTCTTCTTCTTCCTTCCCTATTCCTATCATATGGGGTCGGGTCTCCTCACACATCTGCGCCAGGATATTCTATCCTGGGTTGTCTGTTGTGGCAATTGTATATGATAAATTACTGATTTATAATGTTTTCTCAGGTCCGGTGGAGCCAACCTCCAAGCGGCCCATATTCCAAACTTCGGCAACCAGCTGACAGCTTCTGCCAACGCCAACCTGGTTAACCAAAATGACCATAAAGTGAATGCGCATGCCTTTACAACGAGGAACATCAGAGAAGGACCAGTGCCGAACTACTCGACCCATGGCGGAGGTGTCAATAATTCTTATAAGTGAGTAAAAGTGAAGCTTGTACGTCCCACTGTTAGGCAATGCTTCATATAAACTACCTATTTCCACTGCTGAGAAAAGGCCTCATCTCAACTTTGTATATAATAAAATACGTATGAAACATACTCCACCACGCGGGCTCAGTGCGGATTGGTGGAGGGGTGTATGTAAGGCAAGTGAATAACCTTAATGTTAAATGTTATCCAGCCACCCTAGGGTAGGCTTAACGACTAATATTAATCAACTGGCTAACGTGTCCTATTTAGTAAACGTGTACTATTGAGTACAAAAATATTTTAGTGGGTATTCTTCTTAGAAGAAGAATTGCTTCATTCCCTAGCATCACTCTACTAAGCTTTCTATAAGAGCTGTTCTGTGCGAGATTTTAATAGTTCTTAACAAACATCACTTGCTACATATCCTCACACATCTCTGGTGGCAGTTTTATACAATATTATAGCTTATTTTGTGCCCATTACCTTTAGTTTTTTGTAGGCAAACTTATTTGGATTTTATAAGCTCTTCAGCCTAGTCTAGGTTCGATTTCTACAAAATGAGCTAAGGGCTCGTTCACACGGGATCCGTCATTGACGTTCCGTCAAAATACAGAATACGTCATGACGGATGGACGTTCACATTTCATACGTAATTGTGTTTTTTCACGATTCGTCAAAATATCCTAATTGAATTTGGTAAAAAATCCGTGTATTTTGACGATTCGTGATTTTTAAAAACACGATACTAGATTTAAGACGTAATCGTAATTTTTCACGATTCGTAATCTATGTGAACATGGGCATTCAAAAAGCATTGCCGCCGTCAAAAAAAAGACGAATCGTGAAATAAGACGAATCGTCAAAAATCACGAATCGTCCTCGTGTGAACTGGCTCTTACCCGTTGTTGTTACAAAATACACTTACTTAAGCGCCCAATGATCAAAGCTTTTAAATTTGTTTGTAACTTCGTGAAGTTTCCTACAAATAATATTTGACAAACGCGTCAAACACAGCTGCACACTAACAAAAAGTTTGACAAACATGTAAACTTTGACAAACAATTTGATCGTTACCAGGGTACTCGTACTTTAGTAACGCTATACACTAAAGTAAACGCCATGATGATGGTGATATGATGATGTTTGCTGTACGATATTCACCTGTAGGTTGGTCGCGTATTAAATTCTTCAAGTGTAGTCTTCGAATCGAATCTTTATGGATTGTAATTAATTCCTTTTCAGGGACACAGTGGGCGTGGGAGCCTCAAAAGCATGTATGCTGTTGAGGCTCAGGCAGGTTGAGGAGATGGGGGTGTACCCCCATTGCCAAGATGCATGAGCACAGTGTTGGTGGGAACCTAAATCTTCATAAGACCCCCACTTCTTCTCTTTACTTGAATGTGGGGGCACGTCAGACCACATCGCCTTTTGGAAGGGGGCAGTGGCAGCCTAACGGCGCTCTTACTTTTAGGAAGCAGTTTCAGAAACTGCTGCTGATGTGGCAGTTTTAATAAAACACAGTAAAATAGGTATTGTGTAACATACTAATCGCAGTAAGTACAGTAATACCCAACTGATATGGCTTGCCGATTGTACCTGCGCAGAAGACAGAAGATGAATTTCAAAGCGCGGGAAATGCTGTTGGCGAATAAGCACGCTCGCGCGTCTTATTCCTGTAACGCAATTGGTCATTAGATTCTGAGGTCATTAGTTGCTGCCATGCCAGTACGTACCGCATCAAATGTCAGTTAGTGACGTGGTTTGCGGGAATGAGACTGAGTACGAATAACTGCAGTGTACTATAGACCTGAATTAGTAAAACCTAAGGTTAATGGTAAATATTAATCTTTTTCGTTAATCTTCGGAGCCATACTTTTAATGTACTGTAGTATTAGATTGAGGCATAAACATAATACATTAATAATATTTGTAAGAAATAAAGTCAGTTTAATTCAATCTTTTATTTAACTTCCAGACAACTTTTAACAGTTTCAAGCACACTGTACTTTCAACCATAAAATGAAGGTAATAAAGTTATTCACAAAAGTAGAAAAACGTTCTAGAAAGTAGACTAATAATATTTCAAAGTTCTAGACGCAAACTACGACAATAATTGAATAATCACGAACTTAGTCTGAATTCAAGATGTCTGGGGATTTGGTCTAAGTTAAAAGGAAACAAGGAAGTGTATATATTTTAGCAACATCTGACGCGTAACACTCTGAGGTTCAGCTAAATAACTTCTAATTTCTACTACTACTTAAGCGAGAGTTCTCGATTTCGCAAGAGCACCCATGTGCCATGTCCCCACATGTTGTCAAAGTTAAAGTCAAAAATTCTTTATTCAATTTAGGACACAAAATGCCACTTATGAACGTCAAAATATCAATCAATTATGGCCCATATGGGGCAGAACATGTCTCCTTATCTTTTGGGCCCTATAGCGCTTCGAGACAAGACACAGACAATCTGGCAAGTGCTGAGAAGAAACGCCGGAACAAACTCAGTCACCACTAGCTGCCACAAAAATAAAACAAATCAAAATAAACAGGTAGGTACATCAGTTTGGTGCAGGCTGGACTGTCCATACATTCTCGTCATTAAGATAGTTTTGACATGTAACTTAAATTTATTAATAGGTAGTTCGATAACATTATGAGGTATTTTATTGAAAAATTTGACACAATTTCCCAAGAATGAATTAATTGTTTTGGCTAATCTGAAGTTTGGAATGACAAGTTTGTTTTTATTTCTTGTGTTATACGAATGAATATCACTTTTTTTTATAACAACATCTAAATTTTTGCGTACGTACATTATATTATCAAATATGTATTGAGAAGCGACAGTGAGGATGTTAATTTCTTTAAAGAATTCTCTCAGGGATTCGCGGGGACTAAGTTTGTAAATGGCACGAATGGCTCTTTTCTGTAAAATAAAGATGGTATCTATGTCCGCAGCAGAACCCCACAAGAGAAGACCATAAGACATTATACTGTGGAAGTAACTAAAATACACAAGCCTTGCTGTTTCAACATCAGTCACATGTCTAATTTTTCTAACCGCAAAGGCAGCTGAAGCAAGTCTCCCAGCCAGAGCGTCAACATGTGGTCCCCACTGCAACTTCGAATCCAATGTAATGCCCAGAAAAACAGTGGAGTTTGATAGATGTAATTTTTCACCGTTGAGTAGGATTTCTGTGTTAGCTTGCTTCACGTTAGGCATGGTGAATTTAATACATTTAGTCTTTTTTGTATTAAGAAGCAAGTTATTGCTAGTGAACCAATTTAATACCTTAGAGAGAGCTCCGCTTACATTGTCAAATGATTCTTCGCCTCTTCTTGATTTGAAGACTAAAGAAGTATCATCAGCAAACAGAACTATCTCACAGGGGTCTTTGGCATAAAAAGGAAGGTCATTAATATAGATCAAAAATAACAAAGGTCCCAATATTGAGCCCTGGGGCACTCCCATTTGAAGCGGGGCACCTGAGGAGTTAGTACCATTAACGTTTGTTAACGTTGTATTGTTGTATCTATTTTTTAAGGTTCCGTACCGGAAGGGTACAAACGGGATTATTACTATGCCTCCGCTGGCTGTCACCAGGCTCTATCTCATGAACCGTAATAGCTAGACAGTTGAAATTTACAGATGATGTATTTGTGTTACCGCTATAACAACTAATACTAAAAACAGAATAAAATCATTGTTTAAGGGGGGCTCCAATACAACAAACGAGATTTTTTTACTGTTATTTGCTCGCTATTAAAAATACCAATAGGTAGACGCTTGAAATATTTATTTATATTTAGTTGTATATTCACTTATTAAATCATTAAATTAAAATTAAAAATAAATATTTATGTTGCCCTTAAATTTATTTTTAGTTAGTTTGGTTAAGACCAAGTTCTACAACAAAAATAAAAGAAAGAAAATAAAATACTAAAAAGTGTATGTAAGTGTGAGTGCTTGTGTAAGTATGTGTGTGTGTGTTTTAAACTTTAACTTTTCACGCTTAGGTCAATAAAGGTTTACCTTTGCCTTGAGAAAAATCGCCCTAAATTAATAACAAGGGCCAACCGAAAAAGCCCCGCTAAAAACAATCTGCCTCCTGCCTGATTTATGCAACTCTTAAAGAAGTCGCAGTCGGACGGGACTGTGGCCCGAAGTTTCGTTGGACGAAGACGTAAATCATGTCTAACTTCTAGAAGGTACAGCTTCATAATATCGCGAATGTTTCGTAGACAGAGTTTGCAAGGACATTTGACAATTTTTTTTTAGTAAACGAAATTTTTTTTGTAACTTTATTACTGTCAAATATTTTTTCAGAAACGTAACCGACATAATTGGTCACGAAAATTGATTTGAAATTGAAGTTTATTGTGAATTTAAAAAAAAACAACAGTTTTATGTTATGTTACTAAGGGTTTCTACTTCTATAGTCTGTAAAAAGAGTATTTTAGTTTCCCACAAATTATATACCAGAGCCAAGTTTTTTGATTTCTGTCACATCTCCTGAAAACAAAATTGAATATCTCATCGTGATCAACAAATATTTTGCTCTTAATGTTTGTTACTACATTGGGATAATGTTTGATTTTGACGTGTAAGATTAAAAAACAAAGGTATTTATTTTATATCAAAATCATGTTAATATTTATTTGGTAACAAATTATTATTTTACTAAAATACAGTTACATACACATAAACTTAAAAATAAAAATTTCAAACTAAACTATTTACATGTCAGTATGTCAGGTATAGCCTGACCAGGAATATATGGGACTTGAATTAAGGGCGCTTCGAATCCACTTTGTATGACAACACTCTGTATAATCATACCAGCGTAGATTGGCAACTGAACATAAAAAACATATTTTTATATGTTTACATTCCGGACATTTTTTGAGCCTGCTGCCTAATGACAACAGATTATACGATAAAAGAACTCGACAAAACACTCGCAAATTGAGTACATATTAAATTCAGTAACTCTTTGTCATATTGGCCTTCAATTTTTGACCAAAACACACTTACTTTTGCAAAACCACTAATGAGTAAAAAAAACATTAATCCATTGTTTTTCTAAATGATGTTACCTACTTAAAGTTTTATCATAATAGTTGAAATATCCAAGTAGGGTTGAAATAAAGAAAATAAAACTCAAAACAAGTATTTATTATAATAATTCTTCAAAATCGTTATTAAAATATTTTCCGTATCCATCAGTAGCCAATTTTCACTTTTCGCACTATATGACATACCAAAAATTCGTGATGACAACTATATCAGTAAATATTTTAGAGAAACCGTGGTGATCACATAGACTTTCTTGTCAAAAACACTACAACACCATGTTAAACCACTTTTATTTACGAAAACGAATAGTTCTCGGTATTTTTATCACATAAAAATTGCACTTGGTCGAAAATTCGATTACGCGTCCACTTTGACACTAATCGTTATGACAACATAAGACATGTCAATGACGATTGAAGTTATCTGTTGCCAGTAAAATAAATTAGTTCCAGTTGTTTTCCGCAATATGGCGAGGTCCCATATATTCCTGGTCAGGCTATATTTAAAAAATAGGAAATAACTGGAAATAACCTAAAAATAAAATACCTGACTTAGGTCGCTATCCCGCGGGAAGGTGCCCATAAGGCTGGCCACATTACCCATGGATGGCCAGGCTGATCCGCTGGCCGAGGGATAGGCCAGCCTTCGTATCGTGAGATGTCTCTACTAAACGTTTTGAAATCGAAGATTTAAAGCAAATACTTACCAAAAATGAGATTACGTAATAGTGTTACCATGAGTATTACTTACACTAAACCTCGACCTTTTCTATCCACATAAGTCTACGTCCGAACTAACTCTTAAACTTGACTTGCCTCAACCTTTTGAGGGACTGCTTTTTGCCGTAAAGTTGAAATTTGTGGGAATGGTAATTCGGGAACTCGAATAAATATGAGCTTTGCCAGTCATTGTTTTGTGCTTTGGCTGAAGTTTGGATAAAGTAATAAATGATTTTCGGTTTCAGTGAGCATTGTTATTACATAAGTAGGTACGTCAAGAAAACTCGCCAAGTGCGAGTTGGATTTGCGCACGAAGGGTTCCGTACCATTATCATTTATTACCTACTCCATCTCAGAAACTTTAGAAAATTTACTAACCTAACCTAACGTCAGCTTGAGTACTTTATAATTAGTACATGTAGTATGTTCACCCCAGAAACCGGACAACTACCAGCTGATAGGCAAAACTATGCATTGGAAATTTGTTAAAATATTATTAAATATAATGTTATGAGTTTAGTAGGTATAAAGTCTAACTAGTAGTACTAAGTTAATGAGAAAAATCTCCGGCTAATTTAATTAAACGTACGTACATATGGTAGGCCGTATAATATTAGTGAAGAAGAGAGCTTGTTGGCTAATTCTCGTTGGCACCAGATGGCGCTGCAAGGCACCATTACTGTATGTCATCTGGGAAAGTAGAGCGGAGATGTCGATGTCGATATACATATATTTGCGGAGCTTTGTCGAGTAAATTATAGTATCTAGGTTATGATAACAACTTTAGAGTCACTGTAGAATATCTATGTACTGCCAATATTTAGTTTTCTTACAATCAGTGCTTTTTACCCAAAGGTTGTCTGGAAGATATCAGTACCAGCGGTAAAACCGCTTATAATTAGTTAACTGTATTATTGCCTGTAAAGTGTTTACATATTGCAATAATTGAATTAAAAAGTTTAAAAAGCATTGAGTTGAGTTATCCTTTGTGAATAGGCCGTTATTAGTCAGGTATGACCCATTCTTGGTCGCGTCGTCGCTTACCATCAGGTGAGATTTCGGTCAAACGTATTTCTATCAATTAAAAATAAAATTAACCTTGGCTTCATTCAGTCAAACACTGACCCAGTCGATAATCTAATTGATTGGGCAACTCGGCCGCGTTTGGGTCTCTGACTAGGTTTAACGACTCATGTCATTATAAAGGGCTTGTTCATTAGTGGTTTTTTATTCGTCAATATTTCTAACCAGAATAAACTAAATATTATATTAAAGAATTCACAAAAACTAGCCTTTCTGCATGATTAATATAATTTTTAAGGCCTCCGATTTAGCGAAAAATTGAAATTAATTTTTCTCTTTGTCTGTACATAAACCGCACCTTCGCCTATATCAATTAACGCATGAAAAAAAAATTGACAGCAAAATTGACATTCCATTGACAGTAGTACCTATTATATAATCTGTAGTAGTACCTAGTAGTATTTATCCACCAGTGGAAAGGCAATGGTATATAGCCATACAGCCAGGAAATACAAGCAAGTGAACAATGGATGATGCCTGTTACAAAACATATTTTTTCTCAAAAATGGAGGCGTTTAAAATTCTGATTTCTATGGTTACGTGTTTCATATTTGTGAAGCTTAAAGATAAATATAGGTTTATTAGTGGTTGGTGATATCTTAGAATAAAAAACCAGCCTCCATACAAAAAGAGGACCAAGTCCTTTAAGCTGTATTGTACTGTGAGTTGTATAATTTTCAAACCTTGATACCTCAGTGAGACTATACAGTTACGATGAAACCGAACTTTAATGCATCGAATTTCATAGATATGAGTAGGATTGAGTTATCGATATTTATATTTATATATTGTAATATACACATATACAGACAAGACACCCACACATCCATATAAGATACACACACACATAAACTCACTTTCACACTTACACGCATGCACTCACTCACTCTGTCTCTCTCTATCACACACACACACACAGAAAGTGAATAATTGCATAATTAATTAAGCTAGATTTTTTTAACTAAGATAGTTTTTAGAAACAAATAGTTAAGTGTCTGTAAACAAGTACAATTTTAGTTAAGGAAGAGCGGAGTCTTCAAACACAGGCTATATGCTTAAATGGAGACTCCAATCAACCATGTATTTATATATAAGTTTTTATGGAAATAAATATTATTTTATTTATTTATTATTACATGTAAACTTCAGAATGTTTTACTAGTTAGAAATGTTAGTCGGGATCAACGGCTTCACTTGCCTTACGCAAAAGATACTCTACGGTTGCAATGTTCACCCTTCCAATCACGATTGCATCGTGGGTTATGTTGCCTTCAACGTTGACAACTTTAGCCCGAAAAGTTCTTGAGCGACCCTCCTTGCAAGACGTGCGTGCGGGGGGCGAGGTAGCGCCAATTTCACGTGATTGTGAAAGCAAATCCATGTCCTGTAACATTTCTCGCTGACGTCTAGCGTGGCTCGTCGCCCGCACCTCAAGGAATTGCGCACGAATTTCTCGGACTATACGCTAAAAATTACTAGATTTTTTGTCGATATCGATAATTTTTTTCCCAGTAGGTACAGTCACTAGAAAACGACTTGTGTCTAAAAGCTATTAGCAGTTCGCGACGGAAGGCACACCTGCGCGCGTCATTTCCAGCCAGAGATTACTGCAGGCGACTGTACCTACGCTACGTAACAATTATGGAAGATCCAATACAGATGTTACACTTTTGATGGGATTCTTAATGAGAGTTTTTATTGCCGTGTGGGTTTTCTTCGGTTATTCGACGAATGTTATGGTTTATGACATGATGGCGCGGGCTGGACGTAACTATCCATTAAATAGTGAATTAACACAGTTAAGTATTTGAACTATACTTTACATTTTCCATTCACATCGATTATATTATAAATAAAAAAATAATAAATAAATTGTTTCAACAAACACACCAATTACCTAGCTCCAAACTAAGCGTCAGCTTGTGCTATGGTGACTAGAATAACGGATAGAAATACTTAAATACATATAAACATCCATGACTTAGGTACAATTGCTCGTGCTCATCACACAAACATTTGCCCCTTGCGGGATTCGAACCCGCAACCGCCTGGTTTAGAAGTCCGGTGCGCGAACGACTACACCAAGACGGTTGTCTATCGGTCGTATATTGTACCCTTACAACACCTCTGTGTTTCGCACCAGTACGTCAGATCCGTATGCGACACTGACCTCTATACTACAAGTACGCTGGACTGCATACTGTCAACCTAAAAATGAAGTCATTTGATTATCGTCATTTTGGCGCTGACGGCTATAGTGAGCGTGTGGTGACCGTACACGGAACTAATGAGAGTTGTCATAAAAATATGCAAGTTACTCTATTTTAGTTCCCTGCACACTCGGCGGGGGCGCTTTGATTCGGCACGAAAATTATCTGTCATTTCTTAGAGAATGTTTAGTCCAGCGTACTTGTATTATTAAGTTCCAACGAGGACGTTTGTGGTCAGTGGTATGTGATCCGGGGGGCTAATTACGTAGCTCTGTTGCTAACAATTCAGGATTGAAATCGCTTGAAAATGACACATTTGACAACTTCAGTTACTCTGTTAAGCTGGCCATTCACGGTCAGTTCAAAAAATGACTCCACTCACTAACATAAAAATAATCTGAAAACTGACTTTCATTCAGTGCTGCTAGAACATGGGCAATTCCCCACGCAAAGGGGACTTTTAGTTTTTTTTTTTAAATTTAGTGGGTAAAATGGTCGAGAAGGTCTTAGAAGCGGTAAAATATGGGCAACAGTGGAAAATAATTATAACTTCAAGTTACTTTTTTAGTACTTTTGCCTATAGCCTAGATTTTAATTACCGATATTGAAAACGTAAAATTTTAGTCGTACCTCAGACCGACTAATTAGTTTAACTGGCCGTGAATAGCCAACTTTAGCAACAAAACTTTGATTGAAATAATTTTATTTAAAGTTACATAATCCACTACCAGGTCCGTCAAAATTCGGTCCGACGTTGTTGAACTATTTGTTGATACTTTGTGCACTGCGTACGTCATTCACGGTTCGAATTTCCATATTTAAAGTCAAATGACGTATTTTGACGGTTTCTGACGGATTCGGATCGTACGTAGTGCGGAACCACACGAATGCGGACATCGAAATACCTGCCTTTATCTTATTTCGATAGTAATTTAACGACAAAAGTAGCCTATGTACTAAAATGTCCCTTTTACAAGTGAGTATATCTATACTAATATTATAAAGAGGAAAGATTTGTTTGTTTGTTTGTTTATTGCATCGAATAGGCTCCGAAACTACTGGACCGAATCAAATGAAATTTGGCACAGAGATAATTTGAGACACTGGAAAGGACATAGGCTACTTTTTGTCGCGATATAAAATCATCGGGGGGGGGGGGGGGGGGGTGCGGTTTGGCGCGGGCGAAGTCGCGGGGAACTGCTAGTCTATGATAAAATTAATTAAAATCAAATCAGGGGCTAACGGCGTCAAAAGGTAACAGTGACATACACAGAAGTGCATTAATAATCAGTTTAATAAGAAAGTACTAGTAAAAAGAATAAGTAGGCCATTAAAAAAATACAACAAAAAGCCGCGCTGTTAAAACGACTTTTTGTTATTATACTTACATTATTATTATCCGTGTTTGTTCCGGTCAGTTTATTACAATACTTTACAGTGGTGATTATACTTTTATGAAACGGTAAATAAGCAATCGCCGCACGTCAAACACCTTTATTCCCTACGTAATAAAAGCTGTCTTTGTAGTTCAAATGGGTAAATCGACGTGCTGCCTACTGTACAATTTAGAGAGAGAGTTCATAGAAACCCTATACTGTCTGGCGTCTTCTCTACAATGCTACGAACTACGAAAACTACGAATATACTACGAGCCTCGTAGTAAGACAAAACTAAAAGTCATGCTCCGTAGCGCGTAGTCACTCACTTCAACATGTGCATGAAGTATACTCGAACTACGTAAGTACGAATACTGCATTTTGTGCTTCTTGGATTACACACGAACCGCCCAAGTACCTACAGTTTTTAAACAAGCAAATAATTATTGAAAAAACAAAACACCCGATTACAAAATTTACCATATGTCTTTTTACTGGCTTTCATTTGATACCCATATTGTTATGGTGTGGAATAAATGAATCCCCTCTCCCTGTTGTTTCCTTTTGCGGGCACCATTTTTTAAATGTATATAGCCTATGTCACTATCACAATTTTGAAACGACACCTCGTATGTCAAAAACTTTCCAGCCGTTTGGGCTGTAGGGCGTGCAAGTGTAGGGCGTTCGGATAATATCGGGGTTTTCGACATAAAATTTATGGGTACAGAAGGGGTTTCGGCCATAGCCAACCTAATAAATTCTAGTGTGAAATCAGGTGATTATCCCAATGAATTAAAAATAGGATGCGTTAGACCAGTTCACAAAAAGGGAAGACGAGATGATTACATGAATTATAGACCAATCACATTATTATCATCAATTGACAAAATAGTGGAAAAATATGTGTGTCAACAAATTCATGAATTCTATAATACTCACAACGTTATATTCCATAACCAGTTCGGATTTCAAGTAGGGAAGGGTGCAAATGACCTCTTGATGAAATTAACCGATGAAGTCAATGGATATTTGAACTGCAGAAAACATGTACTAGTGCTATTCATTGACTTTTCCAGGACATTTGACACTCTAGACCATAAGCTAATCATCACTAAGCTGGATAGTTGTGGGATACGGGGACCTCTTTTGGAGTGGTGTGCGAACTATTTAAAAAATAGGAAATTTTGTGTAAAAATTAATGACGTATATAGTGACTCAATATCTGTAACAGAAGGCACAGCACAAGGCTCAGTCCTTGGGCCCCTCTTTTTTCTGTCATATGTGAATGACATGAGCTACTACATAAGCCATTGTTCGTGTTACCAGTTTCTTGATGACACATGTTTACTAATTGCTCATGACGATCTGAATATGGCGTGTGATTTGCTACAGTCAGACTTTGATATGCTTGCAAAATGGTGTCATGACGCTGGATTAGTTCTTAACTCGGGTAAAACCAAATTGCTACACATAAAGTCACCCTACGTCAAGACTACCTTATCAAAGCGCATAATTGCTCACGATCATAGCCTCCACTCCTCCAGGAGTAACTCATGTGTTTGCCCATCTATAGATCTTGTCACAACACAAACATACCTTGGACTACAGATCGACAGTAAGTTTACATGGCATAAACATATTGAACATGTTTGCAACAAATTAAGGCAATTCTTGGCCAATATTATAATTTTAAAAAAGAGAATACCATTCCATGTAAAGCTTATGCTGTATCACTCTCTTGCAGAATCTTATATACTTTACGGTTTAGGAAGTTATTGACGTACTTTTAACACTTATTTGAATAAAATATACACACTCCAGATACGAATCTTAAAAAACATTGTTTCAGATAAAATCCGTCGGCAACTTCAGGATGATGACAGTTCGCTCTTCGAGCACTGTAGTGTTCTCCCAGTCCATACGCAGTTGAAATATGTACTTTAAAAAAAACACTTTTTTGACGACACATTAAAACAGGCAATAAATCACCCCGTGTGTACGCGCGCGGTAAGCAGTCGTAAGCTACAGACTAGTCGTGCAAACAACATGTACGGGGAGCGAACGGCGAGTTTTATTATTCCAAGACTGATAAACACGTTACCTACCGAATTGCGCGATAGCTTAAATATGAAAAATATAAAACGAAAGTTAAAATTATACCTCCTAGAAAACTTATAATTAGATCCGTTGGCAGATGTGCGTTTTCTCGATTCCTCCTTTTTGGTTGTTAAGTAGTTTTATTATGTCTGTTATTTATTAATTCTTACCTACTACTTTTATTATTAATTTAAACGTCGACCCAGGTCGTGTCAATACAAACCTCAGTGGTTTCAGAATGCGACTTTCATAACTATGTCTTTAATGTTTTTTTGATATGGTAAATAAATGAAAAAAAAAAAAAAACAATTATACATACATACATACTCTCGAATAACCCTCCTAACGCAGTCGGGTAAAAACAGTATTGTTGGTACAAAACCTGCTTCAAAAAGTCAGGTACTCAGTGCGTATGACTTCAGCTTCCTCATTTTAAGAAATCTTTGAAGTTGCTTATACCAAATATGGCTCTCCTCAGTGTTGGAGCACTGGGTTCGCCTGTAAACTTGTACTTTAACCAGGTACAACTAGATGCTTCGGTAACGGATATTTATCATATAATTTTTTCAATTATTTATTGTTTTTTTTGTGTCGACATTTTTTCGTTACTAATCAATTATGTAGTTCCATGTTCCTTGTACTTACTAGCAAGATATGAGTCTATATCTCTTTACGAACGTACGGAACGTATTTACTTCACATCACAATATTTTCTTCCAGACAACGTTCGGGCAGAAAACAGTCTAAAATGTAAATTGGAACGACGCGGTGAAGTTTCCTGAAAACTGAAGCATGGAGTTTAATAAATACCCCAGATTGTTGGAAAAAGTTGTCGTTACTTATTTAAACGATTTCGGAAGCTAAGTGGAACTACCCGTATAAACTGTCACAGGTGCGTGATGCCTCATGCGATATTAACGTGGCATCTTCTAAGAGGGTACAAGGGTTAACGGAAAAACCACAGATGACGTTCATCCTCATAGATATTCTTTATTGCAACAAGAACAAAAACAAGTTGCATACTTAGGCTCCGCTCTGATGGGCCATCGAACACAGACACCGGTGTGGCTAGGGACAAGCTGTTTATATTGTTTCTAATACGTCGCACACGTCAAGCGCCTTTCGCCATTTTGTCAAAACATCTGTCAAAGGATCTAGCAGATGAGTGTCAATTGTAGCGGCCACTGACCACCTTCGTTTGCATGATTCTTCTTATGAAATGGGAAGATGTAATATAAGTAAGGATCCTATTTATACTACTTAGGTTCCTCCTTCCTTCCTAATTAGGTTTCTAATTCCAAATAGGATGGTGTAATAAGTGCTCAATGGCAGATGTCAGATAAAACGACAACCCTCCCTACGCCCGCCGGCGCTACTTCCGTTCCAGCCACCGTTGTGTCGACATCCATTTGCTTCATGACCTAGTGTGCAAAGTAAAAGTAAGTGTGTAAGTAATTATTTTCTAATTAAAATAAGCTCAAAGAAGATATTGTATTTATTTACCTTTGAAATTTTAAATTAAGATCTTACACGATTGAGGTTTTGTTGCATCACCTTTCTTTGACTGTAACAAACGTCAAAAGTCAAATGTCTATTAAAATACCGGTTATGGTCTAAGTTCACATGTGACTTGGCGGAACAGTTAACTGAGTTGGTAGATATAATAATAATGTCCTCCTGGCCGAATTTCGACTACGGCGGCCTATCTCAACAGAGATCAGCCAACTGCGCGGAACATATTATAGTGCACGAGCCACGGGGGTGTTAACACCACCAACTTCCTGACTCCGGAGCTGTGTCTGAGTAATTTCAAGACAGAAAAACCCAAACACTCTCGGCCCGATCCGGGATTCGAACCCGGGACCTCGTGAATAGTACCCAGCGTGCTGACCACTAGACCAACGAGGCAGTCATTATAATACATACATAGTGGTAGATATAATACATACATAATAGTAATAATAGTTATTGACAGATAACATAGATCCACAGATTAAAGTATACATATGTTCACTCGCCACATAAGAAACAAGAAGAAGAAAAAGTATGGTTGAAGTTTAAATAAGGTGTTGCAATTCCGCCTTAATATTTAGACGACTGTCCAAAAAAGACTAGTCTCTTTACGTCGCGTCGCATCACATTAAATTTTTGCTCATTTAAGTCTCGCGCTTCTATGCCTTTTCTCCTCACAAGTTAGAAGGTTTAGAACGTAAAAGTTTATACGGAGATGAGCAGGAAGTGTTATGGGCCCTAAACTAAGGACATCTGGGACCGTTTTGAAGGCTTCACGTGGAATAAACACTTGTAAATGTAAGCAAAATAAATAACATTATTATTTAGAGTTGAGAGAATAAACACGTTTAAAATCTACTCTACCGTGCTTAATTATACTAATTAATACGGTTTTACAATGAATAAATTGTTTTTAATTGTAGTATTATTTTCTGATTTAGTTTTCTAAAACTATTTTTTCATTTAAAAAAATAAAGGTATCCATAAACCAAAACTAAATTTAGGCAGTATTAGGGTCTATTCAGGGTCCGGTTTATACCTGTGCGGGTTAAGTAACCTATGCAAAATAAAATATATTTTTTTGTTCTAAGATGATAATAATAATAAATTTTTTCAACAAACACACCAATTACCTAGCCCCAAACTAAGCATGAGCTTGGGCTATGGTGACTAGGATAACGGATAGACATACTTATTATACATTTATAAACATCCATGACTTAGGTACAAATGCTCGTGCTCATCACACAAACATTGAAGCATGAAGATTCGTCCATTACTTACTAAAAACACATGGCAGCATGCATTACTGCCCGTTGCGTCTTTCCGAAAAAAGAATGCTTGTGGCTGACAATGTTTTAGTACCTTTTTTGTATTTTTTAAAATAGTCAAACATTTGGCCAAAATATCGTCTGATGGTAAGCGACTATGCGGCCGAGAAATGTCATTGACTTCTATTTTCAGAATACGAAAATTGTATTGAAATTGTAATACAGAAAACTATATTCTTATAAAGGCGGGGACGTACATTTGCGTGTACTGGCTTGTATCCTAAGGGACTGGTTTTATTGCATTTCAAATAGGAATATTGAAATCTAGATTTAATATTTGCTCATGTCATGCTGAGCGAATTTTAACAACTTTAGATAGAGGGTGTTCTAATATTTTTGTACTTTGAATGTTGCCAAAGGTAATCGTATAGCTACTTAATCTTTACAGGCTTAGAAAAAAAAACTTTTAGGTTTATTATACAGGCTTATACAGGCTGTTAACAAAACTTTAATAGGAGTTATTCAGAATCAGGTATTTAACTGCAGTCAACAAAATCCGAATAAATTCAGATTAAAATATTATGTTTCAGATGTTTTGGGTGTTGGGAACACCCAAAATATCTGAAATATAATTTAATATTTTAAAATATTTTTTCAATACAAACTTGCACAGTGCAGTGCCCTCTGAAAACCAAACAATGTGAAAATGAAAACTTAACACTCAGTCTAGACTCAAGAAAGTCAATTCGGAAACCAGCAAAACGCTTGAAACGATATAAAGTTGATCAGTTCCAATGTTGCTTCAGCCCAGAGTGGAAATATCCGAACTTCGGTTGCAAAGCAGAGCAGCATAAATATCGATAGTCTTCGAAAGCGAAAGCGTCATCATTCAAGTTGAATTTATTCCGTAAAGAATAACTACTTGCCCACTGCTGTTGCAATACAGCTCGGGTAGATGTCACTAACGTCACGCAATGACGTATTCAAAAGAGACTAAGAATTTCGTACGGGTAGATAGACTGCACGGTAGCTCAGTTGGTAAGAGCGTTGGCCCGGCTTGCCAAAAAACGTGGGTTCATTTCAAATCCTACCAGTGTGCGAATTTTTGGTTTCTTATTTAAACTTATATCGATAGTTGGCCTGAAAATTAGTACAAATTTCGTGCAATCGATATTTTTAATAATATAAATTTTGCGGTCAGTAACTCAGACACAATAAAACTTTTATTGTTTTTACGCCTATAGGCGTTTACTGTCACTGAAAAGATATAAAGTATCTTAAGGATTGGAATTCTTTACCCTCATGCGTGTTGTATGTGTGATAAATTTTATCGACCATACAAAAGAGTCACCTTCACCTCTCTGACTAAAATTGTATTTCATATTATGTGTAGATTTTGCTAACAAGCGCCCTCTTATCACAAAATTAAATATTAATAAAAATACTAAATCACTACTACTTTGATAACGGTATCGATAGCAATGATAGTTAGTATTTTTATTTTTAAAGTAATACTATCGAAAAAATTAGCACTAATATATCGAATACTATCAATTATATCGATGAAGGCGGCTTCATAGCTTTTGATATGAATCAACTATCGATATAGTAGATAGGCAACACTATCAAAAAGTGTTTGAAGGAAATCAATTTAAAGACGGAAAATCTTTAGCTTATTTTCTTCTTAGGTGGGACAACGGATATTGTGAGCGATTTTACTTATAAATCTAACTAAAGCCTAATTTGCCTTCAAATGAAGATTAATAATAACTCCCGAGACTTCCTTATTACTACAGGTCCTGTTTAGTCAGAATCTAAAAGTATTCTTCAGTTTAATAACCTCACTAACAAGGCTAGATAAGTTGAACTCTTTTGGATCCATTTGGTATCTAGCTATAAATAGCTAATTATGTTAAATTTTCTTAGCGCAAATATAACACGAGTAGTGAAATAAATGGTATTAAACTATATTTTAAGAATAAAAACAGCTATACTATGATTTTCCTGAACATCAATTCCATTAACACTCACGCAGTATCATAATTACATCACTAATCGACCTAACCTCAAAATTAAACGAATCAGAATCAGAGTGCGTTACGTCATAGATCATGGAACCACCACTCCGGGCCATTTATCACTCAATTTGAGAGCTCTACATTATCCATGGTTAGATAGTACACGCTGTATCAGACTGTATAATACTCGGCCGCGTCAGTACAACCCCTAGCAGCCGTGGAGGTTGCACGTCTTACCCTCAAAAAGGGCGGGAAGTCGCGAATTGAAATTCGTAACTTTAAAAAAAAACAGTCAGTTGAAAAAAAAACTAAACAGTGGCGGGAAAAATTGTGGCGAACGGATTCTAATTTCGAAAAGTGTGATGCTTCTTTGTTTTGATTGACTTTCTACTTTTGAGTGTGTTCCGAAAATGGATTGGAAGTTTTGGAAATTGTGTATTCTGTTTTCCTTTTCTTTTGGTAAGTTACTTAATTACGATTAGGTACAAGTATTTACTTATATGTATATGCAGTGAGTTAGATTAAGATAAGTCTATTTTATGCGTTCATAGAAAAAAAACAATTAAAATCAGTTTTCTTATTATTTTCATTTTACATACCTACTTAACCTAAGATATTTTTTTAATTTATCAAATATGACCTTTCTTTTGATACCAACAGGCTTATAAACTTACAATAAATAGTTTTCGTGTCCTTTTCTACATCCGTCGAATTCCCCTGAAACCTGGCTTCGATATTTTCTTTGCGAAAGTTATTTAGGGTTTTTCGTGATAGAAAAAAGTAGCAAATAAGTAATATTTTCTGGTAAACGATTTGGTAGGTTTTTTTTTATTGAAACACAAAACTTATATTAGCTGTCTGTCTGTCTGTGTGTCACCAGGCTGTATCTCATGAACCGTAATAGCTAGACAGTTGAATTTTTTACAGATGTATTTCTGTTGCCGCTATAACAACAAATACTAAAAACAGAATAAAACAAACGTGATTTTTTGGCGGTTTTTGCTCTTTATTAATAACGGCAATAGGTAGACGCTTGAAATTATCACAGAATATCAATATGTATGTACAATTTTAAAATAGTAAAAATATTCGAGGGGCGCTTCCACATGTGACCACATACAACACATGTGTTTTTTTCGCCGCTCGCCATTAATAAAGGCAACAGGCAGACGCTTGAATTATTCACAGAATATTGATTTATATTTATACTTTAAATAAAAATAATAAAATTAAAAAAATATTTAAGAGGGCTCCCATACAAATACGATTTTACCGTTTTAAAACATAAATAAGATCATATATTGTCCAATGTTGTATAGGTACGGAACCTTTCGTACGCGAGTCCGACTCGCACTTGGCGGGTTTTTTATTTGCCTTACTAACCAATTTGTTTAATATTTATTCCTTGTATTTACTAAAAAAAAAATGTATTATTATACTAAATATTAAATGTATTATTACTGTAATGTATTATTATTATAATAAATAAATATTGAAACGTACCTACCTTCTTTCACTTAATTAAATTGTCTTTTCTTTGCACTTTTGTTACTAACATAGTTTCTAAGATTAATTGTTACTAACACTATGGACTACGTTGTCTGAAAATAAATGACTTTTATTTTTATTTATTATTACTTTTATATATTATACCAACATGGCAAAATATGTACTTCTAATGAGAACTGTTATTTTTTCCTTCCTCTATTACCGTAGTATGTATATTTTTCTTAACAAAGCGTACTTGTAACAACAAGTCCAAAAGTACGAAAATACGAAATAAAATCTACTTTTACTGGCCCATTATCGGCAATGTCCAGTTCGTATAAAGGTCGCAGGAATAGTAATAATCATTTGCGAGGTTATGGAAAGAAACACGAAGGGTTTCCAATAAAAGGCAACTGTTATTACTGCTATTTTTTCCAGCAATAGAAAATGGTATCGCAATAACTGACGCCGGTAAAGTTTGTGGTACAGTGCGCGCGGTACGAGAGATAAGTTTTTTTTTAAATTTAAGACCAACCTTAATCTAAATATTCTAAGTTTTATCCTAATAATGGGCAGATTAACAACAATCAGATGATGAGAAACACTCGTCATTGACTTTAGAAACAGTATCAAATGAATCCATAAAGTTGTATGTAGTTAAAAGTAAAAGGCGGTACTCAGTTAAAGTTATTCTTTACCTTCCGTTCTAGTAAAACGGTGTTACGGCAAGGTAAGATTCTCGCTCTGAAGATACCAACTGCAGCTAACAGGACATTATGATCATTTTACGATAACGACGCTTAAGTTGTTACGGCTCACTAGACCCGATGAGTCCACCAGCAATAGTGTTGTGATTTTAGATTTTGAGAATCTTTTTTTTATATCGTTATTTTTTTAAACTGTGTTACGGCAAGGTAAGATTCTCGCTCTGAAGATACCAACTGCAGCTAACAGGACATTATGATCATTTTACGATAATGACGCTTAAGTAATTACGGCTCACTAGACCCGATGAGTCCACCAGCAATAGTGTTGTGATTTTAGATTTTTGAGAAACTTTTTTTTACATCGTCTTCTAACCTACATCGAGAACGTAGCCAATACAAGGCAAAGTAAGGGCAGTTTCCCCCGAAAGTTATCAGTGATTAGTACTCATACAAAAAGTGTTAAGTTATGCGTATGTTTTTTAATCAATATTATGAATTATGAGATATTTTGGTTTTGATCGTAAGTACTTAACAATCTTTTAAACAACAACTCTATTTTAAAATATGTAAAGAAAGAAGTGAATTTATTTGACAAAATGTGTTGAAGACAAAACAGAGGCATTCAGTGCCAAGGAATTTTGATGGATTTTGTCTCAAACTTTAATGATATTTTCATCTCTATAGGTTATGATATGTGCTTGGTGGTAACCTACCTCGTACAATCTGACGTCAAAAAGTCTTAACAAGAAAAACTCACTGTAGGCAGCTCATATTTGGTTATTACTCAATGATATGAACTAACTTTTAAGGTCAATAAAGTAATAATAATCGTCGAAAAATAATTGTATGATCCTCGTTATTAAATAAACAGCTTAACACGTTAATCATTGACGTAATTTAGCTGACTTGATAGTAAGCGACGATGCAGCCGAGGGTCAGTAAATTCATTTCTTTTATAGCTTCGCTTATCTTTCTCTGAAGCAACAGCCTAAGTCCCAGAGCTCAATCCCGTACAAATGACATCAAAACGCTGACGCGAATAGTGTGGTCGCCACTTTATAAAGTCGGCGTTTAGTGGCCCAACCAGTTTTCTTTTTCTTCATTTCCTTTAAAGGGAAAAGGAAAATAGGTTCTTGATTGGTATAGTATAATCATATTATGACTGCCACATTGGTCTAGTGGTCAGCACGCTGGGTACTATCCACGAAGTCCCGGGTTCGAATCCCGAGTCAGGCCGAAAGTGTTGAGTTTTTCTGTCTTCAAATAACTCAGACATAGCTCCGGAGTCAGGAAGTTGGTGGTGTTTACATCGCCGTGCCTCGGAAAGCACGTTAACCCGTTGTTTTTCAACCAATGTTTTTCTTTCTTTTATAATTCGAGAAATCCACAAATAAATTTTGAGAGTAGAAATCTAAGTAAGGAAAAAAAAAAGTTGGAAATATAACGTTTTTTTTTGGAAAATAGATTAATTTGTTTTATCAAACTGTTCGATATGCATTTGTTCCAGCGATGTAAGTAATTGAATTATTATGAATACTTTAGTAAGATGCACTTTATTGCACAGCACAAACGGTACATATTTACAAAATGTACTGTTACTTGTAATGTACTTTACTGTAATACAAAAATAGAGTCTCTCTGCTAAAGAGCTGCTTTTTTTTCCATAAAATATAATATGTAATTAAATTAACAAATTGTAATGATTTCACCTATTTTATTTCTAACTTAGTGTCTTAAGTAATCTCAATTTTCTGTTACTAACAACAATTTTTGTACTATGATCTGTGATTGGTCGAAAAAAAGAGAATTTTTTTTTTTAATTTTAATTAATAAAAACATCAAATAATAGTTTAAATAAGAAAGAACACTGCGAGTGTCAAAAATATTAAAAACTACACCAAATAATCTCTATCGCGCAAGTACTTAGTATTGGGGCCCACGCAAATATAATTTAAGACAATAGATCCTAAATACCTAAAGTCCTAAGTAAATAAAACAAGCCGTTATATGAAGAGTTCTGAACAAAGATAAACATGAACTTCGGGGGAATGAATGTTATTAGATAAGTTTCTAAATGTAAAATGTTTGAGAGATGTGTATGAATACAGAAAGTGACTGAGTTAGATTTCAGATTGGATTCATAAATAAACTCGTTGGAAATAAGTTGCTTAAAAACATTTATTTGAAACTTACTTAATTCCTTTTGCTTTTGTACCTAAAATTACCGATTTAAAAAAATCAACTTCTCAATATAATATATTATAAATAAAAATAAAAGTCATTTATTATCATAGATTATCTATATAAGGGTCTCTGCAAACATTAATGGAATATATCCCATCCATGATGTTTTAAAGAATATAAAACAATGTCGGGTTTGTTCGAACACTTATGACTCGAGTACGGCTAAACCGATTTTGATGATCTATGATTTGTTGGATTCGTCTTTTCCTAGCATAGCAGAAAAATAACAATAACATCAAGATATTTCACATCAAGGGAGTGAAATGGGGTAAAACAGTTTGTATGGGAAATCGCGCACTTGCGCAGACAAAGTTGCGGGGATCCGCTAGTTTCGTATATTATTTCCAAAGCTGCAGTGTCCACTACTTCTAATAAACAATCGAAGAAAATTGTGAAAATTCATTTGTTTTAGCTACTTGACACTTACACTAGTAAGTGTCAAATTTATTTTAGGTGTCAAAATTCGTTTTAGCTAATAATAAATCCTTTATCAAAAGACGCCTTCTTTACCTTTTTAGTAGGTAGGTAAAATATATCTATTTATCATTCCACAATATCTTGCCAAGCCTCAACGTCTCGCGCCAGCAAAAAGCAATTTATTGTCGGAAATAAGATAATTATTCTTTCATTGCCAAAGTGCCAACAGCCAGAATTGAATCCGCAGTGGTAAAACAGACTACATGAAATGTACTAACTTAGATTGAAGCACTCCCAAGTCCTGAGATTGTGTAAGCAAATAACACAACTTTATAATATTGCTCTGCATGTGTAGAGTTTAATTACAGCAAAGATGTCTCAAAGACAAATATAAAACTGGCAGCTGAAGTTTTCCCACAGACTAGGTAGATAAGCCAGTTTCTTAGAACCTTGTTTTGATGATTTAAAAGCCAGTTGCTTATGTTGATGAAACAAGTAATATTGTGAGAGAGCTCTTTTAAGATAAATCTGACCTTTAAAAATACTATTAGATTACATGGGTAGCCTTTTTTTGTTGGACTTTATGCGTACATACGGCCCCAAATAAACCTGCCCTGATCTTTCAAATTTCCCCAGCCATATTTCAACCTTATGTTGATCACATAAAATTCCATATCATTTGAGATATTTTGACAGATTTTGGTAAGTTGTTGCGGGGCTCACTGTACGTGCATTCTATTTGTCAAGATATCAGCAAGATCTTGATACATATTCATGACAAATTGTACTTTACTGCACTAAGCGTATCTGTGCGTTATACCAAACCACATACAAACAGACAGACGGATACGGTCACAAAACTGAAAAGTCGGCCTTTATATCGTTTTACGGCTACAAACCGTATTCAACCGTAACTTTAACAATAACCGGTGGTTTTCGTATAGAGTTTGATATATTTTTGACGTTTATATTAATTAAAGTAAGATGGTGCATCCCAGCTTAAGTTTTGTGCTAAGCCAAATGAGTTGGCTCATTTAACACATGCTACGTCAAATATGACGTACGCCAAAGAGTGTATGTTCCCCGTAATAGCTCAAGTTCGAGTTTCCGAGTTGCGCTGAAGTTTTAACGATGTCGCAAAGTCCCAACAATAATACTTAGCGTTTTCTTCAGGGGCGCTTTGTATCTGAATAAGCACTTTTTGGAGTGAATTTACTTTCCTTGTTTGCTTTTTGAAGATCATCCTTTGTGTTAGATCTCTTTTTTGTATTTTTTTAGGTTACAAATAGGGCTTGATTCAATGGGCCCTGTCTGTTTAAGAAAAAAATTAAGTTCACCATCTCTCTTTTTCTGCTAAACGAAAGACTATATTGTTTTAGAAACGTCAGATTAAAGATCTGTCAGTTGATACGGAAATTAGAGAATCCATAGACAATTTAGTAGGGACGTCATTCTATGCCGACTTATATTTAAATATATTATTGAACTTGAAAAAAAAAACGACCACCAGAGGCGGGAATCGAACCCGCGTTCCTCGCATACCGGGCGATTGCCTAACCTCTCGGCCACCCTGGCGTTGGCAGAGCCTGTCGAAATTTTCAAGTGCTTCTTAACGCTGTAATGCCGCGTTGCTTTCATCAATGTTATTGGGATTATACCCTCAACACTCGAAAGAAATACTATTACAAGTATTTAACAATCGAAAGATGAAGCTTGCAAATAAGATAATTATTGTTTTTTTTTTTTTAAGTGATAAGCATTCACTATGCAATCTAAATATATTATTGAACTTGAAAAAATTATTTGATTGTAATTATTTGACTTATATTTAATGCTTATTTAAGTTATACGAAAACGCAACGCAAAATCTTGTAAAAATACGTAAAATAGCATCACTTAATTTCACTTTTCTAAATTATTGTTATCTGTCTCGTTTTATTTTGTATAGCAGAGAAAGAGAGAGAGACTGAAATTACGTCACGTAATTTTTAAAACCGAAGGGAAGCAACGCGACGGGATATGAAATCATTTTTTCACTAATAACTTAGCATGATCATGGCATTGAAAATGGTTTTATAATTATTCTTATAACTTAAGCAATTATTTTGCAAGTTTTTACGAAATCAAATTGAATTTCGCTCACAAAAATTAATCGACTGTGTTCATCCGGTGGGATGCTTAAGTTATAAAAATAATTATAAGTTAAGCTGATTTCATCTTAACTGATGGTTAAATATTTGTAAAAATATTTCCATCGGATACATGCGGGTACATTCCCCAAGTATTGATGAAATCGAACGCCGGCTCACTGGCGTAGCAAGCACTTACAAAAATTCGTCGGCTGACTAACGTCCTCCGTAGCTCAGTTGGTAAGAGCACTCGCCCGGATAGCGAAGGGACATGGGTTCGTGTCCCACCGGATGACACAGTCGATTAATTTTTGTGAGCGAAATTCAATTTGATTTCGTGAAAATGGTTTTAATGTTGACTAGACAGCTTATGCTTTGTAGAGCTAACTGCCGTACTCAGAGACGTCAAATTAAGTTAATCTTACATTAAGTCTCATACCGTCCTTTTCTATTTAATTGACAAAGAAAGTGACAGCACAAGACTTAATTATAGATTAAATTTATTAAGCAGTAAGACTTATCTGCATTTCGATTCTCTGTTAAACTTTCACGTATATATATATATAAAACCTAAAGGTATATAATTCTCTTAAATTGGAATAAAACCTAAAGTTACATGTCTCATCGCAATATGCTGTCCCTCTGCATTAGTATTTCTATCTCTTTCCAAATTCAACCAATTTCATCATCATCCTCCTAGCGTTATCTCGGTTGTGCACCGCACGCGAGGGCCCAGGGTCCACTGACATTGATCCAGGATGTGGCAGATCAGGTAATTACAGTGGAGCGACTGCCATCTGACCTCCGTGACCTTGTTGCTAGGGGAACCTGACCAGTTTTGGATCATGGTTACACATGCAGTCGCCTGAATGTGCAGGTTTCCTCACGATGTTTTCCCATCCGTAAGAGCATCGGTTAGTGGAACAACTAATGTTCATAACTCGGATAAAGTCATTGGTACATGGCGGCACGTGGGATATAACCGGCACCTCCCGCATGAGAGGCAACCCGATAGCCACTGCGCCACCTTACTCAACCAATTTCAAAGTCTCGATACTTTTCGAGTTTATTATAATAATAATTATTATTATTATTTAAAGTCTTTATTATTATTTTCTATAGTCATAAATTAGTGAATGCCCTTCCAGCCAAATTTCGACTACAGCGATCAATCTTAACATATAAGTATAAGCCAACCGCGCGCGAGATATTTATTGTGCACTGTGTGTGCAATACACAGTCAGCACTCTATTCCTTCACTCGCATCGTTCGGTAAGGCGGCATAGTCTCTAATATTTTATTTATTTAAATGTATTCTGTTGTTACAAGAGTTAAATCCCTGATACTCAGATCGCAATACAAACAGCTCCTACATTTCCAGACCCTATTGTAATTCTAATGTGGTCCAGACAAACAAGCGGAGATAAATGATTCTTACTAAGCTAACATCGGTCTTCTAGGCTCAGATGAAACACAATAAATACAATGTGAAGTTAAGAAGTTCCAATATAGTAGAGAATTCGAGTATAACACGACCTTCACCGGGCTGGTTAGTAAAATAATAAATAAGTTTTATATATAAATTGTGTAAATAAAATTTAAAACACACCAATTACCTAGCCCCAAACTAAGCGTGAGCTTGTGCTATGGCGACTATGATAACGGATAGACATACTCATATACGTTTATATACTCGTACATCCATGACTTAGGTACAAATGCTCGTGCTCATCACTCAAACATTTGCCCTTTGCTGGATTCGAACCCGCAACCTCTGGTTTGGTAGTCCGTAGAGCGAACCCACATAATGGATAAAAGAATAGTGAAATTTAATATGTTAATAAATATATCGCGAGTGGGTTGGCTAAATAATTTCAGTCAATGATAAGTTTTTTTTTTAATTCGACTTTGTACAGTCTTATTATAATAGAAATGGGACAGTTAAATAAATAAATTGTTTCAACAAACACACCAATTACCTAGCCCCAAACTAAGCGTGAGCTTGTCCTATGGTGACTAGGATAACGGTTAGAAATACTTAAATACAGTAGACAGTTGGCCTTTAAATTCAAAATGTGGAATACTGAAATCCCCAAAACCCTTACCCGCCTATTCAACCGACGGCTACCTCTGCATAAGTGACACACTTAAACTACATACGTCAAAGCAGTTAATTGCAGCTCAGAGTTTCAGAACGCTCTCCCCAAATTCTCATACTTGCCTAAGACTCAAAAGAGTCCTTTTCAAAGTTAAAAAGGCTTTGCGACTAACAGCCTGAATAGACGAGATGTAACCTAGATAAGATTTTGTGCCTTCGGGCATCTCGGCAAGAATATGAAGTGTTTGTGACTCATTTTGCCTCATTTATATGTACTCAATTTTTAAAATCAATGTTTAAAATCATATTTAATGTAAATATAGTTTACTAGTGGTTCCTCGCGACTTCGCCCGCAAAAGTTGTATTTTCCATATAAACTTTCATCCCCCATTTCACAGTCTCGAACTGTCTCCATACTAAATTGCATCTCAATCGGTTCAGTGGCTTAAGCGTCAAGAGGTAACAGATAGACAGACAGACAGACACACTTTCGCATTTATAATATTAGTATGGATGGATATATGTACTGTTCGTGTACCTTATGATAAATAAATAAATACTTATCTGGACTATTATTTATAAATCCGAGAGAAACTCTGTCTGTAGGTATTATAGTTTACGTTACGAACTCATCAATCATTAATCAGAAAGTAAATAGATACTTATGAAGTTGTAATAGGGGCGATATTGCTATGAAAATGTGCAGTCTGATGTGCTGGCCATTGCACTATTTATCATTATAAACACGGCTGTACGTCAGACTACTTTGAACTTGAGACCGCCTCTATTCCCTACGTAATAAAATCTGTTTTCGTAGTTCACACTTGTGCACTATAATATATCCCGCGCACGCGGCTAATCTCTGTTAAGATTCGACACTCTAGTTGAAATTCGGCTAGGAGGTCATTAATTAATCGCAGTTCACATGGGTAACACGTGCAGTTGGCTGTTCCTTCTTTAGTCGCAAAAATAATAAGTTACGAAATCTTAAAGGGCGTGCAAAAGGGAATGAAATTATTTAAAATTTGACGCTTGTGCGGACCACCGGATATCGGTAATTCAGTATAAACGTATGACACTTTAATTGCAATTCAACATAATACACATTATGCAACGCGCTCCACTGAACTCAAAACAATGCCCAAGGGTGTTTGTTCCGGATACGCTCAAATATTGTTTTAACGTGATATCCAACGTAATTACTGTTTAGCCAGGGATGTCGGGAAATGAATCTGTTAGTTTTAGGCTCAAAAGACTATGGGACTTATATCGTTACACTTTTTCACCTACGGTGGTGAGAAATTGTTTATTTCAGGCTACAGACTACAAAGTATTACAGTAGATACCTTACATACTAACATACATATGAAATATAATTAAAAATTAATAATCCTAACTAATAATATAAATGCGAAAGTAACTCTGTCTGTGTATTACGCGATCACGCCCAAACTACTGAACCGATTCAAATGAAATTTGGTACAGAGATAGTTTGAGACCCTGGGAAGAACTTGTGCAACTTTTTGTTGCGATATAAAAAGATCAAGGGGTAAAATGGGGGTCGAAAGTTTGTAATGGAAAATCCGACTTTTGGAAACTACTCGTGTCAGCGACTTGATACGTGCAACGCGCGCGGTGTATCTATCTCATTGACTGCCTCATTTGTCTAGTGGTCAGCACGTGGGTACTATCCGCGAGGTCCCGGGTTCGAATCCCGGGTCGGGCCGAAAGTGTTTGAGTTTCTCCGCCTTGAAATAACTCAAACACAGCTTGAGACCTTATTTCTTGCCAAAATAAATGACTATAGATCTGTGGGAAGTAGGTACTAAAGGTGTACTCTGAAGGTTGATTCCGTTGCAAAATGTTAGAAAATACGGTTTAAATTACTTAATCTTTGGATTGCGTTAACTTAGAAGCTTGATTTTCTCACAGCAACAAGGGATCGCAGCCATAAGTATTTGATTTTAATTTCAATTAATAATAATAATAATAATAATAAATTGTTTCAACAAACACACCAATTACCTAGCCCCAAACTAAGCGTGAGCTTGTGCTATGGTGACTAGGATAACGGATAGACATACTTAAATACTTTTTATAAACATCCATAACTTAGGTACAAATGCTCGTGCTCATCACACAAACATTTGCCCCTTGCGGGATTCGAACCCGCAACCGCCTGGTTTAGAAGTCCGTTGCGCGAACCAATACACCAAGACGGTCGTCAAAGAGGTATTACCTCCACGTAGTTCCTAAGATAAAGGGTCTTTACAGACAGACGGACAACAAAATGATCCAATAAGTGTTCCTTTTTTCTTTTGTAATACGGAACCCTAAAAATTACACGACTTGTTAACTAGGTTACTTTAAAGTGACTTTGGTACTCGATGTTCCAGTTTTAATCAGTTGACGACCTGCGTCTGATGATGATAATGATGAAGCCTCATTCATTGACTAAATTAGCCATTTTTGAAGGTTTGAAACAATAGTTGACGCTAATAATACGGTATAGCACAATTTGATGCATCGCAAACATTGTGTTAACTTAATTAACATAGGCCAGGGTTGTCGCTGTCGCGCCGACGGATATGACGTCATAACCGTATGACAGCGGCCGCGGTCTCAATGTGTCTGTGTATTAGTTTTATCTCTGAATGAGATTTTGTAAACATTTAAAAATAAAGCCAATGTGTAGTAGTGCCAATTCCTGAAAGTATTTATTGCAAATAAGAATTAGTTACTCGGAAAAGATTTTGACATTGTTAATAATAAAACTTAATTTATTTTTTTCTGGGTCATATGAAACGTTATTTTTTTTGCTTTATGTCTTTTTGATAAAGAAGGCGTTTTAATATGTAATACTGTAGGTTTTACACGTCCTCCAGAACACTTGATTTTCAGTCCATCCTTCCACACCTTCCATATTCCACTAACTTGGCACCTTAAGATTTTTACCTGTTTCCCAAAATCAAAGAAAATTTGCAAGGAAAGTGATTTGAGAGGAAGGAAGATGCACTGGCTGGCTATAATTATAAAGCTTCTGAGGAACCTGAAAAAGAGTGGTCTGTAGTATTCTCTAAATGGTTTAAACGCATGGAAAAGTGTATACATGCTCAGGGTGAACACCTTGTAAAATAAATGATAATACTAATAACTAATAAACATTATAATATCTGAGTGTCCAGTTATTTTTGGCATTCCCCATTGTATTGTGACAACCCTATTAAAACGGATGAAGCATTGATTCGTTGATTAAAGCTAGGGCTTACAGCTGTAAGTATTTAAAACCTCGATTTGGATATTAAGCGTTTACCTTTTAGATTTGTTACTTTGCTTTTTCATTCTGATTATTTTTTAAATAAAAAATTGAAAACGTTGTCAGGATGTCGATGATAAAATAAACACATTTATATCAATATACTCATCTTTATCCATATCTTGGTGATTTACAGTAATACAATCTAAGCGATATTCCTTACAATTACGAGTTTTACACAATAATACAATAAAGGCGCGTACCCCGTCTCGCGATGCGTCTCTTCCTCTTGACAGCTAACGTCAATCCTCGGTTGACAGATGCCATTGAGCCGCATTATTTGGCCGTACGACGTTTCGTTCAAAATCCAGATTAATTAAATATTATTGGACAAAATCACATAGATCTCTTCGAACTCAAAATAAGTAGTAATGCACTAGTGTTACGGAAACAGACAACGGCGGCGCAACACCTAGACCCGAAACAATATAGAAAATATTAATTTCTAAAATTACCAGAACGGGGATCGAATCCGGGAACTCAAAGATGGCGACATGTTGAAAACCGCCACGTGGAGGTTATCATAAATACCTATTCGCTTGAAATCATCATCCTCCTAGCGTTATCCCGGTTGTGCATTCGCACGCGAGGGCCCAGGGTCCGCTGACCATGAACCAGGATGTGGCAGATCAGGTAATTACAGTGGAGCGACTGCCATCTGACCTCCGTGACCCTGTTATGGTTAGTGAAATAACTAATGTACATAACTCAGAAAAAGTCATTGGTACATGGCGGCATGTGGGATCGAACCGGCGCCTCCCGCATGAGATGCAACCGGCTAGCCACTGCGCCATCGACGCTCCTATTCGCTTGAACTGCCGAGTGAAAATTGGTCTTGTAATTTTTAAGTTATTCATTCATTAATTATCAGCCTACTGCAGTCCACTGCTGGACATAGGCCTCTCCAAGACGGCGCCAACTTTCAACTTTTTTCTTGAGTTATAAATGGTGTAAATATGTCTTTATTTTATGTAAAAAGAAGATTTAAAATAGAGCGAATATACCTACATAGCAGATATTATCTGAAAATAAATTATTGTTTAGCATTTTAATCAGTATATTTCATGCACTCGAGGTTCCCCGCGACATCGTCCGCGTAAATGTAGAATTTTCCATGCAAATTACAAACCCCTATACATGTTGCATTTTCTAAAATCCTAAAATTGTATGCATTATGCACGTCAAGCTACACAGTGGATTACGAAGTTATACAGGACTGATTTTTCGACAAAAATTTAATAAACTTAGTCAAACCTCTGCATGACCTTGAATGTATAAGACCCAACCTTTGTGCACTTTTGTTTGTCCAATAAAATTTTGATGTAAGTAAATAGTCTGAAGATAATATCTATCATCGTAGAAAGTATTGAACATTTTGTTCGTTTGTTTGTTTCAGTTACTCTGGCTACATCGACTTACGTGGATCTACAGTATAAGATAGTCAAAAGTTTTCAATACTTCGGGTAAGCCTACTAAAACACAAGTATGTTCACTCATACACATGCAAATCTTACTAATCTGCCCCGTACCTTTCTTCATTTAGCAAATGATTCTTTGTTTAATTAAATGTATTTATTCGTATTTTTAACAAATATCTTAAACTAAAACTGGGCCCTAAGACCAGATGCAATATTTCTACACTTCGCTGATGTCTCGTGATGTGTTGATGGCTTGTCAGTTTCATACATTTTGTTAGCTATACTTAGATTTTTATTCTGTGGCTATGGCGAAATTCGCTTTAGAATAAAAGATTGTACTAAGTAACAACCCAAAATCATTCATCCCCTGCCAAATGGGGAAGTTCACAGTCAAGTTAGTTCCACGTAGAGGGCGCTATAGTTCATTTCAAACGAACCGTCAATACCCTTGCTTTTCCGTAATGTTGCTATTTATTTAAACAATAGGACGTTGTACAGCTATATAGGGTGTAAAGAAAATGTTTGGCGGTTTTCTCAGCCTTTCTTTCAACGTATCTATTTCTATGCCAAATAAAATACATCCTTGTGAATCTTATACAATCGCCAAAAAAATTTCCAGGTAGTAATTTACGAATTACGCATGAAAGAACAGAGGCCCTACTCCTGTTGACGATATCATTAGTTTCGAGTCTAGCCATCACGCTCGATCGCGTTGTCATTCTTTCGTGAGAGAAAGAGACGGCTACATTCGAAAACACGGACATCGTCAACCGGGCCTCTGTTTTTTGCCATCAAAGTTTGACAGATAACAGACACACAGCGCCCTCTACCAAAAAGTTTTGCATTTTCTTCCCCATGTATAACTAAGATATATTTTGCATAATAACAATAGATTACCTACTTGTGTCCTGGGAATAATTCGCTATAAATCATAGCTAACTAAATTCCGCTGGGTTAAGCAGAAGCTTGTTCATTATATGACCAAGTATTGGTCAACGTTAAACAATATTAAACTATGAAATATGGCTATTGTAGAGTACGGCTCCGCGCAGATGGGCCACCGAACATAGCCACCGGTCGCTAGAGACAAGCTGTTTACATTATTTTTAATACGTTTTGGAGTCGCCATACACTTGAAGCGAGTGAGTTCGCAACACGCCACTGGTGGCGGCCACTCGCCATTTTGACAAAACGTGTGTCAAAGGATCTATCAGTTGAGTGTAAAATTTTACCAGCCACCGACCATTCGTTTGCGCGGAACCAAAGGGGAGACTCCCATCTGCGAGGAGCCTAAATAATGCACAGCGTGCTTTGGTTGGACTATGTACGGATATAGACAGCACACCAAGGTATATACTATGTTTTTTGGAATAGGGGCGATTTTGGAATAAAAATGTATAATCTACCGCCACTGTACAACAGTGTACAACAGTTGGGCAAACTAAATTAGTAAATGATTTGGTGCAATAGCTTACACATAACTGTTTATTTTACGAATCGTACGAATACTTGACTGTCATCACTGACAGTGTATTTATTTAAAAAAAGGTAGACCTGTCTTCTCGTACTGAGCGGCGATTCGAATATGATGCTCCGAGCACATGTTCTTTCACGTGTCAAATGTCATATTTGAATGCAAAATTACACAAATTGAAACAATCGGCAACCGTCTTGGTGTAGTGATTCGCACTCCGGACTACAAAACAAGCGGTTGCGGGTTCGAATTTCGCAAGGGGCAAATGTTTGTGTGATAAGCATGAACATTTGTACCTAAGTCATGGATGTTTATAAATGTATATAAGTGTTTATCTGTTATCCTAGTCGCCATAGCACAAGCTCACGCTTAGTTCGGGACTAGGTATTTGGTGTGATTGTTGAAACATTTTAATATTATTATTATTAATCAATTTCCGCGCGCTTATGACCGATCTACCTCTTTTTAAATGCAATATCATTGACTTGTATTGTTTTGTTCAGGTTGAAGTCATTTTTGTATCAATTAAAAGCTTTGTTATGATAATGTCTGAATGTTTCAAAATGTTCCTAGCTAAGTAAAACTATAACACAATTTGTTGATCATATGATTGATTGACATTAGGTTCTTAATAACATAATATTAGATTACGTCTTCTCTTATAAGTATCGCATAATAATATACATCATTAGATTGCATAGTAAATGATTATTATTATATAACCAAACGATGTTTTGGTTTTAGTAAAATGTAATTAATTCGTCCAAAAACTGTAATCATGTTAACTGAAATTTGGACATCGTAAATTCAAATACGTATGACGTAACTCTTGTATGATACATTAAGCCGTTAATGAAAACCACTCATAGCAACAGCAACATTGTTGAACTATGTAACATACGAGTACTTGTATCTCAAGTCGCATATTACAGAATAGTTGCACCGAACTATTCGCCTGTTTGTGGAGGTAAGTTGGAACGCAAATAGAAAGGCCAGGACATTATAAATTAATTGTTTATTGATATTTCACTCTAACTATTCGTAAGTATATAACAGTATATTAATAATAACATAATAATATAATAAGTATGTAAGTAGTATTCGTACTAATAGTAGTATCATAGTCTACCGATATTATTGCCGCGTGTCGCGCTCAAAACGCTCCATCGATACACATTATCAATATTATTCATCACAAAGCACTGACGATACTATGGAAATTATTCTAACATGGCGATTCTATCGATATCTCATCGATAGTTGACCTAGAAATACTATTAACCTTATAAATATTTTTATAACTTAAGCAATTGTTCTAAAAATTTTTACGAAATTAAATTGAATTTCGCTCACAAAAATTAATCGACTGTGTCATCTGGTGTGACTCGAACCCACGTCCTTTCGCTATCCGGGCGAATGCTCTTACCAACTGAGCTACGGAGGACGTTAGTCAATCGATGAATTCTTGTAAGTGCTTGCTACGCCAGTGAGCCAGCGTTCGATTTCATCAATACTTAGGGAATGTACCTAAAGCGATTACAAAAATTCGTCGACTGACTAACGTCCTCCGTAGCTCAGTTTGTAAGAGCATTCGCCCGGATAGCGAAGGGACGTGGGTTTTAGTCTCACCGGATGACACAGTCGATTTATTTTTGTGAGCGAAATTCAACTATTAACCTTATCTCACCCGACCGCTTATAGGTCCTATACCCCATACAATAGGGTCGAACGTAAGCGATACTGACGGCCAGCGAGCGTGTGACATCTAACGACTAATTGTGTGTGTGTCTGTCTGACTGAAAATGCTTGTGAAAATGAAAAGTTTTTAACGCAATGCTTTAAAAACTTGAAACAGCCACAAACCCGTGCATGTACTTGCTTCACACAGAAATGCGGAATGAGATAGGCCTGTCTAAAGCAAGCATTTTCGTTGGAATGCACTTGCTGTTTAACTTATGCTGTGGTACACTAACCGCATGCACAAGAATTTTGACGATTCGCTGGCCGAGTTATACGAGTATTAAAAACACGGTGGTATGGCCGATAAAAGGGTTTTCGTGGGTTCGTGCCTCTTTTGACATAGAGATGTATTTCAGCCATTTAAGGTGACTTAGTAAAAATGCAATGAATGTTTGTTTGTTACCTACTTGTAAGCAAAGATTACTAAATATTGGGCTCGATTCTAATGCCCTATCTAAGACTAAAAAGTTCAGTCTCTCTTTTTCTCTGCCAAACGAAAAGAGTCAGGCTATAATTATTTTATTTTGCATTCCCACACTGGTAGAGAATGCCTTAAGGCATTAAGTCCGTCAATTGTACTTTATTTTTTGGTGCAATAAAATACATATATATGTTATTTGGGAATCTAAATGGGTGAAATGGGGCTGGAAGTTTGTGTGCGCAATTCGACATTTGCGCGGACGCAGTCGCAGGCAACCGCTAGTTTCTTAAACGAGTACCAATACGTTGGCTTTGGCACCCATCCTAAAAAAACAAACGGTACGTTTTTTTAACACATTTTGAACTTACTTTAGTGCTTCAGTGTAAAAAGTTAAGATAGCCTATATAGATCCCACTGCTGGGCAAAGACCTCACCTCAACTATGAGGAGGTAACGAGCCATACTTCACCAAGCGAGCTCAGTGCGTAGGTCCCCTCCATTAAGGAGGGGTGTCTGTAAGGCAAGTGACCAACCTTACTGGCAGATGTTATCAAGCCGCCCTAGGGCCTCTGACTAGGCTTAACGACTAATACCAATACGTTAGCCGGGACCAACTGCTTAACGTACCTTCCGAAGTACGGAGATGCTTGTCATGGACGTCACTTAAATGTTCAGATTGGTCACCCATCCAATCACGACCGCGCCGTGGGTTGCTTAACTTTGATATCACTACCAAAGCGCTGCCGCCACTGCGTCACAAGCACCTCTTTAATTTACTTTAGACTAGTGTAGCTAAATGTTTATTTTAGGCTCTATATCGAGTATTTCAGGCCTCAAACGGTTCAGCAATCCACTAAATATGGAAAAGGCAGATACTTATCATAAACATAACATTTATTCTTATATTTTTGTAAACCCCAGGCGATCCATTGTAACATGAGTGTGTAAACACAACATTTATCATCCAAACATGGGGGCGAGTGTGCTTCACGTACAAACATGAGGCTTTACAGTCACTCGGTTCATTGTCGCGATAAAACTCAGGATTTCGTGTATATCCCCTACCATGAGTCATTCGCATTTATTTTGACGACCGTTTTGGTGTAGTCGTTCGCACCCTGGACTTCTAAATAAGGCGGTTGCGGGTTCGAGTCCCGCAAGGGGCAAGTGTTTGTGTGATTAACACGAGCATTTGTACCTAAGTCATGGATGTTTATAAGTATGTCTATCTGTTATTCTAGTCACCATAGCACAAGCTCACGCTTAGTTTGGGGCTAGGTAATTGGTGTGTTTGTTGAAACAATTTATTTATTTATTTGCTTTTTATCTACCTGTGAACACGCTGTAAAATGTAAATTATAAAATTGTGTTTTAATCATTCGCAGTTTTACATATTTATTGTTATCAGCCACAAAACGTCCACTGTAGACTTTAGCCTCTCCACTAACCCCTAATTTCAAAGGGAATGATTTCAAGCGGCCTGCATTCAGTGTGATCCTGCCTGTAGACACCTTAATCTGCACAGTCTTTCAGTAACATGATTAAGTAATAGAAATAACACTTACGTCCAGAGATAAGTGGCATTTTGTGTCCTAAATTGAATAAAGAATTTTTGACTTTTGACTTTTTTTGACTTTGAGACTTGGCCCTTGTTTTACGTAAGTGTTGTGTACCAAAAAACTTAAACTCTTGTTGCTATAAATTAAAAACTAGTTGCTTCTCTTTTTGGTCAACCATTGATGGTTTTAATCAGACATGTCATCTATAACCATAATTTACCACGATTTTTATCGCGTAAGGTATTACTGCTGCATTTGTCACTGGCTTTTGCTCGCGACTTCTCATGCCCTGTAATGTTCCCGTGAGACTTTCGGAAAATTCTCTCTTAGTGCTCTCAAGGTACCGACATAACAAATTTCAGCTTTCTGTGACCAGTAGTTTCGGCTGTGGGGTGTCTGTCAGTCACTTAATCAGTATCGGAAACGTTTCATAACCTATCGATTCATTTAAAAAAAGATCAGTAAATATAAGCCGCTTATGTTTTTTTAATAAGAGTGATTAATTTATCAAAACAGCCATGAGAGACGAGTTGTCCTTTACCAACATACACACACAAAAAGCATTTTTTTTCACGGAGAGTATAAAGTGAGAGTTTCTGACAAACGAATACCGCTAGTAGGGGAAATGCAATCCGGAGCCTCCCCGGCGCGGTCGTCGTTTAGACCACTTCAAACTGTTTACATGTACCTACACTTCGCTTATTACGATATAAGCGCACCCACATTGTTTTTCATTTACCAAGTTTTGGCTGAATTTTTAAGTATGTTTTTCTTTAAGATTTTTAACTTTATATGTATTGCGGTTGAATGTACTCCTACTTATTTCCGAGGTATGGATGGTCGTATGTACGTACGTACGTACGTATGGAATCCTTACTAAGCTAGGTTATTTGCTTGTAAAGCTAATACTAATTAACCGACTTCAAAAAAGGAGGAGGTTATCAATTCGACTGTATGTTTTTTTTGTGGCTATGTTACCGCATATCTCAGTCAGTTGTGGACCGATTTGAAAAAAAAAATGTTTACCTAGAGGCTATACCTTCTAGTTGGTCCCATTTTGGCCAAGTCGAGATCTGATGACGGGATCTTGGTGTAATCGAGGGAAACCCTCAAATTTTGAAGGCACGTATAGTGTTTTCGTACTAGTATCTTAATGTTGAAATGTTGTTACGTCCGATAATCATTATGTGGAGCTGAGCTGATTGTGGAACTCCTTAAAAATAAGGAGTTTAGTAATAAAAACACCAGATGTTTTGTCAGGTACTGTATAGGATGCTAACAAAACAAAGTCAAAGGCGCAGCTCCCTCCTCTTTCCCTTACACTAAATTTCAACTAAAAATAGAAAAAAAAAATTAAAAAAAAAACAAAAACCGACTTCAAAACTGACTACAGTGCTAATTTAAACAAAAAAAATTATAAACAATATTAAACTAAAAAGTATAAAATAATATTTAAAGCACTGTTGTCAGTTTTGAAGTCGGTTTTTTTTATAACTTGTTTGGTTGATGTCTTGGGACAGTTAACCGCCAGATCACCACCCTTTTTCAAAACATAAGAAAAATCAAACGGAATCCTTCAAAAACTCTTTTTACTCCAAAAATCTTTAAATAAATGATCCTCAAACGTCTTCAAGGTCCCAAGACGAAGCAAGACAGCTACCCAAATAACTTATCGGATATTCAGTGATCCGTAAACGCTCATTTCTTCTGATTACACACAGAGGCTTTGAAGTGACTACCTTGAAAGGATTCCGTATGGAAATAGCTTGGTTGAGTTTACGAAAACAAGTGGCGAACGATGTTACGCAATATAATATTAAACGAAAGGAAGTAAAGGTCGGTGAAAAGGCAGTCAATATTCTTTAAGACAAGATTTAGGCCAGGAGCTCTATTTTTGGATCACTCGTATTACATTCTGTTGGGGAATACGACACAATTTTCACTCAAATACATTAATTTTGGCGTTTATTCTATCGCTCGCCTTCTAGACGAGTAGGTAGGGGCACTCGTTGCGGCTTGTGGTCGAGTGATTTATTCATAGTTTTAGATGACGAACGAAAATCAGTAAAAATCTACGCGCGAGTGATTCAAAAATAGAGCCTCAGTAGACGTACAACCTAACCGAAAAACAAAATGGCCTTTAACTGACTTATGTAAAGCAATAAGATTTCAGTTGAGTTTGAAAGCCATTGGGCATCAGCATTCGCCTTACTTGAACGCGATGACGATTGCAAATCCGCAGCAATGACTGTAATTTGAACTGTGATTTTTTATTCTACTATTTTTTTTTAATTACGAATTATGTTATTATTTTATAAACAAAAATATTAAAATTTGTAACACAATGAATCATAATAATCAAAACAACAACAAGGTTACAGCTACTCCTTACTAGATGGCGCTGTACCCATTTGACTCGCGGTAGCATTTCCTCTGCCACATAACATAAGAATACCGGCAATGTTAACACTACGCCTCACAATTATATATTTTATTCGGCACTGTTTTCATTTGACTCGCGGTGGCATTTCGTTTGCCTTTTAGAATAAGAACACTGGACACAATTTGTAAGGTAATTCTGTCCACACTAGCTCTAGCGCTCAGTAGCAGCACTCCCTCAGGCTCTCAATCCTTGCGACCTTTGGGTGGTTGGGTTGTTCATGAGTTAACCCGCGTACATTAAAGTGTAAACATATACGTCAAATACAACACGCTTATCACCAAGTTCGTGTTTTATTACAAATCTTCGCCTGTCGTACCTCGACGTCGTCATCGTTACCGGCCTACCAAGAAACAACCTTCTACAAATTTTGTTTATTATAAATTTATTTTAATATTTTTGTTAAAAAAATATTATTTTAAAAGCTATCACACCACCCACTAACTCAGTTTACATTATATTGTATACCAAAAAATAGGCATCGAATTAAAAGATATGACTGTGTTATTTTTTTTCAATCTCATCATAAATTATTGAGCATTCCATTTTGTAGATTCGTTGAAACTATATCCAATTGAAAATTGATTTTAACAAAACCAATGTTATCGCTCAACTTTCAAATTAATTGACGGCAGATATTCATTACAGTATTGTTTCTCAAACTTTTTGTGTACTCTACATTTCAAAAGTAGAAGTACTTTTGTCGTTTTGCTTAGTCCGTAAAATTAATAAAAACATAAATGTTATATCATCATCATCTTATCAGCCTATTGCAGTCCATTGTTAGATAAAGGCCTCTCCATGTCTGCGCCAACTTTCACGGTCCTCCGCTTCTCACATCCAGCCACCACCGGCCACCTTCCAACACTGTGGCGTCAAAATGTTAATATATATTATTATTAATATATATTATTAATACCCTCTAAAAAAAATGTGACAAATGAACGTGATTGTTTTTTTTCTCTGATAGTAACTACTGGGTACAGTGCACATTCGACTATATTTTAATTTGCACAACTGCTCCTACTACACCAGCATAAGGTACTGCATTTTTTATTTAGGTGTGCTGTCATCCATACTTTAAATATTTTGTACTAATTGACTTAATGTTGGATCTACGCCAAAGCTACACCGCTGGTTGCAAACGCTGAAACTAGAAAAGAGGAAATTATAAAATAATGTCCTCCTAGCCGAATTTCGACGACGGCGGCCTATCTCAACAGAGATTAGCCAGCTGCGCGGGACATATTATAGTACACAAGTGTGTGCGCAATACACAGGTGCACTCTCTATTCCTTCACTCTCATAATTCAAGAGACGGCAGTCCGACATGACCGTAGAGAGATCAGGCGCAATACCTTAACTTAAACTTAACGTGCTTTCCGAGGCACGGGGGTGTTAAAATCACCGAATTCCTGACTCCGGAGCTGTGTTTGAGTAATTTAAAGACAGAAAAACCCAAACACGGCCCGACCCGGGATTCGAACCCGGGACTTCGTGGATAATACCCAGGGTGCTGACCACTAGACCAACGAGGCAGAGAAAAGAGAAAATATTCCTCACACAATGAAGGCGTATAGTCAGAGAGGATCTTGGAGATGGAGGGGGGCTGTCGTATGAAAGTCCTAGGTTGTTTGACCTAGAGACCTGTAATTTGGATCGCTGATAGTTTGAGATGATAATTATATGAGAAAGCGCTGACGCACCAGGGCCCGCAGACAAGATTCAATAAATCTTACGCTATCGTTAACACAGACGAAACTGACATAAGCCATCGGAACACCACGTGACTTTTTCATAAGTACATATTTTCTTTTTACACACTCAAGAAATAGCGCGACGCGATCGTGAATGGCACTCAATTGTGTACTAGTTGCAAAAGTCGCTATTTGTTTAACCTAACACAACTGAAACGTGGATCTACGAAATAAATCTATTTGTCATCCATTGTGTCTAAAATTGGCGACATTGCGTGGTGATTCTGTTGTAGTTTCACTGTTAAGTATCCCGCTAAGACTTAAAGTTTGAGAAACACTGCGTGTCAGAATAACACGGCGACTTTGCAGCTAGCTCCAGTCGCCCATTAAAAATAATTGGTTTCAATGATTTTTCACTGTGCATCTATTTTCAGAGGAAACAAGGCAAGCAGCGAACGGTGGGACAACTTGGATCAAGGTAATATAATAAATTGAGATTAACACATTAATACAGAATGCATGTTGTAGGCAAGTAGCAGTATGAAAAGAAAGAGCACAAAAATAAACGTTATTCGCGTGTTTACATGTATTCGAAATTCGAATCATTTTGCTCACAGGTTTATAAAGTGTCTCTCATGGTAAATTCTACCTTACTAGTAAATGATAGAGTTTCAATTCCTTTTTCAAAACATATTGAAGATAGACTCTTTCTCCTTTACTTTATTATTGAATTTGGCACTGCTGCTATAACACTTTTTATAAATATGAAACCGCTAATTTGGAATTAATGACAGTGACATGACCTAGTGGAGATAAACATTTCCATAGAACCGACTTATACTTATTCAAGTGTTTTAGCAATGGCATAATCATTATTAGTGAGATGGTTTGACATGAAAACTATTTGTATATTGATGTATTCAAATATCGAAATAACTCGGTTTTATTTGGTCCCGGTATAATTGGTATTTATTGGTTTTAGGTGTACAAAGTAGCCGATACAAGAGGAGTTTACAAATGATTATATCACAGCATTTTGGCGAAACTACTGTTATGCCGGGCGGTGATGTAAGTACAATTTCCTTTCTTCACATATTATTTTCAAGGATAGTAGGTTTTTTGTATAGAAATAAAATAATAACTTTTCCAAATGCATCAGATGTCGACTTCTCTTTCGACCCCTTAAAGCGTTGGTTTTCAACCTTTTTGGGCACCTACTTATATATTTTTTCAAGCTCCTCTGAGCTATCTTAATGCCTCTTGATTGCCTTGCCTTGGGGTGTTCTACCGCCCCCTAAAGGTTTTAAATGCCCTCAGGGGGCGTTATCTCCCACATTAAGAACATTAATTACCCCAATAAAGGATTGCATCAATTTCCTAGTCACTTACTGTGTATTAAAGAAACATTAGTCTTGATTCAGATGTACATATTTCTTCCTACCAGTATTATTTTTAAAGACCCTAATATACAACAGAGTATTTTTTTTTAAATATTTAAATGGGTTTGGTCTTGACTAAGCAAGACGTGGCGCAGACAGCAGGCCTGTGTATCTCCCCGCGTATGTAGCAAAAACGTACCTACGCGCGGCGACCCTTACTTAGGGGCTAAAACAAGTTGCGTGTCGCTACCGGCCAGCAACACGCTCGCGCGTTTTATTCACCGGCGGCCGCGCGGCTACGTTGCTGGCTGGACGAGAATGAATAAAGTACTAAAAGGGGCGCTAGATGGCGTTAGAAGTTTCTCATAGCAGTCAACCCTATCGTCGCGTGATATTACGTCACTGAATAGGTTTAGTGTATTATGAATCATATTCCAGAGCAATAAGTATGAAATTATCTTGCAATGGATTTTTGTAGGTGTCTACACGAAAATGTGCTTGACTCTGAGGCGAACTAAATTACGCCATATTGTTGACGACATTGAGTAGACATTTCTTTGAATACAATTGCTAAGTCATACTTCTGTACGAAGTACTAGTACTTATTCTGTGCAGACAGAGTCGACGGTGGAGCGAGCTCACCCAGAAGAAGCCTGTTCACTCTGACTTTGACGGTGTTATTACAAAAAATTTAGACCAGGTTTAAAATAGGTCTAAATATTAGCCAACAACAGAGGAATGAATGACACATTCGTGACATAACCTAATACAGAGGCGCTTTTCTAATTGGCTAGCTAATAGCTTAGTCCTGTCTTAAATGGTACTAAGTTTTTGGAATAACGGGTTGAAGGTCTTGGGTTGTAATCCGTTGGAAACACTAGCACGAGTAGTGAGTTCCACATCGTTGTATTGTTTTAAGACTCAATATTCTATTTGCGAAGTTTTACCCACAGAAATACGGGAACTCCTTTTATTAACCTCAACAATAACCTTTTCATGAAATCGTATTCATCGAAGGTTGTTGGGACGTACCCTTTCGCAATAAAATAGAATTGTGCCATAATATGGGGTGTATTTATTTTAAAACAGGTGAACATAAATCGTAAAAGTTCTATGACAAAACGTATCAAACAAGTCTGAAGTGAAACATTTACTTAATGTAAAACTTTATGATAAAGGCGTAAACATTTTCTTGAATAATGATATAGTTAAAAACGTATAAACAGTTTTTACAGCAAGAGAGAGAGTACGATGGAAGGAGATAGAGGTGGCCTTCACCCAAAGATGGGTACCCAAAATAAATGTTTGATCTATTAATAATTTTATTACCAGAACACATTAAAACGGGGATTAACGCGACGGATAGTAGGTCTGCCTGTGACCACGATCGGTGCAACCCGGTCGAAACGTCAGGCAAAAATTAAAGGTATATAATGTTTTACCTACTATCCGTCGCGTTAATCCCCGTTTTAATGTGTTCTAATAATGAAACGCGAAAGTTTAAGAGTGATTAATTTTATTACCTATAATCAAGCTAATATTTGTTTCTTACGTTTACGCGCATTGTTGAACTCATTAAAACACAATTTTACGGATTACTTCGCGATTTATTTACATTTTATTTAAAACTTGACGTTTCGAACACTTTCATGGTCATGAGACATGGTCTCCCTGTGACCACGAACGCTGTAAAGTGTTCGAAACGTCAGTTTTTAAATAAAATGTAAATAAATCGCGAAGTAATCCGTAAAATTGTGTTGTAATGAGTTCAATCTAATATTAATTAATAATTTGTATTTTAAAATTGTTGTAAAATTATATGTTTGAATTGAATTTGGGAAATAAAGGCTTATTATTATTATAAACAGTTTAAATCTTAGTAAGAAATACTACTTAAATTATTATTTACTGGTAACAACTTTTTTCTACTAGGCAATTCGGTATGTAGAGTACAACCTATGGTAATTTCAAAAACCATTTAGAGATATTATGCCCATAATCACTGTACAGTTACTTATACCACCTAAAAGTGAAGGACGGGGCTTATTTTTACGAGAATATAGAGTATAATTTATCCTCCATACGCCGGAAACCGACATATGACGTTACTATTGGCATGTGTGAGAGTTTCCAATCGAGAAAAAAGTTTGCTTCCAAAGACAATCCTGTAAATATGAGACAAAGTTGTCATAGGCATGCTTATGACGTCACAAGTTTAGATTTTGTTATATAATATTTTTTTTTTTTTCTATTACAAAATAACTTCTGAATAAAAAGTTTAAATACTTAAATTACTTGCCTAATCTAGACTTTACTTCAAGAAAATAATATAAAATATATAAAAAAATTAATATATAATAAATATATAAAAAAATACTTTACATACCGAATTGTAACAACGGTAGATTGTGTTAAAACAACTTAAACAACAAACATATTCTGATAACAATGTTAAATACGGCACCAATTTGATATTTTACCTTTCCGCCACTACCTTACCGCCCGGTTGCGTCGGTAGTCTATTTCATGAATCTCAAATGTAATTATTCTCGGAAGCCAAATTAAATAGAGCACATGCTATTCTATGTCATATTGGTGTAGCTATAAGGCTGTTTTTGGTTTCAGGTGAGCCTCCAATGTATAGTGAGCGGGCCGCACCCGGCTAGATTCGTTTGGGAGAGAGATGGCCTGGTTATATCTTCTAACACAGATTCTAGGTTTGATTTCAACATTGATTTTGGTTTGTTAGAATTAAACACGGTAGTTGGGGATATTGGAATTAAATATATACGCATACACCCCAGCAAGACAAGCATTTGCAATCAGACGTGTACATTAAATTTTTAAACAAGGAATAGCTTTAATTTATAGAAATCAAAGACAATAATTGCTTCTCGCCCTACACAAAATTCATCATCACCAATTTTTCGTAATATTTATAACCAGAAAACTTAAATTTAATTTCGCTTACAAAAATTGATCCACCGTATCATCCGGTGGGTTTCGAACCCACGACCCTTCGCTATCCGGGCGAATGATCTTACCAACTGAGCTACAGAGGATGTTTGTCAGTCGACGAATTTTTGTAAGTTCTTGCTACGCCCCGTTGTATTTATTGTGCAAATGGATTTGAGAGACATAGCCAACCCTGTAATTTTTTTTTTAATTTTACACCAAGTTTATGTACGAGTAAACCCTAGCTTTAACAGATTTTATTTCTAGGTATGTGATAAGCCAAACCATGGCCCCTGACGGTGGGGTGGTGAGCCAGCTCAACTTATCCCATGTCATGGTAGACGATGGGGGTCTATTCTCGTGTGTAGCCCACCACGGGGACACGTTGTTGGCACACCATGATAGAGTTAATGTTTATGGTAAGTACCTAACTGCTACTCGTATAACCTATGGTTCTTGATTGGAGACCATTTGATCGAAAGCGTAGCGAAGGGCGTCCACCGGCAAGATGGACAGACGACCTAATAAAGGTCGCGCGAACGCACTGGACTATCTTGATGACGAGAATGTAAAGACAGTCTAGTCTGCATCAAACTGATGTACCTACCTTTTTATTGTAACTTTTTTCATTTTTTTATGGCAGCTAGTGGTGACTGAGTTTGTTCCGGTGCTTCTTCTCAGCACTTACCTGATTGTCTATGTCTTGTCTCGAAGCACTAGTAGGGCCCAAAAGATAAGTAGACATGTTCGGGCCCCCTAAGGGCCAATATTACTGATTTTAAATTTTTACCCGACTGCGGAAGGAGGGTAGAGTATGTATGTATGTATGTATGTATGTATGTATAATTGTTTGGCACGCCCTACAGCCCAAACGGCTCGACAGTTTTTGACATATGAGGTGTCGTTGAATTTGTCAAAATTGTGAGAGTCACACAGGCTATATGAATTTCAAAAATGGCGCCCGCATATGGAAATAAAGGGGGGAGGGGGGATTGATTTTTTCCTTAGCATAGCAATATGGGTATCAAATGAAAGCCAGTAACGTGACCATTTCTAAAGTAGGTATAATGATTTTTGCAGTCTAATAATAAAACTTAAAATAATAAAATAAAAAACGGTAATTTAAAAAACTAAAAAACCCGACTGCGTTTCTGTGTAGTTGTAAATTAAAAAACCCTAAAACAAGAAAGAGATCATACCCGGGTTCAATTGGTACCCATATTAAAAATTGTAGCTGTCGGGACCCATTTTACAAAGTCAGCCGTCTCGTCAGTAGATTGGAGTAATCTGCAATGTTATATAGAGGGTAGGTATGTGCTTTAAATTCACTAAGCCTCCATTTCTATAGTCCCGACTGCTACAATTTTTAATATGGGTACCAATTTAACCCGGGTATGATCTCTTTCTTGTTTTAGGGTTTTTTAATTTACAACTACACAGAAACGCAGTCGGGTTTTTTTAGTTTTTTAATTACCGTTTTTTTGACGTTCATAAGTGGCATTTTCTGTCCTAAATTGAATAAATTATTTTTGACTTTGACTTTGGATGCCGGTCGCTTGTAACAGATCGCTTTGGAAATCTATGGGGGAGGCCTATGTTCAGCAGTGGACGTCTTGCGGCTGATGATGACCTAACTGCTATACTTTTGGTGTTCCGTACCTCTAAAGTAAAAATCCTACCCTAACTCTTATAGGACCAATTTGTTGTCCGTCTGTCTGTCCATCCGTCCGTCCGTCTATCTGTTAGTACCTTTTTCTAAAAAAAAGCGGTAAAAAGTATCAAGTTGAAATTAACGTCAAATACTTTAATTATGTCATCGGGCCTTTGAAGCTATAAAAAAATGAAAGGAAAACCAATCGTAAATGGTCCCGGGGTCTATGGGATAGACCCTGAGACCACCAGACCAATTTTAGGCTTTTTCACTTTAAAGCAAAAGTAAAGTGAAAAAGCCGAAAATCGTTAATTAGTAAAAAAAATACACTAGTTTGTGACGAAATCCTTTACGCGACTGAAGGGCATAGACATCAAAAACATCGAGTCATCATGACTCGTAAACGTATTGAACTCAAACCATTTGCCAAACTATACTCGGCCCGGCGAACCTTGTCCCTATGACATTGACAGTTATTCCTACGACACAACATTGTAGTGGCGTCACCGTTACATTAGAATCGAATTGGAGGCTTCTATAAATGCCATTTATTAACCGAACTTATCGAAAATATCGATAAACAAATGTTGATAATGGAAACGAGTGTACATGATGTATAATCATTTAAGTTATAGGTGCTGAATGTTAAAAAGTTGCATGAAATTGTTTTTATTTAACTCAAATTTATAAAATATTTCTGGGGACACCAGGTTTTGTTTTATTTAAGATTAGATTTTATTAGTATCAGTTTCCATGTGTGGCATAATTAAGTAAGTGATAAATTATGAGTGTCTTACTTTTCATACTTAAGTATTAGTATATTCTCTATTGAATAGAACGGAGCGCGGCATACATGCACTCACGATTGTATACCCAAAGGAATTAAAAAATTAACTGTAGGACAAAACCATATAAAACAAAAGCTGTTCAGCGATCATTTATTTATATATCTTAATCTGAATCTGATAATGACATTAGGGTTTGTGTCACGAACTCGGAATCTACGTTTATCAAAAACTCCCAATCATCAAAACAAAGTTTTAAAGCATTATATTGGCAGTGGTAGGGCGGTAGCCAAATCACATTAAGTTACATCGACACGACCCATCACTAACATGAACTGTCATAGGGATCAAGGTTCGCCGGGCTGGATGTGTCCCGGCGCCGGAGACGGAGCCTTCATGTGGTGACTAAGAAGCAAAATTGCTACCACATTCTTAATACGATCAACTATGAAACCCCAAATTATTTTTTCACTTCACCATACTCTTTAGTAAATCGGCTAGGTACATTTGTATGGAAAGGTGATATTTTTTGGTCTGTTTTCGAGGTTTTTGTAATAGAGAAATTTTTTGCAGGGGAATTCATCTATCACCTCTTGAAGGCTCCGACATCGGTGACGGTACAAATGTGTAATACCTTATTAGGGTTACCCATTTTATTCCGGACCAACCAGATAAAATAAAAACGCATTTCACTGCCTACTCAATGCACTGAGAATGTTGTTTATTCAATTTGTTGAAAATCGAGTAAAACCTGTATTGTGAAACTTTGCTCCCTTTGAAAGCGAGCACCGAGCGAAATTGGCGCAAACACTGTGCAATACTGTCGATATAAATAGAGTTACAAATAAAAACCGGCCAAGTGCGAGTCGGACTCGCGTGCGAAGTGTTCCGTACCATTAACTTAAAACATTAGACAGTATAGACAAAAAAAGTATATATTTTATTATGGGTAATTTTAATTTTTTGTATTTTTAAAAATGAGATCTATATGTGAAGTATCCTCGGACCAAGTTACATGCAAATCAGTCCATAAACGTAGAAGATCTTATAAGGGTTCCTTGTCGGACTACGGAACCCTAAAAACCGTTATAACTGAAGGGTTTTAAATAAACTCCTATGGAAAGACTTCTGATAATTAGCATTGATATTTTTCGAGAAATGGATGAGTTTTTTTTAACACCTTGTGTATATCAGTAGGCAATAGACGCTTATAGTGTTGTTGCAAGAGTCACTATTTATTATAAATGAATTTGTATATGATACAGGGTAAACTACATAAGAAAGAAATATCTAATTCTTTCTCTCACTCATCTCATTCTTGTCAAACATCATTGGTGTTTTTTTTTCCATCCAACTACTTCCCAGGGTGGGCCAGAGTAGGATGCTCGAACTCTGAACTGAATATTTTAAATTCAACGCGTAGATAATGCTTATAATTTGTTTCAGGTCCGCCTTATATTAGAACGTTACCGCCTTTCAAAGTTCAAAGTGGTCAGAGTGTTACCCTAAGATGTCCCTATTATGGTTATCCTGTAAGGTGAGCCATTTTGTTTTTATATGTCCACGTTGTCCACGTTAAATAAATTGTAACAAATTGAATTAAATTCAATACGAATGGAACAACTTTCTAAATACCATTTCTGGAGCCTATTAAAAATGATGATTGCGCTGTGTGAATGATGTCTGTAACAATTTTTACCACAAATACTAGCCATAAAAGAACGACATCCCGTCCCAGATAACACTTCATTCGAACAAAATTAATACTTTAATCTTTCAGAGAAATAACATGGGAGTACAAAGGGAAGGAAATAACGGCTGATCTGACAACCCAATCTAATAGGTTTAAGCGCTTCATCAAAAACACAGATTTAAATATAGAGATATTCGGTCGTAAGCCCAAGTTAAGAGAGAAGAGGGATCTAGCTACAGTAACCACGGATGGGGTATTGAACATAGCTAAAGTGACGAAGAGTGACAATGGGGCGTCATATGCCTGTATCGTGAGAAGTCCTTCTGGAGAAATGGCTAAAAGATCTTTCGAACTCCACGTAGTTGAGCCACCGCAGCTTGAAGAGATACTGCTGGCCCAGGATCTGCAGGAAGGCCAAATAGTCCAGATACATTGCAATTTGAAGAGTGGAGACTCGCCCGTTTATTATTCTTGGCTGAAGGATGGGAAGAAGATTCCTACGAATTTAAAGGTATGGTACGAGTATACTACATTCTTTGTTCTGTTAGGCAAGTGATCTTTTGGCAGATGTTATCAAGCCTGCAAGTCTACCACCTTGGTAGATTGCTTTCAGCAATAGGTCTGGATTTCAGTAAAGCAATAACAGCTTTCAAACTAATGCCAGGATAGGTTTCAAAAGAAGAAACAATGACAGTTCATATGGAACTCTTAGAGCTCGTTCACACGAGTACGATTCGTATTTTTTGACAATTTCTTTTTTCACAATTCGTTCTTTTTTTTGACGGTGGCAATGGTTAATGCCCATGTTCACACGGTTCACAAATCGTGAAAAATGACGATTCGTCTTAAATCTAGTATCGTGTTTTTAAAAATCACGAATCGTCAAAATACACGAATCGTGAATTTATTGTGCCGGATCCGCTGATGCCACTGATTCGGATATTTTGACGAATCGTGAAAAAACACGATTCCGTATGCAATGTGAACGTCCACCCGTCATGACGTATCTGGTATTTTGACGAATCGTCAATGGACGGATCCCGTGTGAATGAACCCTTACTTGTATGTCGTTGATATCCCAATAATACGTTTTAAATCTACGTTCCGGCTAGAAACTGGAATTCGTTGCTGACTGAAGTATTTCCTAGGATCTATTATTTAGATTCCTTTAAGAAAAGAGTGAATAGGCTGTTCCTAGTCAGACATGACCCATCCTCGGCCGCATCGTCGCTTACCATCAGGTGAGATTGTGCTCAAATGTCTGCCTATTAATAAAAAAATGCTTTGTGGTTGTAATAGTTTACAGGCCTGCTGGTGACTAGTCCTTTCGATATCTTAGTAACAATAATTGTACCACTTAGCATGCTTGATAACAGTATTTATGTCCTATCAAAGACCTAGCATATGGCAGTAAAATTGATCACTTGCTTGGCACTTCACCAAATCGCACTGAACCCGCGTGGTGGGTATGGCTCACACTATCTCATAGTTTACGAGAGGTCTTTGCTAGTGGCCAATGTAATAGGGTTGCCTAGTTTACTTTTCACAGTGTTTTTATATTATTTATGTAAATTAATGAACACCCTCAAACTTTTGTTTCAAGCCCGAAGTTTGCATACATTAATTTTCAACGAAGTTGTCTTGTTTGTTGTAATTATATCGTAAGCGCCAATCCGGCAACTCATTTGCATAATCCACAGATTAGATGTTATTCCATTATTAACGCTTCAAATGCTTTATAATTTTGTTTCCATTTAGAGGATGAAGGCACCGTTCGGGACGAAAGTCTTTAATCTCATTATTACGTCATTTTAGTACCCTCGGTTTTGATAGCATTGCCTCAATGTTTTGTCAGGATTTATAACTAGAGATGAGGCAGCGTGTCAGCCATTGTATCGACGATCGTATTGGCGGTTGAGATTAGAATTTAATCCGTTTGTTTAGTAATAATAATAATTCGTTTATTTGGTACCATAATCAATAGAAGTGTTAGTAACAATTTCCTTACATAATGGTGTTAGTAAACGTGCATAAAGGGTCGGACAAACTTTTTATATTTTTATTTTTACTATCGGGACATAAGACGCAGGCGAGTGTTCCACCTTTATGTCGTTGACATAGCATTAATACGCACCAAACGTTTTAAATCTGCGTTCTTCTTGCGTACGGCTAGAGAGTGGAGTTCGTTGCCAGCTGAAGTGTTTTCTATACACTACGATTTGGATTCCTTTAATTCTTAAATCCAGACCTATTGCAAGAGTGAATAGGATTATTCTAGACAGACATGTCCCATCCTCGACCGCATCGTCGCTTACCATCAGGTGAGATTGCGGTCAAATGTCCGCCTATAAAAAAAAATTGGGAGAATAATGGTTCTCCGCTACTGTTTCCAGAATGTTGAGACTATCTCTCACTCTTCTTTGCAGCGAAGCTGTTTTTTGGCATATTATCACGTATAATGCGACATCAAGTAATTTTTCCTTGGCACTTAATGCAAATAACACTACATGTTACAATTGTTGATGATGGTCAATGAAAATTTTTACATTCATTGATTAACACAGCCTTTTCATTTTAACTATTGATGATCGAAAGTTGAATAATTATTACCTTCAGTAGTTCCATGTCCGTGGGATATTGTTGTATTGTTGAATATATTGGGCCCACATGAAAGAAAAAAATTAAAAAATAGTGCCACAAGTTTCAATTCAGCCATACAGAGTATTTCCGAAAATTTGAGCTCCATTAATCAAAACCACGTCATTATACTTGTGTAATGTGCCTCTATTGAAATTTAGTAAGCGATATAGAAGACCTACTAGTAACATATTAAGTTAATCCCGTTATATTAATAGTGGTTATATTTTCAGATCGTGGAGCGAAGTATGGAGGTGTTTACTGTTTTGATAATAAAGAACGTGTCTTTGGACCATTGCGGGACTTATACTTGTGTAGCAGCAAACCACGTGGCGAAAGTTAATAGGACCGTCAATTTGTATATAAAAGGTATGTATAAAGTTAGCCTTTATAGTTCCCACTACTGGGCAAAGGCCTCACCTAAACTATGTGGAGGTACGAGCCGTACTCCACTACGCGGGCTCATTGCGGATTGGTGGAGGGGTGTTTGTGCGGCAAGTGACCACCTAATTGTCAGATGTTATCAAGCCTCCCTAGGGCCTCTGACTAGGCTTAACGACTAATATCAACAGATATTAGCCGAGACCAAATGCTTGACGTGCCTTCCGAAGCACGGAGATGCTTGTCATGGACTTCACTTAAATGGTCGGAATGGTCACCTATCCGAACCAAATCCATTTAATTTGCGTCTGCGTGGTATGTATAACTGTTTTTAATGTTATTTCTCCCTGTATCTCATTCTGAGACCTTTCTTATGGTACTATTAATTATTCTAATTATTCGTATATATACAACTTATTAATAAAAATTAAGAAAAATGACTTAATACAACACTAAAACAAAAATTATAAAAAGGGTCCTTGTGGTAAGGTTCCTAGGATGCTGGCAGCATTACCGCGCTGGATAGCGATGCTTATACGCTGAGCAAGGTAGCTGCCAGCTCTTAGGTCACCACTGATGTCAACTAGCCTCTTAGAAATCTCTTTGAAAAAAGAGATAGCGTTGGGACCCCACGAACCCAGTGTTTCGACTAAAAAGGAAATTCTGAGACTACAAAGGAATACATACATACAAAAAATGTGATCACGTACATAAGCTTGGATATAATTTCTTTTTATAAGGAAAAACAAATTGAATTATTATTGTGCTTTAAATAATTTTAAATGCTCTATTTTAAATAAGGAATCTAAAAAGAAGAAGAAATTATAAAAGTACATTTTACTGTAAGTATTAAAAAATATTTCGCTTATTCAAACTGACCGCAATTTTTTTTATGTATATCTCTGTAGGTACCAGTTGAGAGCTCCTATCCATTCACTTATCTTGTCAATTTTGTACTGAGCAGTCTTTTCATCTCGTTTGATTGAGAAAAGATAAGGCACATAGTCTGGGAGTTGACTTTTGGCAGCCCTACGTCACTGTTTATCAAAATAACACTTTTTTCACGAATGTACTGAGTAAAGTTCAGGTTCTATCAGACAGACTTTCATTTTTAGACACCAGTTTTAGTCGATTTTCTTTCTTAACATTTTATTGAGGTACTTAACGAAGTAGAATTACAGACGGTCGACTCCCAGGCTAATGTAACTTACAAGAAGATATACATTTACCTAAAATCATAAAGAAATCGTTGAAAAAGTGACGTCAAATTGAAAGAAAATCCAACGGTAATGGAAAATAACGGAGTTTTGTTCGTTTTCAAGCATTCAGTACTAAAGCTTGGTCAAATCAAGACTGCTGATGTAGTAAAAGCTGCTTTTCCTTTCTACGAATAAAAAGTTATGTGGCAGCAAATCACGTCGGTAAAGCTGGTGGCACACAAAAACTATTTAGTATTATTTGACAGACTTCACACGTAGCATATATGAAAATATAAGCAACGCGCCTCATTTAACGAAAAAAATATGCTTATTCAGCAAAAAAGCCTGTATAATAAATACAAATGAAAATGATATCTATATTTGGCCTAAACTTACCTGCGTAATATAAGCAATGTAGAAACACCATACGTAGAAAGTCAATGTCCTCACAATTTTGTAACAAATTCTATCAAACCTTAGGGTTGGTTTTCATACCAATATTCACAATATTTTTTTTGCTCTGAATTATAAGTGAATTCACGAGACAATTTCTGGAGAGAATATTTGGATATTCATTGGTATTATTGATAATAATTATGAAATGTTCATCATCATAAAATTAAAGAGCTTAGCTCTTGTCGGTAAAGTCCACGATGTTTATCTTTTCCTTTATTAAGTAGCTGCATTTAGCTTATTCTTGGCCGTCCCCGCTTTCTTGTTTTTCCTGTTCATCTTTTTATAATAGTTTTGGTGAAATCGTGTCGTGTCGATTTTTTGTCCCGATATTCTTCTCTCTTTTACACTGTGTTGTCCCTTCATCATCCTTTCTATAATAACGAGTAGGCTGGACTGCCGCCATAATAAATATTGCTGCACAACTTCTGCTTGAGTTGTGCGGTTAAAATATATTTTTAATTTGATAGTAAACATAGGATAAGTATTTTTTAACTAACTAAATGAGTATCTGTAAGTTAAATAAATGTTCTTTTATTATTATACTTCTAAATTTTAATTTGTCGTCTCGTTCCACCTTGCTCCCTGTGTGCCACGAACTTTATGCCAACCGTACCGTTAGCAACTACATAAAAGGTAATCACGTGTTGAATCAGCAAATATCTGTTCTTGTATGTTTTTCCCTTTCATTTTATTTCATTTGTGTCTGTTTTCTTGTATCGAAAAGAATGTGAAGGTTTTCACAGATAAAATAACGTAAGAAAAATGGCGACAGCCTAAATAAATGAAGTGAGCACCAGTAGAATTGTAGAAAGAAATCAAATTCAATTTAAAATAGAAAATACCACTTATGAACGAAAAAAAATCAAATAACTATTGGTCCATATAGATCTAAAACAATTAATTTCCTTATATTTATAAATTTCGCTTCTAGACTAGACACAGACAATGTGTTTGCTGAGAGTAATATTTAATTTTCAATTCAAATTAATATATCATGCTCCAGGAAATATTTATGTATTCAGCTATCATAACTTGTCTAGCCAATAAGAAGGGGCTAATAATACACTTGTTTAGTGGTTTCCAACAGGACCGCGACTAATTCAACAAACATATATTTTTTGTTGACAGTTGCACCGAAATGGAGTGAAGAGCCCCAAAACACGTCTTTATTATTGGGCAGAAGCGGCCACATATCGTGCAGTGCCAATGGGTACCCTCAACCACAGACGCACTGGCTGAAGAGAGATGGTAAGCTATTCATTACACCACCGTCAACAAACGCCGAAATTAAAGAATTAAAGAACTAATGTTGTACTGGAGTAATGTGATTTGAATTTGAAATAGGAATCTTTATACAATAATTGTAATCTAGATCAGCACAAACAAGACGATTCACGGGGAAATGTAGTTGAAATAATAATATTTCAATTTCTCACCTTATTATAAATTATTGTTTTTAAGTGATAAGCATTCACTTTGCAATCTAAATATTCCCGCCTCTGGGCCTCTGGCGGTCATTTTTTCTCACCTTATTTCTTGAATCGTGGTTGCAAAAACATTTTTCTCTCCACCAGTGGTATCAGAAACCTGGCGGCCAGTGCTGGAGGTAGCAGGCGGTGGTGTGCTCAGTTTGTCTAACGGCTCCCTCATCTTCGATTCTGTGGCTCTGTCCGATGCTGGCCTGTACACTTGCCACGTGGAGAATGGAGTGGGGGAAGCCCTGAGCAAGACTATTTGGATCTCTGTTAACAGTAAGTAAATCATATAACAATGTCCTTCTAGCTACATGCTAGAAGGACATTGTTATATGGTCTTCTAGCTAAGGTGGCAATAGGCAGGGCTTATAGCGTAAAAAACTAATGGCTGATAGGGCAGAAAAGTTCTAAATTGGAGACCCTTTGATCAAAGGAGTAGGACGTAGGACGTTCATCGGACGACATTGTAAATATCACAGGATCACACTGGATGCCACTGGTCTAACCATTTGCAACTGGTCGTTGTGGAAAACCGTGGGGGAGGCCTATGTTCAGCAATGGAAGTCCTACGGCTGATTATGATGATGATGAACGCATGAATCACGCTAAGGTCGAAAATCAAATGTGTACTTTTTATACGGTCCTAGCACGATCAGGATATGGTACGGCGTAGCAGACACAGACCTTTTGCAAAATAACTTTTTTCAGAACCAGTGACTTTCGACCACGTATCACGAAACGTGACAGCCAAACTGGGCCAGCAAGTGACAGTGGAGTGCCATGCGAAAGGCGACGATCCAATTCGGATCATGTGGATGAAGAATGCCAAGCCGATCAACCCTTTGACGCAGAGGTAAGGGGTACCTGACACCTTTAAAATTTCAATGGTTGAAGCTGTCAATGTAGTGACACAGAAGGACCCATTCCAGGTTTTTATTTTATTTGGAATGGGTTTACTCTTTACTCCAGACTAAACCAGACGTAGCGTGACAGAGTCGATGGTAGAGCGAACTCACCCAGAAGGTTCTGGCACTCCCACTTAACGACAAGACACAGTAGTATAGGAGGGTGCAGCTACCAGACAGCATCTAACAGAGCCTACCACTGATGTTAGGATCGTGGCCCTGGTATACCACTAGCAGGTAGATCCTACACCACCTCTTTTTTTTTTGGATAAATGAAAAGTTTTCTTTGTATGCAGGATAAAAATCTCCGAAGCGAAGACAGACGATGGCCTAACCAGTATCCTGGAGCTGATGCAAACGGAGACCAGCGATGGGGCTTTGTACCAGTGCAGAGCTGGTAACCCTTTTGGGGCTGACGTGTTTAGTGTTCAGCTCACTATTTTGGGTAAATCCATACTAATAATAATAATGTCCTCCTACCTAGCCGAATTTCGACAACGGCGATCAGCTAACTGCGCGGGAGATAATATAGTGCAAAATATATGTACAAGTGCATTATCTGTAACTTTACTCTTAAAGTGATTTTTGGTGGCATTAGTATAGTGCACCTATATTAATTTCACGCGGATATACTACGCTTAAACGTCTTCTAAATGTTGACTTTTCAGTTGTCAGTTTTATGCAATAACTGTATTCGGCAGTGTGCAAGATACAAATTAATTTCTTTCGTTTTATCTTTTAGACGGCAGCTTCAAAGGGAGCTTTATAAAGGGTACCTTTTCAACTCAAGTTTCTACACGCACATATTCCAAATATTTCTAATAATGTCCAAATATTTCTAGTAATGAATAGTGTTCTTCAAAAATTTGTCTAAAATTTGCATAAAGCAAAAACATAATTTGTAATGTTAAGTACGATTATTTTTTGTTTGGAACTAAGAGTTTCAAAGTGAATAATACGTATTTCTCTTAACTTACTTCAGCTTTTAACCTAAAAAAGTATTTAACAGAATGTCCATATTATTAATTAGTAAACGTATAAAAGATATTTATTACCGTTCATATTTTCCACATTATTCAAGAAAAACGGTTTTGTGACATATGCCGTTTCATTCTGAGCCAGACTGACTTCAAGCAGGCTTAGTGATATTACAGTGTTGCTGCTGCAATAGACTACATCAATAAATTACCATCGATACGATAAGAAGAAGAAGAACGAGGGGTCCGCTTTCCGCTCTTTGTAAATGTCAAAATCATTTTTTAAGGAGCCGACTCTTAATGTAACTTACTTTGCATTAAAAAAACAATAGAAAAACGTCCGCAAACTAGGGGCCCAATTCTCACGCCTTCGATATTATTTCGCATACGAAATAATATCGAAATCGAAAAAACATGGCGGATATCACAAAATTTGTTAAATATCAAACATTTTGGTACCTACATCGAGAACACGGTATATCTAAATTTTGTGATATCAGAAAAGATTTTTCGATAAATATCACACAGTTCCATACTCACTCTATGTTTTTCCTCTTCCTAGAACCACCGTCACCCCCCACGGACCTGTCAGTGGACTCGATCAAGAGCCGATGGGTGAAGCTCTCCTGGCGAGATATGGCGCGTTCCCTTGCCCAGTATTACAGTCTCCAGATCACCAGCAGCCAGCGACTGGCGTGGTCAAGTGCTAGAACTATTAATGTTACCAGGTAAGTGATGTTTTAAAATTAGCCCAAAGAAACCACCATCCCGCAGGAGTATTCCTGCAGATAAGACATTGACTATGAAATAGTAGATTGTTATACAAGGGACGAAAGTGACCATTGAGAGCGCCAATAGCTCGAGAGTGGAATGGGTGCTTTCACCCGAGTTAAACATACTATTTTTCATTTCGACTGTGAGGAAATCGAGGGTATCGATAGACTATCGATAGTTGAGGCATAAGCAATAGTATCGATAAAATATCGATAGTATCGATAGACTATAGATAGTCGAGGCAAAAGCAATAGTATCGATAAAATATCGATAGTGTCGATAGACTATCTAGTTGAGGCAAGGGCAACAGTATCTATTAAATATCGATAGTATCGATAGACTATCGATAGTTGAGGCATAAACAATAGTATCGATAAATATCTATAGTATAGATAGACTATCGATAGTTGAGGAAAAAGCAATAGTATCGATAAAATATCGATAGTATCGATAGACTATCGATAGTCTAGGCAAAAGCCATAGTATCAATAGAATATCGATAGTCTACCGATAGTAATGATAGTATCGATAGCTCCGTTAATATAAATACTATCGACACATAGCAATACTACCGATAGTATCAAAGTTCAATACTAAAATCACTATCGATAGCTCATACAGCTCTGACTATTGCAATAACTATCGATACTCTCGATAGTGGTCTTATATTCAATAGTAGGAGTGGAGTATAAAGTAGGAGGGAAAAGCTATTTCACACCCGGCTATCTAAACATGAAAGTTCAACTTTCCGAACAGGTGAGATGAAAATATATGTATATATCATATATTTCTATATTATCCCCCTAGCGTGGTAGCTACCCAGGCGGCACCTAACGGAGCCTACTACCGCTAATAGGATCGTACAGCCGCCATCACAAACTGAAGTTTGTGATATCGTGTCCCGGGGTCACAGATATTATAATGGGGTGGACAATTAGGAGGTAGATCCTGAATATCGCGATTGTGATTTGGAATCGAAGCGACGACATAATTATAAATTGATATTCCTTCATACTTTTATAGCTATAATTGCTTTCCACGCGTCAGTTAGAAAGCTATTACTGCATACCATAAACCTATAAATATTGCAAGTTAAAAGCTGTCAAGACAGTATGCCTGCCGCTTCGCTCGATTTAATTGTCAAATGTCCTGAAATCATAAAAGTGTTATTTTTGTACTAGTAGCTATTATTATATACGTAGTAACGATTTCATAAATTGTGCTAGTAGGTGATTCTTTTAAGTTAAAGAAAGTTAAGATAAATCACAATTGAATTTCTGCAAGTAAACCTTTGCTTCTAGTTCCAGTTTAAAGGTGGGTCTACGCTAGACGAACCGAGCACGAGCGAAGCACGAGCAGAGCCGTTCTCGGCTTCGTCGTTCGCGGCGTCAAGTGTGCACATACAACGAACCTGCAACGATTACTTCCCTCGAACGTAGTTTTCCACAGTGTGCTCGCGGCACTTGACAAATATGGACGATATTAATAATATTGCGGCAGCCGCTGCTGTTGCAGCGATTACCTTTGCCAGTGCCCTTAGATTTATTCTCTTTTTTTTTCTCTCGGCGATATGAAGCCAATAAACTAATAATTTTATTTTTGCACAATTCTACATCCTTATTTAATTCTTGGGATATACGAGGCCATGCATCAATCTTCTTATTTTTTTTATAATAATCCTCATGTTTTGGGTCCCATATCAATGGATTATTTTGATATAATTCAATAAAATAAAATAAAATAGATAAATAAATAAATAATTTTTATTCATAACATAAAGGTAAAAAGAAACAGCTAAAGAACTTAAGTTTAAAATTGCAAGGAAGCATCTTCGGTCAACGTTTCCATGATGCTCGGCTCGAGCGACCGACGTTTGTCACTAAACACGTCCACGAGCGCACTGCGAGCACGAACGAAACGCTCGCAGCGCGCTCGTTCGAGGCTTGTAAGACGGTCCACATTAGACGAATTGTGTTCGGCTCGTGCTCGACTCGTGCTCGGCTCGCCTAGCGAAGACGCACCTTTACACTTAAAACAAAGCCTGGAGCACTAAACTAAACTTGGTTTGGCAAAAACTTCGTTCGCGATGGGCAGATAACTAACTGTTATCCTGGACGGATGCCAGAATTTCTAGAACTTTACGTCAACACGGGTTAACTAATTGGTTTTATTTGTTGGACGACCTCCATGGTCTAGCTTTGCTGGTTTTCACGGTGACGTTAACTCTGAGTTCCCGGGTTCGATCCCCGGTCGGATCAATTTAGAAAACATATTTTCTTTATTGTCTCGGGTCTGGGTGTTGTGGTAGTTGATTCTGATTTCCTTAACAGTGCTATAAAAACTTACTTTGGTACAATGTATGTAAATCTTGACTAATACGAGCAAACTGAAAGTTCTTAGAAAATCAAAAACTGATTACATTAGCCAGTTATTAGTTTTATTATATCTTTTCAAAATATTGTCCATTGACGTCAATACACCGCTGCATGCGATGGAACCACTGGGAAAAGCACTTTGCCCACTCGTCCTTAGGGGTCTCTTCAATGGCATCGGGATACGCAGCCACCGCTTCTTCAGCATTCATAAACCGCTTTCCTTTAAGTTTTTCTTTAATTTTTGGAAATAAATAAAAATCACAAGGCGCGAGGTCGGGGCTATACGGCGGGTGACCCAGTAATTCAACGTTTGATGTCGCCAAATAGTCGATCGTTCGCTTGGCGGTGTGCGACGAGGCGTTGTCGTGGTGAAGGAGGATCCTACTGCGAGGTCGTTTCTCTCGAACTTTTTCCAAGACAAGTGGCAAACAATTGGTAGTGTACCATTCTGCAGAAACTGTTTTTTGATCCTCTAACACAATTGTTGCGAAATGACCTATCCTTCCAAAGAACGAGGCCACCATTTTTTTTCCCGCACTTCGATCTCTCTTCACTTTAGTTGGCAACTCCTCGAAAGGAAACACCCACTGAGCAGATTGTCTTTTGGTTTCAGGATCATAACAGTAAATCCAGCTTTCGTCACCTGTTAGTATGTCGAACACAGCATTTGAGTCACCTCCGTTAAATCTTTCAATCATTTTACGGCACCAATCCACACGATGGAGTTTTTGAGCCTTAGTCAAATTATGAGGTATCCACCGGGCGCAAAGCTTCCTGACCGCTAAATGTTCGTGGAGGATTTTGTGCACTTGACTCATACCGATGCCTAAGCTTGTCCGAATCTGCTGATAGGTCACTCTTTTGTCAGTCTCTATCATACGCCGCACAACACAGATGTTATTTTCAGTCGTCGCCGTAGAAGGCCGTCCCTCACGTACATCATCAGTGAGATTAGTGCGACCACGTTTAAACTCATTAAACCAGTTGTAAACAGTCGCACGAGATGGGGCTTCATCGTGAAAGGCCAATCGTAGTCTATCATAACTTTCTTGTTGACTTAAATGACATCGAAAGTCATAAAAAATCATTGCACGAAAATTTTCTCGTGTTAAATTCATTTTGACGTGACACAGACAATTTTCAATTTGCCGCCAAGTCGTAAAACAAATGACAAATGAAGGAAATATATACTCAGTAATATTGGCAAAGAGTTCTATTTTCAAATTTTAGAATATTTTTTTTATTATATTGTTTATAAGTGGCCAGTTCTAAGAACTTTCAGTTTGACCCTCGTATTTATTTATTTTATTGTTACTTGTGGGCTCGACTGTGGAATTAATTTTAGCATTTTTTTGGAATTTAAATCTACCTTCTGTTTGATAGCCGTGGTGCACTACCTCGTCTGATATTGACGTTACAAAATAAAGAAAAAGATGAGAAAAAATCATATTACATTCTTTTAAGAATAATAGAACCATAAAGAGAAAATCCATATCGCTTTTTAAATAGTCTAAACGAGGGATTTCAAGTAATGTGATATATAAAACCCAAAAATTGTATTCTATGGGCTTTTAGTGTAAACCAGACACTCGTGGTACATATACAGGGTTATTTTCAGCCAGCCGCCAAATTTTTCAGAGCGACTCAGAATTAGTAACTTAATCAATCTGTGTATACAAAGTTTTTTTTGAAAACATTATTATTGGCTAATTTAACCCACTCGTGGCACGATATCTGCGAAATGATCAACTGAAAAATGCAATACGGTAAAACCGGGATTGACGCCCCAGTGGTATAGTTGCCCCGATTGTAATTACTCTAGGTTCGCAAATACATAGTGTTATTTTTTTTATATCGAGAGACTTTCCAACTATCACCAAATAGATCGTGTCTCATGTCTCTGTGCAATAAAATGGGACATGGTGCGATCAAAGTTTTTTCGGGATAGATGGCCTGTTTCTCAGCGGGTCGTCTATCCTTAACGTTATTTATATGGACTTGGCAACTATCCCCTATATGGGATAGATGTCTCAAAATTTTGAGGTTGGCAATAATCGGTAATACTCTGGAAATATCAAAGGTAATATATTTTTTTCCTTTCATAAATTCTTAGATGGAATACCAAAGTACTTGCCAGTTTTACAAATAACTGAATGGAATAATTGTACAGGGAGATATAACATATTTTCAAAAAATGTGGCATCTATCCCGGTTTTACCCTACATTAATAATCGATATGACGCGCAAAAGTAGCGTTGTCTCTCCATTTACTTTATTTCGGATATTTTTAAGGTGATGTAAATCGCAAAATACAATGATTAAAAATAGTTGCGATAATGTCGTTTTGTTCACTAATATATATTTTTTCTAAATTTAGCACCCGACTGAAAATTATTGGGGCACCTTGTATACACTTTATTGGGTTAGGTTCCTTAAGAAACATTCCATTATGTTATTTTAGGCTACTAGTTCAGATATTATAACGAATAATAAACGCTAGGTTAACTCGGCAGAATATTAAGCAAGTTTCTTAGAAACTCTGTTAGTTAGTATTCATGAGAAATCTTTACAAAACTGTTACAACGGGTTATTGTTTTTTTAGTAACGTGTATTTAATGTTGGGTTTGTATAAACATAAGTTTTAATGAGCAGTAAATACTGAGTATGTGTCATTTTGTTTCATCGACGTGAAGTCTCAGGCAACAGCAGCTAAAGTTTCCCAATAATTTAACCATGATCCAAACTAGGTCTAGGGTCTAGTACCCCGTTAAAAGAGTCGCGGAGGTCAAATGGCAGTCGCTACTGTAATTACCTGATCTGCCAAACCCTGGATCATGGTCCAAAGCGGACCCTGGGCCCTCGTGTGCGAGTGCATAGCCAAGATAACGCTAAGATTAAGAAGAAGACCTAGTTTCTCAGTGATTTACCTTAATGCAGGCTAGAAGACATCCGCCACTCCATAGAGATTGAGGACTTGCAGCCAGCAACCGGGTATACCGCCAGGGTCGCAGGCGGGAACCAGGCGGACCTCAGCCACTACTCCACTCCAGTCAGGTTCACCACTACGGAGGAGGGTAAGTTTTGATGGTTGAAGACCTCTTTAAGACTTGCAGTCAGCGATGTGCGGGAAAGCGTAACGAGGCATATGTTAGTAAGAACCAATAGAATCCCTTCATTTTAGGGAAATGCTAGGCTAGAAGATAGGTAGCCTCGCTTAGCGAAGCTCCTGTAAAAAGCATAGTATTATTGATGGAATTAGGCGATACGTTGTGAAAATTCATTAATAAATAGAAAAATTTAACTTATTTTTCTTTTTTCTGCTAAGCGACGTCGGCGCAGTCATCCAACCACAGCACACCAACCGTTACCGCGTTGAGTATTTGTTAAGGCAAAGCCAGGATGCATCGCCCGCCCTTCCTCAATACACATGCAACACAGCTTATATATATATTGTTAGTAGTACCCAACATCTCCTAAGGTATCCATGTAAAGAGGCGAGACGCCAGGAGGTAGTGTGCACGTTGGTGTTGAGTACTAACAACTGCATTCGATTTGTTGCATGCGTATTGAGCGAGTGTGGGCGGTGCATCCTGCATTTGCCTGATTAAGCTAACGCTACGCTTCTTGCACATCTCTGGTGGATAGCCTAACTGGCGTAACTAGTTCCTCAATATGAAGTTGAGGCTACTGTGCCTTAATAAAATAAAATAAAACTTTATTCTTGGTGCCTCTAGCATGCACCAATGCATTTTATCATCATAAACCAACAAATTCTGTAAATTTTGTGAGTGAATATTTTTTGAAATTATATTCTGATGGACTGAGGCATTACTTCTAATGATGATTTCAACAGTAGCCGCGGCCGTTCTTGTCACTCATGCCAGCATGTCAGTGCGAATGAGCGTGACGGCTAGACTCGAAAATACGGACATCCAGACTATGGCCTCCGGACTCCATTTCCTCAATGTCACTTTTACCACCTACCATTTTTCTTAGCTCCATCATCACCGCCTCTTGGAGTGCAGCTCGAGCAGACTGACTCCCCAGGAGAGCTCAGGGTAAAATGGCTGCCACCACCGGCTGACGCTCACAACGGCCTCATCATTGGGTACCGGTTGAGGGCTGTACCTCAAGTTAACGGGATTATTGGTAAGAATCTCGTCAATCTATACTAATATTATAAAGAGGAAAGATTTGATTGTTGGTCTGTTTGTATTTAATAGGCTTTGAAACTACTGGATCGATTCGAATGAAATTTGGTACAGAGTTCGAGTCCCTAGGAAGGACATAGGCTACTTTTTCTAGCGATATAAAATCATCAGGGGGTCGAAATGGCGGATGAAAGTTTGTATGGAAAATCCGAATTTTGGCGCGGGCGAAGTCGCGAGGAACTGCTAGTGGATAATCATCCATACTAATACTAATATTATAAATGTGAGAGTGTGTCTGTCTGTCTGTTACCTCTTGACGCTTAAACCACTGAACCGATTGAGATGAAATGTAGTACAGATACAGTTGGAGACCCTGGAAAGGATATAGGCTACATTTTTTTGCGATATAAAATCATCAGGGGGGTGAAATGGGGGATGAAAGTTTGTATGGAAAATCCGAATTTTGGCGCGGGCGAAGTCGCGGGGAACTGCTAGTGGATGATAATTTAAAATAAGTAAATGTTGAGAACTGTCATTTCGAAGATATCGCTGCATCTGTGAAGGAAGACATCGCTAGAAAACGCACTAGTGGTTGGATGTTTGGCTAGTGTGTGAAATGGAGAAGGCAATGGCTGTACTCGTAGTGCGACAAATTCGAGTGCGGCCTTACTGAAGTCGCCAGAAATGCAGGAGGCGAGGCATGGTAGATGCCAGCGATGGGTAGTGTTGCGGGGAAGGGTATTAGCTATGACCACAGAATAAGTACTAGTACTCCGTACAGAGGTCTGACTACGCAATGAAATTCAAAGAAATATTAACTCAATGACGTCAACGATAGGGTGTAATTTAGTTCGCCTCAGAGTCAAGCACATTCTCGTTTAGACACCTACAGAAATTCATTGCAAGATAATTTCATTCTTATAACTCTGGAATATGAATTATAATACACTAAACCTATTCAGTGACGTAATATCATGTGACGCGATAGGGTTGACTGCTACAAGAAGCTACTTACGCCATCTAACGCACCTTTCTAGCACTTTATTCATGCTCGTCCAGCAAGCAACGTTATCACACATAAGTGCCGTGCGCAGCCGGTGAATAAAACGCGAGGGCGTCTCGTTGCTCGCTCGTGACAACACCCAACTTTATTTAGTCCGCTCTAAGGGGTCGCCGCGCGTAGGTACGTTTTTGCTACCTACGCGAGGAGTTACACAGGCCTGCTAGACAGTCGCGTGCGATTGGGGCTTTCTTGTCTTGCCTTGCCTTTCTTTCTTTGAATATGTCGGACATCCATTAAAGTTGTTTCTCAGTCACGAGCAGGGATGGGAATGAGTAGTCTTACTTTGATATACGAGTATAACTGTGTTTTCATGTCTGTCTGTCTGTCAATAATCTAAAAAGACAAAACGGGTAATAAAAAGAAAGAAAGAAAAAAATATTCGTGTAGCACCTAAATACACACACATAAAAAATGTAACATGACTGATTTTCGAATGTCTTTCGGTTTTGGACAGACTTCATTTATTTGTTTTATTTAATATAGGTTGACAGGATGATTTTATATCGGTGATCAGTAGTAGAAAAATATTTTAATTTGACTGACATTTATTGCTGAGTAAGTCACTGTGTATATTTTATCAGCCAGTTATTTTTGTATCAGACAATGATAAAATCATTGTATAAATTCAAATACCTAAAGAGTAAGTTAGATACTAAAGTAAGAATACCAAAATCCGTCATTTTTATGCAAAATGTTCTAATCTATAAGGTTTTTATATCCCAGCGTTTTACGGCTTAACTTTTAGTACGTCCTAACTAAAATGTTTTTTACAGATACCGAAGAAGCAAGTGATAGAACCATAAAAACTGCCTCTCTATACTCCAAGCAAGAAACCGTTATGACTGGACTACTCAAGGGCGTTAGGTAAGGCACTTTATATCATGTAAGTCCACTGTAGTTGTAGCAAAACATGGAAATAAGTACTTTATATGTATACAGGGCGTTACGTTCAGTGCGTCAATTTTCTTAATTTACATAATTATATAAGTAGGTATTGAATGTATTTTTATTTCATCAAATTAATTCGGTACGATAAACTAAACGTAGGTGATGTACTTTATGATAGGCGAAATAATAAACCTGTTATGAATAGCGTTTTGATAGTCCTTGAAAAGTACGTCAACGACTGATGGTGGTATGTACTCTCACCACGTTGACGAGTTACCACCATGAAGCTTATTTTTTCTGTGCATCCACAAAAACCTGCAGCGCCCTTCCCGGTTTTGTCCACCAACGACATTCCAGGAAGAGAGCACAAAAGAAAGCCAAACGCAAAAAGTGAAACTCTTATTGTTCCTTTAAAAATAAAATTGCATACTAGGTCCTTTAAAAGGATTTATTCCGGTCTGATCCCCCTTGTTGTGATCCACCTCTCATGATTATTATTAAAATTTCTGGACTGATGTTGATCAGTCCAGAAATTTTAATGGACGAACAAAATATAAGGTTGTTATATTTTGTTCGTCCAAACTGATCCACCTACTTTTTTGCAAAGTGTGGGTACAGTCAGGGAAAAAACCCTACTTAAGATAAAAATCAACATTCATTTATTTATCATAATCACAGATATACAAGTAAACATCACGGAAAACATTTGACATTGAAATTGTCAATATTTATCCGTTACGAATGAATACATATTTCAAATGTTTACATACAATAATAACTCAATTAAATGTTGCTTTATTAAAATAACTATAACGTACCGATGCCATCGCCGTTGCGGACTGTAAAAAAAAATGCTTTTTACCAGAAGTTGGATCAGACCGGAATAGAAAATAACTCAAAATATGTGATCCCCCTTATGCGTTACAACAAGGGGGATCAGTCCGGAATAAAAAATAATAGTGATCCCCCTGGTGGATCACCACAGACCGGATTAAATCTTTGAAAGTACGGCAACGATTGATGCTGGCATGTAACCCTATTGTTTTAACGAGTTGTTGTAAGATCTAAATATTTTTTATTTGCCAGGTACGCGGTGTCCATAGCGGCCTTTAACGGAGCGGGCACCGGTCCTTATTCGATCCCATTGTTCCAAGACACGAGAGAAGGGGGTAAGTTTGACTTAAATTTGTATAAACTCGTTGTTGAAACAACAAAGCAATGAGTAATTAAGTATCTGAGGTTTTTATTTACTAATTAATCATTTTTTGTAATATTTTTATAACCACAAACGAAAATAAATATTATATTAAATATACACTAAACTAAAACTTTTATTCGAACACAAATCCATGTCCTTGAGGCAAGGAGGCGAGAATGCTGGCCGCGGTTCCGCTTTGGACAGCTATACCTTATCCCTTGAGCGAAAAACGAGCCAGCTCTTTTATTTTCCAATAAAATATTTAAGTAATCTGAAGTCGGGTTGCATTTGTTTTCTTTATTTTTATCTGAAGTGTATTAAAACACAGTTTTCGTTGGAAGTGTGTGAAGAAATGCAAAATGTATGTTTATACCGTAATATTACCTATATCGTAAAACCTGAACCTACTAACTTTTATCATGTGCGAATGAAATCAATAATATGATATCACCATTTAAGTAATATTAGGACTGGTGGAATATTTTTAATATATTTAGCTTCTGCGTGTTTTTTTCTAATTTTGCTACTATATTAAAACGTAATGTTTATTTGGATTGGTACCAGACAGTAATTCAGGTCAAATAAATACAGTATAAGCTCAACTATAACCGTATTCAAATTAAAATTAAATTTTGGTATCCTCACTAAGATATTTTTTTTATTGTTATAAAATTCACAGCTCTTATTACAAATTAAGCTAATCTTTCATGCTAAACTAACAGCTAATAACGAATTTACTTTATATAAATAGAGCATTTAATTAAATTTGACACAAGTTGACAAAAGTTTCCATTAACCTATTCTTGAAAAAGCACGTTAGGCCCAAACAATTCAGTGCACTTTACATCCTTCGTTCAAAACACAGGAACTAAGTTTTCAGTCTAAGTTGTAGACTGAGAACTAAGTTCCCTTCCCTAGTACAGAACCGTCGTTTCATGTTTTAGCTTGGTAGATATATTTTATATATGTATAAAACAACTACTTGACTACCTACTTGGTCGAGTAGCCCGCACACGTTTTCAAGGTGTCGCCATCTCTTGAGGTCCCGAGTTCGCTCTCCGGTCAGGACAGTATAGAAATCCATATTTTCTATAATGTCTCGGGTCCCAGACCACTGTTGTTTCTGATTTCCATGACATAAACAAGAAAGGTACGGCTACTTGAGACTTTATTTCTAAAACTTTTTATTGTGTGTCTGCAGGTACACACGGCTACGCGTCAGACTACCCCACTTTGACCTTAAGACCACCTCTATTCCCTACGTAATAAAAGCTGTTCATATGACGTGGCCGACTGTACTACTAAACTGACCAAGAATCATGAAATTTAGGAAGAAGGAAGGTTAGAATAGTTATTTACGGGATTGCTACCATGTACCTTTTTATTTTCGAGTTTCCGATATTTCGGCGCTGTTGCAAGCGCCATGATCACGGAATAACTGAAGATCTTGCGGGTGGGATGTTCTGGGCAAACATATCGGTCTACCCTCCTTCGAAGTCTTTTGAGGTGAACGCACCTCCAGTACCACTGTTTGCAAACTCACTATTTTCTCGCGTCTGTTCTCGACACACACCACTAACAGTATCCGACCGCGAAACTACACTTGGTTGGTTTTTTCGGATTTTACACATTCGAATCACTCGACTCCGGACACTTGACAATTTAAACCAGGCCTTGCGATTGAAATTTTTGTAATTGGTGATTTCAATGATTTTAGTAGAAGAAAGGTTACATAGCAATGAATCAGACACTACATCTAAATAAGTCTTTTTTCGTTTTGCATATTTTCCTTCAGTCCTATCGTCAGCCTCATTCTCGATCTCTGACACCTCGCCCCTGTCGATATATTCTCTGTTAACTTGTAGATAATGCTTTGGGATGAAGTCCACCGTTGGTACAATGAATCGTATTTCTGTTTGGATTGTTTGATGGTCGACTAGTGGATAATGCTTTTGGAATTAAGTCCTCTGTTTGTACAATAAACCGTGTGCACAAAGTTTAAATAAATGAAGGCTATGTACGACTGTACATACACCCTGAGTATTCCATCCAACTCCAACATAAATATGCCCTAACAGCGCCTTCATTCAAACCCTTTGTCTTACCCCGAGACGTTCAGTATCAAGTTTCCAACTCCGAACTTTGCCTTGAAGATGCAAATTTGGCGAAAATGTTTTGCTTTTTTTGTTATAAATCTGTGTGCCCTACATTTTCTTGTGTGATCTTGGAGGCAGTATTGCGCGGTGGTAAAGGCAAGATGGCTTAAAAGGGCGTCTTTTTATTTAGCTTTTTATAATAACCCTATTTAGCTTTCTAGACCACGACGACCTTTTTAAAAAAACGAGAGACGTATAATTACAAGGTTTAGTTAAACTGAATTCGACGAAGTCAAATGGAATAAGGAATTGTCTCGTCTCGAATTAACTATATTAATAATTCATTTTTTGGTTATTTTCTCCACCTCTTACTTCATCTTATTTTTGAACCTTGTAGGCATTAAACATCACCCGCCATTTTGGATAGTATGGACGACAGTGCGGCATCTGATGAAGTTGGACTTTGCAACGATATTGGGCAGTCTGATGTGTTGGCCACTTTTTCTTTTCCCTCTATAAAACTATGAAACGACTGATTAACAAATTATTTTTAGCCCACTGCGTCTGAAAGAGGATGATGTTTTTCGAGTAAATGTATGTAAGTATGTATGTCCGTTTCTTCGGCACGCCATACAGGCAAACGGCTGAACGGGTATAACATTTGCATTCTTCAGAATCATGGTAGTGACAGTGACACATTTTGAAAATAAAGCCCGCAAATGAAATTAAGAAGAGGATGGTGTTTTTTTTAGCAATAAAGGTATCGAATGAAAGCTAGTTAGAAGACCATTTCAAATTTCTAATATTTTTTGCAATCGGGTTTTTGGTTTTAATTTTTTTCAAGCTTTAGGTTTTTACACTAAAAATATTACTCGAATTCCTCGCCTTAGCTATAAACAAGTCGGAATCTTCGTAAAAAGGAGAAAAGTAATTATAACAACAATGAGGAACAGAGACAGTGTTAATGAAGACAATAAAGGTTCGGAGCAACTTTGATAAAAGTGCGAGTTACGTTAATTTGCGAGTTGACACAATTCGCCATTTTGAGAAAGAGCGAAACGCTTTGCGAGACTACGTTGTTTACACAATGGGAAACGATGCAGTGGCTGTGACTAGGATATATGTAATATTTTTTTTTTTTTTCAAAGACATGGAAATGATAGTCCTCGAAACCCTTCAAGATCCTTATAAATATTTTTTTTAAAGATCGATGCGTGTCTTTCTGTGCACCGTAGCTGAGTGAACCTTCTGGAGCCGTTTTTTAAAGCAGTTTTTAGCAGTAGACTTTAGACGTTATGTTTTATCAAAATAGGTTTGAATAAGAAACCAAAAATTCGCACACGGGAGGATTTTAACTTGAACTTTGGCTTTTTGGCCAATGGTCGAAAGTTCAAATCGTACCCGTGAGCGAATTTTTTGGTTCCTTATTTAAACTTATATAAACAAGAAAAAACACTGTAAGTGTTAATAAATATTAAAAACTATTATCAAAATAGGTTAGACCCCATTTCACCAATACTTAACAGCCGGTAAACGTCGATCTACGGTTAATTTGCCAGAATTCGCATATAAAATATGTCTAATAATTCTAAACCGGCTGATTAAAAAATAAGCATGTGTTAACCGCAACTCCAGGCTAAGCAGTTTATAGAAAGGAGATAGATGGTTTTGAGCTTTCGACACCGAAAGTACAAGCAATGGAATGTATTCAAATACGTTTTTATGGCATTGTAATGAGGTCTCAAATGCAAATGTATACATGTTGATGCTCGCGACTGTACCTACTGGATTAAATTCTGTTGTGTGAGATAAAAGTTTTAAAATGCAAAGACGAAGGGAGTTTTTTTTGTGAGCTTTGGAGATGTAAATGATACAGCTCATCCTGTTTTGTAAATTGTAAAAGTTGAAAAGTAATGCATAATATTTTACGCTTTTTTAAATATTATTATGTAGATACCCTTCAAGCTCACCTATTAATGCATAATTAACGTAGTTTTTATCGGTTTTTATATAATAATAATAATAATCATTTATTTCAGGCAACAAATTTTTACACAGAATTTTGGCCCATATAATAAATACCTTAAAGACTAACATACATATAAAATATAAATATATTTCAATAAATTACGAATAACACGCGTTAGCGACTTGGTTGTAGGCGCGTGGTGTCGGCTGGCAGCCGTCCTCGGAACTTCCGGAACACGACTCCCTGCGGCCAAAAGTCCTCCTTCATGAAGGTCGCCAGATGGTGGGTCGGTACTCTTACCACAAACGAACTAAAATTCACCTTGTGGCGAGATTCCAACCATTCGACCCTCAGGGTGAAGTTGGACTTCATCTGTACATAGTCTACGACCTCCTCTACCTTCGTAGACCAGTGCAGGCGGGACACATACAGCTGCGTTGAGCGTATTTCGGGACGCAGCGGATGTTCGGGTCCGGTCGGTGCGGTGCCGTGGTGGTTCCGGCTAGCGGGCTTTCTCCTCCTTCTTACAACTTTGGAAAAGCCCTGCTCATCGCAACGATTCCTCGGTGGACACGGTGCCGGTGTCGACTTCTTAGTAGATTTCCCCGATGGTTTGGTCTACCGAGGTGTGGCAGCAGCGGCTGCGTAGGCACGGGGCGGGGGGCTCGTGACAACGCTTTTCATCGGCTCCGCGGGAGCGGGGCGGGAGGCGAGGGGCGGCGGGGCGCTGCGGTCAGCAACAGCCGGCGGCGACTCTACACTGCTGACCGATGCGTTTTGCGCACCTCGATGACGCGTGTTGACGTAAGAGGCCACGGGCGACCTACTTACCGAGTCACTATTTTTGAGAAACAATAACTCGGCACGTAGTTCAGAGATGGTAGATTCCGAGGCCTCTACCTTCAGCTGCATTTCGGCCAGGCTTGTCTTCAAGGTCATTATGTCCTTCAGAAGCCTGGTGACGTCGACGTGGTCAAAAGTGACAGGGGGCAGCTTGTGTAGCTCCCTCGCCACGAACGCAGGCACGTCGTCCGGGTCGGTCTCCTTAAGTAGCGTGATGATGTCTTGGAGACTTCTTTCACCTCTTTCGTCCCTCCTGCGAGACGGCATTCGGTCGGTCTTGCCGAGCGTCTGGTAGAGCAGCACCTTGCCACTGCGAATATCCTCTTCGGTGAAGTTGGACTTGCAGATCTGCATGATGCTGACCTCATCCATGGTGTCGATGGCGTGTTGTACAAACGCCAACAGTTCGTTAGCTATGAGTTGTTCGGAACCCATAACGGCAGTAGCGAGCAGCGGCTCAGCCGCGCAAATCACGTAATTAATAAGTAATTAGGGTCAGGTGCTAAGTTGCGGACGCGACCATTTCCGAGCGCGCATCGCACCGCACTGCATTACCATAAGACCATACTGCATTGCTTGTGGCGCAGTGGCGGCAGCGCTTTGGTAGTGATACCAAAAGTTAAGCAACCCACGGCGCGGTCGTGATTGGATGGGTGACCATTCCGACCATTTAAGTGACGTCCATGACAAGCATCTCCGTGCTTCGGAAGGCACGTTAAGCAGTTGGTCCCGGCTAATATCTGTGGTATTAGTCGTTAAGCCTAGTCAGAGGCCCTAGGACGGCTTGATAACTTCTGACAGTAAGGTTTGTCACTTGCCTTACATACACCCCTCCACCAATCCGCACTGAGCCCGCGTGGTGAAGTATGGCTCGTTCCTCCTCATAGTTGAGGTGAGGCCTTTTCCCAGCAGTGGGATCTAATAGGCTGACTTATTATACTGCATTAGATATGTATTACAGAGGATACCATAAAGTACGTACGTGAATATGCCGCTTAAGTGTATTGTGTCACATATTCACATTTAACTTTATTAATACATTTACACGCCAAGAAATACGCAAATTCGATATGATTCCCAATAAATGCATTTTGCCTTCCAAAAAATCGGATTAAAATTAAAATCTGTTCGAATACTGACAACAAATATTTATTGAATACTACTCGCTAATAATTGTTGTAACGTGTTTTCACGAACATACTACTTTTAAAATGTTGCGTCTTTTTTATTAATCATATGAAATGCCAAAAAAGGATAAAAATATTACGATGATATTAAAAAAAACGATTGGATAAATAAGTGAATAAACATATTTTTCATCGACCTGTTCGGAAAGTTGAATTTTCATGTGTAGATAGCCGGGAGGGAAATAGCTTTTCCCTTCTACTTTATACTCCTACTATTGAATAAAAAGCCACTATCGAGAGTATCGATAGTTATTGCAATAGTCAGAGCTGTATCAGCTTTCGACAGTGATTTTAATATTGAACTTTGATACTATCGATAGTATTGCTATGTGTGTCCATAGTATTTATATTAACGGAGCTATCGATACTATCATTACTATCGGTAGACTATCTATATTCTATCGATACTATTGCTTTTACCTCAACTATCGATAGTCTATCGATATTCTATCGATACTATTGCTTTTGCCTTGGCTATCGATAGTCTATAGATACTATCGATATTTTATCGATACTATTGCTTATGCCTCAACTATCGATAGTCTATCGACATCATCGATATTTTATCGATACTATTGCTTTTGTCTCAATTATCGATAGTATTGTTTTTTCCTTAACTATCGATTCTATCGGTACTTCCACTACTACTATTTCTTTCCTCACAGTCGAAATGAAAAATAGTATGTTTAACTCGGTTGAAAGCACCCATTCCACTCTCGAGCTATTGGCGGTCTCACTTCGTTCGAGAAAACTTCCCGAGAGGAGTGTTTACTTTCGGCCCTTGTATAACAATCTACTATTTATCACATATAAGTCTATACCTAATAATAATAATCCTCCTAGCCGAATTTCGAATACAGCGGCCAATCTCAACAGAGCCAACCAACTACGCGGGAGATATTATAGTGCACAAGTGTGTGCGAAATACGCAGGTGCACTCTCTGGTCCTTCACTCTCATAATTCGGTAAGACAGCAGTCCGACATGACCGTAGAGAGATCAGGCGCAGGACCAACGGCTTAACGTGCTTACCGAGGCATGGGGGTGTTACACCACCAACTTCCTGACTCCGGAGCTGTGTCTGAGTTATTTCAAGACAAAAAAACCCAACACTTTCGGCCCGAGTCGAAAGATGAACCCGGGACCTCGTGGATAGTACCCAGCGTGCTGACCAGTAGACCAACGAGGCAGTCTATACCTACCTACACATAACATAAAGGTAAAGATAGCTAAAGAGCAAGTTTTTAATTTGCGGCACTATCAGCCCGTATGGAAGTAGAGCTGAAATTGTTAGAAAATCTGTTTATCTGCATTACTATTTATAGACTTCCAGGCCACTTTTTTTTCTCAGTTACAGAGATTTTTTGGACATTTCTAAAGAACGCAAAGCTGAAAAATTTAGCTTCAGTCATTTTCTCGCTTCATACGACGTGACCTTGCTTCTTTCCGTTTTTTTACAACCCCCAGCCGTCTGTCCGTGTGTCAATTTGTTTTGAAATTCAGACCCAGAATATTCAGGCTGTGAGATAACTGAATTATTATTCCTGATTCTTTTTTTAAGGTTTCCGGGTAAACGGTTAATATTCGTAAGGTACGGACGACAACACGTCAAGGTAAGCCCTGTGGCATATTGTGTAGTTGTAATAAGGGGTGATTTTCGTAACAGCGTTACTTTTCCTTTGAAAATAAGATCTAGGGAATAATAAAAAGAAACCACTTTTTTTGAACACGCAATTTTTTCGAATAACTACTACTTTACAATATCCGGAAATAAGTAAATAGAGAGATAACGCAACTTTTGCGCTATAATAACTATTGCACACTTTTCACTTGATCGTTCGTTACGCAGAGGTCGGTCGAGCGTATTTTCATATGAATGAGTGACATTATTCTCGCGTACGTTTTGGATAGGAATATAAAATAATTAATTTAAATCCCTTTGCATAGATCGATTAAGTTACTTATTCTGAGTCTGTCCTGACCTTGCAATGTATAACATGTATCTTTACCGTACATGTAGCCTATGCCCAACGTACTTGCACGTACTTTGTATTGAACTAATTCTGTCGTTTGTAGTCGAGCGCCTTGTCAGCTGTTTTTACATAAGTCTTTTGTTGTTATTATTATTAACTATGCATGCAAACGTAAACGCAACGGACATGCACAAAAAGACGCAGGTTCGATGCTCGCCTCAATACTTATATCGTCTCAATTTCCACAAATGTGTCTAGGTAAAAGAATACTTAAGTCATTTTATTCAAGTGGATTAAGTTTAAAACTATTTTAAAATTAATCAGTAATTTCTGTCTAGTAAGGTTAATACCAATATTCAAATAGACTGTTAACTTTGCAGAACTTCCTGTCAGTGCAATAAACAGGTTTTCGTATAACGTAGCGATCATTAATTTTTATACCCCAGCCTCGGTTTTCTCAATTTTTATCGCTAACTTTTTGTTCGCAACTTTAAGCAATTAACAGAAGCTTTACCGCGAACTTTCTCGCTTTGTTTTCGTTAAAACTTCACACGCTCTCTGCGATTTGGAGCGTAATAAATCCTGAATGTCTGAAGTTGCCTTTACGAGATATTTCTGTGATAATAAATGGAGTGTGTTTTTTGTGGGTAAATAAATGTTGGAAAACATTTACATTTGACGTAGTGTTTTGGCGAACAGACTAGAGGCAGACGTAGCGAAGAAAGGACATGCTTAGAACAAAAAATAGTTTATTTAGGTTTTTAGGGTTCTGTACCTTGTTTTCTTGTTTCTGATAAATGAAACTCTTGATTTCTTTGCCCATCTATCTGTCAAGACTCAAGACCCCTTTGCTCAGTAACGCGTACACATGTCCATGGTCCGTTAAAAAACTGTAAAAAATAATAATTAATTTTATATAGTAATTTTATTGCAAGTTTTTACGAAATTAAATTAAATTTCGCTCAAAAAAAATTATCAACTGAGTCTTTCGGGGAGACTCAAACCCAAGATTCTTCGCTATCCGCGCGATTGCTCTTACCAACTGACGCCGGCTGGCTTACTGACGTAGCAAGCACTTATAAAAATTCGTCGACTGACTAACGTCCTCCGTAGCTCAGTTGGTAAGAGCGTTCGCCCGGAATTATTGGTTTGAATCCCGCAAAAGGCACGTATTTATCTTCTTCGTAAGTACATTTGAAAAGTACCTAGTAATCTTGTTTGTATGTAAGTAAATGTTTGCGATGGTACATTTTAATTATAGACTAATTCAAATCCTCTAGAGTTTTATGCTCGAAAATTTCTCATATCGCCACTATTACTATATACTATTACCATATCGATACGACCGCAACCGGTTGTTAAATTTAACGATTCACATCGAATAACGAGGGTAGTCTCAAATTCAAGGCTGTTAAACCATAGATACCTGAAAGCGGTATTGCTTAAGTTAAATATGCTTTTCAGTTGCTGTTGTAGAGACATGAGTATTCTTTCTAAGTACCAACGTGTTGCATTGCTGGCTTTTGTAAAACTAGTGGAAGTGCTTCTGAATGGGAATCATATGGAGATTTGCCCATACAACATACATTATTAAGATATCCTTTTGGAAATGAGGTCAGAGAGTTATAGTATATTATCAGGATTTGTTTTAAGATTTAATAATAATGTCGTCCTAGCCGAATTTTGACTACAGTGGCCAATCTCAACAGAGATTGGCCAAATGCGCGGATATTATAGTGCACAAGTGTGTGCGCAATAGGTGCACTCTCTATTCCTTTACTCTCATAATTCGGTGAGACGGCAGTCCAACATGACCGTAGAGAGATCAGGCGCAGGACCGACGGCTTAACGTGCTTTCCGAAGCACGGGGGTGTTAACACTACCAACTTCCTAACTCCGGAGCTATGTCTGAGTTATTTCAAGACAGAAAAACCCAACACTCTCGGCCCGACCCGGTATTAAAACCCGGGACCTCGTGGATAGTACCCAGCGTGCTGACCACTAGACCAACGAGAATTATATGCAGAGTTGCTCATACAACATCTATTATAAAGATACCTATTTTTAACGTAAAAAGTTGAAAAATATTTTAAAACATCTAAGAATTTTGCACAGGCTTCTTCTGCACGAACTTGCTTAATCCATCAGCTGTGTCCACCACTACTGGCTTATTAAAGAGTCAAGAGAAAGTCTATTTCAGATATAAAAATGAAACTTTAGGATTTTTTAACACTCAGTGTTATTTTAGCATGAAACTTGGCACGATTGTAGCTTTCGTATGAGTACTTCATTTCCGATATGGAAACACGCTAGGAAATGATTGCTTCTCCCCCCAACTCCCTTTCATCTCACCCGTTCTGGTTTTGTGCAATTTCTGCAAAAACGGTAAGACCTAGGAGTTTATTGTTCAATAAGCAAATCATTGTCAATAAATTACCTACAAAACGATACTTAATTTGTTGTGGTAAAACTAATGTTTCTTATAATACAGCCATCAAAACTCGATGATATTTAAAAAAAATACACACTTTTATTCGCTCTTGCTCTATTTACACAAAAATGACAAGAGTTATGATAAAATGACCTTAGAAGTTTACATACCTTATATAATGGGCTACAATATGACACCTAAAACTTTGTGGTAGAGCTAGTGGTACTGGAGTTATAACTCACCACTCTGAATTTATTTCTCAAAAATACTAGATGACAGCGTTTTATATCCATTTTTGAGAGTTATTAAACTGCGGTTAATTTTTTTTTTTGAGCGATGAGTTGTAACTCAATTACCACTGGCTCTACCATAAAGTTTTAGGTGTCATATTGTAGATCAATACATAAGGTATGTATATGGGCTACAATCTTCTTTGGTCATTTTATCATTTCTCTTGTCATTTTTGTGTAAATAGAGCAAGAGGTAATAAAAGTGTGATTTTTTAAATAGTTTTATTAAGTTTTAATGGCTGTATCAAAAGAAAAAAATATTTTACCACTATATATTTGGTATCGTTTTGTAGGTAATTTATCGTCAATGATTTGCTTTTTTAACGGTAAATTCCTAGGCCTTACCGTTTTTGCCATTTTTCTGTAAATAGAGCAAGACGGAACAAAAATGTGCATTTTATTTACAATTTTATAAAGTTTTGATGGCTGTTTATGTTAAACATTAATCTTTCTTTGGGGAGATAAAGGGGGGTGGGAGGAGAGAAGCAATCATTTCCCAGCGTATTTCCATATCGGAAATGAAGTACACATACGAAAGCTACAATCGTGTCAAGTTTCATGCTTTCTTCCGGATGGGCCCGTATTTCATGCTAAGGAACCCGTACTATTTTACAAGCTTTTATTTAGCTTGCAATGTAACTATGTATGTTTGTTCGGGTGGAATCTTGCAACTCAATTTTGAAGCAGATAACTTCAATCGGTTGAGCTGAAATTTTGTATACACGTTTAGTTTGGATGACAATGCATGGTAAGATGCATGACGTCATTCTGAATTCAACATGGCGGACCATCCAAGATGGCGGACTCGTTATTTTCAATGCACTTCTACAATATTAGTATCAAATGAAAGGGCTTGCTAAGAGTAACTCAAAAAAAAAAGTGACGTTACTAAAAATTTTAAAATGGCCGACTTGTGAACGCAATCCTAGAATATGGGTATCAAATGAAAGGGCTTGCTTAAATTAACTCAATAAATAAGGTGACGTCATTCCAAATCCAATATGACGGACTTCTAAAAATAGCAGACTCAGTTTTCTTTGCTTTCTTACAATATGGGTATCAATTGAACGAGCTTGCTGAAACTAACTCGATAAATAACGTGACGTCACTCTAAATCTAATATGGCGGACTTTTAAAGATAACGGACAATTATAGTCATGTTTTTAAACTTTTCTATAATATGGGTATCAAATGAAGGGGCTTGCTTATAACATATCCATAAATAAGGTGACGTCACTCCAAATCCAATATGGCGGACTATGATTTTATGCTTTCTTACAATATGGGTATCAAATAAAAGAGCTTGCTGAGAATAACTCGATATAGAAGGTGACGTCACTCTTAATCCAACATGGCGGACTGCTTAACATAGCGGCCTTAGCTTTTTATGCTTTCCTACAATATGTGTATCAAATCAAAGTGCTTGCTAAGAATAATTGGATAAAAAGTGACCTCACTGTAAATCCAATATGGCGGGCTTCAAACGATGGTGGACTAAGTTTTGTATACTTTCTTACAATAAAGGTATCAAATGATAGGGCTTGCTAAGAATTACTCGATACATAAGGTGACGTCACTCCAAATCATATATGGCGGACTCCTAGAGATGGCGCACTAAGTTTTTAATGCTTTCCTATGGACTAAGTTTTTTATGCTTTCTTACCATATGAGTATCAAATGAAAGGGCTTGCAGAGAAAAAGCATGCGAGTTTAACTCCGTTGCTCCGATCCGTTTAGGAATTTGGTGTATCGGGTTTTCTTGGCGTGAAGATAAGGCGTGATAGCCGAGCGGAGAAAACTTTACTTTTCATCCGTAAGATCATGAGTTCTATCTCCACCTGTACCAATAAGATTGTACAAAAACTTAAGTACCTACAGTCTTTTTCAAAGATATCGCTGCCTAACGGTGAAGGAAATCACCATGAGGAAAAACCTGCACACTAGTGGCTAGTGTGTGAGATGGAAAAGGCAATGGCAAACCATTCCATTAAATATTGCCTAGAAATCGTTGTGTGTATTTCATTCCACATAATGATCACGACTCTCAGTCATGAGGTATACGCTTGTTAAAAGGAGGTTTTCTTGGAGTCCTCGATTATAATTATTGAGGTTGAATTTTTTGAGTTTAAAGCATCGGTAGGTAAACTTTGACGAGTTTAATTTTGGTGAGATATGCGTCAACAGCATTGGTTTGCCTGTCTAGGAAAAGGATAACTTCAAATCAAACTGGAATTGTGTTTACGCTGCGTAAGGCTTAGCTTGAAGTTACAATAATTAACTTGAAGCTTACTTATGCCTTACGCGGCGCATTTCTCCTAACACCCAAAACAAAGTGATGTACTCGTACCTAGTCGGATGATAAGTTATGTTACAAATACTTATTGCAGCTCAACTTTAAAGCAAATATCTTCAACCGATTGAGCTGAAATTTTATATACAGTTTGTTTAGATGACAATGCATGGTAAGCTGTGTAAGTCGTTTAAGATTTTTGTGTATTGATTGTACTGACCTTGAAAGTAAAAAATAAAGTCGAAAAGTAGTCCGTGGCATCGATTGTTTAACTTTGATTTGTGTAATTTCGCGAGAGGCGTCAACAGCATTAGTTTACAACTTGCAAGTGGCAAACAAACATTAAGCCTTAAATTGTTTAACATAAAAGCAAGCATTAGAATGCTCTCCCTTCGCGCCTTCGGCCTTTAAACTGCATTGTTTATTGGGCAGACTAGTACCACAGCGAAGGACCACGGTGAGTCGTTAGAAGTTAAAATAATTGGTTTTCCTATTTGCTGTATTTTTGAAGGAATTTTAATACTTCAAGGTCAATTAGTGCTCTTCAACTCTTTGGCTTACATTAAATTCGTAGTCAAGCTATTTTAATCGTCGCCTAGCCATTATATTAGCCTTTAAGCCGTTATTTGTTGTTCCTTACATACCTATGTCTTAAGTAAGCGAGCTTAAAACTTTCGCCACCTTTAAGTCACTATCGTTATTCAATTTTTAAAATAGCCCTCTTTAAGGGTTACCTTATTTAATTGACACCGAAATATTATTTGATAAACCGATACCAAGGTATGTTAGATATTAGTTGCACATAGTTAGTTACCCTATTTTTAGTCGATCGAAAAATAATAAGCCCATCGAATTTAACCGACAAACGCCCTTGCCTTAATGATGCGTAAAATGAGATGATGAACAGTGAGATATGCCTACAGACTAAGAAATCTGTCCAGCGATAACTAAAAAGTAAAAAATAAATTACAAGTAAAAAACCGTTTTAAAAACAAGCTTTTATGTCAATGCGCTAAAAAGTATAAAATAATTTTTCTTTAAAACTTTTACGATCAAATAATAACATCATTACACAATTTATATTATATAAAAGCTTGTCGCGAGATTTTACCTGTGTAGATAAACGAGTAAATTATATACGTAACTTGATATTGACTAAATTTTCTTAAAATCAAACTACTAAATACGCCAAGTGAGTACTCAAATCTCGCGACAAGCTTTTATATTAAGTATATAAATTGTGTAATGATGTTATTATTTGATCGTAAAAGTTTTAGAGGAAAATTTATTTTATACTTTTTAGCGCATTGACATAAAAGCTTGCTTTTAAAAAGGTTTTTTACTTGTAATTTATTATTTTATTAAAATCACGTAATGACGTATTATAAAAGAGACTAGGAATTTCGCACGAATGTTGATTGAGATGATGACACGAGATTGAAGCGTTGGCCCGGTTAGCCAAAGGTTGTGAGTTTAAATCCCTTGTGCGAATTTTTGGCTTTATATAGAAACTGGTTCTATTTTTAGTCTTCCCACGATCATACAATGACATTGCTCCTTTTGTTACCAGCTCCGGAAGAGGTTCCCACCTCAGTGGAGTGCGGGGGAGTGACGTCGACTGCCCTCCGAGTGAGTTGGCAGCCTATACCTCCGCACAAGCAAGCTGGAGCCCTCATTGGGTACACTGTGCTGTATGCTGCGCAAGGTAAGAACTTCGAGTTATTTGTGATATCAAAGACTTCGTGGTAGTGGGCAGGACATAACTTGTAAGATCGACGGCTATAAGAACAGAAAGATTGTGGAATGGTGACCAGCAGGCCCACTGCCTAACTCGATGGCTTTCAAACTAACGTCAGTCTGAGAACTGACCTCTCACTGTAAGCAAAGTGATAGTCATCACTTTGCTAACAGTGAGAGGTCAGTTTTTATATACAGGCATTTGACCGCAATCTCACCTGTTGGTAAGCGACGATGCAGCCGAGGATGGGACATGTCTGTCTAGAAACAGCCTATTCACCCTTTTCTTAAAGGAATCCGAATCGAAGTGTTTAGGAAATATTTCCGCCGGCAGCGAATCCCAGTTTTTAGCCGTGCAAGAGGAACGTGGATTAAAAACTTCACAGTTCTTCACAGTCTCCAGTTTGGTGCGTGGTGCGTTTAGTGGTAAGTCAATGGCTTAAGGGCGGAAACCACGCCTGCGTCTTATATCCCAATAGTAAAAAGGGGCCGGTGGAATAAGTTGGAAAGCCGTTGAGTTAGGCGGTAGGCAGGAAAGCAGGCGCCGACGCACACTGGGACGTTAATATATTACAGTAGTCCTAAGAAATTATCACATCCTGTGTATGAACATTGAGTTGCTACGAGCTCTCGTTTGTCCAGAGCACGTGCTCAAGTTAACTGTTTTTGAGAAAAATCAATTGCCCGCTAACGTATGTGTTTATCGAAGCGCTACTAAAATATTTGTTTTAAAAGTTTCACCTAAAATAAAAATAAACTACGACGTATTTGGTGAAGATAGCAACCATTGGATGGTGACATCGCATGATCATCTTGGAGATCCTTGGAAGCATATCCAGAAGTGGACATCTCTCGGTGGAGGCGACGTTAGAACGAAGAAAAAGTTAGAAAGGCCTCTATATTTTGTGTGTACCAAATAAGCCAGTCACTCGAGGGGCATTATGGTGACCTAAAATTCACGAGCACTTGAGGAGGCATGAAAATTTAAGATATTGATCGTTTGCGGGTTAAAAGATAGGGAGTAGGTAATAATCCCGCATGCAAAAAAGTTTTATTCAATTTACATTCAATATGTAATATCTCAAATATAACTTTTCTTGTATTCTCCGAGTTAACGGAAATGCCATATCCTTTATTGTTTGAAACATATGATCACTTTGAGATGTTCGACTCGAAGTTGCACTATTGAAAATGCGTTTCAACGATCTTATAAAAGGTGCTTTAAAAGGCTTACTTTGTGATTACAAAGTAAGCCTGGAGTTCACTAGAACTTTTTTAATTTTCAATCAGCCGGTTTAGTATTATTTGACATATTTTGTATGGGAATTCTGTCAAATTAATTTTTAAGCAGCCGGTCAACCTCGATTCGTCAATTCGATTGGTGGACACGGGTAAGAAAACCACGGTTACTCCTTGTGGATCATAAGACCGCCGGCGGTCGCATAACAATTGATTTTCTATTGTGTCTGGAAACTTGATCTCTGAATGGTGTAAACCTACGAATTGGTGTGATTGGATAGTTGACCCATTGGTCACTGATATTGTTCCGACCGGGGATGGAACTTTGATCCTCAAAGATGATAACAACGTGAAAACCGGTGCACGCCACTCGACTTCGGAGGTTGTAACATAAGACCCGACTTCACCAATTTTTTACCAGCCGTTGATCCTTAATAATTGTCAGTTAATTTGTAAGAGCCTTCATAAAAACAATGTTAAATAATGCTGTTAAAAAAAAACATATTGTGTTGGTGAACTCAACGCTTAGTGGTGTTGTTTGAGTTGTCATTCTGTTGCACTTTCGATTGATTGTGATGTACCTTGAAGTAAACTTTGTGATAATAATTCAAGGTATACGTATTTACGTGAACACACAGGTGTGCGAATTACAAGTCGGCAACTCCCTCGAGATAGTTTAAAAAGGATAGCCTAAGTTTTAACCGTAGTTCGGGCAGAACAGACAACAAAGTTTAACAGCTTTTGCCTTTTACAAAAAAATACTATTTGGATCTTGAATTTGTTTTTACTGCTTTAGCATTGAAGTTGTCATTGATAATACAGTATTAACATTTTTTCTTAGCTTTTTCTAAACGTGTTTTTTTCAAGTCATTATAGTGTCTGTTGTCAATGATACCCTTCGTGCGCGAGTCCGACTCGCACCTAGCCGGTTTTTTTCAATTAATTAATTAATAGGCAGACATCTGACCGCAATCTTACCTGATTGGATCCTGAAAGGAATCTAAATCATAGGAAATACTTCAGCCGGTTTGAATTTTTAAAAGGAAGAGAATTTAGTGTTTCACATCGCTCATGGTCTCCGTTATCGTCTACCCCTGCCCCCCTGTCACCCGCAGGCAAGGACTCAGTTAGGCAGTCGGACTATAGGTGTGATTTCGCTGTTTTAATGCTTTTCAATGAGCTGACGGGATGGGGTTTTCTGACAGCTCCAAAGTTTATATTTTGATTAACATAACCAAAGCTAATTAAGCTTTTTCATAAATAAAAATCTACTTGGCTTATGTTGGTCAACGTCGTCTAGCGGATTTTATTTATTTATTTATTTTATTATTACAACAAAATCCACAGCTCTCAAAAATACAGTTTTAAATGTTTATTAAACCGCATGATACAGTCGATTAATTATTGTAAGCGAAATTCAATTTGATTTCGTAAAAAACTTGCAAAATAATTGCTTAAGTTATAAAAATAATTATATGTTTCTTAAATACTAATCATACAACCAACATTGGATTTACATTTTATAAAGCTAAACAGATTATAAGTGTGAGTGTGACTGATGTCGTCGATCTTCCTATGCAATTAATTTCAATTATCGTGTGTGTGTGTGTGTGTGTGTATGTGTGTGTGTGTGTGTGTGTGTGTTCTAGGAGTTAGAACTAGTAAGCTCAAGTATACGTTTTTTAAATGATTTTTTACTAAGGTGAAATGGATCTACGGAATGAAACTGTTTGTTATATAATCGCAATATGCGGCAAACAATGCTGATTTTAAGTACTGATTTTTGATACTAGGAATATCGCTCGTTGATCGTATTTTTGACAGGTCGTCAATGGCTTAATGCTACGTCGCTAGTAACTGAGCTGCGACTGCAGAGCCTGCTGAAATACACGAACTACACTGTCAAGGTATGTTGAATATGTGTTAATATTTAACACGTTCACGACTCTTGATCAAATATTAACGCAGTGATGTATTAAAGGTGCTTGTGAGTATGCTACTTCCTTAAAGAAACAGTTACAGCTAAACATTTATATATTTCTTACAAAAGGTGGACTTAACGCCAAATGTTTTGCGATCATCCATAAATTACGTCACACGGTAAGGAGGGGTAAAAGAGAGAACTTAGTGTGACATTGTGTAAGGGCGGGGAGGGAGGAAGAGAGAGAGAGATTAGAGAGCTTTGTGACGTCACATGTGTAATCTCAAAAGATTCAAGTAACAGTTTTTATAATTCGACTTTCTTTCACACTTCGACGGCTGATAAAGTTTATCGTAATTTTTGTAAGTGTTAAATTACAACAAATATGTCGTTACATCAATGGGATCTCTTAAATGAGACAAGAGCGGGGGGGGGGGGGTGATAATTTATATATTGGTGTGACGTAAATTATGGAAGGCTACAGTAACTTTAATGCGGATAAAGTCAATTTGTTCTTTATACAGTTTTCGCATTAGTTATTCTGATTACTTCTTCTAGCATGTTATTATTATTTGTTACACAAAGTATTTACAACTGTGTTGTAAATACTTTGTGTAACAAAATGATCTATCTATCTTAGGTGGCTGGATTCTCCAATTACGGACTTGGCCCATTCTCCTTTCCAATTGTCTGCGCGACTCTGCAGGACGGTAAGTTCCATCTAGTTAGCGATGCTGTAGGTGAAACTTTCCATTGTTTAGAGATAGGTCACACTACTATTTGGGTGGAGCTTGTACCCTTTGGTATTATTTGCACAACATATGTATTAATAATTTATTTAGTGACAAGATTTACAATTAAATTAGATAACAGTACATAAAATATAAATCAGGGTTAACAATCAGTTCTTACTAAAAAGTATAGAAGTTTATTTTAATGCCAGTCAGTGCTTAATTAAGTTTTGGTTTGATATAAGTAGTTCAGGGGTTTTCGAAAAGGTGCCAGAATTTAGTAGGGAAATGTGCAGAATGTCAGGATTAAAAGATTATACAGCGTTTTTCTCAAAGGCTAACCGACTGCTGATGCAAAAAGCATCACATTATGTCTAAAGAGCTTCTGGTATTTAAAATCAAACCAAATCGGTAAATATTGTGAAACATAGGAAACCAAAAATATATAGTGGTATTAAGTTAGATAGTATCAATATGTGATAATGAGAAGTTACGGTTTTATGCACACCGTAATCACGGTAAAGCTATGTTTACCTTCATGCTTACTTACCAACTTTACTTTGTTCCCAAGAAACCCTAAAACAATCGTCATCTTCTAGCGATGTCAATAGCTATTTCACATTGTATATGTCGGAGCATGAGGCGATTGACGGTGTTTATTTTGAAAGTTTCGAGCTGTCAGAACACGATGACAGACGTCTTTCGGTTTTGACGTTTAAACATCACATCATACCTAGGCTTACGTCAAACTTTGGGTATTTATCGAGTTCAGTCGGAAACGTCAAGTAGTTTACTTGGGCATGGGCGATACGGCGGTGGTAGCACTTGCTTCTGTCATTTTGACGTTTCGTTTGTCGGGAACGTGAGAACCCCGTGATTGTTATGGCCGGAGTGCTGACACAAATGGTTGTGTGGTTGTGTCTTGTTGAGTTTTGCGTCGCCGTATTGAACTTGCCGCGTTTCTTGACTGTAATCAGAAGCCATCCTGTTCACTATTTAATATTTTGTGTTTAATTGGTTGTGATACTGAAAATAGACGACTGTAATAAATAACCGGACTAATATTTCGTGTACGCCACCATGTATGAGCCTTCTGATAACGATCCCTCTCACGTCTACGTCGTTATATAAAACACAATGTAAAATGGCAATTGAGTTTTTTTTATTGCAAATCGCAAAATTAAACTTTGATCAAAATTTGTAGTGCCTGATACCCCAGCAGAAATAAAACTGCTATCACAATCATCCAACACACTGCTGGTCAGTTGGAAAAAGCCGAGGCAACCGAATGGGAGACTTTTGCACTACACAGTTTATTGCAAACCTACTGCAAGGTAAGGATTAATTTATACCAGCTGTTGTCTGCGTTAAGTAAAGTTAGCTTATATTAGGTCCATAGATCCCACTGCTGGGCAAAGGCCAACCTCTCCAAAGATCTAACTTCAAAATTTTCCACTACACAGCTACATCGCCTTCTTAATCTGAAAGAAGTATTTATAAAAAATGCTTTTCATCACAGAAGCTCCGAGCTTTTAACTTTTAAAATTGCAATAAAAGTTTTGTAGTGTGCGGTGTATATTCCTCAACTTCTAAAATTGCTTTAAGTTTGACTATAGTGTATTCTTAAGCTCGGAAAGATTCTTAAGCTAATTACCAAAGTGATTTATGAAGAAAAGTTTGGAGTTGTTTGCTATTTTTACTTTTTAACAATGCATTTTAGAATTATTTGACTAGGACAGTGCAAAAATAGCAGTATGAGATAAAGTTTTGCAATTAAGTTATCTCTAATTTTACACGTAAAAGTCAAGATTGCTTGAAGCAAATACGAAAGCATATGAACCAACAACAATAATCTTATATTGTTGTAGTGAGGATGCAAATTCAATTCATTAAGGCTATGCTACACCAAGGTTTCTGGCATTGCTAAAGTGTATGGATGGACCCCTTAAAAAACGTTTTTTTTGTATCTCTTTTGACAGATTTTTGACTAATTGTTAAAGTTGAAGACAAACCATCACTTTAAAGGCAGTTTTTGCGGTTAAAATCTATTACACTTGCCTGAAAGACCCTCAGGTCGTAATCTTTAGGGAAAATATTAGGAGGCAGCGAGTTCCAGTCCTCAGCTCGCATCAGATAGATCTTTACAACAACTAATATTTTCAGCAATGATGGGCCTCAGACCCTTCGGATAGATGCCCAACAAACCACAGATGCATACGAGAAAACCCAGACAGTGGAACTGAAAGGTCTTAATGAAGGAAAACAGTATGATGTGTGGGTTACAGCCAGCACTATTATTGGTGAAGGCCCTGAGAGCAGGAAAGTCACTAACACTCCTTCACAAAGAGGTAAGGATTTTTAATGATGTCTCCTTGAAGGAAATTTAAAATATATGATAAATTGATTAACAGCTGGACCACATTGTTCAAACCGTTTTTGTATGTTTGACAGATTTTATACGTTTTTGTAATTAAAATAAGATGGTGCAGACATTAAATCAAAGCCTGAGAGCTAGATTTGTTGCTCTGTCCTTGGTATATTTTTAAAAAATTAAGAAAAATCTTATGGAATACTGATATTGCTAGCTACTCATTAGCTTCCGGTTATTTTAGCTAAAATTGTAAAGATCATGATTTTATTAAATGGCACTGCTAGAATATTATTGATAATGAATGTTGCCCAAGTTTTAAAATAACTCATTTATACAAATTGAGAAATTCTTTGCAAACTCACATGACGCAATATTGGACTTTAATATCTTAAAAAGTTGTATTTTGTGCTCGACTTTTCCGTATTTGACTGGATTAGAAGTAGTAGTCAGCAGTAATCTTTTTGTACCCCAGTGGTAGCAGGAGTCGCGTCTTTAGGTGGCGAAGTGACAGTAGCCGTTAGAAACTCTCTCCTACTGGAGTGTAAGAGTGTTGGCTCACCACCACCTAGAACTGTTTGGTACCACAACCAAAACATCATCACCCACCACCCAAGATTCACTAGGAACAGAGATGACAGCTTGCTCATTAAAAGTAAGTATACTATTGATATGATTATTATTTTCAGAGCCTTTTTTACCATCTCTGGTTAGCTCTGACTGGCTTGGTAGATAAATTGTATTTTTTCCATACTATATTCACGTACATTTTATAAACTGATTAATTTACTCAAAGATGGTGAAGCAGACCCTCTCTCTGCGGTGAATGTGACTTCCTTTTAAATAACTGTAGTGATCAAGAATCAAAGTAACTCAAAGGAAGCAAAAGTTTTAATACGAATATAGATGTACAGTGAAATATATATTATATATTAATATAATATCAACTTCAGTTTGACGGAAAAGGACCTTTGCAACCCTTCGAACTTGTAGTCTGTTCTTTAATTAATTCAAAGGTCTTTCAAATATACGCTAATGAAATTATACCAAAAGAGTGAATAGATGCCATTTTACGAGAATATTTTAATTTGAATAGACACGTTTTATTTTGTTAACCAGGCCCAAATATTTTTTTGCTGGCGTATTTTAGACAATTAATAAATTCCTACCTTTGAAATGCTTTGCTATTTGAGGAATCACCTGGCAATCCCCACAAGCACACAATTTTCTAAGCGCAAATACTTTGAGAAAGTCTAGCATGAATTTTGTTCCAGGTATAGACCAGGCCCTGAGCGGCAATTACACATGCCTAGCCAAGAATCTGTACGGGTCAGACTCGGTAGTATACACCGTAAGGGTTCTACCCTTACCGGACCCTCCAGGTATCAGGGCAACACCATACAAGGACTATATCGTGGTGGAGTGGGACGAGATCAGGACTTATGGGAATGACTCTTCCAACCTCGGGATAAGTAAGAGACTTGTAACATACAGTTTTAAAATGTTGGAGTTTTGTAATCCAAGTAATCAGGAATCGAAATAATATGAGTACTTAGTTGCCAGCTTCATCTATTGTAACTTGGGGTAATTTTATTAAAAGTATCGGTTTATTTCATATATTTATTTAGCAGTTTATCTGAATCATGTTTAGCTGAATTGCCTATCGTTCTTAGTTTATTTAGTCAGATTTTTTTAAAATTAACCCTTGTCAGATTTCAATCTTCAATATCAGCAGGCGTACCGCCTTTCTTGATTGCTTTATTTTAAAGCTATAATTTTGAATAGAGAAAAGCAAAAGATGCTGCTCAGTTACAAGTTTAAAGGAAGTAGGCTATACATGTTTGCCGCATGTCAAGTGGGCCCCTTTAAATAGAAGACGGCCACGCAGTAGACCCAAAATGCGGTGGTGTGACGAGCTGAACCCCTATAGCAAAGACTGGGAAGCCGTGGCCTAAAATCATGCAGAATCGAAAAGGGTAGGGAAGCCTTCGCCCTGCAGTGGGTCACGACAGGCTCCTAATAATAATGATAATATTCTTTCTCCCAGGCTACAATCTAACCTGGCGGGAAGCCGACGGCCCCTGGCAAGAGGCCTGGCCAGTGGCCCGAGAGACCAGGCTGCCTGGCATCCAGCAACACACACTGGCCGGCCTCAAGTGTGGAACCAAGTACTCCGTAAGGGTCACAGCTACCGACAACATCGGGACATCAGCTCCTGCCCACACTGACGTCGTCACTTTGGGGGGAGGTGAGGTTTTAGGAGATTTCTTTTGGTTTCTTTTAAATCCAATCAAGGGTACAAATTTATTATCTTTAATCATCCTTTTGCGTGTGTGGCATTTTTGTGAGGCAAAATTTAATGGTAGTGATAGCCAAGAGGTAGGTAAGTGTGTATTTTACTGACTTTGTGCAAATCTTAGGTACACATTTTTCGAGGAAAATTATCGTGAGGAAATCTACGCACTAAGTTGTGTGTTGTTGGCTAGTGTGCGAAATGGTTATGAAAGACATATTAAGGCTGTTATATAAATCAGGTTAATTTCGTGAAAAAATTGTAAAACTCACAGGCTTACTCCTATATTAAAAAAACTCGAGAAGGGTTTCCTTTTTATTATTAGTTAAACATAAGCATTTAATTCCATTAGGTTTTTGCAGACAAGGATTTTTTCACAATGGAAGTGGCTATTTCTATTCAAACGTTAACCAATCAACTAATGTATCCCCCTCTTCGTCTTATAATAGTCTGTTTCGATGAGATGAAGACTAAGAATTGATTTTTGATGGAGCTGAAATGTATTGGACATTTTCAGTACACAATGCATTTTTAAACATTTTTGTTTGGTATTTTTAGATTGTATATTTTGAGAAAAAGATTCAGACAAATTCAGAGAACTTCACTGTTGCAGCTAGCGAAGTTTTGACAATTGAATATATCGCTCCGGATTTTAATCAATGTTTGCATTCAATTCAATAGAGTCATTAAACTTATAAAATAAAACACGTACAGACATGACGAACCGTCGCGTCTTGGTGTAGTAGTTTGTGCTCTGGACTAAAAAACTAGTAAGGGGTTGGGGTTTCAAATCCCGAAAGGGGTAAAAGTTTGTGTAATGTGCACAAGCGCTTGTATTTAAATCATGGATGTTGATAAACGAAGATAGGGATAGTAAGTATGACTATCCATTATCGGAGTCACCATAGCACAAGCTGACGCTTAGTTAGGGGCTTGGAAATATTTTTTTGTTGAAAGTCATGGAACATAAAAAAAAAACTAGTTGCCTTAGGAGTGTAGACGAGATTTCAAGGAGACTAAGTAGAATATTTGGGCATGGTCTACGTTGGCAAATTTGGAAGTCTTTAAAAAGACACAAGTCGGCTGAAGCAAGGAGAACATGTACAGATATTGCGAACGACGCATGCTGTGTGGTGTTTTTCCTCAGACAATGGCACACCTATTGTCTTGCCCAACGTGCCCCTACACCTGCACACGTGCGGACCTGTGCAACGCTACTGATAATACTGTGTCAGTCGCCGACTATTGGTCCTCAAAAATATACCGCCAGAGTCGACACAAAAAGAAGAAGAAGAGAATCATAATATTCATCTGTTTATACATACTTTTCGAACCCATTTCCAATTCAGTTATACTGAATTATTTTACAAACAACGCCTTACTTTATTTAACACTGAACGATTTAAGAGCCCGTTCACACGAGGACGATTCGTGATTTTTGACAATTCGTCTTTTTTCACGATTTGTTCTTTTATTGACGGCGGCAATGCTTTTTGAATGCCCATGTTCACACGGATCACGAATCGTGAAAAATGGCGATACGTCTTAAAGGGTCAATCTTCAAAACGGGCGTGTTCGTGTGATCGCTCTGGTGATTTTAGGATATTGGTGTTTGATTGTAATTGTGTATTTCAATTAAAGAAGTGATGTAAATTATTTGAACATTATTATTTTTAATGAGATAACATAAATCAAGTTAGGTATTGGTGTCTAATAAGCGCAAGAGCGATCACACGAGTGCGTCTGTTTTGGAATTTAACCCTAAGTCTAGAATCGTGTTTTTAAAATTCACAAATCGTCAAAATACACGGATTTTGGACCAAATTTAATTAGGATATTTTGACGAATCGTTAAAAACACGATTCCGTATGCAATGTAACGTCTATCCGTCATCATGACGTATACTGTATTTTGACGAATCGTCAATGACGGATCCCGTGTGAATGAGCCCTAAGATTTCAATTTCAGTTCAATCCTTTTCAAAATGTTTTCTCAACCGACCTCATTATCAAAGAAAACAAATTCGAATCCAAGTCGTTAAGTATAATTAAGCCCTTTTAACTTAGTAATCTAGTTAAAATGATTGAGTCTGCAAAATGTGCTTGACTGTAAAGATTGTTTGTATTAAGTAGCTTAGTTAAGTTTCCAAGTTAACCCATTCGAATAAATTGTGTAAGATCCATCTGGATTTCAATTTATTTCGCAGCAGTTTGCGATACAACGTTTTCGGATTTAAATAAAGTAACTTCTTTCGTTTTTTGTTTCTAAGATCTTATGTAAATCTTTGAATGTAAGGGATTTATTACATTTTAAAAACATCGCGCTTGGAAGAATTTTAAATAAATGTTTGGTTGGAAAATGCAATTGATAGTTAATTATATCATATATTTTGCGATTCTATCTTCAGCCCCAATGGATCCATGCTACCACCTCCTTTGTTTCAATTGTTCTTTATTAGCAGGGCCTTCATTAGTAATATTCACACTGCAGTAAGTTGGTTATAAAATGTGCTAGTCTTAATATATTTCCCTAGATAGGTAAACCATAATAACCTTACCTACTTAAAGTTTTGGCTACAAATGTTACTTATAATTATATTATATTATAAGTTGAATTATAATTTGTCACCAAAACCTTTTATCAAACATACGAACAAGATAGATAGAGAGATATTCTTTATTGCAACAAAATAACACATTACAGACATACACACATCATACATTTTAGGAGTGTGACATTGAGGCAAGAAAATAGATTTAGATAATATAATTTTATCAATTGGGGAACTAGGTAATTCATTTAATAGAAAATAAATAGTTATTTTTTTTACATCTAGCAGTCTTATCGCTGAAAGCTATCTCTTCCAGACAACCTTTTAATAGATTTGAAGATTTCTAATTGTCTAAAAAAACATTTTGTCCACCTAGCGCCAGTCTCCCCACCGTCAACGGACTGGCTTTGGAGCAACGCCACCCATATCTACATTCAGCTCAGCGGCTGGGACGACGGGGGCTGTGACGTCACAAAGTGGGAGGTGGAGTACAGACCCCTCGGGTCCTCTGTGTGGATTCGAGCTGAAAACAAAGCGGTGAGTTGTAATCTTCCACCATACAATGTGCAAGTACAAGTGGTAAAATACTCCCACCAGTGACAATGCTGCCAACAATGTAAAAAAAATACTCCGAGGTAGTAATGGATAATTATGTATCCACCGAATTTAGTTACTATGCTACCATATTTGTTTCTTTTACCACCAAAGTATTAATATGCTACCACCTAAATAGTAATATATTACATTCGAACTTAGTGATATGCTGCCATCGAAGTATTAATAATGCTACAGCCAAAATATTAGTATACTTTTACCAGTAGTAATATGCTACCACCGAACTTAGTAGTAGCTCCCACCAAAGTTTTAGTATGCTATCATTGAACTAGTGATATGCTTTAATATATTACCTAAAACTACTCGTACCACAACAAATTATTAATTGATTGATTGACTCAAGTAGTAATATTCTCGCATCCTCAGTAGGTAACATACCTACTACTTTGACTAAAGAAAATTTATGTATATTTATTTATTTATATAATATTAAATTCCGTTCCGCCATTTCGACTACATCAGCCAATTTCAATCTTCTGGTAGGAATTTTCGGTAGAAGATTTTTTTGTGCAAAATGTTCTTTCGTAAAAACTTGCAAAACATGTGCAGCTCCTGACTCTAAATAACTTCATGATAAAAATACCCAGAAATTATTTTTCCGAACTGCTAACGTCGTCGACTCGAGTAAAACGGTTAGTATGATTCCCATGTTGTTATGAGTCGTAAAAATATGATGGAGCAGGGGACGTCGTAATAATTTAAAGAGGATTCAGTAGATTACAGCTGTGGAGATGGAATTTGGAGATGTCATATTATTTGGGGAGTAAAACTGTATGGAAGTGCTTCAGTGCCCTCGGTTTTAGTGTTACTATGAACTATTGGAATTACTGAAATGGAAAATACGTTATAGCCTATACACCGACTATCCAAATTCCAGCTACCGACAGATCCAGATTGTTATATTTATTTATGTATTCTTTATTGAGTAATGAGAGCCTCGTTGGCCTAGTGGTCAGCACGCTGGGTACTATCCACGAGGTCCCGGGTTCGAATCCCGGATCGGGCCGAGAGTGTTTGGGTTTTTCTGTCTTGAAATTACTCAGACACAGTCAGGAAGTTGGCGGTGTTAACACCCCCTTGCCTCGGAAAGCACGTTAGGCCGTTGGTCCTGCGCCTGATCTCTCTACGGTCATGTCGGACTGCCGTCTCACCGAATTATGAGATTGATGGAACAGAGAGTGCACCTGTGTACTGCGCACACACTTGTGCACTATAATATGTCCTGCACAGTTGGCTAATCTCTGTTGAGATAAGCCGCCGTAGTCGAAATCGGCTAGGAGGACATTATTATTGAGAAGTACAAATGGCGGACTTAATGCCTTAAGGCATTCTCTACCAGTCAGCATGCGTAAAATGAATAACACAATAATTGAACTATCATAAGACATACAATGTATTACACATCTACACACATACTTATATCAACATTAGGGGAAGTTTAACACAGTCCGTGTTAACACTTTCGCTGAAGTTATAACAGAACTTTTATTGTTGTTACATTCTATAGGCGCTCGCAAAAAGAGTAAAAAAAGTTCAAAAATCTGTGGCGAGTCAACACACTAATAATTATAAATAATGTAAACCTGGGATTCACCAACACATGTTTAATTTTTTAATCAGCCGGTTTGGCATGATTTGACATATTTTGTATAGGAATTCTATAAACCATCGAAAAATCACGTGACTTTTGCATACATATTGACATTTCGCTGGCGATAGCATTGGTAAAGTAAAGGCTGGTATGCTTTTCGGTTCCCGCGTCGACAGTGAACTACAAAACAGCTTCATAATAAGAGTAGTGATTTTGTTAATTATCTATTGAAAGCAAAAGTTTCGTTGCAAGTTTTCACTAGAATTTGCAAACAAAAATTAAACGAGCGCACTTAGGTGGGGCCGCATAATAAATTATTGGGTTTCGAACCCACAACCCCTTGCTATCCGGGCGAATGTTCTCCCAACTGACCTACCGAAGAAGTTAGTCATTTGATGAATTTTGTATTTTTTGGATTTGGACCATCCGCTCGAACCGCACCTAAAGATGGTTGATGAGTTTTTGAGATCAAAAACATAAGCAAAAGTTGACAAAGAAATGGAGAAATTAAATTTTCTTTGTAGAATTATCTTGACGACCGTCTTGATGTAGTCGTTTGCACCCAGGACTTCTAAACCAGGCGGTTGCGGGTTCGAGTCCCGCAAGGGGCAAGTGTTTGTGTGATGAGCACGAGCATTTGTACCTAAGTCATGGATGTTTATAAATATATAAGTATGTCTATCCGTTATCCTAGTCACCATAGCACAAGCTCACGCTTAGTTTGGGGCTAGGTTATTGGTGTGTTTGTTGTAACAATTTATTTATTTATCTGTATTAGGTATACTGCAATTGCCAATGAGAGTGTATTAAGAATAGAGGTAGACATGGTATCTCCTTCTGCTTTGCGATTCGAGTTTGATGCGCCGAGCACACATGTGTACGAAATTTAAATGCAGAATTGAGCAAATTGCTTAATTTGAGGCAAGTAATTTCCGCGCGTGACTAATCCACCTCTTTTTCATTGTCTGATGTCAACAAAAATCTGTACCCACCCCACATACATATATGCATACATATATGTAACTAGTGGTTCCCCGCGACTTCGCCCGCAAGAGTTGGATTTTTCATATGAACTTTCATCCCCCATTTCACCCCCTTAATATTTTTATATCGCGACAAAATGTAGCCTATGTCCTTTCAAGGGTCTCGAACTGTCTGCATACCAAATTTCATCTCAATCGGTTCAGTGGTTTAAGCGTCAAGAGGTAGACAGACAGATTGACACACTTTCGCATTTGTAATATAAGTATGGATATATTTGTGTCAAGTCTTTCTACATAAACTTTATTCTTCTACCAGCCAATGGACCTCAACCTGGGCTGGAGCTACATCGAGGGCCACTACCAGGCGCCCCCACTTCGGTCCATCCCCACCTCGTACGCGGTCGGCTCTCTCGCTCCCGCCAACTGGTACCAGCTAAGAGTGACTGCGACGAACGATGCTGGCACCGCTTCGACCGTCTACACGTATGCTACCAAGACTTTGGATGGAGGTGAGTTTTTGTTTATATTCAGATGCCGAAAAGGATTATTAAAATTAATTTACATATGGGTATTTAATTTTTATTTCCAATTTTTATTTAATTTTGGTATTGACATGTATTTATTGCAAATTTTTATTATTAGTTTTCAGTCTCATTAAAATATTATCATCATTTACTTCTATTTTTTAATTTTTTTTTTATGAAGTTAACCAATTAATTATTTTTTAGGTTATGCATTTTTTTTAATTACTTTCGAAATAAAAATAAATTTTGACAAAATAAGTTGCGATTTAAGAATAAATGGCCTTTAATGCCTACATAGAGATTTATTATTATTAATCTTACTTACAATATTTCTTGTTCTTCGCTTTGTTCGGACGGAAAATACGTAATTTGTACAGGTGAAAGCTTTGAAACATGTAAAACTGATCGTTTCCCATCGAGCACACAACCTAAACACTTTTCGTAGCACCAAGCACTGATAAGTTTCGGAGAAAAAATGCGCTTACTTCGCCTCTAGAAGTTACGTGCTCGATGTCGTTTCCAGACTGTCCTTAAGTTCAATTTTAAGATTAGAAAAAGGTTGTGTTGCAGGTCAAATGTAAATATTATACACTAGCGACCAGCCCCGCAGCAGTTTAAAACGGGTGCAAGTAAATTAAGAATAAAGTACCTGGGCGACTGAGCTTTGCTCGATTACTACTATTTAATAAAACGAGCTTGTCTTGTTTAAAAAAAAAAAAACTATAAACTTGAACAAAAAAGAAAAAAAATATTTCGTCACCAAGCGAGATTTGAATCCACTTCTTTTACATTTCGTCAATCCGACGTCTTACGCACGTGCCACGACGCTCATGCGGATTGGTAAGAAATTAGCGACCTTATTTTGCTTTGAAAAATGCTAAAGAAAAACGCATGAAACACGCGTTTTCCGAAACATAAGACTAATCTACATCGATTTTTCACCCCCGATAAAACCCCTACATACTAAATTCCAGCGAAATAGTTAGAGCCCTTTTTGAGTTCACAAATATATATATAAATAAATAAATATATAAGGATTGAAATTAAAGAATAAGAAATTTCAAAATCGGTATATTAGTTCCAGAGATTTCACAAGCTTAATTACTTTACCTCATTATAATGTGAATAAAGCATTAGTATATTTTTATACACAGTCACACAAGCTATCAAAATTGACGACTTGATTATATCACATGGAGACAAGAATGAATAGCAAATTAGTATTTCGCATTTGGATTTGAAGGTTTTTTGTAACCTTCAATAAATATCTATTGAATCAACAAAATTACGCTTTGATAACCATAAAAATATTGTACTCGAAGATCAAATGGGTAATATACGTAATTGGCCAATTATGGAAAGAAATATGTTTACTTAGCTTATGACGAAGGTATAATATTGCCTTGCTTATCGTTGACGTAAGGTAACGACGCCATATAATTTTCTAGATATTTCATTTCAGATTAAATTCGCATACGCAGACGTAACATATCCAAAGATTATAGGGTTCTGTATGACATTACCGATTAACAGTATTTTAGGATTCCGTAGACATTCACATTCGATCGATTCAGAGATCCGGTTGCAATATAGTAATAATGTCCTCGACTACAGCGGCATATCCGAACCGAGATTAGCCAACTGCGCGAGAGATATTATAGTGCACAAGTGTGTGAGAAATACACAGATGCACTCTCTGTTCCGTCACTCTCATAATTCAGTGTGACGATAGTCCGTAGACATGACCGTAGAGAGATCAGGCGCAGGATCAACAGCTTAACGTGCTTTCCGAGGCACGGGGGTGTTAACATCACCAACTTCCAGACTCCGGCGGACTGAGTTACTTCAAGACAGAAAAACCCAACACTCTCGGATCGACCCGGTATTCGAACTCGGGACCCCGTGGACCAATCAGGTTAAAGGCAAAATATTAGGTAGGCTAAGGTATTCCTTAATAGTATCTAATAAACAGTTTATCGAAAGATGTAGTTGGAATAGGGTAAATTCTATAATGGCTCTGTATCAAAAACTTTGAAGTTTTGCCATGGGTTATATTAAGAAGTCAGGGAACTACACGGCTTGGTTGATGTCCGACTCGCACCTGGCAATTTTTCGTATTGAGTTTGATCTATGTTTGTTATGGCAACTATTAGATATACCGTGGTTAGTGAAAGGGGTAATTAAATGACAATTTAGGTTCTAAGTTGTCAAAAGTTTGTACAGTCGACCAAATTGAATCATGACCCGCCTTATGGTCATTTTTCTACTGTCATTCTATACAAGTAGGTTGAAATTCGCTTGAACATACATTTCCTAGAAACGAACCTGTTATCATTTTATTAGACACTGACAGTTACTGACTAGGCTATACTCGCTATCTGAATGAATAAGTTTGTATGAAAATCGGCGAGAACTTAGGTAAGGGTTGCAATGCAACACACAGGTAGGTAGGTAGATATTCGGGATTCAGCACAGCCGGGCGCTAAGTCTGTATCGGGAACCAGTTTCTTTATAAAAGTTCCACTGGAACTTGTGTTAGCCATGATGAAATAAAACAGTATACTTAGATGAAGAATATAATATTTATTTTAGGTATATACTAGCAGTTCCCCGCGACTTCGGCCGCGCCAAAAGTCGGATTTTCCATACAAATTTTCATCCCCCCATTTCACCCCCCTTATGATTTTATATCGCGACAAAAAGTAGCCTATGTCCTTCCCAGTGTCTCAAACTATCTCTGTGCCAAATTATATTTGATTCGGTCCAGTAGTTTCGGAGCCTATTCGATGCAAATAAACAAACAAATCTTTCCTCTTTATAATTTAATATAGGTATATATTTAACAAGTGGCATTAAATTGTTAAAGTGAAAAGTGACCCGATTAGACGACTGCAAATGTCATTTCCCCTCATATAATCCAAACCCTACAAATATTCTATTGGGTTAAGATCTGGGGACATAGACGGCCATGAAATAAGAGTGAATTCATCTTCATGCTGGGTAAACCAATTCGAGACAATTCTGGCAGTATGCACTGGGCAGATATCATGAACGAAGGAGAATACTGGCACTTCTTCACGCAAGTAAACTGTTCGTAAAGTCGGTAACATTGATTCTTCCAATATATTGACATGGTTTATAGCGTTATGACATTTGAACAAATTCTCCTACACTTCCGGCATCCATTCAGGTACACATCTTAGCTGAAATTCATCCGGATAATTGGTTGAGCACTACGTGATCCTCTGTGTATCGCGTGTTATGGCCACAAAGTTAAGCGACCATGTTGAGAAGAGCAAATTATTTCTCGTCTGTAAAGATGTTCTTCGTAATGGTGTTGCACTTCCGTTCTATTCGTTGGTTCGTGATTCGTCGAACGCCATAATTATGTCGTCGTCTGTCTTCGAGGGTACCCTCTTCAGCGTGCCGTCTGATCCAGGTTCTGACTGTGTTCAGACTTACTCATAGCTCTTTGTTCTGCCAAATTGGCCATTATACGATTTGTTTGTAGAAATTGACTTAGATTTTTATAAAATTTCAGACTATATATACAGACAGGTATACTTGACATCTGACACACGACGTTTTATATTTTTTAAATTATGATACTTTTTTCTTCGTAGTGAAAAGAGTTTAGATTATGGACTTATTTTAAATTCATATTAAGACTGGTTTATCTAAAACATGTCTAGTGCAGTGATAATAAAGGTTAAACTTGCATAGATCTCTGACCCGTAATGACGCATTTTTATTCATATTTAAAACGTACTATGTGCAACATGCATGACAGCGAAGAAAACCTTACTACATTTATGAATACAAAGGAATAATCGGCAGAGTGGGTCATGATTCAATTTGGTCGACTGTACTTACCTAATTAGAAATAGGAACTATATTAAAGGTAGAGCCACAAATCGTAGGTTCAAATCCTGGCCGTGTGTGATTTTTGGTTTCTTTTTTAAACTTAAAAAAATAAAACTGTTAGTGTTAAAATATCTTAAAGCTAACAATAGGTGCTATACCAAATCTATAATCCAAACCATGAAAATGTCAATCAATAATTTAATTTAACTGAGCTTACTTTCCTGTTTCTAGGGCAAATTACAAAAACTTGGGCGATTATCTCCCATTGGTTAACCGTCAGTCTGCCAAAGTTTAATTAATGACAACCAGCTGACGCTGTCAGTTCGTAATAACTTAAGTTCAGAGAATCCGCCATCTTGCCATTGACATGTCATCAGCTGTCGAGAGTTGTAAACAATGCGCTTGACGGGAAGTAAGTTTGGTTGAGCAAATGGCTTATTAATTTGATATTAATAACAACATAGGTGGTGTGGCGCAGTGGCGCCAGCGCTTTGGTAGTGATGCCAAAAGTTAAGCAACCCACGGCGCGGTCGTGATTGGATGGGTGACCATTCCGACCATTAAAGTGACGACCATGACAAGCATCTCTGTGCTTCGGAAGGCACGTTAAGCAGTTGGTCCCGGCTAATATCTGTTGGTATTAGTCGTTAAGCCTAGTCAGAGGCCCTAGGGCGGCTTGATAAAATCTGACAGTAAGGTTTGTCACTTGCCTTACATACACCCCTCCACCAATCCGCGCTGAGCCCGCGTGGTGGAGTACGGCTCGTTCCTCATCATAGTTGAGGTGAGGCCTTTTCCCAGCAGTAAGATCTAATAGGCTGATTATAACAACATAGGGCTTGACTCTCGACAGGCTTTGCTAAGAATTATTTTAGGTTCATTCTGTCTCTTTTTGTGCCGAAGACTGTGTCTACTGTGACTGTTTCTGGACACTGTATAAAAAGCAGAATCTAAAGTTAAAGAAATACATAATTACAGCCACAATTACATGCCAAAAAAAATTAAGTGAGTCTTACGATTTTTAAGATGGATCTAAGTATTATTTATTGGAGCCTTAATAACATTTTTAAGTTGAGGATTAAAATAGTGATTAATCGTAGAAACTAAGTATTGAAACAATATATTACGTATTTAGTAACAACTATATGGAAAGAAAAATCTTATAATTTTTCAGTTTTCCCTAAAATTACTATCAATATAGGAATATTACCTTTAAAAAAAAAACTATCACACAGACACCGAATCTTAGCCAGTGCTTATTTAAGATTTCAAGTACATACGGCCAGACTACCCCACTTTGACCCTGACACCGCCTCTATTCCCTGCGTCATAAAAGTTGTTATCGTAGCGCACATGGGTATATTGACGTGCAGCCTACTGTACTGTTGTGACAAAGTGACTTCATTTATAACCTAGTGATTACTTGCTCAGTGACCTCATTTGCCAAATTACCTCCTAAAGCTGTAAGTAGGTATTTCAATAAGAAAACAGTAACAGGTAATTTACGGTTGAGCCTAAGCATTAATTAATTCTGAGATTGCGAACCTCGGGTACACTCAATCTTGTTTTGACCATTGTTACTTGTACTTAAACGCGAGTAAAACTGTGATAGTCACTCATACTTTCGAAAATGAACTACGCCGATACTGTTTTTGGAGGTTGTCTATTGCAACGTATAAGGAAACTTATCCAGCGTATACAGAATGCTTGTGCTCGATATTGCTTTTCAGTTCCCCGACGCTCACATGGAACGACATTTTTGAATCGCAATAATTAATTGAATATGTCTAGTAGATACACCTTACACTTTCCCGAAAAGCAACGGCTTTTCGGGATAATACAGAATCAAAAACCGTCTTACCTTAACAACAAGTTGGTATTATACCGACGAGCATTAAGAACTGCCCCACGTTTGATGTGCCCACAGTACAAAACGGCTGCTTTTCGTGGTAGCTTTCGCTACGCTGCCACGAAATGTTGGAATAACTTACCTCCACCGATTAGAAACTCCAAATCTGTTACCTTCTTTAAACACCGCCTTAGAGTTTTTCTAATCGGGATCCAAACTGAGGCAAAGACGTTTTGTACGAGTACACTTGTAACAGCAAACACATGTACCTACTAAGCACATGCATACTTACGAGCAAACACGACTGAGCATTGTCATTGTTTTTGTCTTTGTTTCTGATAGTTTGTTATACCTAACCACTTACTTATAGTTTCGTTCTAGTCAATAGTTTAGTTTATAGGTCTTTCTTAGGTTAAATTGTAATGTCTGGTGGTAACTCTCTCTACCTCATCCATGGCATAAAAGCTGAGTACCCACATTGTAACATTACAAACTCTACTTTATTTTAATTTTATGTGCTTTTTTAGTGTGTTATGTTCCAAATAAAATATTTTTCTTTCTTTCTTACTATTTATTTATTATGCGGTGTTATATACACATAAACTTAAAAAAATTCAACTAAACTATTTACATGCCAGTAATAATAAAAGGCGCAGGGGCAGCATGTGGCGTGCTGTAGGTGAGTGGCGACACCTCGTACCCCGACTCCCGAGGGCCCGGCTTAACTTTGGTCCTCGCCTCTTGTGCTTGCCTTAACCGGCCGGCCAAGAGTGGAGATCGCAAGAGCGGAACCTATACTCCAGGTTGGAAGTGTAAAATATCATAACGCCGGGGGCCTGCTGGCTGGTGCGCTTAGCACTGGCCACCTGCATCCCGCAAACTCACCTGTCTACAACCTTAGCCGCTCATACCAATGTTCCTGCCTTGCTACCCACCTGGTAGCTATTATAGGCGGCCCATTTAGTGAGCGGCGAGTCACCGTCTTCCGTGATTATCGAGATGAGACATTAGATATGGAAGGCGTCCCGTTGTCTCATCAATATCCAGGCAACCAGTCCAGCAATTTCCCATCCATAGAACCAGTATTAGTTCCCATCTTCTCCGCAATAGTCCTTGCACCTAGCGGGTGCTGTCTTTGGCTGTATCTTCTTAATAGTGCAGGCAGAGATAGTATCCACTAGGTGTACATATCCCAACTCATTATCGTATTTCAAAGGGGCCTCTTCGTGTTGGATCCATATCCCCACGTACGCCTTCCAAAAAGACCGGCCTCGTGCCGTGATTTCCCGCAGGAGAGATACAAATAATAATAATAATACATGCCAGTATGTCAGGTATTTCAAAAATATAAATAAAATACCTGACTTAGGTCGCTGTCGCGGGAAGGTGCCCATAATGCTGGCCACATTACCCGTTGGATGGCCAGGCTGATCCGCTGGCCGAGGTATAGGTCAGCCTTCGTATCGTGAGATGTCTCAACTAAACGTTTTGAAATCTCACGATAAATTTTATGGGCGCTTGGTCCCCACGGCCCCAAAGTCTCGACTTCAAACGGTTGCAATATAAAAGACTCGCCGAGACCTTCATACTTCCGCCGTTTGAGGTCTTCTGCAGAAGCAGCAGCAATATTAGGTGGTATGTAACCATAAGTATGATAGGTTTTTCTATATTTTACACACCGTGTTACAGTGGAGCGACTGCCATCTGACCTCCGTGACCCTGTTAACAGGAGAACCTGGTTTTATCATTCATCAAAACAATTTTGTCGCAGAGGAGATCGGCCCTCCATCGGAGCTGTTTGACCTGAACATGCTGGTCATCATCTGCAGCTCCGTGCTGCTTGTCATCTGCCTCTTCGCATTCTTCTGCATTCTCTTAAGGAGGCACAAGTAAGTACTCTCATTTTAAATGGGCAAATAACATTGTTGACGCCTCGTCACATCTCCTGAGGATGCAGCGTGGAGTGGCAAAACGCGTCGAGGTTAATCTTAACTACATGATGGTTCTATTTATCTGTATATCGATACGAATTAAGCAACAGTTTCAACACAACATCTGGTTATTTGCATGTACAGGAATGTATATGGCCAAGATAAAAAATAATACTAATTCTCTTTCCAACAGACGAAATTCAGACCAGGTGAAAATAGAGTCGGTAAAGATATAAGAAAACTAGCAGTTCCACGAGACTTCACCCACGCCAAAAGTCGGATTTTCCATACAAACTTTCATACTCCATTTTACCCGACGCAACGCGTGCCAAAGAGTAGCCTATGTACCAAATTTTATTTGAATCGGTTCAGTAGTTTTGGAGCTTGTTCAATACAAACAAACAAACACAATTGATGAAATTGGACACCGGCTCACTGGAATAGCAAGCACTTATAAAAATTCGTCGACTGATCAAAGTCTTCTGTAGCTCTGTTGCTAAGAGCATTCGCCCGGATAGCGTCGTGGGTTTGAATCCCACCGGATCACACAGTCGATCAATTTTTGTGAGCCAAGTTTAATTTAATACCAATTCTCTTTCCATTCCAACAGACAAAATTCAGCTCAGATGAAAATATAGTCGGTAAATATATAAAAATATGAATACCAACCCTCTTTCTGACAGACAAAACTACACGTCCCAGTACCGGCACTCCATAGCAGATGAAGTGAAGTCGCGAAACGAGAGTGTGGCATCGCAGTCCGAACACAAGGAGCGCTATGCGCACGCGCCGAGGATATACACGTCGCCTGCGCACGTAAGAAAGGCTAGTAAGAATGGTAAGTAAGAAAGAAAGAAAGAAAATACATTTATTAATAAATGGACATTATATAATACAAACAACGTAACAGACACGGTTATAAAACAAGAAACACAGCAAAGTTACAATTTATGTAGGTAATAAACCAGTCGGACTGTGCAGTTGTAAGTAATAACATTGGTACTGAATGAAGACCGTTTTGGTGCCAAAAAAATTGGTTTTAAGATTTACAGTACTTTTCTGCTAGAGTAACGGACTTTTTTGGTTACCTGCCTAACTGTTGTAGCAGTTTTACGGTATTAAGTACTTTCTTTCCCTTAACTTTCAGTACCTAATTGAGTGTTTCCCATTTAGAACTCAATTCGAAAGATTAAAAGTTTTGTCGTCTATATCATGTTGGGTATCGTTGAGTAGGTCTTATAAAATGACTGGAGTTTCTAAGACAATATTTTGTGCTCCTTTTACGAAATATTAAACTTTAAAGTGAATTTTTTGGTCCAAAAGGGCGTCCCCTCTCTCTAAAAGCATTTTTTGGTTAAATAGTCTCCCCGTCCGGGGGGCTTCTAAAAGTTTAACTGCTGGCTTGAAAAATTAAAAAAATATATATGATGATAGTGCATTTCATAAAAATTAAAAAAAAACTATAGCGGTTTATTGGTTTAGCAGTAATCGTTATTGAACTTGGGTGTAGGATAATTTTGTACCAAATTCAAAATCATTAGAATAAATTAAACAAGGTGTTATTGAAATAACGCAAAACCTCTTACAGGCATACTCTGCTGTTCAAATACAACAACTTTTAGTACAGGATCAACATTGAAATCTTTAAAAAAAATCTTCTCCATACAAACTGATGTCAGCTGGTTGCGGTTTAGTATGAGGAAGCAAAATTATTTTTTGCGATTTTGATGTTGGTCCCATAGAAAAAGTTGTTGTATTTGAGCATCAGTATCGGCCGCTAAGGGGTTTTGCGTTATTTCAATAACACCTTGTATATGGTGACTAAGATTAAGTACCTAGTTGCTTGTTTCATGGGCTACTATGGAACCCCACATTGCGCGTCTCCCGACACGCACTTATTATATGTGGTGAGTATTGCGCCTAAAAACTAACAAACCACTGTGGTGCGGGGAAAAAATATGGCGGATGCAGCCTAAGGCGTGGCTGTGGGTGATAATAGAGTGGACTGTATTTTGCGGGGAATATAAATAAGATGGATTTTCCTTTAGAAGATGAAAATAAAGAGAAAGGGGCAGGGATAGCAGGTTGGAAATGGAAGCTCACCTCGAGGTCTTCTTACATATGCCTTCCAAGACACGTGGGCGGCCACCCAGGTTACACAGCTTTCCTGTCTCTTCTGCGGTGTATCTTCTTAAAGTCTTTCGCAACTCTTCGATCACATAAATACGCACAACACAGAGATGCACAATAGTCATGCGGTTGGTTCAATCACACACGATCCGAGTGCCTAGTACTTTGAGAGCGCGGTGTACTGGCGACTGTTGCGGTTACGATTTCGTACGTTACTAATGTATGGCGTTTCGTTCGGTGAGCGGGAAATGGAAAAATAGGAGGGTAGATACATATAAAAATAATAACACCTACCTAACCACTTTGATTTAACAACGAAACCCAACATCCCCCCGGCCTTGAAGTTACCCTTCAAAGGAAAGAGAGAAAAATTAAGCTCTACAGAGTGAATGTAGAGCGAAGCGGAATGATATATAGCGGGTGAATAAGCAGTTAATTAAAACTAGAGATGGAAAGTATAACTAAAATGTAAATCTATATAAAAGAGTCTATATAAGACCAAATGAAACTAAAAGGAGAGAAAAAAAAAATAAACTTAATAGTAAGGTGACTCTACTGAGTCGGGAGCGGGCAAAGCCGCACAACTGGACGTTTATAAGTGCCAGCTCTCGTTTTTACCTCCACAACGCGGGTTACGCCATCCTTTCCGGGATAGATGCATGTAATAAGGCCTAAAGGCCACTGTAAGGGTGGAGCATTGTCTACAATTAATAAAACCACAGTACCCACGGTAACCGGGTTTGACTGGGTATTCCATTTTTCTCGCGACTGCAAGCAATGCAAATACTCCGATCTAAAGCGCTTCCAATACGATTGCACAAGTGAATCCATTAAAGAGAACCGGGACAACAAATTTTTATTTTCGTAAGTCAAATCGGCCGCGGGAAGGAACTCTAGAGGTGCGGTTGATAAAAAATGTGAAGGTGTGAGCGCTAGCGGCTCTGATGGGTCAGAACTAAGCGCGTATAGAGGTCGGCTATTTAGTACTGCCTCGATTTGCGTAAGGACTGTCGCCATTTCTTCATAAGTAAGAATTTGGTTTCCTATAACGCGAAACAATAAAGACTTAGCGCTTTTAATATTCGCCTCCCATATACCACCAAAATGACTTGCGGTAGGAGGATTCATTCGCCACATAATGCGGTTTTTTGCAAGCTCGTTACTGAAATTGCGATAATAATCATCCGACAATAAAAAATCGTATAATTCATTAAAATAGGCTTTAGAGGCGACGAAATTAGTACCGTTGTCGCTATATAAATAACTACAAGGACCACGGCGCGATATAAAACGTTTGAACGCATCAATAAAAGAAACAGAAGTTAAGTTAGACACAAGTTCAATATGAACTGCTTTCGTAACTAAACAAATAAATAGACATAAGTAGGCTTTCACACTACGAACGCCTCGTTTGCGGTAAGGAGTAATATAAAGAGGCCCTGCGTAGTCTACACCCGTGTGTAGGAACGCCTTGCACTGCTCAAGTCTGCATTTGGGCAAGTCGGCCATTGGCGGAAACGTAGGTTTAGGATTCGATCGGAAACAAATATTACATTTATGTATGCGTTGTCTAACTATACGTCTCGCGGATATAATCCAATATTTTGATTTTATTAAAGAAATTAACAATTCGATAAGCGACCTCCGACGCGTAAAAGTCCGTTACATAAAAATGGAAACAATTTCACTAACTTAGACGAACACGGTTTGTTATTAGTCAAATTAGTAATATCATCAGAAAAATGCTGTGTCTGCACAGCTCGGATAATATTTGTCTCAGCGATATTTAAATCTTCAGCTGTGATAATTCTATTACGCGGCAATTTTTTGATAAAACGAAGAACATACACGGTTACTCGAATGAGTTTGTTCCACGAGGAACATCTTGCAGCAAGGAATATAAGTGGGTTATTATTATTAAGTGCGTGACTACTCACATGAGACAAAGTTTTTTCTTCTGGTAGCGGTGTGCGTTTTGGTACAAATTTTTGTATAGGCCAACTTTGAACGGGCAACGAAAGCCAAGACGGGCCCTTAAACCATAACTCATTATTTACAAGTTGGGAAGGTGTGAGACCACGTGACACACAGTCAGCGGGGTTTTCACAGCCAGCGACGTGATACAAATTATCAGCCGATATATTTAACTGAATTTGCGAAATGCGGTTAGCTACATAAGTGTCGAACCTATGAGGCGAAGCGATCGACCAACAAAGCGCGACCTCAGAGTCTGAAAACGCATAAATATCATCAATTTTATGTCTCATTGACAAAGTATCAAATACTTGTTTTACAAGTCGTGAAAGTAAAAGAACACCATTCAGCTCTAAACGGGCGAGAGTAATTTTAGGTTTAGCGGATGCGACTCGCGATTTCGAACACACGAGTGTAATAATAGGAGGCTGATTGCCATTTACAACGTGTAAGTATATTACACAGCCGTATGCGGATTCACTTGCATCAGAGAATGCAACTAAAGAAACTTTGGAATTAGGTTCTATACCCATATGACGCGGAAAACTAAGGTGACTAATTAGTGGTAACTCGGCCAAATATTGTTGCCATAAATTAACGAAGCGGAAAGGAGAAACATCGTCCCAATCGAGTTGGAGAAGCCAAAGTTCTTTTATAATTAATTTAGCGTACAGAATGACTGGTCCGACGAGCCCTAAGACATCGTACAGACGAGCGGTAGCCGATAAAATGGCGCGTTTTGTACAAACGGGGGATGGACTCGAAATGTCAAAAACAAAACTATCTTGTGCGGGTAACCAGCGCAAGCCTAAAATCTTAAATGTATTTCCAATATCAAAGGAAATAGATTCAGAATGTCGGTGCGATTCAGGTATGTGCGTGAGAAGTTCGAGTGAATTCGACGACCATTTGACCAAATCAAACCCACCGCTTTTGAAGAGATGGATCAACTCATCAGCTGTCTTAACTGCTTCCTCAAGAGAAGAAGCAGAAGAAGCAAGATCATCCATATACACGTCTCTTTCGAGAACGGTGGCCGCCTTAGGCCACTGGTGCCGTTCGTCGCTGGCGAGCTGACGCAGCGTGCGAAGCGCCAAAAATGGCGAAGATCGAAGTCCAAATGTTACCCGAGTGAACTCAAACACTTCAAGCGGGTCACTATTAGAAAAACGGTATAAAATCCGTTGAAATTTGCGGTGCGGAGCATTTGTAAAAATGCATAAATACATTTGTTTTACGTCGGCAAAAAATGCAATACGAAAAACGCGAACATTCAATAAAATGTGAAAAATATCAGCCTGTAGATTTTGACCACTGTGCAAGATATCGTTTAATGACAGACCAGTGTCAGTCTTGGCACTGCCATCGAGGACTGGACGGACCTTAGTGGTCGCCTTGTCGTCGCGAACTACAGGGTGGTGCGGTAAATAAAATCCTGGGGATAGGCACTCCTCAGGTGCGGTGCGGGTGAGAATACCTTTATCGAGGTAATCTAAAATAATATTATCATATTTTATTTTGAGATCAGGATTTTTTGCGAATTTATTCTCAAGAAACAAAAACCGTTTCTTAGCGGTGATAAAAGAATTACCTAAATTATTAGGATTATCTTTAAAAGGAAGATCAACAGAATAGCTGCCATCAGAATTACGAACAGTCGTAGAAGCGTAAATATCCTCACATTCTTGCTCATCTGGACTTAAAAAGGTGCGCGAAGGCATCTCCTCAACGGCCCAAAATCGCTCGACAGCTTCGTGAAGCGGGTCCTGAGTGAAAGCACAGAGCGTGCGCGAAGCGGGTAGCGGGTTAACAATAGGCGCGTCACCCATAATTAGGTAACCTAATGTAGTTTCAAAGGCGGAGGGCATATTACAATCAGAAGATTTAATTCTGTCAAAAAGTAAAATTTTACAATATAAATTCACACCTAAAAGCATATCTATTGGTCCGGGCTGAGAGAAGATATCATCAGCAAGCGGTAGATTTTTATACAAGAAACTAATAGCGGCTGTATCGACGTGCGAGTCCGGCAACTGTGACGTAATGCGATCAACGATCATAGGTTGCACAGAATATACGCAACTATCATCAAAGCGAGATGTGAATTTGAGTGAGGTAATACCTATAATTTTTTGACATGTTCCTCCTATGCCTTGAACTTCCGAAAAGCGGGTTTGTTTATTTATAGAAAGCGATAGTCGCTTGCAACAATTAGCAGTAATATAATCACTCTGAGAGCCTGGATCAATCAGACATCTCAAGTAGTGAGTGCGGTTAAAAGTATCAATAACTTTAATTTTAGCGGTTCCTAATAAAGTAGTAGTTTGCAACCGATTAACTCGATCATACGAAACTGTACAAACCGAAGGATTATTATCGTTACAAACGCGATGCGGTAAATTATTATTGACTATATCTGGACTAGGAGCAGACGAATATTGTTGAGTCATGCTCAGGCCAGCAGTGCAATCGGCAGGTAGGGCGTGCGAGGCGCCCGCGCTGCGAGCGGGAACAATAGCGGGGTCTGACGTCACCGCGCCGATATTGCAATTAGATTTTACGTTTGAATTAAAATGCAGTAATGAATGATGTCGCATAGAACAGTGCGAACAATTATGTTTAGACGTACAAGAAAATGTTTTGTGCTTCACACTTAAACAGTTGTTACAGAACGAATTTGTTTTAATAAAATTATATCTCTCATTCGGAGTCAATTTCATAAAAGAAGAACACGAATATAAATGCTCGTGTTGTTTACTATAGCACAGAGCGCATTTATTATTATCAATATGCGAACCTAAGTCCGTATTGACAAAAGATTTAGTTAAAGGTGAAGGGGTGTGCTTATTGCGTTCTAAATTATAATTAACCGGCTTATGATTTGTATTAGGTGAACGAGATAAAACTTTACTTTGTTCTTTAATAAATTCAATTAAATTATGATAAGTAGGTATTTTATCTTTACGGTACGTAATCTCAAATAATTTAATTGTTTCTGAATCTAGTTTTTGTAGTGCTAAATGTAAGAAAATAAAATCATTTAAATCGTTAAGTTTTAGTTGTTTAAGTGCTTCTATAGAGGAATCGAAATTATTAATAAATGAGTCTAACCCGGTTGCGGTTGTACTAGAAAGCGGTTTAAAATGTAACAACTGGTTAAGATAAGCGGATGCGAGCGAACGAGGATCATCATATTTTTGAACTAAATTTTCCCATATAATATTATAATTATCTGCAGTCGGTGCCAACCCTGCGCAAACGCCCGAGGCTGGACCGGTTAGTTTGCTGACTAGGTAAAAGACGCGTTCATTATCAGTGAGCGAAGTGTTATCGTGGATCATGCTTTTAAATTGTTGATAAAACATTGGCCAATTCCTAGCATCTCCATCGAATGATCTGAGTTCGATAGGCGGAAGGTGGGGTTTCGATTTAGGAATAACTTGTTGCGGTTGAACAGAATATTGTTTTTCGTTATCAAATAGAACTTGTTTAATATAACAGTACATATCCTCGAATGACGTCCAAGAATCGTAATCGGCTTCAGATTCGGGATGCAGTTGTAAATTTAACATATTGTAAGAATCTAAAATATTTTGATAATCTGTACGTAAAGAATCAATATTAACAGCGATTGAAGAAAATGTTCGAAAATACTGAGAATTAATTTCTGCCTTTTTAGCATGTTCAAAAATGTTTTGTACGCGTTTATAAATAACATCGCGTTTAACTAAGTAAATAGCTAACTGGTTTTTATTAACATCGAAACCTTCTTCTACAATACCTTCACTACCTCTTCTTTTAGATTTAACCATTGTAAATAGTTATAGTTAAATAGCGGTAAGTATATAGAAAACGAGTAAATTAGACAATAAATGAAATGAACTTAGACAGCAAAAAAATAAAAATAACCTAGTGTAAATATTACTAAGTAAATTAGAAATAAATCAATTCGAACGCGAATATAGCCAGTATCGAACTGATTAAAAATATCGGGACTAAAATAAAATAGCGGTAAAGAAAAAATAAAAACTAAAATTAACAAAAATAAAGCGGGGTAGAATAACTTCTTATGTGCGAGCAACGTACTTGTGCGATCGTAATGGCGGAGCGGATGACGTAAAAATGTAATCGAAATAATTACAAAATATTACAATAGCGGGAAAAATAAAATTATAAAAATATAATTTATGCTGAACAACGTAGTGCGGTGCGGAATAATAACGAAATAGCTGCCCAAGCGGGAATAAAAATATAAATAGGACAAACTATTTTAATTACGCTTTAGTCAATGCATAGAAATTATATTTTTACTTTGCGGATTAAACGAAATCGGATAAAATCCGGGAGAAGTGACCAAAAACAATGGTGAGTATTGCGCCTAAAAACTAACAAACCACTGTGGTGCGGGGAAAAAATATGGCGGATGCAGCCTAAGGCGTGGCTGTGGGTGATAATAGAGTGGACTGTATTTTGCGGGGAATATAAATAAGATGGATTTTCCTTTAGAAGATGAAAATAAAGAGAAAGGGGCAGGGATAGCAGGTTGGAAATGGAAGCTCACCTCGAGGTCTTCTTACATATGCCTTCCAAGACACGTGGGCGGCCACCCAGGTTACACAGCTTTCCTGTCTCTTCTGCGGTGTATCTTCTTAAAGTCTTTCGCAACTCTTCGATCACATAAATACGCACAACACAGAGATGCACAATAGTCATGCGGTTGGTTCAATCACACACGATCCGAGTGCCTAGTACTTTGAGAGCGCGGTGTACTGGCGACTGTTGCGGTTACGATTTCGTACGTTACTAATGTATGGCGTTTCGTTCGGTGAGCGGGAAATGGAAAAATAGGAGGGTAGATACATATAAAAATAATAACACCTACCTAACCACTTTGATTTAACAACGAAACCCAACAATATGTATGACATCTTTTTTATAGAAAATTTATAAACTTTTGTATTCTGGTTCAGAAATCTCTTTTCTTATACAGAAATGTTCGAGATAAGTCCATACGCGGAGTTCGCGCTTGGGTTCCGTACCTTCGATCACGTGGAGAACCAAGACCTGCCCAGTAGACTGCCCAGCAGACCCAGGTTCGATACCGGTAAGTTATGTGAACTAAGTCTATGCAGGGTTACTCGTAAGGCACTAATAACTTGCTAGGGACATATGGTGCTCGAATATAGCATTTTCTAGATCTGGACACTTTCAAAAACAGTACCTTTCTTCTGACGCAGTCGGGTAAAATAGTGATGGGCTGTTACTAGTCAGACAAGACCCATCCTTCGCCACATCGTTGCTTACTATCAGGTGAGATTGCGGTCAAATGACTGCTTATTCATTACTTAGAAAACTATTTAGATAGCAATAAGTTGTTTATCTGATTACTCCATGCTAAGTATGTTTTTGATGTCGCAATATTTCATTAGAAACTACTAGTTTCAAAATCTGTGTTAAGCTGAATACATTCATCCATATTTACCCACAAACTACCTACCCTACTTACTTACCTCTTTTTATAATGATTGAATATAGCGACACAATAATAATAATAATAATAAATAATAAGTCAGCCTATTAGATCCCACTGCTGGGAAAAGGCCTCACCTCAACTATGAGGAGGAACGAGCCATACTTCACCACGCGGGCTCAGTGCGGATTGGTGGAGGGGTGTATGTAAGGCAAGTGACAAACCTTACTGTCAGAAGTTATCAAGCCGCCCTAGGGCCTCTGACTAGGCTTAACGACTAATACCACAGATATTAGCCGGGACCAACTGCTTAACGTGCCTTCCGAAGCACGGAGATGCTTGTCATGGACGTCACTTAAATGGTCGGAATGGTCACCCATCCAATCACGACCGCGCCGTGGGTTGCTTAACTTTTGGTATCACTACCAAAGCGCTGCCGCCACTGCGTCACAAGCACCTCTAATATAGCGACACAATACTGCATTAAATTAAATTAAATTGCATCCCAAAAGTCGATTACTCGATACTGACTCCATACATCGCACACATTTAGCTACTAACTAGCTGTTGCCCGCGACTTCGCCCGCGTAAACTACTATTTCTGTATCCTACAGGAACTATGTTTTTTTCGGGACAAAAAGTAGCCTATATGTTATTCCAGACTTTAATCTATCTCTGTGCCAAATTTCATCCATATCCATTCAGTAGTTTTTGCGTGAAGAAGTAACAAACATACACACTCACACACTCACAAACTTTCGCATTTATATTAGTGGGATAGTGGGATTTAGGGCGTTTGCGACACGGTGAGTTATGCTCGCCACAATGTCACAATAATTATAAACACAACACAACACAACATCCCAGGCACGCCAAGTATTCACTTTATTGCGTACGGCGCGGCCGTAAATTAAATTTATTTTCCCGATTCCCGCTACATTATATTTTAGATTCTATATACGGTAGTGAGGTGCCTGTTGGTTCACTATTGAAAAATAACATTATGTAGTAACAATGTCGATAAGACTGCAGATAATAAGCCCATGAATCCAAGGAAAAGCGGTGTTTCATGAGGTGGAAACCTTCTTGTAATGTCATGCTATGAATTTCACTGCAGTTGTTTTAGTAACTTACTCTGGAAAAACGCTCTGTTGCAAGATTGATTCCTTGTTTTAGGAATACAGAGGTCAGATTGCTATGGACTTGTATTTAATAATAAATAAAGGTCAAAAATAATTTTAAATGTATCAAGCAGTCGAAGCCTATGGAATAAGAAAATATTAGGGCTTTTATACATGTTTACTATAGTTTAATAGTACTTGTTGAACCACTGCGCTACCGGACCACCCCACTGTTACTACTGTTTAGGCCAAATTCAGATGTTTTAACCACATCTACATTAATGTTTGTACGATATCTTAAGTTGTAAAATTTAATTTAAGACAAAATGAAATCAAAGTTCGCTCTCAAAAATTGATCGACTGTGCCATCCGGTGGGACTCGAACCCACGTTCCTTTGCTATCCGGGCGAATGATCTTACCAACTGAGCTACGGAGGACGTTAATTAGTCGACGAATTTTTGTAAGTGCTTGCCAGTGAGCCGGCCACATGACACAGTCGATCACTTTTTGTGAGAGAAGTTTAATTAAATTTCGTAAAAACGCAAAGAAATTGTTTGAGTGATAATAATAATTATTTGAATAGTTTAGAAATAATTATTATTTCACGATAAATTGACAGCAAAACTAAAAGCATCGTACACCACTTCCACCCAATATTGTTTCTTATTTATACGCCGAACATAATTGCTTATCTGATACGTTTTATCTGAAACATCCTCTTTGATGATTTATTAACAGAATACACGAACTTTAAGGTAAATTTTAACAGAAATACGAGCAACCAAAAGATTCTACCTAATTGTAAGCAAATAAGAGGAAAATGTTTGATAAAACGTCTTTCTTTTTTGACCAGTGAAATAGGTAAAAGTAAAAAGCTACAAATAAAACTCTTAAAAGAGAGTTGTGCTTTTAAAAGCTTTTTGCTAAATTGTAACGGCTATTAGCAGTAGATTTACGACTTTGGTCTTGGTGTTGCTATATAGCAACGAAATTTACTTTAGGGACTTGGCAAAAGTAGCAATAATACCTTTCAAAATAATGAGAAAATAGCAATTATTATTCAAATACCAAAGATTTGGAATTGCAATTGTTATCACTATAGTTTTCAAACAAAGCGGTAAGCCTGATTTTAGTATAACTTAAGGTAGTTAGGATTATATTCCCAATTAAGCCCAAGTAATTTTTAAATTAACTTTTAAAAGATATTACCCCCTTACTAATAATGAATTGGCAGAAGTTTTATCACTTGCTTTATATATGAGACGTCTAGTTTGGATGACAGATAAGTGACATGACAGACTAAACACAAACATTTTAAAGGACTTGTCCTCTTTTTGTATGGAGGCTGGTTTTTTATTCTAAGATATCACCAACCACTAATAAACCTATATTTATCTTTAAGCTACAAAAATATGAAACACGTAACCATAGAAATCAGAATTTTAAACACCTCCATTTTTGAGAAAAAATATGTTTTGTAACAGGCATCATCCATTGATCACTTACTTGTATTTCCTGGCTGTATGGCTATGTACCATTGCCTTTCCACTGGTGGATAAATACTACTAGGTACTACCACAGATTATATAATAGGTACTACTGACAATGGAATGTCAATTTTGCTCTCAATTTTTTTCCATGCGTTAATTGATATAGGCGAAGGTGCGGTTTCTGTACAGACAAAGAGAAAAATAATTTTCAATTTTTCTCTAAATCGGAGGCCTTAACAAATATATTAATTATGCAGAAAGGCTAGTTTTTGTAAACTCTTAAATATAATATTTAGTTTATTCTGGTTAGAAATATTGACGAATAAAAAACCATTAATGGACAAGTCCTTTAGGCGTTTATATAGCAACTAATCGAGTGTTATAGCAATGTCAAAATAATTATTAGTAAGAAGGTTAGAATTAAATTAAAGCATTGAAATTGAAAAAAAAATACCTCAATTTATTTCTAAGTAAAAAAACTGACCCATTGGGTAGTTTCGACAAGAAAAAGATAAATCAGTGTATTTGTTCTTACATTTCAATAGCAATGAACCCTAAAAAACAAACATTTCTTCTTTAAGATAAGTCACAAACGAGAAACCATTGTAAATAGGTTTTTCATTCTTTGATAGACGAGTCACATTTACTTCTGAATGGTGAATTGAAATCTTTCAATGCTATAGAAATGGCATTCAAACAGATTCAATCAATCATTTTCACTTTCAAAATAAAATATATTGTATCAGATGTAGAAACGCCTGTTAAAAACTGTCTTGTTTTGATAAGATCCGATTTTAAAGCTTCAACGCAAAACACTGTCTAAAAAAACTCAACATAACGAAGTAAAGTAGTTGGCTTGCAATATTATTATTTGCAATTTACTGAAGTTTGGCTGTATAGACTTATCTCCTTTGCCAACCCAAAATGGGTCAATAAAAAAACAGTGTACGTTAATATTTTTATTTTTATTTATTTATAAAAACATATACAATGTATATGTTTTTGTCATGTGTGTCACACACATAGATATAAGGTCACACACACAGTGTGTGTGACCTTATATCTATCGCCAAACTGCTGCAGCACAGTTTGTTGGCGAAAATGCACTCTTTTATACATAAGCAAACATATCACACGTGCAACTATACGCTTATACTTGTATTACTTATACGCTTGCAATAGTTCAATGATAGGACTATGGTAAACTATTATGTATCCACATAGGTAGGTACATAATAGCTGACCACATCCTACTCTTCAATATTTTTATCGATGATTAATTGACCCTGGTCACTAATCCATACTGTATCCTTTTCACTTTTAAACCACTGAACCGATTCCGATGAAATTTTGTATGGAGGTATTTTGGATCCCTTAAAGGCGGACTGGATCCTTCGGGACAGGATGGGATTCTTAGGAAATAACCTGAAAGGATATTGGATAGTTTTAATCCTAGAAATCATTTTTATGGAGGTGAAAAGGGCGGTTCAAGTTTGTATGAGAAATGCAACATTTGCTCGGGCAAAGTCGCGGGTAACCACTTATAGTATTTCTATAAGTGGCCTAAGTAATTCAATTCTTAAAACAGAATGAAAAAAAAACAATCCTTTAAAAGCTTAAATGATCAAAAGGCTCTATCTAGATACTGATTTCTCCTATTATCCACTTAGCTCACAGTTTTACGCTGTCGCATAATAAAGGGAGTTATGGAGACGTTCGAAAAGCTATTTCAGATACATTGTCACTTCTATGCCCTAGACAGAACCCTAAACAGATTTAAAGTTCCTGGATGTGTCATTTAGTTTTTTTTTTGCCTTGTATATTTATAGGACGGACAATTTCAAATCAATAAGACATTGTTCACAACCAACGTATTATTTAGGTAATGTCAACCATTTGTCATTCATTTCATACTTGTCTTTTTATGTCTTAACCCTCTAACATTTTATTACATCTAGAACTTTTAATATGCACACAGTTTAAAATTTTAGATTAGCTTTTTTTTATCTTGTGATTGTTGTTACTTGTTTTGTAAACCATGAATTTAAAAAGCGGGCTGTCTTTTAGGAGGATAAGGCTTAATAAATTATAATTAACACATAATATTTTTTGATAATACCTCTACGATTTGGCAAAAATCAGAAAATAAAAATGGAATGGGACGGAAAATTTAATTGTAAATTTTACCAAAATGAAGCATTTTCTGGCACATATCTAAGTTTTATTTGTCTCATTCAGAGGTTAAAAATGTGAGTTCCTTAGAGACGAATACTAAAACTCCACTGTGGCTTGTTATATGAACATATGCAATGTAATGCAAACTAAAACATATACCTACAATCCCTAAAAGTATAGATCTGGAAGTAACTTTATCGCCTACCGGTTTGACAGCGTAAACTGCTTAAAAAGCACAAGCTTACGCCTTAGTTTAGGACTAGAAAGTTTAAATAAGAAACCGGCTTTTGGCCCGGTTAGCCAAAGGTCGTGGGTTCAAATGCTACCTGTGTGAGAATTTTTGGTTTCTTATTTAAACTTATATAAATAAGAAAGGACACTAGTTTTAATAAAAAATATTAAAAACTATGGGTAATTGTTGTTTTGTCAAAATAAATTCTCATTTATTATAAAATATGAATTTCAAAAACTAATAATTAATTTCATACACAAATACTTATTTACATTTTCCAAAACGACTTTTATTTAATAATAATAAAATTATCAGTAATAAACTCTATAAACATTAAAAGTCCTCTGTAAAACTTTCGTCTTACAGCGAGTTCCTCTCTGCCAACAACCATTTCAAAAACAGCTGACACGACCGCCTAGCTGGTACCTCACAGTCACAGTGAAACTGTCCACAATTATTTCCATTGTCTCATCTATTTGTACTACATCTTCGTAGCTGAGTCAGTACCTAGCTAGCGGTCGCATTTCCTTTGAATTATGGTACAGTGGCCTTACTACAGATGATGCTGGCCGTATTTTCTAGTCTAGCCATCACGCTCGTTCGCGCTGGTATTCTAGCACGAGGGACAGAGACGGCTAAAGTTGAAAATACGACATCGTCATCTAGAGTTGGGACTCAGAATACAGAGGTCCTATTCTGTAACCAGTTCATATTTTCATGCCTTATTTTTTTATTAATAGGCAGAGATTTGACCGCAATTTCACGTGATGGTAAGTGATGATGCGGCTGAGGATGGGTCATGTCTGTCTAGTAGCAGACTAGACTCTATTTTTCTTGAAGGAATCCAGATCAAAGTGTTTTGGAAACACTTCAGCCAACGAATTCTATTCTCTAGCCGTACGCAATAGGAACGTAGATTTAAAACATTCGGTGCGTATAAGTGGTATGTACATAAAGTTGACTACGTCGTTGGTCTAGTGGTCAGCACGCTGGGTACTACCCACGAGGTTCCGGGTTCAAATCCCGGGTCGGGCCGATAGTGTTGGGTTTTTCTGTCTTGAAATAACTTAGGCACAGCTCCAGAGTCAGGAAGTTGATGGTGTTAACACCCTCGTGCATCGGAGAGCACGTTAAGCCGTTGGTCCTGCTGATCTCGCTACGGTCATGTCGGACTGCCGTATCACCGAATTATGAGAGTGAAGGAACAGAGAGTGCACGTGTGTAGTGCGCACATACTTATGCACTATAATTTATCTCCCGCGCAGATGGCTAATCTCTGTTGAGATAGGCCACTGTAGTCGAAATTCGGCCAGGAGGATTTTTAAAGTTGAAAACCCCGCCTGCGTCTTATGTCCATATAGTAAAATAGGGCCGATGGAATCATGTCGCGTAATTCCTTCGCACGCTCGCCGAAATGAAGCCTGTATAACACTGGAAGCCACCACTAAGACACTAGGGGCCACGGACCAATCCGGACCACTATAAGACACTAGGGGCCACGGACCACTAAGACACTAGGGGCCACAGACCATTTATAAGTCACTAGGTGCCACGAACCACTATTAGACACTAGATAGGAGAATATACACACATTTTCGGGCCTAAGCGTTATTCTTTTCTTTTTTTTTTTAATTGTTTCAACAAACACACCAATTACCTAGCCCCAAACTAAGCGTGAGCTTGTGCTATGGTGACTAGGATAACGGATATAAATACTTAAATACATATAAACATCCATGACTTAGGTACAAATGCTCGTGCTCATCACACAAACATTTGCCCCTTGCGGGATTCGAATCCGCAACCGCCTGGTTTAGAAGTCCGGTGCGCGAACGACTACACCAAGACTGTTATTCTAGCTCTTAATAGAACTCGAAGAATACAATAGAACTCGAAAATACGAATAACGCTTCAAGAATAGGACCCCAGTGTCGCTTCTTGCTGTAGTTAATTGTTAGACTGTTCTGTAAATGGATTTAGCATTCTATCGGACGTGGTATATGTTTGCTTATTATGCTGTTTATTTATTTATTACTAGCTGTTGCCTGCGACTTCGTTTGCGTATACTGGATCACACAAAATGACTTATGCGTCGTCTACTAATTACCCCTTAGGTAGTATGGTGTAGAGGTCGAAATCAAAAAAATCTGAACCAAATATCATTTAATCAATTTAGGACCGAAAATGCCACTTATGAACGTCCAAATAAAATAAAAACAATAATATTGGCCCATATGAGGCCCGAACATGACGTCTTCTTATTTTTGTTACCCTGTATGTGGTTGCAATTATTATTATTTTTTATTTTTATTTAAACACAAAACAGTTTAAAGTTGAGGTGGAACAAATTTTATGCATAAATGAGTAATAAACTAAACTGTAAGCCAAAACAAGTGCTTAAGGAAAAACATGTGCTTTTTTATTATTTTGAGATGGAACAAAGCTTAGGTAGTGCTTTGGACTAATACATGCTTAGTTGTGTTTTTAACATCAAATTACAGTATTTTGTAGAAAAGAACCTTTCAAAACTACGTACTCATTTTATCATAGTAAAGTAATTATTCAGTTTCAATGAATAACACTAAACAGACAAGTGAACAATATTTACTATTAGGCTTCCCGAAATAAATAAAAAACTAATAATAAAATTTTGTTACACTATTTTCTAACAGACAATTACTTTTTAACTGTCAAAGTATCATTTCCCAATTTAAATATTCTCAAATATCACAAAGATCAAGTTCAAAGTTAATTAAGTATTCTTCTGTCTTCACTACGAATTCTACGGTGTTAATAAAAATGGTAACTTAATTGAAAAGACAAAAGCTGTCAGTTACCAAAAAAAAGAAAATTCTTTCATTTCGCGCTTTTTTCAGGACCCGATTATGACTATTAGTCGTTGCTAAGTGCCACTTATTTTTTCTTTGAATCTAGGAGATAGAAATACATAGAAGCATAAGTGCATTAGCATAGTGTATTTAAAAGAGGTAGAAATATTACTGGCGCGCGGAAACTGCTTCGCGCATATTGAGCGAGTTGGCTCAGTTTCCATTCCTTTATTTACTTTGTTTATTAATTACATGTGACATTTTCTGTAAATTATATAAATAATCTTTGACTAGTATCTTTAACTAGTCTGTGAGTAGTGTTTGTCAAAAGTTGTCAATCATCCAATCTAAAATTGATTGCTATTTTCTAACTCTTGATTGGTTTTATTTTTTCTTATATAAAATACAAAAATGTTTCTTGTAGTTTCTGCCGCGCCGCCTAAAAATGACCACCTGAGGTGGGAATCGAATCCGCGTTCATTGCACACTGGGCGACTGCCTAGAGTCTAGACCACTCGGCCGCCCAGGTGTTGACAAAACCCGCCAGAATTTAAAAGAAAGAAGAAGAAAAATATTTTTTTTGGGACATTACACATAAGTGACATAAGATACAAGCGCATATAAAGTTAAAATAAAGTAGAGTTTGTATTAAAATAATTACCAAACTGGTACCCACTCAGCTTTTAAGCAATTTTTTTAATGAATTTTTTTAAGTGTTTTTTGAGCGATGTTATAGTACGCTACTAGAAGTCTTTATTTAACTACTAAACAACTTTTGTAATAAAAGATGCATAACAATTATTACCAACTGTTTTGTATAAAATGCAAGTTCTACGCTTTTTTCTTTCGTTCTACAAACTTCTTTAAATTGGAAACCTGGGAATATTAATTTCATTAAAAGTGCTAGCGCAGACATCCAATCTACTAAGGCAGTGAAATAAGGAAACCATTGAGCTGACTTTGTAAAAATAAATTAAAAAGTTTTCAAGGGTCGCGGATATTCTATTCTCTCACTGCCGAAGTTAAAAAATATAGACAAGTTTAATAACTTCTTTCGAAAGAATTACTTCAGAGGTAAATGAATTTCAATTATATTTTGACACTTCTGTTACAAACTCCGTGTTCTACTTTGTCGGCCTTATTAGAAAAAACTTAGTACCAGGACCAAATATAACCGACCAATCAGAAAAGCATTTCTCTATTAAGTAATGTCACGAATGTGTCATTCAGTTCTAATTTTCAGATAATATTAAGTCATGGCTTAAACCTGGTAGGTACTAAGTTTTTTGTAATAAGGCCGCATGAGTTAAGTGAATTTAAAATGTTAGAGAAGGAGAAATTGTGTTTTATAGTGGTAGGTAAGTAGTTAATTTCTTGTACAGTTTGATAACTAGTAACCGATTACCAAAAGTAGGTACTATTGGGCATTATATGGTAATATCGACTCCAGTATACCGCCAAAAAAAGGCTTCCACCAATTGAATAAATCGCTATAACTCATCGCCCGTACTTTTTCAAACAACAAAAGCATTCTCAGTCAATAGATGAAAGCCTAAAAGGTTTGAGCTTCACATCAGTCCGCCATTTATCTCGCTGGTTCAATGAAATGAATGATTTCATCGGTTCTTGTTCTTCAATGGAAGACATTCGGGGCACTACCTAAGTAGAGGTATACAGTGTGTCCGGGCTTCGACTAGCGATAATTTTCGGGTCTTTAATTGATCAAACTTAAGAGACAATCCTTATAAAAAAAATTGACAAAAAAAGTTTAAAAAAAAGTACACGTTTGGGTTTGCTTAAATGATTTAAATTTTTAGCAAGATTTCTCATTACATTTTTTTTTCTCTATGACAGTTAATAATTTTGAATTAATCTTTATTTCACTTGATAGGCGATAGCGTTACCCTCCAAGTCCCATAGTCAATTGGTCACGTGACCCGTCTGATTTCATTTTTTTTCAAAAACTAATCATTAGAATCTACAACAAGCTGTTTTTGATAGAAAACCTAAAAAGTTATGTTGTTTTTATAAAATTACTAATATTTTTCCTTGTTGTTTTATCTTGTTCTCAATCATCTGCACGGAGCATGTCTTTTCCTTGACCATTTCCAACTCCATGCTCGTTTTTCGTTCCATCCAGCGTATCCTCATATCCTCCCTGAATTCTTATGTTTGCAAGTGAAATCAGGTTTCAGTTTAGTTCGCTTTGCAGAATTCCAGCTTTCGCAAACATTTGGCTACCGGGTAAAACGTATCGGAGCGTTCAATCAATTAGCTGCACCAACCCTCACTGATTACAGTTTCCAATTCCGCGTTAGGTAACTGAGCCATGGTTAACTAATGTTCTAATTTTAATCAATAGTAATGACTGCCCCTTTGCTCTAATGGTCAGCACGCTAGGTACTATCCACAAGGTCCCGGGTTCGAATCCCGGGTCTTTTCTGTCTTGAAATAACTCAGACATAGCTCTGGAGTCAGAAAGCTGGTGGTGTTAACACCCCCGTGCATCGGAAAGCACGTTAAGCTTGGCCTGCGCCTGATCTCTCTACGGTCATGTCGAACTGCCGTCTCACCGAATTATGAGAGTGTAGGAACAGAAACTGCACCTTTGTATTGCGCACACACTTGTGCACTATAATTTCTCCCGCGAAGTTGGCCAAATCTCGGTTGAGATTGGCCGCTGTAGTCGAAATTCGGCTAGGAAGACATTATTACTAACTAATATTCGTACTGCAGTTAAAGCTTTACAAATAAGACGTAGGGGTCAAGTGTGTCTAGGAGTAGGCGTGTAAGGTGCAGCTTAATTATTTGACAACCGCCTTGGTGTAGTGGTTCGCGCTCCGGACTACGAAACCAGTGCTTGCGACTTCCGAGTCCCGCAAGGGGCAAATGTTTGTGTGATGACCACGAGCATTTGTACCTAAGTCATGGATAAATAGGAAAAATACAATTATTTTGCTTTAAGTTCCCGCTAAGAGACGCTTGCGCAGGCGGAGTATTAGTATAGGCAAACGCAAAATGCAGCCCCCCTCCCTCAATACGCATGCACTACAGCTAATGCAATTGTTAGTAACCAACACCAACGTGCAAAAACCTCAATGTTTCATTTGAGGGTTGAACCAATTTTGCAATAGGTAAAAAAATTTAGACCAAGTGGTCTTTACAGATATTAGCTTAAAAAACCGATCAATAAGCAACTAACTATAGCAACACCAAAAGCAGTGAACATAATTATATTAATAATACGAGTAATACAATGCTCAAAAACTTTCAAATTTTAGCGTTCTCTAAAGTCATGGTTAATTAAAATAAGTATGTATTATGGGGTAATACTTGATTTTGGCCTGACAAGGGTCTGAAAGATCTTACGGATCTGAAACTCGGATATCTTCAAATCTTTTATAGATGCCACCAGAATATCCCATAACAGGTATACTGCGAACAAACATATACACAGTCGTAATAGAACTGATGATGCGTCCTCTTAGCTGAATTTCGACCAAGGCGGCATATCTCAATAGAGATTAGCCAATTGCGCAGGACATATTATAGTTCACAAGTATGTGCGCAATACACAGGTGCACTCTCTGTTCCTTCACTCTCATAATTCGGTGAGACCGTAGAGAGATCAGGCGCAGGACCCACGGCTTAACGTGCTTTATAATGGAACTATGACACGGGTGAACGGAAACCATTGTTTTCTAATACCATACGCATCCGTAGCAGCAACAACAGCCTTCTGGTAGTGGATTATGTTTAAGTTAACTTTGAATATTTTTTTTTCAATTAAGGTTTTGTTGCTAAAGTTGGCCATTCACGGCCAGTCAAACTAATTAGTCATTCTGAGGTACGAATAAAATATGACCTTTTTTAATATCGGTAATTGAATCTAGGCTATAGGCATAAGTACCAAAAAAGTAACTTAACCTTATAATTTTTTCCGCAATCGCCCATATTTTACCGGTTCTAAGACCTTCCCGCTCATTTTACCCACTAAATTAAAAAACTAAAAGTACCCTTTGCGTGGGGAATCGCCCACGTTCTGGCTTAGATTATTTTTATGGTAGTGAGTGGATTCATTTTTCGAACTGACCAGCCTAACAGAGTAACTGAAGTTGCCAAATGTGACATTTTCAACCGATTTCAATCCTGAATTGTTAGCAACAGAGTTACGTAATTAGCCCCCAGGCGGCAAAAGGGAGTGGAAATTGCTGGGTTATATTGAGGCACTAGAACAGCGTCCATGTTGGTTCGAGACCTGCCTTAGTTAACATTAAGTAGGTCATTTAATGTGTGTTACATCCTTTTTCGAATTTTCATTGATTTACTAACCCTCGTAAGATTTATTCTGTAACTACTAACCCAATCTATGGAAAGCAATTTCCGAAATAAAGATTAATATTTTTGTGTTTTATACCCGTGCCCTTTACGTTGTCTATTTTCGTGTGTTATGTGATTTCCATTCAATAATAAATGTATTTTATTTCTTTCTTTCTAACAATAAATGAAATTTTCACAAGACGCTACTTTTACCTTTGAGCATCGTTTATTTGCTCTAATCCGACTAATATTATAAATGCGAAAGTTTGTGAGTGTGTGAGTGTGTATGTTTGTTACTTCTTCACGCAAAAACTACTAAACGGATATGGATGAAATTTGGCACAGAAATAGATTATAGTCTGGAATAACATATAGGCTACTTTTTATCCCGAAAAAAAACACAGTTCCTGTAGGATACAAAAATAGTAGTTTACACGGGCGAAGTCGCGGGCAACAGCTAGTCATACAATATGTAAAAAAAACCCTGTCCGACCCGTTAAGGTGTTATCAGGTATAGAGTCAAGGTTCTATTTGTGTAATTATTTTCATAAAATATTAGAAAAAAATTACCCCATGAAAAAAAAAGAGATAAAAAATACTACACTAAAAAAACTTACATGGCAACGCGAAGGGCGGTGACGGGGCGCGCGGGGACGCGGCATAGCGCCGGCACTCGCAGGTAGCTAAGTCATGACCCCAGATGACCCCGGCTCTTATTATTAGCCAGATAATGTGTCAATTGTAAGAAACAGAGACTTTTTGGTAGCCTCGAAAAGAGCTTTTTATTGTGGTGGTGATTAGTGTTTGGTGGACTCGTGGCTTGCCTGCGTCAAACCGATGGCTTTTCCGACCCTGCGTTGCCCGTAGTGAACACGCGATTGTGCAAACGCTGGAACGCACGCTCTGACTGCACTGTGATACCCAGCGGAATAGCAAAACGCACTTCATAGTCTTTGCGAGCTTCACAATAATCACAGTCACTCCTATCCAGACACATGAGCATATTAAAGTATTCTTGATTCGTATACGACATTTCGCTGATCAACGGAACGAAACGACCACTCGGACGTAATGTCATCGCGAAACTGACCTGTAATAATATCGGGATAGCCGCCGACACGTGTCGCGGCGATGTCAAAGGCCGCCGCTACGTTTATTGCGGTACCGACAAAGCGAGTAAGCGGCGTCAATGGAGCCGCGCGCCCGCCGGAGTGTTAACGTATTTTGAAAATTACCCCATTTTAGGGTAAATAGGTGCTAAACTTATTAACTTTAAAAATCGCCAAAAAAAATAATATTGAATTACGTAATTTTGATACTTATTTTGGTAACATTATTAAAGCAACTTTATGACCCTTTCGGCTCGGACAGGGTTTTTTGTACGTATTGGGTTTTTTTTTACATATTCCAGAGCATTCGATCAATTATTAATTGCACGGAACCTGATTGATTACAGTTTCAGACTCCAGGTTATGTAACTGGGGCCCTACTCAGGCGTAGACAAAATAAATAAGTAAGTCTTAAAACGGGAAAACGGGACTCTATTACTAAGCCTCCGCTGTCTGTCCGTCTGTCCGTCACCAGGCTTTATCTCATGAACCGTGATAGCTAGACAGTTGAAATTGTGTGATTTTTTTGCCATTTTTCTGTGATTTTTCAAATATTCACAAAAAAATATGTTGAATTTCACTTAAAAATAAATTATTAAATTAAAATTTCTATTTAAGGGGGATCCCATACAAACGTGTTTTTTTGCCTATACTGTCTAAAATGTTTTAATTTAATGGTATGGAAACCTTTGTGTTTTTTGTCTAGATGGTCATCCATTGGTCTTAATCTTATCCTTAAGTTTAGCACGCTCTTTTGGGACACCTTATCAAATGTAACGAGTGCAAGAGACAATTTAAAAATCGGAGATCCATCGACTTATAGAATAGGACCTCTGCTCGCGGACTGGTAACCAAAAGCGTACGTCCAGCTAAGCTACTTAGATGAATTAAAGTGCTTAGGAAGACTGCGAGCCGGCGATTGAGAACCAATAGCATCGCCAGGGGTTGAAAACCAATAGCTCCTCTAGGGCTGGCTCATTTATCGACTGCAGAAGTTCTTTGCTATCTACTGTACGTGATGACGTACCGGGATACCGGGATACGGGGAACCGGGATAACGCTAGGAGGATGCTCCTAGCGTTATCCCGGTTTGTGCACTCGCACACGAGTGCCCAGGGTCCGCTGACCATGATCCAGGATGTGGCAGATCAGGTAATTACAGTGGAGCGACTGCCATCTGACCTCCGTGACGCTGTTACCAAAGGACCAGTTTTGGATCATGGTTACACATGCAGTCGCCTGAATGTGCAGGTTTCCTCACGATGTTTTCCCTCACCGTAAGAGCATCGGTTAGTGAAACAACTAATGTACATAACTCAGAAAAAGTCATTGGTACATGGCGACATGTGGGATCGAACCGGCACCTCCCGCATGAGAAGCAACCTGCTAGACACTGCGCTACCGACGCTCTTGTTATCTACTGTACGTATGAGTTAAAACTCCTCAAAACTGGATCTTTTTTCATCATCCTAGCGTTATCCTGGTTGTGCACTCGAGGGCCAAGGGTCCGCTTTAGACCATGATCCAGGATATAGCAGATCAGATAATAACAGTGGAGTGACTGCCATCTGACCTCCGTGACCCTGTTAACAGGGGTGTCTGACTAGTTTGAATCATGGTTACACATTCAGTCGCCTGAATGTGCAGGTTTCCTCACGATGTTTTCCCTCACCGTAAGAGCATCGGTTAGTGAAACAACTATTGTACATAATTCATAAAAAGTCATCGGTACATGGTGGCGTGTGGGATCGAACTGTTTACACATGGCCATTATTGGTATCTGAATAAATGTAATACCTATACTGAAGTAAAAAATTTATTCATATTTAAATTCAATTAAACACTAATAAAAACAAACAGTAAACTAAATAAATGTGTACTATGTAAAATTCTACATAATTCAAAAATAAAAGCGTTTCCGTTGCGCTAAGGAGGCTAAAATGCTGGCTGCATTTTTCCCAGTTTTTTTTTCTTTTTCTTCCAGTTTCCCTAGGGTCGGCGCAGTGTGCTTGTTTATTCATGCAATCGTACCAATCGTAACGAAATCATCAAAATTAATTAAATATGTTTTTGTTGACAGAAACAAGCTTCCAGAATCGTTCGGAGTCAGATGACAGTGACAGCACATCTAAAGCCACCGTCACAGCCGCGCCCAGGCGTAAGTTATGTTATTTGTGATTATAACTGTTTCTTTTTGATATAATTCCATAATTTAAGACATTAGTTGACAACATTTCTACGGAATCAACGTGGTGCGATCAAAAAAATGGGGTCCCCATACAGACTTCAGGGTTATTTGAAAAACAATAATAATTTAGGTGAAGCCGATTTCGGTGCTCAAAATCATTCTCGAAACGACCAACATCGAAATCGCGAAAAAACTAGTTATTGTTTCTGTATATCACGTGATTGGCGATTCAGTAACGGTAAGCTATGGACGAGTTAAGCTAAGCTGTATGGAAAAGTTTTATTCTGAGTTATCTATGTTCTGTTCCTTGACAAATTCAACCTCAGGCGCACTGCGTGTATTGGCGCATAGCTGATAGCTGCTACATATGTTACTGCCTTGATGCCAACAGCCAATTAGGCTGTTTGCCACGACAGCTGATCGGAATTTATGTGCGGACATGCTTCCACGATTTAGTGCATGATTAAAAGAAAAAAAAAAGACGACCAAAAGACGTTGGACTCAATTTCAAGGCATTATCCATCTAATTAAACTTTGCTACAACAAAAACTAAATTCGACAATAGTCTATCTCTTTTTGACTTTAAGAAAGTAACAAGGATATGGTCATGTCGGATTACCGTCTCACCCAACTTTGAGAGTGAAGGAATGCACCTGGGTATCGTATTATTTATTCATGTGGTATTACACATAGTTTACTTGTGCTTGTGTTATTATATTATTATCTCTTGCGCAGTTAAGTAATCTCGGTTAAGATTGGCTACCGTGGCCGGCTTAGATTGAAATGGAAATAAGCATTATCGTTTCATAATAAATGTCCTCTATAAAATGTAGCATACATTCAGCGTCTTCACATAGCAAACATTTTTACCGGCAGTATTGGAGCGCCAATGCACGCCGCGCAACTAAATCACAAGATGCCAATGTTTAGTGTACGACTGTAATAAATAGCTGGGAATATTTTAAAATACTTATTCCAGTGAATCCGCTGCATTTTCTGGATATTTCATAGGGTTTGCTGTCTGAATATTGTGTTTTGGACTGTGTTCTATAAGAATATTTTGGTACGATGTGAATAACTGCGTGAATGAATGTCTTTTCCAAATCATCTTCATCATTAAAATGCTGTTTTCAAAAGATTATATATTTTTCTTATGTTGTCACTTTCTGCTGAAAACCAGTGTGTGGTGTGTGGGATGCATTTTCAATAGATCACCTATAAAAATATAAATACGAACTTATACCATTAGTACTAGAAAGCTGTAATTTTGTATATGATAATGGTATGGAACCCTTCGTGCGCGAGTCCGACTCGCACTTGGCCGGTTTTAATATTATTTTTTCAGTTATCGCCTGACTGTATTTTATTTTTCTGTGTTTTTGTGCCAAATAAAAATTTATTCTATTTTATTCTAATTAATATTATACTTTGTTACAGGGCATTGTCGAACACCACACCACAGATAACAAGAAAAAGTAATTAAAATAACAAATTATAATTAACATAAATTCTTTTGTAACAACATTTATATTCTTCAAAATTGTTAAGTAACACTGTTATGCATATCAGTAAACGGATATATGTATCATTTTCTCCCGAACGAATGTAAACTCGAATATTGTGACTGTAACGTCTGTTTTAGATTGTATCCCTCTTAATTAAAAGACTGAAGTTTCAACATTTTAGAAAGTAAGTACTCAATAAATGCCAAAGATCTTTTTCGACTATGTACAGTCAAGTGCAAAAATATGTGTACAGTTTTAATAGCACGAGTGGCAATTGTATGCATGTGAGTGCACTTTTATTTAACTGCCAAAGAAAAATTGTCTTGATCAAATGTTTTCTAGATCTTTTACACGGTAAGATTCTAATTATTTCGTGACTTTCGTATATTAATTATTTTATACTACTAAACCCCTTCGCTATCCGGACGAGTGTTCTTACCAACTAAGCTACGGAGGACGTTAGTCAGCCGACGATTTTTTGTAAGTGCTTGCTACGCCAGTGAGCCGAATGCTGGCTTTGTTTTTGTGTTTAATAATTGCTTAACTTATACAATTTTTTTTTAGAAAAAATATTTTTAAAAAAATTTTTTTTTCGTAGAATCGTACCGTGTGAATGACGTCATGTTAACTCATGCTATGCCATGCTCTGGCATGTAAAACTGAATAATTTAGGTTTATTGTTATAGAATCTTCTAGAGTGATGTCAAATGGTAATAAATGTTTGAAGTATGCATAGTTTTTCATTTTACTTGCATTTTCCGCATTGAAATGCAGTTTTCAGATTATTTATACGACTGTACAGTAGTAACCACTTGACAAGGCGCGTCGTTAATCTTCGTTCACGCAGAAAAGAAAGTATAACTCCGAAGATTAACGAAAAAGCTAGAATCCATACTAATATTATAAATGCGAAAGTGTGTCTGTCTGTCTGTCTGTTTCCACTTGACGCTTAAACCGATTGCGATGAAATTTGGTATGGAGACAGTTCGAGACTTAGGAAAAGACATAGGCTCCATTTTGTCGCGGTGTAAAAATATTAAGGGGGTAAAATGGGGGATGAAAGTTTATATGGAAAATTTAACTCTTGCGGGTGAAGTCGCGGAGAACCACTAGTGTACAATAAACCTTAGATTTACTTTACTTTAACTTTCCTCTAGGTCATGTTAGGTCTATAGTACACTGCAGATATTAGTTCCATCTCAGTCTCGCGAGCGCTGGCATGGCGGCAGTTAATGACCAATAGCGGATCAGGAAAAAGACGCGCGAGCATGCTGATTAGCCAACAGTATTTCCTGGGCTTTAAAATTCATCTTCTGCGCAGGTACATCGGCAAGCCATATCAGTTGGGTATTACGTATTACTGTAACCTACTTGAACTACGAGAACAGCTTTTATTACGTAGGAAACAGCGGCAGTCTCAAGGTCAAAGGGGTAGAGTCACATGAGTAAGTAAGTACAGAGGCAAAGCTTCATACATGTGCGAGAAATGATTGCACTACTACAAGCATGTGTGCGTGATCACTGGCGCGTGTCACGTACACGGCTTATGACAGCACGCCAGTGGACAATCACAGGGTTAGCGCGCTTACGTTTCTTTGTTTTTTCAGCACGTTAGCAAGTTTTGGTAGTTAATATTTGACTTAGAAAGTGATATTTCGTTAATAAATATGGTTGTTTATTGTACTGTGTGCATAAATAATACCAGAAAAAAATCTTACTTTAACCATCCTAAGGATCACAATAGGTAAGTAAATATTTGATTTACATTGTTAAATGTTATATCGTCCTAATATATGAAGAGAGTGTAAAAATGTAAGAGCTAAACTTTCCAATGTGAACCGGTAGTTTACGTGATCCAAAGAATCTTAAAGCAAAATTAAGATTACGGTTATCATCTACATCGATACCAGAAGTATGAATTTAGTGTGTTGTGCAATAAATAGTTAGTTATCTATCTATGATAATTGCACCATACAATCACAATAATGGCCACACATTTTTTTTTACAAAAAATAAGAATCTTTCTCTTCTCGCATCCCGCGCAAAACTAACCAGGAAACCACTGATCTGTATTATTACAAAAGTTAGGTTTTTTTGTGAGAAAAACTACAAGGCTACGATACGTAAACCATTGAATATGTTTTAGAATAGTTCTTCAAAGCTATGTACATAGAAATAATAAAGCTCATTAGCAAATGTTTTTTTTTTCATTTATTTTAACCTTTTGTGACAACCCTTACCAAATACGTAACAATTTCGAACGCTCTTAGGGAGCTTCCTCTGTACTTACCTACTCACGTGGTAGAGTGACGGGCCGGGTGTGCTTACAAAATTATAATCTAAACATTCCAACTTTCCACTGATACTTCAAGTGGCAGTTCTTCATTACTAACTAGTGGTTCCCCGCGACTTCGCCCGCAAGAGTTAGATTTTCCATATAAACTTTCATCCCCCATTTCACCCACTCAATGTTTTTATATCGCAACAAAATGTAACCTATGTCCATTCCAGGGTCTCAAATTGTCTCCATACCAAATTTCATCTCAATCGGTTCAGTGGTTTAAGCGTCAAGAGGTAACAGACAGACAGACAGGCACACTTTCGCATTTATAATATTAGTATGGATTAACAACGATGACATTTTATGAGATTGTTTTGTTTTTGCGACAATCGGCTCTGCTCTGTCGCTCTATGCCAATATGCCCAATCTAAAGCTAAGTTTCAGTTCATTATGTCTCTTTCAAACCAACGAAAAGAGACAGACTATAAGAATTTAAAACCGTCATATCCATTTACATACTAAATACCTATTATGAAGTGATGCAATTTTACGTATTTTTACAGGTTTTCGCGTGTTTTCTCAGCTTATAGTTGTCATCGTTTGATGTACCTGCTATTGTCTATGGATTCCGTGATTTCCTTAACAACTGACAGCTGCAAAAACTGGTACCTGCAAAAAGTGAATTAAATATTACCTGAAAATAAAATGTCCATTGAAAATAGGTCATACTCGTACCTACGTAAGTATTCCCGTGTGTGTCGATGCAAATGGCTGATATTAAATCTCGTGTAGCGAATATTGCAAATGTATTGAAATACCTGGTACGTTATTAGTGCAATAAATTTTTAAACACGGTAACAACTCACAGCCCAAAGATATCAAGCAGACCATTCATAATTCGGAAAAACTCGACACAGAGTGACTACTACTGACTGCGTCATAAACATTGTCCGTATTTTTGGCTATGACGACGCTGCTCGTTCAAATGTCTAAGTTCGAATCCTAGGTCGGGCTAAAAATGATTTGTTGGTTTTCCTGTATGAAATACCCCAGGCAAAGCTCGGAGTCAGGAAGTTGGAGAAGAACTCGGATCGGATCCGGTTTTGACGGGGTGGTGAAGGATCTACTCCTAGTAATCCACCCGGGCAACGACGGCGGCTGAACGATCCTAACAGCGGTGTTAGACTCCGTTAGGTGCAACCTGGTAGCTACCACTCTCCCACCGGAGCCCGGTGCCAAGCAGCTTGCTGTGTTCCGTCGGTAAGCGGGAGTGCCAGAACCTTCTGGGTGAGCTCGCTCTACTGTTAGCTCTGTCTACGCCACGTCTGGCATATTCTGAAGTCTTTTTGACTGTTTTATATGAGCTGTCATAACTCTGTTAAATATAGTCAGATATTGATAATTAATGAAAATGTTGGCATAAACAGGTTTTAAGAGGATTTCAGCGAACTGTTCTATGTTCTGAAAATCAATTTATATTTCATTTACAAACAACTAAATAATTTCAACCTGCTACAAACTGTAACAGCGAGTATCTTAAGTAATAATTTATAAGGGATGTTAATAAAAATTAAGATAAATTACTTAATAGAACACAAAAACCAAAATTATAAAAAGGGTCCTTGTGGTAAGGTTCCCAGGATGCTGGCAGCATTACCGCGCTGGATAGCGATGCTTATACGCTGAGCAAGGAAGCTGCCAGCTCTTAGGTCACCACTGATGTCAACTAGCCTCTTGGAAATCTCTTTGAAAAAAGAGATAGCGTTGGGACCCCACGAACCCAGTGTTTCGACTCCAAACGGTACAAAGTGGTACCGGGAGTCGATCTGCCTGTACTTGTTCTTTTTAAAGTTTTCGGCACTTGTCGCAGCCAAACCAGCATCACGGCTTGTCCCGGGCAGATGAGAGGCTGCAAGTGTGTCGACACAGGTAGCATCCCACACAAGAGCCCGACCCATCCGCCAAGGAACAAGTGACATCCCGTCTGGTCTCTTGCCATCATCACGCGCGATACCGTTCGGCTCGAGTAAAGCCGGCACGTTGATAGAGGCAAGAGACCGACGGATGATGTCGTTGATTCTGGCATGACGCGAAAAGCGGCCTGCACTTTTAATACAGGAGAGTCCGTGATGTCCCAACGAGCCGACATCAGTACCACAAGGACATCTGTGTGGAAAGCAAACCTCAGCACTAACACGCAGACCTATCGCGACTCGTAGAGTTTCTGAGTCCAAAAGGGTTCCCACGTTGGCCGAAGGATAGGCCTGAAGCCAGTATCCTGCTTCCTTGGTGGAAACTGCTTTTAGTCTGGCTAGATCCGCGTTGTCAGTGCTACTGTCAATAAGACTTTTCAAAATAGACTCACAAGAAATTTGGTCCCAATTATTATTAAATAAGGTTGATTTTATAGTTTATAAAATGTTATACACCATCAACGTCAACATTTTCTATTACATATTCTCAGAATTGCAAATATTATGTGACCGTCTATTCTGGGTCTCCAATAAAACCACAAGCCGTTGAAAACCTACTGCTCCTTAAAAGGAACACCTAATATAATTACGAGTAGAAATGACAGGTAGCGTTATGGAGTAGATGACTCTTTTCCAGTATCTCTTTCGTTTTCAATATGTAGTATGCATAAAAGATTTGCCTTTTTTTTTAAATTATTAAAAATTTGAAAATAGTTTTTTTTTTATCAAAACTTTTACAAATATTTTTATTGCTGTTATATCAAATTTATTAATTGCAGGTAATTTTATTCCTTCATTTCACTTATTACCTTATGGTAATGGGAATTATGTTTTATAAGTAGGTATTCTTAGCAGAAATCTAAATTGCCTTGCACTCAACAAATTTTTCCAAAACTTTATTCTTGACTCTACTGACCTAGGCCTGGAGGGTACTGTTGATATTTTTAAATCAATGTTAGTACTTAAGTAGGACAGACACAGAGTTACTCGTTTCATACCATTATCCGTTCCATTTGTTTATGTTTTCTGCATTGTTCTGTTTAGTTTTTTGGTATACTCTAACCACAGATTATACAGGGTGTCCCAAAACTCAGCGTTAAGCGGAAGTGACGCGATTCTATTGCTCAAACACAACAACTTTTTGTATGGGACCAATATCGAAATCTCAAAAACATTTTTGGCTTCCCCATACAAAAGTGCCGATCAGCTGAGAGCAGTTTGTATGAAGAAGCCAAAAAAAATTTGAGATTTCGATGTAGGTCCCATACAAAAAGTTGTTGTGTTTGAGCAATAGAACGCGTCACTTCCGCTTAACGCTGAGTTTTGGGACACCCTGTATAATAGTTACTTTGTCATATGTCACTGCTATCCATTCTGCTATCATATCTCTTGCTTGTTTTTTTCTTTTTTGTTATTATTATTTGTAATGTCATAATACGCTTTTTATGTTAATGTACTACTTAAGAATTTACCCCAGGCATCCGCTGAAAATCAGTGTCGTGGTTTGCCTACGGCTACCACGACTAATGCTGAGTCGGATGCCTTTTCGTTAGATCATATTTTTATAATTTGTAAATTGTTTCTTGTTCACCGATCTCCGAATAAATGCTTTTTCTTTCTTTCTTTCTTCTTTCATAAAACTTATCAGACCTCTAACTTATATATGGGTAGTTGTACCTTTCTGACGAAACAAATGTCACATGACAAACAAAGACATACAACCTTTAGTGTCAAATCCTCTAGAACAATTAACAAACAATTTGGACGTTTATGAATAAGACTATTACTGCCGCACTCAGAGACATCAATTAAAATCTATAAATAAGTTGTTCTTTGTCAATAAAATAGAAAAGGACGGCATGAAACTTATTTTAAGGATTAACTTTAATTGACGATTGAGTACGGCAGTTAGACTTTTCACCTTTTTATTACAGGTTTTCCCTGGCTTAACAAAACTGTATCGTAACACTCCGGACCACTGACCTCTATAATACAAGTACGCTGGACTAAACATTCTCTAAGAAATTACAGATAATTTTTGTGCGGAATCAAAGCGCCCCCACCAAGTGTCCGGGGAACTAAAATAGAGTAACTTGCATACGGTTATGTCAACTCTTATTAGTTCCGTGGACGGCCACCACACGCTCACAACAGCCGTCAGCGCCAAAATGGCGATAATCAAATGGCTTTATTTTTTAGGTTGACAGTATGCAATCCAGCGTTCTTGTATTATAGAGGTCAGTGCTCCGGGCGCATATGTACCCTATCTTACTTTGCTAGTTCGAACAAACATGCAAGATTTATGTTTCGGCCTGTACTTGGGGCCTGCATATTTGTTTACGATTTTGCTTTGGAGAACAGCTTATAAAGGGGACTTTGCCAGAAGCCTAGAATGGAGACTATTATGTAACTTCAAGGTCTCTATTCACTAAGTTTGACGACGCTTACTTGTGCAATGTGCATGATAGGTCACTAGACCATTTTATTAACAACAAGCAAACATAATTAATTATTACAAAAAACACTTCACTGCAAAGTTATAATATTTTTAAAATGGTCTATTTACTGGCTTTAATTTGATACCCATATTGCTATGGTAAGTAAAAAAATAATCCCCCCTCTCCCCTTTATTTTCACATGCGGACGCCATTTTTAAATGTTGTATAGCCTATGCCACTATCACAAATTCACGGACATCTCATATGTCAAAAACTGTCCAGCCGTTTGGGCTGTAGGGCGTGCCAAACAATTATATTACATACATACATACTCGTACTCTCGTAAAACATAACCCTCCTTCCGCAATCGGGTAAAAACACACACACATATGACATCGTGCAAATAACAGAGTGCTGACTACTACACTAGCAGCAGTGGTAGGGTTTGAAAATAGTAAAGGAAAATAATTGACAAAGTAGTGCATCGAATTTACAGTATAACTAACTTTTGTGCAGTTTTTTTTTTCGCGATATTTTATATCGACAGTTTTATTCACTTATTCTACGAATAATTTTTCCATTTGGTAATCAAGTTGACATTTTATTTCGCTACCGGAGTCACAATAAAATTATGATATTCGTATATTTCGATGCATTTGTTTCGTAAATTATCAAACGACTTTTCTCAGAAAACATATATATATTTTATATTCATATTTCTCGCAACTCAGCGAAATTCGTTGGCAACTTCTCTCGCATAAAAATAAACTTATTTCATGAGTTCGACTATATTTGTTTACTTCCTAACTTTTCGTTGAATATTTCGAATTCTTAATGTTTTAGAAACAGTAGTCACTTCAGACTAGTTATAAGATTTTAAATTAAAATTAATGGAAATCTAATACAAAATTCCGGTATTTACCCCCTAAACTATAATACACTGTAAAACCTAATATGGGAATTCTCTGATCTACCTAACCTCATCTTTTTTCTGCGTGCTGCGTATACCCGTAAAAATGTTTGTTTCTTACGTTTACGCGCATTGTTGAACTCATTAAAACACAAATTTACGGATTACTTCGCGATTTATTTACATTTTATTTAAAACCTGACCTTTCGAACACTTTACAGCGTTCGTGGTCACAGAGACTAAGGTATTATTATAAAGATGTTCTTATTGTCGTCAACATTGTAAGTAATAGTTTTCTATGTGTAAAGTTTAAAACTTTCCCTTCTAGAGTCAACGTCTCGACGACACAAATATTTCCCCTACATTTCCAGACTCCCAGACATATTGTTAAATGTCTAACTTCACATTCCAGCTGTGTCGTGACCGCGAAGAGGAATACCGCACATAAAGCCAGAAATTTGTTAGGCTGCATGTATCTGTGGCGTGTATTTGTAACTGTCAGACGAATACAATACTTTCTAATGTTTGTTGCTCAAACAAGCCCTAGGGCCAGGATCTTGAAGAGCTTCAAAGTATATATCGTAAATAACTAAACCTAAATGTTAATATCTGCATTGTAATCAATCTAATCAAGTTTCTATTTAGAATTTGCAATTGATACTTATCACGTACTATGTTGACGTTCCATTTAATTAAGTTAAGTAATACTGACGACCTAGCACTAAAAATCTATTTGGGTCTTTTATCGGGACAAATAAAATTTATCACGGTAGGTGAGTTACAAACGGAGTAATTTTAGGAATTAAAAATATTTGATTAGTAAATATGGAAGCACCAAATATTTAAATACTTAAAAATACTTTGCTTGTCTGTAACTCACCTACCCTGATAAATTTTGTTGGAGGTACTATTTAGGGTTAAAAACTATTGCACGTATAACCCCATCTGGCTTCATATTTAATTTGGCATACAATGCATTAAACACCCAATATTTTTCATAGCATCTAATGCCGCAGCAAAAAACTGTGTAAGTTTTATTCATAAAATCAATGTCTTCCAAACAAAAACCTTAAGACAGGACACGGACAATACTATTCTTTCTTTTTTGGCACACGGGAATGTTTTCCAAAAGGCGCTCATAAACGATCGAAATGTAATATCTTCCAATGTATTATGTCACTCCTCCTTCGGGAAGCTTACTGTCTTATTGTATGTCAACTCCAACAATAGGTCTCGGTCCGAAACTTAGATTAAATCTAGAATCTCCCATTGTCTGAAACGTTACGACGGTATGTTAATTTTGGGTATTAGTACAGGATCGCTGAGCTTCAATGAATTATGCCACGTCTGCTATAAGTTAACAGTTTGTATTAATCTGTGAAAGTCCAGTGTAAGCTGAACCTCCCTAATACGAACGGCCTCTGTATATACAGTTTAGATAATAGTGGATATGTTTAGCTGGACGTGTGTTTGAGCTTCAATGTTGACACACGGGGCGGGAGTGTGTTTGGTTAGTTCGCTAGAGATTCTAAACTAATGGTATGGATTGAACACTTAGATTAACCATACCTGTGAATATTGCATGAAACCAGTAGCGGGACATTTTCTGGTCACCTTTTGACAATATTAGGGAATTCAAATCCAATATTAAGCGTATACATTGTCGCTAAAAATGTTATAAATTATATTGTCACTGGTTATGAACCAGTAATGGATGGATAACAAAAGTTCGAAAGTTCGTGCAAGACCTTTCTGCGGTCACCAGAGGTGCGGGGGGCGAGTCACGCTAGACGTCAGCGGGTGACAGGTGAAGTTGCGGGGAATGGATTTCTTTGACGATCGCGTGTGATTGGCACTCACCCCCCGCACGTCTTGCGGGATGCAAGGAGGGTCGCGCAAGAACTTGTCGGACTATAGCCGTCACTTACGTCAGTTGAAAGTTGTGTCATTAGGTTTTAATTTTTAAGGCGTTATATATCCTAGTGTAATTCATCTAAGACTAAACATGATAAAGTGGTTTCGGGAGGTCTATTGTATTTGTTAATTGAATATCGCATTTGGAGATTTAATATCTTAGTAGATAAGTAATTGGGGTTTAGTGGGAAAATAATTAAGGTAACAATATTTCGATATTATAAAAAACATCGTGCAATGTGACCCAAAAAATATCTCAACCACATTTTTTCACGAAAACTTTAGCTAGTAAGAGTCATATCATCTTAATGTTACGAGTGGCACTTTTTGTAGACTTACTAATATAAAAATGCGCCTAGTATTTAGGTATTATTTTACCAAGTTTTTAACACAAGACTAACACTTAGTTGCGGATACAGACATTACATTTTAATGACTTCATAAGCTGCTAATGTGTCAATATCTCCTTGAAAACTGTCAAAGTAGTATTGTAGCTTATGGGGCCATTAAAGCCTAATGACTGTTCCTGCAACTGGGCATAAGTAAGTTCCATGACAACATGCTTCAACAAACACATTTTTATCTGTTCCAAAATCCAAACTTATAATTTTTTGATCGCGTCGCGCCCGCTCGCAATGTCACCCAGTACGTTTTCAAACCAGCATCTTGCCGTGCGGTAAGCTAGGTGGAGGCTTAATTGCCACGACACTGCCAGTTAGAAGCACAACTTGGATGTCTGGGGGACCTGGAACTGGCGCTTGAGGTCCTACTCTGTGCAGTGTGTACATACGTTAGGGCCCGTTTCACAATCTCTTGGTAAATTTTGAGTAGCTTAATTAAAAGATAAAATTACATATTTACCCGACTGCGTCAGATGGAGGGTAATGTTTCGTTTCGTTGAATTCGTTTTTCGTGACTGCCTCGTTGGTCTTGTGGTCAGCACGCTGTTTACTATCCACGAGATCCCGGGTTCTAATCCCGGGTCGGGCCAAATGTGTTGGGTTTTTCTGTCTTGAAAAAACTCTGACACAGCTCCGGAGTTAGGAAGTTAGTGGGCTTAACCCGTTAAGCCGTTGATCCTGCGCCTGATCTATCTAAGGTCATGTCGGACTGTCGTCTCACCGAATTATGATAGTGAAGGAACAGAGAGTGCACCTGTGTATGGCGCACACACTTGTGCTCTATAATATCTCGCGTGCAGTCGGCTAATCTCTGTTGAGTTTGGCCACTGTAGTCGAAATTCGGCTAGGAGGACGTTATTAATGTTTTTCGAGCATATACGCATGTAGGTTAGTCTATTTGTTTGGATCGCACTACTGCCCTGGACGGTGGTCTATGGCTAAAGGGATTTTGACTTATGAGTTGTCGTTGAATTCTTTAGGCCCTTAGATGGATACAAAGCTAACTCCTTTTATGCATCATAAAGGAAACAACAAAGCGGACACATGCAAAGTACAAAATAAGCGGTCTAATCACTAAGAGCGATCTGTTCCAGACAAACTTTGGGTACAGGTAGTTTCTAATCACAGAAAGGGAAATTTTTGTACAGGAACATGGTCCCTAGTATTCGACCACGAAGCGCTATAATTTCAGCCTTTGTATGAATGAGATTTTCCTGTCCTGTATGTATGAGTGACAGACAGGGATATGTTAAGTCGAAATTACTAATGTCGTCACACAGAGTAGGGCACCTGCTTTCTATACTCTAGATAACTGCGACAGTTTTTGTTACTGTAATGTTCCTGCACTTCAAAGCTGAATATATTTCGCCTGAGCTCCTAAATTAGTGAGCTTCTTTGTACTGGTGTGGCAGTATGTAGGTTACTGTCCAAGAAGGAAAACAAAATATTGTCTAATGACTTTTTGAGACGCTCTGTATTTTAAACTCTAGTAGGCAGCATCGTTTCTGGTTGGCTGGCTGGAGAAGCGAGTGAGCTAGAAACTAGAAACGAGGGAAGTTGTAGTTGAAGGCGGTAGGGAAGCGGATCTCCCTCCGGCCATGTCAGATTGCCGTTTCACCAGAATATGAGAAAATATAAAGTCCTCTCCATTGCTAAGTGTGTTCACTATTATATTCTAATCAACACTGTCTAGGGATATTTTGGATTTACTCAATCAACTAAAAAATATTAAAATACTAGAGTGGTTCCCCGCGACTTCGCCCGCAAGAGTTGGATTTTCCATATAAACTTTAATCCCCCATTTCACCTCCTTAATGTTTTTATATCACAACAAAATGTAGCCTATGTCCTTTCCAGGGTCTCGAACTGTCTCCACACCAAATTTCATCTCAATCGGTTCAGTGGTTTAAGCGTCAAGAGCTAACAGACAGACACACTTTCGCATTTATAATATTAGTATGTATTAGTATGGATACTCTAGATAACTACGACAGTTTTTCTTACTGAAATGTCTCGCGTTTCAAAGCTGAATATATTTTGCCTGAGCTTCAAAATTAGTGAGCATCTTTGTGCAGGTGTGTCAGTATGTAGGTTACTGTACAATATAAAAAACAAAATAAGTATGTCTAATGACTTTCTGAGACGCTATGTATTTTAAACTAATTGACGGCATCGTTGCTGGTTAGCTGGCTGGAGAAGAGAGTAGAGCTAGAAACTAGAAGGGTCAATCTTGAAAGTCAAAAAAAGCAATTCCGGGGGCAAAAACTACCCATAACGTTTAAAATTTAATATAAGATATTTTTTTTCTGTTACTTTAATGTTTAAATTAAATGGGGCACAACAAAAACGGTGTTTATTTTAGCTTAAAACATCTGAAAAAAATCTTCGAAGCCTTAATATTTGATTCCCCTGGGCTGTCCCTTAGTCATTTTTTGAACAAACCATTAACAATTTACCTATCTATACTCATAAATTTAGGATTTTTTGTAATTTAAAAGTTAAAGGGTAAGTTGTTTAATGATTTATTAAATACACAAAGTCGGTGCCAATCACTGTTTTTTTTTAAAAAAAAATACTTTGTGTTTGTCCGAGCTCTACAATTGATTCCCTTGGCGCGTCACTAAATGCCACCTGCCTTGCTATTATAAATGTCTACGCCGAAGGCGTGCACATCGGCAGGGTGGCTTTAGTCGCGCTCTGAACATCGCGAAGAGAGGTCGCGTCTCGACGTTTCCAAGCCGGATTTACGAAGGTAAGAATTTGATTCCCCTGGCTTTGTTTTACTAGGTCATTGATTACCCTGGCCAATTTTAAAAATATTTTTTGATGATTAAGAATCTCCTTACTAGGATTAACAGTAGGGTATATAGGACTATTAATTGTTTTTAAAGTAATCATTGGCAAATCAATCCATTCAAACAAAATCGAAAGAAGATTAACTTTTCTTGACTCCCCTGGCATTGATTTCCCTGGCAAAACGCCAGGGGAATCAAAGCTTCCTTAATTTATCATACTTTCATATTATGATTATGGGTCGAAAATCTGTAACCATTAATATAGCAAAATGAACTTAATAAAACATAGATTCATGTGGTGATTAAGTTTCTTCAAAATGATGCCCGCGATTTTGAATACAGGCCTTCAATCTGCGCGGCCAGTCGTCTATCGCAGCACGAATGAGTTCCATGTCAATATCGGCGGCTGCCTTAATCAAGGATGCCTTGAGTGACTCCAAATCAGGATGTGGCTTTGAGCAGGCCTTTTCCTCCAAGTATTGCCATATCTTGTAATCTAACGGAATTTCCCGATGCGTTTTTCCCGCGTACCGCTTCAACAAAGCGCGGCATCTCTTCAGTCTCAGGTCTATTAAACGAGCGTCCAAACGATGTCTTGTTTTTCTTCGATATGCCCTAAGTCTTCATTTAACATCCTTTTCACCGTGGTCCTACTTAACCCCATCTGAAGGGCCAACAGTTTCTGCTTACGTATGGGATTTCTTTGAATGCGCGCCTTCACAGCTTTTATCACTTTTAGAGTCCTATCAGAGCGAGGGCGACCACTTCTTGACCTGTTATCTACACTAGAGTCTTCATTGTATCGTTTTATGGTACGATAAAGGAATATTTTGGTTATTTCCAAAATTATTCAGTAAGTCGAAAATCTGAATTGGCGCGTAACCGCAACGATGCAGCGCATAACCACGACACGGTCTTCTTTAAGTGTCCACTCCATATTCAGAAATGAGGAAAATTCTAAAAAGTACACTTTTTTATTTTCATGAATAAATCTAAATTCGAATTCAATAAACTTTTTTGTGGCCAGCATTCTAAATTCAAAAGTTTTTAGTGTGTGAGAGAACTTATGACCTGACTATGTATATTATTCTAGCGGCCGCCAGCGAATTTGTCCACGTGGCCTCTCGGGGTGGAATTTAAAAAAATCCTCACTTAGTTCTTCCTTACAGTCTCAAAGTAACATGAATGCGATTTCAGCTTCTTGCGTTCAGTAGTTTCGGCTGTGCATTGTCTGTCAGTCAGTCACTCAGTATCGGAAGAGTTTTATAATGTAGATATTTGATTAAAATTGAATTATAATAAACGATTATTCTATACAACATGTTTTATTTTGATTCCCCTGGCATCAAAATTTTAAAGTCATATATCTTTATATCTAAACATGTGACAGTGATGCCTATTTGTGAAATATGTTTACAATGATGTGATATTTAGCCTTTTGTTAGTAAAAGTTTAAACTCTTCAGTTTTAAAAAGTGCCAGGGGAATCAACCGAATACGCCCAATTTCAAGATTGATCCAGAAACGAGTTGGCAAGTTATTCTTGTAGGTGGTAGGGATGTCTCCCTTTGGCCATGAGAAAAAATAGAAAATCCTGGAGCGATATTTTTAAATAACTCGTATGACCTTCTGTTAGCGATTGCGACATAGTTTTCACTCAAAAAATTTAACATTGGCGTTTATTCTATCACTCGCCTTCTGTGACGAGTGGGCAGGGGCACTCGTTGCGGTTTCGAGCGGTCGAGTGCAGTCGATCGAGTGTTTTAAAGATGCGGAGTTTTAGATGACAAACGAAAATCAGTAGTAATCTGCACGCGAGTGATTCGAAAATAGAGCCTCTGTTTATTGTAAAGTGTGTGCACTATAGTTTCCCCTGGGTAACTTGGACTTGGCTAATCTCGGTTAAAGATTGGCCATAGTTGGTGGATATTATTATGTTAAAATAAACAAATATCTTAATTTTTATTGTAAATAATTCTGACTTTTATCAAAGTACAGTGAAGGTAATAAATTGGGCATATGTATGTTTAATGAGAACCTTTGATGGCTTCACGAAGCCATCAAAGGTTCTCATGCGAAGCTTCGCATGGGTGCCTGGCCTTAAGCGTAATATTGCCTATACATGTAATAAGGTTAGTAGAGCATGATATTATTATCTTGTGACTTAAATCGAGGCAGTCTACGTAAACAAAGTCACAGACCACAGGTAGTTTGACAGCAAAACAAACGAATATCATAGAACACTATTAATTTTGCAATTTGGAAAAACTCTCATACGCAGTTAGTTTCGCTCTTCGAAAGAGTAAAACATCTGACACAGCAGAAGTAATAATTCAACCCGCACTAATCCCACACGCACACATCGCCAAAGTTTGCCTTTAATCACATTAAATTTTCACTTCTCCATAGCTGTAGCACTTTTGACATAGCTCAAATATAACAGCCAACACACTGACTGTTCCAACTCAGACGTATCATCTTGGCAGACGTCGAAAAACGACATTTATTAATTATTCTGGCTCACAAAATAAACTCCAGTTAAAGCAAATACCGGACAAAAGTGACAAGTAGAAAAAATTCTAATGTGTGAACCCATTATTAATAATGATCATGTCACTACTATAACACTTGAATAAATACAGGGTGTAGATTCCAATCTAAAATGTACATACAGAGGTAATTCTATACCATACACAGATTACGAATCACAAAATTTGCATATTACTGTGCATAGTGTTCACTATTCGCAAATCAATAAGGGGCAAATCTCAAATTGTGTAAATTTAATTAATAAAAATATTTATTCTGAATTATAGTGAGAGCGATCGTCGAGCATACTTGCGCATTGTAATATCTGCTTTCGCCTTGATTGCTCGTAGTCGTCTCATGCTAGTACGTTTTAATGTAGGTTTCTACAGCTTCCTCTTATACATTTCTAAGCATTCCATATTTTGTGGCATTATTGTAATCTCAAAATTCCCTGCCGAATTGCAGCATGTTGCTTAAAATTTATCAAAAATCTAGCACGCTTCAATATATGGTCGCACATTTTGACTTAGAATTTCTCTGATATGTATGATGATTTAAGGAAGCTGTAGACACAAATAGTTTTTTAACGAAACTGCATTTCAATCATTTTTTGACGACATGGCTGCTCTCGCTTAGCTACGGTTCAACTCCCGATGGAATCCATTTTGCTAACTCTCGCTCAACTGCTCAGTGTATTTGCTGGAATTTTTAAACTCCAACTATTGGGTTGGCTGAATAATGTAGTGGATTTCACGTTGAAATAGCGGAACTGCAGTTTCAAGAGATACTCTGCAGTTTTATATGAACATAGTTTGTCTTAATTAATCGTGTTGGTGTTTTTATTTTGTTGCGAGTGTTGGTGGCGCAGTGGCTAGCGAGTGCCTCCTGGGTTCGATCCCACGTGCCGCCATGTACCAAACTTTGTATGAGTTACATACATTCGTTGTTTCACTAACCGATGCTCTTACAAGGTGAAAGAAACCTGCACATTCAGATGACTGAATGTGTAACCATGATTCAAAACTGGTTAGGTTCCCCTGTTGCTGTTAACCTGAACGTCTGAACTCCGTGACCTTAGGGTCACGGAGGTCAGATGGACTGAAGCTAACTAATAGCTTTTCTTACAACATGAGAGAAACCTGCACATTCAGACGACTGAATGTGTAACCATGATCCAAAACTGGTTAGGTTCCCCTGTTACTGTTAACCTGAACGTCTGAACTCCGTGACCTTAGGGTCACGGAGGTCAGATGGACTGCAGCTAACTAATAGCTTTACTGTAATTTCCTGATCTGCCACATCCTGGATCATGATCAGCGTGGACCTTCGAGTGCGAGTGCACTAGTGGGATAACGTTAGGATGATGTTTATTAGCTACGCACTCGAGCCAATATATAGACGATCGTTCCCTCGATGTTATGGACTGTATTCTTCAAATAAAACGCTTCTTGTTTCTTTTCTTTTATTGGAGACCGATGACCGTGAGAGCAGCTAACAAATTCCGGCGCTCACGGCCCTATACTTATACTAATTACACATAGGTCTTACTTAGTGACTAAAGCACCCTAGTGTTTACTGGCGAAAGGATAAGGATAGCACCTACGTTACTCTTTCCAACACGTTCAACAGCCACCCTCAAAACATCGAAATACTGAGGGAGGCAACCTATGCGTATCTCCTATCTCTTTCTACAACATTTCACAACTACCTACCGATAGCCTAACAATTCCCACTCACAACATTCTACCTCTGCGGGTTTTCCTACCTACCCTCGGAATGTGCGAGATGGGGGACAGGGACAGACTATTGGTCTTACCGGTCCCACACTGCCTGAGTGGGACGACCAGATAGGGTCTCCTTCGCCCCTGTACCAAACTACCTACTTTATATTTTATTATTAGTTCCTACCTGCCTAACTTTTGCAAGTGGGAATCACCTATAGATAACCGGTTTGCTATCTTTATTAAATAAAACAAGCCCTGAGCTAATTTACATTATTTCTTATGCTAAGCCCTATGAGAAAATTAAACTTTATTGAATCCACAAATATCTTATACTAAATTACAACATTCAAATATAAACATAATGTATCCGATTGGGTGTCCGTAACAATGATGATGGTGTTTTTATTTTGTTGGGCTAGTGGATAGACAAATGTGTAGAGCAGTGTTTGAAAAAACTTCATCTTCTGTTTTGCTTCGACTAGAAATTACTTTACTAAAGTGATTAGGTATAAGTGAGGACATATTGCTTAGTGAAAAAAAAACTAGCAAAAAGATTCATTTGTTATTACGTATAATTTTAACACCAAACTGTGAAGGTAGTGTTAGTAATTACGAGTATATGTATCTATTTACATAACCTTACTAACTACCTACAACCTACCAACTCACTTAAGATTAGACAAAAATCATGTTATATTTTATTAGAAGTTCGCTATCGCCAACGAAATGTCAACATGTAAATGTCTCGTGATGAGGCTTCGGTCAGTTTACTTATTGTTAGCGCTAGCGAACTTCGCTGTAGAATAGATCGCATCTTGTCGGGGGGCACGGAGTATGGTGGAACTTTCTAAATGGAGTTAATCAGTGCATAAAAACAGTTAGATGTCGTAAAAAAGCCACGATGGCTTTTAAGGAAAAGGCAAATAGTAAATCAAATATATCCAAGCCAGGTTTCGACGTTAGTACTTTCACTACATGTCTATATATATAAACGATGGTATTACAAAAAATAATCATTGTTTAACTGCCATATCTACTCAGAGTTAATATTTCATTAAATGTATGTCTCATGCAGTCCTTTCCAATTTAATCGTCAAAGAAAGTAACAGAACCACGCTTAATTAAAGATTCGATTTATGTGTCGTCTAAGCCATCGTTAATTCAATTCTCGCTTAGAAAGTCTCTCATTACGTACGATCGTAGTTTTACTATTAAATCTGTGAAACTGTACCGTCTAAAACACCGAAGTTCACTAAACCGTGACCCAACTCCACCGAAACTCTTTATACCATCCGCTGGGAGATAGACAAAATTGAAAACGAGCGTTGGGCCACGCGGGGTTAAAATTGTAGTTCTAACCTAAATTACAAAATACCGAGATTACAGAAAACAAACCCCTGTAGCGATGGGCGATTATTACTAAATTAATCGAATTATTCGAATGGTCTCTGTAATCGAATGTATTCGATAAGCAACCGCAGTCATTCGATTATTCTTCGATTATGCGGCGAGCAATACCGGAGCGCGTGGTGCGCAGGCCGTACTACTAACTACTAACGAATGAATCGTCATTCGTCGCGTCGATTAATCATTCGGTCGCTACCTGTCCTGTGCGCAAAGTCGCGGCAATTGGATCGAATGCATCGAAGGGCCCAGTATAGATTATCATTCGATTGTCGATTATTATTCGATAATTTTTTTTTCTAATTACTAAATCGACATTCGATAGTTCGAATGGTCGATAATCGATTCATTCGATTTTTTTTCGAACCATCGCCTATCGCTAAACACCTGTATGTATTTCACTTTTCATACCTACGCTCGGCACTCTCGGCTGTCAACTTTTACTTATGCACAAAAAACTATTGTGGTTGTGGCACTCGTATCTACATAGTTGTTTGATTTATTTTTAGAAATTAAACAGTATAACAGGATAAGGATAATATCATAACTAAAATAATTTAATTTTTATGTTATATTACAACCTAAATTTCAAAGTCATAGAGACGATTTTGACATTGGCGAAATGCACTTTTATTATATTTTAACGTGTAATAAATTTGCAATAGAAATACATGAAAATACGTACTTACAGCTTTCTGAAGCCACAGGTAGCATAAAAACACCGTTTAATTTTGAATTTAACTTACGGGTAGTAAACGGTTTTACTGAATACTTATAATATATTATTTTTACTGTTACTCCATTTTTGTACAAAATGTTGATAGATGTGTGTCTCAAGCATAGTTTACACTAGCGCTCGTAGGTACTGTTCCCAACCGTTCCGAGTTATCGTGTCCGTGAGCGGTGCATATGTTTGCGTTTGTCGAGCACGCTTTGTATGTAGATTTTTATCTGTACTCTCGGTAATTTGTGCCTGAATATACTGCGCGTAACTTGTTTAACTACTGATTTAAGGCCGGTCCGCTGCCGAGAAGTTAGCTACACTTATGTCGGCAACACGTTGTTCTGTAATTATAAGTTGGGTGATTTATATAACGGGCCGTCATAAGTAAATGTTTGAAAACCTTAAATCATATGTAACACTCGTATGCCATAAAATCAAGGCCTAACTTTTAACTTTCACGTAAAAAGTATCCCTTACTTGACACATGATAATTCATGCAATGTCTGACGGTTTCATTCCTGCGACATCTTCATTCACATTATTTGTGCGTTTTTACATTGCATTCAGTACAAGTGGTCAGAACTTTAATCTCTATATTTCCACCTAATCAAAGTAACATTTTTGAGTACCTTAAAAGGAAAAAAGAAGCTCTTATATCTCTTACTAGTTAGTTAGATGTCTATCTGTCTGTCAAGATTCCCTTTTCCTCAGGAGTTAAAATTAACATCAAATACTTATTTCTGCGGTCCCTAGAAGCTGTAAAAAGTCAAGCTTTTAAGTCAACGTAATGCAAAGATACAGTCGTTTGAGCTGTCAGTCATGTGAAAATTTCGCACAGGAATCATAACCTATAAAGTATTTCCCATAGACCTAGAATCATGAAATTTGGCAGCAAGTAAAAATAAAAATCCGGAAATCGCAAATTTGTGATTACATAGCAGAAAATACCAGGTATTGTTTGTATCAAACCCTTAGTGCGCGAGTCCGACTCGCGCTTGCCTGGTTTTTTGTGTCCAAAGGGAAGTTAAATATTTTTTTAAGTCGTAAATAAATCATAAAAACCTTTACACGGTTTCAGCGCCAAACAAAATATAAACAGGAACATCGATATTATTTTAAAGCTTTTTTTGCAATCGAGCAGCCGAATCTCATTATCAGAGATCGGAGTGTGTAGATTAATTTGATGAACCTTGACAGTGCTGGAATAATATGACTGCCTCGTTGGTCTAGTCGTCAGCGCGATGGGTACTATCCACGAGGTCCCGGGTTCGAATCCCGGGCCGGGCCGAGAGTGTTTGGGTTTTTTCTGTCTTGAAATTACTCAGACACTGCTCCGGAGTCAGGAAGTTGGTGGTATTAATACCCCCGTGCCTCGGAAAGCACGTTAAGCCGTTGATCCTGCGCCTGATCTCTCTTCGGTCATGTCGGACTGCCGTCTCACCGAATTATGAGAGTGAAGGAAGAGAGTGCACCTGTGTATTGCGCACACACTTGTGCACTATAATCTGTCCTGTGCAGTTAGCTAATCTCTGTTGAGATAGGCCGCCGTAGTCGAAATCGGCTAGGAGGACATTATAATGTGTTTATTTTTTTTAAATCCGGTGACGCAAAATTCCGGTTTATCTACATCATAATTATTTTATTCATTTTATTGCACCTGAAATTACTTGGTTTGGCACTTTACACAACTTTATTCTTTTTATTTTTACGACTAGATCTTTTGATATAAGAAACCAAAACTACGCACACGGGTATGATTTGAACCCACGTCCTTTGGCTAACCGGGCCAACGCTCTTACCAACTGAGCTACCGTGTGCGTGTGCGAATTTTTGGTTTCTTATTTAAAACTTATATAAATAAGAAAGAACACTGTAAGTGTTAACAATATTAAAAAACTATTCAATACTTTTGAGATTACAGAATACCGGAGGAATGTCTTAATATCAATGTTTGCTGTCATTGACCCTAAATCCATCTCCCTACTCCGACCTCTGCTCATTATTCATACTTCCGAATCAACAGACAAAATAAAAATAAAAATCATTATTCATAACAAATTCAACTCATTATTCGCAGCAATTTTTCAGCGGAACCAAACAAAGGCTCGGCTTTAAAAATGGCAATTTCCAGAAACCTTATTATCTTGACAGAATCTCGAATAATATGAATATAAGCCAACAAAATAGCCTTATCAGCCAATGGAATGACTTAGAACTGATTACTTTTTTTTTCGCAGCCTCAGCGCGCCGTTTTTACAGCAACGATTTTGTAGAGGGTTGTCAAAAGAAGATAGGTATACATTACTGGCTGGTTTATTGTCATTTAAAAAAAATTTGCTGGCTGGTAAAAATTGTTTCGATGCCACTTAAAAAGTTTTTGCTAGCTAATTTAATTGATGGCTGGTTTTTAATTTTTATTTTTTATTTTTTGGTGATATTTTTGAAAACAGTTTTATATTTTTAAATTTTATTTTTGGTGCAAAGAAAATATAAGTCAAACTTTAAACTCACACTCAAGGGTCGGTTTGTAAGTTAATAGCCTAAGGTCAACTGCTCATCAACTCAACTAAACCATATCATTGTGCCTAGGTACTTAGCAGTCATATCAAACTAATCGTAATGCTTGTAAAACTAATACTGGAGCAGTTCGGATGGGTACCTAAGATCTTCATCATCAGATTTCTAAAATATTTTAAACCTTCTGATTTCTCAGCATCTCGTTATCAGGTACTTACTTAGTGACAATTGGAGTAGCTTGGAAATATACTCATTCGGAAAAAAATAATTCTGTAAATCGGTCCATATATTTGACACCACTAATCGGTGACTTTGCTTGCTTTGGTAGTGATACCAAAAGTTAAGCAACCCACGGCGCGGTCGTGATTGGATGGGTGACCATTCCGACCATTTAAGTGACGTCCATGACAAGCATCTCCGTGCTTCGGAAGGCACGTTAAGCAGTTGGTCCCGGCCAATATCTGTGGTATTAGTCGTTAAGCCTAGACAGAGGCCCTAGGGCGGCTTGATAACTTCTGACAGTAAGGTTTGTCACTTGCCTTACATACACCCCTCCACCAATCCGCACTGAGCCCGCGTGGTGAAGTATGGCTCGTTCCTCCTCATAGTTGAGGTTAGGCCTTTTCCCAGCAGTGGGATCTAATAGGCTGACTTATAATCGGTGACTTTTACTGAACTGTCCGAACGCTCTTCCATAGATTTCGTTTGGAAATAGTAAACTATGACGTCACATTTCACTACACTCACTGCAAATAGTTAAAAAATATCAATGAACGTGTGCTTAAAATCTGCTTTTATTTTTAAGGAATAAGGTTTCGGATTTATTTGGGGATATTGTCAAGTACCCGATTGGCGGAATAATTAGGTCAATAAACGTAAAAAGTAAAGTCGAATTGAGAACCTCCTCTTTTGGAAGCAGTTAATAAAAACATCACGTTCTGGTACGAAATTTTTAAGCACGGTGGGCCCCTCATCCACTTACTAAAATCTGACAAAATATCTTAAATGATATAGAACTCTATGTGATTAATATATATAAATATGGTTGCAGAAATTTTACAGATCAGGGTAGCTTGATGTAGGAAAAATATTCAAAAATATCAAGATACACACTATCTTGATATTTTTAAATATTTTTCCTTCACATACAAAGCCAGCAATGGACGCTGACCATCAATTTTCCCCACCATCATCTAATAGAGGCGTAAGCGGATTAACGTAATGGCTCTTACAGGCTATTTCTATTGGACGATGAAACAAATCTTCCTCTTTTTCGTGCGTTAGCAATAGTGATGTGCTGTATTCACTAATTAATTAAACATTACCTAAGTATGTACGTTTATTTATCAGCGTGTATTTTCCAATTATTGACCTTTTCACAAAATTTAAAGAAAATCAGTTACATAGTAGGAGACACCCCGATACAATTAAATTTCCAGTTAGAAAGACAAAATTGTTTAGCTAAAACTAATACGTTATGGCCATTTGAATTTACAATAAAATACCAAAATCAATAACTGATTTTTCCCCAAATTAAGAAAAACTAATTAAGAAAAACTGCACCAATGGTTGTTACATAAATGTTTTTATTCTGTAAAGGAGATTTTAAATTTGTAATTTCTGTATTGTAGGTAGTTCTTTTACATTGTTTTTATATTTAATTGACTTTATTATTGTTATTAATTTTAATCTTAACCCACCTAAACATTATACTCGTATTATAGATTTTAATTCTATTACATTTAATATTTGCATGTCAGACCAGACAAAACATGCAGAGCTTTTGAATTTTTACCACCTCTATCTTGACTATGTTTTAAGCAAATAAATATTTCATTCAAAAAATGTTTGTCGAAAATTATCATCAGCTGCACATTTTTTTTTGGGAATTGTAATTGATGTTGTTTGGCTTATTACATGTTTCTTAAATATCCAATGTGTTTTTTTTAAGAGCCCCCTTTCTATTTCCGGCTTAGGTCATGTTAGCTCGAGATGCAGTAGGTGGTTCCAGGGTCCACAACGCTTTGGGAGCTCAAATACCGCAAGCCATCCGGTATCTTCTTCGATACCTCAACCTAGTATTATTATAAATAATATAGGTATATTCTGTGTCTCAACTACGCGTCATTGCACTGAAGTACATCACCGGTTGGTATCAAATATTTAACGGTCATAGACGTGAATGACTGATATATCTTAGTTAATACACACCCTTACTAATAATTTATACCTTAATTTGGAATTAGTAAGAGATAGGTAAAATGACACAGTGGAGACATTTCAAAATAGATGTCTCATATTTATTCAAGTGTTATTACCTATAGTAATGTCAAAATTATTATTAGTAAGAGGTTAGTCTTCATTGTACAATTCAGATAACACACCTATTAGTATTCTCTGTACTCCATAGTTTTATCGTATTAAATGTCCGAACCAATTCAGCCCATCACTAGTCGGGAAGTATTCCTTAATGCGTCTCTTTGTTCCTCCTATTTCCTAAGAGGGATCAATTAACTGGGAATTCCTCATAAGCCTGAGAACTGATTGATTGCTGTTATAGTTTTCTTTGTGCTAGTTTGTCAGCGGTAATAGTTTTTTCTCATTACTTTAGTTTCAAAGTTTCTTGCTACAATTCGGTTATGTGCTTGATGTATGTAGTTATTAGTAATAGGATGTATGGCACTAATACATTATACACTAAAGCGGCGAGACCAAGCTGTCATATTACATCGTGTTCTTTTTGATACTCCATAGATTTTTGTTCGATGATTCAACTTTTTCTTTGGGACGAAAACGGTGCGGTAAAAAAAATTGAGGTCCCCATACAAACTATAACTTACTATTCAATCAATTTGTACCGGGATCTTAATTTTTTTTTCCGCGCCATATTGTTTCTATACGGGTAAGTTGTTCCATATACGCAGAAGAACAAGAAATACTTTTTTTTTGTAATAAATACCTAATTCAGAAGAAGAGTCAGGCTATTAACAAGTTTCCACATAAAATAAATGTGTTAGTAATAACACAACATCACAGAACAGCAGTCAATTGTGTACACCTAAAGAACATGCTTAAAGACTTTTATGTGTGATAACTGATCGGTCTAAGTAAAGATGGTCAGGAAGCTCAATAAACCTTATAATGTATTATGTAATTATGTACACGTATAATGTTTCAGACGCAATAGAAAATTCATTGTCATAAATCGCCCGCGGGTGTTATGGGGTTTGATAGGTAAGGTAGGAAGACTGTCAGCATGCCATGAGATCTGCCTTTATTTGTTATAGCCAAGGGAGTGAGCATAAATTTGTGATTTCTTAGGGTCCTGACTGGTAGGTACACGAAAATATAATTTAACAAGAATTTCAGTACAATTTAATAAGTAATAGGATATGAAAAGAAACATGTTGTAATACTTATTACTTAAAGCAGTTGCCCGCGACTTTAACCGCGCAAATATTGTTTCCAAAAATCCTGAAATATGTCACTCTTAATTAATAACCAAGTAGCTAAATCCCATTTTGACAAGCTTTTATTTAGCTTGCAATGTAACTATGTATGTTTGTTCGGGTGGAATCTTGCAACTCAATTTTAAAGCAGATATCTTTAACCGATTGAGCTATAATTTTGTATACACGTTTAGTTTAGATGACAATGCATGGTAATATGCATGACGTCATTCTGAATTCAACATGGCGGACCATCCAAGATGGCGGACTCGTTATTTTCAATGTACTTCTACAATATTAGTATCAAATGAAATGGCTTGCTGAGAGTAACTCAAAACATAAAGTGACGTTACTAAAAAAAACAAAATGGCCGACTTGTGAACGCAATCCTCTAATATGGGTATCAAATGAAAGGGCTTGCTGAGATTAACTCGATAAATAAGGTGACGTCATTCCAAATCCAATATGGCGGACTTATAAAGATAGCAGACTAAGTTTTCTTTGCTTTCTTACAAAGTGGGTATCAATTGAACGGGCTTGCTGAAACTAACTCGATAAATAGCGTGACGTCACTCTAAATCTAATATGGCGGACTTTCGGACGGACGGACAAACATAGTCATGTTTTTAAAGCTTTCCTATAATGTGGGTATCAAATGAAAGGGCTTGCTGATAACATAGCCATAAATAAGGTGACGTCACTCCAAATTCAATATGGCGGACTATGATTTTATGCTTTCTTACAATATGGGTATCAAATGAAAGAGCTTGCTGAGAATAACTCGATATATATCGAGTTATTCTCAGCGTCTCTCTTAATTCAACATGGCGGACTTCTAAACATAGCGGCCTTAGCTTTTTATGCTTTCCTACAATATGGGTATCAAATTAAAGGGCTTACAGAGAAAAAGCATGCGAGTTTAACTCCGTTGCTCCGATCCGTTTAGGAATTTGGTGTATCGGGTTTTCTTGGCGTGAAGATAAGGCGTGATAGCCGAGCGGAGAAAATTTCACTTTTCATCCGTGAGATCATTGGTTCTATCTCCGCTTGTACCAATAAGTTTGTACAAAAACTTAAGTACCTACAGTCTTTTTCAAAGATATCCCAGCCTAACGGTGAAGGAAAACACCATGAGGAAAAACCTGCACACTAGTGGCTAGTGTGTGAGATGGAAAAGGCAATGGCAAACCATTCCATTAAATATTGCCTAGAAGTCGTTGTGTGTATTTCATTCCACATAATGATCACGACCCTCAGTCATGAGGTATACGCTTGTTAAAAGGGGTTTTCTTGGAGTCCTCGATTATAATTATTGAGGTTGAATTTTTTGGGTCTGTAGGTAAACTTTGACGTGTTTAATTTTTGTAAGATATGCGTCAAGAGCTTTGGTTTGCCTGTCTAGGAGAAAGATAACTTCAAATCAAACTGGAATTGTGTTTACGCTGCGTAAGGCTTAGCTTGAAAATACAATAATTAGCTAGAAGCTTACTTATGCCTTACGCGGCGCATTTCTCCTAACACCCAAGACAAAGTGTTGTACTCGTACCTAGTCGAGTAATAAGTAATGTCACAAATACTTATTGCAGCTCAATTTTAAAGCAAAGATCAAAAACCGATTAAGCTAAAATTTTGAATACAGGTTGTTTAGATGACAATGCATGGTAAGCTGTGTAAGTCGTTTAAGATTTTTGTGTATTGATTGTACTGACCTTGAAAGTAAAAAATAAAGTCGAATTGTTGTAGTCATCAATTGTTTAACTTTGATTTGTGTAATTTCGCGAGAGGCGTCAACAACATTAGTTTACAACTTGCAAGTGGCATACAAACATTAAGCCTTAAATTGTTCAACATAAAAGCAAGCATTAGGATGCTGCCCTTCGCGCCTTCGGCCTTTAAACTGCATTGTTTATTGGGCAGACTAGTACCACAGCGAAGGACCACGGTGAGTCGAAGTTAAAATAATTGGTTTTCCTATTTGCTGTATTTTTGAAGGAATTTCAATACTTCAGGGTAATAATTAGTGCTTTTTAACTCTTTGGCTTACATTAAATTCGTCGCCAAGCTATTTTACTCGTCGCCTAGCCATTATATTAGCCTTTAAGCCGTTATTTGTTGTTCCTTACTTACCTATGTCTTAAGTTAGCGAGCCTAAAACTTTCGCCACCTTTAAGTCACTGTCGTTATTCAATTTTTGAAATAGCCCTCTTTAAGGCTTACCTAGTTTAATTGTCACCGAAATAATATTTTGCTAAACTAATACCAAGGTATGTTAGATATTAGTTGCACATAATTAGTTACCCTTTCAATTTTTAGTCGATCAAAAAATAATAAGCCCATCGAATTTTAGCCGACAAACGCCCTTGCCTTAGTGATGCGTTGAATGAGATTAACAGTGAGATATGCCTACAGACTAAGACTAAGAAATCTGTCCAGCGATAACTAAAAGGAAAAAATAAATTACAAGTATAAAACCTTTTTAAAAACAAGCTTTTATGTCATTGCGCTAAAAAGTATAAAATAATTTTTTTTTATTGAAAAAATAAGGTTTTTTTTGGCATTAGTATCGTTTGTACAACCACCCCTGAGTCGGGGGCGCTGATCAAAACAACAGCCTGTAAATTTAGATAATTAATGAAATTTAGACAATCTACGATGTAGTAATTACATGACTAGAATAGACAAACATAGGTCAGACCATTTATCACGTAATAGTATTTGCTTTTAGGTCAGGAGTGGAACCCTTTTCACGTATTCCCCAACCTAGGCGTATAAAATATTTGCAGGTTCGAGAAAATATATTGCTACCAGTTTAATTAAAGTACCCAAAACCATATACCGTAAATTTGAGTTCTGAATTGCATTTTGGGGAGTTGTGTTCAGATTTTATTTTTAACCGACTTAAAAAACCACGCATAACTTTTTAAGAGTAAAATTAAAGGAAATATGTAGTACGATTTTGATAATTATTTATTGAAAAGGGCTACAGTCCTGAAGTGGTCCCACTGTCACTAAGTTAGGATCTGATGATGGACTCTTGGAGAAATCGAGGGAATTCTTCAGATTTTGTAGGCACGTATTTTTTTGCTTCAACATCATCAGGTATTCAAGCGTGTCACCGACTTCCTTCAACATTTCATATAAACTTGGAAAGTATATAAGAATAAATTATAGTTCAGTCTCTCTCTTACTCTGTCAAACAAATTTAGAGAAACAGATTATAATACATTAGGAAAATCAGACTAAACATCTGTCAGTTGCTAAAGAAATTGCAGAATCCACAAGAAATCGCATCACTAGTTTGACGTTTCTAAATTATTTTAGTCTGTCGCTTTTAGTTTGTTTAGCATCTTTGCTATCTCTTGCTCAAGAGAGAGACTGAACTTTTACAGAGGCCACATTAGAATTGAATCCAATGTAGGTGGTTTACGCATAATTTGATTTAAAGTGTAATACTTGAAAATATTCTAAATATTTTCAAGCGTCGGTCGCGCAGTGGCTAACGGGTTGCCTCTCATGCGTGAGGTGCCGGTTCGATACCACGTGCCGCCATGTACCAATGTCTTTTTCTGAGTTATGTTCATTAGTTGTTTCACTAAACGATGCTCTTACGGTGAGGGAAAAACATCGTGAGGAAATCTGCACATTCAGGCGACTGAATTTGTAACCATGATCCAAAACTAGTCAGGTTCCTCTGGTAACAGGGTCTCGGAGGTCAGATGGCAATCGCTCCATTGTAATTACCTGATCTGCCACAACCTGGATCATGGTCAGCGGACCCTGGGCCCTCTCATAAGAGAGCACAACCGGGATAACGCTCGAAGGATGAGGATGATGACTTGAAAATATTCTAAATCTGTCAGTTTCATTTCATAGCTACAGGTATGGTGAATCTAAGAATTTGACAGATTTTTAACACTAGTAAAGTTAGTTCTGCGAAGCTTTTATTTGCGTTAATCATCAGTTACTTACCATTTGATTATGATTTTCAGTGCATTCACTTCAGTCACAAAAAAACATATTTCATGCTGGCTTTAATTAAGCCTTTACTAGATGCTAATACATCGTCATTGTAAATTTAAAATCTTAAACTCATGTTCCACAAAGCTGCTTTGAAGCGCTATAAAATCCTTTTATTATTCATCGAAGTGCTGAAAGCGCATCGGATCCGTCAAAGGTTCATGAAAATCTAATCGCTGTGTGATCACACGGGATTCTCTTATGGCCCGCTCCCTTTTAGGGTGACCAACTTGACTAACTTGGGACACTCGATATATTATATCGCGTTGACAAAATTATCATTTGCATTAGTTAAATTCATTTTATATTCGTTTCATAGACATTTGGCCGCAATTTCACCTGATTGTAAGTAACGATGAAGACGAAGATGGGTCATGTCTGACTTAAGACCTACACAAAATTTTCTTAAAAGTATCCAGATCAGTGTTTAGACGCAAGAAGATTGTACATTCAAAAGATTGGTAGTAAAAATATGTTACGAGTATACGACTCCTATTGAACGAGCAATTGCCTTGGTATGCAATCATCGTAGTGCAACTGCTTTGCCGGTAAGGCCGCCGGCAATAGGGTTCTTAAAGGGGGAAAGTTCGTTCGTAACACTTCGTTCGAACTTTTAATAAGAGTAATATTTAATATCATCTTTACTTAGTATATAACCAATTCATCCATGCCGCTGTCTGTACACTTGGGTCTTTTAAATTATACAACATCGCTAGTTATAAGCCGCAGAGATAAATCACTTATTTTTATGTAGAGGTTCAAGACATGCAATGGCTAGAAGAGGCGTCAAATATGCAATCGCGGATATCTGCTAAACGTAAGATTTTAAAACGACAAATACCTCTTATGATTGTTATCGCTCGTCTTTCCCGGAAAGTCCTAACTAAATTCAAATTCATACTGCTCCTACCTCCGCGGGCAATATTCACTGGCATGCATTATTCAGTTTCATTACTCCCGAGCTACTTTAACAATAAATCGAAGTACTTCTGCCCTCTATATTTTTACTCTCGTTTCGTTGTTTTTTCCGTTATTTTATGCCGTTAGGTCGAAATAAAACATGTTATTTAGAGGTTCGAGTTTCACGGCCGTTGGCTCCGCGATTTTTAGCCTTTTCAAATGTAATGGGGGAATTTAATAATGGTTATATCGAAGATTACTTTTATATTTGTCTTTGAAAGTGTAACGTTTACATTTCAATGTTTGTCTGGAACCTGGCTACATAGTATGATAGTACCAAACTTCTTTATAATCATAATCATAATCATAATCTTTATTGTTCTTTCAGGATAAATATTACATGAGTTGATACATCTTCTTTTAAGCCGTCATTCGCAAAAAAAAACAAGCTCCCTGGTCAGTAGAGCGAGGAACAGTCCCAATACCATCCTAAAGACATTAGCGGATAGGTTCACATTGCCAATGTGAAGATGTTTTATGCCAAGAGTGACAAACACGGGGACGTACCCCTTTTTGTAATAGTTTTAACGTATAAATAGGAGGTGTCTGTATGTGTTTGTATAGTGGCTGACACGCTGGCTTTCGTTCGATAGGTCCTGGGTTCGGGCCGATATAAGTGTCTGGGTTTGTCTGTCTTGAAATACCTAACTCACAAACAGCTCGTAGTCAGGAAGTTGGTGGTGTTGACACCCCCGTGTCTTAGAGCGTTAAGTCGTTAGTCCTGCGCCTGATCTCACTCCAGTCATGTCTGATTGTCGTTGCCCCGAAATACGAGAGTGAAGCCCTTACACTTGTTCACTAATCTCCTGACTATAGTTCGCCCGCTTATCTGAGGCCTCGCCTGCGAGGTACACGGGACCGGCTGTAGACGAGAACAAGGATTTGATTGGTTGATTTAAATTTTGAATAGGATGCGTATTTCAAAACTCAATATTCCTATCACCCAATCAAATCACAAGCGCCCGTCGCCCGCAACGCTCAGGGCCCTATTTCACCAAAATTACATATGTCAGTGACATATGTCATTTAAAAATGTCAAGCGACATATGTTACGTGACAATTTTGAAAATAATTTCTATAGAAATTGTAAAGATTCCTAGCATTTACTCGTATGTCACAATTGTCAGTTTCATAGTATTATTGACAAGTCGACATATTTGTAGAATTGTCAAGAATTCTTGACATGAGGTCGCACCTGTGTCTGTTTTGTGTGACAATTGTAGTGTTTTCGTCATACAAACAATAGGTACGACTGTGTTAGCGATTTAGTGAGTTCTCATACAGAAGAATAAATAGAGAACGGATAAATATCTTAATTGAAATTGGTAAGTTTGCGTTTTAAAAAAAATAGAATATATTAAACCATTGTAGTATAATAAATTAAGAAACCTTAAAATAAGATTTGTGACAATTGCCGCGCCTGTAGCGTTGGTGAAATAGGGCCCAGGAGCCCCTTGGTTGTCGTCTACCCCCGCATCCCTGTACGCCGCAGGCAAGGTCTTAAATAAGCGGTCGGACTATAATTGGCTAATCTCTATTGAGATTGGCCGCCCGTAGCCGAAATTGGCTCATTCATAAAGGATAGTCCTGTTTTATGAATGAGAGTTTATTTCAGATGTTTAAGGTAATGCCATTTCAAAAAGGATCAAATAACCAAATTACGTACACACGGCCGCACGTTAGACTATCCATCTTTGACCTTGAGACCGCATCTATTCCCTACGTGATAAAAACTGTTTTCGTAGTTCAATTGGGTAATCTGACGTGCTGCCGACTGTACTTAAAATCAATTTCCTTTACCTGAAATCTTATTAACCTTTATTTTCCCCGTAACGATAATTTTGAAACACATTAACCCCTTGTGCCCCATTACTTAGGCAATTAGCAAGCGTCGTTCAAGCCGAGGTAATTATACTTATTTCCTTTATTAGTACAAAAAAATGGCTTTGCTCTTTGTCAAGGTTTTTGCTTAGAGTTTACTTTCTGAAATTACGTTTTTCAACGCTATTCAGCGTATAAAAATTCTACAGGATATATCTATATAATCGTATATATACATAGTCAGGTCATAAGTTCTCTCACACAATAAAAACTTTTGAATTAAGAATGCTGGCCACAAAAAAGTTTATTGAATTCGAATTTAGATTTATTCATGAAAATAAAAATGTGTACTTTTTAGAATTTTCCTCATTTTTAAATATGGAGTGGACACTTAAAGAAGACCGTGTCGCGGTTATTGCGTTGCATCGTTGCGGTTACACGCTAATTCAGATTTTCGACTTACTGAAAAATTTGAATATAACCAAAAGATTCGTTTATCGTACCATAAAACGATACAATGAAGTCTCTAGTGTAGATGACAGGTCAAGAAGTGGTCGCCTTCGCTCTTATAGGACTCCAGCAGTGATAAAAGCTGTGAAGGCGCGAATTCAAAGAAATCCTATACGTAAGCAGAAACTGTTGGCCCTTCAGATGGGGTTAAGCAGGACCACGGTGAAAAGGGTGTTTAATGAAGGCTTAGGGCATATCGAAGAAAAACAGGACATCGTTTGGACGCTCGTTTAATGGATCTGAGACTGAAGAGATGCCGCCCTTTGTTGAAGCGGTACGCGGGAAAAAAGCATCGGGAAATTATTTTTTCGGAGGAAAAAACTTTCATCGTGGAAGAGAGCTAAACAAACAAAATGATAAGGTGTACACACACAGCAGTGAAGAAGCGAGCAACCGTATTCCGCGTGTCCAACGAGATCATTTTCCATCCTTGCTCATGGTTTGGTTGGGAGTCTCTTATTGGGGCTTAACTGAGGTAAATTTATGTGAAAAAGGTGTAAAAACAAAAGTAGTTGTGTATCAAAATACAGTCCTCAAGAACCTCGTGGAACCTGTTTCTCATACCATGTTTAACAGGCACTGGGTATTCCAACAAGATTCTGCGCAAGCTCATAGAGCGAAAAGCACGCATGCTTTTTGCTCTATGAGCTGGCGGCGCGTGAATTCGACTTCCGGCACGAAGACTGGCCCTCCTCCAGTCCAGATTTGAGTCCGTTAGATTACAAGATATGGCAACACTTGGAGGAAAAGGCCTGCTCAAAGCCTCATCCTGATTTGAAGTCACTCAAGGCATCCTTGATTTAGGCAGCCGCCGATATTGACATGAACCTCGTTCGTGCTGCAATAGACGACTGGCCGCGCAGATTGAATACAGGCCGTATTCAAAATCGCGGGGGTCATTTTGAATAAACTTTATAACGATTTATGAATCTAAGTTTTATTGAGTTCATTTTGCTATATAAATGGTTACATAAATAATAAACATGAGGTGCTTGTGGCGCAGTGGTGGCAGCGCTTTGGTAGTGATACCAAAAGTTATGCAACCCACGGCGCGGTCGTGATTGGATGGGTGACCATTCCGACCATTTAAGTGACGTCCATGACAAGCATCTCCGTGCTTCGGAAGGCACGTTAAGCAGTTGGTCCCGGCTAATATCTGTGGTATTAGTCGTTAAGCCTAGTCAGAGGCCCTAGGGCGGCTTGATAACTTCTGACAGTAAGGTTTGTCACTTGCCTTACATACACCCCTCCACCAATCCGCACTGAGCCCGCGTGGTGAAGTATGGCTCGTTCCTCCTCATAGTTGAGGTGAGGCCTTTTCCCAGCAGTAGGATCTAATAGGCTGACTTATTAAATAATAAACATGTCTAAATTATTTCATATTACACATGTGACAGAACTTATGACCTGACTAGGTATAATCGTTGCCTATGTTTAATACTAGGCTTACAACTCGGATCATATGCCTTGCGCTAGTCCGAATTAGCTAAACCAGTCTGGCACAATCGGACCTTTCAGATTAGCTACTCCAGTCTGGCGCAAGTGGACCTTCTGGATCAGCTAATCCAAACTTGCGCAAGTGGGCTTTTAATACAAATAATAGGCCTTAAATATGTGCAGATTGGCTAATCTGGACATGCTTAAGGGTGTTGAAAGAGTCGTGTGGATTTGCTTACGCACGCGGAATTGAGATATAAATTTCAATCTGTGATGCGAGATAAAACAAACTGGTTTTAAACTACGTACGAATACGAACAAATATCGTATAAACTAATCTCCTCGAACAGACTTATTTTGTTGCTATTCATTGTTGTTTTGTAAAATTAGTAGATTGTATATATCCTTCACTTGATACATATAAATTTTTTTTAGCAACACACCTATGTGAAAATCTTAGGCTAAATGTTAATTGTTTTGTGACCTATTATTGCATTGTCAATGGCTGTTTGTTTTCCTACAAAATAAAATAAAATAGACACAAAATTGACTTGTGGCATGCTAATACCTTAACTATCAACGTAGAAAACGCTCTTTGAAAGCTCTTTCGCTTAAGCACAAACGCTGTTCTTCCAATATTATTTTCCGTAGTGCATAATTACCGGCAGTCACAGACCGGATAGTTACACCACGCCATTTGGTAAGAAACAGTCATCATTATTGGCCTCTTACAGAAGTAAGAAGACTAAATAGACTTTTTTTATTTGGAAAAAAGCATACGTAATGTTTTATAACTTTTTTATCAATACTGTGTATTAGTGTATTATTTCTAATGCGCCTTTAGCTTTTGGATGAAGAAGACTCACTCCATTAAAATTGCCAAGAAAGTTGTGCGTATTTTATTCCAGAGAATGATCACGCGCTCAGTTAGAAGGTGTGTTTCATAGTCGTATAACTATGAAGAAGCTTTTAGGAGTCAAGTCAGCATGCAGCATTAGCACTGTTTCATCTATTCTCGCTGTGTTCTTCTGTAATCGTGTTGCTTCATCTAAAGTTAATTTAAGGCGCTCTTCTTGCCTAGTTCGTCTAAATGAGTTAAAGCTTCGAGTTCAGACAATCTTTCCCATTCTAAGGTTTTTAATTGGAAAATAAACATTTTTGCGTCGTGTTTATGTACAAAGTTTATCCGTTTTTTTTCCTAAGAAGTTTGCGAATAGTATTTTTTCGTGTCAAAAGACATCAGAATCCGAGATCCAAACTTTTGTACTAATAAGGCCTTATATGGGTGTAGAGGAATTAACCCATTTAAGGCCCTTAAATGGGTTAAATATTTAAAAATACAAAAGCGTTATTTTCAGAGAGATTTTAGCTTGTCATTGGAACAAAATGTTAGGTGATTGTTTGTGTTCAAAAGAACGTAAACAGTTTCAGTAAACATTATTTTTAAATTTCAATTATGATGTTATTTATTAACGTAATCTAATTACATCAGAACGGATCTGACACAACTGAATGATTGATCGATTAGATAGTTCCATGATTATTTACTAGCATTCAACATTCCACCCCGTCTTTGCACGAGAACCTTACTCTGTCAGCATAATGTAGCAAAATGTTTTTATTTTTATTTTGATGATTGTCCCATAGAGCAAGTTGTTGAATTTGGGCATTAGAATCGACTCTTAAAAAATGTGTAAGTATTACTTACAAATAAGGAGCCATGTATACTAAGTCTATGTTATTTTGCACAGTTATGTAATTCGAGCAAAGCTTTCTCCTCAACTTCTGACTTTTCGCCTTAAATACCCTGTTTATCCCGAAGCCTAATAACTTTTGGTCTATTCTTCTGGCTAAGTGATTTTTCGTGTAGAGGAATTAAGCCAATGGATTGGATTTACGCCCAAATTAATTAAGGGGTAACTTAAATTAGCTTGCGGTACCTATATATTTTGTGGAATATACCAGTTAATTTGTTTTGAGGAAATGAAGATCTGATTTAAATCAAAATGTTCTGATTTTGCAGTGGTCGGAAAAGATAAGAAATTATAAATAAATAAATAATAGGAAACTATACTTCTTATACAGTTTTTAATCTTCTCATACCGAAAAAATAAGCCCTAAGTTAGTTTGAAAGATATGATAGGTTAAGAAAGTTAAAATAAGCCCTAAGTTAGTTTGAAAGATATGATAGGTTAAGAAAGTTAAAATAAGCCCTAAGTTAGTTTGAAAGATATGATAGGTAAGGAAAGTTAAAATACGCCCTAAGTTAGTTTGAAAGATATGATAGGTTAAGAAAGTTAAAATAAGCCCTAAGTTAGTTTGAAAGATATGATAGGTAAGGAAAGTTAAAATAAGCCCTAAGTTAGTTTGAAAGATATGATAGGTTAAGAAAGTTAAAATAAGCCCTAAGTTAGTTTGAAAGATATGATAGGTTAAGAAAGTTAAAATAAGCCCTAAGTTAGTTTGAAAGATATGATAGGTAAGGAAAGTTAAAATACGCCCTAAGTTAGTTTGAAAGATATGATAGGTAAGGAAAGTTAAAATAATTTCTCGTGCTAATGTAACTTCGTATTTCAAATAAAACAAAATATCCCTTATTTTGTGATAAAATTTATTTGTAAAGAAATAAAAAAAAACACTAACAATACTCAGACCAGACTCAAAATCGGCCTAGTGCGAGTCGGACTCGCGCACTAGGGGTTCCGTACAAACAAAAGGTTTTTTCTACGACGTGACTACACATTTAGGGTTTTCTGACTTTTTCCTTTATTTGTACTATTATTTGGGTCAATCTCCAAAACGGGCGCACTCATGTGATCGCTCTGGCGCTTTTCAGATACTAATACCTTACTTCAATTATGTTATCTCATTTAAAGGAATGATGTATATAGTGTACATCACTACTTTAAATGAAATACACAATTACAACCAAACACTAATATCCGAAAGCGCCAGAGAGATCACACGAACACGCCCGTTTTGGAGATTGACCCATTTATACCATAATTCTTGGCCTATGGGAACTACCCTATAGGTTTTGGTTCCGCTGCCAAATGTTAGAAAATACGCCTAAAATGGCAGTATCTTAGAAGATTTATTATACTCACTGCTTTGCCTTTAAAAGACCTCAGCCGTTAGTATTTCTTGTTAATTTCAACTTGCTACCTTAAAAACGGTCTTGACAGACATTTATTTATTTATTTAAACTTTTTGCACACAGTTTACTGTACAAATGGCGGACTTAATGCTAAAAGCATTATCTACCAGTCAACCATAGACCCCCAAACAGAGAAAATACAGACATACGGCCAGACAGACAGACGGACAGCAAGTTGATCCTATAAGGGTTCCTTTTTTCCTTTTGGTGTATCCTAAAAATACGGCAGTGTAAACCGATAGCACTGAAGTTTGAATAAAACATTACACATGGGATTATACCCATATAAAATCTTGCCACTGTGCTACCATTATATACTCATATTACTTATATTGCAGAGTGTATTAGCATTTAAGTACGTTGCATACTACATCTTCATAAACATTTTAAAATATCAACAAAGCAAAAACAGTACATACAGTACGTCTACCGCTGTATCTACCTAATTGTATAAATTTTCAATCCTATTATTACTGGCCATTCGCTTCTATCTCCTTAGAAACCACTTAATTGGGCCTCGCCTCGGTGTTTTCTTTGCCGATTTGCTAATTCAGCGTTTAAATTCAGCATAATGACTGTATTGTTTTTTTTCTACAGTAATAATTGCTCGAGCTGGAGGCATTTTTGAATGGACTTGTAGGGATGTGCTTAATAGGTGCACTTATTTTAAAATAGGTTTCTCAAAAGTGCACCTTGTAAAAAGTTACAATCTTGAAGGTTGTGAGAAGTTGAAGTCACATTTAGGACAGGTACAGAGCTTTAACTACCATGGACACTGGGCGAGTAAAAATAATAAAAAATAATAAAATAAAATAAAAATATCTTTATTGATAACCAGAATTACATCAATAATAATCAATTAAATACAACATGAAAGTGCTATATATCTCACGCAATTGCCAGAGGCTCCCAAACTAGGCTCTGCCTGTATCTTGAGAGACCAGTTACAATTACTTGGCTAAGGTGTGTGGCACATTCTATTATTCTAGATAAATATGTGTGTGTGTGGGTGTGTGTGTGTGTGTGTGTGTGTGGGTGTGTGTGTGTGTGTGTGTGTGTGTGTGTGTGTGTGTGTGTGTGTGAGAGAGAGAGAGAGAGAGAGAGAGAGATCGAATGGGATTACGCTTCATTAAAGGATGACTTACATATAGAGAGGGAGCGTAGGGCGCTGTCCCGCAGGTTCTCACGTTGCACTAAAGAAGTAAAGCGTACACTTTTTAAAGCATATTGTGACTCACTTTACACGTGTAGCCTGTGGACAAATTACACCCAACGAGCGTATAGCGCCAGCGCACTCAATATAATAACGCATTCAAGGGACTGATGGGGCTGCCTCGTCACTGCAGTGCGTCGGGGATGCTAGCTGCAGCCGTAGTAGACAGTCTCTCGGCTATCATTAGGAAACGCATTGCGTCCCTGGTGCGGAGGGTGCGGGGTAGCTCCAACAGCCTCCTGAGGATGGCCGCGGCGAGGTTGGACACGGACAGTGTCATTATGCGACACTGGACTCGGGTCCAACTTGCTAAAGACACCAAAATTAATTATAATAATTATTTAATTTAATTTTACTAACATAGTTTAAGAGTAATTGTATCACAAACTTTAAAAAAATATTTGATATTGATTTAAATAGAACGGTATTCATAATGTTCACATTATTTTTTAGTCATCAGCGATTGTAAAAAGGTTTATTGCGATGAAACCTCCACGTGTAACTCTTTCGTAACTCTGATTCATATGAATTTCAAACATTGATTGATAGGCCTTGTTTTTTATCGTTAGCAAATTATTGTTAATCGACAAAACAACTTCGGAATACAGTTTTAAAGTACATGATTGACTTTGTTTCGTATTGTAGACTAGCATACCGAGATATTATAATAGTTTTTCCGCAGCACCGCTACAATTCAACGTGACGCACGGGCGTTACTTGAATGCTATAGTATATAACTCTATTTGTCCCTTAATGTTTCTGACTTGAAAATAACTACGATACAGTTTGGAGTCAGAAAATTGGTGGTGTTACATCTCAGTGCCTCGGAGTTCGACGCACGTGAAGTCTGCGTTTGTACCGTTACCGTGAGGTTACGGCGGTTTTACTCGCTAGCGACGACGTAAAAAAAGTGTATGGAAAATTGCACAGCGCCTTTAGCGGTTACTTGGAGAACTAAAATTTTCTATACACTTTTTTTTCGTCGTCGCTAGCGAGTAAAACCACCGTAAACTCATGGTAACGGTACTGACCTCCCTTTAGACGAGTTGGATTGCCGTTTCAACAAAATATAAATGTAAAGAAACAGCGACTGCTTTTGTGTATTGCTTTCACACAAAAGACGCCAATATATTTACCTTATATTTTATTTTAAGTACATACTTAAGAAAGCAATAGTAAACATGTATTAAACAGACTAGAATGGTTTTATATTTAAGATACTCCATTCCACATTCATACTATGTAAAAACTTTCTCTAAATACAAAGGTTCTTTGGAAGAGATCGCTGCCAACGTTGAGACCGCCTACATCCAGACTTCCATACTAATATTATAAATGCGAAAGTGTGTCTGTCTGTCTATTACCTCTTGACGCTTAAACCACTGAACCGATTAAGATGAAATTTGGTATGGAGACAGTTCGAGACCCTGGAAAGGACATAGGCTACATTTTGTCGCGATATAAAAACATTAAGGGGGTGAAAATTCAACTCTTGCGGACGAAGTCGCGGGGAACCACTAGTTATGCTATATGTTCTTAATTGTAAGTAATGTCTGTCATGTTTTTTTCTAGGTGCAGTAAAGAATATCTTTTTTTATACAAAATGTTTGAGCTTTAGTGCTTGCTCGTCACTAAAGCACGCCCATTCACTTTCGTTGCTTCCTATTCTTTCGAATTGTAGAACAATGGCGGTTTAAACAACGGCTCGAGTAAGTAGGTACGTTGTTTTTGTTCAACTTCAAATCGAAAATAATGAAAGGATTGTCTTAAGAATACGGAAGAATAAATAAGGAAGAATGGAGTTTGCTTATATTAACTGTAAAAAGCTTTGTTTCTGGTTTACGTTTTCAAAATCGTTGAGTAATTTACTGATATTTTGGAATAAAACTTTGGTAAGTTTATTTAGCCAGGAGTTCACCAACAAAGGTTTAATATTTAATCGGCGATTTAGCAATATTTGACATATGTTGCATGTGAATTCTGTCAAATTAACCAGCTGTCAATCTAGGTTTACCGGCTGTTCAAACATTGGTGAACTCTGGACTTATTTAGTTACAGTTGACTTGAATAAATTATTGAAATTAATTAGGAGGCAATTTACGTTGGAAGTTAGATAAACTTTAAAATTTATTTAGACTTCTAAATACATAAACCTAGATGCGATGTATTATAATAGCGTGCATCACTGTAAGGGCATTTGAATTTTATTTTCTTGTTTCGTGAAATTTTACTATTTATGTAGTTAACTTTGCGTAACACATACATACAGGTCTTAACGCGATAACGGTTAAACAATTTGAAGGTAAATATGTTTACCTCCAAATTCAGCCCGCGTTTCGAACGCGTTGCAGCGTCCGTGGTCACGGGTAAAGATAGTACCTAAGTTTGCTATTCAGATTCAATATGATAAAGGAACATTTTAATCGGACTCTTCGTTAGCGCTATCCCGGTTCTGCACACGCACGCGGGGCCCAGGGTCTGCTTTGGAACATCAGACCTCCGTGACCCTGTTAACAGAGGAACCTGACCAGTTTGGATCATGATTACAAATTCAGTCGCCTGAATTTACAGGTTTCCGCATGATGTTTCCCCTCACTGTAAGAGCATCGGTTAGTGAAACAACTAATGTACGCACATAACTCAGAAAAAGTCATTGGTACACGGCGGCACGTGGGATCAAACCCGGTGCCTGGCCAAATTTTAATAAATAACCCCATTAATATTTAGGAGGCATTAAATGTTTTACTCGATTCTATTACGCGCTGAATCCGAAATATTCAAGGTAATCATGATAATGTAAGTATAACTTAAGTAAACTGCTGACCACAGGTAATAACATAGCTCAATATGTAGATAAACCGAAGTTCGTTACTAATTCAGCGATGATCTAGTTTCAGCTATCATTAGTAGTGATTTCTAGCACTTACGGTAAGGTCGCCGCATTAGATATAAAATAAAGAAATTGTTTTCAACTAAAAAAATATGATCCTTTATCCTCGTTGGCAATCTACACTATCTACACTAATTGGACCAAGTTCTGCAGAAAGCAGTCAACTGGCACTTTTTCGAAAATCGAGTTATTAACACAGCCATGCTAAATTCGGCATGCTGGATTTATTGCAAAGACAGCCATGTCGATATCTCTTTTAACGGCGGAGAGACGAGCCGACAAATGCAGCCATTTAAAAAAATATGTTTTGTAAAAAACAGTCATCATGGTGTAAAATGCAGCCAATTTTAATACAAACTGCCTAACCGATATTGCATAAGTCAGCCAGCTATATGGCTGTTTCATACAAATTTCTAAATGTTAGGAGGTATCGGGGATCGAGTTTCGTATAAAACAGCCAGTGTACATTGGCTGTTTTCTGTAAATAGTGTATTTGTTACGAGTCCGTACTTGGCTTTTTCTAACATTAGCCAGGCTGTTTTTATCATATTTCAATGTTAATAAATATACTATTGTACATAGTACATACTCAGAAATAATCATGAAACTTAACGTTTACATGAAAATTTTAATGACACTTTCGCAGGAGGAGTTTGTTTTCATTCGTGAGCACGTGCCAAGTTACGCATCTTATTGACAATCAAAAGCGTTAAAAATTGCAAAAATAAGGGTTTTGCGGTGTTAAAATATATATACGTTTAAAATATAGTGGAAAGTGTAGAAACTCGTTTAAGTGTTAAAACCGCTTTGAATGAAATTATAAGTCAGCCTATTAGATCCCACTGCTGGGAAAAGGCCTCACCTCAACTATGAGGAGGAACGAGCCATACTTCACCACGCGGGCTCAGTGCGGATTGGTGGAGGGGTGTATGTAAGGCAAGTGACAAACCTTACTGTCAGAAGTTATCAAGCCGCCCTACGGCCTCTGACTAGGCTTAACGACTAATACCACAGATATTAGCCGGGACCAACTGCTTTGAATGAAAAGTACAAGTATATATTTGTTTCTTACGTTTACGCGAATATTCGGACTCATTAAAACACAATTTTACGGATCACTTGGCGATTTATTTACATTTTATTGCATAAACCTGACGTTTCGAACACTTTACAGCGTTTGTGGTCTCAGGGAGACTAAGGGGTTATTTCTTCTTCTTTCTTGTGGTGAGCGAACTAAGGTGTTATTTGTCATTGCAAAGTGTTGAAAAAATTCAACTACCGTCACTTATTAATATTAATTTACGTTCTTATTTAAGCAGAAAGAGCTAACAGTGTCTTGAGATCTTGCAGTGCGAGGTGTTGCTTGGGTTTTTGCTAGAATTAGATCCCGTGCTGGTGGAACCTTCCAACCATCATCTCTATTGAAATTTGGATGTTTTCTAATTTCAATGGCTTCACGTAGCATTCGAGGAGTAAAACGCCGTTCTTTTGCAAGTATTTTATATTGGTCGAAACGAATGATGTAGTTGGGTTTGTCTTAGGCATGTTCACGCACTGCAGACTTCGTGTTCCGTCTATGTTTAACGTCAGCTGTGTGTTCTTTAATACCTATAATTACTTTGCCTTGTTTGCCCGATATAGGAGAGGCCACAGTCACACTTCAGTCTCTTACACTCCTGCATCTTGAAGAGGTATTTTGCAATTGACAGGTGTTAGGAATTGGTTAATCTTTTTTTGCGGCTTGAATTAGTTTTGATTGCTTCAATCAAAACTTATTGAAGCATGCTTCAAGATATTCCCAATCTTGTCAGTGACTCCCTTCATGTATTGTAGGTTGGCGTTCAACTGTCGTAGGCTTGGCACGGGGACTGCAACGACGTGGTACTGGAATTTGGTTGTCCCGTAGTACCTTCCTACCTAAGCTCAGCAGCCAGGTGTCGGCACAGATGCCCCTTGCTCTCGGAAAGAAAGTTTTGCCCATGGCAGCTAACTGTGAAGGATGATGGTGAGACGCACCATTGAGATATTTATCGGTATGGATGGCCTTTCTAAAGACTGTGTGGCTAAGAGTATGATCCGAATTCCTAGTTAGTAATATATCTAAGAAAGCTATTTTACTGCCTGCCTCAATTTCTATAGTAAATTTAATTTCTGGATGAATTGAATTAATATGATTAAGAAAAGCAGAAACACTATTGGTGGGTAAATTGTGAAAGTATCATCTACGTACCGCTTATACAACCTTAGTGATATAGGCGATGTGCTCAGAGCTCGATCCTCAAAATCCTCCATGAATATATCAGCAACAACTGGTGATTGATGAGATTGCTACACCATCGGTTTGCAGATAGAACTTATTATCCCACAGTAAATAGACAGATGTAAGCCAATGTTCCAATAGTTCTGCATATTCTATTGGCATGTCAAGTTGAACCTGCTTCCTTTTGGTGATTTCAATGCAGTCCTGTACTGGTAAACTTGTGAATAGGGACTGAAAATCAAAACTAACAAATGCTTCATCATCTGCTAATTGTAAGTTCTTATTTTCGCTGATGAAATGGTAGGAATCTTTTACATATTATGTATTGTTTCTCCCCATAGATTGGATAGTGTTTTAGCTAAGTGCTGTGCTAATCTGTAGGTTGGGGAATCAATTTGACTTACAATGGGACGTAGCGGGGTATAGTCTTATGATTTTTTGGTAACCCATACAATTTCAGTGGTTTTGCACACGTAGGTACTAATTGTTGAACATCCAGACTTAAACTGTTACTGTGTTTTCGTACTAAGTGGCAGGTTTTAAATTTTTTTTGTTTGTTTGGTCAAATTTTCTACCTACAAAAGAAGTTTTGAAAAAAAAACTGATATTTTTAAGAGTAAGCTTTCTAAATAATGGCCCAGTGGAAAACCGATCTCAGAGCCCAAATTACGTGATATCATATCTATTACTTACTTATAAAAGGATTATTTTAGTTTTCTGACAAACCCCTAATATTATTTTACATGAAATTATAAAGGTGTGTAAATACTTTTATAGGTGTTATTAAATAGTAATAGGTACTACTTTTCTTGGCTGTCTTTTATATGCTGTTATTCAATTTTTAAATAATGCAGAACACAGCCAACTCATGTGGCTGGTTTATTCTTTATTTTAATTAAGATAATATAAGCTATTTTGCATAAAACAGCCACGTTAAAAACGCTATTATTAGTATTATGCTAAACGATACGAAATACTGGATAGGATATAAAAAACTGCTACACTTTTCCTAATAATTTTCAAATATAAAATAAACAGAAAAGTAATAAATAACTGAAGAGCAACATTTGACAGAAAAACGCTCATATCTCCGTTCGTATTTTTACTCATATGGCTGCTTTCTGCAGAACTAGGTCCTATTATAAAGAGTAAAGATTTGATTGTTTGTTTGTTTGTATTGAATACGCTCTGAAACTATTGGACCGATTCAAATGGAATTTGTACAGATATAGCTTGGGACCATGCAAAATATGGATTGGACATAAGGATGAATTTATCAGTACCTAGGTACTACAAACACTATCTATCGTGAAAACCATTCAACAAAAATACTTCTTACATCTTACACTTGAAATAACTTTAAGTAACGTTAAGAGCAAGACGCTGTTATTCCACAAGGGGTGTTCACTTCAATTTAAATTAAAACCTTAGTAGAAAAACTTCAGATGGCGATAAAACAAAGGTCATTTCAGGAAGCAATTAAGTAAGCTTCCTTTGAAAAAAAAAGAAAACAGGTGAATTTGTTACCGCTCCGCAAGCACTTTAGAATCACTCTAGTAAATTGGAATGCATTCGACGCTTTCCTTTTGGTACTGAATGGATTTTAAAAGTGAAAAAAAAACAACGAGTTGAATGTAAATACTTAACAAAAAATCTTTTTGCATTGGAAATTTATTGAAGAATAAGATTAAACTCTTAAGTTTTTACGAAAGTAAGTATATCAACTTCAGTTCTGGTGGCTTACTGGCGTAGCAAGCCCTCGCAAAATTCGTCTAGTGACTTAAATTCTCAGTAGCTTAGTTGAGAGAGCTTTCTCCCAGATAGCGAAGGGTCGTGGCCGTCGTGGGTTCGAGTTCCACCTAAAGACGATCGATAAACATATGAGTGCCATATTTACATCCAGATGAATGTTTTTATCCTTGAACCGTGTAAGTAATTTACAAAGCAACTTTTTTGTCTTATTCAACTTAGGCCATGTTGGATTGTCAAATTTTTCTTCTTGTCTGAATATCAGATGCATTAGGTCATGTGACATGTTACCTGTCATTAATTTTTAACCTTCACGTGTCATGTTTCCAGATCCAGACACAATAGAAAATTAATTGTTATCAACCCGCTCGCGGGGCTTGTGGAGTTTGACAGGTAAACTTGCCTTCTGCGGGAGGCACTTCGTCGACCCCCGCACGTCTGGCGGAGCTGAAGTTGGATCACGTATGAACTTGGCCGTTGTGATAAGTTAACATGAATAGAATCCGACACATGCCCTTAGACAAGATCCAATCTTTCTACGGGAAACTTCGCTATCGCCAACGAAAAGTCACTTGATGTTTCAAAGGTTTATGTCAGTTTCATTCTGTTAGCGATAGTAACCTTCGCTTAAAAGATTGCATTTTTTCTTTTTTATCTTATCCCTGCGACATAAGACAACCGTCTTGGTGTAGTGGTTCGCGCTCCGAACCACAAAACTAGAGGTTGCGGGTTAGAATCCCGCAAGGGGCAAATGTTTGTGTGATGAGCACGAGCATTTGAACCTAAGTCATGGTTGTATATAAACGTATATAAGCATGCCTATCCGTTATCCTAGTCGCCATAGCACAAGTTTACGTTTAGTTTGGGACTAGGTAATTAGTGTGTGTGTTGATACATTTTTTTTTAATTTTATTTTTTTAAATACAGTATCCAATCAACCGTCCTTAACAGGAGTGGCTTGCCAGTCTAATGACCGGATTCACTGAGTGCCGTTTCCATATTCATGCGGCAGCGCGGCGTGCATTAGGTAATTGATAGCAACGTAGATGCCGCCTCTGTCCACAGAGATAGGGAGGCACTGACCACGAGAAATGTCCACAGAAATATTGACAACTACTACAGCTGCTAGGGAAACTTATCAAATTCGGGGCGTGCATTAGGTGATTTGGTCCACAGCTAAGGTCCGTAGAGGATGACCACGGAATTTGTCCAATTGTTCCATTTGTGTTTACCGCTTATAAAAGCGTCGGCGGCGCAGTTGTTTCACTAACCGATGCTCTTATGGTTAGGGGAAAACATCGCGAGGAAACCTGCACATTCAGGCAACAACTGAATGTGTAACCATGATCCAAAACTGGTCAGGGTAACGGAGGTCAGATGGCAGTCGCTCCACTGTAATTACCTAATCTGCCAAATCCTGGATCATGGTCAGCGAACCCTGGGCCCTCGCGTGCGAGTGCACAACCGGGATAACGCTAGGAGGATGAGGATGATGAGTCCGACCGCTTATCTTAATCCTCGCCTGCGGGGTGCGGGGGTAGATAATAACGGATTAATGAGCGGTGCGGGCAGCGGGCGCTTGTGAATTGATTAGGTGATTTGAATTTTGAAATTCAAAATTCGCATTTATTTCAAAACTCGAATCGTCCAAACAAATTCTTGTTCTACCCCCGCAACCCTGTATCCCGCAGGCGAAGTCTTAGATAAGCGGTCGGATTATGCCTATTTTATTTAAAATTATTTTTGACTAGTTGTTGCCCGCGTTTTCGTACGCGTGGACTCGATGACGACTTCAAAACTAAATATTGTCGCATATCTTTTGTTAGTAAAAGTGCAAAGGTATTTTTTTTAAATATTAGTTTACTTTATTGAAGGCAGTTTTATTCCTTTGTAAAAAACTATAGGTAACTTTAGGTTATAGTGTTCAAGGCAGACTCAAACCTTCCTACGCAATAGATGAATGTGGTTTAGCATCTATTTATTGTGTCCCTAGCCTACTCAAAAGTCGGTTTGTAAGTAACTACTATCGTAAAGTTATTCTTATTAGGAGCCTGTCGTGTCCACTGCAGGGCAAAGGGTACCTACCCTTTCCCCCATATCGTAAAGTAAGTTAGACTATTCTTATAGTTCAATTTCCGTTAGTAGGTGATAAGTAGTAGAAAAAATAGTGCCAATTGGCTTTGATCTGTCATTAATGAAATTAACAAATACATTTATTTAACCAAATTTCGACAAACTGTCTGTAGTGAAAGTATCCACGAATTACAATTATAATTTTTTTTGAAGGATTCTTTCGATTTCTCCAGGTTTTCGACACCACATCGTAACTTAGAGACAGTAGGATTACCTTGAGAGTTTTAAAATCTGTCTAAAGTAATTTAGCATATCAATTGCTCCAGACCTTCAATTTGTGTAAGTCAATAGAAAATGCTCATCACGCTGAACAATGATCCCTATGGCGCTCTATTCATATCTCTTATAGTTGAGCTAAGCTGCTAGGGTTCTATATCAGTTGCTCCAGACCTTCAATTTGTGTACGTCAATAGAAAATGCTCATCATGCTGAACAATATTCCCTGAGGCACTCTATTCATATCTCTTATAGTTGAGCTGAGCTGCTAGGGTTCTTTATCAGTGGCTCCAGACCTTCAATTTGTGTACATAAATAGAAAGTGCTCATCACGCTAAACAATTTTCCCTAAGGTGCTCTATTCGTATCTCTTATAATTAAGTTGAGCTGCTAGGGTTCCATATCAGTTGCTTCAGACCTTAATTTTGTGTACGTCAATAAAAAATTCTCATCGCGCTAAATAACTTTTCTTAAGGCGCTGCTTTCATATCTCCTTTAGTTTAAGTGTACTGCTAAGGTTCCACGTCAGGTACTCCGATCTTCAAAATAAATTATAGCCTAGTATTTGCCCAGACTCAATAGCTACACAATAAAAAAAGTTTTATTCAAATCCGTTCAGTAGTTCCGGAGATTAGCCTGTACAAACAGATAAACAGACAAAAAAAATTAAAGGTTGTAGATTCCTATTCTGTTACTATTTTAAGATCACCCTCAATTAGTTTTTCGTAAAAATACTCAGTGTAGAGACGCATTGGTTTTACTGTTTTATTATATTATATGTATAGATTATACTTAACCTATATGGAAATAGGGAGACTTTTGCCTGCAGTGGGACACGACAGGCTCCTAATAATAATCATAACCTAAATTAGGATAGGTAAATGGTAATTGAAACCAGCACCACGCCACCCGAAACCCCTGATGATCAATGAAACGATTCTTGATGCAAATAAAGTAGGAACACAAATGTAACCTAAGTATCACGCATCCCGTCTGGTCACCGTATTTTACTGATCACAATTCGCCTTATCTGCTTAAATATCAGCATAGCACAACAGAAAACAGTAAATAAGTGTAGCAGTTTAAGGGTTCCTGCATACTTAACGGGATATTACCACAGAAAATAGTAGGCATAGGTTTATGATTGTATTGGTTTTGAATTACGAAATGAAACGATATCTACAACTTTCTTTCGTTCTGTCTGAATAAAAACACGTTACGTATACAAAAAACAACAAAGAAGTAAGTTAATAATAATCCAGCTAATATGCCATAACTAAAGGTTAAGACAAACAGATTATGTTTTAATTGTTTTTAAGATTCCGTAAAGGATAAAAACGGGACCCTTTTACTAAGACTCCACTATCTGTGTGTCTGTCTGTCACCAGGTTCTAAGTAGATAGTTTATATTTTCACAGATAATCTATTTATGTGGTCATACAACACATACTAAAAACAGAATAACATAAATACGTGTTTAAAATTTACGTGGGGCTCCCATACTAGAAGCGTGGTTTTATTTTGCTATAAGTTTACATTATTAATGTAGACCCTTGAAATCGTTAAAAGATAATGGTACGAAACCTTTCACAAGCCTTATTCGCACTAGACCGCATTTTTATTGTTTGATTGAATTTTTTTATGATTGTATTGGGCAAAGTTTATGAAATCTCTTTTGTTCCGTATTTGTAATGCCCTTAATTATTCATTATGTTTTTTTTCTTTCTTTTCAACATATTAGTAACATCACAATTTATTTCTACGCTACTTTGGCCACGTTAGTCGCAAGGAAGTCGCAATGGAGAGACTGGTTGTCCAGGGCAGAGTGAACGGCACAAGATCGACAGGACGCTCGCCGATGCGTTGGACCGACCAAATAAAGACCCTCACCGAATCGTCGTTGATTGAGTGCGTACGCAGAGCCTCAGTGAGAGAGAGATGGCGAGAGACTGAGCGCACGCCACGCACAGTACCACCGTGACCATGACTGCTCTGCCAAGAGCAACCGACTTAGAAGAAGAAGAATTCATTAGGTATCTGATCTTGACGAGCTGTGCTATCAGATAAATAATGTTGCCATAAATCCAATATCGGGACTAGTTCGTACCATCAGAGGTTAATTAATGGTCATAAATGCGGAAATCAAAAATAACTAACATGTTTTGGCGTATCCGGAATATTTGTTTAATGGTATTGTGGTTTAATAAAATTATAATTGGTACAGTCGGAAACAAGTCAGCTGAACTACGGAAATAGCTTTTGTTACACAGGGAATAGAGCGTTGGTGGCGCAGTGGCTAGCGGGTTCCCTCTCATGCGGGAGCTACCGGTTCGATCCGGAATGACTTTTTGTGAATTATGTACATAAGTTGTTTTACTAACCGATGCTCTTACGGTGAGGGAAAACATCTTAAGGAAACCTGCACATTCAGGCGATTGCATGTGTAACCATGATCCAAAACTGGTCAGGTTCCCCTGTTAATAGGGTTACGGAGGTCAGATGGCAATCGCTCCACTGTAATTACCTCGGCCACATCCTAGATTATGGTCAGCGGACCCCTGGCCCTCGCGTGGAGTGCACAACTGGGATAACGCTAGAAGGATGATGATGACACAGGGGAAGAGAAGCCGTCTCTAGGTCATTATGTGTAGTCGGACATGCAGCCGTATGTACAGCGGAAGCACTTTAGGTTACCCATTTGAACTACCAAAACAGCTTTTATTACTTAGGGAATAGAGCGGTCTAATGGTCAAACATGTGAAGTCTAGCTTGCGGCTGTGTATAAAATAATGCTATTTCGTAGTTTCAGTCTCACAAAGATTACCTTGTGCTGCCATCATTAGGGTTCTGTAGTTCACAAAAAAACCCTAACGGCCTTATTACAAAAAACTTAGTACTAGGTTTAAACCAGGACCACAGAATAAGTACTCCATACTGAAGTATGTTTTGCAATGAAATTCAAAGAAATATCTACTCAATGTTGTCAACGATATGGTGTAATTCAGTTCGCCTCAGACTCAATCAAAATCTAAGACCTCGCCTACAAAAATACAATGCAAGATAATTTCATTCTTATAACTCTGGAATATGATTCATAATACACTAAACCTATTCAGTGACGTACTATCACGCAACGCGATAGGGTTGACTGCCACAAGAAGCTACTTACGCCATCTAGCGCATCTTTCTAGGACTTTATTCACGCTCGTCCAACCAGCAACCTAGTGTCGCGCACCGCCGGTGAATAAAACGCGGGAGCGTGTCGCTACCGGCTAGCGACACCCAACTTGTTTAGGCCCTTACCTAGGGGTCGCCGCGCGTAGGTACGTTTTTGCTACCTACGCGGGAAGATACACAGCAGGCCTACCAGAACCAAATATTAGCCGACCAATCCGAAAAGCGTTTCTCTATTAGGTAATGTCACGAATGGTTTATTCATTTCTGTTGTCGGCTTATATTTAGACCTAGTTTAAACCTGGTCTAATTTTTTTGTAATAAGGCCTTTATAGTTAAGCCATGTCCGTGTGTCTGTCTGTCTATCTGCGGCTTAGGGCAGATACTTTTACCACATATCTATGTATGTGTGCAAGCTGTAATGTGGCATAAACTATCGTCATTAATAAAAACATATATTTAGAATTTACTTTAGCTTAAAAGTACACAATATTAAATGTATTCCAATCCTAATGAATTAAACCATGAGACGAAAAATACCGATGTCAAAAAAATACCACTCCACGGAGTTTTCCCATCCATTATTTATTGCAATGCAAATTTCGGAATATTGAATATTATGTTGTATTATTGAAGGATATTTGTTAGCTTACTTTGTCTCGAAATAAAGAGATTCTTTTGAAGACAATTATAAATTAATATACTCAGAAACGTGCTAAAAATCATCCTGTAAATAGTATTGCTAACGAATCGCACGTGTTCTGGCAAAAAATAACTAATATTCAGTCGTATAATAAGACTGTTGAATATGCAAGTTTTACATGGCAACATTTTTAGGGTTCCGAGCTAGTTCAAAACTTTGATACTTTTCGCATTAGTGCTGTTATGCTTAATGTCATGTGATATTACCACGGAAATAAGTCCTGTCTAGCCGTTTTTGCTGTAGGGCGTGCCAAACAATTACACATACATACATACTCTTGAAAAACATAACCCTCCTTCCGCGGTCGGGTAAAAAACAGGTAGACATGTCATCTCCTACTGCGCGGCGATTTGAATTTGACGCGCCGAGCACACGTTCGTTTACGTAACTAATGTCATATGTGTACGAAATTTGAATTCAAAATTAAGTTTGAAAAAAATGCACAATTTGAGGCACTCAATTACCGCGTGCTAATGACATATCTACCTCTTTTTAAATGCACTATCATTGCACAGAACCCTTTTAAATCAAGTTTATTACGCTGGCCATTTTATAGCATATGGATAAGGTAGCCTCAGGCGAGCAGCAAACAGAATCTTGGTAACAGCGTTTCCATGTGACAGTTTTTATCTGTTTTTATGGTCGGTCGGTAACGAAATGTTTGCTCAGCTGATTGCGACCGGCCGGTACAGTCGCCAGCACGTCATCCTTTATATTTTTATTGCAAATTCGCCTCTATCACAACTGCATAAGATAACGCAGTGTTGAGCTTGATGAGCGGTCGTCCATTTGCCTCTTTGAAACGGAATCAAGTCGCTTTTTGCGGAGAGTTTGCGCACAAAACAGTCTGGTCTAGATTCTTTGTGGGCACTTTTAAAACCTAATTTAGGTTTTATGCATTTCCGTTCTCAAATATGGATGTAAGGTTTTATAAATAAAGCCACTTCCGGTCTCCATTATGGATGAATAAAAACAATTTCTGTTCTTGTAATATGTACGACCGATTTTAAAGACTATGAAAGTATATAACACACATGTGCAGAAATCTATAAATATTATACATAGTCTGCAACAATCGTTGTTGGTGGGGACAGATATGTATTCCTAAGATTCTATTTATTGCTGGCTTCTCGATCGAACGCCCCAAATATTGCTGGAGACATGAAATAGAAGTACCTACATACATGAACTCCAAATAGCCTATTAAAAATTATTGCAAGCAAAATTGGAAAATATCTTCTGATGTCGGACGCCAAGGCCCAACGTCCACTTTGGGTGACTGAGATAGCGAAGGAAATTAGCATTTTTACGGAATAGCTGTCTAATTGGACTTTTGCTACACGTTTTTCTATTGCAACTCCCCTTGACAAGATGCAATCTACTTTTCTACCCGACCAAGCCAACTAGACAACTGTCAAACGACTTTTCGTCAAAAGTCGTTTGACAGTTGTCTAGTTGTCTAGTTGGAATACAACGAATATTCCGATGGAAATTAAAAAGCAATGGTGTTAAAATTAACTTAGGCAATTCATATAAATTGGTAATTCCCTTTGGTTATTTCGTTGTATTCGTCTCCGTAAGTTGTTTGACAGTAGTCTCGTTGCGAGTAGTACAGCGTATTTCGCAATCGCCAACGAAATGTCGTGTCGTGTTTGGATGGGTGACCATTCCGACCATTTAAGTAAGGTGCTTGTGGCGGCAGCGCTTTGGTAGTGATACCAAAAGTTAAGCAACTAACGGCGCGGTCGTGATTGGATAGGTGACCCTTCCGACCATATAAGTGACGTCCATGACAAGCATCTCCGTGCTTCGGAAGGCACGTTAATCAGTTGGTCCCGGCTAATATCTGTGGTAGTCGTTAAGCCTAGTCAGAGGCCGTAGGGCGGCTTGATAACTTCTGATAGTAAGGTTTGTTACTTGCCTTACATACACCCCTCCACCAATCCGCACTGAGCCCGCGTGGTGGAGTATGGCTCGTACCTTCTCATAGTTGAGGTGAGGCCTTTTCCCAGCAGTGGGATCTAATAGGCTAACTTTACAACGAAATGTCACGTGATGTTTATATGGCTGATGTCAGTTTTTATCTATTTTGTTTGCGATAGTGAAATTCGCTGTAGAATAGATTGCATCTTGCCTAGGGGCCCTGTGTGGCCAGGTTTTACAGCTTGTGTGTTACTTTGCATGTGATTCCTTACAAAGTTCTTAAGACCAAAGCAAAGCGTAAGTACTTATCTCTACCCTGTATTTCTATCACGACAGCCCGTCTCGAAACAACTCAGCAACACTTTACGGTTAGCACATCTAGGACAAAATCTGAAGCATCTTACGTAGTTGGAATAGAGGCGCTTTTGCAACGATGATGTACGAGTATAATCCGTGCGGCAAACTGTACCCACGTGAAGTTTTGTCTTGAAACGTATCTCAGTTCAACGAAAACTTTTCTTGCACCACTCTCAAAACTAGCAAGCGAAAATGGAATTTCATTTTCTTTAAACTTCGCTAGTGCAGTGCTTGTATAGAATAAGTTTCTAGGAGTTAGCGATATTACATTTGGGGACTAGATAAACGGTAAAATTCTAATCATTAATTCTAAAAATGTTACGTTTAAAGAAGCCGAATTGAGCTACTATCCATGTTTGCAATTCGAAAAAGTTTTTAATATAAGTATAAATAAGAAACCAAAAATTCGCACACAGGTAGGATTTGAACCTACGATTTGAATTTTTGTTTTTTTATTTAAACTTATATAAATAAGAAAAAACACTGTGAGTGTTAAAAAATATTAAAAACTAAAGTTTTTAATGCTTTTAAAAGCAAAGTTTTCGAATTTCTTTCGAGATCGTAAAAATAATGATATTGAAGCATAATTTTACAAATTGTAAAAGTCTATTATAATAACATAACCATATCCTAATGATTGTGCTTCGAAAAAAATCAAATATCGATACTTATGCACGGAAACCCTAGAATAGTTTTATCTATTTTTGCGTTGAAGTGTGTTAAAGTCTTTGTTCTAAATGAACTGTACATTCGTTGAACGTATTTTTCCAAACAGCGTTGCATACTTGAAAGATTTATTTTACTCTTACAATTTTGCTCCAATATTTTTTCACAGCGCATCTTAAACTATTAGAGCGTTCGTATAAAAGTAATTGATTGTTCCGTAAGTAATTTTACTCAGAGGATAGTCTGTTGGGAAAGAAAAGCTAGGTCTACACGAATGAAATTAAAAATTGCTGAGTGAAATTAAAAAAATAGCCTTTATTTCTCTGACCATAAATTCTCAAACGATTTTCTACAAATAAATAAGTTCCAGACAAGGTTGTCCTTGGACACAGGCCTCCTCCAGTTATTTCCATAGAGATCTTTCTCTTGCCCGTGTACGTCATCCATTATTTGACGACCGTCTTGGTGTAGTCGTTCGCGCACCGGACTTTTAAACCAGGCGGTTGCGGGTTTTCGAACCTCCTCCCGCAAGGGGCAAATGTTTGTGTGATGAGCACGAGCATTTGTACCTAAGTCATGGATGTTTATAAATGTATATAAGTATGTCTATCCGTTATCCTAGTCACCATAGCACAAGCTCACGCTTAGTTTGGGGCTAGGTAATTGGTGTGTTTGTTGAAACAATTTATTTATTTATTTATTAGGCATATCGTCTACTCAACTCATTACCGGTCTTCCTCTTCTTCTCTTCCAAATTAAATTCTATCTCACTACTGCATTAACTAATCATCAGGTCTTCAGCTTGAAAGTCCCTACCCTTTTTTATATATTATTCTGGAAAGGTTTTCTCTATAAAATTTTAATAAAAAAAAAAAAACTTAAAATCTCCCGTACCACATTTTGAAGTCCGGAATTCAACAAAAAGTAAATTTCGAATGAGGGATTTTGCAAGTGTCAAAATTCGGTAATTAAAAATCCGCTAGATGGCGTTGACCAAACCAAGTCAGGTAGATTTTTATTTAAAAAAAGGCTGGTTTTGGCGTTTATTATGTAGTAATGTTTATGTTTAGCATATTTTTGATTCACGCGTACTAATATGAAGGTTTTTAACAATTATGTGGTCATCAGGACGTTTTTTGCATTAAGTTTTATTTTTAACTGAAATTTAAAACTTGCTAATTTAATAACGTAAGTAGGTACTTTCACTACATGTCTGTACACATAATTTTACAATAATTTGTTTTTTTGTATTATGCTGAATGATTTCGACGTGATATTTATATAACTTAGATAGCGCACTCTACAAACATAAAATAAAACTAAAATTTTGACATCTGCTTTTAATTTCATATTTTAGAAATAAAATCAGAGATTTTCTTTTGTGAAATACGTTTCCCTCAACAGTTAAAATCTCTACCTACAATGACAAACACATTAGTTGTTGACCAGAATACACGAAGTGCAGAGAATTTAATGCGAAATCAGAGTTGTTTTTATGAGTTAATTGTGAAGACTCAGCCTTATTAATAAAAGATTTAAAAGCAGTGAAAATTGACTTTCCAGCACTGTCACATTCGCATTTGCGATGTTGGACCCAAACGGAATGGATAATGGTTATGATAATTTGATTCATGTTAATGGATACGTTTTTTAACATTCTTTGTCACATTAATGAGACAGTGTACGGCTTTTTGATAACTTACAGGTCAAAATAACATTCTGATTATATTGTTTCAACAAACGCACCAATTACCTAGCCCCAAACTAAGCGTGAGCTCGTGCTATGGTGACTAGGATAACGGATAGACATACTTATATAAATTTATAAACATCCATGACTTAGGTTCAAACGCTCGTGCTCATCACACAAACATTTGCCCCTTGCGGGATTTGAACCCGCAACCGGCTGGTTTAGAAGTCCGGGGCTCGAACTACTACACCAAGACGGTCGTTGTGATTTTTATATTGAGATTTGTTACGATTGTCAACCACTATTCTGTGCATTTACTACTGGATATAAGCCCCCCTCTCTTTATAAACATAGGGGGAGTCTAAAAGACTAGACCCATCCTTTCAATTCAAATTTGGTAGCGTGTTGGCTAATTGCCTTTTTATGCTACTACTGGATCGTTATTGACATGAGAGTTCACTTTTATAATTTATTTATTTATTTATTACTAACTCGTGCAATTAAGTTTATAAAAAGTAAACAATACTTTATCAATGGCATTTCTTAATTTGACATTAGTGAGCTGTCTGGATGTAAATTAGGTTTAATTAATTACACTAAAGATTCATGGACCCTGTTGAAAGTGTGCTAGTTAGAACATTTGCTTTGTTTCAGATTAGTCTGATTGTCCATTAGATCTAGGTATTTGGGCGATCCATTCAGGGCGTAAGTCTAAATGTTATTAAACCGGGCAAATTCTCTAAGCGGTCACAGTGTAATTGCTTAAGCAGTAAAGATACAAAATTAAATTTGTTTTGCACACTAAAACTGATCGATTGTGTCATCCGGTTGCACTCGAACCCACGACCTTTCGGTATTCGGGCGAATGCTCTACCAACTAAGCTATGGAGGACGTTAGTAAATATTTGTGTGCAATCGGGAAAATACTTTATAATCGCTGTAAAATTCTTATAAAGGCACCTAATTAATTGGTTTATTTTTTAAAAGGTTGGATATTGCACTTGAAAAAAAATCTGCCTAAAGCGGAAATCGAACCCGCGTTCCTCGCAAACTCACAATGCCTAATCTTTAGATTGTAAAGTGAATGCTTGTTATATTTTTTTCTTACAGTTTCCTACGATTTCGATTGAACCATTCTCACGAAAACTGTCATCTTTTGGAGATGTCTGTCTTCAAATAACACAGAAACAGCTCGGAGTCAGGAATTTGGTGTTGTTGTTATCCGCGTGCTTAGGAAAGCACGTTAAGCCGTAGGTCCTGCGCCTGATCTCTCTCCGGTCATGTCGGATTGCCGTCTCACCGGTCAATGATAGTAAAGGAACTAAGAGTGCACATGTGTATTGCTCTCATACTTGTGCACCATAAACCGCCCACACAGGACGACCTCTTGGTGTAGTGGATCGCGCTCCGGACTACAAAACCGGAGGTTTCGGGTTCGAATCCCGCAAGGGGCAAATGTTTGTGTGATAAGCACGAGCATTTGTACCTAAGTCATGGATGTATATAAACATATAAGTATATAAATATATCTGTTATCCTAGTCGCCATAGCACAAGCTCACGTATAGTTTGGGGCTAGGTAATTGGTGTGTTTGTTAAAACAATTTATTTATTTTATTTAGATTGGCCGCCCTGTTCTAAAATGTAAAGTAAATGTACTGGTTTGTACAACATTATGTACTGAATCTGCTTTCGTTCAAATGGAATTGGCGTCGGGTTTTCATACTAAAGCCGGAACAGCACACTTTTATAGTGACGTAGTTACGATTTTAAAGCAATATTTCTTTTAAAATGTTCGGTTTTGGAGTTCTGCTTTTATTTCTGCTGGAACTGATAGTTTAGCCATCTTATTTAATACGTTGAAAATTTAATTAATTACCAAACTATTGCGTAGAAAAGTAACCGTTATTCTAGTCTAGCAAGTAAATTTAACTATTATTACATTATGTAGCCAACGTTTTAAATCTTTGTTCCTCTTGCGTACGGCTAGAGAGTGAAATTCGTTGCCGGCTGAAGTGTTCCCTAAACACTACTATTTGGATTCCTTTAAGAAAAGGGTGAATAGGCTGCTTCTAGACAGACATGTCCCATCATCGGCCGCATCGTCACTTACCATCAGGTGAGATTGCGGTCAAAAGCCTGCCTATTTGGATTAAAAAAAATGTAGCTATGTTGTAACAAGGGGTAATCGTTAAGAATATTGTTATTTTCTTCACCGATTTAAAACTTTATACAGTATTATGTCCTATCCTATTCGCGAATTCTGGAATACGTGAACAGAAAACCTGTTAAAAACGTGTGTGCCATTACGAAAAAACGCTAGTATTACTAAGTACGTCTTGATTCTTGAATAACACTTTACGTCGTAATTAAAATCTCCGCTAGAGTTTCATGAAATCCTGTTATTTATCGCCTATCTGTTTCGATTAGTTAGTAGACTATGCATAAAGTATGCACTCCTCGTGAAAACTTATAAATGAAGAGGAATTTCCAGAGATAATACCTACCAGTGTTTGTTTTTGGTTCGTAATATTCGCAATATTAGTTCGCTGCGCAGATTTCACACATGGAAATCGGTTTTTGGCAATTTCGTTAATGACAATTTAACTTTTATTTTCATGGTTTTCGTCTTTGTGTTCTGAGTAACAGAATAAAAGAGCAAGTTCAGAAATGTTAGCACCAGCAAACATATCAAAAATGCAAAAAGCAAAGTAGTAAACCAAGTTAGACCAAACTTCCGGAGGATTATCTATTGAAAGAAATTCCTCTAATCTTGTTTCGAGATCCCATAATTATCTTATTAATGTACTGAAGTTTCTGGCAGTATAGGTTCAAAACCCTTACCATATCGACTTCTTATCATAAAAATGAATTATCAACGTGGTCTTTCCTGGCTTAGCTTCTCATACATCGATCATATTTTGCCTCAAATGTATCGCACTTTTTTTCCAAACGAACGTTACAGTATGTTGTAACAGAAATAAGGAAAACATATCCGATTTATCGGCGCACCCAATTGTCGTGAGTTGAAACAAGAAGACAAAGGAATAATGCATGAACCACCTGATTTTGCTTCCAATGAATAATTTTATACATACTAGTGTTGGGATATTGTCATTTCGAACTCTTATCGATAAAAAAACGTTCTTCCGAGTCGTGATTGTGATACTGTGAAGTTTCACAAGAAGCCTGAGGCTATTGATATTACATTCATTACAGACTAATTTAATTGTCCTGGTTAGTGCTTTCTAATATAAAGCTGCAGAGAGATGGAGGTGGTGAAGGATCTACCTCCTAGTGGTCTACCACCCCAGGCAACGACATCATAAACTTCAGTTTATGATGTCGTTGCCCTTGTGGCGGCTGAACAATGCCATTAGCTGTAGTAGGCTCCGTTAGGTTAGGTTAAATTGGTTGCTACCACCATTGGAACCCATTAAGCGATGGGCGATTATTCGAAAAAAAATAATCGAATGAATCGACAATCGACCATTCGAACAATCGAATGTCGATTTAGTAATTCGGAAAAAAAATAATCGAATAATAATCGACAATCAAATGATAATCTATACTCGGCCCTTCGATGCATTCGATTGAATTGCTGCGACAGGATAGGCAGCGAACGAATGATTAATCGACGCGACGAATGACGATTCATTTGTTAGTAGTACGGCCTGCGCACCGCACGCTCCGGTTTTGCTCGCCGCATAATCGAAGGATAATCGAATGACTGCGGTTGCTTATCGAATTCATTCGATTACAGGGACCATTCGAATAATTCGATTAATTTAGTAATAATCGCCCATCGCTAAACCCATTGCTGCTTGCTTGCTTGTGTTCCAAATCTTAGAAGGAGTGCCAGAACCTTCTGGGTGAGCTCGCTCCTCCGTCAACTCTATCTACGCCACGTCTGGCTTAGTGTAGAGTCAGGAGCAAACCTATTTCACAAAAAAATATTGGTTGTTAATACTTTTGTAAATTACAGTTTATGTTTAATTTATTATACGAGTACAGTTTAAGTTCATTACAGTTGAATTACAGATTCACTTTTTTCATTATAATATCAAAATATTTGGCAAACAAAACCGATCGATCGAAAAACATAAAGTGTGGCACAACACTATTTTATTCGGTGACCTGTGTGGGCGAATATTGAATCTTCGAAGAAGGTTTGGTTGCGTAAGACCTTTTTAGGTTATTGTTAAGGTTTACAATGCTTATGGGTCGGAAAAATTTGATATTACGATGTGTGCGGTCCCCTGGCGGTCCGACAAGACCCTATTTAGTGAGACACAGTCCGTATTTTAACACCAACTACCTCGCTCCCTCACACTGTTGTGCTGGCATGAAAGACAAAGATTGCGATGTCGATGATATGGATGTATCATAAAATTCATAGAGTAGTTCCGTTTTAATATTAGGGACGAGATGAAAAATGATTAATTCTTCTCAGAAACGGTTTGATTTTCGAAACGGTTTTGACCTTAATATGCTTTTTTGTTCTCTCACGTTTTGTCTGCGAATTTGACAGATACAGCACGTTAAAAACTGTAGTTAGAGTTACATGGTAAACCCCTTGCCTACTAGTAATTATTTTTTGTACTGTTATGGCTGATTAATTATGGAATTAACGACAGATAGGTTACATGACATAGTGGAGACAAACATTTCAAATTAACCGTATTATATTTAAACAAGTGTTATAGCAGTAGGAAGTTCATTATTAGTAAAAGGGGGTTAGGAAATAAGGCTTACATCGCCGTTTGCCGTATCTGACTGCGTTGACTTCGAAGTTAAAATTTTCATACAGCTTCATGAGATCGTTGAGATAAGTTGTGTTGTTAATTTAACTTGATACCTTTACGCGTTCCTGAGAAAAAGGGTTTTGACGGACAAACGTACAACAAAGTGATCCTGTAAGGATTCAATTTTACCTTTTGAGGTACGGAACCCTAAAAAACGTAAATATGCCTTCAAGGTAGATTTAAACCCTCACCTCGGTTCAAATATCAAAGTCCTAAGTGAACAATACTAATTTTTATTTTGCCAAATGTTTATTTTACCAAATGTAAGCTCATGTTGAAATCAAACCCGAACCTCTTAAGTCTTAGTAATTACATTTATTTGTATGTTATTTTATTTACATACACAAAAAGCCCCAATTTAAATATTGAGTACCTTTTATAATTGAGAACATAGTCTTAAAAAATTAAGTTATATGTATGTTATTTCCGATCTGATTATGATAATTATAGTATTTAAAAAACCAGTCACATAATAAGAGCTGAAATTAAGTACAAAAAACTTGTTCTCTGCCCCAATTTCAGGGCCAACCACTCTAAAAAATACAAAATGGAAATCCATTGGATTGGTATGTATTTTTAACGAAGGCACCGAGTACTGGGAAGTTTTAAGTCTGTTATTTTTTACCTGAACTAGAAATTCACGGTATGATTTCATACCGTGAACTATGAACACTAACATTTGTTAGTGCTCATACGCTCTCGGCTCACACAGATCAAAGTACAAAAAAACCTAGCGAATTTTGGCTACTGTATAGATCAGCTAGGTACGCAATGCCATTTCATTTTTTAATACTATGTCTATATATTGGGAGGTCCTAAAAGTTATTGAAAAATAAATATATGAAAGGTTATCTGATATCGCATTGATAAAACCAAGATGTATTCAAAATGATTAAGCCTCTTGTTCACCGACAAATGTTTAATTTTAATCAGTCAGTTTAGCATTATTTGACACATTTTATATAACTCACATACAATTAAACTGTCAAATTAACTGTCAGTCAAAGTTTAACGGCTGTTTGAAAATTGGTGAGCTTATGTCTAACTGTCATAGCAACACAAATTAATTCAAATTCAAAATTCTTTATTGCTTCATTTTAGTTTTAAGAATAACATGGGTTGGTTCTCCCTTTTGAGTTTGAAAAACATGTGACAGGGAGTGCCGCTCTTTCGTAACTAAAGGTACATAACACATGATGAGCTATTATGAAAATCATATTGAAGCACAATCTAAGAAACAAAATAACAGAGTTTACAAGAATATAGAACATTTAGTGATAAACAAAAAACACTTATAAGTAATAAGTTTTCTTTCGAGTTACAAACAGAACTGTAGGAATGCCAAAACATACTTTCAAAAAGAAGACTACGTTGTACATTCTATATTACTCCACATTAATAAAAAGTACTAAAAAAGTGAATTTATTAACTCTGTGATCATAAAATGTATAAATCCCATAAATCTTTACTCCCACAACTACTTTGCACAGTGTACCACTAGTGTGTCGTATGTGTGAGCGCAAAAGTGTTGTTTGTGTGTGTGTATGTGTGTGTGCGTATGGTGTATATGTGTGTACCTGTACTTTGTATGTTGTAATTAAGTTACAAGTTTTTCTCTAAAAATAACGGGAAAAAATTACTAGATTTTTAAACTTATTACTGAAGTAACCCAATAAAAGTCATTTTTTTAGTTAGACCCTACATTGTTTTTTTTAAATAAAATTTGATGAAATTTAGGCCCCTTAAATTCTCGCCTAATAAGCGAAAGTCCTTTTCGTCTCCTCATTGCAAAACTAAAAAGCAACAGAACCCAGCAACTGGTCTCTACCAATCGAACAACGCCTCATAATAGCTGTTTCAATACACTGAATATTAACAAGCCTTCACTGACCCGCTTTCAACATTAGCCCGGTCTTAGCACTAAACTATCACATAGGCGGTTTAGTGCACGTCGGCAAACATTTGAGTACATATGCCTGACATGTTTGTACATACGAACCGTGCTATAGGCTGGGAAGATCAGCCAGGATTCAGTTTAGCTTAGTTCAGTTTTACAGGGGATGGTCGAAATGTAGAAACCAAAAATTACTTTAGAAACGCAGTCCTTTTGCTTTTTCGATTGCTTTTGAATTGCAATAATTGTAGCGTTTAGGAAATTCGTTTCGTAGTTCGATAAGGCATTCAAACAAAAGAAAGCAAAACAATTTTCAAACTAGCAACGTCAGGAAAGCTATCAAAATAACAATAAAAATATTAAATCATAAGTCATTCTTTGGAATTCTAATCGCTATAGCTTTTAAAACCACACAGTCGTAGGCCTTCTATCCTTACCTGCTGCTTTTAAATTGCAGTAGCTATAGCTTTCAGGAATGCTATAATGGCGTTCAAACTGGCGCCAGAAAAGCTCTTAGACTGAGAGGAGTTTGTAAATAAAAAACTGTTGCCACTTTGCTTGTTACATTTTGAAAATAAAAACCCCAACGGTCATTTATTTGCACTAATATTACCCAAGGTTTGAGCACTCTGTATTTATTTATAGTTAGAAGAATAAGCCGACACAATAGCTTTAATTTAAAAGTAATTAAGAAACTACAAAAAAACAGTGCGTTTGCTACGAGTAGTTCGCAGTCGACTACGGAAATCGTAGCTACTACGAAAACCGTAGCGACTACGGCATGCCATCGTAGTAGCAAAGTACTCGTAAAATTCGTTAATGTTATTTAACATTGTACTAGCGTTTGCTTGGGACTTCGTCCGCGCAAATATCGAATTTACCATACAAACTTCCACCCCCCTTTTTACCCCCTTGGCGGTAGAATTTTTGAAATTCCTGAAAGTTATTCTTTAATTCCAATTTTGAACAATTACGCTTCATACAAAATAACCCTCCCCCTTCCTATTTACCCCCATCTATATCATTTTTTTTTTCAAAGATATCGCTGCCTAACGGTGAAGGAAAACATCGTGGGAAAACCTGCACAATAATTGGCTAGTGTGTAAAATGGAGAAGCCAATGGCAAACCACTCCATTAAACATTGCCAAGAAAGTCGTTGTGTGTGTTTCATTCCACATAATGATCACGAACCTCAGTCATGATGTATACGACTATGAAGAATACATCACAATTGAAGTTTGTGGTAGGTTCCGTTAAAAACCGCCTGGTAGCTACCACCCTCCCACTGGAGCCCGGTGCTGCAGCTTGCTGTGTTCCGTCGGTGAGTGGGTGTGCCAGAATCTTCTCGGTGAGTACGCTCCACCGTCGACTGTATTTGAGCCACGTCAGGTTTAGTCTTCGCAAGAGCAAACCCATTCTAAGTAATAAGTATATAATTCTGCCCGCCTGAATTGAAAACTTGTCAAGAAAACTCTTGCAAATATTTGGTAGATGTACGCGCGGGTGACTCCTAAGTATTATAAAACCCGCGTGTATGTACCTTATGTACTTTGATCTAATGAATGTCTGTACTATGTAGTGAGTACCTGACTATCTCAAATCTAACTGATTTTACCTACTATGTAAAGTGTGAGGACCCTAATCTACCCTGTGAGTCACTGCCACTTACCTTCAATAATAAATATGTTCCGATTCAAAATGTGATTTTATTTTACCAATTAATTTCCCAAGAGCTAATACGTTCACGCGAGTCGGTCAGTGCGCAGTAACTGGCCGACTCTACCGTTCATACGTCACACACTTATGCCATATCGCTTACTTTGCACTTTCATACTACATTGTGTTGTGTTCATTTGAACGAGTTGATTGATCTATTTATGCTACGCCTGTTAGTTCAGCCGGAACTTGCGTGGATTTCCCAAACCGATTCAAATGATGTTTGAGTTCGGAACGGTTTTATATTCATGGAATTGGACTCTCTGTTTATTCGAGGGAATTGGTACCGGCACCGTTTTTAGTGATCCATACTAGCACCGCGATGTATCGGCTAGATTTTACGATCGCGTTGATATTTGGTTTTGTAATAAAATCTAAATATTTAGTTCTAGACTCAAATAAACAAGAATACCTCATCATGATCATCTTTGTCAGCCGTAGGACGTCCACTGCTGAAAATAGTCATAGTTTTAATATAGTATTGTATGTATGTTAGTTTTTAAGGTATTTATTATATGGGCCAAATTTTTGTGTGAAATTGCCTGAAATAAATTTTTATTATGTTATTATAGGAGTCGGAATTACGTAGAGTTATTCATGTACTTATACTGATTTTATACAGCGAAAGAATAAAATGAATATGCCTCAAATCCCGATACTAATTTTAAAGAGCAGAAAAAAACCCGTGATTTTTTTAATAAAGAGTTATTTACTTTTACACAATTTAAACTACTGCACGCGCGATGTTGCCACAGATGTAGTTCACACAACATAGCTTGTCAGAACAAAAGAATACCATAGCCGAAATGCGGAGCACTCCCCGCTTAACGGAATGTACTACATTTTGTCTCTTTCTACCGCATTCAAACTATACATTAGCAATAAATCGGTTTACTCATTCACATATCTCATTCGCTTACCTCGGTTCGTCGAAAGCGCTCACTGGGTTCCTATTGTGTTTTGTGTGGTGAATCCTGTTTGATCCTGGCTTGTTTACTTTATTCTGGACTCTACTTAATACGGGACACGGGATTGTCCATTAGAAATCCCGGGAAGGTCCACATAAATATCAACATTTCGATGCAAATACATAAATAACTTTACCTAATTCCGTCCTCTGGTTATTATTAAATAGGCCTCCCCCATGGTTTTTCACAACGACCAGTTGTAAGCGGTCTGCATTCAGTATGATCCTGTAATCTTTACAAGGTCGTCTGTCCACTGCCGGTGGATGTCCTTTCCTTTCTGCCCCAACGGCCATCAGCTCATTCGTAGGGCTATGTTCATCACCTTAGTTCATATACGTATCTCCTCATTCCTGATGGACTTAAATATATAGATTTTAATAAATTTATTTCTTTTAACAACAGTTTACATTAATCTTACTTAGTTACAGCCTGGTTACAGCAGTCTCCTTGACAATGAAAAATATGCACATGACGTATTGTTAGATGTCAAAATATTTTTGCATAGGATAATCAGCCTTGTAGTTCTATGACGCGGAATAATTTTTAACCTTAGGTTGATAGACAATTTTCTTGGCCGACAGTGACTTAAAAAACCTAGCATCAATCACAACAAGTTGGATTCACAAACAGTTAACTTGCAAACCGAATTCTCACTGCCAATCTCACCCTCATTTTAATGAGTTACGTCTTCAAGTCAGTTGGTTGGAGCTCACCCACCGTGAGACAGCATAGAGGGGGCAGGAGGGAGTATATCTTCCATGCCCTGATTCCGTCAGCCGATCGGGGACTAATGGACTGATCTTCAATCTTGTGTTAAGTTTAAGCGGAGTTTAATTTCTTTAAAGAGTTTCATAATAGAGTCGACACCGTCGCTAAGGAAAAAACGTAATTAATCCATATCCATACTAATATTATAAATGCGAAAGTGTGACTGTCTGTCTATCTGTCTGTTACCTCTTGACGCTTAAACTACTGAACCGATTGAGATGAAATTTGGTATGGAGACAGTTCGAGACCCTGGAAAGAACATAGGCTACATATCGTCGCGTTATAAATACATTAAGGGGGTACCACTAGTATAAAATAAATGTTACTCACCTTTGTGTATGTCTGGTAAAAAGAGCGGTCTGTATAGGTATATTAATTACCTTTTTAAACGATTACATTAGTAAATAGTATTACCTAAGCCAGATAAGTGTTGTTAAAAATTAAAATCATGACCTCTCGATCTCGAATCTGATAAAACATTAAAACGCCAACTTTAGCATACTGCACGAAATTTAGAAAATTAACGTATTTCTAAGTCACTTGTACGATGAGCTGAATTAGTTAAATGCATTAAAACAACTTATTTACGTTAGCCTAATCATTGTACAAGGTCATGAACTTGTTGAAAACAATTTTTTATGATATAATAAACATGACTTGTAGCTCATGATAATAAGAGCATATTTTTCGAAAATTGGTGATTTTGACGCATGAAAAAATAATTTGTACATGAGAACTTTGTATTTATATTCCGTAGGTCCCATTCCCAGGTCGTTTTTAATATACACGAATAAAATGTAAATAAGAAAATATGGACACTTTTCTGTTTTTAACACAAATGCCTGATGGTTTTGCGCATTGCGCAGAATAAAACTATTGTTCTAATTAAATTATCAAATCTAAAACATTAAAGCAAATACATCTAATTACTAATATTCATAAGTTCGATTCTGTTTGAAGATCGTTTAGACTTACTCGAACTCGAAGTTCTTCGTTCGCGCGGCACCTCTTAACAATTAATTACAAAAACTGTCTCTACATACTTAATTCATCTCAATTAAAAATGACGGTTAACATCAAAAGTAAGTCATTCTAGTACTTTGTTTAAGTAATAATGTCTAACGCAAGCCACACTTTTATCTTATTTCCACTTTTTACTGGTACCGTACTTAAACAAAACAAAAATAGATTTAAAATGCTCTTAAAAAGGCGGGCGGCAGTAACAATAGCTGTAAAGCAGTGCCACTATTTCGCACTGAAGGCTTTACAGGCCGAATCAGACCGTGGAAGATTTACTGCAACGAGCTGACCAACTACAACCCATTTTGTGGGGTCACGCCGGGATTTACTGTTTAAACTATGTATACTGGGTGAGGAAACCCTCCGACGTAATTATTACGGCACTTAGTTATCAGGTAAGTACACAATTAAGTAAGTAAACTTTTTCGACCTTATTACAAAGAACTTAGTACCATGTTTAAACTCGGACTAAATAGAATTAAAAATGAATGACACAATCGTGACTTAAAAACGCTTTTCTAATATTTAGTAGCTTCGGCTAATATTTAGTCCCGGGTTAAATCTGGTACTAAGATTTTTGTAATAATGTGTGTACTAAATTAGTAGATTGGTATACCTACAAAGACAATAAAATGAAGTAACAGCTAAGTATGTAGTGCAGTCAAAACATTTTATTTTCGCAGTCCCACGCAGTTAGCGTAGCAAAATGAGAGGCAAGTCTCTCAACAATCACTTTTGAGATTATCATTATGTGTCTTATTTCAGTCACATATGAAGTACAACGTTTTTTGCATGTTTTGATGGTTTGCAATTGCTATATATTCATTTTTTTTAAAAGCATGCGGATTTGCTTACATATAGGCATTTATAGCATGTGATGCGTTATAGCACCCCCAAAGAATCATTTCAAATTTGTATTTATTGTAAAGCGACATGACCGGAGAGAGATCAGGCGCAGGACCAACGGCTTAACGTACTTTCCGAAGCACGGGGGTATTACACACCACCAACTTCCTGACTCCTCACCGAATTTTGAGAGTGAAGGAACAGAGAGTGCACACACTTGTGCACTATAATATGTCCTGCGCACTTGGCTAATCTCTGTTGAGATAGGCCGCCGTGGACGAAATTCGGCTAGGAGGACATTACATTATTATTGTAAAGCGAGATCCCCGAGTTTTTTGACGCGCTCGCTCACCAAATCAGGTTCCGCTAACAAGCCGCTAAGGGCGCTGACTAAACCCCATAAAAAATTTCGTTACACGGACAATGGTGAGCGCATGAAAATAGTCGCACTAAAAACTCTCTTGCATAATGTTTCTTTTAAAGTAACACGTCCAATCAAAGAAAAAAGTAAAGCTCTTCGTTAAGTATTTTTAGTTTTATTGCTTTTAAACATTTCGTATCGAAAAGTGTACATAAAATTTCCATTTATACTAATACAAAATAGTGCAGAAGATCTAGGTTCAGAATCGGTATAAGAAAAACCTTACATACTCGTAATCACATTAAAGTATCATACGTCAAAGAAAACAAAAATGGAAATTTTCCTCATTTTATTTTCGGATAATTCAGACCGGTCAGAGCCAAGACGTCATACACTTTAATGTACAAATTAATAAAGCATTTTTCTTTCTTTCTTCCTAATGTTTTCGAGATTTGAGTGAATGGAAAAACAGAGTTCTAAGTTAACCTTAACCCCGTTATTAAAACACTTAGTACCAGGTTGTAACCAGGACTAAGCTATTAGCTAGCCAAATAAAAAAGCGTTTCTCTATTCGGTTATGTCACAAATGTGTCATTCATTCCTCATTTGTCGGCTAATATTTAGACCTAATTTAAACCTAGTCAATTTTTTTTGTTATAAGGTTGTAATTTAACAGTTTTAGCAAGCCATAATTAATTATTGGGTTCAATAGGGCATACCAATAGTAATACTATTTATATTTTCTTTTTTGGGTAGTATTTAATATCAATCAATTGCACATACCTACTTGTTTCTCAGAGCTCAACTTGTGCTCGATACGTAGTCTTTTCTTTTTCTTAAACTACTGCTATCTGTGAAGACCTATAAGTGGTTTAATTGTTTCTTAGACAGGGCCCGTAGCCAAGTGGCAATTTATTCTCATGCGAAGATCGTTATCGCTAACAATATGTATGAAACTAGCCCATCGAAACGTAGTCGGTGTTATTACAAAAAAATTAGACCAGGTTTAAAATAGGTCTAAATATAGCAACAACAGAGAAATAAATGACACATTCGTGACATAACCTAATAGAGAAGCGCTTTTCTAATTGAAAACATATTTTGTCATTTCATTGGCGATAGTGAAGTTGGCGCAAAAACAACGACCTCTGCGGTGAGTAGTTTTTTTTTTAATTTGGAATGGGTTTGCTCTTGCCTCTAGACCATCACCTTCACCATCTTTGTCCCGAGTTCAACTCTCCGACTAAATCGAACAGTACAAATAAACCGCCAACGCCACCCCACCGCATCTGATCAGATATTTTTTTCTTTCTTCTTCTTGCTTGCTTTCATTCTTTCTTAAAACCTGTACCTAATTTGCAGTTATAAAGCAAATGAGTTAGGCGGTAGTCCTTACGAACTAATTTACAAAAGGAATAATTTTGCAAACTGGGTCTTCTACATCTTATTGTTCCGTGGCAACATTGCAGAAGCCTGTGAAATGTTTACTGAATCGAATAAAATAACAAGCTATTTGATAGTAATAGCACAGAATACTAGTACTTCGTACAGAAGTATGACTTAGCAATTGTATTCAAAGAAATGTCTACTCAATGTCGTCAATAATATGGCGTAATTTAGTTCGCCTCAGAGTCAAGCACATTTTCGTGTAGACACCTACAAAAATCCATTGCAAGATAATTTCATACTTATTGCTCTGGAATATGATTCATAATACACTAAACCTATTCAGTGACGTAATATCACGCGACGCGATAGGGTTGACTGCTACGAGAAGCTTCTAACGCCATCTAGCGCCTCTTTCTAGTACTTTATTCATTCTCGTCCAGCCAGCAACGTATAGCCGCGCGGTCGCCGGTGAATAAAACGCGCGAGCGTGGCTCTGGCCGGTAGCGACACGCAACTTGTTTTAGCACCTACGTAGGTGCGCCGCGCGTAGGTACGTTTTTGCTACCTCCGCGCGGAGATACACAGGCCTGGTAATAGTGAAATATTGGTAATATTTTTCATAATAAAATGTTTGTTTCAATTCCAATAACATATAAAAGTCTACCTACAGTGACTTGACATGCTTAATTAAAATTAAATGTATTATTCATCATATAAAACTATTTTATAGAGGTAAACTGGAGAGCTGCAAAACGCGTTCTTCGTTATTTTATTTATTTATTACAATATTTACAGTGTAAAAGTTGCAACTCTATTAAATTTCGTTGCTCACTGTTTTACATCTTTATAAAATATGATACGGACCAGCACGTCAACAAACATTTTGGCATAAGAATGCTTTTGTTATAGGAGTAATTTTTGTGCATAGTCTGATAAGATGATGTACATACATCACGTATATACTGGAAACATTATTACTTTTGTGCGAACTCCTACGGGACATGAACGAATGAAGTCTTTTGCTGAAACAAGAGCATTTCTGAAATTCCCTGAAGTATACCTGGAAGTGAGCGTACTGGATACGTGTCAAATCCTGTAATCTACTGTTTGTACTGTTTTTGAATATAAATTTCAGTTGTTTAGACACAATGTAATATGGATTAAGTAGTACTAGCAGTTATGCAGAGCGTTGCCTTCTGGCTAGTACAAAATGTAAGATTTGGTCGTGGCACAACTTTGAACTGACAGGTATCCATTACTAGGTAACATAAAATAATATATTGTTTCAACAAACACACCAATTACCTAGCCCCAAACTAAGCGTGAGCTTGTGCTATGGTGACTAGGATAACGGATAGACATACATAAATACGTTTATAAACATCCATGACTTAGGTACAAATGCTCGTGCTCATCACACAAACATTTGCCCCTTGCGGGATTCGAACCGTAACATTGTGTTTCTTACGTTTACGCGAATTGTTGAACTCATTAAAACACAATTTTACCAAAACTTTACGGATTACTTCGCGATTCTCTCTCGAGTCTCCCTGCGACCACGAACACTGTAAAGTTTTTGAAACGTCAGGTTTTAAATAAAATGTAAATAAATCGCGAAGTAATCTGTAAAATTGTGTTTTAATGAGCATAACATTGCGGTTTCCCCTACAATGTACAGTGAGCCACGCATCAAGTTACCCAAATCTGTAAAAATACCTTGACGATATGAAACAGGATCTTGTAATCTGTGTAGGTACAATGTAGGAAAATAAGTTCATTTAAAGAATTTCACTATCGACCCAAACAAAAGTGGCATGTTGGGGCAGCAGAATCGCCCCCTAAAATCATTTAACCTCAAACCTGCTGTGCGTATTTTAATTGTGCTTGGATTGCAGTTTCCTTGAAAATAGGAAATGAGGCGATTTCGTTAGCAGTTTGAATAAATTGGACACTTTCCTTGTTAAATAAAGCCATCGTCCCTCTTGAACGCCAAATAACGTTCTGGTGTCCCAGATTGTGTCCATCGTTTAAGGCCCAACTTTCCCTTTGCGTCGTCGATGCGCATTAATGCACTTAAATGGGATTTTAGCAATTTCATGAATGAAAAAAAAAATTCCCATCACTGCCTCTACGCTGGACTGCATACTCTTATCAAATCAGCCTTCTGCAGTCCACTGATGGACATTGGCCTCTCCAAGACTGCGCCAACTTTCACGGTCCTGCACTTCTCGCATCCAGCCACCACCGGCCACCCTCCTCAGGTCATCTGTCCACCTAGCAGGGGGCAACAATACGTTTACTGAGACTTGGTCTCCATTCGAGAACCTTCCTACTCTAACACCCGTCGGTTCTGCGACAGACATGACCAGCCCACTGCCACTTTAGCTTACTGCATCTCTCACTGCATACTGTCAACCTAAAAATGAAGCCATTTGACTAACGCCATAAAATAAGCCATTTGTACTGTAGTATACGTGTGGTGAGCATCCACGGAACTAATTGAGAGTTGACATAAACGGACGTAAGATGCTCTATTTTAGTTCCCTGGACACTCGGTGGGGGCGCTTTGATTCGGCACAAAAATTATCTGTCATTTCTTAGAGAACCTAGTTCAGCGTAGTATAATAGAGGTCAGTGATTCCCATAGTTTTCGATTTGTGTACTGTGGAACAGAATAAAAGAGAAGACTCAAAAATTTAAGCACCAGCAAACATATTGAACATGCAAAGAGTGCAAAGTTAGGCCAAACTTGCGGAAGATTATATGTCGAACCAAATTCTTCTAATAATGTTTTGAGATCAATTTATCTTATCGGTGTCCTGAAGTTTCTGGTAATATGTACTGATAGGTTTGAAAAAGACTCTCACGATCGAATTATTAAAAAAAAAACACTTTTTATTCATTCTTTCTTTCTTTCAAAAATGAACCTTTGGAAAGAAAGAAAGAATGAATAAAAAGTGCTTTATTAATTTAGGACATCACAAACATACAAACACACGCTTACAAAAACAAAAAAAAAATAAACAAAAAATAAAATTAAACAAAAAAAATCGTCTATGCCAACCCTGCCTGCAGCGCGTGCCGCTGTGTGTCGGTGACGTCCAAATCAAAAGGACCTCACTCAGCATAAGCCAGGTCCTCAGGAGGCCCTGGCTTTAACGCCCTCTATCCTACAAAAATAAATTTATGCACACAAAAATTTATGGACCGTGTCAAACACTAGTTCGATATCTCTCATTAATTTGCGCAAACAAAGCTGCGGAGAATCGTTATGTGTGATACCAAAGAAGATTATCTTACAAGGACCATTAAGAAAACTATTATTACTATACCACGGTAGATTATTAAACCGGTCGCTTCGCACCATACGTCATCTTTATTACGTCACACGCGTAGGAGGCCACTATGATAGATGGGCCAATGATATTTTGTATCCGATATACTCAGAAAACTATACCAAAATGATCCTAATGGTAACATGATAAAGTACTTTTGAATGGTTGAAGAAGATGTGCACAATTTAGGGTGTGAAAACTATGCGAAAACGATTTTTAAAATACCACGATAAAGTGCTTTTCAGTGGCTAAGGATGAGCTTCACTATTTAATCCAAAAAGTTAATAAGGGTCAATCCAAAAATTTCTTTTTGTTTTCTTGAATTTTAAATTAAATACTTTTTGTAGGTATTGATAAAAACGGTTGTTGGTAAACACGGTGAGTGCGGTACTATTCTTTGAGTGAAATTAAGAGATATGACTCTTAATTTCAAATAAAGTACTGCGATTTATTTTGTGTGATTTGATATCCAATAATTGTACAATTAAATCTTATTGCAGTCATTTTAAAAGTATGTATGTAGCAATAAAGTTTTTAAATAAAAAAGTAAATCTATTGACGATATAACAAAAGGCCAACTTTGCTGCCGTCCTAACTTCGATACAATGTTATATTACTCGTGATATTTTTTTAATGGTATGTCCGATTTGAATAATTCAAAAAGTAATTTACAGGTACTGATATAGCCTTGAATATGACGTGATTTATTTGGATAAGGATTAATACCGATATACTGAAACTGTGGCTTTCTTTTTGCCGCCGCAAAAAATTCATATTTTTACCTAAAAAAGGAGTTATTGTGACTTAACTGTTATAGTTAGACATATGTTATCGCAGACTTTATTGTAGATAATGATGTTCTCTACAAAACTGTAGAACATAAATTTGCTCTATTGTCAATAGTTTTCGCAGCGTTCGCAATTTAATGATTTTCTTTTTACACCTTTGGTTACATAATCGAAGTTTTCATACAAAACCCTAACTTTTTTGATAATGTAATATATCCTATGTCCATCGCAGTCAAAAGAAACATATCAGCAGCTTTTGAATCATATTGCTCCTGCAATAACAAAACAAAATACTAGATTTAGGGAATGCGCTGTTGTAAATCCCGAGCGGCGACTGGACGAGCGTGCCGAGACGCGGTAAACCGAACCGATCCCTCCCCGCTCCCGCACATACCGCGCCAATCAGAAAACGCTCATTGAAATATAGGCGATCGGTAAGTTACCTGTACCGCGTCAGGCCTGTGTATTTCCCCGCGTAGGTAGCAAAAACGTAGCGGCGACCGCGCGGCTACGTTGCTGGCTGGGCGAGCATGAATAAAGTCCTAGAAAGAGGCGCTAGATGGCGTTTGTAGCTTCTTGTAGCAGTCAACCCTATCGCGTCGCGTGATATTACGTCACTGAATAGGTTTAGTGTATAATGAAATTATCTTGCAATGTATTTCTGTAGGTGTCTACACGAAAATGTGCTCGAGTCTAAGGCGAACTAAATTACACCATATCGTTGACAACATTGAGTAGTCATTTCTTTAAATTTCATTGCAAAGTCAAACTTCTGTACGGAGTACTAGTACTTATGCTGTGACCGCGTATACAGAGCATACCGATGCTGCGCCGCTACCGCACCGACAAGTCAGGGAACGGCCTTATTGTCACTTGAAGTATCAGTTGAAAGATGTGACATTCTGTACTGCTACAAAGCTATTATAACTTTAACCCTATATTTTTTTTATAACTTAAGCAATTATTTTGCAAGTTTTTACGAAATCTAATTGAATTTCGCTCACAAAAATTAATCGACTGTGTCATTCGGTGGGACTCGATCCCACGTCCCTTCGCTATCCGGGCGAGTGCTCTTACCAACTGAGCTACGGAGGACGTTAGTCAGCCGACGAATTTTTCAATAATATATTTTTCATCAATACTTGGGGAATGTACCCGCATGTATCCAATGGAAATATTTTTACAAATATTTAACTATCAGTTAAGATGAAATCAGCTTAACTTATAATTATTTTTATAATTTAAGCAATTATTTAGCAAGTTTTTACGAAATCAAAGTGAATTTCGATTATTTTTGTGAGTGAAATTCAAATTTAACCCTGCTCATGTGGAACACTTTGAGTAAGTACGTATCGTTGCCACTCAATTCGGAAACTATTCAGCAGTATTCGAATCGGATCTGATTTTGAGTTGGTTACAATCGAGCAGGTTCGATTTAACCGCACGAGAGACTCTAACTACTCGGATTTATTCGATTTTAGGTGCACTAACTAATTTAATGACTACTTAACCTATCACTACTGGTAGAGAATGTACTTACTTATTTTGAATGATTATTTTTTTTAATAATAATAGTTAAATGTGTTTAAGATGCTTGTGGCGCAGTGGCGGCAGCGCTTTGGTAGTGATACCAAAAGTTAAGCAACCCACGGCGCGGTCGTGATTGGATGGGTGACCATTCCGACCATTTAAGTGACGTCCATGACAAGCATCTCCGTGCTTCGGAACGCACGTTAAGCAGTTGGTCCCGGCTAATATCTGTGGTATTAGTCGTTAAGCCTAGTCAGAGGCCCTAGGGCGGCCTGATAACTTCTGACAGTAAGGTTTGTCACTTGCCTTACATACAACCCCTCCACCAATCCGCACTGAGCCCGCGTGGTGAAATATGGCTCGTTCCTCCTCATAGTTGAGGTGAGGCCTTTTCCCAGCAGTGGGATCTAATAGGCTGACTTATAAATGTGTTTAAGCCTTTTGCAGACAGTTTCGGTAATTTAACTTTAAAAAGGGTTCTGAAATACTTATATATTATTATTAATGTATCAATTGCTCGATGAATCAGTAATAAATGCTTTATATTGATTTATATATATATATTTAAACTTTATTGCACCAGAAAAGAAAGTACAACTGGCGGACTTAATGCCTAATGGCATTCTCTACCAGTAAACCAACAACAACAACAACAAGTATATGTATTTAAATCATGCACTATAATGTACGGAAATTCCTTATGTACTTAGGTAATTTTTTTATATACCAAAATAAGTTTTGCACCGCCTTGTGTACATGTTTATGTATAAATTCCCTTGTTTTTTATTGTGCAATAAAGGGTTACCTATAATCCAAATTTTCATAAAATTAGTTCCAAATAAAAAACCGTTCTGTCATTTCCATAAACCCGACCAAATGCAAATATCGAATGGTGACTAAAATATTCATCGCACAGTAAATATTCAACTTTACACGCCCCAGCGCATGCTAGTAGAGCTCGCTATAATCAAAGAGCATTCTAAATTGCAGAATCGAGTCCAATATCGAGTGGCCGGATCGATTGCACATTCGATACATCTGCTCGCATCGACTGTGATTTACGACGCAAATTTTGGTCGCTTTTTGTGTGGTGACTATGATATAGGGTTAGAAGAGGACTCTTCCAAAATATTTTCATTAAGGATTTCGATTACAACTGCAGGCAACTTCGCTATCACCAATGAAATATTAAAATATGCAATAATTCAAAAGTCACATGAGAGGAGCCCCGGGCCAGACAAGATGCAATCTATTCTAAAGCGAAGATCGCTATCGCTAACAAAATGTATAAAATAGACATTATCGAAACATCACGTGACTTTTGCATACATAGGTATTTCTTGACGTTGACGATAGCGAAGTTTGCTGTAGAACAGATTGCATCTTATCTAGGGGCCATGACCATGTTAAAGTAGAAAAAACTGACGGATCATTTGCCTACGTCGAACGACAAAACTTCAGACTAACGATGTCCGGGTTTACCCCAACTTTTGCACACCCTACGCCCGCAGGCGTTCGCAACGATCTCCCAATCGAAGTTTGGCAACTAAAAATTGTTTTTTAACGAGCTACGAGAACTCCGAGTTGCCAATGTCTAAATTATTGCGTTGTACCATCTGGTACTTTTTATTTGTGACTGAACTAGAGTGACTTTAATACCAACTTCTTTTCAAACGGAACTAGAAATGCGGACATATTAATTTATTATTAAGCGTCAAGTTCACCAACCAAGACATTAATTTTTAATCAGCCGGCTAAGCATTATTTGACATATTGTGTATGGGAATTCTGACAAAACCGTGGATTGAAAATTGGTGAACTCGGGTGTTTAACTATTTGGAATTTCACTCACTCACAAAATGTTCCTAAATACATAATAATAATGTACTTAGTTAGGTATATGGTTAAGAGATTTATAGTGTAAAAGCATGTGCGCAATAGGTGCACTCTCTTTTCCTTCCTTCATTTACAAAATTTGGTGAGACAGTATGTAATTTCGGTTGAAAATTGACATTCGAGAGATCAGGCGCAGGACCAACATGCTTTCTGAGGCACGGGTACATCACTATCTACCTGAGTCCGGAGCAATTTTTGAGTTATTTCAAGATCGAAAAAAAAAACCGGCCAAGTGCAAGTCGGAATTGCGTACTGAGAATTCCGTACAAACAAAGGAATTTTTTTTCTACGATGTGACCACAAATTTGGGTTTTCGGACTTTTTCCTTTACTTGTACTGTAAGACCTTCATTCTTGCCAAATTTCATGATTCTCTTTCCATCGGCCGTCCGTCCCTGTCCGGCTGTTTCTTCGGATTGCGTTAACTTAGAAACTTAATTTTTTCAGAGCTTCAAGGGACCGCAGCAATAAGTATTTGCTGTTAATTTGGACTCGATATCTCTACTTATTCCTGAGAAAAGGGTCTTGACAGACAGACCGAAACCCTAAAAATGAGAAACAAATTTTGGCAACCCGGGATACGAAATCGAAACTGAGATAGTTTAAGAGTTATGATTTCAGTAATTTTATGTCAGTATTCATTCACACACAACCCCCTCATTTTTAATCTGGACGGATTGACTAAGGGTCCTGATTATGTGACAAATCAGTTTTATATCATGAGAATTTCTTGACATGGCGCAGACGAGTGGCGGTCGTTCCGTGGGACTCGAGGCAAAGTGCCCGATCTGTCACACATAGGGCTGACGCTTGCGGGTAAACAGAAGTGAATTAATTACCCGACTGCGGATGGAGGGTTATGTTTTTACCCAACTACAGAAGGATGGTTATGTTTTTATCCGACTGCAAAGGGGGGGTATGTTTTTCGAGAGTATAATGTATAATTGTTTGGCACGCCCCACAGCCCAATCGCCGGACAGTTTTTAACATATGCGGTATCGTTGAATTTGTCAAGATTGTGATAGTGACATAGGAAAATGGAAATAAAGGCGGAAGGGGGGATTGATTTTTTCCTTACCATAGCAATATGGGTATCTAATGAAAGCCAGTAAAAAGACCGATTTAATAATATATTAATATTTTTTGCAGACGGGTGTTTTGTTTGTTTAATAATTACGTTTGGTTGATGAAATTATTTTTATGCAACATTTATTTTTAAATATATTATTGCACTCGATAAAATGACCGCCAGAGACGGGAATTTCCATGTTCTCGTCCCCGTCCCCGTCTCTGGCGGTAATTTTTCAAGTGCAATAATATATTTAAATTGCAAAATGAATGCTTATCACTTAAAAACAATAATTTATCGTATTTGCAAGCTTCATCTTTATTTTTTCGATTGTTAAATACTTGCAATAGTATTTCTTTCGAGTGTTGAGGGTGTAATCCCAATAACATTGATGAAAGCAACGCGCCATTACAGCGTTAAGAAGCACTTGAAAATTTCGACAGGCTCTGCCAACGCCAGGGTGGCCGAGAGGTTAGGCAATCGCCCGGCATGCGAGGAACGCGGGTTCGTTTCCCGTCTCTGGCGGTCATTTTTTCAAGTGCAATAATATATTTAGATTGCAAAGTGAATGCTTATCACTTAAAAACAATAATTTATTAAAATTATACTTAAATTCTTAAGTATCTCTGACTTAGACCTGTGACAGCCCTAGTTTTGGCTGACTGAGTACATTGGTCCCTTCATGACAGTGACAAAAATGTACACCAGTCCAGAATTTTGATATTACACCGGTGATAAAATACTATCACATAATATGCAAATGTATGGTGCGGATAAATGAGGAGCATAAAATATATCTACCCAACCCCGCTTAGATGTATGTTTACTGGTAGTGTAGGATAAAAGTGTGGTACCGAGCTATTTACAGCTTATTTAACTAATAGATCTAGATCATCATCTTCCTAGCGTTATCTCGGTTGCCCAGGGTCCGCTGACCATGATCCAGGATGTAGCAGATCAGGTAATTCCAGTGGAGCGACTGCCATCTGACCTCCGTGACCCTGTTAACAGGGGAACCTGACCAAATTTGGATCATGGTTACCCATTCAGTCGCCTGAATGTACAGGTTTCCTCACGATGTTTTCCCTCACCGTAAGAGCTTCGGTTAGTGAAACAACTAATGTACATAACTCAGAAAAAGACATTGGTACATGGCGGCACGTGGGATCGAGCCGGTACCTTCCGCATGAGAGGCAACTTGTTAGCCACTGCGCCGCCGACGCTCTTTTAACTAATAGATCTAGATAATACTCGTAGTATAAATAATAGTACAAGATAGATGGTACATATTATAGGTACCTACCTACATATTAAAGTTAGGCATCTCATAATTAGGTAGGGGCCCACTGAAAACCAGCGCCAGGGCCTTCTAAGGGCCTGGCTTAGGCTGAGTGAGGTTATCTTTATTTGGATATCACAGACACACAAGGGCACTGTCTGGTTATCGTTGACAGTTACTGTTTTGTTGGGTTGTTTTTGATTTTGTTGTTATATTTGCATTGCTGTCTTTGTAATAATATATCTTTTGTTATTTTGTACCGTGTTTGTTTGTGATGTCCCGAATTAATAAATGCTTCTTTCTTTCTAATTATTTCATAGTTAAGACGCGTTTATCAGACTCTCAATTCATAAGTACGGTCGGCAGCATGTCAGGTTATCCATTTCAACTATGAAAACAGCTTTTATTGCGTGAGGATTAGAGTCATCTCAGGGTCAAAGTGGGATACCTATTCTGACGTGCGCCTGTGTGTAAAAAAACTACTGCAATGACAGGAGTTAAACGAGATTTAACCATGGTTAGGATGAAAGCAAAGTTCGCAAAAAACTTGTTGAAGTGTACATTTGGAGTATAGCATATAGCTCTATGGATGTGAAGCGTGGACATTGACAAAGAGGGACAGAGAGAGACTGGAAGCCTTCGAGATGTGGTGCTGGAGGAGAATGGAGCGTATAAGTTGGACGGAGAAGAAAACAAATGAAGAAGTTTTGTCTATGGTTAGGGAAAAAAGGAGATTGATGGAAACAATAGAGTGTAGGAGGGGACGAATGTTAGGCCACCTGATTCGACACGACAATTTTATTAAAACGATAATAGAAGGAAGAATAGAAGGAAAAAGGAAGCGAGGAAGACCAAGAATAAGCTACATGCAGCAAATAAAAGAAAAGATAAATGTCGGGTCGTATCAGGAGGTTAAGAGAAGGGCGGAAAGCAGAGAGGAATGGAAAAAACTCCACCAACAAGAGCCTAGCTCTTAAACTTGATGATGATGAGGATGAATGGTAAAATATGGACATAAACAAAAATATAAATAAACTGTTTTGACAATCACACCAATTATTTAGTCCCAAAAAAGCTATAGCTTGTACAATGTGACTAAGATATCGGATAGACATTCTTATATTACTTTTATAAACACCCATGACTAAGGCACAAATGCTCATGATCTGCTTATTGTATTAATTTTCGATTTGCTTGTCTGAACTGCGTATAGTAAACAGTTGCAATACAGCTCGGGTAGATGTCGCTGACGTCACGCAATAACGTATTCTAAAGAGACCAAGAATTTCGCAAGGGTGGATGGACTGCACGGTAGCTCAGTTAGTAAGAGCATTTAGCCCGACTAGCCAAAGGTCGTCGGTTCAAATCCTACCCGTGGGTGAATTTTTGGTTTCTTGTTTAAACTTATATACATAAGAAAGAACACAGTGAGTGTTAAAAAATATTAAAAACTATTGCTTTAATATATTCATACATACCAACTTGACCTTGTGATCACCGCTTTGCCTCTACTAGACCCTTTTGATGTACCTCATCTCTTAACTCACGCAAAAACTTATCGACTTTTTTTCACCTCAAACCTCCTAACGAATCACTGTCCGCATCCCATACAAAGAGTTCCCCAGGGATTCGCTGTTCGGCGCTGATGGGACCCAGTGATGGATTGTGACAATTTGCGGGCTAATATCGCTGAAAGCTCTCTGTGGCTCGATTCAAGTACTGTTAGGATACGGGAAAAGAAATGAATAACCTATAGAAGGTTATTCATAACGTAACGTAATCGCAAGTCACGATATTGGTGGGCCTAAAACATTTTTGGCAACACTTCATAGAACTTCGAACTTGAAACTCGGTATCGTATTCGTTACCCAATAATTTTGAAACAATGAATATAAACTAACATTGATTTTATAATAAAAATTGCATCATAATTTTGAAAGCTGTCATTGCTCTCCTGACGTTAGTCTGAAAGCTAGTTAGTAAGTTAGTTTGGCTGGGGTGTTTTCCGCACTTAGCCTCTTAATTGGGCCATTGTGCGTGTGTCCCTTTTTTCCTTATTCCAACCACCTCAGATTTTTCCAAAAGGCTAGCAACCTGCCCAGGTTACTGCATGCCTCCGGAAATGTTGCCGGGGAATTAAGAATTTCTGCCCGTTGTTCTGCCACGCCTGCACAATCCATGAGCACGTGTTGTGGTGTTTCTTCTGCCTCTATGCATCCTCTGCATAGGGGGCTGTCTGTAATACCTATGGCAAATAGGTGTTTGTTTAGAAGACAGTGTCCAGTTATGGTTCCTACGGCTATGCGCAGCTTGTTTTTTGTTAATCGGGTGAGGTTGCGGGCAAGCCTTTTTGAGATTTCCGGAATTAAAATTGATTTTTGAGATTTCTGGATTATCTGAAAGCTATTATTGGTTTCCAGAATGCTGTAGCGTTTGAAATTTGAAAGCTATCATTGACATAGACCTGATGATATACGTATTTAAGACGGTAGCCATGTACAAGTACTAGTAGCTTAAAGTATTATTAACTCTTAACTAATGCATAAAAAAATTAAGGCCACTGTTTTATTATTCTAAAATCTTTTATGTTACTTACGAACTACATAACACATAGACGTTTTACTATAACAAATACTTTTCGATATCTTCATAAATTCCTTTAAAAAACAATTTCTAAAACTACACAACAAAGCCAAGCTCAGAGAATTTATTTTCGTTACTAAATAATTAAGAGCTTTCGAGATCGTTAATGTGCCTCATACTGGATCAAGGGCACGATTTCTTTGGAAGCCATTTCATTTAGCCGTGGAGTAGGTGCGAAGATGTTTTTATGAGGAAAACTTAGATGATCCTGGAAGTGTCTGAAAATATGAGTTTATTCAAATAGGGCCCGTTTCTGGGATTTGTCAATCACATAAGAATGCGATTTTGACTTTGTAATCTTAGTAGAGGCTTAAAAAATGGATCTTGTTCTGAGAAATCTTAAATGCTTAAAAACAAAAAAAATACGTTCTTTACATTTATGTAACACAGATTATGTAGCCCAGAATAAGAACAACTGTCGGATATTGCAATTATAGTTATTTTTAGTGTTATCATCTCGGATGGTCAGTCTTGGTTTAGCTATATGTAGTCAAGTTCATGCTAAATCTTACATATCGCGGTTTGTGTTGTATGGAGCAGGCTAACAGCGCCATCTAGCCTGTAGGAGCCGAGTCAGGGCTTCGCGTCTTGAAGTTGCTGGCTAGTGTGGGTGACAGTGGTAAGATGTCGCCACAACTTTATAGAACACTAAAAACACATTAAGGAATGAAAAACTCATACCAAAAATAGTTGAATAATATTAAAATTGATGAAGGTTTTTTTGAATTTGATAAATGGAACTTGTAAATATAAGTAGATGGGTTAAGTTAACCTAAAATATTCGGTCTCTTCCAGTTAAATAACTAAAACTTAACCTAATCTACGACCCGTCAGTCAGTAATGGATGGATCCGACTGACGAATTAATTCGAACGATGGGAAGCAAAATAGGATTAACTTATACAAGGTTACATTTTAGCACGATATTTTAACAGAATCTCTTACTATATCAGAGAAATAGGACCTGAACACTGTTTTCCAAAAAACGTACAATTTTTACTTTTTTTTGTTTTCTAACTAAAAAATAACTTTTCTTATCGATAAAATTGCATGTGATTGCTGATCTGCTTAAGTCGAAGTCGTTTTGCCCTTATACGAATATTTTCTTGTGATATTCGCACTTTTTTCATCTGTATTTAAGGCCAGTCCCTTAATCTTCGTCTACCTACCTCCCAGAGCAGACTAATGTGTTTATTCTGGGACAATGTATTTGCTCCACGCAACTTGGCCCTGCTTTAACATCGTGCCCATTTTTAATTATAACTTCAACCATTAACGTTTGTATGGGCTCAGTTGAAGATGTGAGAAATTAGTTTTACGCCACAGGTTGTATAATTCAAGTTTACAAAAGGTGTGGTTATTATGGTAAAGTTTGCATATAACGACCTCCATAGCCGAGTAGCTGCTGAAATCATTAACGGTTTTCAAGGTGTCGCCATCTCTGAGATCTTGTAAAACTTTGAAAAGAGGCTATGACAATAGTGACCTTCGGGCATAGTGTAACAAGACAAACACACACACACAATTCGCACATAGAAAAAATAACGGTGACACAAATGTAAACAAGAGATAAACACATACAGTACACAACACAACACATAGATGGCGCCATTCGTCTTTAATTAAAAATGCTAAACATAAACATTATAACACATTAACAAAAACAAAAAACCTTAGTAAACTACCTGACCAACAACCAAGATTGGGGTACACCATCTAGCGGAATTCTAAATACTAATTTTTGACATTAGTAAAATCCCTCATTACAAAGCGCCAGTGTAACGCCGGTGGGCTTAACAAAGACCAGTAGGGCTATTACGTAAAAGATAGCCACCGAGTGTATAACTGAGGTTAGTTGGTAACCGAACTCAGTTGACAACTGATGAATTGATATATTTGGTATTACGTAAGCAGTGCCTATCATAGGATAGGACAGTGGCTATGCAGTGGTGGACAGTGGATATCGACCATAGATCGACACATCACTAGTGTTATTGACAGGTTATGTGGTTAAATTAAAGACCATTGCGTTTAATATGGAATAATACTTAATTAAGCAACGTTTTCAATAAGTTGGGTTATAGGTTAGCAACTTTTATTCGCGCCACTTTTTTAAAGTTTAGACTTTGAAAAATCATTGCGCGAGAACGTGGTTTTCAGCGGTTATTTATACGAGTAGGTACATATAGAAGAAGTTGTGGTGATAAAGGTGAGGAACTACTCGTAACTCAAATGGTTCATTCTATCACTTAGCTAAGTATGTAATTACAAAATTTCTAGATAATATTTTTTTATGTTTTCCTGTTTTAGATGGCTCCTAGGAGAAATATATCTCTTAGACAAATAATTTTATTGATTTAGTTTGCCGCAGGAAACCGGGACTTTACGTTAGGTCGCTTCACCGGTGGACTAGCCAAACCGCTCAAAAAGCATGAGAGTCCATAGCGATTCGATTAGCGAATGAACGCTGTCTCAGCACATCAGAAGCGGCTGTACTAAAACAGCAATCTGATCGATGTATTTGAAAATTTTTCTATATGACTTCATCACAGTAACGAATTTTTTTTATTGGGTCACTACGATAGTGAAAACAACGTGTTTGATCCTCAGCTCTTTTATTATCCTTTGTTTCTCGGCACAACCCATGCATATCCCAATAAAAAAGCTTAAGCCATTATAAGTAGGACCGCTTTATTTATTTTACAAACATAATTCGATTGCTGGCCGAGTGATATCCCTTAAACCGACCAAAATTAAATAGGTATCACAATTACTAGTAATTACGTTGTTTTTACGTACATGTTGATTACCTACATAATAAAATTTTGTGAGAAATTGAAATTGACATGGAGACCGCATGGAAGGACCCCATTGCCATGCCACATGAAGGCCTGCGTGGCCGAGAAGATTATTCCCACTCACTGGACCGACAGCAAGACGAAGGCGACTACCTAGGCTAGGGGGGGTTATGGTTGTGCTCTCGTGCACGACGCGCAATACCCTTTGGTAAGTACTTGAAAATGTGCGCCGCCTCTTCGATTTGAGATGATAATAGATGTTTCTTTAGTGTTAATCTAAATGTACTTTTTGTTTCCAGGGCGCGCAACGGAGAGGGCAACGAATTCCAACACCGCATGGCAGCAAATCTGAATGAGCCCCGAAATCTGACCGTTAGAAAGACGCCAGTGCAGGTTCTCCGCCCTCGTCCATTCCCACCCCGTGCCCACTCCAACTTATCCCATACCTAGGTTTCTGACTGTCAATAACGTCGAATAGCATGAATGCCAAGTGTAGCCTTCTGCGTGCCTCAATATTTAAAGTCTTAGATTCATTTAGGTACGGTGTGATATGTGACCTAGGAGGAACATTGTAGCAGAACCGTGCGCATGCATTCTGCACTCGTTGAGTGAGCTTGGCAGATTTTGCCAGTAGGCATGGCCTAAATACTGTGTCGCAGTCATTCAACTTAGTCAAAATCAGTGTTTCACACAGTGCTTTTCTAAGAGCTTCAGACAAATAGGTTGCTGAGGTTGCTGTCAAAGATAAGTCCAAGATTCCTTGCCTTGTCTACTCTTTCTATCCTTTCCCCACTTATGACAATATTTATTTCTGCACTGTTAAGTTTTGACACATTTATAGGTGACCCAATTATCATGTATTTGGTCTTTTTTGCATTGAGCATAAGGGATTTTGCGGTGCACCAATTTGAGATTTTTTCTAATTCATCGTTCACTCTAGAGACCGCATCTGCATATTGCCCGGGTGTAAAAGATAGGTACAGCTGCAAATCATCTGCATAAAGGTGGTAGTGACAGTGTGAAATGTATTCTATGATATCTGCACTGTATGTACAAAATAGGCCCCAATATCGATCCCTGCGGGACTCCCCTACAAAGATTCTGTGACTTAGATTGCCATTTGGTGCCATCCTCCCGTTCCAGTTCGACGTACTGTTGTCTATAAGTAAGATAGCTGTGGAACCATCTTATGGTTCCAGAGTCGAGACCATAATACCTTAGTTTGGACAGAAGTAAAGGAATGGATATTGAATCAAAAGCCCGAGAGTAGTCAAGGAGCAGCAAGAATGCAGTGTGTCCTTGGTCCTGAGCAGACAGTAAGCCATCAACCACATCCGCCAAGGCTGTAGCTGTGCTATGTCCCTTGCGGAAGCCTGATTGTAAGTGCGGAAGCAAATTGTTCTCTTCTAAATACTGTGTAAGCTGACTGCACACAATTTTTCCAGCACCTTAGAGAGACAAGGGAGAATGCTGATCGGTCGAAGTTCCTGGAATGTTGTTAGTTGGCTATTTTTGGGGAGAGGTTTCACGATGGCTACTTTCCAGTCATCAGGGTATCTGTTCTCAACTATCGAGCGGTTCACTATCGCTGTGATACTATTAATTGTGTGAGGAAGGGTAAGCAGCAGCATATCCAGCGATTCCATCACTTTCAAGTGCATTTGACTTGAGTCGCCTGATAGTTTTTAGTACCCGCTCTGAGCTCACGGTTTGCAGAGAAAAATTGGCTCGTTCATTGAGCCTGTGGTGCTCGAAATACGTGAGTTAGGAGATGGTTACCACGCCGTCACCCGGCACATCCAGGAAGTATGAGTTCATTGCGTCAGGATCATTAAAGGTAGGCGGCAATGGAACTGAGACCTTCTTAGGCAGAACAGTATCTCGCCCTTCTGCTCCGGGAGGTGGCCGATCTCGAGGTCCGCTAGAAGCGCGTCCTGATCGCGGTCGTTGAGCTCGGTCTTCAGCTCGGCGACGGTCCTCTCGAGCCCCGCGACGACGCCCGGCCCGCTCCCGGGGTCGGCCTCGGCCCGGCGCCGGTCCGCGGCGTCCACCCTGAACTCGAGCGCGTCGATGCGCGCCCCAACGGCGATGTCGGCGCTGCTGGCGGCCCTCTCGAGCGCGCGCATGCGTTCCTCGACGTCGCCGAGGCGCCCCTCGCAGCGCACTACTCTACCGGACAGCTCCAGCACGTCATTCCGGAGGGCGTCGAACCGAAATTACAATATGACATTTCAGATTTCCATAACACAAGTGATTAAGCCAGTTATTTGTTATCAATATTTTTTTATTTATTTATAAATATTGTTTAGAAGAAACTTGAAGTACAGTCAGGAGCACGTCAGGTTATACATTTAAACTACGCAAACAGTTTTTATTAAGTAGGGAATAGGGATAGCGGTTTCAGGGTCAACATGTATAGTCTGACATGTGACCGAGTGTACCTATATAAATATTTACAGATCAGACTTGAACCTATAGCCCTTCGCTATCGGGGCGGATGCGGAGAAAAACATGGAAGAAACCCACACAAGAGGATTAATAAGAGCATGATAAATTGTTTCAACAAACACACCAAATACCTAACCCCAAACTAAACGTGAGCGTGTACTATGGCGACTGGGATAACGGATTGACTTACATATACGTTTATAAACATCCATGAGTCAGGTATAAACGCTCGTGCTGATCACACAAACGTTTGCCCCTCGCGGGATTTGAACCCGCAACCTCTGTTTTTTTAGTCCGGAGCTCGAACCAGTCACACCGGTACAAATTGCCAATTTTCAACTTGCACTTGAGACCAAACGGTTCGTCTGTACAACAACCAAAATAGTGATATTTGTAGAGAACTTTAAGTACTTCAATTTCTGTAAACAGACCATTTACTAAAAGTTAACAGTTTTCGAGTTTTAAGCAAAAAACCGGAAAAAAGCATTAAAAAAAACGGTTTTTCTGTTTTTTTTTAATGTTGCGTCACAAATTTTTTACCGCAAACTAGGTAACATTTATCAAATGACAGCATCCATAAAAATTAAATATTGAAATGTAAAAAGTGGGTTTTGCATAAACTACTAAAAATGTACAATTTTCAACTCGCACTAGAAACCGAACGATTCGTCTGAAAAAAAAACTAAATACTGCTATTTGTAGAGAATTTCAAGTACTTTAATTTCTTTAAACAGACCATTTACCAAAAGTTAATCGAAAAAAACGTTTTTTCTGGTTCTTTTAATGTTGCGTCACGAAATTTTGTCCGCAAACCTGAGATTCGTATTTAGCACCCCAAGACACATATGGAATGAAAAAATTAGAACTACCCCAAAACTTTCCTAGCAAAAATACAATTTAACTGAACTAGATATTGCCATTCAGATCATTAGATACGCTTTTCAGTGGGAGCACTGACCTCTATAATACAAGTACGCTGGACTAAACATTCTCTAAGAAATGACAGATCATTTTGTGCCGCATCAAAGCGCCCCTACCGATTGCACAGAATACTAAAATAGAGTAACTTCCTTAGGCAATTCTCATTAGTTCCGTGGACGGTCACCACACGCTCACTATAGCCGTCAGCGCCAAAATGGCGAAAATCAAATGGCTTCATTGTAAGGTTGACAGTATGCAGTCCAGCGTACTTGTACTATTGAGGTCAGTGAGTGGGAGATATTTGGGGTTACACAGCTCCCTATTTTTTCCAAGACAAACAGCATTACGAAGACTCCCAAACGCCTAACAAATTCCACTAGCCTCCGACTTATTATTCAAACAAACAGCACGTGCCGGCTCCGGACTGAAAACATCCAATTAATAACTGTTTTCGAGTCTGTTGTCCCTCATGAATAAGGCATGGAAGATAAGGATAAGAGATAAGGTGGAGACCACATTACTGCGGCTGAGTTTGTCAAGAGACTAACGAGTTTTATATGCATGTACTATTTGCACTTGAATGTTTTTTATTGAATAACATAATTAGTGCACCAACTGACCAATTGGTTAATAATAAGAAACATTTAAAATAAAACCTGTAAAAAGATGAGATGTTTTATTTGATACCCATGTTGCTAAGGTAAGACAAAAATCGGTTGTAGGGCTAGCCAAAGAAATGAAAATACATACATACGCTTGAATACATTACCCTTCTTCTGATGTAGTCGGGTAAAAATACAATGTTAAAAATCAAAGATGTCAAAAGGGGTATTTATCTCATATTCCCGCGTTAGCTTAGTTATTATGACCGGCACAGATTTTTTTTTTACTTTTGTTGCACCGCTTGCTTTTCATTCCTGCCTGGCTGGCAGAGAATGCCAATCAGCGTGAAATCCGCCCTCAGATTGTGTGATCTGTGACCAAAATTCCGCCTTCTGACAAAATTATCTTAATTTAAAGTTTCATTAAATAAATACAACATCAACTGACTATACCAAGTGAAGTAAAACGTTTCGAAAGTATTATTTAAGTGATTAAAGCTCCCAGTGTGGTTATACCCTAAGGCCCAAAGGATAAAATACGATGGTAGTCAATCACATTCAGAGCTACCTACTGATTGTTTTTACGTTTCCTGACCAAGTTTCAGGTAATATAGGTAAGAATGATTGTCAAAGAATATAATATCTAAGCTTTTGGTTTCATTTTTGGTATGGTATCACTTTATCAACAGTGTTGAAAGTATTTGTAAAAAGTTAAATTATTGTTGTCCATAATACAGATTCAAAACAATAAAATAAAACTTATAAGTTTTTTGTTTCCATCTATAAGACTGTGTACTCTTCCCCCACGGATTACTTTAGCCACTATTACAAAAATACTAAAACTAAAGTTTACGTTTGTATTCCTAAAGTGGATTTCGGCTTCGTGGAGTTCGAGTGTGTGCGCAACACCCATGTGCACTCTCTGTTCGTACTCACTGTTCTACTAAAGTAGAGATTGTCTTAACACCATCAGTGGACTGAAAGGCAGCAAATGAGCTCACTAGCCAGGATTACGAGCCGATTCACTGGCCTCTACGTGATGCCAGATGTCTTAATTCCAATGGGCGACCACTAAAACTTGTGGCTTTGGCTTTTTAGTTTTTGATAGTTGATATCTTCTCCGCAAAAAGACGAAAGTCATAGATACCGTTCAGAGGTGCAGTAAGCTGAAGTGGTAGTGGGCTGGTCATGTCTGTCGCAGAACCGTCGGGCGTTGGAGTAGGAAGGTTCTCGAATGGATACCACGTCTCGGGAAACGTAGTGTTGGACTTTACCCCTCTGCTAGGTGGACCGATGATCTGAAGGAGGTGGCCGGTGGTGCCTGGATGCGAGAAGCGGAGGACCGTGAAAGTTGGCGCAGTCTTGGAGAGGGCTATGTCCAGCAGTGGACTGCAATAAGCTGATGATGATTGAGTTGCTGTCTAGATTCACTAAACAGAACCATGGTAATGTGACAAATATCAGCTAGATTGTGCTTGTTCCAAAACAGTATTGTAAGATGGTGCCTATCAAACAGTAGTTCCGTATTGCATTCTTGATCTTTTCCATATAAAGAATGACTTTTTTAATAAAGTGTCCGAACGTGTACAAAAATAGTTAAAAATTACCGTTGCACATCCTGGAAAAGCCTGAACGAAATCCGCCCAAAAATAACTATTCCACTCTCATAAAATAGAAGTCTGAGCTCTATTTTCGAATCACACGCGTGCAGATTTCTACACAATTTCGTTTGTAATCTGTAACTTCGCATTTTTTAATCCCTCGAAATGTCATTTTTTGTATCTTTCCAAACAAAATACGTCATGCTACTTGGTAGACAAGTGAAAATTGAGTCACATTCCCCAACAGAATGTCATACGAGTTATTCAAAAATAGAGCTCCAGGGTTTCAGTAAGGCAAGTGTGAATAGGTTTTTAATAGGCAGATATGAACCACTCTTGACCGTGTCTCTCTCACCACTCATGAGTTATTAGTGTGACTATGGTCAAATACCTGCTTAGGAAATAATAAATAAAATAAAAATTTGTAAGATGAGAAGTTTGTATGTCAAAAAAATCAACGCTTGAATAGAAGACTCGGTAAGTAATGTAATATTTTTCCCACTCGTTTTTGAGCTAGTTAACAACAACTTCCCAACAGCCAAAAAATACAGATAAAAAAGTAAGATTTTTTTTTTAATACAAACAATGTTTGTGGTTACCGCGGTCGCCTCTACCACAGCGGATGAGTTTACCAACTCTCAGAAAGTGGGTTTCGCTTATTGATTTACAAAGGCGAGAGTGCCGTAAAGAGGTTTGCGGCTGGATAGATTGGAGCCAAGTTTCCGGGGGCAAACTTGAAAAAAATACGATTATCAGCACACTGACTTAGTATGCAGAAGGCTCGTTTGTGACTACTTAGGCCTACCGACAGACGTTGGTAGAGTGCGTGATATTCCTTCGTCATTCTTTTGAGCCGTGTAAGGTCCACGCGGATTTTAATGTGTATACTAGCCATAACCCTAACCAATCAAAGTTACATTTCAAAAACCCCCAACGCAAAAAAGAAATACGAACATTTAAAAATCAAAATAATACGTCACGATAAGATTGAGCGCTATAATGTCGCGGCAGGGTAAAAATAACTGATCTATCTGAAGCTACGATGCTGACAGACAGACACGTCAAACTTATAACACCCCGTCGTTTTTGCGGTGGATGTTAATGAAAGTAGGAACTTAGATGTATGGAGTGTACAAAAACTGTATTTCTTCGAAATGCGTCGTCCAACATAGCTTGATTTGAGTCATTTCGGAGAAAATATATATTTTTTTGAGTGTGCTGGAAATTGAGTAAAATTATTCTCCTGTGTACATTGGGCATTGATGCCTACGCGTTAAAGGATTTTATATATTTTTTCACGTTTCTTTTTCTTACATAGCCTTCTGAAATATACTTCGATTATTTCAGATGAGAGTGAAAACAGTATTATAGCGATCGAAAAAAGATTTAGGTTTTCGGTGCGAAGCTATTATTGATGATGTCGTTAGTATGATGAATTTACGCCAACCAAACAGTAGTCTTTAAAAATACATTTAAAATCTAGAATAGTGATTTCATCATCAATTATCTAATATACCTTTGATTAGCTACAAACACTATATTCCGTTAGTAATTTTCTTAGAATTTTTTAACTTTCTCAACGTCTTATCGTAAATTTGATAAAGACGAGAACGTGATTGAACGTGATTTGGACGTAAACACAAAAGATAAAAGATGAAATATTTAACTCTTTATTTCATGTAATAAAAGGAACAACAATGCAATTCACACATTCATTTTGTACATGTTTGTGTACAAAGTAATCGGTTTTGGACTGCCTCGTTGGTCTAGTGGTCAGCACGCTGGATACTATATACTATCCACGAGGTCTCGGGTTCGAAACCCGGGTCGGGCCGAGAGTGTTGGGTTTTTCTGCCTTGAAATAACTCGGACACAGCTCCGGAGTCAGGAAGTTGGTGGTGTTAACACCCCCGTGCCTCGGAAAGCACGTTAAGCCGTTAGTCCTGCGCCTGATCTCTCTTCGGTCATGCCGGACTGCCGTCTCACCGAATTATGAGAGTGAAGGAACAGATAGTGCACCTGTGTATTGCGCACACACTTGTGCACTATAATATGTCCCGCGCAGTTGGCTAATCTCTGTTGAGATAGGACGCCGTAGTCGAAATTCAGCTAGGAGGACATAATTTTTATTATTAATAGGTTTTGGCAATATCCAAGAATATTTATTGATGTGTTCGTTGCATAATGGTAAATTATGATGGTTCAATCAGGTTTGGCACAATATCGAACCCAAACTACTTGCAAAGAAAAAGGTCGTCCTTTGTCTACCCTGTATTGAATACACAATCTAGTCTGTTCTAAAATAGTGTCTGGCTGTCTATTGATCTACCCACAAATAGATGTGAGTACAAAGGACCGGTATACGGGGTGGTAATATTGTGCTACTTGGATGTCGGCAATAACACAGAATCCTATTTATTATCCAGTATTCTAGGAATATCGATGAAAGCATCCAGCACGTAATGAATAGCACTGATATATTGTACCATCACACAATATTGAGTGTTCGATGATATACCTTCTAAATAATTATGCGGATGGTAAATCCAAGAATTCATTTATTTAAAATCTTATTTATGACTGCTGTTCAATAGTCAATGTTTGGTTTGTGATTGTATAAAGCTCATTGAAGAGTCATTTCATTTTGCAATATTCATTTCGCTTTTGCGATTTTCTGAAGCTTTTTTTTTCAGTAGCTGATTAAAGTTAATTCTTAATCGACTGTGTCATCCGGTGGGGCTCGAACCCACGTCCCTTCGCTATCCGGGCGAGTGCTCTTACCAACTGAGCTACGGGGGACGTTAGTCAGTCGACGAATTTTTGTAAGTGCTTGCTACGCCAGTGAGCCGGCGTTCGATTTCATCAATACTTGGGGAATGTACCCGCTATGTTTAATATAATTTCGTAAAAACTTGCAAAATAATTGCTTAAGTTATAAAAATAATTAAGTTAATTCGTTCAATGCTTAAAACGAACGAGTTTGACGACCGTCTTGGTGTAGTGGTTTGTGCCCCGGACTTCTAAACCAGGCGGTTGCTGATTCGAATCCCGTAAGGGGCAAATGGTTGTGTCATGGGCACGAACATTTGCACCTAAGTCATGGATGTTTATAAATATATAAATAAGTATGTCTATCCGTTATCCTAGTCACCATAGCACAAGCTCACACTTAGTTTGGGGCTAGGTAATTGGTGTATTTGTCGAAACAATTTATTTATTTAGTTAAATTTCTTTACTTTTTAGAATTTTTTCTCGTAAATTGAATGGAGTAACATAACGAGCACGAAATTCTACGTAGCGTTAGAAAAAAAAACACTCGGAATATCAGCAATCCTATTTTTAGCGCAATTTTTATTTCTAACGTTCCAATTCCAATAAAGTTGGATGTGCTGAAATGTTTTCTAATAATCTCACGGAAAGTGGCGGAAAAGGATACAGCCCAAAAAGGTACGACAGTTCATCCGGTTTCTGACATTAATTAAATAAATTGAATAACGATTTAATAACACTGGTCGATAGTAGATTTCATTAAAAAGATTAAGACAACGGCTCTTAATAAAATCTACGTAAATGCCAAGTCAAATAATAAAAATATTGTTGCACTGCATTGCATCGATTGTTAAATACTTGCAATAGTATTTATTTCTAGGGTTGAGGGTGTAATCTCAGTAACATTAATAAAGGCAACGCGGCATTACAGCGTTAAGCACTTGAAAATTTCGACAGGCCTTTCCAACGTTAGTGATTAAGCAATCGCCTAGTATGCAAGTAACGTGGTTTAATATATATTGGAGCTTATTCTTCGTTTTTACGCAATCCAGGCTCACCGACTGACCGAAAGGAATAAATGCTTTAAATGTCCTTCCGAACCACAACATATTTTTTTAACTAACCAACCCTACAAACTTAAAACGAGGGTCACCACAACTTATTATTAAACTTATAAGATTTATTAGATTATGTCCTGTCGGTTCTCCCCACGCTATGGTAGAAAGGCACAATTTTCCAGTCGGCAAAGCTTTTAAACTGCAGCAAATAAACTGCAAGCGCGCAACTCAAGCGCATCGCTCGCGCTGCACCGATACTGCTTAGAACACTTATTTAATAACTTTAAAAGTGTTTGAGGAACTGACAGTAATATAAGGTGTTAGTATTAACAATCTTATCCTGTGAAGGGGTGAATATGACCTAATACCTACAACTTTTACTATGGAGCCATCACCGACATTGTGAAAAAATTAAACAAAAAAAAAACCACCAATTTGATACTCATATTGAGGGATATTGTGGTGACGGCCATCTTGGACCGATTTTCATGAAATATGGCTAAGAACAATCGGGATAAAATTATCTATGACACCAAAAAAAACTGAACGAAAATTGGTTCATTGGTTTGGGAGCTACGATATCACGGACAGATACACAGACAGACCCGTTAAACTTATAACACCCCTTTTTTGCGTCGGGGGTTAAAATCTTTGTTTTCGGAACCCTCAGTACGCGAGTCCGACTCGCACTTGCCTGGTTTTATCTTCTCAAAGCTAGACAGTCACGTGTCCCATCATCTAAGTTTTAATTTACGCAATACTTACATAAATTAATTAAAAAAAACTTGTACGTTTTAGTTTTAATTTCAAGTTTCTTCGTTAAACGGAACATTTTTCTCTGCGCCTTATTGTTCCGATGCCGATAACGGAGGGCCCAGTCCTGCCGGTGATTAGTTTAGTCCGAACTCTCCTACTATAAGTAATTGATATGCAGTAGGATCGTTAAGTTATTGTTCATTCAGACGAGGTCTATTCTTTTTTTACGCATCGTGTTTTTTCACGATTTTTTTATTGACGTTAATTCATTTTTCACACTACCTATTCGGTAATGTTCAATTACACATCAAGTAAACCTGACTCAAAGTGTGTCATTGCATCCCTATGGACGTAATGTTGTATGAAATTTCATTACGCCCCTAGGAAGGCAAAGTGATTTGAATTTCGAATAAGAGTTCGTAGGCATGATCACACCAGCCCGTCCCGCACCAAAAAGAACTAATTTGAAATTCGAACCTGGCAGCCAAGAATTGTAGCATGAATGGAATTTTAAAAAAAGCGCGCGCTTCTAAAAAAAAGAAATAAATAAAGAATGTTTTCGTAAAACTGTCGAGTGACGAAGTTTATGAGACCGGAATCCATTAGATGTAAAGCTGCTGGTATTGTTGATAATAATAATTTACTGCCAGAAAAGTCTAAAGGATATATACTTATAGATAAAATAAGGTATTTGTAGTACATTTTTACTGCCTCGTAGGAAGTGTGAAAAGTAGAGTATTCTCCTCGGGGATAAAGATGTCTTCGTCTTGGGCGAGCTTAAATCCCTCGCTCCACTCAGGATTCTACTTTTAACTCCCTCGCTATGCTCGGGAGTAAACACTAAACTACCTCGCTGCGCTCGGGAGTTAACTATCGAATCATTCGTTACGCTCGAGATTCAAGATGACGCCCGTGACGTAAGACATCACTTTACCCCCTTGGTAAAGTGATGTCTTACGTCACGGGGAATAATCTTCTATTAAATGCCTGTATTCAGGATCGTCAATAAACAAATCGGCTTGTTCGTGTTTGAGTGTTCATCCAAGCCTGAACTTTGAATCACAAAACCAATGTGAACATCAATTTTGATATTTTGACGAATTGTGAAAAAAACACGATTTTGTAGGCAATGTTAACGTCCATCCGTCGTGACAATATGTTTTTTGACGAATCGTCAATGAGCCCTTATTAAGCAGTACCTAAAGTTCTACCATTATTAAAATAAATAGATATTGGATCACGATACAGATATTGCTCTGAACTCAAAGTAAGTTGCTAAAACACTTGTGTTATGGAAATTGGAAACAACAGTCGCACGTATCACAACACCCAGACCCCTATCAAGGCGCAAAAACAGTAGTTTTTTGCACCCTCAGCTAGCTACACAATTAATGACGACCGTCTTGGTGTAGTCGTTCGCGCACCGGACTTCTAAACCAGGCGGTTGCGGGTTCGAATCCCGCAAGGGGCAAATGTTTGTGTTATGAGCACGAGCATTTGTACCTAAGTTATGGATGTTTATATGTATTTAAGTATTTCTATCCGTTATCCTAGTCACCATAGCACAAGTTCACGCTTAGTTTGGGGCTAGGTAATTGGTGTGTTTGTTGAAACAATTTATTTACTATCCAAAAACTGGTCACTGGTCAGGTTCTCCTTGACAAAAACAAATAACCGAAAAAGAAATAAACAAGCAAACATAATTATTGAATAAACTAACCACCGAACTGCAAGAAATATATACCTATATATACTATATTTTTGAAATGGTTTTTTTACCGGCTTTCATTTGATACCCATATTGCTATGGTAAGGAAAAAAATCAATCCCTCCTCCCCCTTTATTTCCATTTGCGGGCGCCATTTTTGAATGTTTATAACCTAGATGTCACTATCACAATTTTGACAAATTAAACGATACCTCATATATCAAAAACTGTCCATCCGTTTGGGCTGTAGGACGTGCCAAACAATTATACATACATACATACTCTCGAAAAACAAAACCCTTCTTCTGCAGTCGGGTAAAAGACTTAAGAACTCCTTATTTCTTCTCTGACGTTTTTGTGAGTGGGCCTTTTAAATGTAACCTTATTATGTGACCAACTTCTTTGTCTCTTAATTAAATAAATGAATTCGCCAGCACTAAGTTTGAGGCGATTACTTTCCCACCGAACTGTTCAAGGCCGCTCGGTTCAAATACAACTTCAGAATCTCAAATTCAAACTCGACGACAGTCAAAGTGATAGGAATTAGAGAAAAAGAGCGGAATAATAAAAAAACTGACCAACCAGGATTCGGAGAGGATTCTTCACAATTTATATTTTTTTTTGGATTGTCGCTTTTTTCAAAAAATAAGTTTGCTCTTGACTCTAGACTAAGCTAGACCGTGTCATCCGGTGGGACTCGAACCCACGACTCTTCGCTATCCGGGCGAATGCTCTTCCAATGGCTATATACTTTTAAAAAATAGCGCCCGCAAATGAAAATAAAGGGGAGAGGGGGGATAAATTTTTGCTTACAATAGCAATATGGGTATTAAATGAAAGCCAGTAAAGAGACCATTTCAACAATATAATATTTTTTGCAGTTGGGTGTTTTTTTTCGTCAATAATTATATTTGCTTGTTAATTAAGGCGATCCTATGGCACATAAATAAACATAACCCAGCCTAACTTAACATTCTGTAAGAATTCTTTGAAATAAACGTTTTTTGCAGTGCCTTATCCAGATACTGTCTTTATTTGGAATTGATTCAGTCACTCATGATCAAATAGCGTAAAACCATTATCGATAGAGGAATAGACGACACTACAATTGTCTGTTCTGTCACAATTCGTAATAAGATCATTTTATTTAAATCTAAAATTATTTAATTGGGTCAATCAACTCTTATTTTCTTTTTTTTCAAAATTTCAAGTTACTTTGGTTCTAGTGAGATGTTAAAAAGCATTTATAATTTAACTAACCTTTATTATGTGCAGGGTATTTTGTTTGTTTGTTAAAACGATTTATTTTTTAAAAAAACAATACTAAAACAGAACGAAAGCACTGACCCAGTGGCTAAATTTTTTTTTTATTATGTCGAAAAATGTTGTTAATGGTAGGTTATGTAATAATCGGAGTACTTGAATTCAAGGGCTAAGTTTTAAATTTATTTCGGGTCTTTTCATAAAAGAAGTCTTTTGAGAAATGGTTGAGAACAGGTGACAAAAAAAATTGATTGAACCAATTAACATTTTTGGTTGAAACTCCGGCAATTTCCTTCGATTTTATTCAACGGGGCGGTGGTTAGGCACGCATAATTAATAGGAGCTGAAGATGAAGCCTTTAATCAATTGGCCTGTAACTAACCCTTAATTTGCGTCTTGTATAATCAGCGACATTGGTTAATTAATCTTAGATATTATCCTTGAGTAACTACCGATTTTTCCAATGTCAGATAAAAGTAAGTAGCGTCGGTGGCGTAGTGGCTTACGGGTTGCCTCTCATGCGGGAGGTACCGGTTCGATCCCACGTGCCGCCATGTAGTACCAATGACTTTTTCTGAGTTAGGTACACTAAATGTTTTACTAACCGATGCTCTTACGTTGAGGGAAAACATCGTGAGGAATCCTGCACATTCAGGCGACTGAATAATAATCCAAACTGGTCAGGTTCCTCTGTTAACAGGGTCATGGAGGTCAGATGGCAGTCGCTCCATTGTAAACACCTGATCTGCCACATCCTGGATCATGGTCTAAAGTGGACCCTGGCCCTGAATGCACGACCAGAATAACGCTAGGAGGAAGAGATAAAAGTAACTGGCTCATAAAGTATGACCACTGAAAAAAAATGGTTAACAGTAACCAAAATTTAGTGACTTGCGAACCTCTGCTTACCAGTAACAAATTAGTTTTGTTACTGATGATAGCCAGAAGATTGTTTATATTAAACAAAAATTGACTTCCCTACAATGAAACCTTCAACTAACAAAACTAGTTTGGTTGAATCTATTTTTCAGTGTATACAGTGTGTCCCTGGATAAAGTGCAATCCCGAAAGGGGATGAAACTAGACCATGAATCATTGACTAGAAAAATATTAAAAAAATATATAAAAAATTATTGTAGGATTTATTGGTATTTTAAGATTTTCATGTTTCATTAAGGACTCTATGTACTCAATACTTTCTTTACTTAGAAATCAATACTTTTGATTTCTTCCAAAATAATGGGTCTATTTCTTTGAAAAAAAAAAACAGTATGCCTAATACCTGGCGATGACCATGAAATAATAAATAGTCCGCAAAAAAGTAACTATCTTGGGTAAAAAAATGTATTTTTATGAAAAAAATGATTTTTTTAGACGTTTATTTTAAAAAACTTCAAATTACTAAAAAAATGTGCCCTATAACTATGTAATTTTATAGCTTACTTTTATTCTTTAACATTTTAGCTTCCAAATAAAAAAAAACCAATGTTCTAACTCAAAAATTGGCTAGGTAGGAGTTATTTACATTTTAGTAGGTAATAAAAGTCAGACTTTAATAACAATAACTTTATTAATAAAATTATCCGTAATTTACAATTTTGCATTTTTATTTAATGCATTAAATGTTCAAAATGGCCTCCTCGATTTTGCAAGCACATTACTGCACGAATATTAATTTGGTTAGTGGCTCTACGAATCATTCCTGGATCATTTTTAATGTCATTTGCGCATTGAATTATTCGGTCGTGAAACTGTGCCTCGGTATTTATTGGCGTGCTGTATACTCTTTGCTTCATGACACCCCATAAAAAATAATCTAGGGGTGTCAGATCAGGTGAACGCGCTGGCCAGCCTACTGGCCCTTCTCGGCCAATCCATCGGTTCGGGTAATTTTCGTTCAAAAATCGCCGCACCTCCCGCCCATAATGTGCAGGACATCCATCCATTTGGAGATACATACGCCCACGCCGTCTCGTAGCCAGGGGAACTTTTTTTTTAGTAATTTGAAGTTTTTTAAAATAAACGTCTAAAAAAATCATTTTTTTCATAAAAATACATTTTTTTACCCAAGATAGTTACTTTTTTGCGGACTATTTATTATTTCATGGTCATCGCCAGGTATTAGGCATACTGTTTTTTTTTTCAAAGAAATAGACCCATTATTTTGGAAGAAATCAATACTTTTGTGCATAGAGTCCTTAATGAAACATGAAAATCTTAAAATACCAATAAATCCTACAATATTTTTTTATATATTTTTTTAATATTTTTCTAGTCAATGATTCATGGTCTAGTTTCATCCCCTTTCGGGATTGCACTTTATCCATGGACACACTGTATACTCGTAAATTGAACAATATTTAAAACAATAGGCAAAACTAGTGACTTTTTAAAAATGTTGTTCAATTTCCCTGTCCACAAATGAATTGATGACTTTAAAAAACAGCAGTGAAATTCTATAATCGACGGTTAATTCTTATCTGACTATCGAAATATTATCCCTTTAAATCTTTGAATATTTTTTGCGAGCATTGGCGTGTCAAATATCGATAGGCGAAAACCGGAAAACTCGTGGCAAAATTTAACATGACCATGTAGGTCAGTCTTCAGTCAACCACGACATTGCATTTGGTCGTTTTGCGACTATTCTAGTCTAGTGTTTGCCAGACTACCGATTGGCTATCGAGACTTTTACTATTTTGAAAAAAAAAGTACCTTTCAAGATTTTTTACAGTTAAAACAATACGATTGAAAGTATATTTTTGTAGATTTACTATTAAAGATACCGTTTTTGGTACTTTTCGTCAAATAAGTACGTACTGCAACTACTGTACTATAAGTTTTTTGAGGGCTTACTAAAGCTAAATCACATAAAAAATTTAAATTGAATAAATTGTATATAAATACATAATAAAATAACGCTAATAATTTCTACAGACTCATGCCTCGCCACGATCGCAAACGAATTAGAAATAGGTCGATAAGATCCATATGCAATTATTAATGTTTTCCCATCGACTATCGACCTATACTTAAGCAAGCCTATCGCCACCGAAGACCCGAAACTATTAAGGCCACCGCTCACGACTCAGCTCAAACGTCACAAATCTAATCCCCTCTCTCCGTCCGTCCGTGCGAGCATAAATCAGTGGAAGACGGAAAACCGTCCGTAATAAATCCAGCAGTGGACACAGAATATTCATGAGACCGCACAGGGTTTAGGCTGAGTACTTGGATTCTTTATACTACGCGACATTTTGTAGCGATTCAGCCGCGATGCAATAGGCAGAGCAATTCTAAAAAATATCGTAACGGCCTTGGTTATGGCTGGCTGCTGTATCAGCGTTGAACGCTGGAACTTGACATTCTCTTAATTAACTAACACACTTTAAAACAGGAATTCTAACTGTCCATAGCATGTGTATATAGTGTGTCCGGGTTTTGACTGGCGATAATTTATGGGCTTTTAGATCACCAAATGTTATCGACAAAAAACACGAAACACGGACAATGTAGATACGGGTCAATTATCTCAACACATATTTAATAATATTTTTTTGGCCAAGCCACAAAATCACCGGGTCTAAATAATATTAGCAATGAAGATCTATTAATAGTTCACAAAACCAATTCCTTCGCAAGTTTGTACAAAAGAAAGTACCTATTTCACTTGAAATTTTGTCGATCGTCTTCAGATTAGTAAACTCAGATATTGGACAAATGCTCACACGACCCTTCGACATCCGGACAAATGCTTCACCAACTGAGCTACCCAGCTAACTCACGTCCTCTATACAGAGAGATCCTTCGTTATAATATGTCATTTCATAACATCCGTACATCATAAAATGTCATATCGTAACGATGGACCGCTCCGTGTATGACACGATCGCTAACAATCGATCTTGTGCGATCAATCGTGCCGTATCGCATCGTAACGACGGATCGTTCTGTGTGTAAAGTCTTTTACACGTGCAATTTGGCGCAAAAGTACCACAGTGTACGCTGCGCACAAAATTAGGGGATTATTAATGGATCTTAGGTTAAAGTTAAGTGCTGCCTAATATTTAACGGCCTCGCGAAACTTAGTTTGTTTCCAATTTCATACCCTTGCCATCACTTTACGTAGTTGTCTGACAGAAATGTTCTGGAGTGGATTTTTATTACGAATGGAACATACTGAATTTGATGTTTAAGCTTCCGTTGCCGAACGTAAAAAGGGGGATAATTAATAATGCAGGTTCAAATAAATAAACTACAAAATTGCGCTTAAAATTGATTGACTATGTACCCTGTATGTGTACTGTATACCCTGAATACGAGGCCCTGTGTCGACGTCGAGTCTTCCGCTTACCAATGCCTATTACTCACACCAACTTTATTACCCATCATCCACTATTTCTTTTTCCTTTTGTTTACAATCAGGTCTGTCAAACGCTTGTTGGTATCTGGTTCTTGCCTACTCAAAAAGCCAAACACCTAATCACATCCTGGCTGCTTGGGCTTTCTTACCAAGATACAGAAAGCCTTCTTATCCCTCTTAAGTGACTTGAGACCTCACACACACGCAGACACATTCACTCACGCACTCACGCACTCACATACACACACACACACACACTCACACACACACATGCTTAAACCCTTAAAATATGTAAATAAGTAACATATGTATGTGCTTGGAACCGGTGTCCTGAACTCAATGTCAACGCAAGTGGCCAATGTTTCTGGTTCACGCGATACAAGCCTCGAGCTTAGTGCGGGAATCGTAGCATAACTGTTTTTATCTGTATATTGTGTTCTTGCTAAATAAACATTTTATTATTATTATTATTATATGTCATCCAGTGGGACTCGAACCCACGACTCTTCGCTACCCGGGCGAATGCTCTTACCAACTGAATTGCTTGAGTTATAACAAAATTTTTATATTAGCTACATTTTGTTCCAGAATATTAAAAAATAAACGGAATAGTCGTGAGCCAAAGTTAGTTATGTCGCATTTATTTTTACACTGTACAAATTTTAAAAACACTTAAAAAGGTTAGTAAAAAAATTTTTGAGGCTTTGGTTTTTTGCGGAAATGAGCTGCTAGAATCGGGGCTTAAACTAAAAAATGGTTGATCAGTTATTTTACAATCGCAATAAAGTCATCTTTTATCTACATTTTACCAATGATAGTCCATTAAAAAAGAGGATAATGGGTCATTACCGTGCGGTAATTTACTGCCTCAAATTGTGTAATTTACTTAATTTTGCATTCAAATATGATATTTAATACGCAAAAGAACGTGTGCTCGGAGCATCAAGTTCGAATCACCGCGCAGTAACGAGATGGAAAGTCTACCTCTTTTTTAAATAAATAAAATATCAGTGCATTTTACATTTCATTACCATTTTATCGAACTCCAAAGTAATTAAATCTAAATGTGATCCCCACAATGATTTCAAAACCAACATTTTCAAATCACCATACCCTAACCATTAGAGGCCACAAGTGGCCTATTAAAGCTCGCAAGGGCCCATTAGGCCTTATAAAGGGCCGATAAATCAATCGCCCACACATTGCAGCAAAGGCACATCACTCTATACACTAATCCATCTAACAGCATACGTGCTTTGGAATTTATAACCGAGAACCGCGACCTTATAAATCACGGCTGAAAATGAAGAGGTATAGTTACTGGAAGTGACAGTAGGCTCGAATCCAATGTGCCCTGTCGACTGACCTCTATAATACACAAGTACGCTGGACTGCATACTGTCAACCTAAAGATGAAGCCATTTGATTCAGCGCTGACGGCTGTAGTAAGCGTGTGGTGACCGTCCACGGAGCTAATGAGAGTTGACATAAACATACTAGTTGGGTTGTTATACGCCAACACCAATATTTTTCGGATCAAAAGATGAGCCTTGGCATACTTGTTCCTTAGGTAGACTAGTGTGGAAAACGCCCGGGAGTCAGCGGCTCACACCCCGCTGGGGGGCTGGGGGAGGGGGTGAAGTTCCCTTACTCCGCACGCACTGTGACTCGAATATGGCCGATTGATTTTTGAAACAAAAACCGAGCATTTTCAAACAAAAACTGGTATTACGGCCAAAAATTAAAAAAAAAATCTTATTTATTTTTTGGTAATGGCCATAAACTTTAATCGTGTACCAATATCTGCTTTAAAAAAATATAGGTAAATAGCCGCATTCATACAGATTCCAAAATATAAGCTTTGTTGAAAATATTAATAGTAAAAATGTTCAAAAAATATTTACCTCCACGCGGCAGACACGAAAATTCTTAGAAAAATTCAGGACAGCAAAAAACAACTTTTATATGTTGCTAAGGACCTGTAACTAGTGAGAATAGAATATGGTGTTTATAGAATAGGACGCAATTTTAATGCTATTTTGATAAAAATATATTGTATGAACCCTGTGTATAGGTTTACCGTCGTATTTAAAAACGTATTGCTCAACTAGATTTTGTGACTATGTCGGGCGACTTGAAGGTCTTTAATTAATCGATCTACATAGATAGGTGCTTAAAACACTCTCATATATTTATATATTTACTGTCTCTTATGTAGATTTGCCTCGGAATCGCTCAACTACGTGCACTTATGTTGCCGCTGTAAGCACCTGCATCTGTGGCCGCCACACTTCATTTTCCAACTGCACCTGAGAATTTTAATAATAATAATAAATAAATCTTTATTGAGCCATATTACAATCAGGTCAGCTTAGACTAATGTAGTTATTAGTAAAAAAGCACAGCGCGGGTTCAGCAGCTGAAAGTGATCCCCCCTCGAACTAGATGTGAGTCTATATCTCGAGGGATAGAAGCAGATCCAGATGAGAACCGTAACTTTGAATATTAATTACATTAACAAATGTTTTTTTCAAAAATAATTATGGCTGATTTATGATACAAACAAGGAGCACTTACTTCCCAAAATAGATTTTGTCTGATTGTTTGGGAAGAAGGTTTATCTTAATATTAAGTGTGTGAGTAAGAGTGTGTGTTTGTGTGTGTGTGCGTGTTACATATGAGCAGTGTGCCGAATTTTTTTTTTGAAATGGGTTTGCTCTTGACTCTAGACTGACTCTAGGCTGACGTAATGATATCTGTTGTCTTGAGGCACGAGGAGAGTTTGGAGATATGAGTCTGCAGACTGGGACGAGATGCGCTCCCGGAACTTTTTTAGCTCTTAAAGAGAGGCGAAACAAACGTGTCAGCACGGGAGACAGCTCAGGTGCACAATGCTTCAGCACTCTCGCTGGTATGCCGTCAGGCCCGCTAGCCTTGTTCGTGTCTCTTGGGCTATTATCCGGAGGAGAAGAGAGAGACACGGATTTTACTAGACAGTGGTCAGACGATCCCAAAGGGGCCGAGACTGAAACAGAGTGACTGTCCGGATCTGTTGTCAGCAGGAGGTCCAGGCAATTAGGTGTATGGTCGGCAACATCTGGTACCCGCGTTGCTTCTTTCACCAGCTGGGTTAGATCTAGCGATATCGCAAATTTGCGCGCCTCTAATCCGGCACGGTCAGTTTTCTGGTATGGGAACAACCATTCCTCGTGATGGGCATTAAAGTCCCCAAGAAAAATAAGCTTCGCAGTTGGGTAACGTTGTTGAGCTAGATCTGTCGTCTCTGCAAGGTAATCAAAGAGCTGAGTCGTCTCCCGGTCACCGCTGTGCGATCGGTAAACACCGACAAAAAGAGATTTCTCCATGCCAGAATCCACCAGAATCCAAATAACGGAATAACCCTTTTTTTTCAAAGCAACGGAGACGACGACAACAGATATCATTACGGACGTACACACAGATCCCTGCTTGTTTCATGAACTTATGCTCAAGTGAGTAGCCAGGGTAGTAGAGGTACGCCACGTCCGACGGTGTCGCTATCTTTGTTTCCGTTAGAAAGAACAAGTGAGGCTTCTCGGTCTCGATGTGATGGTGGACCGGATCGAGATTAGTGTGCAACCCTCTGATGTTAGTAAGGTGCACTTTGAGAGGGAGGACGTGTAGCCGTTCTTTAACTTTGTTCTTTTTTGCATTATTCATTTTGAAGCGAGTGAGGTGGGTAAAAAGAATTGGTTGTCGAGGCACTGTGCATCATTCCAACTGGAACTCTAAAGCTCTACCACCCTAAAGGGGGACTAGTCTGGAGACTGCGGGGACGCCCGAATTATAGAGTTTACAGCTTAGTATCGAAAAATGGCGTCTTGCTAGAGCAGTTCTATAAGGTGGAAGGGGGCAAACATTGCGTGATTTACGTTTTTTATTAAGTTCGGGATCAAATTTTAGTTCAGAATGCTTTCTTAGAATAGTATGGAGTATGAACAACTGTCTGACACACAATTTTACGGATTACTTCGCGATTTATTTACATTTTATTTTAAACCTGACGTTTCGAACACTTTACAGCGATCGTGGTCACAGGGAGACTAAGGTATTATTTGTTATTACAAAGTTTTGAAAAATTTTAACTACCGTCACTCAATAATATTAATTTACGTTCCTATTTACGCAGAAAGAGCTAACCGTGTCTTGAGATCTTGCAGTGCTAGGTGTTGCTTTGGTTTTTGCTAGAATAGGATCCCATGCCGGTGGAACTTTCCAACCATCTTCTCTATTGAAATTTGGATGTTTTCTAATTTCAATGGCTTCACGTAGCATTCGAGGAATAAAACGCCGTTCTTTTGCAAGTATTTTAGGTTGGTCAAAACGAATGAAGTGGTTGGGTTTGTCTAAAGCATGTTCACACACTGCAGATTTCGTGTTCCGTTTATGTTTTACGTCAGCTATGTGTTCTTTTATCCGCACGCCTATACTTCGCTTTGTTTGCCCGATGTAGGAGAGGCCACAGTCACACTCCAGCTTGTACACCCCTGCATCTTGAAGAGGTATGTTGCACTTGACAGGTGGTAGGAATTGCTTAATCTTCTTTTGCGGCTTGAAGTTAGTTTTGATCAGAATGCTGCCCTGTGGGACACCAAAAGTGATAATTTCCTCACTGCTGAAATATTCACCAATTTTGACATTTTGGGTCCTATTTGACAAGTAGTCACGAAAAACATGCAGGGCAAGTCCTCTTACGCCAACTTCCTCTAGCTTAGAGATAAGTAATGGCACAGATACCGTGTCAAATGCAGGTCAGACAGGTCCAGAAACACACTAACACAGTTTTTCCTCCTATCCACACAATCTACAATATCCTGTACAAGTGTAAGTACAGCGTCTTCAGAGGATCTGCCCTCTCTTAAACCGAACTGATTCGGAGCTATGATGTCTTTTGTTTTTAAATAGCTTTGTAGTCGGGTATTCAGAATCTTCTCCAACACCTTGGACATCACTGGCAATACAGAAATCGGGCGGTAGTTGCTAATATCGTCCTTATTTCCGCATTTATAGACTGGATGAACAATAGCCTTTTTAAATGCATTCGGAAAAACACCTGTCGACAGTGAAAGTTGGCAGATATATGTTAAGAGGGGCACAAAAATTTCTTGAGATGATTTAAGAATTGAGGAAGCAATGTTGTCCCAGCCAACTGCACAATTATTCCTAAGCTTTCTTATAATGTTGTCAACTTTATCAGCGCTTACGTCAAACATAGCAAAGGAAGCACAGACCGAGTTTGGGAGTTTGTAAAAGGGATAGGGGTTTGTACTATTTGCTCTTTTATTATGTCATTGGCTAATTTTTTACCTACATTGCTAAATAAATTATTGACAGAATTTATAGATGAGGGTATATCCGGCATTATATCAAGTAGCGGTTTTGAAGATGTCACAGTTGGGGAGATTTGCGTTATGTTCTTAATAGCCTTCCAAGTATCCTTTGTATTATATTTTGCACTTTCAAGCATACTTTTGTAGTAGGAGTACTTCAGTTTTTTAAGAATTTTATTAATGTAGTTTCTGTATCTCGTATAGGTGATTTTAAGTACAACATTATCAAGGTCAAGTTTTACCTGACCATGCATTTTATCCCGATTTCGAATGCACTTTGCAAACCTAATGTAATCCATGGCTTTAGGTTTCTCTTGCTACGAGGACTTACAACACATGCTTCGGCTGCAACTGGCAAGTCTGTATATGTACATTTTCAGCTGTCACTGATTTTGGTCCATCATTCCCAATTAGAGGGATATTTTTGTAAATAATTGCTTTCATGCATCGTTCACCGTAGAAAATGAACAAGACCTAAAAAAAGTTTTTACGAATACACTATTCCCGGAACTGATAGCAGTCAGCGGCGAGACGTTCGAAGTGGTCCAGGAATACGTTTTCCTCGGGCAAGTGTTGCAACTGGGTAGAGACAACTTCGAGCGCGGAATCACCAGAAGGGTGCAGCTAGGTTGGGCAGCATTTGGGAAGTTACGTCACATCTTCTCGTCGCCACTACCGCAATGCCTGAAAAGCAGGGTGTATAACCAGTGCGTCCTACCAGTCATGACCTACAGGGCCGAGACGTGGAACTTGACAGTCAAGCTGGCCCACCGACAGCATGTCGCTTAGCGAGCTATGGAAAGGTCTATGCTGGGGATCTGGCTAAGGGATAGAATCCGGAACGAGATCATCCGCCAAAAGACGAAAGTCATAGATATCGTTCAGAGGTGCAGTAAGCTGAAGTGGCAGTGGGCTGGTCATGTCTGTCGCAAACCGACGAGCCTTGGAGTAGGAACTTTCTCGGATGGTGACCACGTCTTGGAAAACGTAGTGTAGTTTTGGACGCCCCCCTGCTAGGTAGGCCGACGACCTGAGGAAGGTGGCCGGTGGTGGCTGGATGCGACAAGCGGAGGACCGTGAAAGTTGGCGCAGTCATGCAGAGGCCTATGTGCAGCAGTGGACTGTAATAGGCTGATATGAATACATTAAATATTGAGTGATTGGTTAATTACGTGATTTCATAGTGTTAATACTCAGTACTTACCTGTCACATAAACCGACCACAATCTTTTTGATTATGGAAAATGCATCGCTGTTCCTGCTCATATAAGCTGTCGTAACACGTTCTGTGGCATTAGGGAAAGTATTCAGTGTCCATCGCACTTTTTTACCTCTACAATTAAAGATGGTAAAAGTATCACATTTGCCCCATTAAGGCATGGAACAGCAGAAGAACTTACTTTTTGTTGTTCTGTAAAAAGGAAAAGATCTATGTTGACTACTGGACGTGTAAATTCAAAAGTATTTGCTACCACATATAAAGGTTGGTACTGGTGGTGTTTTCCAGTATCTACGTGTACGTACCTATAGCTCCTCTAACCCAGGTACTTACTTCGAACGAAGAAATTTCATATTTTGCTCTCTACTTTTTGCTATTAATACAAGTTTGGGTTAAATAAGGACGTGTATGACACGGACTAATCCGATATACCTACAATAAAAGCGCACTCCCAATACGCAAAGATGAGCTCCATGTAACTATGAAGTGGTGGAGACGAAGAATGATGGTACATGTTTGATGCAGTAATAACCACGGCTGTGCACGAATCAGATTTCAAACCGTAGACGCCGACGACCGAAGTCGCGGTGCTTGCTAGCTCTCACTGTTGTGCAACGAGTGCCCAGAGGAGCTATGGGTATTGATGGGTACACATAGGTACTGTAAAACACCACCATGTCATGAGATAGAAAATCATCTTGGTGAAAATTATTACGATTACCTGGACATTTACTTTTCCTCTTAATTACCACGTCTCGGTAGGCAATATGGATTTTCTGCTTTTTACAGGACCACAAAGCAAAAAAGTTCTTTCGCGGTTCCATGCCATCATGGGCGTGTGTGACCGTGTGATACTGTTTCCAGCTTCAATTGTAAAGGTAAAAAATTGCGGTACACACTGAATGCTTTCCTCAATGCCACAGAAGGTGTTATGACAGCTTATGTGAGCAGGAACAGCGATGCATGTTCTGTCTGTGAAAAGATTGTGGTTGTTTTATATGACAGGTAGATGAGTATTAACACTATGTAATCACGTAATTAACCAATCACTCAATAGTGAATTCATAAATACTTTTTCTTTAGGTCTTGATCATTTTCTACGGTGAACAATGCATGAAAGCAATTATTTACAAAAAGATCCATCTGATTGGGAATGATGGACAAAAGTCAGTGACAGCTGGAAATCTACATGTACAGACTTGCCAGTTGCAGCCGAAGCATATGTTGTATGTATGTATTAAAATTCTCAGGTGCAGTTGGAAAATGAAGTGTGGCGGCCACAGATGCAGGTGCTTGCAGCGGCAGCATAAGTGCACGTAGTTGAGCAATTCCGAGGGCAAATGTACATAAGAGACAGTACATATATAAATATATGAGAGTGTTTTAAGCACATATCTATGTGGATCGATTAATTAAAGACCTTCAAGTCACCCGACATTGTCACAAAATCTAGTTGAACAATACGTTTTTAAATACGACGGTAAACCTATACACAGGGTTCATACAATATATTTTTATCAAAATAGCATTAAAATTGCGTCCTATTTTATAAACACCATATTCTATTCTCACCAGTTACAGGTCCTTAGCAACATATAAAAGTTGTTTTTTGCTGTTCTGTATTTTTCTAAGAATTTTTGTGTCTGCCGCGTGGAGGTAAATATTTTATTATTAATATTTTCAACAAAGCTTATATTTTTAGAATCTGTATGAATGCGGCTATTTACCTATATTTTTTAAAGCAGATATTGGTACACGTTTAAAGTATGTGGCCATTACCAAAAAAAATTAAGAATTTATTTTATTTATTTTTGGCCGTAATTCCATTTTTTTGTATAAAAATGCTTGGTTTTTGTTTCAAATATCAATCGGCCATCTTTGATTTAGCTAAAAACGATACCAAACTTGCCTAAGTAGGTATAAATTAGCAGTTATGACGAATCACAGTGCGTGCGGAGTAAGGGAACTTCACCCCCTCCCCCAGCCCCCCAGCGGGGTGTGAGCCGCTGACTCCCGGGCGTTTTCCACTAGTCTACCTAAGGAACAAGTATGCCGAGGCTCATCCTTTGATCCGAAAAATATTGGTTACCATACATTGAATGCGTATAATGACTCCGCTATACGCAAGTTATTCTATTTTAGTTCCCTCGACACTCAGTAGGGGCGCTTCGATTCGGCACAAAAAATATCTGTAATTTCTTAGAGAATGTTTAGTACAGCGTACTTGTATTATAGAGGTCAGTGGCCCTGTCTTAGAATAAATTAAAGGTCAGTCTCTCTCTTTCTCTGCCAAATAAACGAAAAGATACAGACAACATTCATTTACAAACGTCAGATTAAACAGCTGTCAATTCCTAGAGAAATTAGAGAATACATAGACATTTTAGTATGGATGTCATTCGATGGCGACTAAAGTTAGACGAAAACACTCATAAATATTTAAGAAATCACATCAATTAGACGTTTTTAATTGTTTTATACTGTCTCTTTTGGTTTGTTTAGCAGAGAAAGAGAAAGACTTATCTTAAATTTAATCTAAGACACATTGGATTCTGAAACGTATCTTCGACAATCATTTCTCCGATGAATTGATGGCCGACATATCGATTCGTCAATCAGTAATTCGACGACAGAATATTTCGACTAAGAACGATTCGTCGACAGAACGTTTCGTTGATAAGTATTTCATCGACAGAATTTTTCGACTACGAACAATTCACCGATGGAATGGTCTATTGCTTAATATGATTTACGACAAAATTGTCGTAACTATTAGGCATTCAAAAACGAGAGCAATAGCACGGATTTGCACGGTGTAGTAGACAAGTGAAATTGACGCTTTTTAAATCCTATTGTCAATCATTTTACACGTGTAGTCTGTGGGTGTGCTTTACGCAGAGGACATACAGCGCCCTCCGCGTACAATAAAACAACGCGTTCAGGATGTTGTTCGGCCTGCCCCGTCACTGCAGCGCTTCAACCATGTTTGCTGAGGCGCACATGGATAGCTTTTACTCAATCAACCGCAAGCGTTGCGCCTCGCTGTGGGCTCGCGTGCGGGGCAGCTCGAACAGCATCGTGAGCGTGCTAGCTGACCGCTGGGACTCCCCGCTGATGCGCCGATGGCTGCAGCTTCATGCCCCAGCTACTAGCTATGAATGCCTATAACACAGGCGCGAGCCCCACCAATTTTATTATGTTTTTGTTTTATTTTTATTATTATTGTGAATTGTATTAATTTATTGTATTACTAACATTAGGATAAAAACACGTTGTTACTAACACTTATGGATGCAAAACTGAAATAAATGATTTAATATTATTATTATAATCATCTAATTTAGCTACAATACAAGTACTTATAACACGCTGTACTAGACTATTTGCGCAAGTCCGGCTTAGCTAATCCGGACTTGTAGAAATGGGCTTTCAATTCAGATCATAGGCCTTGCGCGCAAGTCTTAAGTAGCTAATCCGGACTTGCATAAGTTGACCACGTATTGCAAAATAAAAATGATTTATGTAAGTATATTAAATTCCTTCTCGCCTGCGATTCCAGTTTTTCTCGCATTCGATTCCATTTTTGCTTTGATCCACGTTTTAAAGCGATATCCCGCGATGAACACGCGCTCGCGTCACGCGTCACGCGATAACGCTACGTCGTTACGATAACGTTACGCGCTCACACCGCGTACGGGACAGGACCTACTCTATGAGCCGAAGCCTTTTAACGGACTTTAAAATAATTATTGAAAAAACAAAACATCCGAATGCAAAAATTTATATATATATTTGAAATAGTATTTTTGCTGTCTTTCATTTGATACCCATATTGCTATGGTAAGGAAAAAATTTATCCCCCCTTTATTTCCATTTGCGGGCGCCATTTTAAAAATGTATAGTATATCCTATGTCACTATCACAATTTTGACATATTCAACGACACCTTATTTAACAAAAACCGGCTAGGTGCGAGTCGGACTTCCGTACAAGAGACGCGAAGGGTTCCGTACCATTAACTTAAAACATTAGGCAGAATAGGCATAAAAGTATATATTTTTATTTTACTTATAATTTCAAAAGTATTCATCACAGGATACTATAGTGATTTGAAGTTTATAGGTCCAAGACTTTAGAAATTAAAAGGGGGAGGGGGGCACCGTGTAAACGACTTTGGCGGACTGTATCTCGCAAATGGTAAAGCTGATAAAAAAGTGTTGTATGGAAACCCTGCTTTATTTTTAGACTAGGACGGACGGACTAAACGATCTTATAGGGGTTCCCTGTCGGACTACGGAACCCTAAAAACTGTCCAACCGTTTGGGCTGTAGGGCGTGCCAAACAATTATAAATACATACATACATACTCTCGAAAAACATAACCCTCCTACCGCAGTCGGATAAAAAGAGGTCGGCATTTCGACACGTCAAGTAGAAAATATTATTTTAACTGCAAAATATTCACATGTTATGTTTTATTGCAATCTAATTGAGCTTCCTAACAAATATTTTTAAAAACTACAGGCAAGTATGTTTATACAAGACCCGCGGGCGGGCCGATAACAATTAATTTTATATTGTGTCTGGAAACATGATACGTGAAGGTTTAAAAATAAACTCTACTTATGAAACAGTGCAAGAGTTGAAGTCAGAATCGGTTTAGTAGTTCTTAAGATATGAACATGAAAGTTTTTAGGTTAAATAAATCTAATTGCTGGCAACCTCAAAACAAATTGATGCTATTTCTTTATTTTTACATTTTTGACTCTTGGCTGCGACTGTAAGTGCGAGCGTATCTCGCTCGCCAAGTCGCAGCCGCAGCCAAGAGTTTTCCGGTCTGTTATCTCACAGACCGGAAAATACGAAATCACGGACGTCTAACAGAGTAGGAGGCCAGTGACGTGCGAATAACGATGAGTGACGTGACCATTTGTTCCTTTTATGATGTGGGGCTGTTTTATGGGACAAGCTTTTGTTTTTAAAGTACGTACGTGTGAAAAAAGTTGAATTTTTAAGAAAGATTTTGCTTCTAATCAAATCGTATAATTGCTTTAGCAAATGTCAAAAACAGTGACTATTGTGGTTACAGTTTAAGTTAGTCGGAGCTGCAATGAAGAGAACCTAGGTAATATTGGTTCTATTTATCAGATTTTGGTTTTCGCGAAACTAAAATTACCTGTATGAAATAATTTAAACAACTTGTTACAAATAAATAAAAGTATTGTTTACATTAAAATAAAATACAGTCCGAAAGAAAAATATAAATGTATTCTTAAAAATAGTAGCTAAATGTTTTAGTTTAAGCACAAATAACGTTGTAAGTAATCAATCAATCCTTTATGAATACATTTTTTGTGTTTTGTAGACCACAGAGTGACTTATTTTACCCTCTTAACATCTATGACGTCTAACAAAATCAGGCACGCAAAATAAAATTACAAGGAAATAACCTGCGCAAGAGCAAGAGTACGGCCAAAAAAGTATCACCCTAAGGTTCAAAATCATTCGCGCGTTATAGAACAATATGGTTTATTTACTCATGAAAAAATATTCTGACATCTACAACTATTAATAAGAACAGGAGTTAAAATGTCTTTATTTACATAACATAATTTATAAACAGGGTAAAAAAAAGAAATAATAAAAACAATATTAGTAATTGTGACTACACTTGGTGTGCCGAAAAGTTCTGCGCTCAGTTTGAATTGTGACAGCAGATGGATAGCTGGCACGACACTGGTTTTCAGCGGGAACCTTCTGGCGGGCACTGGGTGTAAACACACACGCAATTCAAGAAATAATAAAAATAATGAAATAATACGTCGTGTGCATCTCTTTTATTGTCAAAAAGGTATTATGTCCATGAGTGAGTTCAACCTTATGGCTATTTTACTTAAGGCGGTCCTGAAACCTGAGACGGAAGTGAGACAATTAACGTATTTCTAAATCATTTGTACGATGAGCTGAATTAGTTCAATACATAAGGACAGCTTATTTACGTTAGTCTAATCATTGCACTAGGTCCTGGTCTTGTTGAAATTTGAAACAAATTCTTTACGATATCATAAACATGACTTGTAGCTAATGATATCTAAGAGCATTTTTTTTTTCGAAAGCCTGGTGATTTTTACGCATGAAACAATAATTTGTACTTGAAATTATTGTATTGATATTCCGCAGGTCCCCATCTTTTTAATATACACGAATAAAATATAAATGAGAAAATATGAACACTTTTCAGTTTTTGTGAAATGTGATCACTGATGGTTTTGCGCATTGCGCAGAATAAAACTATTGTCCTAATTAAATCATCAAGTCTAAAACTTTCAAGCAAATGGATCTTATTACTAATATTAATAAGTTCGATTCTGTCTGTAGATCGAGACTTACTCGACTTGCTTCGCGCTGCCCCTTAACACATGAAATTTTGTCAAAACTGGTCGACCACTTTCTTGGCCGACCGTACATTAGTCAACCCGTTTCCGCGCATACGTTGAATTTGTGAAGTAGGTCGTTGGAGATCCGAGTAAATGTTTTACGTGTAACCAAAGGGACGGAATGATCCAACTGGAGCCATAAACTTGTAAGATTTGTGGTCTGTAAAACAGGAACCGTGTAACTCGGAGGATTAAAATATGACTCTCTTAGCCTGGAGCTCACCAACAAAGTTTAATTTTTAATCAACCGATTTAGCGTTATTTGATATTATTTTGTATGGGAATTCTGTCAAATTCACCGGCACTCGAAGGTGTACCGGCTGGTTAAAAACTTGTGAACTCAGCTCTTAGTGCTAAGAGTCTGCACTTTACACCTAGTAAGTAGCTAGTTTTTTTTAAGTGTACCAACGGTTTTTTGTCGGCATTTATGTTATTAGCAATATACTGGTTGAAATCAAATTGTAATTAAAATTATGAACGCGGTTTTTCGTCTCTTAGCATCTTAGCATTCGATAGCGACTAGCATGGTGAAATATTTTCGAATTTAATAGCAAAGGTGAAAATGTTCAAATAAATAACACAAAGGTCTTGTCCACTTTTTGTATGGAGGCTGGTTTTTTATTCCACGATATCACCAACTAACTTTTATAGCTAATATAAAAATATGAAACACGTAATCATAGAAATCAGAGTTTTAAACGCCTCCATTTTTGAGAAAAAATATGTTTTGTAATGAGGCATCATCCATTGATCACTTACTTGTATTTCCTGACTGTATGGCTATGTACCATTGCCTTTCCACTGGTGGATATACTACTAGGTACTACCACAGATTAAATAAAAGGTACTACTGTCAATGGAATGTCAAATTTGTTGTCAAATTTTTTTTCATGCATTAATTGGTATATGCGAAGGTGCAGTTTATGTACAGACAAAGAGAAAAAATTGTTTAAATTTTTCTCTAAATCGGAGGCCGTAAAAATATATTAATTATATTATTTAATATTTAGTTTATTCTGGTTAGAAATATTGACGAATAATAAACCATTAATGGACAAGTCCTTTGTTACTACTTAGTATTTATCTTTACATAGTTTAAAACAAAGTCCCGCTGTCTGTGCGCTTAGATCTTTTAAACTACCAACTGTATTTTAATGCAGTTTTCAGCAATAGATAGAGTGATCCAAAAGGAAGGTTTTTAAATATAATACGTGCATACTGCACCCGTGAGAAGCCGGGGCGGGTTGCTTTTGACATAAAAATATGTCTTTATTAGGCTATTATCATCAAAATGTGACATTGTTTAAATTAGTCAATTACAAGCTTTTGTAGGCTTTGTTTGTAAAATTAGTTCTTGTACGGCAAAGCGAATATCGTTATGATTTTCAGCAAACTGTAGTGTGTAGGTCCTATACATGTTTTAAACGACATATATATCTAAAATCTCGTTTTAAAAATAAAACTTTTAGTCCCGCCCTCGCTTGTATATAGTAAAAATAACTTGTCTGCTATCAGTAGCCCTCGCGAACAGAGTTACACAAAATATTATTTCTGCTCGCTCACTACACGACGTGTTATTTTTGCGTTCACAAACATTCCGATTGTTCAATTCAGTATGTTTTTGTTTTGTGTTTCTTGTTATACCATAAATACATTAGTAGGCAATAATAACATTTCGGTTGGGTATTCCATTAATGTTTGATTATGAAAGCTGGGTTGCGAAACAAAGTACAAATTTTGCGATATAACAGGAAAATAAAGGAGTGAGGAAGGAAAAATAATAACTTTTCTTAAACGAATAATACATATACTTACTTATTATTTGAGTTGGAGATTGTGTAGGTGTAGCAAAAGAGCCTAACTAAACATTTAGGAAAAATGTTAGAGACTAAATTAATTCAACCTCTTGTTATTTACTTACAAATTTATGTGTGTTATGTGAGTGTTAAGGCTTGTTCTCCTCTGCCGTAGGAAGAATAACAAATATAGTGAAGACTTGTTGATTTTAGATTTATCACTATCAACTAAAATGTAAAGATACTTAGAAATATAGAAGCCGGCGGGGACACCAATTCGCACTAAGCCCACCTTGTAGAGTTTTTTATTAATTTTTTTAATTTATTTAATATCAGATTTCAAAGATCCATAATACTGTATAGTGCACACGTAGTGTAGGACGCCCCCCTGCTAGATGGGCCGATGACCTGAAGAAGGTGGCCGGTGGTGGCTGGATGCCAGAAGCGTAGGACCATGAAAGTTGGCGCCGTCTTGGAGAGGCCTATGTCCAGCAGTGGACTGCAATAGGCTGATATGTTGATAGTGCACCCGCTATATTTATAAGTAAAGTAAGTGATTAATAAATAAATGATGTCGAGCCATATGTTAAGTACATACTACATGTATTTAACACATTACAGGATCCAAAAGTCAATCCGTCATTAGTCATCCTAGAATCATGAAATCCGATCTATTGCCTTAGAATGGGAGAATCCGTTTTTTTAGTTATAATAATATAATCTTAAGATGCTGTTGCTATTACCTCTTAAGGTAAGGCTTATAACTATACCCAGCGCACACAAAACATTTGATCACTCTCTAACCAACATTTAAAAGGGTTTTCGATTATTCTGTTACATGTCACACTAATACTTTAAGCACAGATGATCTCGCTTCAGGTTCCGACTAAATAAACTTATTTATTTATTTCAAAAGGTACACTAACAGTATACATACCTAATTAAATATTATACTATTTTAAGGTAAGTTTCCTTTTATGTAGATCTATTAGGTGTACATTGTCAAAAAAATTAAAACAACAAAAAGTTATTACTAAAATAACAAAAAGACAAAATGAACAAGAGCTCCTAGCTCAAGAATTCGTTGCTCGTAAGCTCTGCTAGGCTTTTTTTTAATTCAGGCATGGAGTCGTGAAAATCCTTCGTCCTTGGTTACATCATTAACTTAAAACATAATCAGAAAAGCTGTTACAAAACATGGGTACCAAAAAGGTACAAAAAGATAAAAAGTATTAGAATGTAACAAGATGACAGGACATGAAAAAATGCTAGAGGGCTTTCCCAGTACTACAGTATGCACGCAAGTGGATCGCAGGCTGGGAGACTGTTTCCATTGTGCGTAAATACGATTCGTAATGCAGTAAAAAAATAGTATTCCTAGGGATAAGGCCGCCTAAATTTTACTTGCAACTTTTCTGTTTTTTAGTATCTTTGTTATTTTTACTGTCTTGTGTAGTGACTGCCTTGTTGGTCCAGTGGTCAGCCCGCTAGGTACTGTCCACAAGGTCCCGGGTTCGAATACCATGTTGGGCCGAAAATGTTAGGTTTTCGTCTCAGAAATAAATTCAGGCACAGCTCCGGAGTCAGGAAAATGGTGGTGTTAACACCCCCGTGCATCGGAAAGAATTTATATACTTACACAAACTCATTACACAAACATTGGCTTAAACAATTTTGATTTTATTTTATGACATTAACATTTCAATTAAAATTAACACATTCACGCGAGCTATGTATAGCAACGTTCTGTTTTTGAACTCTGTGAGATGACACAGATTTTTTCCATACAAATGTCCCAACGTTCATAGACGTCCCTCTTTGATTATGATCGAAAAATGTGTCAAATAATGACACTGACGTTGATAGACGGTCACGTTCTGATGCATATGATTTTAAAATATATATTATATTTTTTTTGTTAACAACGTCTTAACACGTCAACGATTAATGACGTTTCGCTTCATAGCAACATTATCATTTTACTATAAACAACGTCTAACCACGTCTATATATGTTATAATATGTATTGAACTATTTATGGGAGACGCCCTCGTTAAAATATTGTACGTATAACTAAATTCGTAACTCGTTTAAAACCATGTTAATTGGTGTGTTATCTTTTCATTTGTTTTTTAGACTTTATTTACAGTACCTACGAGAAATGAACGTAGTAGGTTCTGAGAGATGGTACTTACGGTATGTTGTTTTGACGAACAAGGCTCCGGAGATGGTTGCAACTTTGAACCCTTTTTGGAAAGCTTCTTTTTCATATTTCGGTCATTTTGTTCATATTAATCGATTTTTTAATGATTATTTAACTAAATATAGTAACAGAATATTATGTCTCATATGTTTACAACGGGCACCACATTTTTTTTAAAGAATAATGCATAATAATCACTTGAAACTTACGGTTCTCAACAATAGTCGCCGATTAGTGGGAATTGCGCACACGCTGCCGTCTCGCACGAGCGCGCAGGCCGACTGACTTCAAAGCGTTATATGCATGGTTAGTCGTATAATGACGTTGTGCATGTGTCAATAAGGACTAGTTTAGGAGTGATCAATGCCTACTTAACATTGTAAATTTTCGATACACTGTGTCGCTGCAGAATTAATATTTTGATATGATGTGACACATTTACGTCACTCTAAGGATTTTGTATTGTCAAGGTCCGTGATTCTACGTTCTTCGTGATAGAATTTTTTATGTAACGACGTAGTGATACGTTGTTCTCCATTAACAACAATTTTTTAGGACGTTACTTGACGTAGCTCGCGTGAATGTGTTAATGAATGATCCTTTCTAGATTGAAATAAATAAATAATAATTATTATATTTGTATGTTGGTTTTTTTAAACACGTACTTAAATGATTTAAGTAGGTGTTTTTAAATCTGTTAACATTCTCATGCCGGATAGAGCAATGGAACCGCGCACGAAGCGTTTGCGCCCATGCATTTAATGGACACCGTCAAAGCGTGTATTTAGCGCTAAAAGCGTGTCGTGTCTGTGAATTTTGAAGGCGAGCGTGTATGAATTAAGCACATATTGCTACCCACTGTGCACTGAGGCATGCTGGTATTAATGGGACCACTCAATATGGAGCTTAGTTTTGACTGAGTTGGTTTAGCATCGCTTTGGTTGCAAACACATTTTTACAATTGTAGTTGTAGTTGTAATAGGGGCGATTTTGCAACAAAAATGAATAGTATTATGTACTATCGACTATATTTATATAAGGTCCAACATATTAACATCTAAATCTCAAAAAAAATATTATTATCGCATAAAGACTGTAGGAGCCGACGGTGGTCTAGAATTAAAACGTGTATTTTTAGCTGATTTTGTGATCAAAGGTGCATGCAGGTACTCACAAAATGCAACAACTTGTAATATGGGGCCCGTAGTGGAAGTTGTTCAATCAAAAATTAAGAGCGTTGCAACTGCAACGTATAACTATACAGGCTTCCATGGGGTGCCATAATTTAAAAATATGTTTTTTTGCACAGTTCGATTAAGTTACTGGTTCTGAGCCACTCCTAAAATTTTGGTACCCGTTTACAACCCTGTAACTAACAATATAATAACCCTGTATAGTATTACAAAAATTTTCCTTAGCTTTTTTGACTTCAAGGCCAGTCATTTTGTAAAATTCGGTACCTTGGAGCACTCCAGTTATACTTATTGTTAGACTTGCTAGAAAGTACCCAGCTATTATTATTTTTGTACGATAACTGAATATTATATTTTCTGAAACTTATTTTAGCGAAATAAATAAGCCATGCAGTACCTACGCATAAAATCTTTGAATAATAAAACATAAAAGCATCAGCACGTTTTAATAAATACTTATCTTTGAGGTTCCAGATACATGATTCATTTGCTAAAGAAAAAAAAGCATATCAAAGTAAATATTATTGAGGAGAAATACAAGTCCAAACAAAGTCTTGGCAAGATGCTAGTCTAGCAAAGGAGTTGCAAACTTAATTGAAGCTGCACTTCCTCCGGTTCCCTTGCATTTTTCGAGTGCGCCATTTTTGTTAGGCGGAGCGAGACGACGCGGGGCTCTTGGGTTCCGTGGGATATTAGTAAAATAACCTTTCTGAAAACTTTGCTTTTTCTAATCGACTTTAAACAAATAAACCAATACAGTGTGTCCCAAAAGTCATAGTCAAGCTGAAATGGCCGGTCAAGTTATGGTTGTCCAGTAATGGGATGAATATGGAAAAAGTTCTATGTCGCGTATTTTAACATTTTGACACATCAATGACATTACAAACTTCAGTTTGTAGTGGCGGCTGAACGATCCTATTACCCTTAGGTGCCGTCTGGTGGCTACCACCCGCCCACTGGAGCCCGGCGCCAAGCAGCTCGCTGCGTTCCGTCGGTAAGTGGAAGTGCCAGAACCTTCTGGGTGAGCTCGATCTACTGTCAACTCTGTCTACGCCACATCTGGCATAGTCTAGAGTCAAAAGCAAGCCCATTTCAAATAAAAAAATACTAATATGCTGTACGGAACCCCAGCACCCTCTCCCTCTCACAGGAAGCAACGACACGCCGAGTTTTTTAACTCAATGAAGGAAACTCCGGGAGGCAGGTGCTCTTAAAATGTTTAGTTCCATCCTTTTTCGTTCAGCATCCGTGGAATGTAATGGGTTTGTTAGTTGCACAGATTTTTTGTTTTTGAAGTGTTTTGTTTTTACGTGAGAGCTTCGGGTGTTGTGTTTATGTTTAAATGTATTGGTTTCATGGTAACTTACTGCCGCACTCAGAGACGTCAATTTAATTTAATCTATAATCTAATGTAACAGAAGGTAGGTCAAGGGGGCCAAATCACACTACGAACGGCAGAGCTTTGCCATACACAACTCTCAACGTGAAAATAACAGAAGAAATCAACGGACATCTTGCTTTTATATGAAATTCTACGCACAACTAAGACAGTCAAGATAGTAACTTCTAACCATTACAATTTGAAACAAAATAAATAAATTAAAAAGGGGGCGCTAGTGTCGAGTGGAGTTTCCGGTAGCGTTGTTAAAAACGACATTCCCCGGTTGTGACGTAACGGTGCCTGAAGCTGATGTAACACTAAACAAAAATCTAATCTAATATAATATAGTCTCGCTCTGACACTTTCTATGTCACTGAAATAAAGAAAAGGACTACATTTGGAAACCAGCATTTGGAAAAAGTCTTTTGTAGTACCTATACACAAGTCGGGCGACAAACACAATATTCGTAACTATCGTGGAATCTCAAAGTTATCCATCTTACCAAAGATTTTTGAAAAAATCATTTGTGACTCTGTATATCCTGTAATAAGCCCTTTACTGACTGCTCACCAACATGGTTTTATAGCTAAACGTTCTACTGAGACCAATCTCTGTGAATTTTTGGACTTAGTTCTCGATTCAATGGAAAATGGGTTCCAGGTGGACGCTGTGTATACCGATTACTCCAAAGCATTCGACAAAATTCCACATTCGTTGTTAATCAATAAGCTGGAAGCGGTTGGTATACATGGTGACTTGCTCCGGTGGACGACCTCCTACCTCAGGGATCGAACCCAGGCCGTAACCATTAAGGGCTTTACATCAAGTTTTATCCCTATTTCATCCGGAGTACCCCAGGGATCGCATCTTGGACCCTTGTTTTTTAATATTTTTATAAATGACGTCATAGGTTGCTTTGCAGATTCACAAATTCTTTTGTATGCTGATGACACAAAAATATACTCAGTTATTAGATCGTTGGATGACTGTGTGAAGATGCAAAGCGACTTGGCGCGTCTATGTGAATATTGTTCTGTTAATAAACTCTTCTTAAATATAGATAAATGCTATACCATAACATTTACAAGAAAAACGAATCCTATTTATTTTAATTATACACTTAATGACAAACGTTTAAAAAGGGTTCAGGAAGTTAGAGATCTGGGAGTGCAATTAGACAGTGAATTGTATTTTGATTCGCATATTAATATGATTACTTCCAAAGCATATAGACTGCTCGGTTTTGTTTTTCGTCAAAGCGTTGACTTTAGCAACGTGAACACCATTATTTTATTGTATTATGCTTATGTTAGATCTCATTTAGAATATGCTTCAGTTGTATGGAATCCCCAGTATTCGAAATATATTGACCTTGTAGAGGGTATTAAGGATAAATTTATTAGGCGTTTAAAGTATAGATTTAAAGATTGCAACACTGATAGACTTCTTTCTCTGGAATTCCGACGTGAATATAGGGATCAAATATTTTTATATAAAATTATTAACTATGCAGTTGATAGCCCCTATTTATTAAGCAGACTAGCCTTTAACTGTAAAAAGTATCGAACTCGACACAAAAGCACCTTCGACATACCTGTTTGTAGGACTAATTACCGTAAAAATAGTTTTATAATAAGAGCCACAAGCAAATACAATGCATCTTATAGTCATATAGATATTTTTCATGAGCGATTGACAAGTTTTCGTCGCCTTTTAAGATCTGCATAAATACAAACATATTTCGTTATATATAATTAGTGAACCCTCTTTTTTTGTAAAAGTTTTCATGTATGGATGTAAAAAAAAAAAATGTTGCATGTTGCCTTACTTTTCGCATATTATGTCTTCTTATTGGCACTTATTGTAAAAGTTAGCATTGGAAACTTTAAATGCTAGTGTATAAGCTAATTTGTTCCCTTTTTAAATGTACTATAAGACAGCTGTTTGTTTCCTTAATAAAGAAATAAATAAAAATAAATACATGGGACTTAATGAAGGATTGACTTTAATTTACGTATCTGAGTACGGCAGTTAGTTCTATAATTTTAACGAGTTTTTTATTTAAAACACTGAAGTGGTTGGGGTTTTAATATCTTGCTGAATTGCTTAACGTACCGTAGCAAGCCTTAGATAGTAGAAAAAACAGATATGTGATAACTTCCCGAATCTGGGCCCGTAGCGAAATGGCAATCGTTCTAGAACGAACTTCGCTAACGCCAATGAAATGTCAAAATATGTAAGAGTCCCGTAGCCAAATGACAATCGTTCTGTCAATGAAATGTCAAAATATGTATGCAAAAGTCAAGTGATGTTTCGATGGCTATGTCAGTTTCATACATTTTGTTAGCGATAACGAACTTCGCTTGACAATAAATTGCCACTTGGCTACGGGCACAGGGCCCGTATGAAACTAACAGAATGTATGAAACTGACATAAGCCATCGAAACGTCACGTGACCATTGCTTACATATTTTGACATTTCATTGGCGATGGCGAAGTTCGCTCCAGAACGATTGCCAGTTGGCTACGGGTCCTGTGTACATGGTGTAGGTAGTTAGTTAGTTTGGCTGGGGTGTTTTCCGCACTTAGCCTCTTGATTGGGCCTTTGTGCGTGTGTCCCTTTACTCTTTTATTCTAACCACTTCAGGTTTTCCCAAAAGGCTAGCAACCTGCCCAGGTTACTACAGGCCTCCGGAAATGTTGCCGGGGATTTGAGAATGTCTGCCCGTTGCTCCGCCACGCCGGCGCACTCCATGAGTACGTGTTGCGGTGTTTCTTCTGCCTCCATGCATCCTCTGCACAAGGGGCTGTCTGTGACACCTATGTTGAATAGGTGTTTGTTTAGAAGACAGTGGCCAGTTATGGTTCCTACGGCTATGCGCAGCTTGTCTCTTGTTAGTCGGGTGAGGTTGCGGGCGGGTGTACATGGTGTAATTTAACTTAAATTTTACAAGGAAGCCTTCATTTTACAAAGGGAAATGAGTTGCCAATAGAAATCAAAGGCTCAGATCCGACCCGTCTATAACAATGGACTGACTTGTAACCAAGTATAATGAAGTGATATAACTTTGAGGCCATGACTTGGGTTGACTTAGAGAACTCATTATACAACTATGTTTCAAGCACGAAGATGGATTCGGCAGTCAAACAAATTAAGTATAGTCGAAAGGATATCGGTCTCCTACAAGTATTTGTACGAGAAATGAAAAAAATAGAAATATATTACAATAACTTAGATGAATCAGTATTAGATAGAGGGGCAGCAAACATTCTTTATGTGAGATTGCCTCGTTGGTCCAGTCCGCACGCTAGCTACTGAGTCTGAGAGTCCCAGGTACGAATCCAGGGTTGGGCCGAGTCTCCCCTTGATCAGCCCCTGCACTTGATCAGCTTCATTCGGCTTGTAGGGCAAGCCGAATGAAGCTGATCAAGTGCAGTAAACTGCTTCGGGTCAGCAGTAAAGTTGATCATAATAATAAATTATAACAGCGAGTTTTGTGCAACCTCAGTCCACAGAAAAAAAGAGATTTATATACTAATAACTCGGTAAGCATTCGCGAACCTGTGTTAATGTCCTCCTAGCCGAATTTCGGCTGCAGCGGCCTGTCTCAACAGAGATTAGCCAACTGCGCGGGAGATATTATAGTGCACCAGTGTGTGCGCAATAAACAGGTGCACTCTCTGTTCCTTCACTCTTATAATTAGGTGAGACGGCAGTCCGACATGGCCGTAGAGAGATCAGGCGCAGGACCAACAGCTTAACGTGCTTTCCGAGGCACGGGGGTGTTAACACCACCAACTTCGTGACTCCGGAGCTGTGTCTGAATAATTTCAAGACAGAAAAACCCAAACACTCTCGGCCCGACTTGGGATTCGAACCCGAACACTGCAGTAAGCATAAGGAGCACAGTAAATCACAACGCTCATTGGCGCGCAGTGCACGCACACAGCCGACTGTGAAACGTGAACAATTCGCCTCGAGGATCAATAGTTTTTTTTGGCCATGTCGCGTTCGCGCGGGTCTCTCCCCTATTAAGAGAGTGCGACTCTTATCTTCATTTGAATACTATAAGTTTTAATTAGTTGTCAACCCTAGCAGTAGCAAGAATCCCTGGCTCGGTAAATAGGATTACTGTATTTACATAAAAACCCTTATAAGACGATAAGCAGCCCTTTGCCTATGAATTCGGTTCACATTTCCTCAAAAAGGAGTGTTAGAGGCTATAAAAACATCGGTGTATTTCTAAATAGGCAGAGATTTATGCGTTTAATAATATGTTTGTACCTTCGATTAGCCTAACCTGCAGATAGTGTATGAAACTACCAGACGTAAGACCATTTCAAGTTCAACTTTAACACAACATTTAGGAGGCTTAAAATCCAATTGGGTATCCACAAAAAAATCCGAAACCCTACTTCTTGAAAATAACAGCATATTTTAAACACACTTTTATTGATATTTTTTTACTATCTTCAGTACATGATTTTAAATGAAGCTAAACTCGATAAAAAGTATGTTAAATGAGTATAGTGAAATATGACATTATAGTTTACTATTCCCATACAAAATCTATGGCAGAAGAGAGTTATGACAGTTCATTAAAAGTACGCAAACGATTGGTATAATAAAAAATATATTGGCTAAAATTTCATGGTCTAGGATCTGCGCAGATGGGCGACCGCCACCGGTGGCTGTTGTAGCGCGCCACGCTCTTTGATCCCGCGCAAAAGAAGATGGCCGCTAAAATTTGACACTCACCTTGCTACAGTCTTTGACAGATGTTTTTACAAGCAAGTGGCCGCCACCGGTGGCGACAAGCGAGGGGCTCGCTTAACGTGAGCGGCGACTCCATAAAACGTTTTAATAGTAGATTATTCACCAAGGGGTAAAGTGATGTCTTACGTCACGGGCGTCATCTTGAATCTCGAGCGTAACGAAGGATTCGACGGTTAACTCCCGAGCGCAGCGAGGGAGTTTAGTGTTTACTCCCGAGCAAAGTGATAACGATATAGGCTGCCAGGTTCTAATTTCAAATATTTTCTCTTTGGTGCGGGCCGGGCTAGTGTGATCATGCCCACGAACTCTTATTCGAAATTCAAATTACTTTATTTCCCTAGGGGCGTAATGAAATTTCATACAACATTACGTCTCTTGAGATGCAATGACTCACTTTAAGTCAGGTTTGCATGACATGTAATTGAACATTGCCGAGTAGGTAGTGTTAAATTATAATTTAAAGCTTGTCGCTTGCCACAGTAGTATGGGTCGGTTCTGCGCGGAGCCAACTGTCACTTGAAAAATGAAAAGTTATTGTTGACACAGTCATCATGAATCTACAGCAACATAAGGGCCAATAAATAAAAAATGAACTCCAAAACGCTGTGACAGTAAACACTCGAATGTTGCCGTACAAACATCGAAACAGGCGACACGTGAAATTGCCGGGACGTTAATCAGCTAAAAAGTTGCGCAATTTTTTTCTCTGCCACATTTTTTGCCGCAAAAATATTTCCGCTCAGCAAATATTATTTCGGTCGATACATTAACGTGAGCGCAGGTCCCGATTTAGTGCCGTCAAATGGAAAAACATTGTAGGGGCCTATTCTGGAACTTCGGAATAAATAGAATAGGTTGTGCGACTTACAATAAGTTCATTATCATTCGAATGTGTTCCCGGTTGCGTTCTTTCGGAGCCCGGGGTCCGCTTTCCTAATCTTATGCCTCCACTTCGGTCGGTCTTTTGCATCCTTGATGGTGAGCCCAATTGCCAGCATATCATCCGCTACGACGTCACGTCAGCATTTTATGGGTCTTCCCCTTCTGCCAGGATCTGGCGGGGGCGGTATAGTCAGACATTTGTTCCCAACGTACCTAACGGTAAGGTTTTCGCAGGACATGCCCGTATCAACGTAGGCTGCGGCTCTCTGCAATTTGTCTGCTATGTCATGGACATGAAGGCTGCCACGAATTCGCCAGTTAACTCGGTCCTTCTTCGTAACTCCGCACATCCAGCGCAGCATTTTCATCTTCATAACCCAGTTCTTGCTTGTGTCGCTCAAGTACAAGCCATGCATAAATATGTTTCTCTCTTTCTTTCTTTTCTTTCCATGCTTCACTGCCATACAAAAGGGTGGGGCTAATGATGAACCTTTTAGTTTAATCGGCATCTTGGGGTCACAAATGACACCAGTCACCTCACTGCATTTAGCCCACAACATACAATTAGTGGACGATAGTTTTCTGGAAAAGATCTAAACAATGGTTGATATATTTAACTTACTAAAATAGCTTAAGCGGAAAACCTCGAATACTTACCTATGCCTCACATACAACAGCTTTTTCCCGCGTCCAAACTATTATATAATCTGTGGCTTCGTCACACCGCTTCCATATTTTCCCGTTTCCGTACGAATTACGTGAAATCATTTTGACACTTAACTTCCCAACATAGCAAAATTTAACTTTACATAACCAGTAGTTTCGGCAGTGCGTTTTCTGTCAGCCACTCCGTCAGCACCCGACGAGTTTAGAAGCACGTGAAAATTTTGACAACGTCTGGGTGGCTGAGTGGCATGTGCAGTCACGCGGCATGAGGTTCGATTCCCACAAGAGGTGTTAATTTTTTCTATTCTGATTAAGTCAATATAAAATGTTTATTCTGATTAAGTCTACGTAGACAACATCTCAGAGCAGCCATAACATGCAGCTCTTCGAAGCACTGAATCATATTTATAGGTAAAAACTAACACCGGACTGGTGTTTTGCGTCCCTTTTTCTTATTTACTCTCCAGTTCTTGATTGTACCATATGTAAAATTTTATTTTACAGCTCATTTGCTCGTCAATCTAACTTTCGCAGGTTTGGCGTGACCACTAAGCGAACATTTCGTGCACTTCCAGAATAGGCTCCTACCCGCATTTCATTCCCTCTGCCATTAAACAGATTGAGGCTGGAAAAACAAGGATCCGGAAAACTTACGTTCTCCGAGTGAGCCCCTCCTCGTAATTTGAATTTTTAATTAAAGAGGGCGCCACTGTCAACTTTAGTTAATGCACTGCACGTTGCGTACATTTTAATTTTAACTTTGAGAATTTTATGTGACGGTTTTGGAATATGGCGGCGGCTAGTGCGAAATTTCGATGATTTGAGGGTTAATATTTAGGCAGTTGTAAAAATAAAACTCATGAAGTTCATCTATTTCTGTACATAGGCTCGAAGGCTCACTTATACACGTACCAACATAAATAGAACCCTACCACTGTATGTCTTACTGCCATTAAGTAAATGAGTAACTATCGGCGATTTTCTCACCCAAGAACAATAGATATACAATCCGTGTAAACAAAAGTGTGTTCGTTCGTGTTTACCAAACACACCAAATTTACCTAGCCCTAAACTAAGTGTGAGCTTGTGCTATGACGACTAGGATAACGGGTAGACCATGACTTAGGTACAAATGCTCGTGCTCATCACACGAACATTTGAATACATAAATACATACTTAAAGATGAATACATTAATACTAGTAGTTGACCACTCACTATTCACACTGCGGCGAGTACTCGGTTAACTTGTTTGTAGCTGAGCGACAGAGCTATCAAAGATGACACACTCTCGGTGGTGCTCGCATTGGCTAACAAATAGCAGTCAATTCCAAATTCAAATCTCCAGTCGCCCAAGACGAGTGTGCTTTAATAGCTGAGCGACAACTCGTTGCTAGTTTCTAGCTCTATTCTCTTCTCGCCCATCACTTCTGGTCGGACAACTACCTAAAGTCGTGTATACATAAATCAAATGATATAATATTTCTTTAGGCAGATAACATATTAATATTCTTATATATAGGTAAGTGATAATAAAATGTCCATCCGGGATAATGGTTAACGATATTAATAATGGTATTAATAATAGAACAAAATATGCACATAGGCACAGAATAAGTACTAGTACTTCGTACAGAAGTACGACTTAGCAATTGTATTCAAAGAAATGTCTACTCAATGTCGTCAACAATATGGCGTAATTTAGTTCGCCTCAGAGTCAAGCACATTTTCGTGTAGACACCTACAAAAATCCATTTCAAGATAATTTCATACTTATTGCTCTGGAATATGATTCATAATACACTAAACCTATTCAGTTGACTGCTACGAGAAGCTTCTAACGCCATCTAGCGCCTCTTTCTAGTACTTTATTCATTCTCGTCCAGCCAGCAACGTAGCCGCGCGGCCGCCGGTGAATAAAACGCGCGAGCGTGTCGCTGGCCGGTAGCGACACGCAACTTGTTTTGGCCCCTAAGTAAGGGTCGCCGCGCGTATGTACGTTTTTGCTACCTACGCGGGGAGATACACAGGCCTTACATAGGTCTGTACCTTCATACGTAAAACAATACACAAGCAAAATTGGCATCTCTCAACTTTAATTAAAACACCCTCAATCCTGTTGAAAAGATCCCGATCGACGTTTAAATACAGTCCATCGTTAAAACTTGTATCGCGCCGCGGCATTGTCTGTATTGGAGAATTTCCCAACAATTTTCCGAGGACGCTCTTGATAATGTCTCGAAGACTTGCTTCGTTTGTTCCTGCAAGGAAAAAGATGTTCTAGAAGAGGCTAGAAATATTTTTTTAGTACCGAAATATCACCTATTAGCACAATAGACATATTTGTTTTCTTACAGTAGTTTATCTTGGCCGTATTTTTGAATTTAGAATCTACGGATGGGCGGAGCGCTAGGGTTGGTACACAAAAAGTAAAAAATGTCTAGATTTTTATTCTTTATAATATATTATATATATTATAATATGTGTGTCGATACGGGTGCTCTAGTATGTAGATAAAATACTGTACATCTATATACCGTGCTATTAGGCTCCACACTGATGGGCCACTGACCACCGCCACTGGTGGCTGTCGCACGCCACGCCCTTTGGTCCCGCGCAGACGAAGGTACAATTAAAAACTACAATTTACACTCATCTGCTTTGACAGATGATTTGTCAAAATTTGGCGAGTGACCGTCGGTAGCGTGTTGCGAACACTGAGTCGCGAGTGGCCGCAACTCGCTTCACGTGTGCGGGGACGTATTAAAAATAATGTAAACACCTTGTCGCTAGCCACCGGTGGCTGTGGTCGGTGACCCATCTGCGCAGAGCCTTATAGTAGTGTGCTGAAGCTATTATTTATTCTGTGGTAGAGATAGCACCTAATGTGCGATTGTTTTCCTGCCAATAATATTTATTTATTCTTTCTTGCACAAACAAAAAGTGCAAAGGAAAGCCTTTAGACATTCCCTACTAGTCAATCATTTAATTCAATCAATTACTTGTGTTAATAATTACTAATGACTATGAAAAATTTAAAATGGTAAGGATGACCTATTTGAACTTTCTGAAAGATATTTTATCACAACAGAGAGCAGTTTATTGAGTTTCCAGAGAAAACACAATCCATTTTTGATTCTTGTGTACATCAGAAATGGTTGCTGCTTTCTATGTAAGGTGAAATAACATATAAAATTTAAAAAAATGCTTTGAGATTTACGTTTGATATTTATTTCATTTAAATTACACATAATACATTAACTAATAATACATGTGAAAATATTCATTTCTCTTAAAGATTAAACTGATGTTGATAAACCTACTAAAACGTAGAATGGTCTTAACTCTTTAGAAACCTACTTTAGCTGATTCCCCAAAACAAATAGTTCTTCTGACCCATCTGACTGTGGTGTGGCATAATGGAACTAGAGGCCATAGTGGATGTTACATACTACAAAATTTGTGCTTCTCTTATTAAAGAACTCAGTCAGACTGATTCCACAAAACAGCTGGGTCTGACTGAAGTGTAGCTTATACTTAAAACTTAAACCAGCAAGATGGTGTTTTTGTGACCAGAGATGTAGAGTGAAATGTAGAGTAGAGAAAAGTGTACCCTATACTTAGAACTTTCAAACCGTATGGTAGAGTTTTTGAGACCAGGGATAACGTTATTTAATTCAAAATTAGCGCCTCTTGAAGAACTTAGTCAAACTGACCCCGGCAAACGGTTAGGTCGGGATAAAAAAAAAGTGTAGCTTAATCTTAGAACTTCAAAACACGATGGAGCTTTTGATACTAGGGATGATATTATTTAATACAAAATTAGCGCCTCTTGAAGAACTTAGTCAAACTGACCCCGACAAATGGCTGGGTATGGCTGAAGTGCAGCTTTTACTTAGGACTTTTAAACCGCACGGTGGAGCTTTTGAGACCAGAGATGTAGAGTAGAGAGTAATATGACCTATACTTAGAACTTTCAAACCGCACGGTGGAGTTTTTGAAACCAGGGATGAAGCTACTTAATACAAAATTAGCGCCTCTTGAAGAACCTAGTCAAAATGACTCCACCGAACGGCTGGGTCTGGCTGAACTGCGGCGTGATGGACCTCTGGAGGCCGGCATTGACGTCGAAGCGGGTGGTGGGTGACTGGAACAGGTTCAGCTTGCCCATGGCGGAGTAGTCCGTGCGCTGGAGAAACGGCGTGTGGGAGGCGCCGAGGGTCGCGCCCACTCTGTTCCTGTAGATAAAAATAAATCTTAATCTTCTGTCACATAGTTTACTGACATTTAAAGCAGTTTGCTGATTCTGCCACTTAACAGAAGAAATGGCTATGCACATTTAGTCATAAAAATTATTCATTTATGTATGTGGGCCCACAGGGGGCACTTATTCACGTCCCAACATATACTTTGTAAGCCCTACCAATAATGCCGCTTATAAGCAAAAGGGAAGCATATAATGCACCCGGAAAAGATGACAGAACTCACTCCCCGAAACTTATTATTAATTAGATATTGGCCGCCGTGGTCAAAATTCAGCTATTTATTTATTATTAGTAGTAATTAAGACAGTCCAAGGCAGTTTCCTAAAGCCTAGGTCTCACTCTCATAGCTGTGCTGTGGGAACATTTATGATGTAAGGAGTTTGTTCATTTACTAATAAGCTAACATATGTCTAGCGTAATACACTATACCACTTATTCTAATATGGTGCTTTAGACTCCGTTATCGCAATACACCGAGGACAGTTTTGCTTTTCTTTCATCGCATGTCATCTCGGTATCGGTCGTGGGTTCGAGTCCCAACTGAAGACGGTCGATAAATATTTGTGTGCAATATTGTCAAAATTTGTAAAATCCAGGTAGATGTGAACCCTCAATAACTTCTTACACAAGATGTCTTACTTAAACATGTAGTCCAGGTTGCCTCCAACAGTGTTGAAATTGGGCACCCCCGGGAACTTGGTGGGCATGTTCCTGGTGGCAAACGCGTTGACGTCCAGGTTGTGGTTGCTGTTGTGCACCAGGTTCAGCCTCCCGGCGCCGGTCAGCTGTTCCCCGAAGCCCGGGATCTTGGTGTGGGAGACGGAAAGCCCGTGGCCGTTGCTGGAAGAGATAATGTTGGAAGAAGTTTGAAAGGTGGTCCGGACTAGAAAGGAATTCGAGGTAAAACGACATTTGGAACATGTTATTTATAGTTTTTTAGTAGTCATAATTTAGACCTCTAGAAGTGTAGAAGAAATATATATAAATAATTATCAAATATCATGGATAAAAATGGTGGTGCGACCAGAGCACCTAATTGTTGTTCTAGTTTATTCCGATTCCTTTTATATAAATAGGTAGACATTGAGCTCAATTCCAATGCGCCCTGTCTAAGATTAAATTTAGCTTCAGTCTCTCTCTTTCTCTGCCAAACAAACGAAAGGAGACAGACTATATTAATTTAGAAACTCCAGAATAAACAGCTGTCCGTTGCTAAGGAAATTAGAGAACCCATAGACAATTTAGTAGGGATGTCATTCGATGACGACTAAAGTTAGACGAAAACACGCAAAAACTTGTACAAATACGTTAGAAATCGCATCACTTTGTTTGACGTTTCTAAATTATTGTAGTCTGTCTCTTTTTGTTCGATAGTGAAAGAGAGAGACTGAACCTAAATTTAATCTTAGACAGGGCGCATTGGAATTGAGCCCATTAGACCGAAATCTCACCTGATGTTAAGCGACGATGCGGCCGGGAATGGATTATGTCTGACTAGTAATAGCCTATCAACTCTTTTCTTGAAAGTAATCAGATCATAGTGTTTAGGGAACACTTCAGCCGGCAACGAACTCTACTCTCTAGCCGTACGCAAGAGAAACGTATGTTTAAAATTATGTTAAAACTGTGGACTTAATTATTGAGCATTTAAAATTTATTTATTTATTTATTACAGGTACACTTACAGATTACAGTCAGACATGCATAGCTTACATTGATAATTGTTACAGTAACAGTCTAGAAGGCAACCTAAAATTAGTGTACACATCATGATTATAAAACAAACAGACATATTTAATGAAAAGTTAGATACAAGAAAAAGAAACTATTTCTCTATTATTAGTATTACTCTATTTCATACTGTGTGAGGCTGAGGATACCTAGTAAAATGAGGGAAAAGAAACACTATTTGTTTAAATATTTTAGCATTACTTTTGTATTGTTTGTAGTTTTATTGAATCTTTCGTATGTTACTCAATCAAGGATATGCAAATTGTAAAAATAAAGTTATGAGTTTTTTATTGGTAATGTAGGCAGGTACTTACATATTATCCAACGATAGACCTTTAGTGATGACGCCGGTTGGTTGTGTTATCTGCGCAATCGCACTCAGCTGGTTCCTATCGTTACCAGCCAAGGGTAGTTTACCACCAAAGCTGCGAGTGCCATCGGAATTAAAACCCATGGTCATCGCACTTTGACTGTTCACACCGATAAACAATAAACCCAAAACAAACGCTACAGCAATCATTTTAATTATTGTACTGTTTAATTTTTGTATGCTAAGAGAGTCCTCCACTTAGGATGCTGAGCTTAGAATAAATGTGTCAGCAGAACCATCTCAAGTTTATATACTAAATTAAATTGGTCGGGACATTCCCGTATCCCGTATACAGTGTCTTGACCAGCTAAAGATAGCTTACTACTTATGTCACTGTGTTAGTGATAAAAAAATGTATTAATATTATGTTGCTTTCATGAGTGCCACGTTTTTTGTGATAACAGGATAATTTTTATCGAATATGTTTGCATATTTCTTTTGTTTATTAAATTTGATTAAATATGGCTGTTTAAAAATCTTGTTAGTAAAGGGTTTTTATTTAAAATAATACTTACACGTTACTTTAAAATAAATAAAAAATCGGAGACCGCTATGTCTTGTTACAAAATCTAGACTTAGTAATGGATGAACTAATTCGTCCATGGTAATATAATAATAAGTCATTATATAAGAGAAAACTGCACCAAACTTGATTTGGAGGATGATTTTTGCTTAAAGGCTGTAGCTGCTGATACTCTAAAATAAAAACTATGGTTATCGCTGAGTTTGTATTTGCTCATCAAATGCAACAACCTACAAAAACCCAACAAAAATGAAGAGCTGCTTTTAACCCGACTGCGGAAGGAGGATTATGTTTTTCGAGAGTATGTAATACATTTTTAAAATGGCGCCCGCAAATGGAATAAAGGGGGTAGGGGGGATTGTTTTTTTTTACAATATGGGTATCAAATGAAAGCCAGTAAAAAGGCCATTTCAAAAATATAATATATTTTTTTGCAGTCGGGGCTTTTGCTTTTTTTTTCAAAAATTATGTATACTAGTTTTGTGATTTCTATGTTGGTCCTAAAGTAAAGTTACTGTATTTGAATACAAAATATTTCAAGTAATAGTTTAACGGTTGTTTATTAGTTAAACATGTGTTGGTGAACATGACTCTAAATGCGAAAGTAACTATGTCTGTGTGTTACACAATCACGCCTAAACTATTGAACCGATTCAAATGAAATTTGTTACAGATATAGTTTGAGACCCTGGGAAGGTCATGGGCTACTTTTTGTCGCGATATAAAACTTTACGGTTGAGGGTGAAATGTAAGATTCTGGGGGTTATGGAAAATCCGACTTTTGCTCGAACGAAGTCGACGGGAACTGCTAGTTAAAGATATGAATGAGGAATCCCTCTTTCCTTTACGATAAACGCTATCTGAGGTTACGGGTCAATCATTTAGTTGGTGTTGTTGCTTATTTTAGTAGTAGGTATCAGGGGACTCCCTTGTTTCCGATCGGCAAGCTTATTATTAACTGGTGCTTTCGGCTTTGTTTATTCAAATGAATAATTTAAGCCGTTTTATTTTTCAATTTTGACTACCGCTACACCAAGTTAGTGGTTCGCACTAGCGATGGGCGATTTTTCAAAAAAAAAAATAATCGAATGAATCGACAATCGACCATTCGAACTATCGAATGTCGATTTAGTAATTCGGAAAAATAATAATCAAATAATAATCGACAATCGAATGATAATATATACTCAGCCCTTCGATGCATTCGATTGAATTGCCACAACAGGACAGGCCGCGAACGAATGATTAATCGACGCGACGAATGACGATTTATTCGTTAGTAGTTAGTAGTACGGCTTGCGCACCGCACGCTCCGATATTGCTCGCCGCATAATCGAAGGATAATCGAATGACTGCGATTGCTTATCGAATACATTCGATTACAGGGACCATTCGAATAATTCGATTAATTTAGTAATAATCACCCGTCGCTAGTTCGCACTACGGGCTACAAAAACAGCGGTTGTGGGTCTAAATTAGTGTTGTAAAAGAACTGAGTCTTTTAGTCCTAATATTAAGACAAGAGTATTTTTTTAAGACTCGAAGTCAAAAAAGAATAAGTTAAAGCTCAAGTCTCTCTGAGTTTTTAGTATTTTGAAAAAATACTCCAGTCTTAATAATAATAATAAATATTTTTTTCTATAAAATCGGTACAATATATTGTAGTAGTGACCGTAGCGCCCTTTTAAGCTAATAAGCCTGTGCCAAAGTGCAACGCTCTTCTATTTATTAAATTCGTTAACAGATAAATTTTAAAGGTTAACAGTGTGTATGTGTTTATGGGTGGGTGGGTATATTAGTACGCGTGAGATTCTGTTCGTATCTCTATGATAATTTCACCAGTAAAGACTCCAACTCGTCGTAGGTTTTATTTTCCAAAAACGCTTTTAAGCACCTTTTACAATCTCTAATATGTTTTGCTATTAAATCCTGACTTTTATTTATTAGTTTATAAAGGCATGCTGAGCGAGCTTTGAGTTGTCAAGAGGGAAAAACAGAATTGGATTTTATAGTTTCTAATTTTTGGCTTCTTTTTGAGACATTATTTTTTGGTCTTGCCAAAAAGAACTCGAGATAGAGTCTTTTAAAAGAGCTCAGTCTTTATAAAAAAGAACTCAAGAGTCCTTTGTTCCTTAGTTGGTAAGAGCACTCGCCCGGATAGTGAAGGGGCGTGGGTTCGAGTCCCACCGAATGACAAAGTCGATTAATTTTTGTGAGCGAAATTCAATTTGATTTCGTAAAAACTTGCAAAATAATTGCTAAAGATATAAAAATAATTATTAGCTTTTCTAAAAATAGCTTGTGACTGAGTGCTTTTAAAAAGAGGTTGGTCGTAAGAAAAAAAACTCGCGACCGAGTCCTTTTAAAATAGAACTCGCAACTGAGTCTTAAATTAGTGTATAAGACCAATGGTTAAAAGTGGTTGAAGAAGCTTAGTGCTTCTTCAAGTCTGTCCACCCCTTTGGGGATAAAGGGTGTGATAGTATGTATGTATGGTATCAATGAAATTAACTTCCACTTCCAATTGTTTATTCGAACTGTGAGTGATGTGATTATTAAGACTGCAGTCCTCTGCTTAAACTATGCAAAAACTTCATAATATGCGAATCCTTTTAATTGGGCCCCTCAGTCCTCTACTTTAAAGTTTTCGCCTCAAAGAACTTATAGGCTTCATGACCCAGGTCCTTTTGGTTGGACTGCAGTCCTGCTGTTTAACTCATGACTCGTAGGACTTGAAAGAACTCAAAGGACTCAAAGAGCTCAAAGGACTGAAAAAAACCGAAAGGACTTAGAATAAATCTTACGACTCAAAAAAAATAGGACTGAAAGAACTAAAAAGACTCAAAAGAGCTCAAGACTCAGGAGTCTTGAGTTCTTTTGAGACTTCTAAGTCCTGACTCGGAAGACTTATTAGTCTTGAGTTGTGCAAAAAGAACTCATAGCCGCAAAATGAGTACTTAAAGACTCAGTTATTTTACAACACTAGTTCAAATGCCGTAGGGGCATTTGTGTGATGAGCATGAGCATTTGTACCTAAGTCATGGATGTTTATAAATGTATATTAAATAGTATGGGCTAGGTAATTAGTGTGATTGTATGAAGAAAATATATTTATTGTGTATTCTTGAGAAGAAACTGTAAAATATTACCATTCCTTACGTGGTTACTAATAGACCCATATTCTCAGGAATGCATAAACGCGAAATAACATCAAATTACTGCGGTCAGCTTTAAATTCAACGCAATCCAAAGTTACGATCATTTTGACCTTTTTTATTTTCTAACATTTGCAAAACGAATAAATACCTATAGGGTGCTCCCCATAGACCTAAAATCATAAAACGCAAGAAGGAAGGTCTATCAACACACGTAAAACAAAAATTCATAAATGGTCAATTTTAATAATTTGTTGTTCCATCAACAAAAATATTTTGTTGGAATTAGGTACACAAGTTTGTACGGAACCCGAAATGCGCGAGTCAGACTTACTTTTCTGGTTTTTTTTAAATTTTATACTTATTAAATGTCACTTCCAGCATCTTCAATACGCGAGCATCCCGTTTATTATGATTTTAACTTGCGGCCCATTGAATCGAGGGACAAAAGATTTACTCCAACGAAATATTCTGAGAAGACTCCCCATTCTGTGTATTGACAGGCACACTTCGGCCCTTTATGTCCCATTGGAGGCACAAAAGGTTTAACACGAGAGGTCCTGATTTCACTCATGTCGAGGAGGTTTTGCACTTTTTAGGGTCTTTTAGGAGTTTATACGGAACCTTTTCCACGCGAGTTTGTCTCGCTTTTGAGCGGTTTTTGGGTTTAATAATAAAATAAATAAATAAACAAAATTGTTTTAACAATCACACCAATTACATAGCCCCAAACTAAGCGTGAGCTTATACTATGGCGACTAGGATAACGGATAGACATACTTTATATACGCTTATAAACATCCATGACTTAGGTACAAATGCTAATGCTCATCACTCAAACATTTGCCTCTTGCGGGATTTGTACTTGCAACCGCTTGGTTTTGTAGTGCGGGGCGCGAACCACTACACCAAAACGGTCGTCTTCATAAGAATCGGTACTTACCTTCATCATCTCCTAGTAAGTTCTGTGTAGATTACTTGATGGACTGTAAGATTGTAAGTATTTTATATGGAAAACTAGCTGTTGCCCGCGACTTCGCCCGCGTAAACTACTATCTGTGTCCTACAGGAACTGTGTTTTTTTTTCGGGATAAAACTATAATATATCTCTGTGCCAAATTTCATCCATATCCGTTTAGTAGTTTTTGTGTGAAGAAGTAACAAACATACACACTCACAAACTTTCGCATTTATAATATTAGTGGGATGGTGTCGATTTCAATGTGCCCTGTCTTTCTTTGATAATTTTTAAGGTAAGAAATCGCATCACTTAATTTGACGTTTCTAAATATCGTAGTCTGTCCCTTTTCGTTTGCTTAGCACAGAAAGAACTTTAATTTTGTCTTAGACAGGATGTTAAAATCTTCTGTGTATGTTTTTCTGCTTGACTTTGTGTAACTCCGTGTATAATGTGTATGGCTGTTCTTGGGCTTCTTTTACATGAATGAAACGTTTCTTATAGGTCAGAATTATAATATATTGATGTAAGATGCGATACAGAAAAATCCTTTGAAGCAAAAATTTATGAAAGAAATGTCACACGTTAAACAAAAAAGTTTGCTTAGCAACATATTCCGGAGTTTTTTTAACGCAGCACAGCTAGTAGACCGGCAGAGGGCAGATGTTGTTGAATGCTCTTATAATTTTGCCTTTCTTTGTTAAGATCTCTGCTACTCTCGTCGAATCGGTGCCTAGTATTTTTGTCACTCGGCCCAGTGACCAAAGTAGCGATGATTGTAGACGATCCCTGATGAGGACTACGTTTTCTTCTGTTGATGGCTCGCCTGCTGAAGTACTCCCCGTCGATAGTTGTTGTAAAGTCGACACGTAAGTACTCCGTTGCGTATGGATTCCAAAAATTTTGCCTTATCTTCTCTATCCTTGCAGACGATAATTGACGTGATGACGATTGACATTGGCGTCAAACAATTTCTGGACTTGCAATTGATGTCAGTGGTCGCCCAATCAAAAAGTGAGCAGGAGTGAGATAAGTTAGGTTTGATGAGTCATTGATAATGGAGTAAGCGGACGAAAGTATTCATTTCCTCGTAGGTTAAGTTGTAAAGTGTAAGAATATTTCTTAAGTGATGCTTAACGGATTTCACAGCAGCCATGTACAGACTACCAAAATGTTGAGAATAAGCGGGGCTATGTTTAAAAACTATCCCTTGATGAGCAATTTTGCATGAGGAATTATGCATTCGTTTAATTTATTGGATGAAAGAAGTGCTGTTATCGCAATAAGTAACACTGAATGACATGAAACGGTTGAATGCTGCTAACCTTAATAAGATCCGCCACTGGCTCCAAGTGAAGCGCTTTATAACAAAGAAAATAAAAACGTAAATATATGACTTGATGGGTTTTCTACCACGACCCTTCCTATGGACTATCAACAATGATCCAGAAGTGGCTGTGACTACAGTGCTGAGAGAGTCAGCCTTCACCCCTCGAGAAGCCGAGTGTGCCGGGTTGTTTTTAGTAGAAAAGGTACTCAAGAATTCTGATTTAATTTGATGTGGTACATAAGAGTTCTTTACTACGAACGAATTTACTAGTTGTTACTGGTTGTCTTCATGTCATGTACATGCATAAAAGCTCTGTTCACAAAAGCGTGCCTTTTTGATTGACTATGACTTTTGCTCCCAAAATCGTGTAAGCTGTGTTTGTGTATTACCTTACCGTACTTTTTGTAAGTGAAATTTGATTTAATTTGGATACTGGAAGATACTGATCAGCAATGGTCATAGAAAAGAGCTGATGGATTTGGTGTTGTCGGTTCGATTTCTAGGCAAGTGCAGTCGGATTACTTAATTAATTAGACCTAAATTTTTTGTGAATATTTAAAATGCGCCTTAATTACTTTTTAGTATTTTTGTCGTATTAGGTACTGAATTAAAACCAATTCGTATTCGGATGTTGACAGCAAGTTTGTTTATTATCACATTCCAAGAAATTTTAAAAAATCAACTGTTTAGCTATCCCTTTTTATGAGGTAGGTACCTATCTACAGCCTGATAATAAGCAGACAGGCTGATAGTAGAGTCTTCGAAATGGGGACCCTAAAGACACCCCGATGACAATGTATGAAGAGCCAAAGTTTCATTTCAGTTCGGTGAAAACTCAATAGTATGCACCATCCCGGTTCTCATTTTTAATACCCAGTCAATGTGGGCCCCTGAAGCCCCTATTTATAAGCCTTTCTTAAATACCCCCCTGTTCCTCTAAGGGATCTTTGTCGCTTAAGGTTTGTGCCCACTACACCGTACAATACACTGACCATGCTAGGACAGTATAAAAAGTACACATTTGATTTTTGACTTTAGCGTGAAAAGTTAAAGTTCAAAATTAAGCTTGGTGTTCGTCGATGCACCGTTCTGGCACTGTCAAAACGAACACCGACCAAACTTTGATTGAACTTTAACTCGTCTATTTAAGGTTGAAAATCAAATGTGTATTTTTATACGATCCTAGCATGGTGTAGTGGGCAGAAAGCTTCAAACAAAATGCTCCTTCAATTGTATCAAGGAGATTTTCTAAAACTCTAAATCGAAACGTAAATTACCGGGGGCTTTCACTGAAACGACTTTTGAGACGATTAACTGTTTTCCCCAAAAGCTCGTTAGAGAGTGAGCTTTCATATCGTTTTAGAATTGCTTTTATTGACTTAGGGATTCCAGTTTTAAAATGCAATCGAGTTTCGGGGATTATGAGTATTTTTGCGTTGAAACTTTTGCGAGTTTTGTTGTAGTGGTTCGCGCCCCGGATTTCTAAACCAGGCGATTGCGGGTGCGAATCCCGCAAAGGGCAAATGTTTGTGTGATGAGCACGAGCATTTGTACCTAAGTCATAGATGTTTATAAAGGTATATAGGTATGTCTATCCGTTATCCTACTCACCATAGCACAAGCTTTCAAGCTTAGTTTGGGGCTAAGTAATTGCTGTGTTTGTTGAAACAATTTATTTAATTTACAATTTTATTTACGTTGAATAACTTTTTGAATAATCACAATAACCGAACAATAACTACAGTTTTTGGACAAAAATATGGTTGGAAGTAATTGATAACTGTAATTTTATAACACGCACGTTTTATAAAATATGTTAGTAATATTTTGAAAGGTATTGTAACAGAAGGTGGAGCAGGGAGGCCAAATCAGAATACGTAGAACTTGATAAGTATTTATTCGGGCAGAGCTTTGCCATACACAATTCTCAACGTGAAAATAACAGAAGGAATCAACGGACATCTTGCTTTTATATAAAAGTGGTTCCCCGCGACTTCGCTCGCAAGAGTTCGATTTTCCATATAAACTTTCATCCCCCATTTCACCCCCTTAATGTTTTTACATCGCGACAAAATGTAGCCTATGTCCTTTCCAGGGTCTCCCACTGTCTCCATACCAAATTTCATCTCAATCGGTTCTGTGGTTTAAGCGTCAAGAGATAACAGACAGACAAACAGATAGACAGACACACTTTCGCATTTATAATATTAGTATGGATATGGATTAGTATGGAAGTATGGATTCTACGACAGTCAAAGTAATTTCAAGTAACTTCTACGCATTACAATTTAAAATAAATTAAATAAGGTAGCGCTAGTGTTGAGTGGAGTTTCCGGTAGCGTTGTTAATAAATAAAATATATTCCCCGGTTGTGACGTTACGGTGACTAAAGCGGATGTAACACTATTTCACAACAGTTGTCAATGGTTGCAAAAAATTTAAGACCCGAGTTCACCAATTTTCAAACAGCCGGTTAACATCGATTGACGGATAATTTGACAGAATTCTCAAACAAAATATGTCAAACAAATACTAAATCAGCTGATTTAAAATTAATCATGTGTTTGTGTACTCCAGGCTTAATGTATTAAAATAGGTATACACTGTTGTTTCCAATGATAGTGCTTTTAAAAATAAGTAGACGGGTCATTAGCGCGCGGAAATTGATCGCCTCAAATTGTGTAATTTACTCAATTTTGCATCAAATATGGCATTTGACACGTAAAAGAACGCGCGCTCGGAGCATCAAATTCGAATCGCCGAGCAGTACAAGATGACAGGTCTGCCTCTTTTTTAAATAAATACACTGTCAGTGGTTGTTTCTATCATGGATTTGCTTAGACAGTCATATTTTTTTATTTTGAAAACCTACTGTAAGGAAGTTCAATTAAAACACATTTTAATTAATAAATCCATTCATTCACAAGAAATATGACGCCGCGTACAGAGAGAATCGTGCGAGTGAGAGGGAAGATACATGGCAAACACTTGGCGCGAATGCGCGCAAGGATTGCGTTCGGAAATTCCTTACACTACTTAGTGCTTTTCTCTTGTACAGAACCAATGTATAAAAGCGCTGTTTGTATGTTTCGTCGTAAAGTTTACTGAACGTAAGTAATGTCATGTTTGGAATCCTCTTCATGGCTCCGTTCCTCCACTTGAATCTTTCAATTTCAAGAAGGGGGGAAATGTCACTGAGATCAGAATAAATGGTGGCACAGTCAAGACCTTTCTGGACCCTTTTCCCGATTTCAATAGACGCCGCTTTATCTGACATCTTAGGGCTCCCATTCTTACTGCCATATCGATCGTATTGCAAAACGAATAAGGTTGAAAATTGTTATAAACTCGGCATATTTCAGTTTCGCTTTGGTCTTTGTGGAGCTTTTTATCGTTACATTGGAGGTTTTTTATTTAGTACGATATGGTAACGTAAGGCCTGTATAATATATGCCCTTGCTAACCTTGTGAAAATCTGTACCTTATTTTTAGTGGTGCAAGGGTGATTTTGGTGTGAAGCCAAGTTATGGGTCTGTGGTAACTTGCGTTGTATTGAAAGTTTATTTGATCCTTTTGAGGAAAATACGCGGTTTTTTGTGTTCGGAGTATGCGAAATATGTATTTGGTTTAGTTCAGCAGAGTTGAATAAAGTTTTAGTGGTGTTTTCATACCGAACCTACACAACTTTCAAAGACTTTTATTTACGTGTACGATATGTAATAATAACATAATATTATTATTTAATTAGAACAATATAAATGTACATTATAATACAATTATATACAACTTATTAATAAAAATTAAGATACATTATTTAATACAATACAAAAACAAAAATTATAAAAAGGGACAAGTGCCGAAAACTTTAAAAAGAACAAGTACAGGCAGATCGACTCCCGGTACCACTTTGTACCCTTTGGAGTCGAAACACTGGGTTCGTAGGGTCCCAACGCTATCTCTTTTTTCAAAGAGATTTCCAAGAGGCTAGTTGACATCAGTGGTGACCTAAGAGCTGGCAGCTACCTTGCTCAGCGTATAAGCATCGCTATATAGCGCGGTAATGCTGCCAGCATCCTGGGAACCTTACCACAAGGACCCTTTTAATAATTTTTGTTTTTGTATTGTATTAAATAATTTATTTTATAATTAATAGAATCAGGCGTTACTTTGCGGAAATCCATTATCAGATGGGAAAAATAAGATACAATTATTTTGCTTTAAATTTCCGCTAAGAGACGCTAGCGCAGGCAACAAAATCACACCAACCGCAACCGCTTTGAGTACCAGTTCAGGCAAATGCAGAATGCACCGCCCTCCCTCCCTCAATACGCATGCACTACAGCTAATGCAGTTGTTAGTTACCAACACCAACGTGCAAAAAACCTCGACGCGTTTCGCCACTCCACGCGGCATCCTCAGGAGATGTTGTCGCCTCTGCTGAGCATGGACGACTGAAATGAGTCGCTGGCGAACAGGCCTTTTATACTGTCCCCACTAATGAGCTGACGTAATCGTTACGTTAACGCGATCGTTACGTAAACGCAAACAAAAAGTTAAAGTTAAAAAATTAAAAAGTTAAACCGTTGATGACTGATGGTTATTAATAACATTTTGTTGATTTGAAAATAGATTCAAAAGTGGGGAGGTGGTATAACTGACCTGTTCGTTCAACAATGTAAGCGTATTATCTTTATTATGTTTTATGATTTCTAATTGTTCCAGAACGGACAATTTAAAACTTTTTTCACATGTGTGTAAAATAGAAAAAGTATGATTATTAGGAATACTATGTCCTGAATCTAAAAGATGTTTGGCGAAGTGTGACTTTTCAGGATGGTTGTTTCGATACGCGGAAATATGTTCTTTATAACGTGTGTTGAAGCTACGGCCGGTCTGTCCTATATAAGTGGCGTTGCATGCACTACAGTTAAGCTTGTAAACACCAGATTTTTGGTGTTTATCAAGCTTATCCTTTCCGTTACAAATTAATCTTAAAGAGTTATTAGTGTTAAAAGCTACGCGTATGTTATGTTGTTTTAGGGTTTTAGAAATACGTTCCGACACCGTCCCTAAGTAAACTAAACTAGAATTATACCTGTTAGCCTTTTCATTAGGAACAGAGTATAATAAACTAGTTATTATTTTATTAATTTTATTTTTTATTAAGCTGTCAATAATGCATCTCTTGTATCCGTTTGATATGGCGATGTGATACAAAATGTTTAATTCCTTCCTGTAATTGTCTTTACTAAGTGGTACAGTAAATAGTCTATGAATATATGAATTGAACGCGGCCATCTTATGTTGCCACGGATGACAAGATGATGCATGAATGACAGTGTCAGTATGTGTTGGTTTTCTATAAATTTGGAATTGATGTTGACCCTCCACCCTTGTGATTGTTAAACCTAAGAAATTAATACTATTGTTTTGTTCTACTTCTAATTTGAATTTAATTTTAGGGTGAATATTGTTGATTTTATTAAGAAAAATATCTAACTGTCTATTAGTTCCGGTCCAACAAATCAAAATATCATCAACGTATCTATAATAGTAAAGAATTTTCCTTTCTTGAACTAGGTATTTATTTTCAAAGTTATCCATAAAAATATCTGCCATTAAAGGACTTAAAGGAGAGCCCATTGCTAAGCCCTCCTTTTGCCTGTAATATTGATTGTTGAACCGGAAATAATTTTGTTTCATGCATAAGGAAGTTAATAATATAAGATCTTCTATCTCCCCCGGATGCAATCGTTGTTTTTCTAAGTGATTTTTTAGAATATTTAAACTTTCTTGGTGTGGTACGTTGGTAAATAAGCTTTCTACATCTAATGATAATAACTTTGCATTCCGAGGGAGGGAAATAGGTTGAATTTTCTTAATTAAATCCAAGCTATTTTTTAAAGAATGTTTAGGTGTGAATCCTTCAATATTGAATTAAGTTGTTTAGCTAATTTATACGCCGGTGCGCCGATGTAAGAAACTACCGGACGCATCGGCATATTTTCTTTATGAATTTTCGGTAGCCCATATAAACATGGACTACGTGGATTCATTTCTAATAATTTATTATTACGTGTATACGGGATATCTTGAAATATAAATTGAGTTGAATTAATTGCTTCTTTTATCTCTGACGCGAATTTTTTAGTTGGATCTGACTGTAGAAGTAAGAAATCGTCATTCTGAATTATGTCTTCCACCTTTTGAATATAATTGTTACGTTCCATAACCACCACCGTGTTACCCTTGTCAGCTTTTGAGACAATCAAATTGTTTTCAGTAATTTTTTGAGTTAGCGATTTATAAATATGATACTCCTGGTTAGATGAACTACTATTTGACTGTCTCATAGCCGTTCTAATCTGATTTGCTGTAATATTAGTTGCTAAAGTTTTAACATATTGTTCTTGTTTACTACACACAACAGCGATCTCCACGTCAACCGCTAATCCTTGTAAAGTTTTTTGATTGACTGAGGGTTGTAAATTATACTTTAGTCCTTTACTTAATAATGAAACTTCATTACTTGACAATTCGACATCAGATAAATTCTTGACCCGAGGGTAGAATGTATGTGATTGCGGTTGTTCGTGGAAACCACGCTGCATGTTATTAGTAGACTCGCACTAATAGACAGTTAGATATTTTTCTTAATAAAATCAACAATATTCACCCTAAAATTAAATTCAAATTAGAAGTAGAACAAAACAATAGTATTAATTTCTTAGATTTAACAATCACAAGGGTGGAGGGTCAACATCAATTCCAAATTTATAGAAAACCAACACATACTGACACTGTCATTCATGCATCATCTTGTCATCCGTGGCAACATAAGATGGCCGCGTTCAATTCATATATTCATAGACTATTTACTGTACCACTTAGTAAAGACAATTACAGGAAGGAATTAAACATTTTGTATCACATCGCCATATCAAACGGATACAAGAGATGCATTATTGACAGCTTAATAAAAAATAAAATTAATAAAATAATAACTAGTTTATTATACTCTGTTCCTAATGAAAAGGCTAACAGGTATAATTCTAGTTTAGTTTACTTAGGGACGGTGTCGGAACGTATTTCTAAAACCCTAAAACAACATAACATACGCGTAGCTTTTAACACTAATAACTCTTTAAGATTAATTTGTAACGGAAAGGATAAGCTTGATAAACACCAAAAATCTGGTGTTTACAAGCTTAACTGTAGTGCATGCAACGCCACTTATATAGGACAGACCGGCCGTAGCTTCAACACACGTTATAAAGAACATATTTCCGCGTATCGAAACAACCATCCTGAAAAGTCACACTTCGCCAAACATCTTTTAGATTCAGGACATAGTATTCCTAATAATCATACTTTTTCTATTTTACACACATGTGAAAAAAGTTTTAAATTGTCCGTTCTGGAACAATTAGAAATCATAAAACATAATAAAGATAATACGCTTACATTGTTGAACGAACAGGTCAGTTATACCACCTCCCCACTTTTGAATCTATTTTCAAATCAACAAAATGTTATTAATAACCATCAGTCATCAACGGTTTAACTTTTTAATTTTTTAACTTTAACTTTTTGTTTGCGTTTACGTAACGATCGCGTTAACGTAACGATTACGTCAGCTCATTAGTGGGGACAGTATAAAAGGCCTGTTCGCCAGCGACTCATTTCAGTCGTCCATGCTCAGCCGAGGCGACAACATCTCCTGAGGATGCCGCGTGGAGTGGCGAAACACGTCGAGGTTTTTTGCACGTTGGTGTTGGTAACTAACAACTGCATTAGCTGTAGTGCATGCGTATTGAGGGAGGGAGGGCGGTGCATTCTGCATTTGCCTGAACTGGTACTCAAAGCGGTTGCGGTTGGTGTGGTTTTGTTGCCTGCGCTAGCGTCTCTTAGCGGAAATTTAAAGCAAAATAATTGTATCTTATTTTTCCCATCTAATTTATCTTAATTTTTACTAATAAGTTGTATACATATTACTATGTAATAATTACATTATTTAACCTAAAGATAAAAACCGGGCAAGTGCAAGTCGGACTCGCGCACTGAGGCAGCTATTATATAATCTGTGACTGAGGGTTCTATAAAAACAAAGGTTTTTTCTACGATGTAATCACAAATTTGGCGGTTTTCGGACTTTTTCCTTTACTTGTACTGTAAGATCTTCCTTCTTGCCAAATTTCATGGTACACGGGTAGTACCCCATAGGTTTTTATTCCCCTAAAAATGTTAGAAAATAGGGCAAAAATGGCCGTAGCTTTTGATTGCATTGACTTAAAAGTTTGATTTTTGTACAGCTTCAAAGGACCATAGACTTTTTTATATTTATTTATAAAAACAAATACATGTGTGACCTTATATCTATCGCCAAACTGCTGCAGCACAGTTTGTTGGCGAAAATGCACTTTTTATACATAAGCAAACATATCACACGTGCAACTATACGCTTATATTACTTATGCAATAGTTCAATGATAGGACTATGGTAAGCCATGATGTTTCTACATAGGTAGGTACATAATAGCTTACCACATCCTACTCTTAAATATTTTTATGGTAATTTCAATTTGATGTTTATTTCAACTTTAAACATCCACGCGTTCCTGAGAAATAGATTCTTGACAGACAGATGGACAGCAAAGTGATCCTATAAGGGTTCCTTTTTTCCTTTTGAGGTATGGAACCCTAAAAAAACTAAAAATGCAAACAGACTTCAAAACTGAATTAGCTACAATATCAATTCGCAACAAAAACCTGATACAACCACTTCTGAATCAATCCTATTAGTTTAAAATAATGTGATAATTATTATTCTTATTTTAAAAGTGACAAATATAGATAGAAATACAATCCCGCGGAGGCTGAACAAATCACATGGTAATTAAAATATTAGTAAATTAACATTAACTAACAACTAATTGAATAATTCTACTATCTCAGATAATCCAGTTTAGATGGTAGGAAAATGTCAATTTTCTTACTTACTTGACGGACGAGCGCACAGCTGAAACGCGGAGTTCGTTATAGAGGAGAGATGGCAAAGTTTATGAAAATAAGTGGAGGTAAGGGGCACACTAGGGGGAATATAATACCAAATTATATTCGATGTTAATATGACATATATGTTGTCTTCCTCGTCGAATTTCGACCACGGCGGCCTATCTCAACAGAGATTAGCCAACTGCGCGGGACATATTATAGTGCACAAGTGTGTGTGCAATACACAGGTGCACTATCTGTTCCTTCACTCTCATAATACGGTTATGTCGGTTATGACATATTACGTTACTATTTACATGTGTGAGAGTTTCCAATCGAGAAAAAAGTTTGCATCCAAAGACAATCCTGGGGCCCAATTCTCGTGCCTTCGATATTATATCACATACGATATTTAACCAAAACACATTGCGGATATCACAAAATGTGATAAATATTCGACAGTTTCATACTCCGATAATACGTAACATCTAAATTTTGCGATATCCGCCATGTTTTTCCGATAAATATCGTATGTGATGTAATATCGAAGGCGTGAGAATTGGGCCCCTGTAAATATGAGAGAGAGTCGTCATAGGTATGCTTACGACGTCACAAGTTTAAATTTTCAATAATAAATTACAGAATAACTACTGAATAATAAAAAATAAAAAAGTCAAATACTCAAATTACTTTTTTAATTTTGTAGTTACTTCAAGAAAAAAATATAAAAAATTATATGCCTTAAAATTTACTTTACATACCGATTTTAACGCTCTCGGTGCATCCTATTAACCAGCGGAGCGGCCCTTTTCGTCGAAGCGCGAAATGGGACGCGCAACTTGTTACCACAGTCTGTCGGCAAAAAGAGACGGCTAACTTCGCCCCCTGAATGCGGACCTGTTTGTCTTAAGTCTAGAGCACCTGGGTAATAGAGCAGTGCTCGATGACTACTATTTAGTAAAAATAAACTGTACAATTCGGGAGCTGTGTTTAAAAACAAAAAAAAAGTTATAAACTTGAACAAAAAAACAAAAGGATTTTTTTGTCACCAAGTAAGATTCAAACCCTCGTCTTCTACGATTCTTCAGTCCGACGTCTTACTCATTACACCACGATGCCCACGGTCGCCAGGACGACTAATTCCGCGTTAAACATTGCGAAAGAAAAACGCATAAAAACTTTAAAATACGCATTTTTCTAAATATAAGACGAATCTAAATCGATTTTTCACCCTCGACAACGCCCATATACAAAATTTTAGCTAAATCGTTAAAGACTTTTCTAAGACAGCAAATAAAGATAGCAAAAAAATAAATATACAAGAATTGCTCGTTTAAAGGTAAGATATAATAAATTCATTGCTCTCGGTGCGTCCTATTAACCAGCGGAGCGTCCCATTTCGTCGAAGTGCGAAATGGGACGGGCAACTTGTTAGCACAGTCTGTCGGCAAAAAGAGACGGCCAACTTCGCCCCCCTTAATGCGGACCTGTTTGTCTTAAGTCTAGATTCTTGGCAACGTCAGCGCTCGCTCGAGAGTGTGGGATGCTTGAAGTTTTTTAAATTTATAAATCATAAATATTTAGCAGTCGGTGATAGAAGACTTAGGCCCACTTGCGCAAGTCCGGATAAGCTTCTCCGGACGTGTCCAAAGCCTATGATCTGAGTTGAAAGCCCACTTGCGGAAGTCTGGATTAGCTAATCCGGACTTTCATAAATGGGCTTTCAACTCAGATCACAGGCATTGCGCTTGTCTGGATAAGCTAAAACGGACTGGCGCAAGCGGACCTTTCGGATTTGCTCTTCCAGACCTGCGCAAGTGGGCTTTCAATTCAGATCATAGGCCTTCGACAAGTCCGGCTTAGCTAATCCGGACTTGCACAAGTGGGCCTAGTTCAAAGTCAAAGTCAAAAATAATTTATTCAATTTAGGACAGAAAATGCCACTTATGAACGTCAAAAATTTAAAAATACTGATTTTTACATTTCCTAGGGCTTTCATAATCACGTGACGTCTAAAAGTAGTTCATGTTTATTCCAACAATATTTACTGTCTGTGTGACCTCAGCTTTAGGCGTCAAACGTAGATGTTTGGCAGCGCATAAACTTAGAGAATCGACAGGCTGGTAACAGTTACCTAAGTAAAGATGAAGATGCATCTATGGAGCAAGCTAACTTCATAAATGGGTTTGCTTTACTTAAGTTCCTCGAGAGCGGTTTTGCACTACGTCCGATCCATATCCGCCGAAATTTTCGGTCCGATGTAGTCGTAAAACTACGACAGCTCACACACTATGTCAATATATAATGTCGACATTCACGGGAGTTTCCATGTTTAAAATCAAATGACGTATTTATTTTGACGGATTCGGATCGGACGTAGTGAGAAACCACTATATACTAGAGTCATACTATCGACCGTTTCGCTATCAAAGTTACTAAATAAATAATAATCAAAGTTAAGAAAAGTAGTAAACTATCGATACTATTGATGTATATCAATACTATTGCCATCTATCAACTATCAATAGCAATATCGGTAGTTAAAACTATCGATACTCTCGGAGCTCAATTGCGCTAATACTTTCGATGCAATCGATACTATAGATCGTTATCAATACCATTGCCTTATATCACATTATCGGTAGTATCGGATAGACTATCGATACTATTGATATGACGTCAACTATCGGTAGACTATCGATAGATAGTATAGTGGTATAGTCGACTTTGAAATGCAACACTGCTGTATACCTTCCCCGTTAATCCGCCACAGAAGCAATGTTCTAAGGGCTTAGTGCGAGTTTTCATTTGTCAATCACACGCGCTCGCGATCGACCGGGTATCGGATTTTTTATAGAAGAAAACATGTTTCGTTAACGTGCCGACGTAACTAAAGGCGCTGACCAAACTTTCATACAAATTTTCGTCGCAAGGACGAAGGCACAAATAAAAAAGCATATAGACGAAGGCACAGAATAAATACTAGTACTTCGTACAGAAGTATGACTTAGCAATTGTATTCAAAGAAATGTCTACTCAATATCGTCAACAATACGGCGTAATTTAATTCGCCTTAGAGTCAAGCACATATTCGTGTAGACACCTACAAAAATCCATTGCAAGATAATTTCATCCTTATTGCTCTGGAATATGATTCATAATACACTAAACCTATTCAGTGACGTAATATCACGCGACGCGATAGGGTTGACTGCTACGAACAGCTTCTAACGCCATCTAGCGCCTCTTTCTAGTACTTTATTCATTCTCGTCCAGCCAGCAACGTAGCCGCGCGGCCGCCGGTGAATAAAACGCGCGAGCGTGTCGCTGCCCGGTAGCGACACGCAACTTGTTTTAGCCCCTAAGTAAGGGTCGCCGCGCGTAGGTACGTTTTTGCTACCTATGCGGGGAGATACACAGGCCTGACGAAGGTGAGAGCATGAAACACCTCGTACTAGGCCCTCTGTTCTGTCAGGCATGCCTGCAACCTGATTTTAGGTTATTAAATATAAATCTAATATTCTTCATGAAATAATATTACGAACGAAGCTCTCTAATTATTTTCAAATCAGGCTTAGCTAGTTTTTATCGAATGGGAAAGTAGCAAAAACAAAAGGTAAGTGTACGTATTACTTCCCTATATACATATACAATGCGTTACAAAACTACCAGTAAGAAATGAAGAGAGCTTCTCAGAATCAGTAACTAAATAACTTTCTTTCAGAAACATAAGTCAAAGACCACAGAATCGACTGAATCGGTCACGTGGCCGAATTGTTTTGGCATATATCGACCCATGTTTCTAGAAGAAATTTGTTTAGTTACTGATTCTGAGTAGCTCCCTTCTCTTCTAACGTGTAGTTTTGTAACACCTTGTATAAACAAAAAGCAGTTTCATGGACACTAGCCAGATAAAATGTTAAGAAAGCATAAATGTGAAAAAATCACGTCTCCAACTGCTGCATTTTATCTCAAATGAGAATGGCTGCTAAAGAGAAATTTCCATAAAGCACAAGGCCATATAGCAGCCCTAGTCACTAATGTAGTGTAATGTAGTCTACTATCCCAGTAGTGCCAAGATGTTTCTTATTAACAAAAGAAAACACACGGCTAGAAGTTTCAGACGGTTTTTTTACCGCGCTAAATTATAGCATCTTGTTAATAGTCACCATTTCATTCTTTGTAAATTCTATGAGGAATAAAACAAACCTACTGTATCTATCTCAATTGTAGACAAGGATCTGTGTGCTATTTGTTTAGTCAATCAATTAGGGAGAGCCAACGGCTGGTTGGAATCTTAATGAGTCTTGTGACATCGCTGAAAGCAAGGGTTATACTCGCTTTGTAGCGTTGGATTGTTCGCTACCTATATTTGATAGAATGAACTTGCTCTGGTAGATAGTATTGTTGTAGGTAACATTAACTTAGTTTATTTTAAATTGGTCGACGTGTCGTCCGGGGGACACGGTCGATCCATTTTTATGTGCATAATTTACTTTCGTAAAAACTTGCAAAGAAATTCCTTACATTATTTAAAAATATATTATATGTGTTATAAAAATATATATATGTGCGATCTAAATATTAGATATCTATGATAAAATTGATGATAGAAACGCGGTATTACAGCATTGAGAAGCACTTGAAAATTTCGACAGGCTCTGCCAACGCCCGGGTGGCCGAGAGGTTAGGCGATCACCCGGTATACGAGGAACACGGGTTCGAACCCCGCCTCTGGTGGTCATTGGTCCAAGTGGAATAATATCTAATAAATAAATAAGTTTGTCTATTAACGGCTCCGTTAAATTATATTTTTGAAGACACTGCAAGACACTTTCCTTATCAAATTCCGCTAAATGATGCAATGTCAGCTGGTCTGAAACCTAAAATAAAAGCTAGAAAGTAAAATCATAAACTAAATAGTAACCCTATTACGAGGGTCAAACTGAAAGTTCTTAGAACTGGCCACTTATAAACAATATAATAAAAAAAATATTCTAAAATTTGAAAATAGAACTCTTTGCCAATATTACTGAGTATATATTTCATTCATTTGTCATTTGTTTTACGACTTGGCGGCAAATTGAAAATTGTCTGTGTCACGTCAAAATGAATTTAACACGAGAAAATTTTCGTGCAATGATTTTTTATGACTTTCGATGTCATTTAAGTCAACAAGAAAGTTATGATAGACTACGATTGGCCTTTCACGATGAAGCCCCATCTCGTGCGACTGTTTACAACTGGTTTAATGAGTTTAAACGTGGTCGCACTAATCTCACTGATGATGTACGTGAGGGACGGCCTTCTACGGCGACGACTGAAAATAACATCTGTGTTGTGCGGCGTATGATAGAGACTGACAAAAGAGTGACCTATCAGCAGATTCGGACAAGCTTAGGCATCGGTATGAGTCAAGTGCACAAAATCCTCCACGAACATTTAGCGGTCAGGAAGCTTTGCGCCCGGTGGATACCTCATAATTTGACTAAGGCTCAAAAACTCCATCGTGTGGATTGGTGCCGTAAAATGATTGAAAGATTTAACGGAGGTGACTCAAATGCTGTGTTCGACATACTAACAGGTGACGAAAGCTAGATTTACTGTTATGATCCTGAAACCAAAAGACAATCTGCTCAGTGGGTGTTTCCTTTCGAGGAGTTGCCAACTAAAGTGAAGAGAGATCGAAGTGCGGGAAAAAAAATGGTGGCCTCGTTCTTTGGAAGGATAGGTCATTTCGCAACAATTGTGTTAGAGGATCAAAAAACAGTTTCTGCAGAATGGTACACTACCAATTGTTTGCCACTTGTCTTGGAAAAAGTTCGAGAGAAACGACCTCGCAGTAGGATCCTCCTTCACCACGACAACGCCTCGTCGCACACCGCCAAGCGAACGATCGACTATTTGGCGACATCAAACGTTGAATTACTGGGTCACCCGCCGTATAGCCCCGACCTCGCGCCTTGTGATTTTTATTTATTTCCAAGAATTAAAGAAAAACTTAAAGGAAAGCGGTTTATGAATGCTGAAGAAGCGGTGGCTGCGTATCGCGATGCCATTGAAGAGACCCCTAAGGACGAGTGGGCAAAGTGCTTTTCCCAGTGGTTCCATCGCATGCAGCGGTGTATTGACGTCAATGGACAATATTTTGAAAAGATATAATAAAACTAATAACTGGCTAATGTAATCAGTTTTTGATTTTCTAAGAACTTTCAGTTTGACCCTCGTATATTAAGTTTGATTTTACTTTGATTTTTAGTTCTTTTCTAACGATAGTAAGTAACCCAAAAACAATTATTTTACTTAGCTTACCTACTTAGATCTTGTAAGCAAACTACAACATTTTATCAATTCACGTAAACCAGCCTAAAACATAGATCCTTTTATTAACCAATACCTATCTGAAATGCTGCAGTGTAAACCGATAGCAATAACGATTCAGTAGAACACCACATGGAATCATTAAAAAAAACTTATTTAATTTAAGTTAAGGGTACCAATAACATAAGGTAACGTAAGTTAAGTTAGGTCAGGGAGGATGGAGCATCGGTCTAGGTCGACCTCTCGCACTCCCGAGGTGTCTCGTTACCAATCCGTGAATGTAGGCGCGCTCAGATGTTGAGCGCAGATGCTGTGACCCGAAAGATGGTAAACTATGCTTACCTGCACGTACAGTCAATGAAATGCATTTAAATAAGTAATATGCCATTGTAATAAGGTCTCAAATCGAATGCAGATTTATATTGATGCTCGTGACTGTACATACTTCGCGTCCTTATGTTTTCTTGTAACCTACTTATTTAGTTTAATACTGGAAGTTTCAGTTTGTTCACATGCAAACTTCGCACAATCTAATAAGTATTACTTTTAGTGTTTTTCTTGAAGATTGCATTTTCACTCTCTTCCCCGCTTTATATTTAAACTTTATGAAACACTATCTGTGAAAACGTTTTAAAATGTTTATAAATTTTTTATTCTTAAGTAAAGTCAGCCTATATAGATCCCACTGCTGGGAAAAGGCCTCTACCTCATATATGAGGAGGTACGAGCCATACTACCACCACGCGGGCTCAGTGCGGATTGGTGAAGGGTTGTCTGTGAGGCAAGTGACAAACCTTACTGTCAGATGTTATCAAGCCGCCCTAAGGCCTCTGACTAGGGCTTTACGACTAATATCAACAGATATTAGCCGGGACCAAATGCTCAAAATGCCTTCCGAAGCAAAATGATGCTTGTCATGGACGTCCCTTAAATGGTCGGAATGGTCACCCATCCAATCACGACTGCGCCGTGGGTTGCTTAACTTTTGGTATCACTACCAAAGCGCTGCCGCCACTGCGCCACAAGCACCTCCTTTTTTTTATTCTTACTGACAGTTTTTTACGAATCCAGTTAAGGCCCCTATTTTTTTATTACTTTTTTTTTCTACCGTTAACTACACAGTTACTCTACTACATATTTTACTCAAACATTATCAAATAATAAATTCATAATAACAGTAGAAAATGTTGAGATTCATTTGTTGACTTTAAAGCAATCAGTAGGTATTCCATTTCCACCCTAAATCTAACCACTATTTACCAAAGCTGTATAATTTGTTCTATACAGGGTGAATTTTACGAACGTAACGTACATTTAATGTATAGTATAGGAAATCAGAGGGAATAGTAAATGAAGGATAATACTTTAACTATGGATACGTCACATAATGCTCTATTACAATAATTATCGCAATTTTATAATATGGTCTATACAGGGTGTATTAAATGTAAGTTACGTACATTTAATGTACTGGTAGTCAGAGTGAATAGTAAATGAAGGATATAACTATAGATATGTCACATAATGCTCTATTATAATATTTTTTGCAATTTTTCATGTTAGTCTTACCATATTTAGGATACAATTATTTTATTTCTGTAATGCTAATTCCATGAACAGATAATGACGTTCGAAACAACTGTTTTATTGAGAATTTCAGACATCAAATCAATATTAACTTTTCACTTGTTGAATTGTTATTTGTTATGAGCGTAGCTCCCAAAAATAACAAAAACTAAAAATGAAAATCTCAATAATGGTAAACTTTTATAATGTAAAAATTTCCGGTTACCTAATTTCAAGATTCTTATTCACCCTGTATTCGCAGCAACCCTGATCGATATTGGTAAAGTTACTTCGCCTGTCTGTTTATCTTGGGGAGCGAGCACAATGAAGTAATAGGGCTGCCTAAATAAAAATAAACTGAAAAAGCGCCTTTCTTACCGCGGTGAAATGCTTTTAGCGTTCAACCCTGAAAAGTTTCTTAAAGGATGTGATGGCGGCTATGATTGGCAGTTATTGATACCCAATAAATTGTAATATAATGTACTTTATAGTACTAAAATTTTAAACTGGACCAAAAAATTGCAAGTTTTAGTTTAATATTTTAGTAATGAAGCAATTAAAAAAAAATTGATTTAAAAATCTAGATTAGAAAAGAAATACACCACACGATCGGGTAGATGACGAAAAACATATCATCCCCACTACACATGTAGGGAATTTGCATAAAAAGTTATGTACTAAAATTTTATTCTATCTACTACTTTGTCGGCGTACATACATACATTATACACACACCTACAAAATTACAGCTTGTATTAAACAGTCTCTTATCAAAACCTCGGACAGAAAGACAGACAGTCAGACAGACGGACATGACGAAACTATACGGGTTCCTTGTCAGGACTACGGCACCCTTGAAACTATTATAGAGATGACATTGATAAAAACTTCCTACCTAATTGCCTTCATTCAATTTTAAGAAAAAACAAATGCATTAATTAAGAATGCGTCATAACTCGTGCCAAAAGAGGTAAATAACCATTTAACGGTTCAAATCTCGAGTGACCTCTTCAAAATCAACCTCTTCAAGACATCGTGCCGATATACTCTTGACGACATCGTCAATTATCTTGTAAAGGAAACGGGGACTTTTTGCTTATCGTTCCTTGCATTGGTAAATATAATACAAAATGTAGTTAAAAATGTGTCAAAACAAAAACCACACAAAGGTAAAAAAAAGGTTGAGACTTACAAATAATAAAATAGAAATTATTTTATCAGTACTTTGCATGCAATCAAAGCATTGCAACATTCACATAAAAATCCATACTAATATTATAAATGCGAAAGTGTGTCTGTCTATCTGTTACCTCTTGACGCTTAAACCACTGAACCGATTGAGATGAAATTTGGTACGGAGACAGTTCGAGACCCTGGAAAGGACAAAAACATTAATGGGGTGAAATGGGTGATGAAAGTTTATATGGAAAATCCAACTCTTGCGAGCGAAGTCGCGGGGAACCACTAGTTACTAATATTTGAAAAAGTCCTAAAAAATGACAACAACAGGGAAGTGCCAACATAATTCATGATGGGCGCTGAAAATGTGCCACCACAACGACACTGACTTTCAACGGAAACCTTTGAAAAAAACAGATTTTGGTATGGCAATTTTTTCTAGCGTTGGTGCTATGATTTACTGTGGTACTATGATGACTATGGGTTCCGTAGTCCGACAAGGAACCCTTATAAGATCGTTCAGTCCGTCCGTCCTAGTCTGTCACAGCAGAATATCTTCTACGTTTATGGACTGATTTGCATGGAACTTGGTTCGAGGATACTTCACATATAGATCTCATTTTTAAAAATACAAAAAATTAAAATTACCCCTTTTTAAGGGTACCTCCCCATATATGTAAAGGGGGGCTGAATTATTTTTGCAAGTGCACCCCCTTGTGTGGGATATCGTTGAAAAGGACTATAAAAATAACGTAGGGTTTCCATACAACACTTTTTTATCAGCTTTACCATTTGCGAGATATAGCCCGCCAAAGTCGTTTACACGGTGTCGTCCCCCCCCCTGTAATTCTGTCTTGGACCTATAAACTTCAAATCACTCACGTAAAGAAACAGGCGCGGAAACTCTTACTTAAAATTGTTTCGGGTACCTGTGATAAATACTTTTAAAATTATAAATAAAATAAAAATATATACTTTTTTTGCCTATACTGTCTAATGTTTAAAGTTAATGGTACGGAACCCTTCGCGCGCGAGTCCGACTCGCACTTGGCCGGTTTTTTTTTAAATTATGCTTTCTAACAAACTACGTAGGTATATACTCGTACAAACGTAAAATCAAACCGCAAAGTTATAATTACAATGAAATCAGAAGTTATTCGATTACGTCTGCCGGTAATATCCATTTGCGTTGTTCCTTAGTATTAGGGCCGCCAATTAAGGTGTGCTCTCCATTTGTGCGAGACTAATAGGGTGACCACACATTAAGTATGTTGGAGACTAACCAGGAATTCCCTGAAACTTAACTAATTTCTCAAATGTGACTCAAAACTTGAGTTTGCAGATTGCAGGACGAAATTTATAGGTTGACCATCCTCATTCTAATGTTTTTTTTAAATATTGTACAACATCACATACATTGCTCTGAGTCCAAATTAAGTAAGTAGCTTTTGCACTTGTGTTTTAGAAATCTGCAACGATGGTGGTACCACAACACCTAGACTCAAGACAATATAGAAAATGTGAATTTCTTATTGACCCGGCCGGGGATTAAACCCGGGACCTCAGAGGTGGCGACACCTTGAAACCGGAGTGCAAGCCACTCTGTTACGGAGGTCGTCTATGTATATAGATGATGAAGATGATATGATGATAGTTATAGAAGTGCGTCATTCTTCATTTGCCAAGCCCCGATCCGCTAAACCATGGAGCTGCGATTAGTGAAGCTAGGTAAATGAAACAATTTTATTGGAATTTACCATCCCTGACTACGCTTACTCGCACTCTCTGGTTTGATGGTAATCAATGCCAAAATGATCTAAGAAGCGTCAAAATGTAAAGCAGACTTGTTTGCAGGCTGTAAGGATTATTCCATTAAAACTTCTCTCTAATACTGAAACTAGACACAGAGTCAGAGTCACCTTTCTTTCGGAGCAAGCCGACTAGGGTGATCATACTTCCAAGATGAAAGCTATTTCCTCGACATACTAAAACCAGAAAATAATATTGTTAAATGCTCTATCTTTGGGCTGTTTTGAACTAACGGATACGAGACATTAATAGTAATATGAACGGTCTTTTGATACAGTTGACACAAGACGTGTCAAAGGCTTCATATGGAAATATTTATCCACTCCATTTTGGTGAAAATCCGTCAATTTTCCGGGATATTTCGAACATCAGGGCATCCTAGCAAAGGTATGCGGTTTGACGGGCCCAGATTAAATGACTCTGTCGCGGGGTTGGATCCATCCGTAAATGTGCCTTGATGGCTTTGATAGAACAATTATAAAACGCTGCGCACCTTAAATTATTTTAAGGTCTCTATTGTAGACGCGGCCCCATGTCAGACTACCCCACTTTGACATTGAGAACGCCTGTATTCCCTTCGTAATAAAATCTGTTTTTGAAGTTCACATGGGTAACTTGGCTTCCTGCCGACGAAACGAAAACACCCGTTCTGTAATGGCCAAATGTTGACACGTAATCGTAGCACATGAGAACGAAAATTAAAAGTGTTAAACATCTTTTACTCTGACTGTACCTAATTTTGTCAGCGTTCAGGAAATAGGATGTTATTTTTTACATAAAGAATTCCTTGTCTTATTTTTTCTGAACAACTGAGAAAAGAAAACTGCCATAGACCGCCTATGTAGGTATGGCTTTTTAAATAACTAAAACGCTGGAAACGGGTATCGATCATGCAAATATTTACTTGTCTTTCGATTAAAATGCAGCAGATCGTTGCAATTTTTGCGACAAGACTGAATTCCAATGTTCGTAAAAATTCCAATTGCTACACAAACGAGAAGTGACATACTAGAGTAATTTAGAAACGCCAAATCAAGTGATGCGATTTCTTACGTATTTTTACAAGATTTTACGTATTTTCGTATAACTTTAGTCTTAAACGAATGACAACCCTAATCCCTACTAAGTTGTCTATGGATTCTTGAATTTTCTTAGCAACTGACAGCTGCTTAGTCTGATGTTCCTAAATTAATAAAGTCTGTCTCTTTTCGTTTTTTTCTCAGAGAAATGGGACTGAACTTAAATCTTAGACAGGGCATATTGGAATTGAGTCCAATGTATACGCAAAATTGGATTTAATTTCCCCCAAATGTTGTCAAAGGGGCACTTGAAAGTTTCCCGCAACGTCAGTTTCATTCAATTCTACAGGTACGGTTTATCTAAGAAGGTATGGCTTGCTAGCAATTCGCGCGTATCAAGATAATTTAAAACAATAAAATCTACAAATCTCGCACTACGTGCAACTATCAAAGGTATTGAAAATGTAATTTAGGAATATATTGATAGCGCTGTTATCGATGCCGCATAGGCTACATACATAGTTAATAGGAATTCATTATTTATCGTATTGACGATAAACTAACGGAACGCAGACTGTCCAGGGCCCGCTCGCTACTGAAACAACTAATGTACATAACTCAGAAAAAAACATTGGTACATGGCGGCACGTGGGGTCGACCCCGGTACCTCCCGCATGAGAGGCAACCCGCTAGCCACTGCGCCACCGACGCTCATAAATCAGGGCACTATTATACCTACAAAATCAGGAAGATATAAATACTTTGCAACATTTTCCCCATAGACCTAACTTTGTAATAGACATGGCAATCACAAGTGCAGCCTCATCTGCTGACTCTAGAGGCAGTAATATGATCAGCAGTGAAACGTCTTGCAGATTGCCTCTGGCGCAAACCGAGACCTATTAGCATGGGACTGAATTAAATTGTCGGTAAGCCTGGCAACACTGTGGTCGGAGAGAGCGGTTTACATTTTTTGAAAGAAAGACATTGAAGAAATAAGTCAATCTCGGTTGTTTGCGTATTCATTTAGCACATAGGTATTTAGCCTAATTTTTATAGGTATTTAGGCACTTCACAAATCAATACATTGATTTGAATCTTTGATTACGGGTCATTGTATATAATTCAGGGCAAAGGACCTGATACTTTCCCGGGTCGGACCGAAAGTTTCTGAGTCCTTCTGTCTTCAAATAACTTAGACACAGCTCCGGAGTTAGGAAATTGGTGGTTTTAACACCTCCGTGGCTCGGAAAGCGCGTTGAGCCGTTAGTCAGTGCCTGATCTCTCTCCGGTCATGTCGGAGTGCCGTCTCACCGAACAATTAGAGTGAAGGAACAGAGAGTGCACTTGTGTATTACGGACAAACTTGTGTACTATAATATCTCCCGCGCAGTTAGCTAATCTCTATATTGAGATAGGCCGCTGTAGTCGAAATTCGACTAGGAGAACGTATTGCTTTGTTACTTTTACTTACCGAGCGAAAAGACAAGTAGGTACCAATATTTGGTGACCGACCGTCTTGGTGTAGTGGTTCGCGCACCGGACTTCTAAACCAGGCGGTTGCGGGTTCGAATCCCGCAAGGGGCAAATGTTTGTGTGATGAGCACGAGCATTTGTATCTACCTAAGTCATGGATGTTTATATGTATTTAAGTATTTCTATCCGTTATCCTAGTCACCATAGCACAAGCTCACGCTTAGTTTGGGGCTAGGTAATTGGTGTGTTTGTTGAAACAATTTATTATTATTATTATTTATTATATTTACTTTTTGTTAAGAATAGGCAAAATTAACTAGCTACATCTTCTGTTCTACATCTCACCGTAACCTCACCTTTCAATGCTGCAAGCGGAGTCTGCACAATCAAAATTGCACCGTATCTTCTTCCCAATAAGTGCACAATTGCACTAGCTGCATCCTAGCAACTCGGGTTGCAGCGGTGGCAATTAAGATTGCATGTCACTTCGAATTTAGTTAAAGTCTGTCCAATTTATCGGTCCGTTTGGGACGAGCATCGGCTTGTTTGGCCACCTAATTCCGCGTTATGACTAATAGAAGTGTGTAGGATATCGCCTGTACCGTTACCACGAGTTTACGGTGGTTTTACTCGCTAGCAACGACGTAAAAAAAGTGTATAGAAAATTAACCGCTAGAGGCGCTGTGCAATTTTTCATACACTATTTTTACGTCGTCGCTAGCGAGTAAAACCGCCGTAAACTCATGGTAACGGTACTGATCAAATAATCAAAACTACCAACTTCTTCTTCTTATCGTGTCAATGGTAAAACTAATTAAATTACCTTACTGCTTAACGGTTGCTGTTGATTTAGGCTTCTTGAGCCTTAAATATATTTTTATTTCGTTCTAGGATTAAAGTCATACGCCATTTATAGGAATACTAGCTGTAGGCTGCGACGTCAGCTGCCTACACGATACGCTCCCATCATCTTCCACTGACCTCATATTTCTACCAACTAAACCTGTATATCTGGACGTACTTATGAAAATTTGCCCATTTTGTGCAACGGACTATACAACATGTTCAAATAGCGGTATGAACATCTAAAATCACAGGTAAAATAAGTCTCAGTCGAATCACACTAGTTAGTTACATATTACATCAAAGATGGCTAGTTAAAAGGGAAACGCGGTCACGTGGTATTTGAAGAATAGGTATTGTTGCTGTCTCGATGCGATGTCTGGTAGCCGCCCAAGCAAAAAAGGGACAAACGAGCGCAGACCGATAAACCCTTCCTAAACAGCATTTCGAAGTCCCCTATTTCCTCGTCCAAAATTTGACTAATGATAATATTTTCTTCTGAAATCGTTTCTTAAAAGGTGGGACTATGCTCATATGTTTTAGATTTAGTGTTTGTTTGCGTAGATTTTTTGGGCGAGCGTCTCAAAGTTGAGGTTGAAATTAGGCAATTTTCTTAGTTTTTGAAGACTTATATTTCCTTTGTTAATTCGAATATAAGAAAAAACGAAAAATAGGAGCATAGCTGTGGTTAATATTGATTTTATGGTTAAAAAATATTTTGTCTTTAACCATTATCCAGGGAGAAAACAGGGGACTACGTTTGTATGGAGAAATGGCGCCTGGTCTTTCCCCTTAACAAGCTTGAATCTTTTTACGGTTCTCTACCTAAAGGGTAAAAACGGGACCCTATTACTAAGCCTCCGTCTATCTGTCTGTCTGTCTTTCTGTCACCAGACTGTATCTTATGGACCGTGATAGCTAGATAGTTAAAATTTTCACAGAATAAATGATGTATTTCTGTTGCCGCTATAACAACAAATACTATAACTAGAATAGAAAATAATAAATATTTAAGGGGGGCTTCCATACAACAAACATGAATTTTTTTGCCGTTTTTTGCTCGATATTGATAATGGCAACAAGTAGACGCATGAAATATTTACAGAATAATATCTATATTCACTTTAAAAATAAATAATTAAATTAAAATAAAAATAATATTTAAGAGGGCCTCCATAAAAAATTGATAGTTTTTCGTATTTTAATGGTACGAAACCCTTCGTTCGCGAGTCCAACTCGCACTTGGCCGGTTTTTTACTGTGTTGAGCAGTGGACCTTAGTTTAATTTTATTTTATCCACAGCTTACAGAAGTAAGTGCGTATGAAACTCTGTAAGTAAATTTATTGTTTCAGTAGGTAAGTAAGATCCATATTCTGTGGTTTCAGCTTCATTAATCTGGTAGAACCTATGTTTGGCTACAATTTCTCATCCTTGTTCGAAGCAAGCAAATTAATAGGCGCACGTCACACACAAGGAACAAATTGTTATTTTATCGCAAATCCCTGGATGGCGTATAAGATTAGCTCCCTGGATTATACAAGATTGCGTTATTCAGTATTTCATTTTAGTTTCATGGCAGGGCGGATGTTACGCACGGTTACAGGAAATTGCTTGGCTAGCACGGGGCTGGACTAGGAGATCATACAATTATGTTATTTCAAATTTTGAAGAAAATATTTTACGGCACTAAAGTAAAGATAAACGTGAAGTAGTTTCGCTACATTAGTATCTACCTGCAACCTGTCATTGTGGAAACAAAATGGCCTTCATAATTTTTAGCAGTATGAACGTTTGATATGACTCATTTGACTGTTAGATGAAGTTTTAATGATAAAAACCATGATCTTACCGCACTCTTCCCCTTGGTCGTGATCTTCCCACACATATTCCCCTAGACAGTTAGGTAGATACACCTTACATTTCGTATTTTTAAAATTGAACTTTTACAACAAATGACAAGTGTTTTAGCACCATTTTTTTTATCATCAGCCACGTAAACTATTTACATTACATGTTATTTTAATACGACCACTATCCAGGCCTGAATACGGGCCTGTATTTAATCGTACTTTCAACAGTTTTCAAGTTACCATATATCATGTTTCGCTTGCTACGATATTTTAACAGCCCTTACATTGTTTAGGAGCCCACTAAAAATTTGGTACAATTGGTAGGCAAACTTATTTTTTGGGAAACAACTAGATTAACCTAACATATTATTCTCTAAAATAGAAACAATGCACTAAATAAACCCTAACCGACACGCACTTGGGCATTTTTTAAAATTTCACTTGTTATTAATTATATGATTATGGAATTAAGATGAATTGAATGGAAGTCCGTAATTAATGTAAGGTCAGAAATTGTTAAAAAAATATTCAGTGACATCAAAGTCAATAACCTACTTTAAGCAAGGTTCAGAAGGAAGTTTTTCCTGCAATTTCTGGAGTCAGTACTTGCTAATCCGTTTAACTATACGTGCAATATTTGCAATTTTAATACACATATAACTTGTAACATATTCTACAAGCTGTAATTGAAGTTAGCTTGCCACACCTGTTTGCTTACATAGCTTGTGGAAGTCAACTTCTGCAAGTTTAATTGCTAGCTATTTCGCACTGTATGTCAGTAAATATTTTAACAAATTCTGACATCACGTAATTGCTTACAAACAAAGAGCTCCCAGGGGAATCCTCCAACACATCGCATCGCTTAGAGACCGTGAATTCCTGGAAGCACTCACTCAGAGCTTAATTAAATAAATTTTGATAAGCCTCTTTCATTTTCCTGCTTATACATACGTTGCACAATAGTGAAAGACACAGTAGACTACATTTCATAAATTAGACAGAAGTAACTAAGGATAGGTAGTCTAATGTTGTGTAGATAATGGTATGGAACTTTTCGTTCGTATGAGAAAGAAAAATAAAAGACACTTTACATTAAAAAAAACCTACATGTCTGGGGAAAATAAAATTGACATCGAAAAATACTCGATTCTTTATCACGGAGAATAATCTTCTTCATAGTCGTATACCTCATGACTGAGGGTCGTGATCATTATGTGGAATGAAACACACACAACGACTTTCTTGGCAAATTTTTATGGAGTGGTTTGCCATTGCCTTCTCTATTTCACACACCAGCTACGAGTAACTAGTGTGCAGGTTTCCTCACGATGTTTTCCTTCACCGTTAGGCAGCGATATCTTTGAAAAAGATTGTACTTAAGTTTTTATTAACAGTCAGTGGTACAGGTCGGGATTGAACGCAAGACCTCACGGATGAGAAGTGAAGTTTTCACCCCTCGGCTATCGCGCCTTTTTAAAGAAAAATAACATATGTATTATTAATTTTCTTGTTTGGACGGTGGCAAAGGTCAACAATACCTACACAGATGCCTTCTCTGTTCCTTCACCCTCATCAAGGTAAGTTCAATGACCTAATTACCTAATACTCAGGTTGTGCTACCTACCTTCTGTACCTTTTTGCATTGTGGTAAATGCAAAACTGTTTACCTTTTGAACTGGGATTAGGTTTTATTTAATTAAAAATTACGGCAATCGAATCCGTAAAACCTTATAACAACTGATGCTGTGGTATAATAAGTACTCGTATAACTAGGACGATTTCAGCTTGTGCAATTTGCAGAATTGTTCCCGAGAACGATTTATTCCTGTCATTGTTTAAGTTGAGAATGCAGTTTAAAAATTGGCGGATATTATCTGAAGGTTAAGTAAAAGTTTAAGTCTAGTTTATAGACTTCATTAATAACTCGATCTACCTATTATGATTATATATAGCCAATAAATGAGGTAGCCAAAGATTTTACTAAAGGCAAAGTCGTCGGCAACACTAGTCTTAATTTCCCACGGTTCTCACATTACACATACCTAATTTATTAATAATTCAAACATTATTAATACTACATATTCATTGATAACGCGAGAGCAAACTCCTTATCATTAAAACTGCGTGTTTATATTTGCAAGGGGAATAACTTTGTACCCCAGAATGATATAAAATACATAGCAAATTCAACCTTCTTTGCAAGACTATTAGTATCAATCTGAATTTTCCTTATTCCTCGGAACTCTTCATACGATCGCGACAAACTAATTTGCTTCGAGGGAAGAAAGGATTCCCCTGTAATATCCAGTAATGATATAAAAGCATACAGGGGAAGGCATTTGATATCATTCAATTCAAACTCACTGTAGTGTGAAGAAGTAATTTAGGGAAGCCATACAAAGTAATATAAACTCTGGTGAGTTCAAAAAACCTTGTAATTTTACAAATTTGGAAACACAGATTCTATAGAGTCATGGCTCAATCTCGAAATAGATAGGGCTTCTTCAAGGCACAACATTGGGTCCACAATTTCGCATTGTTACCTACGACTTTGCTAGTTTTTTGGATGATAAATTCATTAAAACTGTTTTTCCTATTTAATGGTTCTGTTTCTTGTAATACCTACCTACTTTTTATAATATTTTTGCCAGATAATTTTCTACTTCTTCGTATCTGTCTATTTACTTTAATATACAAAACATGGGTTTTAACAACCCGAAAATACTAATTTAATTACTTAGCTGATGTTTGTTGTTTTGTCTATTTTAGTTAAGTATACCACCTTCTTCAAGTGTCACGTGCCTTTCTTACCACCACATTGTTACCTTTTGTGTTTAATTTTTCAAACATTTATATTTTCCAGCCAACATGAAAATCATCGTATTAGCTGCTTGCTTGATGGTGGCTGCGGCTCAGGAGTACTACGAAGTAGCTCCTCCTTCCATTCATAGGTATTTATGAGTACCTATATTCCTTGTTAAAGTTTATTATAAGTATTAACAAAACATTCCTTTAGTGGATTTAGTACTTACTTTTTCAATATTTCTTTACTGACATTTTTACTATCTACTTACTTGGTGATTTTTAACCATTTCTTCTTCTTCCTTATAGCTTTGACACGGATTCTGAAATTGAGCATGTATTTCCTAGGTAAGTCCTCCTTAACCACAACTTTTATTTCTTACAACTGTTTGATTAAATCTATGTGACCATCTCTGTTATTTAACTAAATTTCACCCACTTAGAGAACAATAGGCATCCTCTCAACATCTAACTTAATCTTCTCTTCAAAATCCTTATCCTATTTAAATAGTGAAGAAGAAAGTCTTAATTATAGTAAGTACTTTTATCGCTTAAAGATGATAATTTCTGTCACAGCGGCTGCACAAAATGTTGAATAGGTTTAGCTACCTTTAATACATAAATAACTATTTTACAATTACAGTGATGAAGAACTCGTACCGCATTTCGGTATCCACCCCAGGTTCCGCAGGGACGTCTCCATGGACCCCAACGGCAACATCATGGCAGACCACAAAATGAAAGACGGCAGAGTTTTTGGAACCATCGGATCGAACGACGCTGGATTATTTGTAAGTACTTACCCTCATTAATGAAGTGTAAGGCTGAGTTTACATCAAGACTACTTGACTGCCTCATTGGTCTCGTGGTCAGCATGCTGGGTACTATCCATGAGATCCTGGGTTCGGCCGAGTCAAGTCGAGTGTTGGGTTTTTTCTGTCTTGAAATAACTCAGACAGCTCCGGAGTCAAGAAGTTGGTGGTGTTAACACCCCCGTGCCTCGGAAAACATGTTATGCCGTTGGTCCTGCGCCTGATCGAGAGTAAGTACGGGATCGATGTTTTTGTGATAGGCCATCTCTAACATAATCTTAATGACACAGACGAAAAATCTGTCTCATTGTTGGTACACCTTACCCAGATATTAACATTTCTATAAATATACAAGATCTTTTAAACGATCCGTAGTGATGGGGACTAATTTAACACGTTCGTTTCCAGGGCAAAGCCGGTTACGAAAGGAACATCTTCAACGACGGCCGCGGCAAGTTCGACGCGCAAGCCTACGGAACCCGCACGCTCGGCCCGAACGGAGACTCCAGCGCGCTAGGTGGCGCTTTAAACTGGAAGAATAATAACGCAGCAGCTTCGTTTGACATTAGCAAGCAGATCCATGGACCCACTTCGGTAAGTGATGGTTTATTAATGGAAATAGCAGTATTTGTGAAACTAAAACCACTGCAAGGATTCAAAATGTTTCCACCAAAAAGTTTGCTAAATAAAACCTGAAATACAAATTCAAATGCCATTATTTGTTTGCAGTTGGCACTGTCTGACACTGCGAGCAATGGCAAAAATCAGCAACGCCCCTTTGTGGGGATTACATTTTTTACATTAACCTTCATAATACACTGTACGATTTCATTTGGAAATGAATGAATTTTTATTTTATTTATTATTTTAGACTGTACGATTGTAAAAAAAAATCGTTGACAATTTTGGAAAAACAGCGATCGAGACCTCCAATTTTGAACTAAATATGTTCTAATTTCGATTACATTTTTCAATTTCCTAATTTTTTAAGCAAACCATGCAGTGATTACACCTTACACTTTTCTCGCCTTTACTCTTCGATTAATATCAATAAAACAGCACTTAAAACTTTACAGTGGAATGCGGCAGGAGGCGGTCGCTGGCCGGTTGGCAAGAATGGCAATTTTGGCGTCGACGGCACCTACAGCCGCATGGGCGGAATGAGCGACTACGGCGGTCGCGCCGTTTACAACCAGCGCTGGTAACGTGTTAACAACCAGGGCCCGTAGCCAAAGGGCAGTCGTTTTTGGATAGAACTTCTCTATCGCCAATGAAATGTCAAAATATGTATGCAAAAGTCACGCGATCTTTTGATGGCTCATGTCAGTTTCATTCATTTTATTAGCGATAACGAACTTCGCTTCACAATAAATTGCCACTTGGCTACGGGCCCAGTAGATACAGATCGCAGTATCCACTGAGTATTAGTTAAGCAATTGTAAATATTTTCGTGGCTTAAAAGCATTCTTTCAGTAGTCACTTAAGTTAGGAAAATTCTTTAGACAGTTCAAAATTAATATTGTGGTAATTCCAGTGTTTGAACTTAAAATAAGTCGATATTTTGTTAATACAATCCACATTTTTCTTTTGTTAATTGTAACTCAATGCATTTCATATTCATTCACAAATATGTAGGTCATTTGTAAAGTTGTAAATATTAGAAATAAATTATTTTGGAATAACAGCATAAAACACACATTTTTATTCAATCCTTTATTTCCTCCATACCGCATACACTATTTACAATACCAAACTACAGTTAGTCATACAGTAAAACAGTTAAAATAGTCTTTGAGAATACAATGGCTGACCAAACTACAAACACGTTTTATATAAAGCTTGGGACAAGTATCTTACTAAATCGATTCAGAAAGTGTAATATTTTCTGATAACTATTTTCATTGGTTGGCGAGACAAACCAATCACAGCAGTGCATACTATACATATTACCTATATATAATATATATAGATATTTTTTGCAGGAAAAGGGGTATTTTGGAAAATAAACCAAGTATACTATTAAAAATCGGAGGCTGCTATGTCGTAGGGAATCATTCAATCTAAACATGAAAAATAAACCTTGCACCAAAGTAATCATTTTAGTGCACTTTTAATTGTGTTTTTACAGTAACGACAGTACACGTCGCGGTCGTGATTGGATGGGTGACCATTTAAGTGACGTCCATGACAATCATCTCCGTGCTTCGGAAGGCACGTTAAACAGTTAGTCCCGGCTAATATCTGTTGGTATTAGTCGTTAAGCCTAGTCGGAGGCCCTAAGGCGGCTTGATAACATCTGGCTGTAAGGTTTGTCACTTGCGTTACATACACCCTTCCACCAATCCGCACTGAGCCCGCGTGGTGGAGTATGGCTCGTACCTCCTCATAGTTGAGGTGAGGCCTTTTTCCAGCAGTGGTATCTATATAGGCTGACTTTACAGTAACGACATATTGCTAAGCCTAAAACTAGTTATTGAGTTTTCATGGCCTATCGGCCTTTGATTCTTTAATTTATTGTTTGATAATATGTTCTCAAAAAACGCTTTTCGGTAAAATAATTATGTAGCCCGCTTATACATTATGAATGTACAATTTTTTTTTTTTAATTATCTATATAATCTATATAGGTCTCGTAAATGAAGGATAAAACTTTGGGAACAGATTAGTTTCATTATGCCCTCATGCCCTAAAATATTTTTTTTTTTTTTTTAATAATGTATTTCAGATACTTGCCCTAAACTGGCAACATGCTTTCAAAAAGTACCTTAATTCAGTCATAGTAGGGTAAAACACGATAAATGACAGTCTCGGAATAAAAATTACGTTTAAATTTCAGATGTTGATTCTGCAACTTATAAATTAATAAAAAAAAATTTTTGGACAAACAAAAATGAATCGGAAGTTTTGGGTAATTTAATACTCATCATCGTAAATTTATAAATAGACACCCTTGGATAAATTTTTGATTTGTAAGACATTACCTCTTGCATTTGCCAAACCTTACCAAATTATTGGTTTAGTATACACAATTTATTTAAATCAGTATACAGAACCATTGCACAATACAGTTATTACAGAATCAACATCATTTTTTATCTTGCCATAGTATTTTACTACTCAAAACACGATACTTATAAAACTCACGAAAAACTCCCGAAGCAAAATAAACACTACAAAATAAAACGTAAAATAAAGTTATGTATAATATCGTTAACATAATAAAATCGAAATAAATATTGCCTCGCTTAACTGCCTATGTAAACTAACTAAAAAACTAAAATGTTTATTTTCTCCGTAATTTTTCAATAATCCCAGACGAATGTTTAACCAAAAATTTTAAAATATACCTCGAAATTAAACTAAATAGGAAATAATATACAAAAACTAAAATAAAACTTGTTGCGAAGGCATTTTGAGTCAGAAACGATAAAATATTCTCAGAAGGAATAGAAAAGTTGGAAATTCCAAAATTGCAGTTTTATTTACGAATTCCTATTGCATCTGACTGGAACATAACTTATACCTACGTTTGTACTATATCTTCTCCCAACTGTGGACACATAATTATATTATTCAACTGACACGTTAAAAATATGATAGCAAAAAAGATGCAAATCGAAAGTGCAAATATATTAGCAGACAAATACAAAAAATATTTAAGCGCAGTATGTATGTAAAGTCTCCTAAAATAAACTAAATTAGGAATAAATCAAAGAATGGCACTCGTATATTATATTTCCATTTGGTCACAAAAGTAAAATTATATGAAAACAGTGCAAGACACACGGAAACACCCACAAAATGCTATAAATATAATTCTTATGAAACAAAACTTAAAAAATTCTAAATTAAATATATTAAGAAAAAAACATTACTTTTAAAATAACACAACTGTATATTCTTATATTATATCAATCATTATTACACGTTTTCTATTGTAATACTTTTAAAAAATATACTCAAAATGCTTTAGCCTAGGATCACACATTATTTCTATTTACACTCATAAAAATTACTCTTACAAAAATCGGTCAGATATTTACAACCCGAAGTATTTTTTTTTTTACAATTTCATAGGAAATTGTATCTATTACCTAATTATCGTATTTTAGTGACCTCATTTATAAACATAAGCGTAATAGAAAAAAAATTGATGCACTGCATCTTAAAATAAATAGATGTGAAGGTTCAACAGATTCATCTTTCTCGATTTCTTCCCGTTACGAAATGCATCGCCTTTGCTTAGAGATTTACCAAATATTTATCTTGCAAAGGATCTTCAGCCATTTTGCACTAAAATAGTAGTATATAGATAGTAAAAAATCTGAAAGCAAAACTATTCGCACTTCGAATATGTATAGTAACGGGCATATTGAATTCATCCTCAGATAATAGAAAGAAGAGATATGTAATAATAACTTGATAATCCTTTGTGAACCAGAGCCTATTCTAAAGCGAAGTTCGTTATCGCTTACAAAATGTATGAAACTGACAAGCCATCGAAATATCACGTGACTTATGCATACATTTTGTTGGTTATAGAAAGATTGTATCTTGTCTAAGGGTCGTAGGTTGTCTATGTCGCGAATTTATTTGTGTGCGTTACATAGGAGTTGTACACTCTTGTATGCATAAGGAACACAGTAATTCAATTCTCAACGCTCATTGGCGCGCAGTGCACGCATAGAAACGATAGAGAAATGTGATGAATTCGCTGCGGAGATCGTTAGTTCATTTTGACCATGTCGCAATTGCGCGTGTGACGGCTCCATTTAATATATCTTCTTTATGATCTAAGGATTTATCTATTTTGACGATATAAAAATGCTTATTTAAAACGAAATCTGTAGAAATTGACTTACGAATCGTTTTGGTAGAAATTTAAAAGTTTAGGGATCTAGGTTTAAGTGCTGTCTTCCTCAAGTATTGGTGAGCCAGCACCGTGAGGTCTAGTTGGTCCTGAGTCTTGCCACACGCGAAAATCTCCCATTTATTGTCCTGGTCACCCTGAAAAGTAAAAATTATCTTAGCACTTAGCACGAGACTTCGCCAGGCCACAGAATACTAGTACTTCGTACAGAAGTATGACTTAGCAATTGTATTCAAAGAAATGTCTACTCAATGTCGTCAACAATATGGCGTAATTTAGTTCGCCTTAGACACCTTAGTTCGTGTAGACACCTACAAAAATCCATTGCAAGATAATTTCATACTTATTGCTCTGGAATATGATTCATAATACACTAAACCTATTCCGTGACGTAATATCACGCGACGCGATAGGGTTGACTGCTACGAGAAGCTTCTAACGCCATCTAGCGCCTCTTTCTAGTACTTTATTCATTCTCATCCAGCCAGCAACGTAGCCGCGCGGCCGCCGGTGAATAAAACGCGCGAGCGTGGCTCTGGCCGGTAGCGACACGCAACTTGTTTTAGCACCTACGTCGGTGCGCCGCGCGTAGGTTTGTTTTTGCTACCTCCGCGGGGAGATACACAGGCCTGGCCAGGCATAGTATTTTAGACAATGACTGCCTCGTTGGTGTAGTGGTAAGCTCGCTGACTTCCACCTGTTAACAGGGGAACCTGACCAGTTTGGTCTGAATGCGCAGGTTTCCTCACGATGTTTTCCCTCACCGTAAGAGCATCGGTTGGTGAAACAACTAATGTACATAACTCAGAAAAAGTCACTGGTACACGGCGGCACGTGGGACCAAACCCGGTACGTCCCGCATGAGAGGCAAACCGCTAGCCACTACGCCACCGACGGTCCTTTGAGCTCTTAAAATGTCCTCTGCATCCCGAACTGAGCCGACTGGGACGAAAACAGCGAGATAACCAAAGTAATGGCATTTGTGCATTTCGTTCTCCATAAAATTGTACACTCAACATTTGACTCTCCAAAGTTACTTTCTATGCTGAGCTTCGACGCTAGAATACATTCCCGCAACCGCAAAAGGGCTTTCGTTCTGGATGTCTTTAAAAATAACACATCTTTTTATAACCCTGTTGTACGCATGTGTAGATTATATACTTGTCAAAACAAAATAAGGGCCACGAGGTATTTTTTCATTTTGGTGTAAATTATTAAACATTTTCATATGGACTCGCTGACAGCAACCAGAGCCGTTACAATGATTGAAGATGGTCATTCGCAGCGATCTGTGGGTTTGCAATTGGGATTTTCTCGAAGAGCTATTCAAAATCTATGGAATCGTTTCCAAGAGACCGGCAGTGTTAGAAGAAGACCTGGTTCGGGCAGAGTTCGCAATACAACAGCTCAAGAGGATCATTACATTCGATTAAGTGCGCGCCGAGATCGCACAACGACGGCCCGCATGCTGCAAAATCGTTTACGGCTCACAACGGGTACTCGTGTCAGTGACCAAACTATTCGTAATCGATTGCATGAAGACCAGCAGGCATCAAGAAGGCGAGTTGTCCGTGTTCCATTAACCAGAAATCATCGTGCAAATCGTTTAAGATTTTCCCGTCAACATTTGGACTGGGACATAAACCAATGGGCCATGGTGCTCTTCACAGACGAATGCAAAGTTAATTTTTTTAACGACGATCGGCGTATTAGAGTATGGAGAAGACGCGGCGATTTTCAGAAGCCTGCATCCATGACGTCGATCGTTTTGGTGGTCCAAATGTAATGATTTGGGGCGGGATAAGCTTACACGGGAAAACTGAGCTCGCTATTTTAAATGAGGGTACTGTTACTGCTCAGCGGTATATTAAGGAAGTTGTCAGACCACATGTGATCCCATTTGCCCAGCGAGCGGGTCCTGGATTCATCTTGATGCAAGACAATGCTCGTGCACACACGGCTCAAGCGACTCGGTTTATCAATTTCAAGTCTTGCCGTGGCCGGCGAACAGTCCGGACTTAAATCCAATAGAGCACATGTGGGATCAGTTGAAACGAAGAGTTAGAGACGGTGATCAGGAAATCCACAACCAACAGCAACTCATCAACGCTGTTAAAAGGGCCTGGGAAGAGATTCCAATGAAAAATGTCAGGCATTTGATTGAGAGCATGCACTCCAGGCTTCAGGAGTGCGTAGCGAAACGAGGGGGGCATACCTGTTACTAAAAGATGAGCATTGAGTATTTTCTTTTGTTTTCAGTAACTTTACATTTTTTTATTTTTAACCTTAAATGAGTTTTTTCTCTCAAAAGCAAATAAACTTTTTAATCATTATTATTGGAATAAATTTATTAAATAACGTTAAAAACAACATTAGTTTTCGTTATGGAGACAAAAAAATATATATTGGTATTATTATTTTAATGGTAAGTACAGACAAAATACCTCGTGGCCGTTATTTTGTTTTGAGTAGTATATAATAAGCTGCTACAAATTGACGATCTTGATATTTTTGAGCCTAAGCATGTCACATTTCGGCATAATGTCAGACGTATCCTCCACTGAGCTTTCCTGGCTGGTACAAATATTGTTATTGTGTCTGGATAGCTTAAGCTTTATATTTTTTAAGTAAGTTTACGTATTGTTGGTATTGCTGTGTATACACGCTTTAGGGTTCCAATCTAGTTATAAGTGATAAAGCCTGTACTGTACCTACATTTTTTTTTTGATTGTTACCTGTTGTGTATGCCAATAATAAATAAATAAATAAATTTCGTTTTTCACATCATACAAGTGACTCATAAAACAAATGCCATGTGCATGATGTGAAAAACAATGAACGCTGCTAGCTAGTTTTAGAGACATCTTAGTATGTATGTTGGCTAAACTTCTTTCTAGTGTGTCTGTATATCTGTTACCTTTTCAAGCTTGAACGCTGGACCGTTTTAGATGAAATTTGGTATAGAGATAATCTGAGACCCTGAGAAAGACATCAAACGCCAAATATGGATTTCTACTGTCCCGACCGGGAATCGAACCCGGAACCTCAAAAAAGGTGTGCGAGCCGTGTGTAAATTATGAACTAGCAAACTATCGAGTTTATTTTCTTTCTTATAATTATTATTAGGTATAATTAAAGCAATTTGATTGCAAGTTCTTATGAAATACAAATTCAATTTCATTTTCTTTCTTTTCAAATTACCTTTCTTTCTTAGCTAGCTTTCGAGTTTGTGATTATTTTCTTAATTTTACAATTTACCTTATGTTTCTTTCTTTTATACATATAATTAGTAATAGTAAATACTGACCAATATAAAAGACACAGGTTTCTCATCCTTAGCATCAATTGGCTCCTGCTCGAACTTGATCGAGCGCACAGCTGACTTCTTGATCAGTGTTGGCTCCGAGTTACGCCTCACCTACAAGACATTTTGTTCTTACCAATGATGGTGCATTAAAAAAGTGGTAGATATGTCATCTCCCATTGCGCGGCGATTCGAATTTGATGCGCCGAGCACACAATTGTTTGATAAATTGATACCTAAATTGTTTCAACAAATACACCAATTACCTAGCCTAAACTAAGCGTGAGCTATGGTGGCTAGGATAAAGGATAGACATACTTATATACATTTATAAACATCCATGACTTAGGTATAAAAATGCTCGTGCTCACCACACAAACCCGCAACCGCCTGGTTTAGAAGTCCGGGGTGCGAACCACTACACCAAGACGGTCATCAGGTCGTTTACTTGGCAAGTGTTACATATGTGTAAATGCAAAATTGAGCTAATTGTTTAATTTGAGGGAAGCAATGTCCACCCGTTAATGACATATCTACCTCTTTTTATAATCCACTATCATTGGCCCTCTACTAAGTATAGTGCACATCAGACTAGACAATAGGCTCGATCCAAAGTGACCTCTCTAATAATTATTTAAAGTTCATTCCGTTTCTTTCTGTGCGAAACAAACAAAAAGAGACACACTGCAATAATTTTGAAAAAATAATCAATGTTATTTCTGACGTATTGTTACAAGTTTTAGCGTGTTATGTCTTGACTTTTCTCCCTAAAATTGTTTTACAACCCTAAAATTGTCTTTGGATTCTGTTTTTTTTTGGTTGTTTTTAATTGATAATAAGCATTCACTAGAAAGAGATGGATGGACTGTATAAAGCATGATATGAATGTGAAAGGAGTGGATGAGTCAATGACGAGTGATAGGATTGTATGGAAGAGAAAAACATACTGCGCCGACCCCAAATATAATGGGAACAGGGCAAGCGAATGATGATGATGAAGAATTCACTTTGTAAAAATCTAAAAATTACCATCTGAGTCAGGATTTCTGTAATTTTTTTAGCAACTGACGGCTATTCAGTTTGACGTTTGTAAATTATTTTAGTCTGTTTCTTTTCATTTCTTCAGCAGAGAAAGAGACGGCATGAACTTAAAATTAGTGTCAGAAAGAGCCCTCAGCCCTATTTTCATTGCAAAAGCTCTACTATTACAACTGTGTAAGACACTGTTTATCTGGATGTGCTATCATTACCATTGATCAACTTAGTCCGTTTCTTTGAAATAATCTTGATATTCGTATGCTTAATCTTTGTAAATCTTTGTAATTTTAAAATTCCATTGACATGCACTTACTAAAAGCTCAAGAATAAAGTAGTTGATAAGCATACTATTTCGTTCCATTTCTTTGTAATGTACACAAAGAATTGGTTTGTATTTTAGGAGTTAAAAATTCTGCAGGAATATTTAAGCATATTTAGTATGAAATCAAATTATCAAAGTAGATACTAGTAGTTCCATAAGAAATGAAGTTTTGCAAAAATTACTATTTATAACTAAGATGCAGAATATTTTGCTCCTAAGGTTTATAAGTAAGAGGAAGAAAATAAACCAGAAAATACTGCGAAAATACATTTATTGAAATAAACAATGACATTGGATATGCTTTTGGAAAGTGGAATGAACAATATTGACAGTGACACTAAACTAACTCAAAATAAAAAGCTAAACAAAATTTGTATAATACAAAATGTAGCCATAATACAAAGATAGGGCCTACCACTACAGAATAAATTAAAACAATATAAAACATAAATAGTAACAAAAAACAAATCGCTTTAACAAGTTTAAATAAATAAGTTTCTAAAAATAAGAAAAAAATATGTAGATTCAACACTGGTCTGTCAATATTGTGATAGGATGGGAGTTTGTAGGAAAGATACAGAAAGGAAAACTGGGTGGGAAAATGTCATTTATTTATTTCAAATAAAGTATAAAAAATTAAGTAATAGCTGCCGATGTGTATAAAAATGTTAAAAATTTAACAAAAAAAATGGATCGAAATAAACAACTTCACAATGGTTGCGACAGCAAACGAAATTTTACCAAAACGTACGAAAAGTGTGCTTTAGATTGAGGATCCGCTTACATCAATATTACTTCCACAAACAAGTTTTTGATTTGAAAATATTAAATTCCCAAAAAATCAAGTACCAAAACTGGTAAATCCACATATAAATATGAGTACAATAAAACCGGTTTGAAAGAAGATGGCAATATTACAACATCTTTTGATTTCTATTCCAATTTATTCATGGAAGTCTTAATGACATAAACGATTTCTAATCATTATTCGACGTAGCCCACTTTTCTAATGATAAAATGTTATACTTTAATGCAAATTACAAAGCAAAATACTATCATTAATAGACTTTCTAAATAAATAAATACAGGGATAGGACAGGTGGCCTAACTAGGGATTCGTTAGTTCCTACTACCTAATTTTTAACATTTATCGCTCAAAGGAATTTCGTCCTAACAGCCACGTTTTAAAATACTGCAAGCGAAGTTATCGCGCCTTCGTAACTATTATTTGTACTTGTTTTTTGTTACTACACGAACAAGTATTTAAACCTAAACCCTAAAAATTAATACTTGAAATTCTTAAAAAAAAAGTTTTTTTCCTAACTAGTAACACTAAAACAATTTGGTGCATGGTAAACTTGAGGTATACTTTTTGCATTAAATTAACTAGATTAATAATTTTAAAACTAACTTCACCAATATATTAATTAAATTCACAACGATATTCATTTGATGAAAATTTCATCTTTGGTTCCTTACGACCTAAACTCGTTAAACGTTAAAATTAGTTTGGTGCGCTTATAAATACTATAAAAACCTACGATTGAAAACGTGATTTCTATTTATATCAATTTTATAAACCTTATACATTCAATAAATTATACGAAAATTGAGTAAAATTTAGAACGTCACTAAAATTCCGATTGCGTTGTCGCCAAAAACGATAAGTAATAAAAGAGTTTAGTTTTTTCCTCATTTTGTGATTTGATAAGTATTTCTTATTACACAGAAAATTTTTATTAGTTTTGATTTTTTATTTGAGGTTTAATTGAACAGAAGATTTTTACTTTGAATATTTACATGAACAAGTTTTTTCAAAACATTTTTTATTCGTTTAGATCAACATTAGTGACCAATAATTTTCGTGAATTATTTATCTCGTACAAAAAATATTATTGAATTTTTACATTATTGTAAAAACGTCTAGTTTTCAAAAAATGCCTATAAACAAACTATGATCACTCGCCAAACCCGCTTTCGAATATAAAATAGTCACTCGGGAACATACCCTCATTTTGATTGGTCGTTTTATCCGTCTGCCACCACTGATTTTCCTTATCCACAATTTCGTTTCTATTTCCCATAATCTTATTGGTTAAAATTTCGTCTATACGCGACGTAGACGGCTTCTGATTGGTCACTTTATAAATGTGGTCTGCAAACGCATTGGCTAATACCTCCTTGGGAGCAATAAGGTTGTTTTCACCGGACAATTCGTTGGCTGTGGTTATAGTTCTGAGTCTATCCGCGTTCAGCCTAGCAAAGCTTCTAGGTGACTCATTAGTGATGTCCCTAAAAACGTTTTGGTTTGGTTCTATCTCTCTGAATTGTGGTTCGTACATTTGGTATATTAATCGGTCGGGTAGGTTAGGCGTGGGATTAGTAGGGAGCGAGGACCGGTGTTGTACCTTTGTTTTTTCGCTGATGACGGATTCGATGTCTAGGTCTTCGTATTTTGGGTCTGGAGTGTTGTCTGAAGACATGAGGCTGTGGAGACTGGTCGATTCTTCTAGAAGGGAGTGTTTGACGATGGAGGGTGGAGAGAACATCACGGAACTGTCGCCGGCAAGCGTTTTGCTCTGTAACAATAGAAATTGAACTTCAATAAAATCAATTGAGGTTATGACGTGTTTATTTAATCAAAAAGTGCAGGGGTGGCCAACTTTGATAGACCCAAGATCTACTGTTCACCGACGACAACCTGTGCGATCTACCAATTACATACTTTATTAGGTACGTAGCGCAGTCTGTTTGAGTATTTATATTTTTTGCCTTGCCACGATTGACTGGACTAATAAACGCGATCGGCCGGTTGTCCACCCCTGGTATAGCGTGTTTCTACTTAGTAGAAAGCTAGTGCAGATGTTATATTTTTTGCCTTGCCACGATTGACTGGACTAATAGTCGCGATCGACCGGTTGGCCACCGCTGGTATATCGTATTTCTACTTAGTAGAAAACAAGTACAGATGTGCTGTCGACTTCAAGCTAAATACTGTGGCTCCTTTTGCTCTTGTAATGGGCCAATATTACTACTGACTACTACTGATGTGCTGGCGACAAAATATTATTAAGTTTCCATCAGTTTTATTAAGTTTTCAAGAAGGTAACTTTTTTTAATGATGTCGTTTTTATCATTATTGAGTATTGAAACTACTACTCGATTAAGCTAACTAGAAAAATGTCAAACGACTTTCGATGAAGAAAACAATAAAATTACCGAAGGCAATTAAAAAGTTTGTTTCCGGATTTTTCTGTGTAAAAATAGGGACTCATTCACACAGGATCCTTCATTGACAATTCATCAAAATACAGGATACGTCATGACGGATGGGCGTTCCCATTGCATACGGAATCGTGTTTTTTCAGGATTGACAGGAAAAATCCGTGTATTTTGACGATTCGTGATTTTTAAAAACACGATACTAGATTTAAGACGTATCGTCATTTTTCACGATTCGTTATCCGTGTGAACATGGCAGGGCATTCAAAAAGCATTCCCGCTGTAAAAAAAGAACGAATTGTGAAAAAACAGTCGAATCGTCAAAAATCACGAATCGTCCTCGTGTGAACGGGGTATAACTCAGAAACAGTTTCGGAGTCAGGAATTTGGTAGTTTAACTCTCTGTGCGTCGGTGTGCACGTTAAGCCGTTGGTCCTGCGCCTGATCTCTCTCCCTAGTCGTGTCGGATCGCAGTCTCATCGAACTATGAGAGTGTTGTGACACACCTGTGCGTGCACGGAGTCTCCATAATGAACGACACTTTATAAAATAATAAATAAATAAAAATATCTTTATTGATAACCAGAATTACATCAATAATAATCAATTAAATACAACATGAAAGTGCTATATATCTCACGCAATTGCCAGAGGCTCCCAAACTAGGCTCTGCCTGTATCTTGAGAGACCAGTTACAATTACTTGGCTAAGGTGTGTGGCACATTCTATTATTCTAGATAAATATGTGTGTGTGTGTCTCTGTGTGTGTGTGTGTGTGAGTGTGTGTGTGTGTATGTGTGTGTGTGAGAGACAGAGAGAGAGAGAGAGAGAGATCGAATGGGATTAACTATTACAGATTAACGCTTCAGTTTGCTTGTAGTCAAGTGAACAGAGTAACCGTACTACCCGTATTTAGGCACGATGCTCTGGTTGTTGGAGTGCGCGTGAGGCGTGCTAGTGGCTGCACCAGCTATAAGCTAACTTGACTACCTGGTTAGTCTAGTGGTTAGCACGCTGGGTACTATCCACGATTTTTACCGGGTTTTTCTGTCTGTGGAATTTGGTGGTTTCCAAATCCGCTATAACAGTCATGTTAGACAAATACTACACTATCACTTACCGGAGTCTTTACAATGAACGACACTTCAGGCACGATGCTCTGGTTGTCGGAGTGCGCGTGCGGTGTGCTAGTGGCTGCACCAGCTATTAGTTAACTTGACTGCCTCGTTGCTCTAGTGGTTAGCACACTGGGTACTCTATCCACGAGTTTTTTTTCGAGTTTTTCTGTCTGTGGAATTTGGTGGTTTCCAAATCCGCTATAATATTATATATATATTGTCATGTTGGACAATTACTACACTATCACTTACCGGAGTCTCCACAATGAACGACACTTCAGGCACGATGCTCTGGTTGTTGGAGTGCGCGTGAGGAGTACTGGCGGCGGCGCCCCAGCTGTTAGCCAACTTGACTAGCTCGTTAGTCTAGTGGTTAGAACGCTGGGTACTATCCACGAGGTCCCGGGTTCGAATCCCGGGTCGAGCCGAAATTTGCTACACTATTTACAATTTATTACACGACCACTTACCGGAGTCTCCACAATGAAAGACACTTCAGGGACAATGCTCTGGTTGTTGGAGTGCGCGTGAGGCGTGCTGGTGGCGGCTCCCCAGCTGTTGGCCAACGCTTTTCTAGCCTTCTTGTGCACCGTCCCCGGAACGTTCTCCTTTCCAGTCTGAGACGATTCGGACACGCGACGCTTGAGACTGCCGATTCCGGAGTCGTTGTTAGCCTGTAAAGAGTGGGTTAGATTTGAACAAATGTACTATAATAATTTACTTATACTGAGCTTTTCGTCAGTTTTTTTTATGTGTGTTGTGCCAAATAAATGTTTCTATTTCTATTCTAAGTATTCTACCAGCAGGAGTATCTCTCCCCGGGATAGAAAGAGATAGGCAGTTCTTAATTTTAAAAAGGGCGACGATCGTAAAACAAATGAACATCGTAGTAATAAAACTTAATACTTAACGTAAAACAAAATGAATATCGCAAACATCGTAAATACAAGTAAACCTCGAAAAACAAACGGTCATCATAAAAAATCAACATCATTTTCATTTGCTTTTACAGTATCAATTTGTTTTTTCGATAATCACCTGATTTTACGATGTTTGTTTGTTTTTATAATATTCATTTGTTTTAGTTATACGAAGTTAACTAAGTTGGTGTTTTACGAAGTTGATATTTAAAGTTTTTTGTATATGACGAATAAAAAAAACAATTTCAAAAATAGCGTGCTGGTATTTCCCGTTTGTGGTATTTAGCGTAGTCGGTGATATAAGTGTGTAAAATCGAAAAGTAAAATAAATACAGTTTGCGTTTATGATATTCTCCGTCAAAAGAACCTGGGCGATCGAGCAATGGTCGGTTACTACAACTTATTGTAATAAAGGCAAATGTGATTAGACATTGTACACATAGAATTAGCCAATTAGACAACACTTATGAGACATATATTATCTTGAACATTTTCTATAATTTTCTTTTTAAACTTGAACATAAAAAAAACAAAAGGAAATATTTCATGTGATCAAACTAGATTTTAACCCTAGACTACTATCTGTCCTACGTCTAATCCCCTCATGCTTACCGGTGCGAAATTAGCAACCATATTCTGCGTAAACTATGCGAAAGAAAAATTCCTGGAAACTTGAAAACAAGCGTATTCCCAAACATAAGTCTAATCTAGATAGATTTTCTAAACCCCCGATAACGTCCACTCATACAAAATTTGAGCTCAATCACACATATTTATTTGTGATCCGGGATATATAAATAAATAAATTGCTCATTTAAAGGTATAAGATACCAACCTGTACATTCCCTCCCTCCTGATCAGCAGTACTCGACAGCAGCGAGTCGTTCAACTGCACAGTACTGTCTGAATTCTCTTCTCGTTTGATCATCTCAGTGATGTCTTCCACTAATAAAGCGGGGCTGGATGGCTCGTAATTTAGACCTGACTTCTTGCCGATTTCCGCCATCGCAATCTTGAAAGGCGTTGGGGTTCTGTGGAAACAATTAAAAATTAATTAGGGGAAAAGATTTTTTGGTAGACACTGACAGTGTATTTAAAAAAGAGGCAGACCTGACATTTGATGAATGAAACGAAACTAATTTGATGCTCCGAGTTTGACGTTCTTTTACGTGTCAAATGTCATATTTGAATGCAAAATTGAGCAAATTGCACAATTTGGGGCAATCCATTTCCGTGCGCTACTGACACATCTACCTCTTTTCAAATGCACTATCATTAGTTCTAGATATTTTTTAAGCAGGCAACACTGGCAAAAATCTGAAAATCATTTTCGTCAGCCATGTCGTTATCTAACTTCAAACAAATATCATTCGCCAGTTTCAAGATTTCAACCCCCTTACTAATAATGAATTTGCCACTGCTATAACATTTGTATAAATGTCACTAGAATATTGTAGCAATGTGAAAATCATTAAATACTTTGCACAGACAGAAATGAATAATTTTCGATGACTACTGATAGTCATTTATCTAAATAAATGGTTTATTACCACAAAAACAGGGCAATACTGTTGTTAAATACTTTTTAAATATTATTCAATATTCTAGTGGTGTGTATGCTCTGTGAGAAATACTTCGCAAGCTGAAGCGAATAGCGCTCATACATTTTAACTAGGTATTTTAAATTATAAAATAGAACATATTTATTTCAACATCTTATGTCATAGATAAAAAAAAAACAAAAGGCAACAATAATTGGAATTTTAAAATTATTTATCATTATCACAATTAATTACTACCTACATAATTTAATTTCATTATTAATCAAAACATGACCCATATAACAGTGGTTCATGTATTGACAATCAAATCTCTGTGAGAAAATTTTCAGAATAATGCTTCAATTTAAAGTATGTGATGGTTAAAGGAAGATATCTGTTACGAATCGTGTTGGGCATTCTGAGAAACTTTAACATATTATAACGTGTCTACACCTAGCACCAATCTTGTCTGATCAGTGTGACTACGGTCTAGTACCTGTTTAGAAAAGTAAAAAAATATATATATACTCACTTTGGTGTCGCATTATTCCTAAGATTGCTGTTATTCCCGGGCGTGATGTTGGCTGGAGTCGGGGTGTGTAGCAGTGGACTTGCCGGCCATTCCTGAACAACAAAAAAAGCTTTATTTATTTAAGTTATAATTACAAAGTGTAGATCCATTATTTATGAATGAGTAATTTATCATTAAGCGTTGGGCGTTTTGTCGAATCAGGAGGTCAACAGAATGGCGGAGAATAGGGGAAGATGAAATAATTCTTAAATTCTTGATGATGATGATGAAGGAAGTGTTAAGCATTTGTGGCAGTGAAGAGTTCACTAGGGTAACGGATAGACATACTTATATACGTTTATACGACCATGACTTAGGTCATCACCCAAACATTCGCCCCTTGCGGGATTAGCAGCTCAGTAATAGCCCACAATTTGTCCCGAAGCAATGGTGGGCTTAAAAATTATCTGTTGGGACGTGTATAAGTGCTTCCTCTGGGCCTACATACATAAATAAACGACTTTTATGACTTTTTATTCGAACCCGTAACGTTATAGTCCGGAGCGCGAACCTTTTCACCAAGCGGACGTCAAGTTAAAACAATTTAAAATATATATTTCATGGATATGCCTATTATTGGGTATCTACACTTATAATTACGATGATGATTACCTTTTCACTGCTTTATTTTTATTGCTATGTAAATCAATAATTCGTACAAGAACAAAACAATGTCTTATTTTAAGTAAGAACTGTGTACATTGTGCTGTTGATGTACTTAAATAAATAAATAAATAAAAATGATGATTCATATCACTCACTCTGGTGGTCTGGTGCCGTAGCGGAGTGGCGAGCGAGAACTGCCCATGCTGCGCCGGTGAATTCAAAAATTGCGAAGGACTGAAGGGCAGAGCTTTAATGGGAGTCACGCCGCTATCGCGACCCTCGAAGCCTTTTAGGGAGTCCGACCATGGCTGGAATAGAGAAATATCTATTAATAACTTAATTTATAATTATGTTTATAACTTAAGCAATTTGTTTGCAAGTTTTTACGAAATTAAATTAAATTTCGCTCACAAAAATTTATCGACTGCGTCCCACCGGTTTGTCGACAAACCGATCAAAATTATGTACCAAGTCCATAATTATATATTCGATATTATCAAAACATTTATTTAATTAATTGAAAACTTTTTACAAAACAAATTAATAACAATTAACTACGAATGAAATAAATATACATTAATAATATATCATTATAAATATACACAAAGATTACCTTTCATTTCTTTTAATTTTATTTTTAAAAAACATTTATATTAAAAAAAAATACGTGAAACCTTTTAATAAATAAATACAGAATAAATATCAAATGAATAAATAAATAAAGACTAATATAAGAACTACAATAGATAAAAATTAAAATCACTTAACAAACTACAATTAAAGACACTTCTACAATTAGTACACCGCGAGCGTAGTTAGAATCTATATCCGTGATCGCTTCTTTGTTTACAGTGTGTGCCATCTACGCCTAACGCCAGTTGACTATTTTTCATGTACCCTCACTTTTTAAGCTCTCCGAAATATTGTTTAAATGAAATTTAAGTTTTCATTGTAAGCGAATTCCTGTAATTCTTCATGAGAATAAATATCTTAAACCTTATAAATGTTTAAAAAAACAATATTTGGCTCATAATTATGATAACGATGTACAGTCGGCAGCAGGTCAAGGTTTACATTTGAACTACGAGAACGTCCGTCTGTAATACCTCCTAACTCACAGGTTAGACTTTGTTTTCAGGACACCCTGTCATATACATACGTTTGATCAACCAATATTAAACTACCGAACTCGTTACATTACATATCCCACTTAAGTGTCTTACAGCATAAACCCTCTATGAAATTATTAGCTGTCCCGAATAAAAAGAGAGAAAAAAATGGCATCACCGATACAATACTTTAACTCACATTACTAGGGTTGGGCGTGAGCATTTTCTTCGGTTTTCTCCTTAAAATCGGCGGCGGACTATTCGTTTCCATTAGCTTTTTCTTCGGCGAAGTGTACACTGACGGTACTACTATCTCTTTCACGCCTTCTGATTGGACTTCGAACGTCACTGTAAGAAATTGATGTCATTATTCAACTGTATTTGATACAATTACAGCAATGTAAGTCATATAAAGAGTTCCATCATCATTTTCTTGCCCTGTTCCTAATTTTCTTGGGTTAGCGCAGTATATTTTTCTTTACAATACAATACTACTTTCCTCACGTCACGAAATTGTTCACCCCTTATTATCATATCTTGTTGGAAACAATCCACCTATCTCTTGTACTTTTATTTTTTGGTGCAATAAGGAATAAACACACATCAACACTGTCTAGGGATATACAAAACATGGTATTATTATATCCAAAATATCCCTAGACAGTGTTGATTAGTTTATAAAATTTACAAAATAAATATGACATACATCGCTCTGATCCCAAAGTAAATAGCTAAAGGACTTTGTTATGAAAATCTGAAACAACGGTGGTATTACAACACCCAGACCCAAGACAATATACATAGAAAATATGGATTTCTATATTGACCTAACCGGGGATCGAACCCGAGACCTCAGAGATTGCCTTGAAAACCGGTGTACGAGTCACTCGTGCACAGAGGTCGTCAAATAAATTCAAAACTCAAGTACCCAGTACACGTGAAATATAATAACTACGTTTATTCAAAGTAGGTAAATAATAGGGGTCTGAATTTTGCACAAACTAAATGAAAACTATTTTAATATATAATCTGAAAGAATGACCAAAGTACTGCCAACGTTACAAAAATCCTTTGCGTAAGTCAAACACGTCCTCTGTCGGTATTAATGTTGTATATTTACCTGCATTCGAGTTATCTTGGTTTTCTTGATTGGGGTAGGTTTGACTAAGATAATTTCTAATAGGTGAATTTGTCGGCAACGTTTCGATGTTCACGAATCTGTAAAAAAAAGTCTTAAATTAGTGATTGACAACTAAAAATTTACCATATATTTGTCGTAACGCAAAACTTCTATTAAGAGGAACTCACTTCAATTTGGTACCCACTTAATTATTTGCAACGAAACATAACAACTATTGATAGATTTGTAAAATGTGAAGTTGTTTTTTTTTTTTTAAACACACCGGAATTAGGTAGCCTTATTAGTTTTGTTTGTTGCCAATAAAATATTTACTTTCTATAGACAGGAAGGATATTATTGTAAGTAAAAAAAGGACTTATTTAACGACTGGCAGGATTCTCTCACCAGCAACTTTCGGGCGACTTTTAATTTTGAAACTGTTCAGTTGCTCTTTCAAAACGCATCAGAATCGCATCGTTCTTTGAGAAGGATCGGAAGTGCTTTACTTTAATTGCTTGAAAGAATCACTTAGTGGCAACTATATTGCAAGAGTTGGAGCTTTCGCTAAGACATCTAAAGTTCCGTGTTCTTTATTTCCGTACGACTTTTCCCGCGCTACGTCAGATTTTCCATACAAACTTTAATACCCAATTTCACCCCTCTGAAGATTTGATATTGCGACAAAAAGTAGCCATGTCCTTCCCAAGGTCTCAAACTATCTCTGTACCTAATTTCATTTGAATCGGTCCAGTAGTTTCGGAGCCTATTCAGTACAAACAAACAAATCTTTCCTCTTTATAATATTAGTTAAGTAGTACTTTAAAAAGGACTTACTTAAACGACTCTGGCAGGATTTCTATCTCATCAGCCGGCACTAGTCCGCCTCGGTCGGGCGACTTCGGCCGACTTATTTGCGAGTGTTGAAGACTATTTAGTTGCTCCTTCAGAACTCGCCGGAAGTGGAGTACTGTGCTGTTAGTCTGGCTTGTTGTGGAGGAGTTGCTTTGAGTCGACTCGTTGAAAGGGTCTGTCCATGATTGCTGGAGAAAAAAAAATGTTAAATGTGTTAATAGCAGATTGGTATTTGTAAGCAATGATAGTGCATTTATAAAGAGGTAGATGGGTCATTAGCGCGCGAGGATTGTTTGCCTCAAATTGAGCAATTTATATTTTATTATTTATTTATTTATATTTTATTTATTTTTTATTTTATTATTTATTTTGCATCCAAATATGACATTTGACACATAAAAGAACGTGTGCTCGGAGCATCACTCCGCATAAACTGCTTCGTTCTTTGATAACTCTGAGCTGTCAAGTTGCACCTATTTGATCATTCAAACTATACTTGCACAGCTTTAAGATTAAGGATATTAATTTCGGGCGTTAGAGATTTCATTAGAACCTTTATTTTCAATAAATCTTAAAAGAATTATTATTTTTTATTTTCACTTGGTTTACGTTAATTTATCACATTTGAAATAATATTTTCAGTAAATTATCTACTCGATACGTTAGTTACCACAAAACAATAATTCTTTCAATTCCCAAAATCTTAATTTCACACTATCGCGCTGCATAATTATGATTCCTGTTTATTGTTAAACTCGAACCACAGAAAGCCATCCAACCAACACAACAACATGGAAACTACAAACTATTTGCAAAGATCACACTAAATGCAACAAACTAAACAATCAACTAGTCGTAATAGTGTAATGAAATGAAAAAAATAGGTGAACAAGTCAGTTTTGCGTGCATTGATTATACAATCATCAATTTAAAAAAAAAACTATTTAGGATAAAAAATGCCCCATATTGACGTCAATAATAATAAAATTGGCTTAATTTTTGGGGTCTACTAGCGCTTCGAGACAACTAAGACAATCTGGCAAGTGCTGAAAAGACACTCGTCGTATGAAAAAACTTTAAGTGACTTCAGTGTTTAGACTTCAGTACCGTTACTATGAGTTTACGGTGGTGACGACGTAAATAAATTGTATGGAAAATTTTATTTCTTCAAGTAACCGCTAGAGGCGCTGTGCAATTTTCCATACTTTTTTTACGTCGTCGCTAGCGACTAAAACTGCCGTTGACTCATGCTAACGGTACAGTACAATAAAAGTTGGATAACTTGTATCGTCAACGATCGTTCGTTGACGATACAAGTTATCTTACTAAACCCGAAACGAATAAGAAAAGGGAAATGCAGACAACCACACTAGACAAATAACTATAGCTCAAAGCAGTGCGTGTTTTTACAAGAAAAGATAGAAAATAAATCCTCTGGCTTGTATTATGTACATAGTTACAGCCAGAATTAAATACTTATTTTATTATATTAGTAACAAACATACTTCCAGAGTGTATTACAGGCATCCGGCTTGAATTACACACTTCCGGCGTACTGCAAATTTTATTAGTTATCCAAAGAAAATTTATTGACTGGTAGAGAATGCTTTTGGCATTAAGTCCGCCATTTGTACAATTTTTAAGGTTCGGTACCCAAAGGGTAAAAACGGGACCCTATTACTAAGCCTCCGCTGTCTGTCTGTCTGTCACCATTAACCGCGTTAGCTAGACAGTTGAAATTTTCACAGATGATGTATTTCTGTTGCCGCCCCAACAACAAATACTAAAACAGGGTATAATAAATATTTAAGGAGGGCTCCCATACTACACACGTGATTTTTTTGTTGCCTTTTGCTCGATATTAATAATGGCAACAGGTAGACGCTTGAAATGTTCATAAAATATTATTATATTCACTTTAAAAAAATAATTACTAAATTAAAAAAAATATTAAAGGGGCTCCCATACAAAATTGTATTTTTTCGTGTTTAAAATTGATAAAGGTCATAAGTGTACTGTTGTATTATAGATAATGTTATGTTTTTATTAAAATTAAATAAAAAATGGTACGGAACCCTTCGTGCGCGAGTCCGACTCGCACTTAGCCGGTTTATTTTTCATTTGTGCAGAAAAGTACAGATAAATAAATAAATATTATGCAACACAAAGCAAAGCAAACCCACTAACATCGTTAAACGCGACTTGCACCCTCGGCTCGTCGCTACGTACTTCTCGCTGCCGTTTCCGGTTCCGGCGGAGGCACTCGTACGAGTCCAGCATGTCCGGTTCGTACTTCCGCCGCATTGTCGAGTTCCAGTGGTTCTTGATGGCGTTGTCGGTTCTGCAAAGAGAGATGGAGATGATAGATCTTCTCTGACTTTGGACAGAGGAGATTGGGAACCTAATCCTAATTTAATTTTTAGATTTGATGAAATGAATAAATTTTATGAATGAAAATACGTTTACAATTCATTTTCATCAAACAAAACCTTATTATCTTTCCAAATCCCAAAATTAGGCGTAAGACAGTGGCGTCAGCTATAATAATGTCCTCCTAGCCTAATTTCGACTACAGTCAGGCCTGTGTATCTCCCCGCGGAGGTAGCAAAAACGTACCTACGCGCGGCGCACCTACGTAGGTGCTAAAACAAGTTGCGTGTCGCTACCGGCCAGAGCCACGCTCGCGCGTTTTATTCACCGGCGGCCGCGCGGCTACGTTGCTGGCTGGACGAGAATGAATAAAGTACTAGAAAGAGGCGCTAGATGGCGTTAGAAGTTTCTCGTAGCAGTCAACCCTATCGCGTCGCGTGATATTACGTCACTGAATAGGTTTAGTGTATTATGAATCATATTTCAGAGCAATAAATATGAAATTATCTTGCAATGGATTTTTGTAGGTGTCTACACGAAAATGTGCTTGACTCTGAGGCGAACTAAATTACGCCATATTGTTGACGACATTGAGTAGACATTTCTTTGAATACAATTGCTAAGTCATACTTCTGTACGAAGTACTAGTATTCTGTGCTACAGTGGCCTATTTCAACAGAGATTAACTGACTGCGCGGAAGATATTATAGTGCACAAATGTGTGCGTAATACACAGATACACTCTCTGTTCCTTCACTCTCATAATTCGACGAGACGGCAGTCCATCATGACTTAGAGAGATCAGGCGCGGGACCAACGGCATAACGTGTGCACCGAGGCACGGGGGTGTTAACACCAACAACTTCAGGAAGTTGGTGGTCAGGTGGTGGTTGGTGGTGACTCCGGAGCTGTGTCTGAGATTTCAAGACAGAAATACCCAACACTCTCGGCCTAACTCGGGATTCGAATCCTGGACCTCGTGGATCGTACCCAGCGTGCTGACCACTAGACCAACGAGGCAGACAAATTTTTGATATATGCACTATGCAAATATTATCTGAACAACTGAGCTTAAAAGAGTGCTGTTTATAGTCAGATATCAAGAATTCATGACCTATCTTCGGCATGATAAGAAAGAACGGAATTCAGTTTCGACTCGACCCGGGATTTGAACCCGGCACCCCGTGGATAGAGACATAATGTACTTACCGTCCAGGCAATAACTTGGCGATCTTGGCCCACTGGTTGCCAAGCTGCTTGTGCGCTTGGTATATAACGCGGTCTTCGTGCTCCGTCCAAGCGGTTTTCTTTATCGAGGGGTTTAAGTGATTGTGCCAGCGCTCTCTGCGTACAAAACAGAAATTTATGAAATAAATAGGTGTATTATGTAAAAAAAAAGTAAAGTTAGCCTATTAGCTTCCATAGCAAAGGCCTCACCTCAACTATGAGGTGGTACGAGCCATACTCCACCAAGCGGGCTCAGTGCGGATTGGTGGAGGGGTGTCTGTAAGGCAAGTGACCAACCTTACTGTCAGATGCTATGAGGTCGCCCTAGGGCCTCTGATTGGGCTTAACGACTAATATCAACAGATATTATTACTGCTTAACATGCCTTCCGAAGCTCGGAGATGCTTGTGATAGAAGTCACTTATATGGTCGGAATAGTCACCCATCCAATCACGACCGCACCGTGGGTTGCTTAACTTTTGTTATAACTAAAAAAGCGCTGCCGCCATAGTGGCAATCAATTTGGTGACTAATACACTGGCATTGCTTTAAGTAAATACATTCTTCTGACCCAAATGTAAGTTGCTAAAGCACTTTTTGTATGGAAATCAGAAACAACGGTCACAACACCACGCCAGACCAGAGACAATATAGAAAATATGGTTTTCTAAATGAATAGACCGGGGATCGAACCCAGTACTTCAGAGATGGCGACATCATGAAAACCAGCATGCAAGCTCATCCTCAGCTTTTACTTTTTACACTGTCCAAGATAATTCTTTTTTTGCCGTAAGGCAACTGTATCTGCCACAAGTAACCCCAACTTTTACAGTATTTCAGCTACACAGATCACATTGATCACCCTGTCAGGTTCATGAATAGAATACCTAGACTTCCCTGTCGTAAAAGGAATTAAAAAAATCATGTAACAGTCGGCAGCACGTCAGGTTACCCATTTGAATTGAACTACGAAAAAAGCTTTTATTACGTAGGGAATGGAGACGATCCCAGGTGGGGTGGCCTGCGGCCGTGTGTACCCGTAAGAAGATAAATTCAATTGTTGAATAGACTAACTGCCGTACTCAGAGACGTCAATAATGGTTAATCCTTCATTAAGTCTCATGCCGTCCTTTTCTATTTCATTAACAAAGGAAGTGACAGAACGAGACTTAATCAAAGATTAAGTTTAATAGACGACTTGGAGTGCGGCAGTAAGTTAATTTTTCAAAACAACTACTGTTTTTACCTGCACTGTTTTCCTATCCTTCCTTTTAAATGCCGGGCTATAAGCGTCCATTTTTTTGGTCCGTATTTGGCTACCAACTCTACTACCTTCTCGTCTTCCTGTAAAAAAAGAAACATGTATTTTAACAAAGTGTTTTATATTTAACAACAGTTTGATTTTATGGATATGAATAAAAGTATATTGACTGTCTACTCTATTAGGATGATAAGTTAGAAAAGAATCCATATTTTTTCCAAACGGGCAGAGATGTTTTTTAATGGAGACCCTTCGGTAAAAAAAATTTTCAACTTTAATTTGAAAATCGATGCGAAAGGCCTGTTTAATAGTGGAAGTCCTGCGGTTATTATATTATCTGCAGTTGATTACTACTTTTAAGACCTAATAAATTCTAACGGAAACATGAAGTACCCTATTAATACGAATAACAAGTTCCTGTTCACATCACTATCCTATTTTCATCTCGCTTATTATAAATTATAACACCAATCGGAATCTTATTTTAATCATCGTACAATAGCTCAAGGATGACTTCTCGAAGTAACAAATGATACAATCATTTAAAATAATAGGCCGGTTCCCTTAGAGAGCCTCCGTCAGGATGAGAACCATCAATACATGAATGGTTGTAGAAAAAATGTATGATCGAACCGTGCGAAATTCGTTGGCTTACAAGGTGAGCAGGTCGCGTTGACGAAAAAATCAACGAATCAGCTGAGATATGCGTGAATATGGGCTTAATTTTTGGTTTACGGATTATATATGATATAGTACGAGTATAAGCACACAACAGTAGGCCAATTCTACTAATAAAAATTAACTTAAACGCAATCGATGTCGAAACTTAACTAAATGTCACATTTCGTATTCTACTAATACATTATCAGCACCGTTTCGACTCAAGTTCGATCGATTGAACGCTAGTCGAACGCAGATGCGAGAAGCGGAGGACCGTGAAAGTTGGCGCAGTCTTGAAGAGGCCTATGTCCAGCAGTGGACTGCAATAGGCTGATATGATGATGGTATGACAGATTTTTAGCTATACACATAGCTCAAAGACATGGCAAGTACGATCGCTCAAGAGTTAATAACATAACTATGTTCGATATCCGTGAAAATGTATAAAACAAGGCATCATACAAGGCCACATAATAAGCGAGCGTGAAAATAAGATCACCCTATTTTTATGGCAAAAAAATTTACAAGGAAATAAGTCAGTTTATTAATATTGTTTTTACTGCATGGTAGTATATTAAATTGGCACGTTTTGTACGCCAACTAATTATTATGATACATAACAGACATTCTAATGAACCATGGTCACGATTGATCCAATTTTCTCATGATATTTGAAAACTGTAGAAATCAATAATTACAAGTGTTCGTGATCTCTCTAAACCATAAATAACATAAAACCAGTATCGTAAATAACACACGCAAAACCTTTAACAAACTGCTTCAGCCAGCAATTAATTAATTAAATTAATGACTGCCTCGTTGGTCTAGTGGTCAGCACGCTGAGTACTATCCACGAGGTCCCGGGTTCGAATCCCGGGTCGGGCCGAGAGTGTTTGGGTTTTTCTGTCTTGAAATTACTCAGACACAGCTCCGGAGTCAGGAAGTTGGTGGTTTTAACAGCCGTGCCTCAGAAAGCACGTTAAGCCGTTGGTCCTGCGCCTGATCTCTCTACGGGCATGTCGGACTGCCGTCTCATCGAATTATGAGAGTGAAGGAACAGAGAGTGCACCTGTGTATTGCGCACACACTTGTGCACTATAATATGTCCCGCGCAGTTGGCTAATCTCTGTTGAGATAGGCCGCCGTAGTCGAAATCGGCTAGGAGGACATCACCAATTAATTAAAATTAAAATATGAGCCTGATAGAGACAGGTATGAGTTTATGATTTTAGTACAGTTTGGTACAAAACTTTATTCATTTCCGACCCCATTGCATCGACATAAGGCTGAAATGTTCCAAATCTGTATTTGGGTCCCAAAATCTATATACTTGCAGACATTTCAACATAAACCTACAGCGCACGTGTGGTTTAACAAACACACAAAAACTTTGACCGAGTCAAGGCTAAAGGACTTGGCGGACTAAATATGAGGCCAGCTGGTTATCGAAATATCCACTTATCAGCTTTATCCTGTACAAAGGGTAAACAGTGCATTTCAATATATTTCAGCTCGAAACAAAAAAAGCCCAGCAACTGTGAAAATATCTACAATGGGGTTGTTCCCAAAGGTCCATGGAAAATTCATACTTGAATTCCCAAACGGGTCCATGACTTTTTAAATTAGTAAATTTTTCTTTCCCGTTGGGTCCATGAGAATGTTTGATACAGTCGGCAATGCAAGCTTGGCTAAGGGATAAGTGTATATTATTTCTATGAAATAAAAGAATACACAATCTTGTCCTAGGGACCACTTTACAAGCTTTGGAAGCAAGCTTTACACATAATTTTATTGAAAAAAGCGAACAAATGTGTTTACTTTTTACCCGACTGCGGAAGGAGGGTTATGTTTTTCGAGAGTATGTATGTATGTATGTATAATTGTTTGGCACGCCGTATGAGGTGTCGTTGGATTTGCCAAAATTGTGAGAGTGACATAGGCTATATATATTTAAAAAATGGCACCCGGAAATGGAAATAAAGGGGGGAGGGGTGATGGATTTTTTCCTTACCATAGCAATATGGGTATCAAATGAAAGCTAGTATAAAGTCCATTTCAAAAATATAAAAATGTTTGCAGTCGGGTGTTTTGTTTTTTTGAAAATTATGTTTATAATTCGATTTGTAAGAAAAACATGATAGTATTTATATAGTTTGTTTTAGTATTTATTTCATTTTTAACTCTGCAGGGACAAAGAACGGCTGGTCGTAATTGGTCGCTCTTACATTAAGACCGACCAATCAGGAAGAGCTTTCGGACAGTTGACAATTTGACGCGGGACAGATTGTAAATTAACAGTTTCACTTCGATAGATTATAATATAGCGAAAAATAATGCGTTAAATTGCAATCATATGTTACGGTTCACAATTTTTCGACAGTTTACAATCTCACGAGATAGATTGTAATCAAACGATGTTTATAATCTTACGGTGACATATACATTTTATAAACATCCATGACTTAGGTACAAATGCTCGTGCTCATCACAAAAACATTTGCCGCTTGCGGGATTCGAACCCGCAACCGCCTGGTTTAGAAGTCCGGGGCGCGAACCACTATACCACAGACGGACGTCAAATAATATATCAAATGATATCATTATAGTCTATATCTAGTGACATAGCACAAAAAGGCGCGCCTAATACATTCCTATAGACCACCAATGTGAGAATACAAACAGGTTTCCAGCTGTAAGCCTATATTTCACATTCATCAGATTATCCAATTAAAAAGATCCTCCAAGTATCTCAAAAGTTTCTGTTCTCAATTTGCAAGGAATATGATTAGTAGACAATTTTTAATAACTTAATTAATTACCGAATGAAACACCTTGCCCTTATAATAGCAAATGAAATGACTTTCTTCGCCGCTTCAAAAGTTTCAAATTCTTTGTCTTGGTAGACAATTAAGCTTCGCTTATCAATTTTGTGCAATTTCTTTTTTTTGTATATATTTTGAGTAGGATGATATACTTTTCAGTAAATTAGAGGGACGTTTCCAGCCATTTCATTCATAAAGTTATTCCATAATTTGGATTCCCGAGAGCGATATCTACACGAAGAGATATGTTTGACGTAGTAAAACTTGCATACTTGCATTTAGTATTCTGAACGCGTGGCTAAAAACAATGGATTCATTCATAGGGTTTCTGAAACTGTGCCGCCTATGACGCCATGTACGGCGTTTATTTGAAAGGCTTTATTCAAAACTGCTATTATTGTATGTAAGTAAACTCGCTATTTAATAGAAATCCGTCTTAACTCAACACTTGCTCTGTTTGTAAGGCAGACACAATAGTTTAACCACAGAATACTAGTACTTCGTACAGAAGTATGACTTAGCAATTGTATTCAAAGAAATGTCTACTCAATGTCGTCAACAATATGGCGTAATTTAGTTCGCCTCAGAGTCAAGCACATTTTCGTGTAGACACCTACAAAAATCCATTGCAAGATAATTTCATACTTATTGCTCTGGAATATGATTCATAATACACTAAACCTATTCAGTGACGTAATATCACGCGACGCGATAGGGTTGACTGCTACGAGAAGCTTCTAACGCCATCTAGCGCCTCTTTCTAGTACTTTATTCATTCTCGTCCAGCCAGCAACGTAGCCGCGCGGCCGCCGGTGAATAAAACGCGCGAGCGTGGCTCTGGCCGGTAGCGACACGCAACTTGTTTTAGCACCTACGTAGGTGCGCCGCGCGTAGGTACGTTTTTGCTACCTCCGCGGGGAGATACACAGGCCTGGTTTAACGTAATGCCTTAAGTTTTTTGTCGATGAATAAAGTACTGAAAGTATAAATAGGTATCCTCGATACTTTATTTATACTACAAGGGCATGATATGACTGTAGTTTAAAAGATGTATCCTTCAATTACTGGACCTCTTTCTTTGTCTAATAACAAGAAACCTAATAATATTTTTAGTTTAAGAATTGTTCATCAATTATGGGCACTCTTTATTTTTCTCTTATAATTAGACTAGCTGTTCCCCGCAAATTCGTCCGCGCCAAATGTCGGATTTTCGATGGAAATTTCATCCCCCATTTCACCATCCAGATGATTTTATATCGCGATAAAAAGTAGCCTATGTCCTTCCCAAAGTCTCAAACTATCTTTGTATATTCATTTGAATCAGTCTAGTAGTTTCAGAGCCTATTCAATACAAACAGACAATCAATCTTTCCTCTTTATAATATTATCATAAGCCGCCTAAATTGTACCATTCTCTATGAACATTTATGTAAATTGATACTGTGTGTGGTGTGCAATAAAGAGTATCTATCAATCAATCATAAGGTTTATCAATTTCTCATTGCCTTGATCAAAAGTTTTAAATATTTCTATCATAAAATGTCATGGGGTACTTTTATAGACAACATATTCTTCAAACAAATAAATAGCTTTGTTTTTACAGAAACCTTGAAGGCATACAAACCTATGCAAATGGTACACGACGTGGACTATCATAAACGTAACATTCCTTAGACTACTTCACAGAAGAGCAATGAGGAAACTCGACCTCAGACACGCAGAACAATGAATGAACCGTATTAATTATGGGCGAATGTTATGCGTCCACGCATGCACCTGGGGTGGCTAGGCTTTGGCATTTATCCTGGGGTGGTAGGTAAGAACAATTTTGTTTGTGTTGTGACGTAACAACCGCACCTAAAGTCGTAACTTAAATTAAATTTAAAAAAAAGTCTCGTTCTGTCACTTTCTATGACGACCATCTTGGTGTGGTGGTCCGCGCTCCGGACTACAAAACCAGAGGTTGCGGGTTCGAATCCCGCAAGGGGCAAATGTTTGTGTGATGAGCACGTACATTTGTACCTAAGTCATGGACGTATAAGTTAATAAGTTTGTCTATCCGTTATCCTAGCCGCCTAGCACAAGCTCACGCTTAGTTTGGGGTTAGGTAATTAGTGTGTTTGTTAAAACAATTTATTAATTTATTTATATGTCAATGAATTAAAAAAAGAGTGCATCAGACTTAATGGAAGATTATGAGTGACGTTTCTGAGTATGGCAGTAAGTATTGTATTGTATCAATCTCTTTAAATTAAGCTAGTCAAAGAATTAATTTTCAAGCAATTCTTCTGAGGCAATCAGCAGGCCTATCGCCTCTGAAAGATATGGCGATTACGTTTGCAATTCCAAAGCGTTGAATCGTCTTCATTTTCCATCATTTTGAAAGCTATTACAGTTTTATGTTCATTTTGCATGCTATAGTAATGGCGAAACCTACCTACCATCTTCGAATACCTTGTTTTGTGCAATATTCTGGAAGGTTGTCTAGAAGAAATTGTTTTCAGCAAGAAGACCGCCTAAATTGTACCATTCTCTATGAACATTTATGTAAATTGATACTGTGTGTGGTGTGCAATAAAGAGTATCTATCTATCTATTCTGATTATTTTCTGGAGTTAATTTGAACGCTATTATTGCTACAGTGGATCTTTATAATAGGTAAAACAAAGCAACAATTATTGTCAGAATTAAAAAAACATTAAATAAACGAAAGAGAAAAGAACGCGTCCAAACTGTACAAAGACAAACTCTCATCTAACGTTTTAGGTAAGCAAAACTGCGGCGTCAAAGTTCCAATTTATGGCGAAAACATAGTCTGAGGTGACTATGTGTATGCAATGGTCTCAGGGCCCGTAGACAAACGGCAATCTTTCTGGAGCGAACTTCGCCATCGCCAATAAAATGTCAAAATATGTATGTAAATCACGTGGTGTATCGATGGCCTATGTCAGATTCGTACATTTTGTTAGCGATGACGAACTTCGCTTGAGAATAAATAGTCATTTGGCTATGGGCTCAGACATCACAGCGATCAAGAGAAACGAAAGTGATCTAACCATGTCCTATATAACCTGGCCTCAAGGTGACCCTACATGCATAGTGTTAGTGACCTGACAGACTGAATCATCTGCGCTTCCTTTCGTTGAGACCGATTGGCGTTATCGATCAACGAAGCACGACACGAGCGATCTATTTGGTGCATTACAATCGAAGAGTTATTAATGAATGCGTATGAATCACAAATGCAATTTGACTTCTATGAAGTTATTAAACGCTATTTGATGAATTAATAATACAACGTTTAACAAGTTCTAAGTAAATTCAGGCATCCATACTAATTTATAGATTATATTCGTAGGCGGGGTCTCCACCCTTACGTCTTTGACATGCCACCGATACGCAAGCGTTTTGAATCTACGTTTCTTTAACGTACGGCTAGAGAGTGGAATTCGTTGCCGGCTGAAGTGTTCCCTAAACACTATGATCGGATACTTACAAGAAAGGACTGAATGGGCTATTACTTACTAGCCAGACACGACATATATCCTAAGTCGCATTGTCGCTAACCATCAGGTACGATTGCTGTCAAATAACTGTTTATAAAAAAAAATTGTCAACCCGAAGTTGAAATGGGTTAACTTGGTAGTATCCACTTATCATCATCCGTCCGATCAGTAGCAGGACTGGTCATCGATTTCAAAAGCCTTTTGTAAGCAGCCGGCATAATTTCGCTTGTAAAATCTAGCATATTCTAATAAGGAGTTTTCCAGAAATCGTTGTGTCGCAATCTAGTAAGATGGTGCTACTAAGTAAATTTTGTCATGGCGGTATGCCAAAAAAAATGTTCTTCTAATAAGGCTTTTACAAAATATTGTCAACTAAACCTAGGACCTTCCCTTGACTCTTGACAACGCCTAGACAATACCTTCAGTAAGCACCTCAAAATCAAAATTAGCGGCATAACGTACCTCCTTGGTCCAAGGACCTTTGACTAGTTCAGGGTTGACGACCTTGGTCCACCGCTGTTGGCACTGGACGTCAGATCTGTCGGAGAACTGCCCAGCTATCAGCTCCCAGTTCTCATTGTACATTTTAACGTACATTTTTAGCCTTTTATCCTGGAAACAGAAAGAAGATATTATAAAGAGCTGCAGAGATGGTTTAAAGAAACATGTCTATGTGAAACTGATGACAACTAGCAGTCGGCATGTGGAGGAATATATTGTGATCGGCGAGGCTTTTAAAAAAGTACATAGTTCATGTTAATTTTAACTTGATACCTTCGCGTTCCTGAGAAAAAGGGTTTTGACAGAGAGACGGACAACAAAGTGATCCTAAAAGGGTTCTTTTTTTCTTTTCAGGTACAGAACCCTAAAAACAGAATCACCAAAGAATATATCATACCTCCTCCTTCGTCCACCGTCCCCTATTGATATTCTTCCGCGGCCCAGAACTTTTGGTTGCAGCCTGCACATCCTCGTAGGCCACGGAGTCTTCTGAACACTCGCTCGTCTCCGAATCATAGCCGCTTCGCCTGTGGGCAAGCAAATGGAGAAAATTACAGTACAGTACAGCTAGCCTATATAGATCCCACTGCTGGGCAAAGGCCACACCTCAACCATGAGGAGGTACGAGCCACACGGGAGCTCAGTGCGGATTGGTGGAAGGGTGTCTGTAAGGCAAGTGACCAACCTTACTGTCAGATGTTATCAAGCCACCCAAGGGCCTCTGACTAGGCTACAGATCTTAGCCGGGACCAACTGCTTAACGAGCCTTCCTAAGCACGGAGATGCTTGTCCTGGACGTCACTTGAATGGTCGGAATGGTCACCAATCCAATCATGACCGCGCCGTGGGTTGCTTAACTTTGATATCACTACCAAAGTGCTGAGGGGAGTGGGGGGGGGGGAATTAATATTGGTCAAATGAGCTGGGGACAAGATACAATCAATTTTATGGCTAACAAAATGTATGAAACTGACTTAAGCCAACGAAACATCATGTGACATTTGCATTTTGACATTTTGATGGCGATAGCGGTGTTTTCTGTAGAATAGATTGTATCTTGTCTAGGAGCACGGGCACATAGCGCGAAGAATGATCGCCGAAGATAGATTCTAGATTGTACACCATTTGATCAAAAGCGTAGCGTAGAGTCAACCGGCAAAACGAACAGAAGACCTTTTTAAAGGTCACAGGATCGCGCTGGAGTAACTATTATAATAATCTATGGGTGGATGCATCTCGGTTACAGCCAGTCATTGGAATGGAAATGTAGGAGGGAGGACAGATGGACATCCTGCGACTGAATATGATATGACCCACGGGTACTTACTCCTAAACCATGCTTTATAAGCATTTAACTTTGGGTATTGTTGAATAGTACCTGGGCGACAGGTTACTACTATTGAATATAACAATACTACAAAAAAATGTTCGTAACCGAACGAGACTAGAACCTTCGTCTTCTACATTTCTTCAGTCCGACTTCTTATGCACTCCGCCACGACCCTCATGGGCACCGCGGCAAAATTAGCTACCATAATCTGCGTCAAACAATTGCGATAGAAAAACGCATAAAAACTGGGAAACACGCGTTTTTCCAAACATAAGACTAATCTAGAACTATTTTTCACCTTTCCACTCACAAAATTTCAGCGAAATCGTTAGAGCAGTTTCTGAGATCACAAATATATAAATAAGTAGTATTGGCACAGTATTACAACACACAACAATAACAATCAATAAGACAAATATGGCCGAATTAAAACGCTGTGACGAAACGTAGGTAAGTGACAAACAACAAGATTGCTTAATCACCAGTTAAACAAGGTTAAATGGTTAGTTAGTCTACAAAGTCCCTCCTTTCTATGAGATACTTGATATTTCCTACTAGCATTTGGGTTAGTTCTTTACATACGTTATTTCACTAACCGATGGTCTTGCGGTGAGGGAAAACTTTGTAAAGAAACCTGCACATTCAGGCGACTGAATGAGTGACCATGATCCAAAACTGGTCAGGCTTCCCTGTTAACAGGGTCACGGAGTTAAGATGGCAGTCGCTCCACTGTAATTACCTGATCTGGCATATCCTGGATCATGGTCAGCGGACCCTGGGCCCTCGCGTGCGGGTGCACAGCCGGGATGACGCTAGGATGATGATGATTGGGTAACTTCTGCTCTTCCAATTACGGCGTTGGATTAAATTTATTTATTTAATGACGACGTAAAAAGTTAAGAATTACTCAATCAAACTGCCATCGCAAGTAAATAACATGACTGGAGTTCTTCATAAGTCAAAGGCCACTCAAAGTTGAACGCTAGTTAGAAACAATATCTTTGTTACTCATCTCATATACTACAGTCAAAAAGCAAACATGGACATCCTCTTCTAAGCAGAGGAATGTAAGATCAAACAACCTGGAACAACTTAACACACATCGCGTTTCAAGTTTAAAACAGTGAGATAACTCAATAGATAACAGTTTCACTCGTGAGATAACACGCATGCTTTCGGCATTCAAAAAAAGTTGGACAGAATATTTTTTTATGAAAATATAGGTCAAGCAAAATAATAATAAAAATCGCAAAATGTACTATTATTTATTATTCGTAATAATGACAACTCGAAATGCAAAAAAAAAATAGGAAACACTATGAATGTATGTAGGTATGATACTATTGGATTATATCGAACAATACTTAATGAAATGCTCAGGTAAGAAGCAAGTCATTAAAAGAGGAATGAACAGACTGTAAGTTGAAAGAACAACAATAAAATGCATGAGTAGTAGTGTTAAAAGCTCATATTTAATAGCAATATCAAGATAAGTAACAGATCTGACGATTAGCAAAATGATGTATTGGTTCCCTTGTCGGAATACATAAAACGTTGGTCACGGTCTAAAAATAAAAAATAGACTTCGCTGAGAAAAAACTTAAGTTCAAGCCTTTATCATTATAACTCCACGCTAGGTTACGTAATACATACACGTGCCACTTATTATTACGAGTATATTGAATATAAATTGTAAGATAAACTTTATTTACAAAATTCATCGGCTAAGATCATCAGAATAATTGAAAAGACCAGTCTTCGACCATTTCTCTTCCCAATTCCCACAAGTTCCATTTTTTTTCCGAAAATAAGATGGAAAATAATATCCCACGTGTAAAGTGGGCGATATTAATATTGTTATTAATCTTAAGACTAATTTTAAATAATTGTGAAAATAGCTACCTAGGTCAAAAATACATATTTTTTGCCTTGACAGATTAGATAGAAGTTTTAATTTTTTTTAATACAGCCTAAACACCTTCAATTTTGACATTATTTATATTCCACCAACTCCGTGGACCGTGGATGGAGGCGATCTGAATGTTCATAAATATTTGTAAAATGTCACTGCTTCCACAAGCAGGATGTTCAAATTCGCGAAATATTTGGCCCATGACGGTAAAAGTGAAAAAAAAATGGCTGCAGGCGCCAAAATTCCCGATTTGTAAAACATGTAGTTGATTCTCAGAAGAAGGACTAAAGTAAGGTAGGTAGGAGGTACTTAACGCAGCCCTTTAAATCTTTCTCCAGCTGATAAAAATAAACCCAATTCATCAAAAGATAAAGTCCAAAATGACGGAGCCGAACAAGATTCAGCTGTTCAAGTATAGAGAAACGAGTTCTTATAATAAGCGTGGAAAAATAGCCCACACCGGTTTAAGAGCAATAATTCCTGTATCGACTTTAAATAAAAAACAGTCAGTCAGACAATATTATGCATAGTTTCCAGTCATCAGCTGATAGCGAAACCAGTATTCGTGCTCATTCATTGATGCCTACATAATCTGCGTTTCAAGAATGTGGGTGCAAGATGGGTGGTGCTCTGATACGACACTGTGCAAACGATTAAGAACCATCTGTATTAAAGACAAATCATGATTTATAAAGACCTACAAGGGTTTTATAACATTATGTACACTGTTTTTTTAGTTCTTCTGGCATCTAGTGTCAAGCATAAAAAGCACACTTTATTTTTTAATTTGATTAATTAAATTTTAACACTTACTCATATAACATTCCGCCGAATTATCCAAAATGTGACGCGACGACAGACCCCGGCAGCACAAAATCCATTTTCTCATCAAAACAGCAACAAAAACATCATCAAAATAAAACAAAACACAAAAATCCCGATCAGTTCCCGCCAAAACACTCCCAATCACATTTCTGAGCACAGGCGACGCACGCGCAACTAAAGACACGACTACAGCAATAAAGAAAGAAAAATTCTATCCCTTGTTCCCACAACTCACTCACACAACCACGTACACACCTACACGACGCGCATACGCAAGACGTAATAAGGGTGAAGGGATCCACAAAAACCCTGAAGGGACGAAGCAAAAGACAGCATACCGAAACAAACGTGTGTAAGACAAGGACGCACGATCAGGTACAGAAATCATACACGTACCCTGCAGTGGGGATGACGCAACACAAGCAAAGGAAAGCAGGTGTAAGCAACTGGTATAGAAAAAGAACAAAGAAAATCGATTTTATAGTTTTTATTGTTGGATAGGTCAGCGTCTAGTTCACAGAAACTATGTAAAAAAAAAGTTATGTAATGTTAATCACAATGATTCAAGAGCTTGCCGAAGTAATCATTGACTACGAACGAAATATTGTGTAATTCACGAGCTATATATTAGTAAAGCGGCGTTTTGAATAAGGTAGTCCTAAGAAACAGAAACAAAAAATCTGAAGGGTACCGTGCCCCAAATGTTTAGCGGATGTTAAACTAATTTCAAGAAACGGGATTTGGTTTTTGTGAGGGTTGAGTTGAGTGGCTCTCAAATGTGGACTGCGAATCAGCTGATTACAGACCAATGCAAAATCTGATTTTATTTCTGTATTTGATGTTACATTTCCTGGACAAACATCAGATGTTATAACTTCCTGTCACTGTTGATAAAGTTATTCTCATAATTCAAGTTAGATTTAAGGGCATTGCCAGATACGGATGAATTTAATCAGATAGTCTTGATAAAAGTATTTTTTCACACCGACCACTCGTAATTTTTGGGATATCAAAGTCGGTGTCTAGACGAGGAATAAATACAAGAATACTTGGTGGCCATAAATCTAGTAAAACACATTAGTCGCTTATCATCGACACTGCACATTTGCACCGCAAGCCTTTCGCATCTTTCTAAGAAAGATAAGATATCACATTTTACAAACTATCGGCCTCCACAGTTTTTCTTCTGCTGTTTATATTACGAAACTCACGCTTAATATTTGTTGTATATCATATATGTATCCTACATACCTATTTATATCTAACGATATAATATAAGTATTTTCTTCTTATCTTCTATCTTTAGCTCATTCAGAACAGATATCTATTTTCTTTAATATCTTTAGCCCGTCCGAACCGTCTAAAGGTGGATATAACTACTCTCAGGACACAACCCTACAGCAACTGACGTTTATTTCACACTTGAACCTTTCTCATTAAGACAAGGAAGCAACTCATTTCCACCTGCCTCCATTGAATCTTATGATTTCACGACCGATTATTTCGAGTGGAACTATTATGATACAATATTTGATGTTAAAATTGGCTGTTTTAAAATTTAATAAAAATATTGACAGTCCGTCGGCTAAACCAATTAAGAACAGACTTCAAGTACATGATTTGATGAATTAACCACAGTTCGTCTAAGAAACCATGTCATTAAATGATTACTAAGTTCTCGAATTAATACAAGTATTCATGAATTCTGATGAAGATACAATGCTTTAAATATCGAACCTATTAAAGTTTAATTTACATCGCCATTCTATTCATTATTGTTCGAAACAGTTCTTAATACTCACTTGAACATTTAAATTATACCCCAAACGTTAATTTCCGTACAGAATCAAGACAAGGAATAACTTGTGGCAAAAAATTGTCCCCCAAGGGGTTCCTTGAGGAAATGCCCTGTTAACTCACGCATCGCCCGTGCTTCCTGCCTCGTGTCCCCTTATGAACTACTAATTTATTACATTCTTTCTTTGCTATTTAGAAAGTGGTCAAGACATATCAGATTTCATTACCTCTCGGAAGTCAGGGTTTGTTTTCGTCCGGTGCGTGTCATCTAACACATCCTCAAAGTTTTTCAACCAAAACCAAGTTATAGCTGTGACTTTAAGATTGTTGTGGCAAAGCCACATTCCAAATCTTTGGCTACCGTAAATTCTGGTAGATTGTGTTTATTACAATATTATTTACTGCAAATATTAATTTATAAGAAGTTGATTTGGTAAATTTACAGATGTAATTAATATTATTAAACGTTTCATAATATTCCACCCATTTAGGTCACACGATCGATAAGCGAGAATTCAAATACCTACGAATATTCTACAAAAGTAAGCCGTACAAATCTGTAATTAAAATTAAAATACATTCTAACGATTCGATGACAGCATGGCGTCGTTTGTCTAGACTAGACGCTTTGCATGTGTAAATAGTACCTACATACTTAATATAAGTTATTTATCACGTATATTTAATTTGGATTGAGTTTATGCAGGTTGCTTTGACGACGATTTACTATGTTGATCTTGAACAACTTTTTAATCGTCTTTCATCCGATATACAATAAAAGGCAAACCAAGCAATTTCCATGAAGTTTTAAACTACAGTACTAATATTGAAGCTTTTGCGAACAATATCAGCGTCTAGTTACGCAGTGAGAACCATAACAAAATAATAACTCAATGCGATAACATAACTTGGACCGTGTTACTCAGAAATGTTACACTAATCGTCTGTAGAGAGAACAGGCTTATTAATTCAGACATATTTTATGAATCATGGTATATTTTTGGACTGGGCCTCCTAAAGGAGTTGGCGTTGCGTAATCTTAATTGGGGTTCTAAAAGGATTGCTTTCGTATATCATTATGTCTGCGAAAACGATTCAAAGGCCAAAAAATCTGTAGACAATAAAAATTTGGTTATATCATTTTATGTGCATTTTGAAATGAGAATATACGCAACAATGTTAAAGAAAATCTTTATCAAAAAGGCCGGGCTCTCAACCTTTAATGGCAATATGACACCGGAATCTGCATCGCACTGCGGTCCACTTGGTGGCATCGTAACTAAACACTTAAATCTACCAGTCAACTGGAATTAACGCTTCACATCCTTAAGATAACCAAGAGAAATCTTAAACAAAAGCTTCGGGTTGCGCTATTAAGATTACATTCAAGAAGTTTTCTCATTAATTAATGATGGAAGAATAAATGAATATTATAATTTTATAGAACACTTATATGAGTATGATACCATTCAATCGAAACTGAAGTAGTATAGTTTTTAATCATGCACTACAAATTTCACATTTTTCCCTACAAAGTCATAGAATATTAATTTTAGAGCAATTTAACGATTCCAAGTCTGACTTTCACACATAAGAACAGCTTATTGCGCTTGCGAATTTGACTTGGCTTGCGAAAAATCTTCTCACAGACGGTGGTGAATTATGGCTTAAGGCCCTAGCTACATAAATGATTAGAACACCTGAGTTTATCTATAAAAGCGACCCTCCTAATGCAACGTAAACAGGTTCAAAGGGACTGTAGAATAGACAAATAGATTATCCAAAAGGATGGCTCACGTGGGATACCGACAAAAGAATAGGGATTTTAGGGTCACGATGAGAAGGTTGACAGCCTATTCATTTAGATTGTTTCTCACGCGAAACGAATGGCCTCTAGACTAGACGTGGCTTTTGCGAATATTAATTATTTTAAGCAGAGCGATAAAACAAAATCTTATGTAGCGTTTTTAAACTTGATATAAAAACAGTGCTTGGGCGTGTAGGGTTCCGTAGTAGTTCCGGAAAACCTTGCTGTGATAATAAACTAGATACAGCAATTACATACTATTATATAGTCTGACTTAACTGTGACACAGCTAATACCTCTGTATTTAGTTAACTGGGTATCGTTTATGTTACAGAAGCTATTAAACATATTTATCCACAAACAAGTCTACTTCCCACTGCAAATGCTTCCGTTAAAAAAACCATAGAATTTGCTACCTTATTTAATTAGAGGGGATTTTTTGTAACAGCCCGATGCGTCAGAGGGCCAAAACATATGCCAGTAGATGCCACATTTGAACCATGTGCCCTATTTTAGCTGATTGGCAAACCATCGCCGCCGCCAGTAACCTAAATCTTATCTTGAAGTTGATACTACTAACGCCCAAGTGTTTTTAGGGAAAGCTAAATTTGAAACAGAGGTTTTATAACACAAAAGTAAATTGAAAGAAGCTATTACATATACAGATGACATTACGATAGAGGCAGAGGGGTGGCATGACAAAGAACCAGCTGCTCTCTTCAAAATAGTGATTAAACCGCGCGATAGACCCTTGCCGGTGAATAATGAAGCTCCGTACATTCAAATGACTTGGTCAATACACATTTTCATTCTGATTAAAGCCATTGATTCGCGCATGTCAGACGGAGGGTCTCCAGAATTAGCATAGTCTGAAAATTTTGTACATTTTTAATGCCCTCAAAATTTTAAAACCATTTCCTGCACATATCAAACTGAATATCTTTTCTTTTAAAGATGAATATTATAATCGATCAAGCAAGATGACTTAAACGATATAATAGAATCCTCCACAATTCTTATATTCTTAAATTTCATCACAACAATATCATACTGCACTACGAAATGGCTCAATAATAGGTCCCAGTAATAACATTTAGGTCAAACGCCATTTTGATGGACACAATCACCCGTATATTCTTTTAAACATTGTTCTCTTTACACAGACGGTCAACTCGCCAATAAAAAATAATCGCCAAAGCAAAAGTATTAATAAAATGGCCTAAACCCTCATTGTTGTAGTACAAAGGTCTGAGGGTGTTCACCTGGTTATTTCCCCTATTCCTTCCAAGATTAATGTCTCAAGACTGCGTACAATGACTCCCGCGCACATGGTCTGACATTTCTACCCCGCGTGTTTTTTTTTATTTCCTTCCCTTATTATATCGTCTTATTACGACCCAGCACGCGCCCGAAAGGTGTTTAGTGAAAGCTCTAATGAACCATTCATTATTTTTCTATTTTTTTTTCCTATAATTACACGTTTACTTTTTTATCCCTAGCACGCGCCGTTCTCATAGGAAATATAAAGTTTAAATGCTAGTGTTATTTGAGTTTATATCGACTAGAGCACAATAGCATCTAAAACAATTTTTTACAACTAACATAAAACGTGGTCATAATTCATACGTAGTTTATGTGAAACAGATTGGTAGCGAGGGGCCTCTTGAGAGGAAGATTGTGTGTTTATTGTATGAGGTCATTGTTCCAAGCGCCAGGGTCTAAATTGCTTTAGTTTATTACTGTATCGGTATAGGAGGAGGCAGTATGAGCAGTATTCCCTTGCCTCTGGACAATCGTCTAAAACATTTATTTTGCAAAAAGAGTCATATACTCCTGTTTAAAAATCGAGCGTCTTATGTCAACGACCGGCTGTAGTGATGGGAATTCGTATTCCTAAAGAATGCGGTCCCCGGACAATCGAGTTCCGCAGTCTCGATGGCAGGCCAGACAGTGCGATCGCGAATCGAATGCAAGCAGGTGATGCACCATCTGGCCTTTACCACGTGTCAACGAACGGTGAATTTACGACATCGATTAGCAACAATCGGAAATTTGATTTTAGAACGGGAAGAAGTGGCCCGTTAATGTGTCGATTTGTTTTATGGTTGTCCAAACTAAATTAGAGGAGATATTTGGAAATTAATGTTTTTGGTAGCACTATCAACACACCTGACATAGAGGTGGTCAATGCAGTAAAGAGAATTGCAGTTAAGTGCATTTAATAATATTAATCTTAATCTTCATTCTGACTAAATAAGAAAGTTAGCCATAAACTTTCGGTTCAGTCTCTAAAGAGAATAGAAACCTACTAAACTAAATGAAAGACAAGAATATTCTTTTCCACCTTTTTCATGGTAAATGGGCTGGGAGTAACTATTTCAGACTTGTAGGTCTGAAGTGTTATGTGATTTTATATGTGATGGAGGATACAATTCTAACGCATCAGTAACTCGGATTTTTTTCAGAACTGGATCTATTCTTATAGTTGACCAAAACGGTATTTTAATGAAATTATGACTGACGAGACGATTAAAGTTCTTTTTAATATAATAATGTAGGTACGTGAAAAGAGTGAATCACAACATCACATAGCCAGACCGATCCGGAAACAATGCAAGTTGATTGGCGATTGGTGCATTTATGATGACCGAAGTGACACTGAACTAACTTTTATTGTATTTACGTAAAAAGTTTAAATTGGAAATATTAAAATTACGGAAAAAATCAAACTATAATATTGGAATTACGTAAAAAGGTCGGACCATTGCACAGACAGAGGAACGGGACGCGTGCTATGCCATCTGCGCCCCCCACGCACAATGCGCGTTGATTGGCGAGCAGCTGCGCAAGCGCCGGGGGATGCGCTGGCTGGGGTGACCGCGCGTTTGGATTAAGTAAGAACAAATTGTTACACCCACTTGCGCATGTCTGGATTAGCTAATCCAGTTTTGCGCAAATGGGCATTCAACTCAGATCATAGGTCTTGCGCTAGTCCGAATTAGCTATTCCGGACGTGCGCAGGAAGGAAGGAAGTTAGGAAGGTGTAATAAGGCCCGCTTGCCTTATTACACCTTCCTATTTGTGTGACATCCTACTTAAGAAATAGGAAGATGTAATCGCAGTTCACTACTTAGGTTCCTAGCCCCAGACTAGTGAGAAAGCGAGCTTTCTAACTAGGAAAGTGTCTGGCGCTCTACTCTGTGAGACGATATCCGTAGTTGCGGCTGTAACCGTCCCTGTCACTAATGCCAGCATGTCAGTGCGAGCAAGCGCGACGGCTAGACGTAAAAATGCTGACAATGCGATATCAGAGTAGAGCACCTGCCTATCCATCCTTCCTTCGTAGTAAGGATCTTAAGTAGAATGCGACCTTCCTAGTTAGAATCTTAGTTAGGAAGCTAGTTAGGATAAAGTAATAAGTGCTTAAAAAATTGTTACAAATAAGTGTCCACTTCCTAGCCGAATTGCCGGCCAACCTCAACAGAGTTAAGCAACTACGCGGGATATTATAGTGCACAATACACAAGTGCACTTTCTGTTGCTTCACTCTCATAGTTCGGTGAGCGGCATGCAATCTGACGTGACCGGCGAGAGATAGAACAAGAAATGCGGGTGATAACACCACCAACTTCCCAACTCCTAGCGGTTACCTACTGAGTTACATTTTAAAGACAGAAAAACCCATAAACATACTTCGGCCCGAAGATTTCAGACCTCTTGGACAACAAGTCACACCTGACCAAAGATTTTGAGAAATGGAGCTTTTCCTATACTGTCTGTCTGATCCCAGGAGGGCTAAATTCATAAAGGCATATCAGCTAAAAGATTCTTTGTTGAAACGGTCTATCTTTGTTTCTATCTCACCCCTATTTCAAGTCCCTTTCCCAAATGACAAAGAAAATGAATTGACACATCACGTAGTTTTTACTTAAGTAAACTAAGCACAATTAGATCCATATTCCTTTCCATCCATTATTTCCTAATCACATGAAAACTCACAATCAATCTAAATTTGACGTAAATATTATTCTCATTTTTTGCTATAACAACTTGCAACAGTGTCGAAATATCGGATACCTAAAAAAAGGGGAGTTCAACTAGAAAAATAATTCCGGGAGCTTAATTTTCCCTAGACCTGGTTATCCAAACATTTAGGTACTTGATGGCCACCCTACCTAACTACAGGCGGGCAATGCCAAGCGCGTGAAATTATAGAACGTTCTGTGATCAAAAGCGAATCATCATCCAACACTCTCCCGCTAAGCCATATTATGCTGCGCGATGTGACGGCTGTACTTTAGTGAAGTTATGAATAAAGGCCCTGAAAGGGTTACAATTTACAATCGCACTTAGAACGAGAAACTGGATTGGTTTGCTCATAACGCTAGCTTATAGAAAACGCTAATGGATATTCAGATGAGAATAGGGCTGCGAAGAATCAGTAAAAATCTGTAGAAAAAAGTTGATTGGTTTTTATTTTTGCTTCAAATAAAAGGAAATAAAAAGAAGGGAATTAATAAAGGTATTAAGGTTATATGAATCGCAATCTACAAAGGTTCAATTAGTTTTCTATTTTATTCGATGCTAGTGTAATAACTTTAAATATAACTGAGGAACCTACTTTCTCTTAGGAGATTTTCCAAAATTTGGTCTTTCAGCGACATCTCAGCGTGGGTAATAAAAATCCACAGATAAAGAAACACTGCTAAACATAAAATAGTAGACATCAAATCAATTGTTAGTTCATAAAATCACAACAAGCAATAGTGTCGATAGACTATCGATAGTTGGGGCAAAAGCAAAAGTATCGATAGAATATCGATAATATAGATAGTCTACCGATAGTAATGATAGGATCGATAGTAATGAAAGTATCGATAGTAATGATAGTATCGATAGCTCTGTTAATATAAATACTATTGACACATGGCAATACTATCGATAGTATCAAAGTTCAATATTAAAATCACTATCGATAGCCGATACAGCTCTGACTATTGCAATAATTATCGATACTCTCGATAGTGGCCTTTTATTTAATAGTAGGAGTATTAAGTAGGAGGGAAAAGCTATTTCCCACCCGGCTATCTACACATGAAAGTTCAACTTTCCGAACAGATGTGATAAAAATCAATTGTTAGTTCATAAAATCACAACAAGCAAGTTAAAAAACAAACTTAAACCCCCTTACTTATAATGGATTCGCCACTTATGGCAGTGGCGAATTCATTATAAGTAACACTTGTTTAAATGTAGATAGAGACAAACATTTCTAATTAGCCGTCTCATCAAGTGTTCAGTTATTATAATAGCAATGTAAAAAACATTATAAGTAAGGAGAAACGAATATAGGTCAATCAAATATTTACAGTGTGATTTAATTACAAGTCCCCAACATGCTATCGGAGAACAATGTTCCTGTTGTATGTAGGTTGGTACATGGAAGCGATAAGCCATACATAAGCGAAACATCGGAAACTCCTAATGCTGTTAATAAAATAAACATATTACATACGAGACCATAATACTCTGTATACTTTTTTAACAGAGCCGTAGTTGGTTATATTCGACTCGACGGTGTACTACCACGAGCAGAACAGTGTGCAAATATAACGCAAGAAAACTTAGGAACCTAAAATTCGATTGCGAGTACATAGGCACTAATTCTAAATTGACCAAAGGGTTCAACGGAAAATGGTATAAATTTTTAATTTTGCAGGCAGGCAAGAGTTGAGCATGTTCTGTCCTACACAGAATACACAGCATATGACAAATCTAAGGAATGCAAGTTCTAAAAAATTTACAGTCATTAACTAATAGCACCTGCTTAGTTAATATCTAACTTCCTTATATTAACACGTTAGCAAAAACTTTATGTAGTTATTTTATCATTGTATCCTGTCCCTGTAACATGCGATAAAATATTGGAGGACTAGGCATTATTAAATAGAAGAAAACGTCATTGTGATTACAAACAATGTTAATATTGCATTATAATGCAAATAAACAGAATAATCCCGGCGAAAGTTATGGAAACGGGTTATGCGAAAGAAAATAACAATCAGGCACTAAGTAAAGTGCAAATGACCCATTTAAAGGCCAATGCACTTTGAAATAATGTCGGGAATCTTAACAATAGAGGCAACCCCAAAAGGGTTTGAGAACGAAAAAAAAACATGGATGCGTGTGTTAGATCAGTTTGAAATCGAGAATTGGAAGATTCACTCAACAAATTCACACAAAATGTTTGATCTATGAGAACCTACCTACAAATTTGCTATGAAACTGATGATAGGTAACAAGAGGTTTCAAGAAATCATTGAAATTGTTTAGAAACGCATATATAAAATTAAGGGACGGATCAGAAATGTTGTATAGTTACAAGATTTATAAAAATAGGGATGAGATGATACAGATCACAAACACGATAAACAGACAAAGGAACCAGGAACTTACCACTGAAATATATTTAACATGATCGCAACTTAGATGACCGACCGAAATATTGGGGTCATGAGAACCGCAGGATTAAAAAAGACTCCGTCACTCCATCTGCCGTAGCATTTACAAATTTAGACAACTTAAAAAGATCGGAGGATATGCACCGAGTCCTTTGTCCAAACTATGCAGGCCCCCAGTTTTTGAATCGTGGGAATCGTGCGTACCTGTATAGGGTGTTATAACTACCCTTACACATTAATTATTAGGTGCAATAAATTACAATCAGTATTTTGATTCCTTTCACGCGTGATTAGGTTATTCGATGCAAGTATTACGGTCGTGAATCAAATTTCTTTGTTCAGAATTAAAATGCACGTGAGCAATGAATTAAATAAGATCAAAATTTACAAGCTTCTCTGATCAATAGATGCTAAAGAAATGTAGTTCATTGCTGATATATGTATATGTATTAATAGTAATGGAGTTTTAAAAGTGGGATGCTAGTAGGCTAGGCAGAAATGTTACCGATCTGCTAAGAATAATAATACTCAAAATTTCAGCAGAAGTACCTACTTTTAAAATGCCAATAAAAGCTTATAAGATGAAAAAGATAAAGGTGCTGACAATGAAGATACAAAATCATAAACAAAACAATTCAGAAAAATATGTTTATAAGGCTGAAAGCATAAAGCACAATTTGAACAGCAAATGTATATCGACAAATGCATTAATTAAAAAACAGCACACATTTATTGAAGGATGCCCAAGTAAACATTGAGGTTCCCACAATCCCTCATCACTTGAACGCGACCGACCATGACAGTGACCCACGTGCAATATGGCGTAGTATGGCGTCACGGTTGTTGATACCTAAACGATACGGAATTAATAAGAGATGTAAAACTAATTATGATAATGTGGGAATCTTTATACGCTCTAGTTGTTAGGTTATGGGAACTCCTGATTAACTGGGTCGAACAAAGGTTATAGCTGAAGAGATCGCACGTGAGGAAAGTTTATTAAATGAGTGTGAAACTTACTTAACAACTCAGTTTTTTATCAGAATAGGTACCTTTGACTTTGACTCCTAACAAAAGAGTAGGTATAGACATAATCTTGATAGCTCAAAATGGTCTCGCCCACTAACTTATCGAATGTTGCTGTCGAGAACAGTCAAATATAAAGAAAATTTCCAATCACAATAATAAACCAATCATATTTGGTTGATGTAACTTTCAATCCAAGATAATGACGTCTTCCTTAATTTAGAAACATAAATGAAGGTAAATATAATCGATGAGATATAATATGACATAAAACAAAAAGCATCACCCTGCTAGACCCATAAAATCGATTTTAAACATGCTACCATATGTCCGTCGGAAGTAACATCAATGATATCTATTCAAAACCCTCATGGCGTTGTATGTATTATCGTAATGCGTAAGAATACTTCTTGAAACAGTAAAATTATCTATCCATGGGGGCTTGGTCGACCCTTCCTTGGATAAAATTTTAAAAAGGCCCGCATATGGGTGCTTGCTTAAAGGTGCTGTATTTAAAACCATTTTATTGCCGTGTGGTTTCATCAGACCGTAAGATGGATAAGTAATAATAGAGTGACTGATCGTTGCTTAGTTCTTGAGGTCTGTGCCATGTGGTCATATCATAGTATGGTAATGTAGTGGACACGTACATACCTTTATTTTCAAACTACAAGAAGATAATGGTACTACAATTTATCATCACCATCTTAGCGTTATCCTTGCGAGTGCCCAGCGTCTGCTTTGGACTATGGTCCAGAATATAATAATTACATTTCAAATTAGAACAAGGTCATCAATACTGGAAAGGTCATTGCTTTTCCTTCGATCTAAAATATCAAACTGGATTCTGGAGGAAATAACTCAATCGTTTCACGTTAGTGGTGTTAATGAAAGTGAGTACCTAAACAAGCACCTGTACCGTTACCATGAGTTTACGGCGGTTTTACTCGCTAGCGACTACGTAAAAAAAGAGTATGGAAAATTGCACAGCGCCTCTAGCGGTTACTTAGAGAACTAAAAATTTCCATAAAAATTTTTTACGTCGTCGCTAGAGAGTAAAACCGCCGTAAACTCATGGTAACGGTACCTGATGACTTCTTCCGAATCCAAAATTTCGAAACCAGTCAATATTGGTTTTCCCGTTTCACTAACAATCTTGCAAGGTTTAAATTTCGAATTTTGACTTTTGTAAAGTTTTGTAACTTGTTGTCTTTCTTTTGTTTTTTGCTACTACGTCATCTACGTCATCATCTTTTGTGACTGACTCACTGACTTGGAAATATTGGGCCTCATAGATGATAAAGAAATAGTAAGAAGAATTTGAACTTTATTGCTTGTTGAACTCAGACGAACACCGACAAAAACGATAAATGTACTAACTTGAATGCAATTCTTTCTTTCAATATTTTACTCATCGTAGATTAATAACCGATGACAATTTAAAACACATCAGCTTGCTCCATACGACGACATGTGCTAGCAAAAACGTAATTTAAATAAACCCCTACATGATAGTAGGTGCAAAAGTAATGCGACGCACCCTTAAGGTGCGTGGGTGCAGCCGTCATGGCACGCGCTTTCCACCCACGGGTCCATTCATTGTTGCAAGCTATTGTAGAAATCGAGATCAGATGACGAGGATTATGGGCCACGAGAGTGTTATTTTAAACAAAAAAATTTAACGTTTGCACAATCTTAGTGCATTGAAAATTTCGACGAACGAGCTAAGTTGGATTTAGACACGAATAGTATATACCAAAAATAACTTCCGTAATAATGCATTGCAGGTACATACATCAAAAACAAGTTAATCTTAACAAAGTAAATAAAAAAAGTAATTGTGTTGGCATGGGCAAGATTAGTGTCTTAGGTCGTCGTCGGCGAGAAACGAGAAGAATTGAAACTCCTGGGAGACCATCTGCATTCTTCTTTTTAAAAAAAGGAAAAAAAATAGACAAACCAAAACGTTCTCGTTATCATTTAACTATAAAAAACAAAGTTATGCATTTCTCTGCCAAAAAAACCTTACATGATTTCTTTACAATTTTTTACAGTTGTAAGATTAAAATTGGAACCAAACTAGGGGCGCGCATTCATCGATAATCCAGATTCAATAAGCTACCCTGATTTTGCAAAAATCTTAAAGAGCCTTGATGAACTTTGACACGAACACAAGGTAACCCATGTTATTTATTCATAAAAGAAAAAATATACCTTCGTCTACCATTGCGAATCTGTCTCGTCTCGCACAAAGACTAGGCCTTTGTTTGGCGAAGTATTCCTAAATAATAAGCAGAGTCCCCAACTTCTTGGGTTCCCCTTGTAAAGAGTATACAATATTTCTTCGACCGGGCGTCAATCCAGCTGGTCTATTCATGCTTTTTTCGACAGTAAAAAAAATATTGTCGTGCACCACGTGGTCGGAAATTCGAATGGCCTTTATAGATAAAATTCATCTCGATATTATTATTTATTAGCTGACTGAGTGATACATAATTCATAAAGACATAATTTTTAGGAATTTATTGCTGTTATTACTAGAAAAACCTCCTCCTGAAATGTCAACATCGCATCGCAAAAAGTTCAAAGTACCTACAAGTAGCCTTTAATGAACACATAAATATCTTGGCGTCATTAAAGGCTGCATGTGCATTAGAACCAGTTGCAATCGTGTGAAAGTCGCGTCCTGCACTCACCCCAATTAAATTGGTATTCATAGAAAAGTCACGTTAGATATGACCGGACCGCGTTTATCGACAAAGGTTATCGATATCGGTACATAGCTTAGAAATTGTGAACCACGCGAAACAAAAGCCAACGCTTTTGTTTCTTTTATTATCTAACCAAAGTATTTAACTAATTTGATCAAACATACAATTTTGGTTAACATATTTTCAAATTTTCAGCCTAGATAAAATAAATAAGCACTCGAATAAATTTTCATGACTGTATTTCCTTATCGACAGACAACTTCAATCAGTTTATTCTTATCTGTTATATGAAATGAAATCTACGTAATAAATTCTACATTTCACATTCTATAAACTTTATTAGTCGCATTAAATAGCCCAGACCTTTGCATGCCAACCACTGTATAAATTATCGACATCGACAAACGAAGAGGGCGCATCCCTGACTCGCACCTTGCCTGCCATCTGCTGAAGTAATTGCGTTCGGGGGTGCCACCCTCCGTGTCGTTTACCTCACAGGGGAGGCATTGGTCAATGCACTGGTGTCTTGTTCTCACAGGACTCGACTTGTAGTGGCATAGACATTTTTTGTTTCGGCCATAATGGTGATGAAATGCAAGATAGAAGATACAGGCTACTTATATTATCTCTACCATTTAAAAACTATATAATCGACCAATTTTAAGAAATCCCAAGAAATAATATGACACAAAGTATGTATTATAGATAAAACCTTTTAAACTACAAACTATGCTGTAGAATGGGAGCGACAGAGCGGACTATCCAAGGAAAGATGCATGTGTGTGTGGTCTCAATTCTCAGCAAGAAGAAATAAGTATGGTGGCATAACACTATTCATGAAGTTGGCAGCCTGAAGTACCTACCCCACAAAACGATTATTGAGGCCACAGAATTTAGAGAAAAGAAACAGATATAGACTTGGGTTGATTTCATACAACTAAAATAGTAAAACCAGTAAGTTATTATTAAAACAATCAAAATAAGGTTTTTCTTTAAAATTAGCAGTGGATGATTAAAAAAAGAATATCCAAAAACCAACTACTACTAGGAAAATGATAACTAAATTATTTTCAATTCATAAAGTCATAAACATAACTCAAAAACATGAAATTGATAGACTTTTAGAAATTAATAATACATAATAATATTATATGTTTAAATATTTGAAGGAACACTAAGAAGTAATTTTAATTAACACCCGAGTGGACTTAAATTCTATAAATAGTAAGAAGTACGGTAACAAGAAATTATGTAGACGTATGTAAGATGCAAAAACTTAATCATCTGTTCATTTGCATCTCAGAAAACCCTTTTTATCAAATAAAAAAAATACGTGACCAAGATAATTTAATAAAATCGCGTCCGAGGCCCACATATAACTAAGGCTACAATATATTCGTACATGATAAGACAAGCAGTTTCTTGAATGAAGTATGACAAGATCACAAGACCCATTCAAGATATCGCAGACTGGTTTGTTCCAAACCGCCCACTTACTTTGGTATTAGGTTCATACTTAGCAACACGTTTAGAACAATAAGAGTTGATCACATTACATTTCACTTACCGTGTGAACACCATTGCGTAGAATTACGAGCCCCAGAAAAAGGTCACTTGGCATTGCAATTCTGCGGTGAAATAAAAGTATTGGATATTTGAGGGTACTTTCATATTTATGGTGACTAGTAAACAGCTAGCGGCACGCGTCAAGAAAGTTTCGAACAATCTGTCGGAGAAGCCGCGCATTGTAATAAAATTAACTAAAAAATGTATTAAAATAGTATCGTACAAAAAAAATGCTGTTTGAAGCTGGTTTCAATGGCTTACTATACGATCTGTGAATTTAACATTCATTAAAAACCTAAGCTTAAAGAAAAATCTTAGGACAATTTTTACCAATTATTCATAGGTACCTACTCATTGCAGTTATATTTTTCTTAAAATAGCCTCATTACTGAATGAAATATATCTATCAGATCCGATCTGTAGCTTAGTGGGCTAGGTGGAACTCGTCCCAGAACAGGTACAGTCGACACGAGAAAAACAAAAAAAAACTGTCAATTTTCAGATTAATGGCGGGTTTTTAGAAGTAGGTCATAACATTTAAGAATTAGATTGATATCTGCCTGCTAAATTACATTAATATCAATACTTATTCCAAAAAAGGACAAAACGTTCAATGGGGTCGTGAAGTGATATTTTTCGACCCTGTTCAAATGATACCATACCAATCATAGTCTGACTGAATTTGGACTTTTAGAACATCGTCCAGAGATAAAATTTAAAAGAAGTCATGAATGACCCATGAGTCTTGAATTTAGGCCATAGGGCATAATGTGTTAAAAAAAGTTTTGCTTCAAGATTCAACCATACATCACTTAGTGATTCACTACTGTATTAATATAATCGGATTCCGAGACCACTTATTGAAGTTGAATATTGGATAAATTTGTAGCTAATCATAGCTGTTTAAAACTCCATCAGCACAGCTTATGCGGGTCAGATTGATGGTCCTTCCTTCCTTTTTCTATTACCCATATTGTTCGACTGAACATTTATATTATAATAGGTATGTCTAATCTCTCCGTAGTTTCGTTGCTATCCGTACGTACGTGAGGCCTTGGTCTGGTTTCAAGGTCTCGGAAAGCACGCAGGATAATCCGGACTTCCAACTGAGTTGAAGGTCGCCCCGTATTGCCATTTAAATTCATACCTACACCTAAATATTTGGCGACAACGTGGTTTGAGCCTTGCGTCATTCATTATTGCCAAGTGATAAATCTTAGAACTTTGACATTCCAAAAAGAGTATGTAAAGTTTTTAAAACTCCAAAATGGATTTTGAGAACCTACATTTTAGCGGTTGGTAAGCTATAGGATAGGTTGATTATTTTTGTGATAAAGCAGGCATAGTTCATCATCATAACTACAATACTGCGATATTTTCAGCATAGCCATAATATGATGATCTTGTTAAACACGATGTCTGACCTCTGTCTCCAACTAAACACGAATGCATGGTTCGAATTGGTCTTAATAGCAAAGTGTTATTGTTCTCTGTCTCACAGTCATCAAGAATTATACATCCAGAGCAAATGGCGCTCAATTTAATAACCAGTGCCACCTTGTACACAGGGCCAGACAACAACATATTTCACTGGTAAGAAAATTAATTTGATCACGTTAAACTGACAAATATCAGTAAAATTCAATAAAAAATTCAATAAAATTCATTTATTTCTGCATATAGACCCAACTAGGGGCACTTATACACGACCCAATCTTAATCAGATGTTACGAATTCTCGAAAGTCGTTTTTGGGGTTTCGATTTTAGAACTTTAGCGTTGACCTAATTATTCATTGATAACGCCGGCTCACTGGCGTAGCAAGCACTTACAAAAATTCGTCGGCTAACTAACGTCCTCCGTAGCTCAGTTGGTAAGAGCACTCGCCCGGATAGCGAAGGGACGTGGGTTCAAGTCCCATCGGATGACACAGTCGATTAATTTTTGTGAGCGAAATTCAATTTGATTATTCATTGATATTGAGATGGATTTTATTTATTGCTACTTACAAGAAAACATTACAGAACATACATACAATTTATAAAATACATATTAGCACTATCTAGGCGGTCTTACCGCTGAGTGATCTGTTCAGCTCCAATAAGCTAAAAAAATATATGATTTAATGAACCTGACTGTACGAATAATCAGACCTTGTGTTTTATTTAATTTTAAAAGCATGATAAGGCGAACACACAATACCCAATACCAGTTATCAGGATATGAGGTCATTCAAATGGTAGCTTACATTATAAACGCTACCTCGGTGTTCTTCGTCATTTCATGAATCCTAACTTCCATAAGTAAAGGTCATTGAATGAAAAAAACAGCTGCTATCCATGTCTTGAAATAAACTATTAGTAACAATACAATTTTGGTAAATGAAATATCCTTGTCGATTTGGTAGTAAATTGGTGCAAAAATAGTAGGCACGCACAGTTAGGTAAACTGTGTTGGAGGAACAGGATTGAGACTATCCGCAGCTCAGTATTCGTATATTTTCGTTTATCGATGGATTTATTATCGACCATCGTACATCACTAGTAATTTCCAAAACTTTGTTTAGTAAATAAATCTAAGGATAGGTACATACTAACAAAATTTCGTATTAGTTTAGTTTAATGTTAGGCAAATAAATAAAAAATAATAAGTATGAAGCAATACAGAAGAAACTAAGAAAGAAACTTCTGAAAGGTTAGTTCCCAAACTTCCCAACCATAATACTATACATACCATCCATGTAGACTTTTGTAAACTATCCAGCTTTTATTAATGCATGTTTTCCTGTAGGCAGGTATTCAACACATATAAAGTATGAATAACATCATCACACCCTTGAAACCAGGTAAGACAATAAAACTTACTTTCTATGACGGCCGCCGACAGGGATATCTCTCGGCAAATCGAAGGATTCACCAAAAATCCGATATTGCAAGTCGTCCTCTTCATTACTTTGATATTGCATCGCTCACTACAATCAAAGGGCTCGGTGACGAAACAAACCCCTATTTGACCTTAGAATCATCGTTCATGCTAATTCACCGACAGTTCCGAAAACATTTTTTATAACCTAAAATATGTCCCGCAAAAAAATTGTGAACTTTTTTATTTATTTTTTTAATGGCGACGACCGCGAATGAATCTCGGCTGTAACGCGCGCGGGGCCGGACTGACTGGCGCGAACGAGCTACGCGGCGCTGTTGAATGTCCCCCGTCCTGCCCCCGGCTATAATGGCGAAGGATTCCAGAGTTAATACGCTTTATTACAAGGATGCTTGGGAACGAATCCTTATACGCGTTCGGCTATTTGTGGGTGACAGGTTTTTATTTTTCTTTCATAGAAAAAAGGATGGACGGGATGGACCTCCTACTTGATGGTGTGGAGGTCATTATTATACATATACCTACATCACAGATTATATAGTTAGAGGTTCGGATGAAAGATTTTTTTAAAAAATTTTTTATATTTAATAGGCAGACATTTGACCCCAATCTCACCTGGTAAGCGAAGATGCGGTCGAGGTTGTGACATGTCTGTCTAGAGAAGCAGCCTATTCACTCTTTCCTTAACCCAGATATTACTTACTAAAAAGGGCAGTACTGAGAACCATAAGGTATTAAGTGCCAAAAGGAAACAAAATTAAGTCTTCAATAATCGGGTATTACTAGTATCAATTTCATTTAAAGTGTCTTTAATTTATATATTGATTTAGTAACTATTCAGTTTCCAATGTCTAAAAGTTAAATCTTTTATGTTTAACTGTATCATTGAAAATAAATTAAAAACTGAAGCTACATAATAAACAACAAGATAATTGTGGCATCTGGATAATGAATTATTGAATAATACGTAATCAATTTAAGGCGAGGCCAGGCCTGTGTATCTCCCCGCGTAGGTAGCAAAAACGTACCTACGCGCGGCGACCCTTTGTAAGGGGCCAAAACAAGTTGCGTGTCGCGCGCGACCAGCGACACGCTCGCGCGTTTTATTCACCGGGCGGCCGCGCCGTTGCTTGCTGGACGATCATGAATAAGGTCCTAGAAAGAGGCGCTAGATGGCGTTAGTAGCTTCTTGTAGCAGTCAACCCTATCGCGTCGCGTGATTACGTCACTGAATAGGTTTAGTGTATTATGAATCATATTCCAGAGTGATAAGAATGAAATTATCTTGCAACGTATTTCTGTAGGTGTCTACACGAAAATGTGCCTGAGTCTAAGGCCCGGTTTCCACCAAAGTGGAGAGGAGAGGAGATGGAAGGAGATGTGCTGCAAAGCTGGCAGATTATTTCCACCAAAGCGGAGAGGAGAGGAGATTGGAGGAGCTTTGTGTAGCAGAGATGTGAGCTGTGAGAGACCGAAACCAGTCAAGCTCTGTCTACAAAAGGAAGACGTCATGTCGTTACAAAAGTTATATCTTAATTTGCTTGAGGAAGAGGAATTAGAGGTTGAAGAAGCACAATTAATTCTTCAATATGTAAATTACCGCAATTAATTAATTGCATACAAATTCAGTCACTCGAATGACGCTTTCGTGTGCAAGGAGCGGAGAGACGGCAGCGGGGTGCGGGGGGCGCGAGCGCGTACGCCGCCCGGCTAAGACACTTCTCCGCTCTGCCGCGCCGCTAGCCCGCTCGCCGCACAAAATTCTATAGAAAAATAAGACATCTCCTCTCCTCTCCGCTTGATCCATTTCCACCGAAGCTAAGCGGAGAAGAGATGTGAAAATAACGAAATCTGATTGGTTTATTCAAACACATCTCCTCCAGTCTCCTCTCCTCTCCGCTTGGGTGGAAACCGGGCCTTAGGCGAACTAAATTACACCATATCGTCCATATCGTTGACAACATTGAGTAGACATTTCTTAGAATTTAATTGCAAAGTCAAACTTCTGTACGGAGTACTAGTACTTATTCTGTGGCATAGCTAAATATTGCGTGGCACATCATGTACAGTGGCCAGCACATCAGACTATCTTTTTATTGCAAAACCATCTCTATTACAGGAGCTTAAGAGAATACTGTTGCTACCTTGATGTGCTTTCAAACGACGTACTCTCTACCTCAGTGCCTGAAGATGAAAATCAATGTGTGTTACCACTGATAACATACAGATCATCGAAACATGGTCTCTTACTATGGGGCTATTAAAAAAGCTTGAACGGCAGGGCACATAGCGCGAAGAACTGATGGCCGTTGCGGCAAAAAAGTTCTAGAAGACCCTTTGGCGCAGCGTAGGACGTCCACCGGCAAGATAGATAGACGACCTTGACACCTTGTATATATCGCAAGATCACACTGGATGCAGACCGCTTGCAACCGGTCGTTGTGGAAAACCTTGGGGGATGCCTATGTTCAGCAGTGGACGTCCTACGGCTGACAATGATGATGATGATGAACCCATTTTGTGAACGCACTAACCCCGTCTTGGCTCAGGAAACAGGAAAAATTATAGATAAGACAAACAGACAGAGATAGGGCAAAAATAGAAGGTACTTACTCTTCAAGTAACTCGGTTTTGATGACGAAATCTTCCTCATCATTTTCTGACAGCTTGGCTCTCAATGCTTTTAGCTTCTCTATTTGCATTTGCAAATATGACTTTGTGTTTTCATCCTCCATTCTGCAACAAGAAAATATTGCCGTGAGAGACGGAAAACAAAACAAAATTCCAGTGGCGTTTAGTAGATAGGATAATGTCAGTCAACTTACAAAATAAAAACATTTATACTAGGATAAAGCACCATAAAACGGTTCCAGATTTTCCGGAAGGTTATTTTTATATTTCGAATGGGCTTGCTATTAACTCTTAGACTAAACCAGACGCCAACTGACTGCGTTCCATTCGACTGCGAAGACGAGAGTCAACGGTTAGAGCGAGCTCACCCAGACGGTGCTTGGCGCCGTGCGGGAGGGTGGTAGCTACCAGGCGGCATCTACCGGAACCTACCCACCACTGTTAGAATCGTTCAGCCGCCATTACAAACTGAAGTTTGTGATGTCGTTGCCCGAGGTGGACCACAAGATTTGGATGACAAACGCTTGTATTGTAGCTAGGATTGTAAAATAGTCATTCATCCAACGGAGAGCTCGTATGAAACGATTGAAATCAGACCCCATACAGTTCTCAGGAGGTTCCCATACTTTGTTTTTCTTGTAGACTCATAATTTTACTTGTTTCGGTGGACCACCAGCCCAGAACGTTTTTTATATTACAGACTAAAACTATAATTAAATATAATATTAACAACGTCTGCTTGCATTGATAGGTTGGGTTGGCCAACACAGTCACACATTTCAGTCTACATCCCCTGCAACTTGAATAGGTATATTGCGCTTGACAGGTGGTAGAATGTAATTTGTTAATCTTCTTTTGCGGCTTGAAGTTTTGATTGAAACTCATCATATCATATCAGCCTATTGCAGTCCACTGCTGGGCATAGGCCTCTCCAAGACGGCGCCAACTTTCACGGTCCTCCGCTTCTCGCATCCAGCCACCAACGGCCACCTTCCTCAGGTCATCGGTCTACCTAGCAGGGGGGCGTCCAACACTACGTTTCCCGAGACGTGGTCTCCATTCGAGAACCTTCCTACTCCAACGCCCGTCGGTTCTGCGACAGACATGACCAGCCCACTGCCACTTCAGCTTACTGCACCTCTGAACGATATCTATGACTTTTGTCTTTTGGCGGATGATCTCGTTCCGGATTCTATCCCTTAGCGAGATCCCCAGCATAGACCGTTCCATAGTTCGTTGAGCGAAATGCAGTCGGTGGGCCAGCTTGACTGTCAAGTTCCACGTCTCGGCCCCGTAGGTCATGACAGGTAGGACGCACTGGTTATATACCCTGCTCTTCAGGCATTGCGGTAGAGGCGACGAGAAGATGTGACGCAACTTCCCAAATGCTGCCCAACCTAGTTGCACCCTTCTGGCGATTTCGCGGTCGAAGTTGTCTTTACCCAGTTGCAACACTTGCCCGAGGTAAACGTATTCCTGGACAACTTCGAGCATCTCGCCGCTGACTGCTATCGGTTCCGGGACAATATGTTCGTTGAACATGACCTTAGTCTTGTCCAAGTTCATCCGGAGACCAATGCATCGCGAGGCAGAGTCTAGGCTGTGCAGCATTTTTTGCAGATCCCGCGGCGATTCTGCCATTAGAACTATGTCGTTGGCAAAGCGGAGGTGCGTGAGATATTCGCCGTTGACATTGATGCCCAATCCCTCCCAGTCAAGAGTCTTGAAGACATCCTCCAGTGCACTTGAGAACAGTTTCGGGGAAATAACGTCCCCCTGTCTCACACCTCTGAGCAGCTGGATGGGTCTTGTCTTGTGACCTTGAACTTGGACGGACATCGTTGCCATATCATACAGTCCTCTCAGCACCTCCACATATCGCCAGTCAACTTGGCATCGCTGCAAGGATTCCAAAACAGCCCAGGTTTCGAAGGAGTCGAAGGCTTTTTCGTAGTCCACAAAAGCTAGACACAATGGCTGGTTATACTCTTCGGACTTCTGTATAACCTGCCTGACTGTGTGGATGTGGTCTACGGTACTGTAGCCTTTACGAAACCCGGCCGGATCGAAACTAGCTTTAAGATATTTCCAATCTCGTCAGTAACTCCCTTCAAGTACCTAGCGAAGTGTAGTACGGCAGATTAGCGTTCAACTGTCTTGGGCTTGGCACGGGGTCTGTAACGATGGGAGTTGGTTGTTGGTAACAACAACTACTTAGTTGTAAAACTAGCTTCCAGTACCATGGCGTTCTTCTTCGTCAACCTCTTCAAGATGCAGAGGTGTACCTACATATTTGGGCGTAAGGGATTACCGCTGGGGCAATAGAGCGCATGCGATAAGCGATCCTTCATCGTCCTGCTGATAGCGGCTTGAAGGAATTCGCGGAGGTTGTAGTGAGTATACTTGACGGGTCTGTAGCGGTTCCGTTGCCACCCGTCAAGGGAGTCCCACATAACCTGTTCCGCGTTAAAAATAATTAAAAATGGAGTGTACATTTTTGATTGTGACTGGGCTCTCCTTTAGCATCGGGCAACAAAGCGAAGTATAGGCGTGCGGATCAAAGAACACATAGCTGACGTTAACATAGACGGAATACGAAATCTGCAGTGTGTGAACATGCCTTGGAGAAACCCTACTTTATACGTTCCGACCAACTTAAAGTAGATACCCGCAAAAGAACTGCGTTTCATTCCTCGAATGCTAAGTGAGGCCTTTAAAATTAAAAAAACATCGAAACTTCAATATAGAAGATGGTTGGAAAGTTCCATAAGCAAGGAACACCTCGCACTGCAAGGTTTTAAGACGCGGTTAGCTCCTCCTGCGCAAATAGGAACGTAGGTACCTATTCCTAACTTTGGTTTTTATATAGATAGCCTTCTTCAAACATTGAAGTATAGGCACAGAATATAAATAACAAGCAGTTCCCCGCGACTTCGCCCGCGCCAAAAGTCGGATTTTCCATACTTTCATACCCCCCATTTATCATCAGGGGGGCCTGATGATTTTGTATCGCGACAAAAAAAAAACCTCAACCTTCCAAGGTCTCAAATTAGCTCTGTTCCAAATTTCATTTGAATAGGTCCAGCAGTTTCGGAGCCTATTCAATAAAAATAAACAACCTTTTTTTAATTTTTTCAACCTTTCTTTCCTTATTATAATATTAGTGTAGATGTAGATACTGGATATAATAAGGTAATACCTACGTAGCTCTTGTGATTGTTATCGTAAGTGAGGCAAGTAGGTAAAGAAAATAATTATTGAAAAAACAAAACACCCGACTGCAAAAAATATTATATTTTGGAAATGGTCTTTTTACTGGCTTTTATTTGATACCCATATTGCTATGGTAAGAAAAAATCAATCCTCCCTCCTCCCTTTATTTCCATGTGCGGGCGCCATTTTTAAAATGTATATAGCCTATGTCACTCTCACAAATTTGACAAATTCAACGACACCTCATATGTCAAAACCTGTCAAGCGATTTGGGCTGTAGGGCGTGCCAAACAATTATACATACATACATAGGTACTCTTGAAAAACAGAACCCTCCTTCTGCAGTCGGGTAAAAACATTTTGTAGAGAAACTAGATTTATAAGAACGTAAACAACAACATCAATCAATACCTGCCTACACACACACACACAAACGCGCGCGCATTGATAAAAACTTTGGTGGTCCGAATCTATCTCTGACTACTTGAGTTGGCGCCCTTTTTTTTCTGTAGTTTTCCGCCCTGCAGTGTTTTATATTACCAGAAACTTCAGGATAGCGTTAAGATAATTAAGGAACTCGAAACACGATTAGAGAAAATCGGTTCAATAGAAAACCCTCCCGAAATTTAGAAAAAAAATGCCGATTTTGCAGGTAAAGTTTGATTTATATGTTAGCTGGTGCTAAAATTTCGGAGCCAACTTATTTATTCTTTTTTACAATACACATAGACAAAAACTATGGGAACACTTTTCTGATTTGTGAAAATTTTCATTCATGTTTAAAAATAAGACATTTTCATACCTACAGTGTAAAATGTGCGCAGGGACGACGAAATGCGAAATGAGACAGTTGGACCTTAAGGGGATAAAAGAGTAGGTATGCCTTTATTATGTAAGTAGTTTAATACAACTGAATACACATTTTGATTGATTAAAAATGTGTTAAATACATGTTAAAATTTAATATTCCAATGCCCAAACTCACCAAACATTTCATAATCTGTAATATTTTTAGTGGTCGGACAATAGGTTTCGATTTATGTCAAAAACCGCTTTCCGCTGTTGGCCTGCATTGCGAAAACCTTAAATTCACCAACATTGATTTCATTATATTAGTGAACAACTAGAATTTCGTGAATTGGCTACTAGATTCCGGCCGCCAGTATACCTCATAGATTCTGAGAAATGACCTTCCAAAATACCGAAAGTTTAGCGGCCGATAGCCAGTAAAAACTAAACCTATTTCCGGTCGTTTAAAATAGTTAGAATTTTACGGTGTTTTTATTATATGATTGTTTTAGGCGATATTTAATCAATAATAATCCCAAAACAGAATCGTATAAAAATTTAATTCAAACATAACATGAAGTTATAATTATTTTAGACGACCGGAAATAGGTTTTGTTTTTACTGGTTATCGGCCACTAAACTTTCGTCCAACGGCAAAAATAGCTGTTTGTTTGACTCGAGATTTTAATCTGTTACCTAATTGTGTTTTAAGTCGCAGAAGAGAGTAAAACTATACCACCCCTTTTAAAGTATTAATTGATTAACTTTCATACTATTATAAACCTTATGAGCTATCAAATAAGACTCGTTTTTCTACCTTGAATCAGGTGGCCGATAACCAGTAAACTGGTGGACGACAACTGGTTAACGAGGCCGATAACCGGTATATTAGCTATTTTTACGAAAATCATATATTTTAAAATGATGTATCACTCCTACGCCTATAAACTTTAGGTTTTATGAAACTAGACTATTGTAGGGTCAAATAACTTATTTTTAAAAAAGCCTTGAGGCACAGCAATATGATAGAAATCAACTCTGAAGTCAACAAGTCGCTTAACTGGCCGATAACCGGTATCTTTACCCTATTCACTTACGAAACAGTGCTAAAAATTGGAATAGCCCCCTCTTCCTCAGGTAGTTCAAGAGTAGTGTCTGAACTGTCTGAAGATTAGCTAAGCAAACTGATAAAGAACAGCTGAAGAAAATCTTGTTATATGTATTTTTACAGTAGTAGCCTCACGATTATCCTTCTTTTAATACACCTCTGGCCATATTTCATAAGCATCTTATTTTTATAAGTCAACTTCTTATTGAAATAAACCATTACCAAGAAAAAAATAAGGCGGTATATTTTGTAACTGTTTAATACAATTAAAACCCAAGAAATAAATAAAAATATTATTTGAGTCTAATCCAACCTTTTCAGCTTTTCACGCAGTGCGACTCGGACCGCAACTTGCAAAGGACAAAAAACAGAAATAACCTAGCTAGAACATCGAGTAGATAGAAATAACCCAGTTCTTTGGATTTAATTATAGATAGAGCAGCTAAGCATTTACATATAGAACATTGCAGTTTTAATATAATATGTCAAAGGCAAAAATCCGTTTGTAATCATCCGCCTCGACCATAAATTACATAACTGCATAATCGAGACCGAGAGCCGAGCATTGAAAGAGCGACATTGACCCTAAACAACGCACTACTGAATGTTGTTTCTGCTAGCGCGATAAAAACGCACTGTTAAATGACACACGTATTTGTTAGGATCTTAATTAATCTACACTGTCATCATTACTTTAACTTTCAAAAAAAGAATCCGTTATTATATTCGAAGATCAAATTCGAAGGAAAAACGTTATAACGGCGAATTGGTAGAGACGAGTTTGGAATTTTATATTAGTTTCCAAACAATACAATAACAGTAATTACCAATTTTACGCAGACCAAAGCTAATTTGTAACTTATTCATATCAGGAAATTGACACAATTTATAAAGATTGTGGTTAGAATACATCCGTAATGACGACATTATCGATTGACAACATACCTTGTACTTTCATTATTCTCCATATATTCGGTTTGCGTGTAGAAATAAACGTAAAAATAAATTAGGCAACAATAAATATACCCTACATTCAATATAATACTTAGAATTGCACATTAATTTAGTAAAAATAAATAAAACTTCAATTTCCACAATTCGTTATTAATCGTTAGACTCAAATAGAGAACGTAGTCTGTCTTTGTCTAGCCAATGATACATACCCTGGAAAAGAGTGAGACAAAAAAATCAAAAGTGCCAAGCAATGGCTTCCACGCTGACGTCACAGCAGCGCCATCTTTTCACGAAATAGAACAAACTCAAATGTCTATGGTATATAATGCTGCCATGTCTAATGTGAAAAAAACTATGATGATGAAATAAAAAAGGTGACAGCAATACACAATGTAGGATTTTCTGACAGCTCAAAATTTTACGTTTACTTTATTTTTAAAACAAAAACAAACTATTGTAATATTATGTCAAAAGACATATTGTTGGAGTATTTACGTTAAAATTTGCTAGTTTCAAAATGCAGTTAAAAATAAAATTTAATAGAAAAAATGGCTTGATGGACACTAAATTGTAAAAAATTACCTGTTAGCACGCGTGAATAAATTTGTTCTCTAAATAGTCTGCGTGAATCTAAATCATGGCCTACACAAAAATATAGAAGTTATGTTGCTTTATGCGTCTTTTCCATGGCGACGCTGACGGTGACTGACACGAGAGTGGTACAAGCGGGTTACATGATCAGTCTTCCATCAGTCTTTCATATTCAAAACGGATTGACAAAATTATTTAAAAAAAATAACTTTTATCAGTTTTGGCCATCAGTGTGTCAATCCGTGGGTTACGCGATCATTCTCCGATCATTCTGGCAGGACTGATAGACCAAACTGACGCTTAAATGAGTGTGTAACTTGCTTTACATTTATCATTATAACAATCGATGACATGTCAACGTGTTTCTGCTGTCAGTTAAATAATTTAGATCTACTTGTTTTCCGCAATATGGTGAGGTCCCATAATGAGGGATTTTTTAACAGCTCAATTTTTTAGTTTTATGTTAATAGATGGCGCTTTTCATCTAAGTTACATAAATATTGCGTCGAGAGCATAAAGCTTAAATCAAAATATTGTAATTTCACTTGAACAGACATGTAGTCAAAGTACTTACGTCAAAAATTAGCGAGTTTTAGAATTAGATCAAAAATAAAATTAACCTTTAATTGCCGAGGTGGAGTCACCGTAACACTGCGCAAGTTGGAAAGAATATTTTATTAATCCATAGAGTTTTATATCAGCCTCTTTGAGTAGTCATACATAGGTTCACAGGTGTGCCCGGAATCAGACCTCAGGTGCCACTGTGACGTAAGGTCAATTTTCTTTTTAAAAACATTGATTATATGCTTTTTTGTCTTATTATTTTTTATTTTTTTTAATGGCACAGTCAAGTATGTAACCACAGGCATCGGGTGTAAGAGAAAAAAACAACTGTATTTGTATTAAATTAGCGATAAAATGATTCAAGAGAGCTGGTTAGACGACACTTACAATAAAGCGTATTTTTAGTAAAAATTACAAACAAAGAACTAGAAGACCATGAAGTAGTCGCAATCGTAATAAGTTAAATTAGGAAGTTGTGTAAGATTTATCCATTCAATCTCAAAAAGAAGACATCTTATCAGTGTACAAGGTGCAAAATATACATATGTCTACAATGCGCCCAAAACGTTTGTCAGAATTGTACCCCAAATTATTAAATTTATTGTGTCTTGTTGATTAGAGTTTGTTTTTTTATTGATTGGGCTTAAAAAAAGGAAGTTTTGTCAAAATATTTTATGACTTACTTAGTTTTTTAAAGACTCAAAACTAAGTTCTTATAATTTATTTTCATTTTTGGTAATTATTAATTCAGATTTAAATAATTTTAACAGATTTGATTAAAAACATCACTATAAATAGGGTGTAATCATGACCTAACCTCGTCAACTGTGTATTGAAAATTAGGGTTGGTAATTAAAGGTTAAATGAAAAAAAAAGCGTGTATCTAAAACCTGCTAAACATTAACATTATAACGTGATCAACGCTAAGCCAGCTTTTTTGTAAATAATCATTTACGAAACTTTCATGGTTCAACGCCATCTAGCGGATTTATAAGTACGGATTTTTACACTAGGAAAATCACTCGTTTAAGTCCATCCACAGTTTCATTGCTTGTCCAACATTGTAAACAATCTGGTTATTCGTTTTTGACGAAATTATTTATTTAAAATTAAGATAGACACAAAAATTACATCCTAATCGGTAGTTTATCGTTTAATATATGCAGCTTCTTAGAGCTATTAGTAAATACATTTTTTCATCAGTATTCGTTTTAAAAGTCATAAAAAGATTGTTTACAATGTTTGACACGCAAAGAAAAACGGACTTGTGGCCAGGCTAATACATAATCTTAATGGAATGTAGTTTCATATTTGTGCAATTTCATCTAAAATAGTAAAAAAAGTTGGTGGGCTGGCAATACATTGCATGAAAATAAAACATCCGTTTTACTCTATGGTAAATTAAACGTCAAGTAGGGATGTTGGAAGTAAAAGAAATTCGACTTATCGATATGTGGATTAAGTGTGAGTTATTTTACGCGCTTACTGTTATCCATGGTGATTATAATATGAAAATTGGTCAGCATTTCTTGTGGTACGATAGCAAACCTGTTTTTCTATTATTTTTAAAATTTATTACTATTAATTACTAACATAGACATTAAGTACATTGTAACTAACCATATGGATCGATGATATCAGAAATAAATGAATTTATTATTATTATTATTATATTATAGAGACTTCCGCTAAAATAAAAACTCGCACTAGTCCCTCTGAAACATACCGAGGAAAGAATTACGATACATTTAGCAGTGTTCAAACAACAACATTTTTCTCCAATTATAAAGTTGTTTGATAAGTTTTTATTTACAAAAAGCTTTTTTTCAGCTTGTTCCTTTGGTGTACAACCACAGAATAAGTACTAGTACTTCGTACAGAAGTATGACTTAGCAATTGTATTCAAAGAAATGTCTAGTCAATATCGTCAACAATATGGCGTAATTTAGTTCGCCTCAGAGTCAAGCATATTTTCGTGTAGACACCTACAAAAATCTATTGCAAGATAATTTTTTACTTATTGCTCTGGAATATGATTCATAATACACTAAAACTATTCAGTGATGTAATATCACGCGACGCGATAGGGTTGACTGCTACGAGAAGCTTCTAACGCCATCTAGCGCATCTTCTAGTACTTTATTAATTCTCGTCCAGCCAGCAACGTAGCCGCGCGGCCGCCGGTGAATAAAACGCGCGAGCGTGTCACTGGCCGGTAGCGACACGCAACTTGTTTTAGCCCCTAAGTAGGGGCGCCGCGCGTAGGTACGTTTTTGCTACCTACTTACGCGGGGAGATACACAGGCCTAGTACACCTTCAAATTTTAACAACATCAGTTAAATGATAATATGATAGAAGTGAGTAAAATAATAAAAAACATGTCTTTTTTAACATATTTCTTATTTGTTTTGTATCAATATATCGTTTCAAAGTATATTAGATACAAATCGCGATAATTGAATCAAAAGTATCTATATATCGATACATTTTTAAGCCTAACATCATTGTCGACAAAAACGTCAACCAAACGAATTGTCAGAAGAAATTGCGCGCGGAATTTGTTGATTTGTTTACATGCGCTTTATTCCAGTAATATATGAATATTTTGTCTAAAATTCAGCACGAATCGAACTTGAAATTGAAAAAACATGAAGTTTCGTTCTGTGATGATTGACGCTGGCCCAATGAGAGAATTCGCAAGTAAATGCATAATTTAAAGTGATACCATTATCAAATGACTTACAAATTTTCTAATGTTCCTATGTTTTTGTTGATTACAGACATAGTGACCACAATATCAAAGTTGTCTAAAGAATGCGTGTTGAGGATAGCTGACGATAAGCTGTATTTTATAGTGAGTGATGATAATAACGCACCAGCTCCACCAATTTTGTGGTGTGAGATACCCCACACAATGTTTTTCTCTGAATACCAAATGGTTGGTTTGGATGACGAACACAAGGATATTTATCTGGGTTTTGCGGCAGGTAAGGTTCCAATGGTATAAGATTATCCAGATTTATGAAATTCCTGCTCATCTTTGCTAACTTAGCATAGCAAAAGGACTAGCATACAGTTTATCATTGGCACTAGCAATCTAGTAATCATAACTGTATAATTATTGGATAATTTTTAGCAAACCTGGCACGATCATTAGTGACATTGAAATCAGCAAAGTCCCTCAAAATGAAATTGACCAAGAAACAGTGTCCGTGTCTCACTCTTGATATTGAAATGGTATGTTATCTAAATGCTTGTGTTCATTCTAAGACCTAATAACTTTTAATATAATGAGGAAGTTTTAGATTTACTAATACATTTAAATAGATGCACTGCTTATTGTCATTTCAATGCTTGGTTATTTTCCTATGCCTCTTTCATTTTCTCGGTAGCATTCTGTTGAAGATTTAAGCCTTCTCAATACCATTTATTTCTGGTTTTGTTTGTGCTGCTGTGTCCAAAAATTATTAATATAGATGAAAAATTACATTCTGTGGTGGTAGGTTAACTTATTCTTGTATATTTTTCTAGATGCTTATAAAAAATGTATATGCATGATGAAAAAAGGTTAAACAAAAGTTTCCTAGTATTTAATTATATTAGAAATGTCTTTTGCACCACATTTTGAGTTATTAAAACAATTTTGTCTTGTCAGTTTGCTTTTTATGGAAAAAAATTATTAACTTAAATATTGCAATTATTTTCTTACAAAAATTACTCTGTAGTGAGAAAATTAGTAGAGACTTTTTCCATTTCACCAGCCTTCGTCAACTTCGCAGCAAACAAGGCATGTCACCCACGACATACCAGTTGTCGTCATTCCGAGGAAGATGTGGGCTGATTTCCACGAACCTAAAACTCCCGAACCAGATGTAAGAATGTTTGGCTATAAAAACAGTATGTATGTAGAGTTGATATTGACACGTAGATGTAGTACTAAAACTGCTATAAGTGTTTTCTACGGGGCATAGGCTTAGCTATTTAACTCCCAACAAAAAAAGAGTGGTGTTATAAGTTTGACACTAGTTCGTTTATCTGTGACGCCTTAGCTCTCAAATGGATGGTCTGATTTGGATACAGTTTTTATAGATTAACTTCTATAATACAATTGTCAATACCATTGCTCGTAGTGTTTAGTTTAAATTTGCTTTAGTAACAAAATTATTTGATTACCCCTTATATTATTATCAACATCCATATTAAACAAGTTAAAAAGCTAAGTTTCCTAGGATGGATATTAGTTAACATTGTGTACGTCCGGCTGTCTGAGCCAGAGTCCTAGAGAGATCTTGCATATCTAGGCTGATAACGAATCGTAGGTGACGGCAATATACCAAGGTGTCATCGTTTGTGACGCAATAGTTTCTTTCAAAATTGAGAAAAACCTGGCTCAGACAGCCAGAAACTATGGCGTCACAAACGATGAAACGATTCGTTATCAGCCTAAATATGCATGATCTCTCTAGGACTCTGGCTCAGACGCCTGGATGTACACATTACATTCAGGTAGGCTATAGTTTATGAAGATTTGTGCAGTATCACAATATTAATATTATTACAAGTAGTAGTAGAAGTAGTAGTAGTAGTAGTAGCAGTATCCTATTCTAGTTACTTTCTCGATCTAGGTCGACCTCTATTTCGTTTTCCATTTCTGGGGTACCACTCTGTCACAATTTCAATATTTATATGTATCCTGATCTCTCTACGGTCATCGGAACCGTCTCACCGAATTATGAAAGTGAAGGAACAGCGAGTGCACCTATGTATTGTGCACACACTTGTGCTAATCTCAGTTGCGATTGGCCACTGTAGTCGAAATTCGGCTAGGAGGAAATTAATTATATTTCATACATTTTGCAGATATCAATAGAATTGCCTCCGCTAAAGCAACTTCGTACCACCATCGATCGCATGCGAACTATGGCTTCTGAGGTGGTCATCCGCGCGTCAGCCGAAGGTCGCCTCACGCTGCAGATCAAGACTGATATGGCGAAGGTGTCCACCAGGTTCAAGGATTTGAGGGTCGAGGCTTTTGGAGGTAGGTGTTGTCAAAACAGAACAAATAGCACAAGACCGGGTCAAATTGGCATCTTTGTTGGATGACTTTACCCAATATGGGATTCTTGCTATATAATTAAAAATTGATTTATGAGAAAATTATGTATTTTCTTAAGTTAGAATTTAGCTTCAGAACAGTAAAAAAAATAGGAAATAAGATATTTACATAATGTTGTTGTTTAAGTAGTTGGATACTAGGAAAGTAGTAGGATCCTATATGCAGGATCGATAAAATGGTATGGAAGTACTTTTCGCCAAGTTACACTTGCATACTGCGCTCCGTATAAAAAAAACAAAATTATGATAAAATAATATTTTGTATTGAACAATTTTTCAGCGAAATATATCGTCGATATTTAATCACTTCCTCACTAAGGCTCTGTGAGCTGCCGAACATTGTTTATAACTTATAATGTTGAATGATATGTAGTCCATACAAGCACCAATCTTCAAACTACTTACTTTATTCTTATAAACTTTCACTGTTTTAATTGTTACCAAAACACTTGTGTGCTTGTGATAATTTTAGAGAAGAAATTTATTCAATTCTACAACTATTTTTCCAGGCCCCATCGAACATTCAGACTCTGAAACAGAATCTCAAGTGAACGAAGACTTATCTCGAGTGTGTTACTGTAGGGTTGACACAAAAAAGCTGTCGATATTCCTGAGTGCTGACCAGATATCTCACAACCGGACCGTGTGTAGCATTGTACACAAACGGTTGGTCATCTTGTGTTTGCAGACCGAAGAAAATGTTAAATTGCAGTGTTTTATCAGTGGGATTGTGTATTGAACTTTTATTTATAAGAGTAAGATTGATGTGTACTTTCTAACGCTTGTAGTTAAGGCCTTACACATGATGATGTCCGTTTGGGTCTAGCCGTCACACTCGTCGCTGTCATGCTAGCATTAGTGACAGGGGCGGCTACACCCTCGTGGCGCCCCTGCGCCTTTTGATAACCCTAAATAAACATGGCGACTCCAGCCCAGAACTTTTTTCAACTCAGACTCCTCTACGGCCCACGCGCATTTTGAAAGTCCAATTTAACAAAATCTATAGATTTTTGATATTTCGTGGGGTAAAGATATAATTTTATAATATTTTTAACGATAATATTTAGAACCAAATATTAGGGAACAGTTTCCGGTATTGTCCGTTGGCTGTAACGGACATCATTTTGGAAACCAAGCAAGAGTGAGTTGTACTCATGCCCCTAGGATTCCGTACAATTACCATTGTACGGAATTTTTCTACTATGTAATTAAACACTTTCGGTTCTAGGACTTACTTTACTTGTGCTGTAAAACCTGCCTTGTCATATTTCATGATTCGATTTCTATGGGAAGTATCATATAGGTTTTGATTCCCTTGCGATGTGATAGAAAATACGGCTTAACATGGACGTATCTTTGGAATGCGTTAACTTAGAAGCGTGATATTTTATTTATTTATTCAGTACAATTAGGCCCACTTGCTCAAGTCCGGATTTGCTATTCCGGACTAGTTCATGGCCTATTATCTGAGTCAAAAGCCCACAGCGCATGTCTTGATTAGCTAATCTGGAAGGTCCACTTGAGCCAGTCTGGGTCAGCAAATCCTGACTAGCGTAAGGCCTATGATCTGAGTTGAAATCCATTTGCGCAAGTCCAGATTAGCTAATCCGGACTAGCGCAAGTGGTAGCGCAGTCAATAAGTTAATACATACAGCTTCAAGGGATCGCAGCCATAAGTATAGTAATTAAAACTCGATACCTCCTCCTACCTTGAGTAAGACAGACGGACAACAAAGTGGTCCTTTAAGGGTCCCTTTTTTTTCATTTGAGGTACGGAACCCTAAAAATACGGTAATCATCATTCAAAGTTAGGCCCCTGTAGTCTGTATTCGATACAGTCTTAAAAATATTACACTCAAACTGTGATAGTTTATTAAGTAATGAAAAATAAAAACCAATTTTAATTTTGATAAATCACTTTTATTTAAATTACTGAAATAACATTATTTCTAACGCCTGCTGAAGTTTAATAACAATTAAAACACAGTAAGATTCAGTCGTGTCATTTTGTTATTATTTAGTACCTACAAATGAAATTGCAAATACAAACACTTCCTTTTGAAATTATTCTGAATACTCATAACGTCCATCTGTTTTTGTTATCAATTAAATTTGCAATTTCCCAACAAACATCTCAGTTTACTGCAATAATAATCTTAAATCAATTTGATACCTTCACTGACAAAAAGGGTCTTGACGGACAGACATTTATTTTATTATTTAAGTAAGTCCATCTCTCCGCCCATTTCCTCTCACACCAGTACCTACTAAGTGCGAGTTGGTTAACGCGCTCACCATTGACCATAAATAACTGTCACAGACGATGGTAAGCGCGTGAAAAATTTCTCACTGACTGCCGAACTCAGAGTCATCAATTATTTTGATCTTGGTTAAGTCTCGATCTGTCACATTCTTTGTCAATGAAATTGAAAGGGACAGCATGAGACTTATTGAAGAATTAACTTTAATTGACATCTCTGAGTACAGCAGTAAGGGTATTTTTAGAGTCAAGCGGATTTGATCACGTGGAATTGAGATACATCAATCTGTGATGAGTAGCACTCGCGACAGCGCAGTTTAAGTCAAGTCTGTAAAATTGTGTTTAATCTATTCGTGTAAGCGTAAAAAACAAATACAGATTATGCAACTCAATTCCGCGTACGTGAAAAGATCCGCACGGCTCTAAAAGCGCCATAAGGCTTATTTCCTCTGACATCAGTTGTACGTGAGATGGAAGGATCTCTCGTTATCTCTACGTAACTCGTCGTGTGTAGCGCGCAGATTGTCGAGACGGGCTGATATCTGTGCGATGGCGGAGTCCACCCACTGCATTGACGACATGTGAGCGTTTAGAATGCGCCCGATTTGGACGATCTGAAATGTGGAATAGTGTAATTCAACAAAATGGTTTAATTCAAGCAATTACTTTGCAAGTTTTTAAGTAAATATTGCCCACAAAAGTTCGTCGAACATCTCGGGGACTCGAACCTACGACCCTTCGCTATTCGCTATCCAAGCGAATGATGTCCTCACTGAACTACCTCTTGACGCTTAAATCGCTAAACCTATTTACCTTTACCTTTTTACCCTTTACCGATTGGATGAAATTTGATATAGAGATAGTCTGAGACCCAGAGAAAGACTTGCTACTTTTTGTCGCAATATAAAAAAACACATTGAGGGGGTAAAAGGTTTATGGAAAATCCAACTATTGGCGCGGGCGAAGTCGCAGGGAACGGCTAGGTACTAATATTATAATATAAATTCTCGCTAAAACTTTTCTCGCTTATACTGCTAAAACGATTTAGATGAAATTTTATATAGACAGTCTTGGGATATGACAAAGTATAGTTTTTATCCCAAAAAAATGCCATGGGGTTAGAAGTTTTTTTAAAAATAAGTAATGGACTAACTCTTGATCTTCATCTTAGCCCGAGAGCAAAGATAAGGTCTACGATGAATTGAGCTTGCACAGGAGCAGCCTATTTACACGCACCTTAAAGACTTTCGGGTTATACGCTCGCGGAAAAACAGACGCAGGCAGGGCATTCCACTCCTGAGTAGAGATGGGTTAATAGCCCGATAGTTTAGATTATTAGCAATTATAATTCATGAATCGCCATTACTAGCCATCCATTGGCTAATAACCCCGCTATTAATAGTTTCTGACAAGTTTTTCTTCCACCTTTGAAATTTAGCTCGATTTTAAAATTAAATATTAGTCAAAGAAAAAAAGGAACTAAAATATTAAACAACATCAAAGTGATTTAAAAAAAAAGATTGTAATTAAAAAAAAATAATAATAAATATATACATTGTCAACATTGTAAGTAGTATTATTTATAAAAAGTTCAAATATTATGAAAAATCCAGACTGATAGTGCATGCGTCCCGCACTCCGCTAGGCGCGATGCACACAAAGGGCACGTAGATCAAGGACAAACAGAGTGGAGTGTCGTCGGTGATCGGCGCGTGCGGCGAAAGGGATAGTGCGGGCGGAAGGCGCTCGTGGCGGCTCTCGCCTTGACCAATGCCGAAAGGCGCCCCGAGTTCCGACAGCATGCATCCAATCCATTGATAAGAGTGGCAACAGCGCATAGACTACATTGACTTTGTAGCAACAAACAGCTAATTACTGCGGAAAAAGACTGTGCTACTCTTTCGATCTATACGCGCCAGGAAGAAAGGGCATGAGTTGCAAATGGCGTCTTCTGCGTATCGGAAAGTGATTGCACTAATGCGTCAGTTTGACGCTTGACGTGGTTCAGTGAGGAACTAAGAACCGTTATGTGCGTTCTAATATCTGGTGCGTTTTAAAAGTGATAAAATGGTGAGGCCAAAGAATAATCTCGTATGGAACAATTATGAAAGTTTGAATGATAAGTCGGTGAAATGTAAACACTGTGATATGATTTATAAACAAGCCAATTTAAAAAGACTGGCTCAACATTTGACTAAATGTTTTAAGTGTCCAGTTGAGATAAATTGTAATATACCTGGAAGTTCCTCAAGTTGCCAGACAACAAACCGAGAAAAAGAACAAAATTTAAGCCAATCAAGTATTTTAAGTGAAAACTCTGAAGTATCTAGAGCACGAACCACTCATTCTGCTGATTCTTGTGAAATGACAGCTGAACAAAAATCAAGATTAAACAGTAAATATGCAAAGGCAGTGTTCGTGTCTCGCTGTCCGTTGTCTTTACATCACCACCCTCTTTGGCAAAGTTTTTTTGATGATTTAAAACCATTTTATAAAATACCAACTAGAAAAACACTTTCAACCGCGCTTCTTGAAAGCTGTTACACGGACATGAAGCAGTCTATAACAGAAAAGGTAACCCACAGCCAATACTTGCACTTACAATGCGATGGATGGAGCAACATTCACCACGAAGGAATTATAAATTTTGTTTTATCAACACCAGAACCTGTTTTTGTAGAATCTCTGCCTACCAAACAATCACGTCATACAGCAGAATATATTTCTTCCCAAATCATTCGAATTATGAAACAATTTGATGAGAAAAAGTTCATTGTTCTAATCGGAGATAACGCTAAGAATATGCAAAAGGCTTTTCAGCTCGTTAAATTGCAATATCCACATGTCACCAAGCTTGGATGTGCCGCTCATATTCTAAATTTGCTATGCCATGATTTCATCAAAATTGATATTATAGATAAAATTATGACCAGGGCAACTAAAGTTGTGAATTCAATAAAAAACCACCAAATTTTAAGTTCATTGCTTCAGGAAATAGTCAAATCCAAAGGATCAGGAGAAACACTTAAACTACCAGTGAAAACCAGATGGAGTAGTCATTTCACGTCGTTAAAAAGTTTACTTAACACAAAATCGGCATTAAAAGCATTAGCTATAGACGAAAAAGCTGCACATCTTCCTTCAGACATTAAAAGTGATTTGCTCCAAGAATCGTTTTGGGACCTTTTGAAGCAAATTTCTTGCATTTTAGAGCCGTTCGCCGATGCTATTACTAAACTAGAAGGCGAAAATGCAAAAATTGACAAAGTGTTTCTTACATTCAAAAATTTAAGGTCACAAATCAGTTTTGTTTTATCTGATGTTACAATTCTTGACAATGGTGATAAGAAAACAATTATGACATTTATTGACAATAGAACTATTGAACCAATACATTTTGCAGCTTATTTGCTCAACCCTGCTTCACACGGAATAGAATTAGATCCTGACGAACATATTTAAGCAATGCAATATATCTATGAACTGGGCCAACATTTTAAATTAAATATCATGAAAGAATTAGCCGATTATAAAGCAAAAGATAATTTTTGGAAGAATCGATTCCTCTGGTCACAAGTTGAAGAAACTGATACACTTAGCTGGTGGAAGGGGATCTGCAGCTCTACAGAGCTACACAAAATCGCAGTAGCTATTTTATCAGCTCCTTGCACGTCAGCAGCCACTGAAAGGACATTTAGTGCTCAAGCTGATATACATACAAATAAAAGGAACAAACTGACTACTGAACGACCAGGGAAAATAACCTACAAATCACACAACTGGAATTTAGAAAACAAACCGTCGTCAAGTATGATTACAGAAAGGGACTTTCTGATAGATTGCTTTTCGGAACCTTGCTCTCTAAACTTAGAAATTGAAGAAATCACCTGTGACATTGATGAACATGATCAACTAAATACACAGGATAATGATTTGACGGACCCATTACAGTCCGATCAAATGTCACATATAATAACAAATCTTACAAATGATGATTCTAGTGAATCTAGCAGTAATTAGAATGAAAAATATTTTCTTATTTTGGTAATAATATTTTTGATTAAAATGAAAAAAAAAACCTTAAAAACGCAAAAAAAATGATACCCCAAAATCGTCGCAAATGATCGACAATTAGAATAAAGGAAAATCGTTGTACATAGCTGATTAAAAATTTTTAAATGGGCCAGGTTAGTTTTAAATTACTTTCATAAATTTGTATTGACTAACTAATACCGACGATAATAAAAATAAACTAACCTGACAGTCCTAAGCCTGAAAACCATGAAGGGAAATTTTTAATCATTAGTATAACATTAATAGCAGGATTACAATCCGAAATCGGCTATTATTGGCTATTAATGGCTATTAACTGATTTTAATCCATTATTAGCCAGATGATATTAATCGGATTATTAGCACTACCCATCTCTACTCCTGAGCGCATTAAAAATGATGATGAAAAGCGCTTGGTTCGAGAGATGGTAATGTCAGCCAAAAAGGGTGCTAACCCGCAGTACGTCTGGGCAGTAGTTTTTATGGAAAATTTGGTATTACCGCGGTCGAAGTCATGGGAATTCGCTAGTAACCTCAGGGAAGGGAATCTAATACTTACAGGATCATTACTGTCTTGACTCCTATTGGTCTCGTTCAAGTGTTCAATTACTTCTTTCAAGTCTTCAGACATTTGCCTTAGCTGCGAGTCTAGGTTTTCCGCTAAGGAATACCTGTAAAAATAGTAAAAGTAAAAAGTAAAGTTAGTCTATAAAGATCCCACTTCGGGGCAAAGGCCTCACCTCAACTATGAGGAGATAAAATAGATAGATACAAACAATAATAATTGTTGATCTATCAAGATGTCAATGCTAGAAATATTTTTTTCAAATAATCAAACAATTTACGTTATTCTATTCTTATAAAATAATAATATGCTACTTATGTGGGATAATTTTTATTGTTTAATCTTTTATTTTGTTTGGTTGGCGTCGTAAAAATACAGGGTAGATAGAGATAGATAGGTAACATTTTATTACACACATACAGGTTGACTTTTGTATCAGTATCCAATTTTTTTTCCAGACATTCATCAGACAACTATTTTTACCGATCCAATTATCAAAAAACGTGGTTACCTTTACCTAGTCGGGCTCGCGCACGAAGGGTTCCGTAACATTATCTATAAAATATTATAAACTTTATTTAGTTTAAAAAATGGCAAAAACATGTTTGTTGTATGGAGGAGCCCCACTTAAATATTTATTTTACTGTTTTTAGTATTTGTTGTTATAGCGGGCAACAGAAATACATCATGTGACGTCATTTCAACTAGATATCACGGTTCATGAGATACAGCCAGTTGATAGACAGACAGACGGACACTAGTGTCAGTAATAGTCCCGTTTTTACCTTTTGGGTACGGAACCCTAAAAATTTTATAGTGACACCCTGTATACTCATCATCATCATGGGGTGCCCTCTTCAAATTGAAGTTTGAAGGTCAGGCATGTAGAAACTGATGCGGTCTTGGTCCGCTCTTTTTAGCTGGTCATAATAACAAATTTTGGTCCAGTCTTTGATGTCATCTATCCATTTTCTTCTGGGTCGGCCTGGTGATCTCTTGCCTAGAATCTTGCCTTCGAGGATCAGCCTTTAAAACTCATATTGGAAACCTCTTTGCATATGTCCAAGCAATGAATCTTTCCTTTTCATTATAGTTGACGTCAGTTCGCGTTTACACTTGGCACGTCGCAGTACTTTGACGTTTGAGGTAAAGCTGGTCCATTTTACGCAATAACCACATCTCAAAAGCCTGTAGTATTGCAGCTGTCTTTTCTGAGGACCCATTTCTCGCACTCGTAAACTAAAGTGGACCACACATAGCATATATCTCAAGGGAAATGAAATCTTACCGTCACATAATACTTTGGACATACTGTATACTCACATGTGCTGTATCTCCGGGTCGCGCGGGCGGTCGCTGTTGTCGGCTACTAATTGTTTCTCCAACGGCTCTAAAAGTTGCTCCAACTCCCTTTGTTGCGCTAAAACGAAGTCCAGTTCGTGCTCCAAGCTTTCTTGCTCGTTTTTCACCGATTGGACGGCGTCGTTCAGTTCTACGATCTGATAAAAATTAAAGCAAAATCATTAGTAATTTGCTCCAGGCCAAATTTAGTAATAATAATTGTTTTTATTTGGCACGGCAAACCGAACTAAGAAAGAAATATAGATACTCTTTATTGCACATCACACACAGTATAAATTTACATAAATGTGCTCATAGAGAATGGTGCAATTTAGTCGGTCTTATTGTTGAAAGCAATTTCTTCTAGACAACCTTTGGACATTCTAAAATTGGATTGGGTAGGCGGTAAAACAGAATACTAAGTTGAATTTTTCTTTCAAAATTTTTTGTAAATATGTTTTTACATGTCCTTTGTATTTACATATCGCTTCCCGGCAAGAAAAGAGTCACAACACATATTGGGTACACAATGAAATTTTTGCTGTTATATTTAAAGCTCTATAAATATCATATAAATAAGTTATTTACTTAAAAGTACTGAGTTATCTGACTGTTTTAGTTTTAAATTATTGACGATTAAATGAACGAAAAACTATTAAAATTACATTTTCTCGAAACAGCTATTTTTGTATTGTGACTCTTTTCTTGCCGGGAAGCGATATGTTCTGTGTTTGCGATGTCTCAAATTAATAAACCTTTTTTTCTTTCTAGTTATGTAGGAACCTACATTAAACAGTCAGTGAGTCATAAAGGTCTGACTCCAGGTTGTTTCAAAGTTACAAATTCCAAGACAGAAAAACACAGAAAGCTAATTTCGCCCGACTCGGGATTCGAACCAGGGACCTTTCGCAGCCTTTACAAGACCAACGAGACAGAAGCATAGACGAATTAACATTATCACTGAATACATAACAGCTTCTTTTTTAGATTTACGGTCAAATTGTAATAAAGGAAGGAGATAAAAAGAGTTTACCAAGATACTCAGACCAAAGACTCATTGGAAATGTGATCAGGCATCAAAGAACATTATTCCCTGCGACTTTGTGGATTTACGGTCGGCTCTTGTAATAAATAAAGGAGATAGAAAGAGTTTACCGAGATACTCAGACCAAAGACTCATTGATAATGTGATCAGGCATCAAAGAATATTATTCCCTGCGACTTTGTGGATTTACGGTCGGCTCTTGTAATAAATAAAGGAGATAGAAAGAGTTTACCGAGATACTCAGACCAAAGACTCAGTGGAAATGTGATCAGGCTTTAAAGAACATTATTCCCTGCGACTTTGTCCGCGCAATCTTAGAAGACCCTTTGAGGTTTCCAGTTTTTTTGAGGTACGGCCACTGTGTATTTATTTAAAAAAGAGGTGTCTACCTCTTTTTTAAAAACACTGTCAGTGCAGACCTGTCATCTCGTACTTCGCGGCGCTTTGAATTTGATGCTCCGAGCTGATGTCAAAAATATATGAATCCAAAATTGGGCTAATTGCTCAATTTGAGGCTATCAATTTCCGCGCGGTAATGACCTATCTAACTCTTTTAAAATAGACTATCATTGGGTACGGCGAAACTCTTAAAAATACTATCCTTACAGTAATACCCAACTGATATGGCTCACCGATGAACCTGCGCAGAAGATGAATTTTAAAGCGCGGGAAATACTGTTGACGAATAAGCACGTTCGCGCGTCTCTATCCTGTTCCGCTATTGGTCATAACTGCCGCCATGCTAGCGCTCGCGAATGAGATGGAACTATACCTGCAGTGTACTATAGACATTAAAGTAATGCAGTCTAAAGTTAATTGTAATTTTTTTTAACTGCGTTAGACCACGAGGTCCCGGGTTTCGAATCCCTGGTCGGACCGAAAGTAAACTCAATATCTGTCTTGAAAAAACTCAGATACAGCTCCGGAGTCAGGAAGTTGGTGGTGTAAACACTCCCGTGCCTCGGAAAGTACGTTAAGACGTTGGTCTTGCGCCTGATCTCTGTACGGTCGGACTACCGTCCCATCGAATTATGAGGGAGGGAACAGAGAGTGCACCTGTGTATTGCGCACACACTTGTGCACTATAATATCTCCCGCGCAGTCGGCTAATCTTTGTTGAGATTTGCCACTGTAGTCGAAATTCGGCTAGGAAGACATTATTATTATTGTAAATTTAAGCTTTTTATTTGATCTTTGGAGCCATACTTTCTTTTCTGCGTGAACGAATATTAAAGACGCATCAAGTGGGTACTACTGTATAAAGGTGTATTTTTTACCTTTTCTCCATTAGCGATGAGCAGTCGATCCCACGCGTTAATCTGCGTGGCCTGGTTGATGAACGTGCTTTCCTGCTCCTCCAACTCAAGAGTCCACTTGTTGATGTTCTCTTCGAGTTGCGCGAAGGTTATACTCGATATCATGGCTGGCGGGCCGGCCGCTGTTGTGCTGTCAAAAAACATAAAAATATGTAACTGCAAAAGAAATCGTTTACCAAATGCTGTTTTTAAGGTTTCCGTTCCTCAAAAGGAAAAAAGGTTCCTTTATAGGATGACTTTGTTGGCCGTCCGTCTGTAAAGACTAGTGATGGGATTCTACCCGGTATTTTCCCGGTATTTACCCAAAATGGGTAAAAACGCGGGAAAATACCAAAATGAAGGGTAAATATAAATTTTGACATTAATTCAAATTTTCCAGTCTACAACCAAGTCACGCGCCGCGGTACCGTCCGGTACGGTAGAAATTCAGTTAGGTTGCCGGTAAAGACGTGCGCACGCGTGAACCTGGTTTAGAGTCAAGAAAGATGTACCTAGTAAAATATGTGCAGTTAATGGTTGTAAATCATAAAAAAAATAAAGGTCAGTATGCCACAAGAAATGTTGTATTTCACTTTCTTAGAGTTTAACTGGTTCCATGCCACAGCACGCACCGGTGCGAGATAACAATTGATTTTCTATTGTGTCTCAAAATTGGCAGCGAATGGGTCAATTGTCATATCGCGGCATTCCGTAAAATCCAATGTAATAGTTATGTAAAACAAATTAGGCTAAAAAACGATTTTTAGTTTCTTTACAGTCGGCAGCACGTCAAGTTACCCTTGTAAACTATGACAAAAGCTTTTATTACGTAGAAATAGAGGCGGTCTCAAGGTCAAAGTGAGGTAGTCTGACGTGTTGACCTTGAGACCGCTTCTATCTCCTACGTAATTAAAGGTGTTTTTGTAGTTCATATGTAGCTATACCTTGACATACTTCCGACTGTACATAACTAGGTTACCTGATTAACCTACTAGATATCTTCGAAATAAAACGAAGTATTTTCAAAATATTACACTACCTCTATGAAAATTACTGTAGCTGAAATAAAGACTAAGAAAGTGTTTAATAACTACTAATTCCGGCTGGAATTCTTGTCTTTCAAACCGAGGGCTACCAATAAAAACCTTGTATTTAAAGAGGCAACCCTAACTTTATTAGTTTTACTCCAAGGTCGCGTGGCCGCAGAGGAATAACGTAATGTTCGAAATTTAAGGTACATTTTCGTGTGTAGCGGTCTGCGACAGAAAGCTGTAGGCTATTATAAAAGTTTGGTATGTACTTTTTCGTATGAGTGATTTATCTGTTACCTGTTGAGACCGCTTCTATTTCCTACGTAATTAAAGGTGTTTTAGTAGTTTAAATGTAGCTATACCCTGACATACTTCCGACTGCACATAACTAGGTTACCTTATTAACCTACTAGATATCTTCGCAATGAAACGAAGTATTTTCAAAACATTACACCGCCTCTATAAAAATAACTGCAGCTAAAATAAAGACTAAGAAAGTGTTTAATAGCTACTAATTTCGGCTAAAATTCTTGTCTTTCAAACTGAGGGCTACCAATAAAAACTTTGGTTTTAAAGAAGCAACCCGTGACTTTATTAGTTTTACTCCAAGGTCGCGTGAGAGGAATAATAACGTAATGTTCGAAATTCAAGGTACATTTTCATGTGTAGCGGTCTGTGACAGAAAACTGTAGGCTATTATAAAAGTTTGGTATGTACTTTTTTGTATGAGTGATTTATCTGTTACGTAGTAACTATTATATGATCTGTGGTATTTGCTTTGAATCGACTATTACGCGATTATTATCTGTCATACGAAGTTTTGTCTCCGTACTGTGCGCACGTGCTAATTCTGCCAACTAGTTTTGACCTGGATATTTATCTTATGGACTTCGAGTGCTTTGTGATTTAATCGTGATACCCTTTTGACTGACGACTATTACTGCTGCTACGCCCACGTACTTTGATAATATTTTACATACTTTACTTATTGTATTCATGATCAACATAATACATGAATTTGAAAAACTATTATTGTACCGTACCTTTTCTCTTAGATATGTTAAATAAGACCTTTGTTTTTTCATATTACAAAGTTATTTTCTGGGTAAGAGATTGTTTACGCGCCCCTTCAATCTTTTTTATTTGTTTTCCAAGAAATCCGCAAACTGAGACTGTCTTATCTATCTCTTTTGTCAGTGCGCTTAAACAATAGCAAGCGGCAGCTTTTGATGATATTGTCACATGCCACTTATTGATATCTACTTTAACTTGTAGGCGAGGACAGTTATAGGATATTTCTAATAAAAGTTATGAAACTATAAAAGTGTTTCTTTTTTTGGTGGGTGGGTAGAGAAGCTTTTTAAGATACTATATCCAAAAGGTTGGAAAAATTCATCGAAGGCAATAGGTATAAGATAGGTATTTGTAATAAATGTGTGTAACTCTCTGATTACAAAATTAAAGTGAAAAAGGTTGATTGATTCGACACAAGGGCTATCTAAATATGATATTTACCAAATTTTGGAAACATAGGTATTTGGGAAGTATGGAAAACTAAAAAAACTAAATATCTTCACCAATAAAATGTTAAAGTGATTGAAAATTATTTTAGGAAGTACTTTTAAGTTAGGCAAATCTAGTGGAAAAAGTTTGGAAGTCTACGTTTTCTGCTGAATAAAAATTTTGGTTTTTCTTGCGCTACATGTTCTACAAAAAGTTAAAATGTGTAAAGTTTGGATTTATATGATCATAATAATGTAATGTATCAACATACAAAAAACTAGAAATGTGGAGTTTGAGCCTTCGAAGTTATTAAGAATCAACGAAATGAACTAATTATAACGCCGTGCGCGGCGGGGGGCAGGGGTGGCGTGCCGCGAGTCGAGCGCCCGGCCGCACGCGCTAGCAGCATGTTCTGCGGTTCCGCGCGAGCCAGGAAGACTTTTCTGATTTCTGACATTTTGTTTTATAGCAAGTACATTACGCAAGTACCCCTAATATTGGGTGCTGTGTGGCGTGGTGTTCATGGTTCGATTAGATTCATCCGTACCTACCTACTAACCTTACATGATCAAAATATACTTAATTAAGTAAAGGTATTCAAAAGTGGTTTTATCTGATCATTAAATATTATAGGTTATAGGTACCTACATAATAAGAACCTATTTTCTACAATCATTTATAACTTGCCATATGTAAAAGTTTACCTTGAAAGTATTTTTAAATGCATACCAACCCCTCTAATATTTGCAAATAATAACTATAAATAAAAACCGGCCAAGTGCGTGTCGGGTCCTCGGGTCACGCGTTATTTGTATACATACACCTAAAAAATTACAGCTTTCTACTAGTACTAACGGTTTCTAAGCAAAATCTAGGACAGACCGACTGACGGACATGACATGACGAAACTATAAAGGTTTCTTGTCAGAACCACGGAACCCTAAAAACCATGCCTCAATATAACAAAGCATGAGAATAATAAGCGGAGCGAGTGACGGCGGTCGCGGTGTGACAACGGCGCGCGCGTTGGTGTGTGGCACCCGACTCCATTCACTTAAGACTAGGCTCCCTTTTTAGGGTTCCGTATCCAAAGGATAAAAACGGGACTCTATTACTTAGACTCCGCTGTCTATAATACGTATTCGAAGGTGATGAAGACGAAGAATTTGAATCAGTCAAAGAACTTTAACCCATTAACTAACTTTACTGTACTTTTATACATAAGAAAATTACAAAATTGATCTGCTTATAAATTACTATAAACCAGTTTCTTAAACTTAGGTGCGGTAACTGCAAATATATCTATATTATTGAAATTTTTGTTATAAATGTCTACCAGTCTGCGCAATGGCGATCTTTTACCAGCATTCGTTCTGCAAGCCTTGATAAAGAACAGCTTATTGATTTGGCATACCCGACGATGTACTGTTCTAGGGACTACATAACAAATTTGGTTAGTTAAAGCGTGGCAGTCAAAATCGCCGTTACATATTTTGTACAGCAAAACTGCTTGTAAAAATAATCGCCTAGATTTTAACGTGGGAATCTTGTAAATTGTAAGTAGATCGGTGTAACATAGACGGCTTTTGTGACATCTGTAATGTAGGGTGCGTAGAAATTTTTGTTGTAGCTCACTGGCGTAGCAAGCACTTGCAAAAATTCGTCGACTGACTAACGTCCTCCGTAGCTTAGTTGGTAAGAGCACTCGCCCGGATAGCGAAGGGACGTGGATTCGAGTCCCACCGGATGACACAGTTGATTAATTTTTTTAAGTGAAATTTGATTTAATTTTATGGAATTTTAGCTACGAGATACAGTTGGTTTAAATGGAAATGGAAACCCTATAAAAAGCAAAAAATAAAACTGAAATTTTACCTTACGTAAGTACGTAGGTGTACAATTTTTAATACTAATGTGGTCGCGTCGGGGGACCGCACTAATATACATAATTAATGTAAAATAGTTAAAGTAAAGTAAGTACGTAAACTTTAAAATAAAATGCAATACGCAATTTTAAAAATTTGAAATTTAGCATAGTAAATTATAGTATTCTACTAGTCAGCCCTTTCATTGGATACCCATATTGAGGGAGTTTAAAAAAATATTTGTTACGGCGGCCATCTTGGATTTGAAATTTGTCATAGTGTAAAGAATTTGACTAGTCAAGACCTTTCATTTGATACCCATATTGAAGGAGTTTAAAAAATATATATGATCCGCCATTTTGTTACGGCGGCCATCTTGGACCGATTTTCATTAAACATAGTTAAGAACACTCCCGACTAATTAATCATTCAAACAAAAAAAAAACTAAATCAAAATCGGTTCATCCGTTCGGGAGCTACGATGCCACAGACAGACACACACACACACACACACACACAGACACGTCAAACTTATAACACCCCGTCGTTTTTGCGTCGGGGGTTAAAAATACTCAATATAAGCGCATTGGTTTTAGTATGCAGCAAATTTTAAATACAAAACATACCTACTTATCTATAACTCACTATCAGCAAAAGAACAATAATCGGAGCGGTTTGGCAACGCCGTGCGGACGTACGCGGCAGCGCCCGAGCGCCACTGGCCTCAGCAGCGAAAGCTAGTGAGAATGTAAGCGAATACTTACTTAAGTATTAACCTTATTAAAAAAAAAATAGCGAAAAACAACTACCTTTAAAAACGCACTAAAAGGTTTGAAAAACTATTTTTTTAACAGAAACATTTTTTTGGCTTTACTTTAGTGTGTGTGTGTGTGTGTGTGTGTGTGTGTGTGTGTGTGTGTGTGTGTGTGTGTGTGTGTGTGTGTGTTTTAGAGCGGCGGTTTTTTTTGCTAAGAGTAGATGTATTTCGTTTATCTGGGACTGTGGCAGTGCCCTCGCCAAGTCGAGCAAAAAGCGGTCCGGCCGGCTACGGCACTATCCTTTTCTCGAAACAGTTCAGGCCATTTTCGACCACCTAAAACTTCGTTGTGGAAAAACTAGACCTCTAAATTTTAAGTTACCAAGCAAGCAATGTATTGCATACCTTAACACGTTATATTTAAAATTTCATTGAATTTGAACGAGTAGTTCAAGAATAAACTAGTTAAAGTTTCTTTTTCATCATCAAAACTCTCAAGGCACTAGCAGACATAGAAGCCATCACAAACAATCTAGAACAAAATGTAAATAAAAAATGTAAAACTGACTGACTGGCATTATCAATGCACAGCTCAAAAATAGGTATTTGCACCATCCGTTATGGTGTAGATGAACACTAAGAAAGAATTTTTAGTTCATAATTTTAGGTTAAAAGAGGGGGCAAATTTATATGAAATTCTGTCAGTTTTGAAGCTAAATCGATAAAAAATTAGTTAGCTATTTAGTTAGAAATAAAGAATGACGTATTTCAGGATTATTCAAAATTCAACATTTTAAGGGGGTGAATAGGGAGTTGAAGTTTGTATGGTAAATTTGACATTTGCGCGAAGTCGCGTGCAATAGCTAGTTTTTATAAGAAACTTATATAAATGAGCGAAGTGACAGCCTGCCACGGTGCGAGTGCGACCCCAGCAGTTGAATGAAATAAATATGTATTTTTATATATTTGGGTGAAACACGAATAAATTGCAGTGGTGGTGATACTGAATTTACAAACATACCTGCAAATAGAATAATATACCGCATATTATTATTATTTAGTTAAAAAAATCGTAGTAAGTGGGTGTTCCTGTTCAGTTGCAAGTAAAAATAAAAAAATATAGCATAGATTTATAAAACACAATGTAATAATAAAAAAAACAGTTTTTATAAACCAATAATATTTATAGTAATAAATATTTATAAACAACATTATTCTTAATAAGACTGAATACAAAAAGTTTTTTAAAGATGTGTTTTTTTTAAATTATTACATACCACGCATGTAGGTAACGATTTACTAAAGTTGTTTGTTTTTTAAAGATATGTTTTTTTTAAATTATTACATACTATGCATGTAGGTAGGTAACGATTAAATATATCTTTAAATACACTAAATCATTGATGATTTTTATTTCTGGCATACTTAATCACATGACGTACATCTTATATAATTTTCAGCATTTAATCAAAAATATGCAATTAATATTTTTGCTTGGACTTTGTAATGGTAGACGAAACTGAACGACTGAACCGCACCGCGCAGAAAGGCGCGCGCGGATTTGTGGAACGCGACGTTGCCACTCCGTGCATTTCATGCACTAGACCTGTGCCGATCGTGAACGATCAACGATCGGATCATTTTGATTTTGGCTCTCGGTTTCGCGCGCGACAATGATCGATCAGTATGATGGCGAAAGGATGAAATCATTAATTGCTTTTATCTCGACCCCGTTGCGTGCTAGCGCAAAATAATGTCATTGTATTGTAGGTATTGTACATGACATTTTTTTTTTACATTTCTCATACTAGTGTTGTTTTTTTATTAAATTGCCGCCAAAAATTCCTGAACGCCCTTGGCGACACCGAATGAACGAAATGATCGAATAATTATAACGCAATCACCACACGAATGGGTCATCATGATCGAATCGGTTGACGAGAATTGATCGATGGACACAGGTCTATCATGCACAGCTACTACCGACGTACGGTAAATACTGTTGCGATAAGTATCTACGATACGTACTTAAAATGCCAAATAAATTCAAATATTTCTTAGGTCCTACTTTACATAAGTTCCTTGTGACTTCGCAATCTCAGCAAACAAAGATAAATTGTCGCATTAGTATTTCAGTTTCCTTTTTTAGACAGTACAATGAATACCTGGTATGTTACTGAATCAAATCATGAATATCACTCCTCGCAGTAACATCACACGTGACTGAATAGTCTTTTATCGCCGGCTAGCGGCCGCGCAGTCGCGCCGCGCGACAACTCGCCTGCCCCGCCCCACCCATCGCACGCGCCCGTTGTTTCATACCTATACTTTTGTTTATTCGTTTCATTACATTTAATTCTATAACTTCGACCGCAAGCAGTCAATATTTATAATTTTTTGTAAGTTGATACATTACATTATTATGATCATATAGATGCAAACTTTACACATTTTAACTTTTTGTAGAACATGTAGCGCAAGAAAAAACAAAATTTTTATTCAGCAGTAAACGTAGACTTCCAAACTTTTTCCACTAGATTTGCCTAACTTAAAAGTACTTCCTAAAATAATTTTCAATCACTTTAACATTTTATTGGTGAAGATATTTAGTTTTTTTAGTTTTCCATACTTCCCAAATACCTATGTTTCCAAACTTTGGTAAATATCATATTTAGATAGCCCTTGCGTCGAATCAATCAACTTTTTTCACTTTAATTTTGTAATCAGAGAGTTACACACATTTATTACAAATACCTATCCCATACCTATTGCCTTCGATATTTATTTTTCCAAACTTTTGGATATAGCATCACATAAAGCTTCTGCATAAACTCACAAAAACCAGGCACTTTAAAATTATCAAAGGGCAAAACCGTTTCCTTATCGGACTATTGTTAGTTACTCAAACATTGTATTTTCCAAGTGCGGTTTATGTTACATGATTTAAGGCATTACGTAAACTTAAATTTTATGTCTTCATCACAATCTAACCTTTAGATCCTATCTAAACTAACTAGAAATATCAAATCTCGGTCTGTCATCATCCCATATAAACAAATAATCGTTTTTACCCATGCTTTGGGTATTTTCCCTGGTAAAAACCCTATATTTACCCAAAATGGGTATTTACCCGGTATTTTCCCAAAAGGTATTTTCCCGCCGCCCATCTCTAGTAAAGACCCTTTTTCTTAGAACCGCGTGGAAGATGACAAGTTGAAATCAACGTCAAATACTTATGGCTGCGGTCCCTTGAAGCTGTAAAAAAATCAAGATTCTAAGTTAACGCAGCTCAAAGATACGACCATTTAAGTCTTATTTTCTAACATTTCGCAGGGGAATCAAAACCTATAGGCTTATTTTAACCTACCTCCCATATACCTAAAATTATGAAATTTTTAAACCTATTTTTAATCTAGTGACCATGTGGGTAAGTTAAAAACAATATAATATATCACTAGACGGTCAAATAAATAAACTTACGTTATAGCAGTAGTGAGTGCAGGCAAGGTAGCTGAAGTCGTAGTTTTTCCAAGAGCTGTGATACCAGATGGTGCTGTTGTGGATGCTAGAAAACAATTTATTTATCTTTGTTATTATTTCTTAATAAAAACAGTAACAATAGATTTTTAAAACAATCTACAGTGTAAAGACCAATACATTTACGTGAGTTATTTAGGGCCAATTTTTCAAGTTTCAGTAAATAGTTCTTCGTTAAATAATGAGACAGCGTTCTATTTAAAATGATTGCCAATATAAGGTGTTATTTCCAATTTAACTAATGAGGAGTGACATTTTAAAATCAGCTGGACTGTATTTTGTTCAACACACATTTGTACCCGACTGCGGAAGGAAGATTATTATATGACTACCGAAAAATCAGCCCGTAGTTAAAAAAATGTTTACGTTCAATTGTTTTTTATTTTATCTTATCTGCTTTAACACTACTTTTAATTTAGAAAAATAAAATTTACTATATTTGCGAAGAATTTTGACAAGACTTTGACATGACAGCAAAGAAAATATTTTTTAAACTGATAAAAATACACAGTAAAAAGTTTTCAAAATAAATTTAAAATACTCAAGCTCTATAAAACATTTCTCCTACTACATGTAAAGGCATATGCATATTTACTTTGATAGTACCAAAACAAATATATTTCTGCATCACCACAACATCAATTTATCTAAATAAAATAGATTTACATAAATATAATTCCATATTCTACAAAACATCGATGTTTTTTATGTAAATCACCTGCCGAAAAACAATTCGCAGCGGTGTTATTATTAAAGTTGCTCACTTTTGCTGATTTGCTATTTGGTTGAAATACTGAAAAGATTCAAGACAAATCTATAAAATTATACCTAGATTGCAAATATAGGCATTTGCATTACACACCTCCTACGTTAAAACACGGACAAAATACGTATAAGTATTAATTGAATAATGTTTTCAGTCTGTCTTTTTAAATTTACAATAATCTAAAGAATATTACGGTTTAAGATATTTATTTCTCACAAAAGAATATACATTAACTTACTGGAGAAATACGAGACAACAATTAGGAATAAAAAGAAGTGCACGACATGAACGAATAAAATGCAAAATGTGGGTAAACAATAATAAATAGACATTATGGCTCCAATTAAGTAACGACTTGCAGTTTCCATCAGGTTAAGCTTGATGGAGATTACAGAAATGGTAATTGCTTTGGTTTATATATTCTATCAAGCTATCTACTTTAGCTATCAAACTTTTAGTAAATGTAACCGTAAGCTTACAAGAATATGTTTGTTATTATTTTATTAGGCATGAATACTGAATGCATTTTTAAATCTTATTTTAACCATCAATAGTAAATTGTAGAGTCAGCCTAAACATCCCGCTGCTGGGAAAAGGCCTCACCTCAACTATGAGGAGGCAATAGTAAATTGCACATCAAAAATCCTCGATCAAAGGGTCGTGAGTTCAATTCCCACCTGAAGACTGCCAATGAATTTTGTGTTTAATATTTACTTTAGTAAAAACATAAAAAGAAATTGCCCAGATTTATAATTATTGTATTTTTTTATTTAATTACATATACGATATTAATAACTACTAACCTGTACTCGAAGTAGCGGTAGCGGCCGCAGTCTTCGCACCAAAACTGAGGGCGCCAGAAGTCGTTATAGACCCAAAACTAAGCCCAGTGCTTGGTTGCGTACCAAGCCCGGTACTTGGTTGGGAAGATGGCGCCGACGTTGCGAAACTAAGCCCGCCTGAAGTTGTTGCCGCTGGAGTCGAGAAACTAAGCCCAGACGTTGCCGCAGGCGCCGGTGTGGTGGAAAAACTGAGATTAGTTGATACAGCTGTGGATGGCTGGCTTAAACTAAGCCCGGTTTGTCCCGTACTAAGCCCAGTAGATGTACTAAGCCCAGTCGTGGCAGGAGCTGTGGACGTCCCGAAGGATAAACTAGGTTGCGTAGCGGCAAAACTAAGCCCAGTTTGAGTGGTAGGGGTCGAGCTTGGTTTGAAACTAAGCCCGGCTTGTTGAGTGCCGAAAGCCGGTTGAGTTGATGTCGTAGGGGTAGCATTTGTGCCAAAACTGAGCCCAGTAGTTGGTGATTGGAAGGAACTAAACGCTGGAGCGGCTGATCCGCCAAAAGTCGTAGCTGATGTCGATTGGGCTACAGCTTGAGTAGTTCCAAAAGCTGGACTCTGAGTGGTGGCACCAAAAGTCGGTGCTTGAGTATTTGTTGCACCAAATGCAGGTGTCTGGGTATTCGTGGCACCAAAAGTCGGTGTTTGAGTATTCGTGGCACCAAAGGCCGGTGTTTGGGTATTCGTGGCACCAAAAGCAGGAGTCTGGGTGTTCGTGGCACCAAACGCGGGAGGCTGGGACGTGGCACCAAAGCCAGGGGTGCTGGTGGCACCAAAAGAAACGGGTTGGGTCTTAGCCGGGGTGGACTGAGATGCTGCTTGCTGACCACCGAGAGAAAAGCTGGATGAAGCTGTGGATCCGAAAGCAGGTGGCGCTAAAACAAATAGTTTTGTAATTATTAGGTATTTTCAAGTCGTCGAAAAATACGTTTAAATCGCTATCACTGTCATTACTACAGTTTGTACGTCTATTGTACGTGCCAGATTAACGTGCATAAAAGGTAGTTCACATTGACAGCTAAAACCTTGTGACACGTATCATTTGTCTTTCTAACTAGCGATTATTACGACTTTTGATTTTGGGTTCAAGGTCGACCCGTACCCCTCGGTACGGTCCATTTGTTAGACAGATTCGTATCGCTACGGCTTATAGTTAGGGTCGCCGCGCTTCGCATACTGGCGTGCAGTGGTACACGGGTGACGGGTCAATGACTTTTAATGCACCGTTAAATGGCACGGACTATAAAACGCTGCAATCGTATGTAACGCAGGCCTGACATTATAGCTCTGATCTTTTACTAAGTCATTGAAAATTATACAAGATGTTACCAAACTACCCGTTAGAAGTAAAGGGAGCTACTTAGAATGAGTAACAAAACAAGGCAAAAAGTTTTTGATTTCCCATACAAAATCACGCCTTCTGAGTGGGGGGGTAGGGGGAATCTAAAAGCTAAACTGCTGGCCTGAAAAATCTAAAAAAAATCATGATGATAATTCATTTCATAAACTTTAAAGAAAAACTATAGCAGTTAAGATAACTCTATTAGTTTCACAGTAATATTCGTACAACTTGAGTGTTGGATAATTTTTTACCAAATACAAAATCCTTAGAATAAATTCTCTAAAGTGTACAGAACCCTTCTGACTCGCACTTGGCCGGTTTTTAATAAGAAAACAGCATCCAAATCGACTTACCCGTGGTAGCGGCAGTACCAGCCCCAAACCCAGTGGTGGCTGATCCGAAGCTAAAAGCAGAGTTTGGCTTGCCGAATGCCGCGCCCTGCCCGAAGCTAGACCCCGTTGTCAGAAAGCTGGACTGGGCTTGGGGAGCTGTTGTTGTTGTTGGCTGGGTCGACGATCGCAAAAATAAAATATTAATAATGGGCTTAATTCCAATGCGCCCTGTCTAGATTAAATGTAGGTTCAGTCTCTATCTTTCTCTGCCAAACAAACGAAAAGAGACGGACTATATTAATTTAGAAACGTCAGACTAAACAGCTGTCCGTTGCTAAGGAAATTAGAGAACCCATAGACAATTTAGTAGGGATGTCATTCGATGACGACTAAAGTTAGACGATAACACGCAAAAACTTGTACAAATACGTTACAAATGGCATCACTTAATTTGACGTTTCTAAATTATTGTAGTCTGTCTCTTTTCATTTGTTTGATAGAGAAAGAGAGAGACTGAACCTAAATTTAATCTAAGACTAGGAGGACATTGGGCTCAATTCCAATGCACCCTGCATTGGAAATGAGCCCAATGTCCTTCTAGCCGAATTTCGACTTGCCAATCTCAACAGTCAAAAATAATTTATTTAATTTAAAACATAATGCTCTTATAAATGTCAATATTAAAAACAATATTATAGGCCCATATGAAGTCTGAACATGTCTGCTTCGAAACAAGACACATACAATCTGGCAATTAGCCAACTGCGCGGGAGATATTATAGTGCACAAGTGTGTGCGCAATACACATGTGCACTCGCATAGTTTGGTGATACGGCAGGCCGACATGACCGTGGAGAGATCAGGCGCAGGACCAACGGCTTGACGAGTTTTCAAGGCAGGTTAGGCACGTGTTAACACCACCAACTTACTGACTCCGGAGCTTTATCGGAGTTATTTCAAGACAGAAAAACCCAAACACTTTCGGCCCGACCCGGGATTCGAACCCGGGACCTCGTGGATAGTACCCAGCGTTGGTATAACACTTGATTATACAAGATTATTTTTTGTTATTAAAAAACCTCTTAAGGGTTGATTCTACAGCTCAAATACAACAACTTTTACTATGGAACCAGCATCGAAATCGCAAAAAATTACCTCGCTATACAAAATCGCCGATCAGTTTATAGACAGTGTGTCCGGGTTCTGGCTACAAATATTTTAAGGGCCTTTAATTTATAAAATTTTAGGGACATAATCCTAATGAAAAAAAATATTTTTGGCCAAAAAATAAAAAATAAAAACATTGCTTTTATTACATTCTTGGTGGGTGACCATTCCGACCATTTAAGTGACGTCCATGACAAGCATCTCCGTGCTTCGGAAGGCACGTTAAGCAGTTGGTCCCGGCTAATATCTGTGGTATTAGTCGTTAAGCCTAGTCAGAGGCCCTAGGGCGGCTTGATAACTTCTGACAGTAAGGTTTGTCACTTGCCTTACATACACCCCTCCACCAATCCGCACTGAGCCCGCGTGGTGAAGTATGGCTCGTTCCTCCTCATAGTTGAGGTGAGGCCTTTTCCCAGCAGTGGGATCTAATAGGCTGACTTATAACCGATAGCGTTGCCTTCCAAAATAATCATTTTCATTACTTTTAGGACCTCCAGAAAAACAATTAAAATGGCTGCCATTTTAAGACCAGTAAGAACCCAACATTTGTCCCCATGTGTGCTCATAAATCATCGCCAGTCGAAACCCGGACAGACAGTATAATAGCGGTAGCACTAATGAAAGCAACGCGTCATTACAACGTTAAGAAGCACTTGACAATTTCGACATGCTTTGCCAACGTCAGGGTGGCAGTGGTATTACTTACAGCAGAAGCCTGTGGGGCAGAGAATCCAGAGGTGGGAGTGGCAAAGGAAAATCCAGTGGAACCGGTCGTCGTCTTGCCAAACGCGAAACTGCCGCCCGATGAGCCAAAAGCTGGTGCTGCTAGAGAAATAATAACAAAATAACTTAATGGTATACGTTATACAAATCTTTAGCTTTACATAGTATAAAGAAGACTTCATTATATAGTGTGTAAATGTGTTGTATGTGAGTTTGTATGTATTTCTGTATGTCTGTTTTATATGGAGTTAGGACGGATGTGTTACGTCCCTGGAGTAGAAATTTAGTTTTATTTGTCTTGTATCTGTATGAAGTACTATCCCACTAATATTATAAATGCGAAAGTTTGTGAGTGTGTATGTTTGTTACTTCTTCACGCAAAAACTACTGAACGGATATGGATGAAATTTGTCACAGAGATAGATTATAGTCTGGAATAACATATAGGCTACTTTTTATCTCGAAAAAAAACAAAGTTCCTGTAGGATACAGAAATAGTAGTTTACGCGGGCGAAGTCGCGGGCAACAGCTAGTTAGGTAATATAATTTTTCTGTGGTATTAGCATCTAGATTTACCGTTGCCTCTATCTAAAAGACGGAAATGAAGAAATAAAGAACGGTAAATATTGTATTTGGAATGTTACACAAATTCACAAAAGTTAAAGTTACCTTGAGTTGTTGGCGTGCCAAATGCTGGCGCCGGTGTAGACTGCTGAGCGCCTCCAAACGATAGGTTTTGCGCTGCATTCTGTGGAAATAGTAAATATTTTATTACAGTGCAAAACATTACTCTATTATAAAGGAAACAGGGTTATTATTTGTAAAAAAAAAACTGAGCGCTTTACAAATAATACTTATAATACTTGGATAAATATAAGACAGCTAATTTTGAAATTATGAGAGTTGATATGACATGATGGAGACTATCTTTTCAACTTAGGCGTCGAACATTTATTAGTGTTATAATAATAACTACAATTTTGAGCCAAATAACAAAACAGAACAAAAATAAACATTTGAGTGGCAAAAGAAGGAAAGTGATTTGATACTTACAGATAGATTATTATACAGATAGATAGTCTCTTTTGTTAAAAGACATAAAACCTATGATATATTGCTCTAATATACCTGTCCAGCTGCTTGTCCAAAGCCAGGACTGCCAACGGTCTGGTTCGGTGGAGACGTGAACCCACTAAAGCTCAACGGTTTGCTTGCACCAAACGCTGATGTGGTTGTTGTGGCCGGAGTAGCAGCGACTGAGAAAAACATGCACTTATAATGGTAACCTGTAAGGCTTTTACCCAAAAGGGGTCCATTCTACAAAAATAAATAAAATATACTAACACACTAACTAAAGTTTAAATAAGCTAGTAACAGATACATTACTAACACACATTTGAATTGTAAAAACTTATAAGTATAACGGAATAACAGAACTTTATTATTATAATGGTAACCAGTATGGCTTGTCTTATGTCAATGTCATTAAGAAGTCAAATATTAAAGTTAGTTGGCAATAATATGCCACAAAGGGGTAATAACAATAATATTATAAGTATTGTGGCTTGTCTTTTGACAATTGCCTCTCGAAATCACCTCTCATCCTCTCATAAAATATAAGTTGTTAGTACCTAGGCATTTATATATTTTGCCAGAAATTCAAACTGTGTAAAGAATTAGCTAAGTTGAAAAAAGCAAAACGAACTAGACTATCATTAAAAAAATAAAATAAGAGTAACTATCATGTATTAATAAGCCATCCATTATTTTTTATTTCGCAGAAAACTTTCTAGCTGCATAGTCACTGCTACTAAAAACTGCTAAGGCAGACATTACCTCTTTTTTTAGCACTGAACATAGATCCCTTCATGTTTGACACACACTATACTATACTATATACACTTTTTATATAATAAATTAAATTAAAATTGATATTACTACATAAAATACAATAAAGAAATAAAATTAAATTTAACTTAGATCACACATCAATCAATTAACTTTGTTGGTTATTTCAAAAAAATTTTACAAGTACCTACAAAAGTTATGATTTTTAAACTCAGCTCTATTTTATTATGATTGGATGCAGTCATTATTTCATGTTTTTAAATACACATCTAAACAATAAGGTGAGCATGATTCTATTAAATATCCTCTGATACTTGTCATAGTTTGGCTTTGTATTGCATTTTTAAAAATGGAATAAAGTCCTAAATATTACTCCATAGATAGTTTATTAAACAATCAATATTCATTATTGCAAGTGCAAAACAGGTTTGATTGATTGGGAGCACAATAAATTGTTGTATTATAAATTATAGTGAACATGAACAACATCAAAATGAACTTACACAATGAAGATGCAGTAGTAGTTGCTTTAGCACCAAATGAGAATGTTGAGAACGCAGGGGCGCCAGTTGTTGGGCTCGTAAAGTTGAATGGTTTGTTTTCTGTTGTTAATTGGATATGAGATGAATAAATATGAAAAAAGTTGTTGACTATGATCTAGCACATGTCAATAATATTTTAAAGAAAATAAATTATTATCTGTAATGCATACACACCTGTACCTGTCCCAAACAGTGGTTTTGATGCATCACCACTGCCAAATGTTAACCCTAAACAAAAATAAAAAATATTTTTAGCTTAAACTTAGGGGTAATTAGCCATTCACAACATCTTTCTACTAAGATAAATAACTGCTTCTTTATGAGGTTATGTCATGTTGTGATGTGACAAAAACATGTATAAAGTAGGACTTTTCAGCAACTCGATTTAACAATGGATACAATTTAAAGAAACAACAGCCTAAATAACGTTTTTTAGTAGTATAAATACCTGTAGAAGAGGTTGTAGTACCGAACGTACTTCCAGGTGTTGTTGTGGGGCTTCCAAAGCTGAAACTCATAGTGATAGTGTAGCACAATTAGCACGGTTAAATAAATATTAATCTTGTTTGAGTAAGAAACGAATCCACAAAGAAAATATCATCAAACCGAAGTCAAATTTATGTTCGTTTTATCAACAAACAAACGTCAAAAAAACAAGCAATCAAGCAAGCAAGCACTGCAAGCAAGCGGAAATGGTTAGTTTTTTTGTATACGATTAACGGCCTTGGAACTAGCCATACAGCCATTGCCGAAAGGCCAAGTTTGGCCAAGAAATAGACTAAAAATATTTTTAATAAAGGGCTGACTACACGACATAATAGTAATCCCAAAAAATATATAAACGTGTAGTTGAATTCAAATAAAAATTAATCGTTAGTTGGTAATTTGCTATGGCAGATTTATAACTAAGCTCGTTCAATCGAGTTCGAGGATTTCGTTGTTTGTATTCAAAACAAGCACATAGATTGAAGTTGAAGTTGAGACACATAGATGGCGCTATATTATGCTGTTTTACAAAAAAGCTGGCTCGTTTCTCGCTCAGAGGCTAAGTATGGCTATCCAACGCGGAAACGCAGCCAGCATTCTCGCTTCCTTGCCTCATGGACAGGGTTACATTTTTGAATAAGTAGATTTTTAAGTTTTTTTTTAAGTGTACATATTTAGTTAACTGATTATTTTTATGTGATTTAATAAAATTTGCCTCATTACAAAACATATTTTTTCTCAAAAATAGAGGCGTTTAAAATTGCTGTTTTATGCTTTGTCTTGTCTGTAAGTATAGTATTAAAAAAAAGAGGGCGCTAAACACATTGCTAAACATGTTTTTTTATAAGGCAATGCGAAACATGTACGGTAGTTAGTATTTAATTTTATTTCTCAGAAGATTTAATAACACAAAAACCGGCCAAGTGTGAGTCGGACTCGCGCACAAAGAGTCCTGTACCATAATTAGATAATTTAACTTGTATAACCTTTCCTTTAGTTTTAAGAACGGCAAAAAAACTTCTACTTCCGTATTTCTTCTTCCAAAAACGCTTTGCACTATCCAATCTGTTCCGTATTCATCGATTTAACGTATAACGGTTGCTGGTGCTATCGGCTGGTGTAAACCAGTTTAAACTGGTTTAAACACCCCGAATCTAGGGCTGGCTACTTGCCAACCGGCAGACACACATCATCCCTGGCATTTAAACATTGTGTTACAACGCAGATTGTAAAGAGTTGCACATTTACGCCACTGCTTTGTGGTCAGAGTGTAATGCATTGATCACAGATTAATGATGTATGTATCTACGATGTATCTATGTAATACATTGATGTATGTCCGTACTCCGTGTGCTGTAATTCGTAATAAGCTAGGTATTGGAGCTCGAAATTTGGCTATGTTATGCTTCGATGGTGACATAGCATCGGTAATATTTCCGTTCATCAATGTAATTATTGCCACTGGAGGCCGCAGGGCTTTTATCATTATTATCAAAACTCATTGACAGACTGTAGGATCCTAGATACAAAAGATTGTTTAAGTTGTTGTTAACTCTTCACCTATCGTTACTGAGGTAATTCTTCACACAAAAAATATTAAACAAAACTCGTCTCGTCACACTTTATTTTTCTGTAATAGTATATGTGATGACTGTCCCTCAACGTGTTAATGATTAGGTACACACAGTTACACTTAAACATATTATGCATGATGTATGGCCTGCTATAATAATGAGTAGGTTGATGGTTGGTTTGTTATTGTCGTAAGTATCTGTGGCTGGAGTATGAATATTTGAAGTAGTAATTATTTTTATGACTTAAGCTATTATTTTGCAAGTTTTGACGAAATTAAATTGAATTTCGCTCACAAAAATTAATCGACTGTGTCATCCTATGGGACTCGAACTTAATTAACGAATTTATTTGAAGTAGGTATGGTGGAAGCATTCTATGTATCGCATACCTATAATATTCTGTTGAACTTATCTTATGGTGTATAGCAGCATCACCCACACCAGTTACTGACAGTTACCTACTTACTTTCCGTCTTTTTTACTTAATCAAGCTATGTTTAGGTATGACATTGCCATTCTAACTGATTTTCAGAGTAAAAGCGGGGTCAATATAAAAACTATAATTACAATGTAAATAAATTTATTACACAAATACAAATTAATAATTCAAGTTTCAATCTCACCTGAGTACGTAAAGTATCACTTTTATGCAAACCCGAGCAAAAATAGCAGTTCAGAAAATATTTCTATCCAAGCACAATTGGTCAACAAATTAACGTTAATCTTTATTAATTTAATAAAACCGGCTGAAAAATATGTATAAATATCACATGTCACAAAATAACTCCATGATTTTGAAATCATTCGATATTGTCAGACTACATTGTACCGCGGTCTTGGCACAAAAGGAACAGGATTCGCATCAGGTGACAGGAGCAGTCTGACATTGACATTTGCGCGTCGCCACCTGTTCCACATGACGTAATGATCCTTCCAGAGTAAGTATACTGTGACAGAGTATCCACACAACACTATTGCCATGAAAAAATCCATTGCCGTTTCAGTGATTCGGTGGGATATCCCTGAAATAGTGATGTGATTAGTATAACACGCCAATGCATTGTGATTAACAGGGTACAGCTGTTATTTAATTTTTGACGGGTCAAAATTACATGCAAAGTACCTATGTAATTATTTAAATTAAGAAAAAAAATATTGTTTTTAAATCTATAATTTCTATAATTTTCGAAATTTTTGAGGGTGTTATCCCAATAACATTGATGAAAGCAACGCGGGATTACAGCGTTAAGAAGCACTTGAAAATTTCGAATGTCTCTGCCAACGCCAGGGTGGCCGAGTGGTTAGGCAATCGCCCGGTATGCTAGGAACGCGAGTTCGATTCCCGCCTCTGGCGGTCATTTTTTCAAGTGCAAAAATATATTAAGAAAAAAAATGAACTAATTTCAGTCAAAAATTGGGGGAGACCTTTGCCCGGCAGGGTTAAACAGGTTGATAAAAAAACTATGTAGCTCCAAGCATCAGCAAAAAAAATTTTTTTTTAAGTAAAAAAAAAGAATGGTAAAAAAAGTTTTACACACACCTTCCTCCTTTCTAAGACTTGCATCGAGCTTACCAAATTTGTTGCCCTCGATAACAAAGTACTGCGTGCCAACAATGCATACCGCTAGGAGGCCAGCTGTTACAGTGGATAGCAGCCAGAATATTAGGCAGTCACTCTGTGGACAATACACAACCATATTTATAATATCATAGAGTTCAAAATCTATTGACAAACGTGTAAAAAAAATGCATCGGAAGATGGTTTACAACCAGCACATGTAGTTTCCCAACCGCTAAACCACTTTGAACGTTATGTGAGGGTGGATAAAAGTTTCAGAAGTGTTCGCGGGTCAAATGCACCTTGTAAATGTTTTGAATTTGTATTTTGTTAGGTGTCTAGTCTAGATACTTTGAAACTTCGAAACTGATCTTAAGCAGAGGGAAGTTTTAAAACTAAAGTCTTGGTAAGAACAACATTTCTAAAACAATTCCGACCACGAACGTGCAATCAGTTATTTTGTTGGTTCTAACAGGAACCGGGTTTAAATTCCGACTTAAATAAATAGGGAGAAAGAAAAAATAAACACATGTAACAGAGTCAAGCAGAGATTAGAAAATATTGCTGAAGAAAACATACGATTTAAAAAATAAACAGGGTGTCCAAGTTTCGACTAGCGATAATTTAAGGGCCTTTTATTTATCAAATTTTAAAGACATTTTTCTAATGAAAAATTTTTATGACAACTTTTTTTCGAGAAAAAAAATCAGAAAAATCTCGTTTTTGGGTTAATTTTTGTAATAGGTTTAAAAACTTTTTTTTTAATTTATAGCAATATTTATTAAACATTTTTTTCTCTTTGACGGTTAATAATTTTGAATTGATCTTTATGTCACTTGATAGGCCATACCGTTGCGTTACCTACCAAATAATTATTTTCATAACTTTTAGGACCTCCAGATCCATAAAAACATAATTTAAAAAAAAAATTAAAATGGCTGCAATTTCAAGAGGGGGGGAGTTAGACCCCCAACAGGGGTTTTTTGTCGATAGCATTTGATGATCTAATAGCCCATTAATTTACGCCAGTCGAAACCCGGACACACTGTATATATAATCCATATATTCTATTTAGGTATTTAAGTTATTAAGGAGTTATCCAGCGAGCAGCATTTCTAAATGGTGCTATTGTGTCATATCACTATGAAAAATGTTTTTTGGCCACTAAAGAAACTACTGTAAAACTATGGATAAAAATAAAAGTTGGTAAGTAATGTACAACCGAATTGGCCAATATGCTGACAGCATTAATTATCTCCCTGGGTCGCGGTAAGTTTTTTAGCTGAGCGAGGTGACTTCGTTTATTTTACAATAGTGTTTTACGAATATTGTATTTTTTTTAAATATTAAAAGGAGCTGACTTCGTTTATTTTAGAAGTAGTACTTTACGAAAATTGATTTTTTTTAATATTAAAAGAAAAGGAAACAAAGAAGCATTTATCAATTTGGGACATTACAAACAAACACAGTTCAAAATAACAAAAGATACAAAATTACAAAGACAGCAAGGAAAATAAAAACAAAACAGTAACTGTCAACGCTAGCCAGACAGTGCACTTGTGTCTGTGATGTCCAAATCATGGGGACCTCACTCAGCGTAAGCCAGGCCCTGAGAAGGCCCTGTCGCTAGCTATTAATTATTTCTTAATGAATTTACGAATGACGTGTCTCTATAATGTTATTCCGTTGCTTTAAAAATCTAGAAGAACACTAGCGACATCTTTTGACTCTGACTTACAAAAAAAAGTGAAGTGAATCAAATTCAAATTCAAATCTACAAAATGTACTTTAGATCTGACAGAGAGCACCAATAAACCAAAATTAGCGGTCCATTGTTACAGTTTGTCAACACATGTCAAATATAACGGTTGTTTGGTGCACCTGTGCACATGTGTTATGGTGAACTCGACGCAACTCAAATGAATTGCAAGCAAAATAGTAATTTCACGCAAAATAATCAGCGTCAATTCGTGTCAATAATTACTATTCACGCAAAATGATTAGCGCCAATTAATAATTACTAAAACAAATATTAACTGAATGTTATTTTATTTACAAAATTCAAATTAACGTTACGAACGCGTTAGAGAAAAGAGATCTCGGAAAATAAAAATAAAAAAACTCTTGTTGCAGCACACGCAGTTGTGACATGAATTTAACGTTTAATGGTAATTAAATCACACACACGCATTAACATTCACCATATTACCACAATAGAAATATTTGTTTTCAGAACAGTAGTGTGACTCAGCCGTATTATTGAAATTAGAACCTACGGATGGGCGGAGCGCTAGGGTTGGTACACAAAAAGTAAAAAATGACTAGATTTTTATTCTTCATATGTGTATTGTTTTAGGTATAGGAATGAGTCATATTTTTATTAAAGATTATTTATCATATCCACAGACAGTAAACTCCTAGTAAAACGGGCCCGTTTTTACATTGTCAGTTCGATGAGACCAGGTACAATTTACGAGTTTGCTCCTACACATCATTGAGCCTTAAAAATATATTTAAATCCTATGTGTATGAAAAATATCCACAGACCCTGCAGTTCCCGCAATCTTCGGAGGCATTGAAAATTTTTCGAAAAGAATTTTTATTTTTTTAATATGCACACCAGTTGTCTAGGGTAGGTAGTTTTCGAGTTCTGGCTGTTTCAATTTTGACAGCTGTCATCCGAAATAAAGATCTCGTCAAGCCCTACGATTTGTCCTTACACACCCGTAGTCTTGGGTGGATAGTTTCCGAGATATTTCTGTTTCAATTTTGACAGCTGTCATCCAAAATGAAGAACTCTACGTGCCCTAAAATTTGTCCCTACATACCAGTAGTCTGAGGTGGGTAGTTTCCGAGATATGGCCGTTTCAATTTTGTCAGCTGTCATCCGAAATGAAGATCTCGTCGAGCCCTAAAATTTGTCCCTACACACCAGGAGTCTGAGGTGGGTAGTTTCCGAGATATGGCCGTCTCAATTTTGACAGCTGTCATCCGAAATGAAGATCTCGTCGAGCCCTAAAATTTGTCCCTACACACCAGGAGTCTGAGGTGGGTAGTTTCCGAGATATGGCCGTCTCAATTTTGACAGCTGTCATCTATACTTCTATACTAATATTATAAAGAGGAAAGATTTGTTTGTTTGTTTGTTTGTTTATTTGCAACGAATAGGCTCCGAAACTACTAAACCGATTTGAAAAATTCTTTCACCATTAGAATCCTGCATTATCTGCGATGGACATAGGCTATATTACATTATCAAAAAAGTTTGGGTTCCGTATGAAAACTTCCATAATGTAACCAAAGGTGTAAAAGGAAAATCATTAAATTGCGAACGCTGCGAAAACTATTGACAATAGAGCAAAGTAATGTTCTACGGTTTTGTAGAAGACATCATTATCTACAATAAAGTCCCCGATAACATATGTCTGACTATAACAGTTAAGTCACAATAACTCCTTTTTAGGTAAAAATATGAAATTTTTGCGGCGGCAAAAAGAAAGCCACAGTTTCAGTATGTTGGTATTAATCCTTATCCAAATAAATCACGTCATATTCAAGGCTATATCAGTACCTGTAAATTACTTTTTGAATTCAAATCGGAAATACCATTAAAAATTATCACGAGTAATATAACATTGTATCGAAGTTAGGACGGCAGCAAAGTTGGCCTTTTGCTATATCGTGAATAGATTTATTTTTTTATTTAAAAACTTTATTGCACTGAGAACAGTGTACAAAAGGTGGACTCAATGCTAAAAGTATTCTCCCCCAGTCATACCTATACCTATGTCGATGGCGTATGTGTGAACAACCTGAGCTACGCCGACGACATGGTTCTACTGAGTGCGTCAATCTGTGGCCGCGAGTGGACACGGTCTAAAGTACAATGTGAAGAAGAGTCAATGCATGGTCTTCAAGGCGGATACCAAGTGTCCCGGGGACTTACCTCCAGTACTATTGAATAAGGTCCCGTTAGAAGTGGTCGATCACTTTAAGTACCTGGGACACGTAATAACTCCGGACCTCAGAGACAATGCGGACATCGAGCGGGAACGGAGGTTGTTGTCCGTTAGAGCGAACATGATAGCCCGCAGATTTGCGCGATGCTCACAGGCGGTCAAAATAACATTATTTCGAGCTTATTGTACATCACTCTATGGGGCCAGCCTGTGGGTTGATTATAATAAACGGAGCTACAACGATCTTCGTATCCTGTACAATAATTTTGGGGCTTCCCCGCTTTTGCAGTGCCTCGGGTATGTTTGCGGAGGCGCGCACTGCCTGCTTCCACGCGACGCAAGCAAGCGGTGCGCGTCAATGGTGCGCAGAGTGCGGGCCAGCTCCAATGTCATCCTGAAGGCGATAGGGGATAGGCTGGACTGTTCCTTCCTCCGGCACTGCTGCGACAGACATGTCCCAGTAGTTGCTGGGGTAAGGGGCTTCTAAATAAATAATATTTTTATGTAATGGTTGTAATGATTATAATAATAATATTTTTTCAATGAATTGTAATTTAAATTTTAATTTCGAAAAGTATTTTCTTTTTGACATGTTATGGTTATTTTATTGCAATTATATTGATGAAATTTATTTAATGAATGTTATAATGTATGGATCAACGTAATCTGAAATAAAATAAATTTTGAAATTGAAATATAAGTCATGCAGAAAAATTGTAATGGGTGCAGGATAATGTAGTCGAATAGAAATTAAAAGACGCAACAAAACATTATAATGTAGATATAGATGGCGCTGTACGTATTTAACTCGCGGGTCAGCTTGAGTTTTTCCCAATAACTTAATAAGTAAATTGAAGTTCAAGCAAAGAGGTCTGACCGTCTGCCTTAACTACACTCACCTATTTAATTGTCGCTTGCACACACAATACGACAAGACGCAATGCTCTTTCTTTGGCCATCGTGGTAAGGCGGTGGTGACCAGGATAGTACTTTAATATTGCTGATTTCTTCTTTACTTTTGTCTAATTGATTGTTTGAATGCACTTATCTCAGATCAAAATTACCTATTAATGGTCCGATTTTGAAAAAAAAACCTTTGTGTAAGGTACAACGTATCTAGCAAGGCTATAAGATAGGTAATTTAAAAAAATCACGTTATGTCTTTCAGGAATGGAGTGAAATCAATAGGTGCGCATGAAGTCCTCGGTGACTGCTATTTTTTCTATACTAATATTATAAAGAGGTTAGGGTCGGTTGCACCATATCTCACATTATAACTGGAAAAACGGAGGAAATATTTTTTTTGTTTAAACATGCTAATCACAGGAACTGCTAAGCCGATTTGAAAAAAAAAAGTGTTAGATAGCTTAATTCTCGGAGAACGCTTTGTATGAGCTATAAAATGCATAATACCTACCTAGAAATCAACGGGGAAGAAGTTAAATCAAAAAGCACGGACGAAGTCGCGGGGGACCGTTATAATTAATATGTTCATATGATTCACACGCGTTTTGATTCTTATCTTAAAAAATATCACAGTTTAAAAAAATACTCCACTCCTAACAATGCCCACAGGAAATCCTAAATTTACGCGAACGAAGTCGCATGGAACCGCTAGTCCGAAATAAAGATGATTACATGTTTCATATAACCTACTTTGTTCAATGATAATAATATCTATCTGCATTTCGAAAGTCAGTCTTTGACAGCGAACCGGCTCGCGCCCCGCGTGTCAATTCGTGGGTTTGTCTGCCCAAGTTTGCTCAACGGGCCGTGTAACTGACGTGTATGCATGTGTGTGTCGATACGGGGGCTCTGGTATGTAGATAAAATACTGTATATCTATATACCGTGATATTATTATATAACTTGTAACTTGGAAAAATATGTTCCTGTTACTTAACCCTGTGCTCTCTTTTATTATTTTTGTTTATTTTTAACTAAGCAGTAATAAGTAAGTCAATGTTTATCAAATTATGTATTGTGGAGAGTGGGGATATTCTAACACAAGTATTTATTTACTCAAAAGAAATCCTTTATTCATTAAAACACAATTTTACGGATTACTTCGCGATTTATTTACCACGAACGCTGTAAAGTGTTCGAAACGTCAGGTTTTAAATAAAATGTCAATAAATCGCGAAGTAATCCGTAAAATTGTGTTTTAATGAGTTCAACAATTTGCGTAAACGTAAGAAACAAATATGAAATCCTTTATTGTAACAAAGAAATGATAAAAATCTGGGATGGAATAAAGCATCTTACATGTATTTGTATTGTGCTGTGTGTAATATTGACTGAATTCTAAGAGTGGTTGGTCACATTGAATAAATCAGAATTTGGCAGAATCGCATTCAGTTATTAAAAAGAACATACGCCGAAAATCTAGATAGGACATGGCCGAGCCCGTAAATTTTTTATTTTTACTGGATTTAGGCTCTAACCTGACATATTGCTTTGAATATTCCGGTTTTTAACGAAATTTTAAGTTAACCCTTTGCCAGGATCGGAAAAAAATATTTAACTAGTTTTCAAATGTACTTAAGTATATAAATGTCGTCTATTATAACCACGCTTTTTTATGAATAATTCTCAGGTATTACCTACCATAATTGAACTTGGATAAAATACAATAAGTAGTAGATTATTAAATAGTTGATTAAAATACTCAATAATTATTGATCAAACAGCTGTTAGGTAGGTACACTTTGTAATTTAGGACTCTAAATATTTGTGATATTTAAGCACCAGAAATAATGAACTCCCAGTAATATTTCTAACCGACTTCAAAAAAGAAGGAGGTTAAAGTTCAACTGTAATGCGTTTTTTTATTTATGTGTCACCGATTTCTCCGTCATTTGTAAACAGATTTTTAAAATTTTCGTTTATTTTACAGCTTCAAGGGACCGCAGCCATAAGTATATGATGTAATGTCAACTACATACTCCACGCGTTATTGAGAAAAAGGGTCTTGACAGACAGACGGCCAGCAAATACTACCTACTACCCGTACAAGGGTACGGAACCCTAAAAATTGACATGACTCATGACTGTTCCATTAATCTATCTATCTAATCTATCATTTATCTATCTACAGCATGTTAGTGTGACCAGTCTTATCCTTTATGGGGGTGAATAAGGCCATCAATACCTACAACTTTTACTAAAAGGTCAACACTGAAATCGTGAAAAGATTTCTAACATGGTCCCATAGTAAAAGTTGTAGGTATTGATAGGCATATTCAGTCCTTTAAATGATAAGACTGCTTACACTAACACCGCTGTGTAATACCACTTCCTTATTTCGCTGTCATCGCGATTAAACGTCAAATATGATTCCACTGGCACATCTTAGACACCGTATAACCAACACACAATTTAATTTACCATCGGCTCATAAATCTTTTACGTAAGCACGAGCAACGTGGATCAGGGCTGTCTGATTGTAAGTATTCCAGGATTTTGGGGTTTTCAAGCCTTGTATATTCATCCAATTAGATGAAAAAAAAACATTAGAGCCTGCGCAAAATTATCTTTAAAAATTGATAACTGGTCGACGTTTGCCGCCAGTGAATATCTCCTCTCTCCCCTGGGCATTATTAATCTCATCTGATGGTGGGGTCTGCCTTCTTATATTTTTTTTCCACTTTGCCCTATCGGCCGCATCGTCTACGGAGACATTGCAGAGCCTCAGGTCTTTCTTGACCACACCCATCTTGTTTTTGGTCGCCCTCTGGGTCTGGGCCATGGCCACCAGTGAATATATAATTTTCAAATAATCAATATGAAATTAGCCACTCCCTGCTAGACGTAGAGATTTTGTGTCTAGTTGCTTCCACTTGAGATATTTCTTTAAATTGTACTGCGCTTGTCAGTGTACCGGACACGGTGTGCCGTGTCGGCAACAAAAACAGTGACCACGTTTGCGAAGGCCCTTAATGTTAAAATTACAAATATTGACACACGTTTTTAGGTAGGCAAAAGCAATAAAAAAAGAATCTGTTTTGCGCGGCGAAGGCGACGTCATTGAAGGCAACTTTGTTGTACCTGGTACTTTCTCCAGGGACACTATTAATTTAGCAACAATTTAAAAATAATATAAAAGTTACTATTATTTTCAAAACACGGAGTCCCCTACCCCTTACCATCAGAAACATGCAATGTACCATGAGCCAGGAACAAGCAGGCCCGCAGCCGCGCCAGTTTGTGTTAACTATAACCAATTAAATAAAATGAAAAAAATGTATAGCTCCACCTCGCGTTTCATCCTGTGAACGCTCATAGTAAGTACGGAGTAGTTTTCCGATTGCTGGCAATTCAAAGGATAGTTATTTTGCTGATAATACGGGCCTGGAATCATTGTACGATGCGAAATTTGTTATAACTTATTGGTTTTCAAAAACGGAATGTAGCAACCCTGAAGTGAACTAACAAATCGCGAGCGAACCATGACAGATTGGCGCTGCCATCGGTTCTCAAACATCCGTCACCGCCCTCGCTGACCGCGGCTGTCACTGCGTCAGCCTCCTTTCCCCCCAGCCCCCTTCGCAAAGGCCCTATTCTGTAAGATGGCATTCCAACGTAATGGGAGAGATACCAGGCGCCGGATCCACTGCTTATCGTGCTTTCCGAGACTTAGGGAATGTAGCACCACCAACTTCTTGTCTTTATAAGTACATATAGGGTGTCCCTTAAAGAGCGTGCCAGACTGACACAGGAGATACCTTAGCCTTAGACCTTTTAAATAAAAATAACATGTATCTAATGATGCCACTTTTTTGTATTCTTCATCTCCCAAACTGTGTCACTGTTATTATATTGTAAAATGTCTCTTACTAAGCTGTCTCTAGTGACAGTCTGGCGTTGCATTTTTGAAGAAAAAGTGACATTACTTCATAAACCAAAAGACTTTTTTTTAGTTTATATCTGTATAAAGACAAAAACTCCGAAACACTTTTTCGTCACACTGACGAAGGTGAAACTCGCATTAGGCCCTCTGAACGCTGACATTTGGGATGCCTCGGCCCCCGCACCTCTGGCGACCGCAGGAAAGTCGCGAACTAATTGTCTGACTATTTACGCTTAACTTATTATGGAAAACTGGATACAGACAGCTGTCATTTGTCTCAACTGCCTGCCTGATAACTAATAATAAGAGACACGTGACGCAGGCCGCAGATCGCAGGCCGCTATCCGCCATTGCTACAGAATACGCCTCCAGTATCGGCGGTGACGCGTAGTGACACGACATGCCTATATTGGATTTCTGCCCCTTGTCACTTCTCATAAGCGAAGGAGAATGCCGAGTTGACATGTCTATATTTTGTTAATATCTTTTCGGCTGTTTATTTATGAATTTGTGATAAAATTTCGGTATCTTCCTATTATCTTGTCGTAGAAAAAGGGTAACGTAATTACTTTTTAATTTTATAAGTTTAAATAAGAAACCACGACCTTTGGGAAAAATGCTAAAGGTCGTGGGTTCAAATCCTACCAGTGTGCGAATATTTGTTTCTTATTTAAACTTATAAAAATAAAATAACACTGAGTGTTAAAAATCATAGAGCTACTTTTAAACCACCACAAGAAGATAGAATAAAGGCATAGAATTAGCCCTATTTTATTTAAAATCAATAAAACAAATTACATATTTTGACTTCAAGTAAAAATTATGTAGCTAGTGTCAAAAATATGAAGAACTCTCAATGATTACGAAACAAATGTAACAAGCGAAACAATCGAGAAATTAAAAAACTCTTACTGCCATAAAAAAAAAATAATAATAAGTAAATTTATCACATTTTATTTTTTTATTCTAATTTAATTTATTTTACTAACATAGTAATAAGTACATATTATTATACTAGGTGCTTGTGGCGCAGTGGCGGCAGCGCTTTGGTAGTGATACCAAAAGTTAAGCAACCACGGCGCGGTCGTGATTGGATGGGTGACCATTCCGACCATTAAAGTGACGACCATGACAAGCATCTTCGTGCTTCGGAAGGCACGTTAAGCAGTTGGTCCCGGCTAATATCTCTTGGTATTAGTCGTTAAGCCTAGTCAGAGGCCCTAGGGCGGCTTGATAACATCTGACAGTAAGGTTTGTCACTTGCCTTACAGACACCCCTCCACCAATCCGCACTGAGCCCGCGTGGTGGAGTTTGGCTCGTTCCTCCTCATAGTTGAGGTGAGGCCTTTTCCCAGCAGTGGGATCTAATAGGCTGACTTAACTTTTTATTATACTAACTTAGTGAGTCAATGGTTACTTGAATAAATTAATTTTATTATTATTATTAACAGATAGAGTATAGAAACGTATATAACGTAAACGTACATACATGAACCTGAAAACATACTAGTTTTTTTGGGGCGCGTGTGTAAAAAGTAATTTCGTTAGTTAAATGTTGAAGCTATAAATAAATAGAAAATGACCCTGCTCTTCAATCTATCAAAGTTATAATACGTAAATCTATCTTCTGGCTATCTAGCTACTCTAAATATTTACCACCTATACTAATTTATCTAAAAGCGGTTTCTCATACAAATGGCACTGACCAATCTTCCGATGGATTCTTAGAAATCTAGAATCCAGACATCACAAAGATACCTGGATTTAGCTTTCTAAAGGCTTTCAATTAAGTAAATCGGCGCTAGCCCAATCTGTTACTTAGGGAAAGTCCTAACATTTTGCTTGAGTGGTTGTGCCATTTTCAAATACGAGATGAGGATAAAATTTTATATAAATATTTACAAAAACGTATATTTTTAGATAAGATCTTGAAAGCAACGAACGAACATTGGGCATGGCTTTTTATACAAGTATTTTTAGATATTAATGAATGGGTTGGGATAAATGAACGTAAAAATCCTAAATAGGCTAGCAATTTTTCAATAAGGAATTCGAAAATGACGAAGGTGAAAAAAATAATCTTGTTTAAATTGATAAATCATTTATACCACATCAGGCCGAATTCTCAGGTCCTACTTGTAACTCAGTTCGTATTCACTCTTGTTCATCCCGCTCATTTACCTACACAGTCACACTCGTATGAGTAAAACAAAAGAAGGGTCCCTGAAGTTCTACTATGTTTTCCTGGTTGGGTCTGGTGGTCGCCTCGCTGGCTTCTATCTACGAGATACCGGTCAGAACGTTTTTCTGGGTATTTCTGCCTTGAAATATCTCAGAAACAGCTTCGGAATCAAGAAGTTGGTGGTGCTACTACCCCTGCTACCCCGATGCCTCAGAAAGCACGTTAAGCAGTTGGTCCTGCGCCTGATCTCTCTCTCGTCGTTGGATTGGCGTCTCACCGAACTATGAGAGTGAAGGAACAGAGAGTGCACCTGTGTATTGCGCACAACGTGTGCACTATATCACCTGATAACCTGGTTGATCTCTGTTAGCATTGGCTACCATAGCCAAAATTCAGTAGTAGAATGTTACTCCGTAGGAAATTGCTAGCATTTTGGGTCTTAGGCGTCTTTCTCGCTCTCACTGAGTTGCGGTCTTGAGTGAATAAGATGACATGAGTCGAAAGTACAATGTCGTGTGGCACACACAGTAGGGGCTCAGGTGTATTTTTCGGCGATACATTGTAGTTTAAACGCCATTCGCGTCGTAAAAGTTGTTTATGTTGCTACCCGTCACGATGTAGGTAGATGTAGGGGTACGTTGACCATAGCGCGTGGATTCGGTCGCAAATGTACGATATTTAGCAGGATGAATAAGTGAATAAATATGTTTTCCCTTGCAACAACTATTATCGTGCTGAGCTGAGCTGATTTATATCTTGAATATTTATTGCGGTGTTTCTTCTAAGCATTAGCCTAATTGCCTGTGTTTTGTCTCGAAATGCTACTCATTCATTCATAACTTAAGAGCTGCGCTCTTGTCGGTGGAGCAATTTCCACGCTTCTCTGGACTCTGCCAGTACCTTCAACTCCCTTTACGTCATGACATCACTTTAGCAAAAAGTGGAAGTGAAGGGACAAAAAGAACATACACACCGCAGTTGCTGGAAATAGCTATTAGAGGCCTAAAATTAAATGTAATGAAAATACTAAACTAAAAATAAGATTGAGTATGATCAGTTTTTACTGGGTTTACTTAGGTATATAGTTTTTATAAAAAATGCTTTTTTATTTGTCTTCCTTTTCTGACTTTACGATAATTATGTATGACTTATCCCAAAATCATCACAATAGAGTAATAGACCCTAATAGTAGGTCTGATCGAGTTGTTATCATAAATACTGAACATTAGTGAAAGTCTAAAAGAATATGAGTGATGTCGATAGTACCTGTAAATGACTCCTATTCCGTGGATTGCCAAACCAAAGCCTTAGGGCTTGGAGCACCGTATATCGCGGAGTTCGTATAGCAGGGTAACTGAAACCAAAATAATAAGTATTATTTACTTTTACTTCAACTTTGACTGCAATCTCTCTCCGGTCATGTCGGATTATTGCCGACTACGAGATTGAAGGAACAGGGAGTGCACCGGTGTATTGCGCACGTGCACTATAATATTTCCTGCGAAGTTGACTGATCTCTGTGGAGGTTGGCCGCTGTATTGAAAATTCGGCTAGGAGGACATTATTATTATTATAAATATTTTCTTGCCTTTTATAAATTCGACACCTCATATCATATCATTTATTAGTTCATAAACATGGGTATTACAAGATGACACATACAATATATTTTTAGGTACAGCCATGATTCACTATTATAAGTATATGAACATATTCAACATGCATTTAACTTAATTGCAATGCTATTTTAATATTATTACAAATCAGTTAGTACATTGAATTTTATAAAATAAGCAACTGTCAGTACTCTAAGAATTTAAAACTTAATTAAGTTTTTTTTACATTTTATCATCAAAAAATTATTTAGTGTTATAATTAGCTTTTTGAGCAAGGAAGCCATTGAGCGCAGTTTTAAAACTTTTACTGTCATTAATCAATCTGATATAACGTGGGATTTTATTATACATTTTAGGTGCCATGCAATACACACTCATTCTTCGGAGAAGGGTTTGGCAACGATGATTTTACTTTCAGTGAGCCCCCACGACGGCTTCCAACAGTATTCATTTCAAAATAGATAGGATTATTTTGAACAAAGTTTGCAACCTCACATATACATATACATAGACGGTAGTGTCATGATGAACAATACCTAAAAGATTCTGACAAAAATTGTTTTTATTTAAATCGGATTAATACAATAATTTTTGGACATTTCTTTGAATAGCATTGCAAAGTCAAGTCTGTAACGTAGTTCTGAGATTTGACTTCGTAGCGCCGTAGCAATTTAAACAGACCAAAATCTTCGTAGTTGCCGTAGCAATCTGCCGTAGCGCGAGCTTGCTACGGATTCGTAGCAGTAAATGCTACGAATACTAGAGTTACAAATAAAGGAGAAAAGTAAAAGAGTGGGCTCAATTCCAATGCGCCCTGTCTAAGATTAAATTTTGGTTCAGTCTCTCTCTTTCTCTGCCAAACAAAAGAAAAGAGACAGACTATGTTAATTTAGAAACGTCAGACTAAACAGCTGTCCGTTGCTAAGGAAATTAGAGAACCCATAGACAATTTCGTAGGGATGTCATTCGATGACGACTATTTATCTAAGTTATATAAATATTGCGTTAAATTATTGAGCATATTGATAAAACAAAAACAAATTATTGTAATATTATGTGAACAGACATGTAGTGGAAGTACTTATGTTAAAAAATAAGAAGTAACAAATTACGGTTTAAAATAAATGTTAATGGAAAAAACATCTTGATGATCATTAAATTGTTAAAAAACGACCGGTAAGTCGACACCTCATATCATATCATAGTCCGCGTGAATCAAAAATTTGCTTAACATAAACATTGTAACATAATAAACGCTAAAACCAGCCTTTTATTTAAATAAAAATCTACCTGACTTAGTTTGGTCAACACTATCTAGGGGATTTTATGGTTTTGATTTTTGACACTAGGAAAATCCCTCATTGAAATGAAGATATAGAAGAAGTAATAAAACGATGATTAAAAAGTTTTTCGCTGGTTTTATTTCAAACTCCGGTTCCTTTTCAAAATTCGTCGATCAGCCGAAATGGGGTGACGGGCCAGACCAGTTACCAGTTAGGGGAAAATTTGTCGTGTATTTTAAATTCAATGAAAATATGCAGAGTAAACTTAGCCTATAAAGATCCCATTGCTAGATAAAGGCCTCACCTAAACTATGAGGAGGTATGAGCCATGCTCCATCACGCGGGCTCAGTGCGGATTGGTGAAGGGGTGTTTGTAAGGCAACTAGGCCTAGACTGACTAGGCTTAACGCCTAATATCAACAAATATAAGCCAGGATCAACTGCTAAGCTTTAGTATTACTACCAAGCCTTACCGTCACTGCACCACAAGCACTTCAGCGACAAAACATGTAAGTAATATGATTTCCCTAACAGAGCCTGAATTCAATCCCTCCTTATTCCTATACATTGTAAAAAAAACAATAACCACAAAAAGGAATAGCCAAATCCGTAGCACTGCACCGTGTCGTAGCAATTCTCGTAGCACGCTAAGGATTTGCTACGGGCATTCCCGCGTAAGACGATGCCATTTTGTAATCTGCGCATTCACACATTCTTGAGATATTATCGTATATACTAAAAGCGGAATCAGAGTGTCTGTGCATGAATTCAAAGGTTGAGATTGTAATTCTTCTACTACGATAAGATATTGTTCTTTTATTAATTAGAGTGTAGGCAAAAGATATGAGGTGATATTTTATTAAATACAAAAGATTTTTGATATGTATTGGTTGCATTTATGCACATTGGTTAAGATTTAACAATACTTTTAAGTTTTTGATTGTGATGTAAAAATACCATTATTTAAATTATTTGATAAGTAAAACAACTGTGTTTTACTAAAATTTTTGATTGCAAACTTATGGGGCACATAAACATAATTCCGCTTCACCTAGGGTGAAATGTTATTAAAATTAACATAAAATTGTTAAAAATTAAAATATAGCCTATGTCAGTCAGTGATAATAACGTAGCATTCTATTGGTCGAAGATTTTTCAAATCCGTTCTGAAGATTACTTCTATCAAACAAACATACAAACTTTATTTCTTCTTAAACTATATTGGAGGATATTTTTTTAAAATATATTGGAGGGTATTGTATCGTAATCGGAGTAAGAGGTTCAATTATAAGACAAGGATAACTTTTCGCCATTACTCATAATATTCGATTATTTAAATTCCCTCTAAATATATCTTTTAGAAAACCGATCCAGGCAAAACCGCAGAACATTGCTAGTATAAAATAGACAAGCTTTTAAATTACGGGTGTCGGAATCCAGCGCCGTAGATTAAACCCGTTTCTTAGCGCATATTTTGTTGACTAATCTCTTCCATTTTGCTGATTTAGATAGGGTATAAACATTCTTCAACTTTAAATGTAATAGTAGATAAATACTTGTTTATGATTCTGTACATTCGTAGAGCTGTGTGAAAATGAAAAAGATCGTCATTAATTATAATGCACTTAACGGAAAATTTGCTACATTTATGCAGCGCATGGCTATGTGGATAAAATTGATAAAGACTACCACAAGATTTTTTTACTTGAATGCGGAAGGAGGGTTATGTTTTTCGAGAGTATGTATGTATAATTGTTAGACACGCCCAAACGGCTGGACAGTTATTGACATATGAGGTGTCGTTAATGTCGTCAGAATTGTAGTAGATGGGCTTTATAGGTATACTCGTACATTTTAAAAATCACACTTGCATATGGAAACAAACAAAATAAATATGGGTATCAAATTTATATATTTTATTTGAACCTTACAAGCTTAATCTACACACATTCAGTGTAACAAAAACAATCGTTGGTTTTACCATTTGCCGATCGACGTCATTTGGATCTTAATAAGTAAATAAAAGACCATTCCAAAAATATAATAATTTTTGCAGTCTGGTGTTTTGTTCTTTTAATAATTTTTAATAATAAGTAATGTTTTAAACCATTTTTTACATACAATAAATGTGGAATATTGGAATAAAACTTCTCATGATATATTAATTTGCGCATAAAAATAGCGTGGTAGAGAAAGTAGTTTTTAAAACAATTTTCCTGTAAATTAACAACTCCAGTTAGCCAAAGTTAATCCAAACAACAAATAACACAAACCCTTTTTTCTGCTACAGAAGAAGCTGAGTACAAAATCGTAATTATGAAAGGGCTGTGGCAAAAAATCGACAAGAAAGTTAATGATGATTGGCACCATTTTAGTTCGAGAAAGGTTTGAGGAGAAAAAAATATCTTGCGATGAAAAATGTTCGGCCATTATATTTTGGGAATATTGAGATGTTATTCTTTGATAATATCGCGACTTCGTTTTACTCAACAATTTTAAAACTTCGAAAATAATTAAATATTTGGCCATGAAATTGTAATCAGACTAATTAGTCTGGCAAGGTAATCCTTGCTAATCTAATTAGTAATTATAATTTATTGATTGCAATTTCATGTTCTTGGTACTCTGGAGATAGAGAAACACCTGTTGGAATAATTGATAAATTAATAACACTAATATATTGCAATCATGAACTGATAGTATAATATTAATCACAAATCTGATATATCGTATGTAAGTAGGTATAGGTGATTAAAACCTCACTGATTGGATTCACCAGTACCGTTACCATGACTTTAGGGCGGTTTTACTCGCTAGCCACGACGTAAAAAAAGTGTATTGAAAATTGCACAGCGCCTCTAGCGGTTACTTGGAGAACTAAAATTTTCAATACACTTTTTTTACGTCGTCGCTAGCGAGTAAAACCACCGTAAACTCATGGTAACGGTATAGGTCTGACTTATCCAGTACAAGTACAGTAGGCCTCGCATCAACTTACCCAAATCTGTTAAAATATCTCAAATGATATGGAACTCTATGTGATCAAGATAAGGTTGAAATATGGTTGCGTAAAATTGACAGGTCAGGGTAGGTTGATGCGGGGCCGTGTGTACATGCGTGGGTCCGACGGTCGGTAGTGCTTTCACGTGCTCAGATCGCACGTTAGCTAGACGATTTAAATTGAAATTTATTGCGCCGTAACAAGAGTCGCTATTTATTAAAAGATTTTGCGGAGACTATTACTTATTACTACCACTACCACCACCTTACTTCTAGAGCGTTACAAACATACCCAATTGTTGGACAAAAACTGTTTTGTACTACGGTCGCGGGGAACTACTATAATATATTTAGTAAAATATATTATACTAGTAGTTCCCCGCGACTTTGCCCGCAAGAGTTGGATTTTTCATGTAAGTTTTCATCCCCCATTTCACCCCCTTAATATTTTTATATCGCGACAAAATAGCCTATGTCCTTTCCAGGGTCTCGAACTGTCTCCATACCAAATTTCATCTCAACCTGTGCAGTGGTTTAAGCGTCAAGAGGTAACAGACAGACAGACAGACAGACACACTGGCGCATTTATAATATTAGTATGGACTAATTAGCTATCCGATAAGAGATAATTTTATATAACTTAATTTTACTGGACACAGAAGCAAAACTTTCTGAAGTTGTACAATCTAGTGGACGCTCAATCTGACGCTCGGTACCCACAATTAGTTACTACTTTTCGGGGTGGACGAAGATCTAGGTTTAATGGGAAAACCATTTTATCCACCCACCACCAATTTACACCCATCAAGTAAGCACGAAATCAAGCGCCATTTTAGAGTGGATTGAAAAACCATCGATTTGTATACAATGTGTTAAGTTACGAAATTATAAAATTCTAGGACCGTATTTTTAAAAGCGAATTTGCAATCACTTTTTTACTTACAAGACATACTTCGATATTCTAGAAAAACGGGTTTTTGTACGCCTTTTCGATACAGTTTGACGACGCGAATATCTTTTTTGTAATTCCGAAATACGTCTATTACTAAAAGTTGTCGTGATTCAAGCTTCAAGCTTTTAAATACGTTCCTAGAATATATATAAGAACATATTACATAGTATACAAATGGATGTTTTTCAAACTTCTTTGAGTTAGAGGTTACATGATGGGTTAATCTAAATGAGAAATTTTTGCGATTGTAATTAAACTCGGGCTTTTTGCATACCGGGTGACTTGAAATACGAAAGACCGAAAAGTCAAGAAGTAAAATCAACCTCAGTTCAAATAAAGGTAAAAATCCGCAAAACTTAAAATAGTTAGACCACAAAAATACGTTTGAGCCCTTTGGTGCGCAAGTCAAACTGGCACTTGGCATGCTTTTTCTCTGTTCTGTAAAAAAGCTATGGGTTTTACACGAATGACCATTTTTAACCCCCGACGCAAAAACGACGGGGTGTTATAAGTTTAACGTGTCTGTGTGTGTTTGTGCGTGTGTCTGCCTGTGGCATCCTTAGATCCCGAACAGATGAACCGATTTTGATTTAGTTTTTTTTTGTTTGAATGATTAATTAGTCGGGAGTGTTCTTAGCTATGTTTGATGAAAATCGGTCTAAGATGGCCGCCGTAACAAAATGGCGGATTACATATTTTTTAACAATGCCAAACTAAATACGATTGCCACTTTTAATCAAATTAACTCTGACACTCTGACCACCTCCACTCTTAGTCTACAGCCTTTTGGAAAGTCACTCCTCGACTATTTCAACTAATTCTAAACTAAATACGATTGTCACTTCTATTCAACTAAGTCTTGACCACCTGGTCTCCAATCCTGTCGCCTTCGAGCGGTGAAGTTTTAACAATCGCAATCGCTCAACTATCGATTAAATCTGCTTTTAAACGGTATCGAGTGGAAGTAATCGAGTACTCGATGCTGTACCGATTACCGCAAGCAGTTTGCTCTCGTTTCTAACAATATGATGTCGGGGATTTAAATTAAATCTAGAATAATTTTGTTAAAAGTGAATCGGCGTGGAAACTCTTGGTTTAGTTCATTTAGCTCTACAAAGCAAGAGGCACGTAGACACCACCAATTTACACAATAAAAAAGTAAAGTAAGTAAATTACTGTTTCACTACTGGGGCCCAATTTTCACGCCTTCGATATTATATCACATACGATATTTATCGAAGACCACGTATATAAGTATGTCTATCCGTTATGCTAGTCGCCATAGCACAAGCTCACGCTTAGTTTGGGGCTAGGTATTTGGTGTGTTTGTTGAAACAATTTAATTTAATACTGGTTAGCAGCCGCTGATAATTTTTAACATGAAAGTTTTACGGTAATGATTACGCGTTATTGGATTTAAAATCCCCCAATGTTGTCAAAGGGGACTTGAAAATGTCCCATGTGCTGTCAGTTTCAAGCAATATCTACAGGTACAATTGATCCCAGGGCAGTGGCCTAATTCTCATGCCTTCGATATTGTCACATGCAGGGGGGCGTCCAACACTACGTTTTCCGAGACGTGGTCTCCAGAGTAACAAATCTAAATTTTTTGATATCCGCCACGTTTTTTTGATAAATATCGTTTGTTCTGATAAAAGTTTGGACAACTACCTGTATCCACACAGCTCGCAATGATTCCTGCCCACTTGATTCAACCATCTTTCCAAGCAACTTAGGTGCACATTCGCCAAGGATCCTTTGCAATTACACGGAGATATTAACCTGCAACAATGTTTTATTACTAAAGATTTTATTCAAACTGTAAAAAGCAGACCCTGGGCCGTTGCGTGCGAGTGGATAACCGAGATAACATCATCCCGGTTGTGCACTCGCACGCGAGGGCCCAGGGTCCGCTTTGGATCATGATCCAGGATGTGGCAGATCAGGTAATTACAATGGAGCGACAGTCATCTGACCTCCGTGACCCCGTTAACAGGTAAACGCTAAGATAATGATGATTGTATTCAAATTGTCGGCACCATAAATTGAAAAAAAATCCGATATAATACTTAGGCCAGGGGCGGGCAAACTGGGGCGATCAAGGGCAAAATGTTTCTGTCTTTTATAAATACTTACACAGCCCTAGTACTTACTCGCCGGCTAGCGAGTCATTTATTTATTTTAATCTTTATTGCACTAAAACAGAAAGTATAATTGGCAGACTTAGTGCCAACTTGAATTGATAAGGCATCAGTGTACCAGGCAGCAGAGACGTTATCTTTTCTAAATGTATTTCTAGAAACAGATCGCAGCGTCACCTGGTGTAAATGCAATTTATACAGCTAGGGTCTCACTCAAAAACCATTGACATCGATCCAACCGTTTAAGAGGAGTGAAGTGACATATCGATGAAATTTTAATAGAGAGTTACGTTCTCTTTATACCTTAAGCAGTTCCCCGCGACTTAGCCCGCGCTAAAAGTCGGATTTTCCATACCAACTTTCATTCCCCATTTCACCCCCCTGATGGTTTTATATCTACACAAAAAGTAACTCAAACTATATCTGTACCAAATTTCATCTGAATCGGTACAGTAGTTTCCGAGCCCATTCAATACAAACAATCAAACCTTTCCTCTTTACAATACTACTAGTGCAGATGTAGATATCATTACCACACACAGTAAATATTTACAGGAATGTATTTTTGTGGAATCACTCTGATTCACGCTACCATGAATGTATTTTTATGAAATCAAACTCGAATTAACAAGTGAGTTCCATTAATATAACGCTATGCGGACGGAATTTATAATGGTTTGACATTTAAAGCTACTCACTAAGGCCATTTTGTCATTACAGTGTGATTTAAACCTAAGAGACTAAGCCCCTAGGCGTAAATTAACCTGACCTCTCTCTTCCTCTAGTCATGCAGATTCTACAAACATTAGAACCAATGCTTGACAACGAATCCCTTTGTGCCACAGGGAACTCTTTTTCCGTTGATATCTCGGACACATTTGCTGATGTCTTTTTCTTTTCTGGTCCCACTTTTGACAGTTTCGGCTCTGCTGTTCCAGATGTCACCACCACTTCATCCCTTTTACCATCGTCGCAGCTCGTGTTAGGTATATCTTGTATAACATCACTAGTTATCACAGGAGCTGCTTGCACATTTTGGATATCAGCTAGAATGACGCCACTGTGAGTTTCTTTGTTAACTTTAAAACAAGACGCCATGAACTTCTTCAAATCCACAAGAGTTGTCGAATCGACTGCTTCTTGCTTCTCATCTTTGTCCAGAATAGGAATCTTCAGTTCATTCATGTTAGTTTTTAGAACAGGGTTGTTAGCACTGATGTTTAGAGATCTTAAAGCATTAGCTACTTCTTTGCTAGTTATGATATGGCGTATGCTATGTTCAGATTTCGATAGACCTGGTTTTAGTTGTAAGTTGATTGTGATGTTTTCTGGTAAAGCACCAGGAAGTGAAATTGAACCTGACGGTCCTGCATCATTTTGATTTGAGGTGTTTATCGGTTTCACACTTTTCTCAACATTTGCCTTTACATTTGTTAGTTCTTCTGTACCTTTTTTGTCCGATTTATCTTTGTCATCCATCAAAAGGTGTGTACCATTTGTAAGTGTTTAGATAAGAAATATTCGAATGAATCTTGTTGTAAATGATGCAGTTTTGACAAACGACGTGACGTTTTAGCTGTCACGATAGTGGTTTAAAAAAACACATGGATATTTGTGATCTTTTATTAATGAGTTTTAACTATTTACATTCTTTTGATACTCATAGTATAGAAAGTCTTATCTGTTGTTTGCATGAAATTCATTACTGAAAATCAAAGAAATTTGTTCGTTGAAAAAAGTATCAATAATATCCACCGGCAAGATGGACAGACGACATTATAAAGATCGCAGGATCACACTGGATGCAGACTGCTGGCAACCGGTCGTTGTGAAAAACCAAAGGGAAAGCCTATGTTCAGCAGTGGACGTCCTACGGCTGATTATGATAGAACTAACTAGATACTGCATATATTTGCTTTGTAGCAACAGTTGAAATTCAGGTGGTTAAGATTATTTTGCTCAGATTATTTCGGTTCAGACTCAGTCTGGTTGCTGGGGCTGTGTGGTTTTACAATTACTGGCTTACTAATACTATGGAATTGTGGACTTAGAGATCTCTCTGCTTTGTTTATTGCGTTAAATTAAAATGCACTTAGATGTAAAGGTATTGCAAGAGAAAGTTTCATAGCTAGTTAATGGATAGAAATGTATTTTATTGCAGCCGGAGCGGGTCGCTAGTCTACTAATATTATGAAAAGGTAAGATTTTATTGTTTGTTTGTTTGTATTGAATAGGTTCCGAAATTTGGTACTAAGATGGTTTGAAACCCTGGGAAGGACATAGTCTTTTTGTCGCAATATAAAATCATCAATAGGGGATGAAGGTTTGTATGAAAAATCTGACTTTTGGCGCGGGCGAAGGTGCGGGGAACTGCTACTTTGTAATAAGGCAGTGTAAGTTGAATTTCGATTTGAAAATAACTTAATTCCTCATTTGACTTTCACAATTTTATAGTACGATTTGTAGTGTTTTGCCTTGTACTGTTTAGCCTTAGGGCCAGTATTACTGATTTTAAATTTTGATGTTCATAGTTGACCCTTTTTGTTCTAAATTGAATATATGATTTTTGACTTGACTTGATTTATTGATAGTCACTGACTATGTATGAAAAATATCTCAAAAATTGTCATATAACTCTAAAGTAAGTAACATTTACAATTTGAAAACTAATTATAAACCTTATTTCCATGAAATGAGAGTTTCAGTTATTATTTACGCAAAAGCAATAACAAAACTGTGCTTCGAATCACCGTTGCAATCGTAACACGTTAATAACGAAACATTAACGAAAATAACGTTAAAATTTTACCGTTAACAGTTACATCAGTTTTAGGGTTCTTGGTGCTTTGGAAAAAAATAATGTATTACCTATTTTCCTTAGTCAAAGATTTTTTTGTCAATGTTTAAACAGCCGATGAACCTCGGTTGACGGTTAAATTGACATAATTCAGTATATTTAATTAAATTGGATACTTAGTCGATAGGTTCACATTTTTGTTGCCAAATAATCCCCCCTAATTTAAATGTTCAGTTGTGTGTCGGATCTTAAAAACCTGCCAAGTTGGAATCGGTTTCGCGCACAAGGGTTTTCGTCTATCTATATAACATTACACACTATAATATAACCTTATTTTAGTTTTAAAAATATGGCAAAAAAACACATTTGTCAACATTTTTTTTAAAGTATACAATTAAATATTCAGTGAATATTTCAAGCGTCCTGTTGCTGTTTTTAATATTGAGCAAAAAGCGGCAAAAAGAAAACACTTTTGTTATTTTTAGTATTTGTTATACTGGCAACAGAAATACGTAATCTGTGAAAACTTCAACTATCTAGCTATTATCGTTCATGAAATACAGCCTGGTGACCATAGTGACAGACAGCCAGCAAGTCGTAGTAATAGAGCCGCGTTTTTACCCTTTGGGTACGGGACCCTAAAAATATCAAGATTACGCATTTTGAACAAAGAAACTGCACTATTAGTAGATCGGCTTTTATTATGTACAGTAATACGGCAGCACGTCATGTCACTTATGTAAACTACGAAAACAGTTTTTATTACGTAGGGAATAGAGGTGGTCTCAAGGTCAAAGAAGAGGTGCCTGTGGCGCAGTGGCGGCAGCGCTTTGGTAGTGATACCAAAAGTTAAGCAACCCACGGCGCGGTCGTGATTGGATGGGTGACCATTCCGACCATTTAAGTGACGTCTATGACAAGCAAACTCCGTGCTTCAGAAGGCACGTTAAGCAGTTGGTCCCGGCTAATATCCGTTGGTATTAAGCTTAGTCAGAGGCCCTAGGGCGGCTTGATAACATCTGACAGTAAGGTTTGTCACTTGCCTTACATACACCCACCCCTCCACCAATCCGCACTGAGCCCGCGTGGTGGAGTATGGCTCGTATCCCCTCATAGTTGAGGTGAGGCCTTTTCCCAGCAGTGGGATCTATATAGGCTGACTTTACAAGGTCAAGGTGGTGTAGTCTGACGTGCGACCGTGTGTACCTAGTATTTAACGTTATTGTATGCGGAACCAAGTAGAAGTTACCTATTCGTGCTTGCTCGCTTTTTGCTTCCCGCATTGAACCGACATTGTAGTTTATAGCTTGAATTCAAGCTGTAAAAGTTGGGGATTAATTAGTAGCTTTATTGTGGCAAGTTCAGTTTGTTTCATTTGTTTGGTTATTACTGAAACATGTTTACTAACGATGTGTCCGGAATTATCTGGCTTTCATTCGTATTACGCTGTTAATTTAAATTACAAAAAAATATATTTTGAATATTTTTCACCACAATATTTACTATTTGTTATTTTGTGGAAACATCCTGAAGATGTTTTTTCACCAATACTTTTTTTATTTGTCCTAGTAATCCTTTAATTTTCCACTTCAAATCAGCAAGGCAAGCAAGATGTCTATCTTCAGCGGTATGTCTCCAATATTGCATTAGGCTTCGGTGCACGTCAGCGCGCGTAATGCCATTAGAACCACGAACACAGTTCCTAAGAGGCTACAATGTATGTACGCCATATTTAACTACTATAAACGAAGATGTCTTGGCGCCTGTAGCACACTGCCGCGAAAACGAAACAAAAGCGTAGTCAAAAACCGGCCAAATGCGAGTAGGACTAGGGCACTGAGGGTTATACAAGGGACGAAAGTGACCATTCCATTCGAGAAGTTTCTGGCCAAATAGCTCGAGAGTGGAATGGTTGCTTTCACCCGAGTTACATACTATTTTTTATTTCGACTGTGAGGAAATTGAGGGTATCGATATAGACTATCGATAGTTGAGGCAAAAGCAATAGTATTGATAAAATATCGATAGAATCGATAGACTATCGATAGTTGAGACTAAAGCAATAGTATCGATAAAATTTCGATAGTGTCGAAAGACTAACGATAGTTAAGGAAAAAGCAATAGTATCGATAAAATATCGATAGTTAAGGCACAAGCAATAGTATCGATAAAATGTCGATAGACTATTGATAGTTGAAGCAAAAGCAATAGTATCGATAGAATATCGATAGTTGAGGCAAAAGCATTACTATCGATAAAACATCGATAGTATCGATAGTCTACCGATAATAATAATAGTATCGATAGCTCCGTTAATATAAATACTATCGACATATAGCAATACTATCGATAGTGTCAAAGTTAAATACTAAAATCACTATCGATAGCTGATACAGCTCTGACTATTGCAATAACTATCAATACTCTCGATAGTGGCATTTTATTCAATAGTAGGAGTGGAGTATAAACTAGGAGGGAAAAACTATTTCCCACCGGCTATCTACTCATGAAAGTTCAACTTTCCGAACAGGTGAGATGAAAATGATTTTTCAGACCTTCAGGGGACCGTAGCTATAAGTATTTAATGTTAACTTCAACTTGATACATCCACGCGTTCCTAATAAAAAGGGTCTTGACAGACAGACGGGCAACAAAGTGATACTATAAGGGTACCTTTATTTTCCTGGGCCTGTATCTCTCTGTTGCCTGAAATAAATTTATTATTATTAGATAATGGCTGTACCTACAAATGCTCGTGCTCATCACACAAACGAACTGATCGCTTGATGTTCGAGAACTAAATTCCTTGACTGTATAACGCTTTATTTCTCTGCTAACGACGATGTATACGCAGCCTTAGTTTTCAGGGTTACATACGGAAAATGTACTAGTAAATTAAAGAAACCCTTTACCGAAATTTCACTAATTAAAATCGCGCCGACCCGCGAATCCGTATCGAAAGCAATAATAATTAAATTATTAATTATATTCTTCCACCCTCTGGTTTTCGGGTATCGTGTACCGTAATTTTGCTGGTTTTGTGTGAATTAGTCGTGATAATTTATTAAAAATTCAAGTAATAACTACGTTGCACTTAGGCGGCCTTTTGTGGGCTGGCGAAATATTTTAATTAGGTGGTCCGAACTCGGAGTCAAGAGCCAACGTGGGTTTGGATGGGTTTATGCGAAGGATGGAAATCAGACCCATCTGTAACTTTTGTGTCAGTCTAAAATATTCACGCTTACTTATTCACTTATTAGGTAATCAGACTGCCTAGTTGGTCTAGTGGTCAGCACGCTGGGTACTATCCACGAGGTCCCGGGTTTGAATCCCGGGTCGGGCCGAGAGTGTGTCGGTTTATCTGTCTTGAAATTACTCAGACACAGCTCCGAAGTCAGGAAGTTGGTGGTGTTAACACCCCCGTGCCTCAGAAAGCACGTTAAGCCGTTGGTCCTGCGCCTGATCTCTCTACGGTCATGTTTGACTGCCGTCTCACCGAATTATGAGAGTGAAGGAACAGAAAGTGCACCTGTGTATTGCGCACACACTTGTGCACTATAATATGTCCCGCGCAGTTGGCTAATCTCTATTGAGATAGGCCGCCGTAGTCGTAATTCGGCTAGGGGGACATTAATTAATTAATCAGTAATTTTACTCTTAAAATAGCTTTTAACTAATCGCAGGCAACAAAACACGTGCTTTTACATCTGCATTGCGCGTAGGTACTAAATAAACTTATGAAAGCGTGCTAAAAGGGGACACAGGAAGAAGCGAATTCCTATAATTAATAAATTCTAACCTGCTTATGTGTATTGTATAAATCTTTTTGAGCAGAACATTAAAATTATTTTGTTTAGAGACTAAAGTCCCATTTTTGCTTGTCTGACTTTTAAATAAGAGTACAATTAGTCAATTTTGCTAAAAGTTCATAGACCGTCTTTAGGTGGGACTAACTTCAGTTGGAAGAGCTTTTGCTCGGAAAGCGCAGGGTCGTGGGTTCGAGTCCCTAACGGATAATTTTGAGAGTGCAGAATTTACTTTAGTACTCGTATCAAAAAAATTGCAAAAAAATTGCATAAATCATAAAATAACCTACTAATAGTATTTTTAGTTAAATTGTGCGATGTCGCTTACCGTCGTCCAGTCCTGGTTGGTCTGACACAGCACCTGAGTATGCGCACTAATTTGTAATTACAGTGCTTGTGTTAGGCCAGGGGCATACTAAACATGTTTTTGAAAAAATTAATTATTTCAATTTCAAATGTGGTAGGAACATACTTGATCTTTTAAATGGTTACAACCTTAGGTCGGAACACCTTTTCTTGATTTGCACTGGATAGAATTCATACTCGTATATTATTTTCGATACCTCCTATGCCAAGTTGTAAGGTCCTACATTAACAAGTCGTCAGAAGGGACACGAAGCCACGACCCTTCGCTATCTGGGTAAATTTTCGTAAATGTTTGCTAAGCTGCGTCAGTGAGCCTGCTCCACTAGTGTTGGAACGATGGGAAATGTGTCGGTTCTATTGGGGCTTGTTACGTAACTCGTTCGTTGCCCGTTGCTAACAATTCTGGATTGAAATCGCTTGAAAATGTCCCGTTTGACAGCTTCAGTTTCTCTGTTAAGTTGGCCATTCTCGGCCAGTTAAAATGATTACCACACTCGCTAACTTAAAAACAATTTTAAAACTGGCTTTTGTTCAGTGCTGCGAAAATGTGGGCAATCCCCAACGCTAAGGGGAATTTTAGTTTTTCTAATAAGGAAGGTCTTGAAACTGGTAAAATATGGGCAAATGTGGAAAAATATTATATTGTTAAGTTACTTTTTAATTATGCCTACGGCCTAGAATTTTGGACGTACCTCAGCCCGACTAATTAGTTTAACTGGCCGCGAATGGCCCGCTTTAGCAACAAAACATTAACTGGAATAATTGCATTCAAAGTTACATAATCAGCTAGCTTATGTTTTATCTGTACAACTCAAACAAAAACATTAAGAACAGGTTCGAATCTCTAAAATGAATATTACCTATATAATTGATGTTACTTGAGGCCATGCTGTCCAGTAGTTGCGGTGGTAGGAGAGTGTGCCTGTAGGTGTCGTAATCACAAAACTGGGCTCTTAGACAAGATGCAATATATATTTAAAGCAAACTTCGCTATCGCCAACAAAATGTATGCAAAAGTCACGTGATATTTTGAAGGCTAATGTCAGTTTTATACAACTTGTAAGCCATTAGTTAGGGTAAATAGCGCCTTCTAATCGACGAAGCGCACAGAATAAATAATCAAAGCGCCTCTAATGAAAAAAATATATATCGAATTTGCAAAAAGTCATTTTTTTCACTCATATTATAGTTAATTTAGAACCCATTGCCATAAACATAAGGCAAAAAAACTTGGGACTATATAGCATTTATGCCAAAAATGCCAGTTTTTGGCGTTTATTGGTGGCGCTAACTAGCCCAATGGATGCTCTTAGTTAGACCGTTGGCCCAGTGCATTATTAAAAAGTAACAAACTCCAACAATACTCATTACATATGAGCCTCTCCACCGTTACAACAACAGCCGTAGTACTTTTCACAATTTTCAACGCCTTTTTCCAATTTCGAACAAAGCAATGGCAATTTATTATCACAAATGAATGTTAATATGTTAACTGAACAGTTTTTCAAGTCACAGGGCCCTGAAAAAATATGAGTTCGTTTTGTTTCGCCCAAAAATTTTCAAGCTCGCTACAATTCAATTTGGACTAAAGAAATTCGGCGTATCGCCTTTTTTGGTGTCAGATTTAATTAAAAGGTGTCAACGGTTGAGTGAGATTGGATTTCAGGTTGAATATTACAATCTTTTTCAATTTCGTTACGAAAGTCGTAACTTAAATAAAAAATCGATACATATTACAAAGGTTATCATAAAATCACAATAAGAGGTTTTTCAGTAGGTATTTATAATAAAATGTCCTCCTAACCGAATTTCGACTACGGCGACCAAGCTCAACAGAAATCAGCCAACTGCGCGGAAGGTATTATAGTGCACAGGTGTGTGTACAATATACAAGTGCACTATATGTTTCTTCACTCTCATAGTTTGGTGAGACGGAATTCTGACATAACCATAGAAAGATCAGACGCAGGACCAACGGCTTAACGTGCTTTCCGAGGCACGGGGCGTTAACAAGAGCTGTTTCTATGTTATTTCGAGACAGAAAACCTTTTTTTAAATCCGAGAACTCGTGGATAGTACCATAGACCATTGTGCTGACCCCTAGACCAACGAGGAGACACAGCCATAACTGCAATATTTTGCCGAAGTTATTGGTAGCGATGGGCAATTATTCGAAAAAATCTAATCAACAATCGACCATTTGAACTATGAAAGTCGATTTAGTAATTCGAAAAAAAAACGAATAATAATCGACAATCGAATGATAATCCATATAACTTAACTAAGCGCGTGTGTGACTGTGTGCTGAAGGCGCGGGGGTGCTAGCAACGACACAGGACAGGCAGCGAACGAATGATTATTCGACGCGACGAATGACAATCATTCGTTGGTAGTTAGCAGTACGGCCTGCGCACCGTGCGCTTCGGTATTGCTTGCTGCATAATCGAAGGACAACCGAATGACTGCATTTACCTATCGAATACATCCGATTACAAAAATCATTCGAATAATTTAATTAATTTAGTAATAATCGCCCATACGACGACCGTCTTGGTGTAGTGGTTCGCGCCCCAGACTTCTAAACCAGGCGGTTGCGAGTTCGAATGCCGCAAGGGGCAAATGTTTGTGTGATGAGCACGAGCATTTGTACCTAAGTCATGGATGTTTATAAATGTATATAAGTCTATCCGTTATCCTAGTCACCATAGCACAAGTTTTTAAGCTTAGTTTGAGGCTAGGTAATTGGTGTGTTTGTTGATACAATTTATTTATTTATTATTTATCGCTAGATTGGCCTATAGTCGTCTCAAATTATAAGTTAAAATACTATTTGTTGTACACCACAGTAGTAGGCATTCATAAAATGCTCATAGAGAGTTTACACTCAACAAAGTGTGATTGCAGTCATAAAATTATGTTCTTGCTTATTTTACTAAACAAACACATTCTCAAAACTTAAGTTTATGCACGACTCAATAATATTTCAATAGGTACCTAGGTATAAACCTAAAAACCAACGGCACCGCACCGAATTAATCAGTAAGGTACTGAAATAAATAACAATATAATACTCGTAAAGGAGTCCCAAAATTTTGATTATGGGACTCCTTTAAGCACGTATTAAATGTATATATTTCATAGCCAACGTTGCTTATGTCCAGTCTTCAGAATGTACCTCATTTCAATACATCGTTTGTACAAAAACAATAATATCAAAGAACCAACATTGCTATTCAGAAAGAAAAGTAATGTAATAAAATTTTATGTTGGATACTTCGCATAGACCGTGCTATCCGCCCATATTAAGTAGTACTTATATTCCATATCCCTATTCAGCTTATAAAGGTAGAAAGGATACTCCAGTTTACTATGGGAAGGGTTTTTGTGGACAAATATCCCCTTAAAAAAGGTTACATTGCAAAGAGTCAGTTGGGAACTTAATCGATCTTTGCAACGAAAAAATCGCGTATAATATTATTCCTATCCGCAATAAAAAAACGGATATTTAATAGTAGATTCAAAAAATACGACGATTACAAATAATTGCAATAAAGCAATTGTGACAGTAAGAACAAATATAAATACCTAAGTGATTGATAACACAATCGAATCCGCGTACATTGCATATCAGGCGATTGCTTATTCCACTTTAGCAGGATTGTCGTTAATGCCTGTCGAAATATTTAAGTGTTTCTTATTCTTGTAATGCCGCGATGTGTCTCTGAATTACTTAAAATTAATTCAACTTTAATGATTTTCTAGCTAGACCTTCTATATGCTATCATCATCATCATATCAGCCTATTGCAGTCCACTTTATCCTATACAAAGTTTAATTGGTTTTTAACACCAACAGATAATTCATTTTCATTCCAGCGAAACTCCGGTCGTAATGTAAAGTTATATTTGCCTAAATAGTACGAAAGCATCCTAAACCCTCAAACTTACAGCCTAAGGGTTTCTTATAAAAGCAATAAATAGCCGGAGGGTTCCGGATACTTTGCATCAACACATTCCCTTTGAAATTCAAATGGCCAGTAAAAGGCGATGGCACTCATAAACTACCTATCCCGTTATATTTTTCCGAATCTGCAAACGAAAATAAATATTTGGGGAAAAACGTATCATTTCATTTCGGGCAAAAATATTTTTTTCCATTTTTCAGTTCGAGTGCTTTGTAGTTCTTTCTTTGTTTGATTTGATTAAGAGATTTGATAAGGAAATTTTGTCATTGACTTCCTTTTTTTAAAAGGTCACTAAAGTAAGCAGGTAGTTCATGAGCCAAGCGACGATAGGAGTGTGAACCCCTGTTGACCGATTGCGCAAGATCGCATAGCAGTTAATTTTATGTTTAAGCTGACGATTACGTAATCATTATACGGTTATGCATTTATTTGGCGTGGTGAAGGATCTATACTGCTTAGTGGTCCATCCACCCCACGATCTTACCAGAGGTGGTAGGCTCCGTTAGGTGTCGCCTGGTAGCTCCCACCCTCCTACCGGAGGTCGGCGCCAAGCAGCTTGCTGTGTTCCGTCGGTGAGTGGGAGTGCCAGAACCTTCTGGGTGAGCTCGTTATACCGTCGACTCTGTCTTCACCACATTAGGCTTAGTCCAGAGTCAACAGCAAACCGTAAATTGATGATCACACGATTAGGTAATCATTACACGGCTATGCACTTATTTGGCGTGGTGAAGGATCTATACCGCTTAGTGGTCCATCCACCCCACGATCCTATCAGTGGTGGTAGGCTCCGTTAGGTGTCGCCTGGTAGCTCCCATCCTCCTACCGGAGCCCGGCGCCAAGCAGCTTGCTGTGTTCCGTCAGTGAGTGGAAGTGCCTGAACCTTTAGGGTGAGCTCGCTCTAACGCCGACTCTGTCTTCACCACATTGGGCTTAGTCTAGAGTCAACAGCAAACCGTAAATTGTTACTATTTTCTGAGATATGATAATAACAACATTATTAACTCCTAGCCGAATTTCGACTACAGTGGCCAATCTTAACAGAGATTAGCCGACTGCGCGTGAGATATTATACACCGAGCCACGGGGGTGTTAACACCACCAACTCCGGAGCTGTGTCTAAGTCAGACAGACAGAAAAACCCAAAACTTTCAGCCCGACTCTGGATTCGAACTTGGGACCTTGTGGATAGTACCCAAACGAGGCAGTTTCTAAGATATATTATCTATCATACATTCAATCGCCTTCATGGTCTGACTCATTTGAACGCGGATTCATTTTTGTACAGTAGCCAAAACATCAGACTATCAAAATGTATCATAAAATCACCCCTATTCCAACTGCTATAAATTACCATGTCGTTCTGTCGTCCATACTTTCTTCATGAAACCTGAATGTACACGATGTTACCTATTATTTTCTTTCTATACCATCTGCGCTCCAATCAGACATATCCCAATTTAAAACTAAAAATTTATCCGCAAGTTAAATTGTATGTAGAAAAATACCTGGACCTTAGTATCGGAAACGAGGCATAACGTAGCCACGGAGCAATCTTGGTACCACCTAGTGGGTATCTCGACCTTAATAATAATGTAATAGAGTCCAGTTCCAGCTGGATACTATCCTATGGCAAGACAATTGGCTGGGCATTAGATGGCCACGACCAATGCTTGTTAGCTTGGCCACATTCCAGGAGCACCTCTGTGCTATGGGGTACATAAAAAGTGCCACCGATTTCTGTGTAGCTGTGGGTGAAATCCTGAAAACGTAAACTCTCTCTCTCTGTCTCCGGTCGTTTTCCTCACTGCTGAGGATCGTGGCTCCTTCTGACTCTGTCAACCAGCTGTCTCCATCGGTTGCGTTCTGCTGCTTGATTGTATTGCAGACTAAATGGTATTTCCAGTTCCTGTGATATCTGATCTGTCCATCGTTTCTTCGACCCCATCTCTTTCCTTCTACTTTCCCAGTCACTATCAATGGATGTCATAAGATGTTCACCGGTAAGATAGAAAGGACCTTATGAGGGTCACATAATCAGGGATGCAGGTCGCTTACAATATAACAGTCACTTTGGAAATGTATGGGGAGACCTATGTTCAGCAGTGGACGACCTGCGGCTGACAATGATGTCGCTGTTCAATTCAATTTTCAATTTATTTATTTAGTATAAGTTACAAGTTTATTACTCTTAATTAAACTAATACAAAAACAAAAGAATACTTACCTACATTTTTATTGTTGAGTGCCTTGGTATCCAAAATAGGTAATGAATTTACCTGTGGTATGGTATACCAATTTCCTCCGTCAAGCGTATATTGTGAAACTTGGAAATAAATCTTAGTTCTTAAAAATAAATCCTATAGTCTGAATAACTCAACTTAACAGGCTTACCTTGACAGTTGACACGGGTCGGGTCGGGTGTTTACGTATCGGAAGTCAGAATTGATGATTCACACATCAAATCGATTTACGATCGATTCAAGACTATGCAATCCCGCCGCATACACTGCGACGTTCTGTGATAACTCTGAGCTGTCAAACTGAACCTATCAGTCAGATCACTCAGACCATAGTATTAAATGTAATGTACATGTGTGTGTGTGAGTGGGTATGTGTGTGTGTCCGTGGGTATATATATGTATGTGTATGAATATGTGTACACATACAATACACATGTTTGTATACATAAGTGAGTGTCAGTGGCGGGACCACCATATAAGCCAAAAAGCCCGGCTTGCCTTAGTGTAAAAAAATAAAAAAGATCGAACACATTTTATTTACACTTAAATTTTCGCGCGTGCATTAATTCTTCATCGAAACTTGAGTGAAAACGCGACGCGTAACGCCATCTAGCGTGCGAGCAAACAAACCCGCGTTTTGCGCGCGATTTTAGAACGTTATCTAGCGTCTCTTTCGCACCAGTGGGCTTCTTATGAGGCTTGCTTCACGGCTCCGGACGAACTCTACACACATATGGGAAAGTGTGTAAAAGACGTATAACTACCGGTAAGTATCTATAGTCGGTCAGTATAAAGAATTAAGCCGGGCTTTCAAATGAAGTTCGTGCAAGTGCGAACTAAATGTGGGCGGGAGTAATGAATGAATACGGTTTGTTTATGACCGAAAGAGGCGAACTTCACGTATATTGTCAGTCGAGCGAGTGAAAGTTTGAGGAAATTTCGTTGTGTTTTTTCTAAATTGTATGAAAGTTTGTTTCAACACAAAATGAGTGCCGCTAGTGATAATAACATTGTTCCTTGTGAAGGTTTGAAATGTGTGCAAGTGTTAACAAGCGGGGGCAAGGTAAAATCTTTAAATTTGGCTGAGAAAAAACAACTCATAGCTTCGCCAAAGCCGACACCGGATTTGAATATTTCGCAAACAAGTAAGTCTCACAAGAGACAATTACATTGGTTAGCTGGCTGCTCGCATTCCAATAAATTATATTGTTGGTGTTGCATATGTTTTTCTAATGAAAACCATGTTTGGAATACAACTGGTTATGACGAAATAACTTATCAAATGCCATAAAAAGGCATCAAAATTCTCAGAAACACATGAACGCTGTTATTTCATTTTGCAGTTTTGGTAAACAACGTATTGAAACATCTTTGTAAAAAAGACGACGCATTGACTTAGAATACAAATAAAACAATTATACTATAATGTCCTGACACAGTTTTTTTTTACCATTGTTTGTAATGTCGTATGTTTTCTCGTGTATTATATTATTTCCTCATACTCAGCTTAACAACTTCAAAAGGCTTTTTTCAAAGCCACCGAAGGTATGTCATTGCTGGTATGTTTCCACATATGCCTTCAGTGTGCTTTGATTAACTCGCCAGAAGCCGAAAGAACTGAATGTATTAGAGGTATGAAGAAAGAGTACAGTGAAACATGAAGAATCAAGTAATTTCATTTCAACAACAGCAGTGCTCATTTTCATGAATCAAAAAAGACCATTAACTTGTGCCGAAGCTGTACCTTGGCTTGCTCTGTCGCGATACCCCAGGCACGCCACTGGTGAGTGTGCTACGCAGTGCTTTTTCGCAATCACTTTACTACTATTAGTAACTGCTCTGTATCATCGTAACACATTTGACTCAGCCACCTCGTTAATGTTATCTTGCATTCAGATGAAGTTTTGGGATTAATATATAATAAATTGCTACAACAAACACCAATTACCTAGCCCCAAACTAAGCTTGAGCTTAAGATTGTGCTATGGTGACTAGGATAACGTATAGACTTACTATATACATTTATAAACATCCATGTTACGTGCAATCTTTTACTGACAGGATATTACTGCGCCTGATCTCTCTCCGGTCATGTCAGATTGCGGTCTCAGCGAACTATGAGTTAGAAGAAACAGAGACTTGGCAAATCTCCTGTGTAGGATCTCTCTTGAGAGTCGGCTAGGAGAAATTTATGAATTCACTGTCTTGCATTTTTGATTTTTAGGACAAACACAACCAAACAATTACAATGTGTTAGGATCAAAGAAAAATCATAAAAAAAATATTGAAATTAAATGCCTACGCTGATGACACAATTTCTGTACCCCACAGCACGTTCACATCTATTTCCAAGTAGAATGTCCGGCAAAGAATCCAATTCACCGTATGGGCTGCCCAGGGTTGTAGCCCAATGAGAAAAGACAGCTTATTCCGTACTGTATTCTTAGCGAGACAGTTTTTAACAGTGGTCATGTCAAAAATGACACTAAGGCAAAAAAACTATCATCAAATTAAATACACCATAAAGTACTAAACTATTAGGACTAATAATTAATAATTTGCCAGTGATATAACACTTGTTTAAATATGACACGGCTAGTTTGAAATTAATGACAGATAGGTGACATGACATAGTGGAGACAAAAAAATTAAATTAGCTGTCTCTTATTTATTCAAGTTAAGTAAAAACCATTATTAGTAAGGGGGTTAATGTAGACTACTTAAATACCTAACGCGTGTGTACGTTTAACGACAAGACTAAATAAATGGTAAATTTTTATGGCACCAGAAACATTATTAACCTCTTTTATTTGGAATGGGTTTGCTCTTGACTCTAGACTAAACTAGACGTGGCAGAAGGTTCTAGCACTCCAACTCACTTACGGAACACAGCAAGCTGCTTGGCGCCGGACTCCAATTAAACGGAGCATACCACCACTGTTACGATTGATCAGCCGCCATTACAGACTGAGGTTTTTGATGTCGTTGCCCGGGGTGGAGTAGCAGTAAGTAAAGTGAAGGACACTTAAACTCATTTTCAATGGTATAAACATCATGTTTACTTTCAAACATGATGCCTTACTTCTTCTTTCACCTCTCTGACTCAAGACCAGATTTTTTGCTGGACACATTTTCCAGTTTCACCTTGCGTGGTATAAAGTTTCAAACGTTTTATAGGCTGTGATTTCTAATGGGGAATGAATGCTGAATGTACTGGCTGTTCTCACTACGCTACGTCAGTGGCGTTTTTATCTATCAGCAGAGCTCCATGAAGTTTTTATTAAGAAACAAGACCAGATGTATGCGAGCTGAAAAATGCAATCGGGCACTTTTAAAGCGCTTCTGAGTGAGCTCCATACAGATGCCAATAGGCTTCTTAAAATTGGCTCACATTTCAAAAGAAGATCTTATTTCAATTGGATTTGATTAAAATGACTGGTTTTATTAAGGAATTTTGGTAGTGTTTAGGCGGGATTCGAACACACGACCCTTCGGTTACCGGGCGAATGCTTTACCAACTGAGCTACCGAAGATGTTAGGTACTCCACGAGTTTTCGTAAGTGCTGGCTACACCAGTGACCTGGCGAGCTATTCCATTAAATTTAACATGTGTTTTTACATGTTAGGCTAAAATACAAATGTAATATTTTGAGATCATAACATGATACTCATTAGACACCACACGTAGTTTTTTTTTATAAATTATAAATTGTTTCAAAAAACACACCAATTACCTAGCCCCAAACTAAGCGTGAGCTTGTGCTATGGTGACTAGGATAACGGATAGAAATACTTAAATACATATAAACATCCATGACTTAGGTATAAATGCTCGTGCTCATCACACAAACATTTGCCCCTTGCGGGATTCGAACCCGCAACCGCCTGGTTTAGAAGTCCGGTGCGCGAACGACTACACCAAGACGGTCTTCGTTAAATATATTTTATTAATTTTTAACATTTCTTTTAGTTTATATTTATTTGCATTATATTAAGTAGGTAGTTAGTATAATGTATTTCTAATGAATAGTTAAAATACATTTTACACGCAGTAGACATTTACTTGTACAGGCAGTCTTATTGCTAAAAGAAATTTCTTCCAGAGACCTAATGAAGAAAATATCTTCGATCCGTGTTATTCAGTAGCCCGTTTTTGTCAAAAGTTACGTGAATAAAGTGAATGTTACTTCACGTTGAAAATAATATTCTTTTCGTTTGGAACCACGTGAATTCGCAAGATAACTTCGTCAATTCGCATTTGCGTTGTGTGTTATACCGACATGTGGGCTATCGATGTTTTAAATCTTGCTAGTTATCATCACAATTGATGGTATTTTAATTATTTATTAACTTAATATAATAACTTTTCAAAAACATTTATTTTCACAAAAAAATATTACCATTGTTTATTTTATCATGTCGCATTTTCACCATATAACGATGTTCACAGCTCTTTCTACATCCTGTATATACTGCTAAATTAATGCTGCAGTGTGCGTTCAGACTTGCTTTTTCCGCTTTCATCACAGTGATCACGTTGATATCCTAACTTTTTCCAGTTACTCAAAATCAGAGTGAGTTAAGTGCTGATTGGTGCAAGTCAGTTATTATAATTTGAATTCCTCTTTCTAGCTGTACGCAAGAGAAACGTAGATTCAAAACGTTTACTGCGTTATTACAAAAACTTAGTACCGGGTTTGAGCCAGGACTAAGCTATGACCTAGCCAATCAGAAATGCGTTTCTCTTTTAGGTTAGGTAATGTGTCATTCATTCCTCTGTTGACGGCTAACATTTAGACCTTTTTTAAACCTGGTCTATTTTTTTGTAATAACACTGTTAAAGTTTATCGATAAACAGTCCATCCCATCACGAGCAACCCGTAATTGAGTTTGCAGCGGGAATTAAATGAGCGTCTCAGCGTGGCCGTACGTTCGCGACACTAATTTGTAGCTACACGGTAATAGTATTATGATAAATGATATTAAATGCCTGCCTGAACTTCTGTAACAACTTTTATTTGTTTTTAAAATAAGCTTTTAAATGTCAGTAATGTGATTAATATTATACTTAGTAGGCGTAAGGCTCGGTTTCTATTAGGTCGGATGGTCGGATCCGATCGAGATTTGGAAGTTCTAAGGGCTTAATAATACGTTAGGCCGAGTGTTTTCATCTGTCCGATCCGATTAAAAAAACCAGATTCAACTCTTTAATCGGAAGTTTTATTACTGCGAAGCTCCAAAAGACATGTCAAATAATTGAGAATTTCATAATTTTCATACCTTTACCACAGAATAAGTACTAGTACTTCGTACAGAAGTATGACTTAGCAATTGTATTCAAAGAAATGTCTACTCAATGTCGTCAACAATATGGAGTAATTTAGTTTGCTTCAGAGTCAAGCAAATTTTCGTGTAAACACCTACAAAAATATATTGCAAGATAATTTCATACTTATTGCTCTGGAATATGATTCATAATACACTAAACCTATTCAGTGACGTAATATCACGCGACGCGATAGGGTTGACTGCTATGAGAAGCTTATAACGCCATCTAGGGCCTCTTTCTAGTACTTTATTCATTCTCGTCCAGCCAGCAACGTAGCCGCGCGGCCGCCGGTGAATAAAACGCGCGAACGTGTCGCTGACCGGTAGCGACACGCAACTTGTTTTAGCCCCTAAGTAAGGGTCGCCTCGCGTAGGTACGTTTTTGCTACCTACGCGGGGAGATACACAGGCCTGCCTTTACCTACCGTAGGCCCACTTGCGCAAGTCCGGATTAACTAACCCAGAAGGTCCATCTGAGACAGTCTGGATTAGCAAATCTGGACTAGCGCAAGGCCTATAATCTGAGTTGAAAGCCCATTTCCGCAAGTCCAAATTAGCTAACCCAGACTTGCGCAAGTGGGCTTTAGACATACAAGCTTTCTGCTGGACAGATGGATGTCAACTTTCGCGGTGGGCTATCCTACTTGATCTTACCTACGACTTAATAAAAACCAGGTCTAAAATTATTGGTAATGACCATAACTTAAAGGTTACGCCTTCGTTACATTTTGTCATCGTAATTGTCCTAGCCGAAAGAGGTCATGACTGCTATGTAGTTTTCGGGGTCAGCACGCTGGCCAAAAGGTCCCGGGTTTACATCCTGAGTCGGGCCGGAATTAATTTCTGTTGTTTTTCTTAACACTCAGAGTGTTCTTCCTTATTTATACAAGTTTTAATAAGAAACCATAAATTCCAACAAAACCAAAAATTGGCCCGGTTAGCCAAAGGTCGTGGGTTCAAATCCTACCCGTGTGCCAATTATTGGTTTCTTGTTTAAACTTACACAATAGGCCCTTCTTAGATGATAATTCATTATCAATAAGTAGGCAGTTGAGAGCTCGGTAGTTCCAAATTCCGTATAAGTGCCACCTAGGGACCACTAAGTTTGATTTATCGGCGAGAAATATATTAGCAATGCATCGCCTAGTAAGGGGTTACATGCAAATAGGTTAAGATATTATTACCAAACCTCCGAAATGTGACTGGGTGGGTGAAATGTGGATGCGTATGCAACATTTTACTAGTTTTAAAATAAATATCCAATTAAAGTTTTAAACAATATTAAAAACAATGAATTGTTACCAAGTTTTATTTGAAACTTTCTTCGATCATTACAATCAAACAAAGTAAGTTTACCAATAGACCCGTAGCTAAATATCCCCATGGTATTTCTTACGAATATTTTTAAATTTTTCTTTTCGGTACCTGAAGATGTTAATCTTATAGTTTATAAATAAAAGCTAGTAACACTGAAAGACATGCATGAAATAAAAATAGGCAAACTTAAAACCTACTTAACAAAAATACACCCGTGACCTTGAGGCAAGGAGGCGAGGATGCTGGCTGCGTTATCGCGTTGGATAGCAATACTTATCCTTTGAACGAAAAACGAGCCAGATTTATTATTTGCCAAAACTGAATTTAATTTACCTGCAATTTTTCCAAAAAGTAATTTAGTAAGATCAAATCTGAGTTTAGTAGAGAAGCAAAAAACAGACCCCCGTTTTGGGGCACTGGTAAAACAGCTAATTCACAAAACGTGAAATATTATTCCCATAAAATTTAACAGGATTCATAATTGATATTCAAATTAGCATCTGATAAATCCGTCACGCTTGACACGGTGTACTTACATACTAGGTCCAACGTATATTCCTGTTCCATACCTCACAAAGATTCGGTAGCATCACATATGGTCTAAGGAACTATATCGTACAGCATTTTTTGTCTTATTGTCGCATCTTTTGTGTACACTATACTCTAACTCGTTGGTCTACTGGTGATCACGCTGGCTTCTATCCACGAGGTCCCAGGTTCGATCCCCGAGTCAAGCCGGAATTTATTTCTGTGTTTCTCTGTCTTGAAATAACTCAGAAATAGCTCGTCGAATAGTCAGGAAATGTGTGGTGTTAACACCCTCGTGCCTTGGAAAGCAAGTAAAGATGTCCTTATCTGCGCTGGGAGAGAAGCTAGAATCATGGGTCGAAAAACGACAAAAAGCTACGGTCGCCATGAAAATATAGTAGATTTGTGTAATTTTGTGGATGGCCACCAACTCTTTTATTCCTTTTATCCTTTTAAATAGACTATGGTTAATATTAAAATCTACTACAGCAAGTATTTTGTACTTATTATTTTTTTTACTACAGAATATATAAAGCGGATAGACAATATTTCAAGAATTACGGAAATGAAAAGGTCTTTATATATTTTCTGACAAGAAACTGGCTCTAACTGCAATTTTTGCGCGCAGTGCAAAATAGTCTTGGTCGCCATTTTGAGACATGTCAAATAAAAAACGCTGGCACTAGAGCAGATATTGTCTTGCCTTTTTGTCTAAAGTCTCCTACTATTGTTTGAATGGAGCTTACCTACTGATATTGTTTTAACTATAGCACTAGCTTTAACCCGTATATTCCTGCCCCAAAACGGAGTTTTTGTACCAGCCTCACGTAGTGGGATCAGGGCAGTGCATGACAGGAATGTAATATGTTAATGACGCGTCATTTGAGACAGGTCAACATTAATATTTATGATTGCTGATGTATGGGAGCAACGTAATTTGACTGCCAGATGGGAAAATGACTGGACTGCCCGTATGAGGGATTTATTACAAGGCGGGGAAATGATAAAAGCCTTTTATGGTAACAGGCGGTTTATGATGTTGAAATTAAAGGGGTGAAGCGGAATTTGATACGGGTTATGAAAAAGTTTTGAACTTTTTAGTTCAAGCGTGAAAAAAACTAACGAATATGAATGTGATGTGATAACATTCGGTTTCGGCGATAAGACCACCGAAGTCATAATAGTCATAATGATTGTTTCACAGACATTATTTAATTTCTTCTCTTGGTCCCAAAAATATTTTAAGATCTTCAGAAGGTCATTATGACTATTAAAATTTTGTTTTTAACAAACCTAGCCCTAAACTAAGCGTGAGCTTGTGCTATGGCGACTAGAATAACGGATAGACATACTTATATACGTTTATATAACCATGACTTAGGTACAAATGCTCTTGCTCATCACACAAATATTTGCCCCTTGTGGGATTCGAACCCGAGAAGAAACAATTTCAAAAAAATGTGAAAAGAGGATGGACGAAAGTACAAAATATTATTAGCGCGGCCGAAGTCACGGTCAATTGCTTGTCTTAAAAACTAAAAAGCAAACGAATATTAAAAATGTATATATCACTGAAAGTGATCATGTTAGAGTTTAAAACATTCAGGATCGCTAAGCGCGTTAGCAATTTCGTTCAAACATGACTCACTACTATATATCTCGTGTAAGGTTTGCACTGCTTGTGTCGCAGTCACTCAGAAAAAATTGTAAGTATCTAATTTGTCTTTTTGTGGAAAAAAATATAACGCTTTAATATACTACTACTTTTGGAATTAATGAGAGATACTAGGTCAGTCTCTTAAATAGTCAAGTGTTATAGGTTACGCTTTTTCGCGGAAAAACGAATTAAAAAAACCACACACAAAAATTCCACTATTATTTACGGGATTGCTACTATTTACCTTTTTATTTTCGAGTTTAGGATATTTCGAAACTTTTACAAGCGCCATGATCATGAAATAATTCTAACGTTACTGACCACAAAAAATTAAAACACTATAAAATATCACTAGATAGAGTATACCGTGAAATGGAATTCTAGACGACGCTTATTATCACTTCAATCTTCTACAAACCTTAGGAACTAATTTTGATTCATCTGTTACCATATGATCCCTAAGGATTTAATTAAAATATGTACTATTTCTTTGAAAACTGTACATACTTACCTTAGTTACATATTACTAATTCATATATAAGTTTAAATAAGAATCCAAAAATTCGCACTCGGGTAGGATTTGAACCCACGACCTTTGGCTAAATGGGCCAAAGGTCATGGGTTCAAATCCTACCCGAGTGCGAATTTTTGGATTCTTATTTGATCTTATATATACACTGAAAGAAATGATTGCTTACCAGTTACCAAAATTTGGCTACTAATAGACCGTAATCTAGTGACTTGCGAACTTCTGGTTATCAGTAACAAACTAGTTTTGTTACAGATAACCAAAAGTTTGTTTATATTTAACAAAAATTGACTTACCTACAACAAAACCTTCAACTAACAAAACTAGTTTGGTTGATTCTTTTTTTCAGTGTTTAAGTAAGAACTTTGTGAGTGTAAAAAAATATTAAATACTATTACTAATTCGATATTTTGTTAGTAATAAATTCAAAGATACACGTACAGTAGCAGTTTCTTTCTTGGACATAGGTAGTAAATTTTTGGATTGTTTTGATGTATCTTGTAATACAAAAGGTATTATATATATATATATATATCCTATAGTAAATTAAAAAAATAAAACAACTGGTTACTTAGATAAAGTTATTTTTTTTCTTTAATTTGTTTTAGATGGTGTGTTAAGCTTTGTGTTCAAGAAAGAGATGAATGGACTGTATAAAGCATGATAATTGTTGTGAAATTAGTAGATAATTTTTAAAGAGTGATATATTTAGTATGGCAGAGAATAACATACTGTGCCGACCCCTAATGTAATAGGAACAGGGCAAGAGAATGGAAACGTTGTTTTACCAACTCAAAACCTTGGCCCGTAGACAAGATGCAATCAATTCCAAAGCGAAGTTCGCTAACTCTAACAAAATGTATGTAACTGACATAAGTCATCGAAACATCACATGAATTTTGCAGTCCCTTCACCGGTGTCGGAGCCTTCATGTGGTGACTAAGAAGCAAAATTGCAACCACTTTCATGATAGGATCAACTTTGAAATCCCAGATTATTTTTTAATTTCCCATACTAATTACTAAATCAACTTTGTAGATTTGTATGGAAAGGTGATATATTTTGTTCTGTTTTCGAGGTTCATGTAATAGAGAAAAATGTTGCAGATGAACTCATCTATTACCTCTTAAAGGCTCCGACATCGGTGACGGGACAGTATATTTTGAGTTTTCGTTGACGATAGCGAAGTTTGCTGAAGGAAGATCGAATCTTGTCTAAGGGCCTATCCTTGCCTTATTCCACACTTCACCTACCACGTTAGATCGCATAGGATTTCTAGACACGTACACAGGAGCTCCGTTACGCAATGTAATGGAAGTTGAACCAGCCGGGCACAGCGTGAGTGATGCTGCGAACCTTCTAAGTTAGTCCCAATCGACTTGTCATATTACTAACGCGTCTTTTGTTTTGAAGAAGTTTAATGTCCGTGAGCCCGCGGCTTTATACAATAAACGCCGGTCACTGATATGTCAAACAGCATTTATGAACTTTCAATCATAGTTTTAACAGTTTCCCGCGACTTCGCCCGCGCCAAAAGTCGGATTTTCCATACAAACTTTCATCCACCATTTCACCCCCCTTGATGATTTTATATTGCGAAAAAAGTAGCCTATGTCCTTCCCAGGGTCTCAAACTATCTTTGCACCAAATTTGAATCGGTCCAGTAGTTTCGGAGCCTTTTCAATACAAACAAACAATCAAATCTTTCCTCTTCATAATATTAGTGTAGATGAAATCGTCGTGTCGAATCAGGAGTCCCAACATTCGTCTTCTTCTGCACTATATTGTCTATAATAGAAGGAAAGAGGAAGCGAGGTAGACCAAGAATAAGCTACATGCAGCAAATAAAGGAAAATATAAGTCGTGTCGTATCAGGTCAAGAAAAGGGCAGAAAACAGAGAAGTTTGGAAAACACTTCACCGAAGCTCATCTCTTTTTGATGATGCATACGATATCGCGGCAATTGCGGTAAAATACATGGCACACGGTCAGAAAAGTTGTGCTGAGTGAGAACCAGAATATTTTCATGCCTAAAATTGTCCAGAAATATAATAAAACCTTGGGGTTGCTCAAACGCAAAACGTGGACAGTTTTTGTTGCCAGTACACTTGACAAACGCAGTACAATTTGAAGGAATGTGTCAAGTGGCAGCAACTGGTTACTGGACAGAAAACCCCTTACTAATATTGAATTTGCCACTGCTATAACACTTGCTTAAATATGAGACAGCTAGTTTGGAATTAATGAGAGATAGGTCAGTCTCTTATATAGTCAAGTGTTATACGTTACGTATCATTTCTACTAAACTTAAAGTCAGCCTATATAGATCCCACTGCTGGGAAAAGGCCTTACCTCAACTATGAGGAGGTACGAGCCATACCCCACCACGCGGGCTCAGTGCGGATTGGTGGAGGGGTGTCTGTAAGTAAGTGACAAACCTTACTGTCAGCTGCTATCAAGCCGCCATAGGGCCTCTGACTAGGCTTAACGACTAATACCAGCAGATATTAGCCGGGACCAACTGCTTAACGTGCCTTCCGAAGCACGGAGATGCTTGTCATGGACGTCACTTGAATGGTCGGAATGGTCACCCATCCAATCACAACCGCGCCGCGGGTTGCTTAACTCTGGTATCACTGCCAAAGCGCTGCCGCCACTGCGCCACAAGCACCACTAAACTTGATTCAACTAATTTCAAAATACCTACGGTCGATTCACATCGCCTATTGGACGACTCCCCGAATGTTTAACTCGCATAATTTTGTTTCAACTAAAATCAATTGGACTAACGAACGATTAATCTAACGGTTGTTTAGACTATTGGCTGTTTCAACTTAGTACGAAACACCTAATGGACGACTCGTCTGCGGTTGCTAAAATGAGGGTAACGCTAACAGTTTATTGATACTGCGTGGGTAATAAGCATAATAATATAAAGATAATAATAATAAGCATAATACTGATAAGCATGTATCAAGCATGCAGCAAGCATGCAAGCATAATTTCATACATGCATGCAATTGGATTTCCTCGTCTCCGGCGCTGCGGGGAGAGCGGCCTCCGGCTTTAACTTCAGCCGCTCCACTTTGCAAGGGTGTCTAAAACTTGTTACAGCGGCTTATATGTTATGTGCTTATATATAATGTTCAATATACCTAAAGATCGTTTTACATATTTTTGTTGTAACTAATGGACGAAATCTATAACGGACCCAAGCATCTTCAAAGTAAGAGTGAACAAGCTTCTGGTTGAACTTGCTCCTTTGCCCCGCCACGTCTTGGTTAGTATTAGAGTCAAGGGCAAACCCATTTTAGGTTAAAAAGCCGGGCAGGCAAGTGCGAGTCGGGCTTTGCAAGTGAGGGTTCCGTAAAGATTAATGTAATTGCAATAATATGTTTTTAATATGGAACAACAAAACATTTTTTTTTTAATTTTATTTGCAAAAAAGTGTTTGATGTTAATTTCAACTTGATACCTCTCCGTGTTTCTGAGAAAATGGGTCGAGACTTGTCAGACAGACAACCAAGTAATCCTACAGAGGCTACGATTTTCCTTTTTAGGTACAGTTACAAGCAATGAAATGTAAACAAATAAGTTTTTAAGCCATTGATGTCATTGTAATAAGGTCTCAAATCAATCAGCAGATGCAGATGTATACATCGCTACCTTGGGGTAGAAAAGTCGTAAAAGCCATAAACCTTTTATGGCTTTTACGACCTTTCTACCCCAAGGTAGCGACATATTGATGTTCGTGACTGTACCTACCCCAAAAACATTTATACTTATTGGATATCTGTAACTTAGAATTTTTTGAAGTAAAACAAGTTACAAACCCAACTGATTGTGTATTCGGTCGGCAACCGCTTCTGTTGCTGACGTTTGGTCCTTCGATATTTTTCCTGAGTAGCGAGAAATATATCAGTAAGTAGTAGGATAAGTTCAGAGGGGCAATGCTGCCAGCCTTTTGGGCACCATTCCTTTCGGCAGTGCTTGGGCTGATGCTTTTTATATGTATATTGTAAATATTATATTTTATTTCTTAACATTTCTTTTAGAATAGTTTTAGGTTAGTTTAGTGTATATTATTTAGTTTAATATTTCTGTTTGTGTTTATAATATAAATAAAGTTCTTGCATTAACCTTAAAACAAGTAGTTAGAAATCCCGCTTCTTCACGAGTTAATTCATGAGTGAAAGAACCGTATACATAGCGCAATCAATTTGAACTCAAATAAACGTTTCATGTAATCAAAAAAAAAAGGATTTTTTTTAGTTCCGCAACAAAACACGGCTTTGTTACAAATGACAGAATCCTTTTTACTCTAAATTGACCGGAAATTTCTTATTTTCTATCCTTCCTCATACGTATCTAAAATAAACGACCTGTTGGCGCACTACAAAAGATGAATTATGTGTTGTGAACATCAAAACATACGATGGTAAGTATTTTTTCCTCGTCCGGGTTTTTTCTTGGAGGCCGTTAGAATCGCGGGATGCCGGCCGAGTATGCCCGGTCACGTGCTATGGGTCATAGATTAACTATTATACAAGCAGAAGGTGCACTCGCTTTACAGAAAAGCACATGGGTATACCCTATGGACAATCGAGAAAGCTGCGTGAGAAGTCTGTTAAGTAACGAGTATTCGCGTTATATTTAGTAGCAGGTGAAAAAAAATTGGTCAGCTGTGTAAAAATTAGCCCCCTTGATATTCCTTACTATCAAGATATCCCATAACTTCGCAGCTTGCGTTAGAAGTCTGCCTCTTTACCTTTACTTTTGACATTGCATTAACACTTGATTAGATATGAGACGGCTAATTTGAAATGTTTGTCTCCACCTATCTGCTATTAATTTCAAACTAGCTGTCTTATATTTAAACAAGTATTATAGCAGTGTCAAACTTATTATAAATAAAGGGGTTAGTGTACTACAAATGTGTAAATAGTAGGGATTTCGCTAATTTAAATCTGATTCATAGTACCTAAGTAGTCTATCTCTTACGACGTTTGGTCGTGATTTTTATGTGAAATAAAACACAACGAATTTCATGAATGGAGCAATTTACAAATTGATTTCATACCAACAAGCAACCAGCAGTGTGCAAGTTTTTTTTTAACGTAAAGACTTAAATTTTTGTATAAACTCAGTGATAGACTTAGAATTTTGCATAAGCTCATCGGCGAAAGAGCTTACAACCTCATGCATAGGTAAGTCGTGAAGTTTACTCCTCCAGACGCAAGATCTTGATCAAGCCCCGCCGGCGGGGTCTTATTCTTTTTCACCTAAACTACTAACAACTCTTTGCCCGGTCTAACATTACTTCCCCTTTATGTGAACGGCCGCTAGAGATTGGATTGAAATTACAGAAACCGTTCTGAGATAAACATGTTTGTAGGTATATGGCTATGCGGATGCTGCCTCTTAGAGGAGCTGGTGTGTAGAAACACCTTGTATTTTCTAAAATTATCGCTAGACTTAGATATTGTTCTTGAGGTGTAGACAAAATACAAGTTTTAGGTGTAGAAAAGGTAGAATAGCTATTCTCGAAGAAGTAATAGAATAGTTGATGGTTTGGTCAGAATTTTCTGCTAGTGAAGATTTTTTAAAAGATTGCACCGTACAATTTATTATTTGTTTAGTAGTATCTTCAAGTTTATTTAAGGTTAGTTCTCTGTTGTGAACATAATAGTTTTAATAACAAAATTATATGCCGTCTATACATTCAAAACACAATTTTACGGATTACTTCGCGGTTTATTTACGTTTTATTTAAAATGTAAAATTGTGTTTTAATGATTTCGACTGTTCGCGTTAACGTAAAAAATCGTCTATACATATGACAAGTGTAGTAACAGTAATGTCCTCTGCACATGCTCGTTAGCCAAATTTGGGAGGAAGTTACTCAGTCAACTGTACCGAAACGTATATTTATGTAAAAAGATTTTCTGTAAAAAGATTTATTTTCGTGTAATTTATGCATGCTTTATTTACCTTTAAGTAACTGTGCATTTAGAATTAAATTTAAATATGACTAGTGCTATGATGACCAAATGTTATTTATTGTTAGTTGAGCTTATTAACAAATAAAAATCATTTATTTTCGGACACCGTAGTCCATTGTGTTAGTAACAATTAGCCTTAGAAACTATGTTAGTAACAATAGTGCAAAGAAAAGAAAGAAATAAAAAAAACTTAAATAAAAAAAACTAAAAAACCCGACTGCGTTTCTGTGTAATTGGAAATTAAAAAACCCCAAAACGAGAAAGAGGTCATACAAAATTGTAGCAGACGGAACTCATTCTAGAAATGGAATGGAGGCTTAGTGAATTTAGAGCATATACCTGCCTCTATATTACATTGCAGATTACTCCAATCTACTGACGAGACGGCTCACTTTCTAACATGGGTCCCGACTGCTACATTTTAATATGGGTACCAATTTAACCCGGGTATGACCTCTTCCTTGTTTTATGGTTTTTTAATTTCCAATTACATAGCAACGCAGTCGGGTTTTTTAGTTTTTTAAATTACCGTTTTTTATTTTATTATTCTTAGTTTATTATTCAAAACAAAACACCAAACTGCAAAAAATATTATATTTTTGAAATGGTCTTTTTACTGGCTTTTATTTGATACCCATATTGCTATGCTAAGGAAAAAATCAATCCCCCCTCCCCCTTTATTTCCATTTGTGGGCGCCATTTTAAAAATGTAGATAGCCTATGGCATTCTCACAATTTTGACAAATTCAACGACACCTCATATGTCAAAAACTGTCGAGCCGTTTTGGCTGTAGGGCGTGCCAAACATTATACATACATACACATACTCACGAAAATAAACATAACCCTCCTTCCGCAGTCGAGTAAAAAAACTTAAAATAGGAGCATTTTAGGTAACTGAAGAATCCTTCTATTATTCTACTTAAAAAGAGAGGGACAGCTTCTGTTTGAACTGTGTGAGAATTCAGAATGAGAATGTGTGAGAATCAGTGACATCGTAGCATCGTCACGTAAATTCAAACATGTCTCTATTTTAATTTGTGTGCCCGTAAACGACACGCAGGCTTAATAGATATGTTAATTACAACATCAAGTCGACAGCCCAAGTAAATTCGTCGTTCGTCGATTGTTTTAACAAAATGGCAAAAGTTTATTTATTTATTTAAATTTTATTGCACCAAAAAAAGAAAGTACAATTGGCGGACTCAATGCCATAAGGCCTTATCTACCAGTCAACCGCATGGGAATGCAGAGAGTTAATAAGTGGCGGGATATTAAGTAAAGTAGATAAATTAATTTATGGTAGAACTAAATTACTACTGAATAAATAAACATACATACTTCTTCTTCTTCTTAGCGTGTCGATGGAGAAAATTACATCGTAGCAGCCCAGAATTCAGCCACTTGTATTGCGGATTGACTGCCGTCCATAAAATCCGCTGGCTTAATCCGCTTAATTCCTTAACTATAAATACAATACTCGTACTCGTAAATGTTTTGAAAACTTCTTCTTCTTAGCGAGTCGATGGAACACGATAAAATTACATCGTAGCAGCCCAGAATTCAGCCACTTGTATTGCGGATCGACTGCCGCCCATTAAATCCGCTGGCGTGCAGGTGTTGGGGCACGCCGGGCACGATGTTAAGTGTGCCATAGTTTGCACTGCACCACAAACACAGTCTACATCGGAGCTTACCGAAAATCCCCACCTGATCATGTTCTCCTTACTTCGGCCAACCTGAGTCCGAAGCCTGTTTAAGGACTTCCAGATCGGCCATGGTAAATCATGTCCAGGAGGGAGATTCTCGGCAAGCGGGACAAAAGGAGTAAGCAGAAAGGCTTTTTTGCGCCAAAGTTCGCATCTGGCCTGTGCCTGTCCTATGCACGGCTACGTCTCAGTGCCGCAAAGGCTAAAAAGTCGTCGCAGTTTTATTAAGTGTGTCGCCCCACTTTCTACCGAACATACATACTAAGATACATAGATAGGAAGATACAAATACATAAGCCAAGTATTAAACATACATGAATAATAATATAATAAATACGAGAATTAGAAGTTGTGGTTTTGATGTAACTTTTGCTAACTGGTTGTTGGAAATTATGTCAACCTACGTCATATTTGAATAAAATATCTGAGATATTCAGTCAGTTGCAACACGTTTTCAAAAAATACTCTCTATGGAAGCTGTAATGTCATTATTCTAATTTGTGTAGCGAATACTAAAATTATTACTAATCCTAGCTTATACGTAAATTAAAAAACGCACTTAAAACCTTGTTTAAAAATAATAACAAAATCCCAGCTATTCATTATTTGGCTTGACAGACAAGAGTTTATAGTTAAGACACCCAAGTGCCCGACTTAAATTGACTCAATTAGACTGATAGGCTAACGTGCCTCCTTACCCTTTAGGCACAGAATAAGTACAAGTACTTCGTACAGAAGTATGACTTAGCAATTGTATTCAAAGAAATGTCTACTCAATGTCGTCAACAATATGGCGTAATTTAGTTCGCCTCAGAGTCAAGCACATTTTCGTGTAGACACCTACAAAAATCCATTGCAAGATAATTTCATACTTATTGCTCTGGAATATGATTCATAATACACTAAACCTATTCAGTGACGTAATATCACGCGACGCGATAGGGTTGACTGCTACGAGAAGCTTCTAACGCCATCTAGCGCCTCTTTCTAGTACTTTATTCGTTCTCGTCCAGCCAGCAACGTAGCCGCGCGACCGCCGGTGAAAAAAACGCGCGAGCGTGTCGCTGGCCGGTAGCGACACGCAACTTGTTTTAGCCCCTAAGAAGGGTCGCCGCGCGTAAGTACTTTTTTACTACCTACGCGGGGAGATACACAGGCCTGCTTTAGGTCTACACTAATAATATAATAATATTGCTGGAATACTATGTAGCTTATGAATAGGTACTATAGCTTTGTAAAGATTTATCGTGGTTCAGGTTTGAAGTAGAGTTTCTTTGAGTGTAACAATGTGCAGATCCAAGTGAGGTGTTTGACGTTCAGTTTAGGTTAGAATTTTTGGGCTTTGCTTAGAAACTATAACATGCAAACAGAGTTCTGGCTGTTCTATTCAAACTACGGCCAAACGTTGTATGGTGGGCGTATTGTGTATAACTATTTAATGTATACGACACTGAGATCAATTAGCTAGGAACTATTAATCACTTGCGGGAGGCATCGATTCGTCACAAATCTCGATTGCCGATCAATCTAATCGAATTGTATTTCGATTCCGATATAAACGTGTTTGGAGTTGGATGTCAGTTGTAAGTAAACATTTCCGGTATACTGTTTTAAGTTTTAATGGAAGCAAAGCCTATATCGGCAGGCCAACCGCTTAACTTGATTGCTTTCAAATTGCAATAATCTCGGTTGAGATTGGTCACCATTTTCGTCGGCTAGGAGGACATTGTTAAACTTTTATTTATACTGGTTTGTGTTTCAGACTTTTATGAACTAGGTAATTCAAATATGGTTTCAGAAATTATGAAGTTCCTTGTTAGCTCAACTAGTAAAGTAGTTAATCTAATCAAAATATCGTTTTACTGTAGCTTTACGAAGAGTGCCATTTTGTGTGATATTTAACCTGTCAAACCCCATAAGATCCGCGGGCGGGGTGATAACAATTTATTTTCTATTGTATCTGGAAACTAGATACATGAAGGTTTAAAAGTTGAAAAAGAGTACAATTTAAAATAGGACTCACATCCCTGTATTGATATTGACTTTCCATTGTAATTTCGTAAATATGGATTAACAAGTTTTAGAGCAATGTCAAAATCATTATTAGTAAAGGAGTTATTTAGGAGGCGCTCCGTCTTAATAAAAGGCGCTCTATCTTAATAATAGGCTTTAGTAGCAATGTTTTCGTTAACGTTAACCGACGACAACTTGGTCAGACAAAGAACTTTGTCAGAATGTTTCGTGCTTTCTTTTGCCATCGACCAAACTATATTGACTCGGTCTGTATCGATTTAAGCTTTCAGCGCATTTAGGGTTCTGCAGGAAAATGATAATAATATAAATAATATATTGTTTCCATAGAACGCACCAAACTAAGCGTGAGCTTGTGCTATGGTGACTAGGATAACGGATAAACAAACTTATATACATCCATGACTTAGGTACAAATGCTCGTGCTCATCTCACAAGCATTTGCCCCTTGCGGGATTAGAACCCGCTACCGCCTGGTTTAGAAGTCCGGGGTTCGAACCAAGACTTTGCTTAGAGTTAGGACTCTAGACTAAGCCAGACGTGGCGTAGACATAGGCGACGATGGAGCGAGCTCACCCAGAAGGTTCTAGCACTCCCACTCGCCGACAGAATACAGCAAGCTGCTTGGCGCCAGCCACTGGTAGGCGGGTGGTAGCTACCAGGCTAAAAAATAAAGAAAAAGATAAACGTCGTCGTTTTGTATCAGGAGGTCAAGCAAAGAAGTATGGAAGAGACTCCACCGACAATAGCTTCCCAACAAACATTATTCCGTCAGTTACAGGCTTCTTTAAAACTTTAATCTTTTGAACGACGTTATAATAATCTCAATTATAGCTTGGAACGTTACAGAGGAGTTAAGAAATAAAATCCAATAGTGGTTCTAGGGCTATAATGGATGTTGTTATGCAGTATTGAGAGTAATAATAGTGTTAATTACAGCTAGTGGAGTCAAGATTTATAGCTTTAACCTGTTTGTAACACTTAAATCTTTACAACAGCACCCGCTGACATTTATTGATGTTTATTTTTACTTAATGGTTGTTGTGAAGTATCTTATATATCTTTGGGTGTTGTGATAACTTTAAGCTGCAGGCATGGGTTGCATAACAGAGTTAGTCAAGTGTGTACGTACCACCAGATATTAAAAGCGTTGCATAACTCTCTTATGAAGTTTAAGTATACTAAAGACTGAACAATACTCCTCGACTAAAGATGCTGTATCTTCAAACTAGCTGTTGCCCGCGACTTCGTACGCATGGACTCGATGATACAAAATATTTTACACTCCCGTCGCCATCCAGCTATCGTGATCTCTTAGTCTACCATGTCGTAAAGAGGAGAGAGGAATGAAAAATCAAGGTCATTTTTTCGAAAGGTTACTATCAATATTTATATACAAAATACTTCATTAATTTGATCAATATTTATGTACAAAATACTTCATTAATAATGTTTATTTTATCATTCTAACGATGCCACGTAACTTAACTTGCCAATGGCCGACAAAAAGAAAAACTTGAGGCATCTATTTATTATGCATAAGTTTTACTTTAAATCTTTAATAAATCCGGAGCGCGTTAAAATTAAGATGGAAAACATGGTATACACTTATAGTAAAATCGCAGGCGCAGCACTTTTTAACTTTTTACTTATTTTTCTTCTTCTGATAAAAACTTGCATTGCGAGCAGATCGCCATTAAATGTTGCTGTGATAAGTTTTATTTTCTTTGTGTCATTTATTTAGATTTCTTTGAAGCTTATACATAAAAAACAGTACAAAAAGAGTTCTCAAAAAGCGGGCATATATTTAATTGAGAATGTTTTAGATATCTAGTACGCGTTAAAGCGTTAACCCACTCTATCTTATTATAGGTTTAACAAGTTTAAAATTCTTAACTGAGGATTGTCTCACACCTATTGTGTTAGCTAATGCTTCTATGATAATGTAGAACCGGATAAAGTAATAGCTGAGGGTGAATTAACTCCCTTCTAAGTACTTCTAACCCTTAAGTAATACTGTTGTATAGGCTTCCTGACACCTTTACCTGTAAAAAGTGGGGCCTGATTCATAGATATAACCAACCTACTACAGGTATTCTTAACACTCTTAATTCTCAAATGAGAGCATTGTAACAGTGATATGTAGGCTATTTTGACGCTGTCATGTTAGTTGGGTTAGCTTTTGATGATGGTGCTAAGCATTAATGATGATAATAATACTACGACCTCCGTAGCTGAGTGGCTCGGACACAGGTTTTTAAGTTATCGCCAACTCTAAAACCCCAGGTTCGATCCCCGGTCGGATCAATAAAGAATACATATTACTTGCTATTTATCTCGGGTCTGGGTGTTGTGGTACCACCGTTTTCAGATTGCCATAACACATGTGCTTTAGAAACTTACTTTGGGATCTGGGCAATGTAGGTATGGGATGTTGACCAAAATTTTCACAAAACAATGACACCAATTACCTATACCCAAACTAAGCGTGAGCTTGTGCTGTGACTAGGATAGGTAACAGATAGACTTATATACGTTTATAAGCATTCATGACTCGGTACGAATGTTCGCGCTCCTCACACAAATATTTGCGGGATCTGAACCCGCAACCGCTGATTTGTAGTCCGGAACGCGAACTACTACACCAAAACGGTCATTAAACGTCAATGGTGATAGTAGGTAAGTGACAGATGCACAAAGAAGTGTGTAGGTGCAACAATAATACAAACTATTTGGTAAGGTTTCCTTATCGAGATAAGAATCCTCTTTCTACCCGACTGCGGAAGGAGGGTTATGTTTGTGGGGAGTATGTATGTATGTCTAAAAGGCTGGACAGTTTTTACATATTATGAGGTGTCGTTGAATTCGTCAAAATTGTGGTAGTGACATAGGCTAAATACATTTAAAAAAGCGCCCGCAAATGAAAACAAAGGGGGTAGGGGGGAATTGATTTTTCCTAACCATAGCAATATGGGTATCAAATGAAAGCCAGTAAATATACCATTTCAAAAACATAATAATTTTTACAGTCACGTGTTTTGTTTTTTCAATAATTATGTTTGCTAGTTTGTGGTATCCAATGGAAGTTAGCGATAGATTTGAAAATTTGACTCAAAAGAGCGAGAGAAATTATTTACTAGTAAAGATAAGTACGTTTGCTCAATTTCCTTATGAGAGATGATCCGTCATAATCCTGTAAGTCCTGTGTAAATCATATTGGATTTATGACGACATAATTGCTGTGAGATGGCTCAATTGATTTATGTGTTGATTGATAATATAATTAAATTCCCTCATCCCTTATTATGATATATGATTAGACACACAAATGATTTTAGTTTGTCACTAGTTTAGTAGATGCGTTTATTAGAAATATCTCTTCATCTTTATTTGTGCTTTAGAGTGAAACTAGCATCAATTAGCGATGCCCTATCTATACTATAATAAATAGTCGAAAAACTTGCCTGTTGTTGTACTGTTTACGGATTGTCAATCTCGGGGGTGAAAATTTGATCTAGATTAGTCATATGTTTAGGAAAACGCGTTTTTGTGTTTTCTTGCGTTTTTCTTTCGCATTGTTCGTTGCAGAATATGGTCGCTAATTTCGCATCAGTAAACATCAGAGTCGTGGCGCAGTGCGTAAGACGTAGGACTGAAGATATGTAAAAGAAGTTTTCCCTTTTGCATTTATTCACGTTTATGGCTTTTTTTTGTTTTTTAAACAAGACTTACGAATTGTAAAGATTTATTTATTAAATAGTAGTAATCGAGCAAAGCTCGGTGGCTCCAGGTGCTACATATGTATTTACATATACATTTGACGAACGTCCGGACACCTGCTCCGGACTTCTCGTAAAAGTGCTGAATTAATTATAGAATCTGCTTGTTTGTTTGTAATTGTAGCCTACGCATTATAAGTTACTTATGTGTTTTACACCGCACATAATCACAATAGTGTATAATGTTAAATACAAATTTAACCTCAGCATGTCTGACCACTACGGTGGCTCTATTAAAAACGAATATTTTTATTATATTTTACTATATAGGAACTATTAGGTCTTTTTAAAAAAGCACTATATATTTCCATATTTACTTATCTATGTATATGACTGTTTGTTGCCTTAAATAAATAATATAAAAAAAGTGCTACCCTAGAGAAATAGTTACAGCAAAGCGGAACCATAGTTGTCTGGCAAGGTCTACCTTGTCGCCATTTTTCCGTTCAACTCATTCCGTGGCATCGCGCAAACTTTGATGTCTTTACCGTTCCCTTAGCTATCGATTTATTTTTCTTTCCTTTTTATGTTAACCGAGTCAGTTTTCCGTGCCACCCTGTATTTGGCGGTCCCTCCCGATGTTTTTCTTTGCGGGGTTCAAATAATTGGATTAAACTGAGGTAAGACATTTTCATTATGGTAATTGTCTTTTTAGGCTTTGTCTGTCAAGTTTAAATAGGGCTAAAGAAATATTTGATTAAAGAAGACTTCTTATTAGATTGTTTTGTAAATGTCTGTTAAATATTTTTTATTTCAATATATCGTTTAGCATTTTATTACTATACGCATTATTCTACTTTGATCAATAGGATTAGTATTGGATGTAGTAAAACCGTTTGAGATGATATTAATCCACGTGTGATGTGTAAAAAAATTCGCTAAGTTTTAATAATGAGTTTTAGTTTTTAAGAAAGAAAGAAAGAAAAATATTTTATTTGGAACATTACACATAAATAACAAAACTAAAAAATTTGTTAATGTATTAAAACTCAATCCATCATCACATCCTTCTGCTTGGAAAAGACCTAAGATAGACCTATTAACTATATTGATTCATTTAAATTGATAAATTATAAAATGCTTCTTTCTTTCTTTCTTTCTTTTCTTCTTCAAATTGTGCTTAAAACACACTTTAAAAATGATCTTAGCGGGTTGTATGTTTGGTTATTGAATAAAAAAAAAACTCTATTATTAGAGGAGAGGTTTATTTAAGTTACCTCTCTACTCAAAGAACTGAACAAACTTTAACTTATTATCACGATACAACCAGGAACTATCACAAAACATCCTGAACTCTGAAAGACAAAAGGTCAACAAAACCAGTGTCTAATCAAGAATTAAAACAATGCCAATCCGGCGAGTTTACGGCGCACCTAAAAGATTGGGGTGACCATAAAAAAAAAAGATTTCTAAGATACTTTTAACGTAGTTCTTATAATATTTTTTAAAGATACTAAAGAAACATATTTTTTCCTTTTTTGTGTTGTTGTTGTTGTTTGAACACTGAAGTTTGATAACTTATGCGGTTTTCAAAATAACATAGGAAAAGCAATGATACATATCAATATCAAAAGAACGCCAATCAATTGTCTCTGGGGTGAAACATTCTTTGCAAACGCAATAGGTTTCAAGTGAAGCTACTGAGGTCGGCCTGCCATTCGCTGAGTTGCGAGAGCATTCTGATACGGAAGCTTGCGTTGTTAATTTTATCGAGTAATCGTGGCCACCCTACAATTAAGTGGAATCGGAACGAAACCAGGTGTGTCTGATTAAACAAAGCCCAAATCGTTCGACAACAGCCCTAACAGCCCTGCATGGGGTCTACTCTGCAAGATGGGATCCGAGGTTACGACTGATGCCATCCTCCCGTCCGCATCCTTTATTTTACGCATACCTACTTGGGGCAGTAGACAAGATGCAATCTATTCTATTACGAAGTCCGCTATCGCTAACAAATTATAAAAATGATAAAACTGACATAATAAGCCATCGAAACAATTTGACATTGTGTTGGCCATAGCGAAGTTCACTGTAGAAACATTGCATCTTGCCTAAGAACCGAAGACAAGATGGGCATAATATGGCATGGGAATACTTGGCCAAGGGTCAACCAACTAAAACCAACCAAATAAATAAATAAATTGTTTCAACAAACACACTAATTCCAATTCAAGAATTTCAATTCAATTCCCTTAGTCCGCTAAGCCCACGGCCGCTCATAAGCGGCCAAGCGACCAAGAAGGATCGCTGTAAGCATGCACTTCGTCGTCTCAGAAGTTAGTCGTACGATTGTACCTCATGGTACATACACGGTGTCCGAAGAGTCGACGTCAAGCCGAAATCGCATGATAGGTGAGCTCATAACAGTCATCAGAAAAAAAAATGTCTTGTATTTTTAAAATTATATTAAAAAAATATTCGGGAAAATGTACATCCCTGTAACAGTTTTTACTTTCCTGTTGCTACAAATCTTTACTTATTGCCATTTTTTTTACTTATTTCCTGAATAGTGCTTCTGTAATTTGTTACCTTAAAATCTGAGCTAACTGCTCAAGCTTGAAAGAAGATGTCATGTTTTGCAGAACCACGTTTTGAAAATCAGTTTTTCGCCCTACTTTAACTGACGGTGCTGAAAAAATATATACCACGCAAGTCTGGCAAGTAACTTTAAAAGTTAGCGCATTTAATAAAGATTGTAAAGTAGTTTAACATTTATTAGATTACATTATTTCTTAGATCTGATAAAAAGTATTTTTTCGAGGAAAGTCGGTTTTGAATAATTTCTTTGACTTTACTAAAAGTGAGTGAAGATGACTTTTGGGACACCCTGTAGTTATGACACTGGCGGATGCCTCTTAAACAATGGACACGTCCAATACGTGTATGCATAATGTGATGTGATCATGTGACTTTCGATGTTTCGATGTTTCGTCTAGCGTTACCGAACTTCGCTGTATCAGGGAGGCAGAAGGCGCTTATACTGAGCCCGCTTCCTTCTTGGGCGAAAAAGAGACTATAGTCGAAAAAGCGGACACCTTATAGAGTAGACCCTCAGATACTTAGTTTTCGGTAAATAGTGGCGGATAAGTTTCGAAGATCGAAACCATTAGGCATTGAGTGATTTCTCCGTCTGTAGTTTGAGTAGGTACAGTCAACCAAATTGAATCATGACCCACCTTATGGTCATTTTTCTACTGTCATTCTATACAAGTAAGTTGAAATTCGCTTGAACATACATTTCCTAGAAACGAACGTGTCATCATTTTATTAGACACTGACAGTCACTGACAAGGCAATGGTCGCTATCTGTACGAATAAGTTTGTATGAAAATCGGCGAGAACTTCATTTCATGTGGGTAAGGGTTGCAATGCAACACACAAGTAGGTAGGTAGATATTCGGGATTCGGCACGGCCGGGCGCCAAGTCTGTATTGGGAACCAGTTTCTTTTATAAAAGTTCCACTGGAACTTGTGTTTGCCATGATGAAATAAAACAGTGTACTTAGTTAAAGAAAATAATATTTATTTTAAGTATATATTTAACAAGTGGCATTAAATTGGTAAAGTGAAAAGTAACCCGATTAGACGACAAATGTCACTTCCCCAATCCAAACACCACAAATTTTCATCTGGGGACCTAGACGGCCATGGAATAAGAGTGAATGCATCTTCATGCTAGGTAAACCAATTCGAGATAATTCTGGCAGTATGCACTGGACAGTTATCATGAACAAAGGAGACTACTGGCACTTCTTCACGCAAGTAAACTGTTCGCAAAGTCGGTAACATTGATTCTTCCATTAAATTGACATAGTTTATAGCGTTATGACGAGGAGAAATTTGAACAAGTTTTCCGACACTTCCGGCATCCATCCAGGCACACATGTTAGCTGAAATTCAGCTGGATAATTGGTTGGGCACAACGTGATCCTCTGTGTATCGCGTGTTATCGTAACGCCACGACGTTAAGCGACCATGTTGAGACGAGCGAAATGATTTCTCGTCTGTAAATATGTTATCCGTAATAGTGTTGCATTTCCGTTCTCTTCCGTTCCGTTCTTGATTCGACGAACGCCATGATTATGTCGTCGTCTGTCTTCGAGGGTACCCTCTTTAGCATGCCGGCTGATCCAGGTTCTGACTGTGTTCCGACTTATTCTTAGCTGTTTGTTCTGCCAAATTGGTCATTATAAGATTTGTTTGTAGATATTGACTTAGAAATTTCTGACTTACTAGTAGGTATACTTGACATTTGACACACGACGTTTTTTATTTTTTAAATTATAATAAATTTTTCTTCGTAGTGAAAAGAGTTTGGATTGTGGACTTATTTTAAATTCATATCAAGACTGGTTTATCTAAAACATGTCTAGGGCAGTTATAATAAAGGTTAAACTTGCATAAATCTCTGACCCGTTATGACGCATTTTTATTCATATTTAAAACGTACTATGTGCAACATGCATGACAGCGAAGAAAACCTTACTACATTTATAAATGCAAAGGAATAATCGGCAAAGTGAGTCATGATTCAATTTGCTCGACTGTACCTATTGTTAATTGTTGCCAAGGATGTAGTGAAGGATGTGTAAAATTTTTGTGTATGTGTTGTGCACTCGCACGCGATGGCCCTGGGTCCGCTTTGGACCATGATCCAGGATATGGCCGATCAGATTATTACAATGGAGCGTCCTCCGTGACCCTGGTAACAGGAGAGCCTGACCACTTTGGACAATGGTTACACATTTAGTCACCTGAATGTGCAGGTTTTCTCACGATGTTTTCCTTAACCGAAAGAGCATCGGTTAGTGAAACAACTAATGTATAACTTAGCATAAGTCATTATGGTCCATGGCGGCACGTGGGATCGAACCGGTACCTCCCGCATGAGAGGCAACCCGTTAGCACGGTATATAGACAAATCTTTCTATTTTGCCGTTATCCACTACGCCACCGACGCTCCTCGACAAATCTAATAAACTTTGATGGCATTGATAATATAAGGGGATTTTATATTTAGAAGTTGAACCAAAATTAGTACATGAATTCTATCAGTCAATGAACAAATAACTTTATGTTTCAGTGAACAAACATATCAGTTAAGGGCCAATCGTTTTTTATTAGTACAGTAAATTATAACTCACTTAAATAATGGGATTTTGTATTTCATGCTCGTATTTTACCCACACAAAACTTTTTACATTAAAAGTAAAAAAATAATGACAAGTGAACCTGTCAAATGTCAACGTCATGTTTTGACAGCAGCTTTTTTGCGTTTGTAAACAATGAAAAATACCTAACTTATCATCTTTAATTTTACACTTTTAAACAACTTTATCAGGCCGAGATAGCATTTTACATAACAATCAAAAAGGTACCACTGCTAAAACCGTACTTAGTACACTATCTTTGGCTTTTCCGTTTATTACAGACACTTTATACAAATTGTTAAGTTAAACACCTTCTTTGGTGACTGTGTAAGCCTATTACGGGATAACATGATACGGCACCTAGCTCTGCTATGAGCCAGCTCAGCGCACTAGGCGTTTTTTTGACGGCTGATATTAAAATCGTACTAATTTCTGTTTAACTAGCTTTTTGGGAGAGCCTGGGTCAGTTGGAGTAAAAGGATACACTCACAATACGCACTCAATTAGGCGGCTAATAAAAGCCCAGCTAAACTAACTAATTAAGTTCTGTTGTCTGTTTGTTGTAGGTTTCTTGACCAAAAATGGAGAAGAGTAGTGCTGAAGCAGAAGTAGAGAAGATGAAGCAGTTGGAAGACAGGATAAAAGCGCCATCTATTTGGGGTAGAGTCCCCTGTGGGATCAGGTTCGAGGACCTTCAGGATAAAAGATACGAGGACGCTGTGAGGATGCTAAAGAAACACTACCTTCCAGAAGAAGTGAGTACGTATCATTTGGTATTTACCCGACTGCGGAAGGAGAATTATGTTTTTCGAGAGTTTGTATGTATGTATAATTGTTTAGCACGCCCTACAGCCCAAACGGCTAGACAGTTTTTTACATATGAGGTGTCATTGAATGAATTCGTCAAAATTGTGGTAGTGAGTGACATAGACTATATACATTTAAAAAAATAGCGCCCGCAAATGAAAACAAAGGAGGGGAGGATTGATTATTTCCTTGCCATATCAATATGGGTCTTAAATGAAAGCCAGTGAAAAGACAATTTCAAAATATATACAAGAGAATTTTGCAAGAATAGAGATTGTTGCAAGGTTAAGGCTGCGTTTCCACTTTATGTGTACGAGGAGGTGTAGCGAGAGATGTGTTTGTTATGACGAAAGAATAGCACCATTTCTCCATACAAACGTAGTCCCCTGTTTCCTCCCTGGATATAGACTTCGGTTGAAATTTTTTTTTGCTGTTTTGGTCAGTTTTATGAAGCGAATTTTGGTCTGAGCTGCATTTATCCCTTTCTTGCTTTAAGAGGAGAGGTTTGGGGGGTGGGGAATGTCGTAACAAATACGTATACGTATACGTATAGTCATGCTTTTTAGTCGATAATTATATCGATACGCCATTGTTGGCCTAATTGACATCGATGTATTAAGTTATATATTGTCTTGATAATTAGCCTTTATATTTTATATCATTAGCTTTCTCAACTTTAACCTTTAAAAGTCTACTACTCCTCAGTGGTGTTTCTATAGAAGAAAAAAACTGGTAGATGTTCCGTTGCCGACTCCTAGAATTACTGTGCACATACATGTCAAGCACTTACTCAGGACGTAACGTACTTACGTAGATTGATTTAGATTAGATTCATTTCAATTCGATAGATTGCAGCCAAGCTGATTTCTGATGTTGGTGGAAGCTAAATATAAGAAATGGATTTTACTAGCGGTTGCCCACGACTTCGTCCGCGCACATGTCGAATTCACCATACAAACTTCCACTCCCATTTTCACGCTCTCTTCCGTTACGTTATTCTTAACTTCTAACAATTTTTGGCTAAATACAACATTTTGTCGATTTAGCTCCATAACTGAGCGAGTTTCATACAAACTTGCCCCTCCTGTTTTACCTCGTTAGGGGATGAATTTCCAAAAAATCTTTCTTAGTGGTGTCACCAGACCTCTTATGGAACCTTTGATTTGGAGTCTCTGGACCCAGCAGTTTGGGCTGTGGGTTTATATGTCAGTTTTCATTTTTATATACATATTTAGAAGATAAGGTGAGTAAGGGCTTGTTGTAATATCCACCAAGACGTCTAATAAATTACATTATCTATTGTATGGTTTATAAGCGCACTGTAGACAATCTGCAGATGCAGATCACTAAATCTCATAAAAAATACCTACTTATACTTTCTACAGGAGTAACACACACATGCCAGGTTCTTAAACCAATTAAATAAATTGTTACATACGAGTAATATTGTTTTTATTGCGCCAACTGCGAACCACTATACAGGTATCTTCAAAACTAGGGTTATTAACAAAGAAAAAAAAACAATTTTATTGTTACAACTATGAATGTCTTTACACGAACACATTGAGACTGTAACAACAACATTCTGGTTAGACTGAGCCCGTCTTCTTGCGAATGATTGAGTAAAGATCATCAGTTCTATGCTTTGCAAACATCGCGGATGCGCTACCGTAACGACGAAGTCCAAGTAGAGTCCTGAACCCGTAGTTATAGGTGCTTCACACGCAGCATTATCCTGCACCTGATATGAAATTGTCCGAGGGTATTGTATCCACTTTTGTCGGTTCTCTTCGCCCAAGATCCAACTCCGACCACTGTTATTAAAGAGATTCCGTCGTTTTCTTTCCACGCCAACATTAAGAATAATTAGCCTCTTCTCTTGCTGTGATCGTTTCGTGTAAAGCACATGATGTTTGTGCAGGTTGACAATTTGTGTCGGGCATATGTAACATAAGTATTCATGAATCCTGCATTTTATACGAAAATGGTGTTCTTCCGTTTTGCGATCATAAATAAATGATATTTACTTCATTTTCTTTAAAAGATAGTGGATTTCAACTTGTTATTGTTGCACAATTAGATAATTTCTTGTTGAAAGTTGTTGTCATTGTTGTCAATCAATCTTCATAAGTAAAAAGTTCCGTTTTTACTTATGAAGATGATCCTTTAAATTCATAAACATTAAGCTTTTGCAAAATCATTCTTGTTGTTAAAGTAGACTGTCGTGTCGTGTCTTAATAGTATGTTTGTAAAGATATAAAAAAATTATATAAATTATTATTTTTGTAAAATATTTATTTAGTAACCTAATCGTAGTATGAGTGAACCGGAAAATGTCATCTGTCACCTCGACTTCGTATTTCTAGGTATATCTTTGATAAACTATATTATAGGATATAATCATGAAACTGACAGCCACGGCACATATTTACATTTATTTTTTTCTTTTAATTTAATGATGTATCATGTTCCAGCTCCTATTTAAATAGCAACGTATTTATATCTTGCATAATGCCCTGCTAAAAAGGTATAATAACGTAAATATTGGAATCAAAACATGAATTTTATAAATATTGACTTTACCATAACCTGAATAACTCTTTCTTCTTTGTTTTCATAGTTTTAAGAAACTTTCTACTAAAAAGAATTGTGTACAGATGACTTTATTTTGTATTGCGTACTGTATCTTCGGTTATAGTTTATGTACTCTTTGGTATGTGGTGTTTCGCTTCGGTTATGTACTCTTTGGTATATCATGTTTTTGAAAATACTATATTTTAGCGAGTTTTGCACGAGGTCCAGTGCGCACACACACTAACTTACGCTACTCACACAATGATAGAGCAGTGCGGGGTGCGGGGGCGGCCGCCAGAGCATGCATCGAGACAGCAACATTTTATTCAAAAACCTATTTTGCAAATGTCACTTAGACCGCGTTTCCTCTTAAGAACCAATACATTCGCTTCATTTAGTATTGACCTAGCTTCGCTCTGCTATGCCGTTTACACAGGAGTTACGTTAAGCCAAAACTAAATAAAGCTAGGTAAATGGACCGATTCTGTTGGGTCTTAAGACGAAAGGATAGCGCCATTTCTCCATACAAACGTGGAGTACGTTTGTATGGAGAAATGTATGTTTCCTCCCTGGGTACTGACTAATGCCAAAAATTTTTTTCACCACAAAATGTACATCTACTACAGATATGTATACTCCTATGTTCGCTTTTTTCCATATTAAAATTAACATAGGAAATATGGGCCTTCAAACACTAAGAATATTGCCAAATTTTTAACTCAAACTTTAGACACTCGCCAAAAAAAGTCTACGCACATTAACACTAAAACTAAAACATAGGATCATAGCCACATATATATATATTTTTATTTTTAAAACAATATTATCATTGGTCAAGTTTTGAACGAAGAAAACAGGGTTGTTGCTGTTGTGATCAATATATTTGGGCCCTCCCAACTTTTTTTTGACCGCACCATATTGGTTCCATAGAAGCACATAAAAGATGACAAAACATGTTTAATTATTTAAGTAATTACCTGTTGCTTAGAGTAAAATGTATCTTTTCCCTCAGATAACATACAGATCAGTAAAAATTGCCGAGGACAGGGAAGGGACTGATGAATTCACACACAACGTCAGGATTTGGATGAAAGATAAAATGTCCATAGCTGCTGTCAAAGAAGGCGTGGATAAACTAGTTGGTGTGATGATCATGAGGATACAAGAGAAAAGTATGTAATTTAGCTTTTCCAACCTAAATGAGTAAAATAAAATAAAATTATTTTGCTTTAAATTTCCGCTAAGAGACGCAAGCCCAGGCACCAAAACCACACTAACCGCAACCTCGTTGAGTATTATAGTCCGTGCCATTTAAACTTGCACAAAAGGTTATTGACCCCACCTGTACCAAAAAATGCCCAAACTTTACGACACGTGTCGCTCATCGTATAAAATAGCGATAATCCCGACCTATCGCTGATTTCATAATACCACGGCCCGTCCGAGAACGAGACAACTCTAAAACATCAAAATTTAAGTAATAGTTTCGCAATATTGTAAATAAAACACAGATTTAGTTATTAAAACAATTTTTCTTTTAATTTACGTATTAAAAGTCTTTAAGCAGTTACTTGGTTTTAATTTAAAAACTCGGTTAATTGACATTACTTTTACCACAAATATAAACACAATAATTAGAAATTTCATTTTTTCCATAAAGAATAGTTGTATTCTATAGTAATAGTTGAATAACAGTAGTTGACCATTCATATATATTTATCATTATATAATTTTGACTCCGAAAATGATAAATTATGACTCGCATTGCACTTACCCGTTAGTGGTTTGAAAGGTCAGGGGTGCTATACCTGTACGCTATTTTGTAATGGCTCACCCGGTGCGGCATAGTTAGATTTTTTTAATTTACGAATTTCGGAAGTGTTCACGTGTTATTATCAGTCGTTATTTTTTGATAAGTTTCTGTTATTGTTCTTTGTTACGTTTGTGATTGTTTTATTTTGTTGCTGTTTTCTCCATTCTTTACTTATTATAAGTTAAGATGGAACCTGAGAAGAATAAAAAGGCGTAAAACAATCCTCGAACAGCAAGCAGGTTAGTTTGTATAATTTACCTTTACAATATGTTTTGCATTCATCGAAATTGCGAAAAGCGAGTCGTTGCTCCGCTGAAATACTTTTTCGCATGATGGTATCTCGGCGAGATAGTGAGTTTTTTAAAATGGTCGTCAGCTCATCAAAGACGTCTTAGACGACTTACACGGCTAACTATGCATTGTCATCCAAGCTAAACCTGTATACAAAATTTCAGATCATCGGTTTAAGATAACTGCTTTAAAATTGAGCTGCAATAAGTATTTGTGACATAACTTATAACCCGACTGGGTACAACACCTTGTCTTGGGTGTTGAAGAATAGGAGGAATGCACCGCGTAGGTAAGGCATAAGTTAGCTTCAAGCTAATTACTGTAACTTCAAGCTAAGCCTTACGCAGCGTAAACACAGTTCCAGTTTGATCTGAAGTTATCCTTCTCCTAGACAGGCAAACCAATGCTGTTGATGCATATCTCACCAAAATGTAACTCGTCGAAGTTTACCTATCGATGCTTCAGACTCAAAACATTCAACATCAATAATTATAATCGAGGACTCCAAGAAAACTCCTTTTCTTCACAGTCGTATACCTCATGACTGAGGGTCGTAATCATTATGTGGAATGAATCACACACGACTTTCTTGGCAATATTTATTGGAATGGTTTGCCATTACCTTCTCCATCTCACACACTAGCCACTAGTGTGCAGGTTTTTCCTCAGGGTGTTTTCCTTCACCGTTTTCACCGCATGGGTTTTAACACGCCTTTTTTTTACGCAAAGAAAACCCAATACACCAAATTTCTAAACGGATCGGAGCAACGGAGTTAAACTCGCATGCTTATTCTCTGCAAGTCCTTTCGTTTGCTTCCCATATTGCAGGAAAGATAAAAAAACTTAGTTCGCCATCTTTAGGAGTCCGCCATATTGGATTTGGAATGACGTCATCCTATTTATTGAGTTATTCTTAGCAAGCATTTTCAATTGATACACACATTGTACAAAAGCAAAAAAAAAAACTTAGTCCGCCATCTTTAGAAGTCCACCATATTGGATTTGGAATTACGTCACCTTATTTATCGAGTTACTCTTAGCAATCCCTTTCATTTGATACCAATATTGTAGGAGTACATTTAGAAAACTACCATATTGCTTTTTAGTAACGTCACTTTATTTTTTAAGTTACTCTCAGCAAGCCCTTACATTTCATATTCATACCCACATTGTAGAAATGCATTGAAAATAACGAGCCCGCCATCTTGGATGCTCCACCATGTTGAATTAAGAATGACGTCACACATCTTACCATGCATTGCCATCCAAACTAAACGTGTATGAAAAATTTTAGCTCAATCGGTTAAAGATATCTGCTAAAAAATTTATTTTTGAATAATACCTACCAACTGCTCCCGCGATAATAACGCTGGATATAGAAAAATACATTTTTTTTTATTAATAATGAATGATGCAACTATTTTTATTTTATTATTCATGTCCAGTTACATAAAATGTCGGCTGTCCCTCAGCATATTGCTTGTTTTGTAATGCAGTAGCCAAATGTTTGTAATACATGTAAATTTTTCGGGTCAAGGTCGTCTCGTACCAATAAACGTTTGTTTACACAGACTTCTATCGCTACGCCTTGTGTTTTGGTTCGCCGCCATCCCGTATCGGCGTGCAGTGGTACAGGGGTGTCAATGACCTTTTTCGCAAGTTTAAATGGCACGGACTATAGTTCAGGCAAATTCAGAATGCACCGCCCGCTCTCCCTCAATACGCATGCTCTACAGCTAATGCAGTTGTTAGTAACCAACACCAACGTGCAAAAAAGATGTTGTCGCCACGGCTGAGCACTGACGACTGAAATGAGTCGCTGGCGAATAGGTCTTTAATTCCGTTCCCCCACTAATGAGCTGACGTAATCGTTACGTTAACGCAATCGTTGCGCCAGCTTCTCTTAGCAGAAATTTATAGCATTTTTTTCCCATTTAATAATGGATTTCCGCAAAGTAACGCCTCATTCCATCAATTTTCAACTTTCTTGTTGCATTGTTTATCACTATCACTATAATAATACGGGAATAGGGATGATGCTACTATACCTACACAAATAATTCCAATAACATATTTTTAGAAATAAACAATATGTTTCAGATAAAGGTTCATTGATCATTTTCAATTATCTGTAATATTGAATTTTAATCACGTTAAAACCGTTGAAAAGTAAGTGCTGAGCACAGAACGTGACGCCACTGTTGTGTGTTCCCATACAAAATATATGGAAGAATAGTCCTTAAAGGCATTTTGCTTTCCATCCTGATGTTTGGGCCCAATTGCATGAACCGTGATCAAGGGAAGACTCGTAGAGAAAAGTTGCATGTATTACTGTTTTAATATAATAATTATTATAACTGATGGGCCGACTATAGTGTTTGCCGACTAATCGACTAATCGGCAATGCCGATCATACCATGATACCTACTTGTCGGAGGTGTTCGGGCTTTTTCGTGAGCCCTCGGCTTAATAATCGTGTAGCCGTTGAGTATGTTTTTTTTTTAAATTACAAATGTATTTATTTTTCACCACAAACAAGCAAATAACAATGTTAACATGTTGTGATGTGTATTTTCACATTTTTTTCGTTCGTTTTGTGTTTTCTGCGCGCAGGTTAATTAAATTTATTTAAAACAAACAAATAAAGCATTGGTGCTGCTGCATCACGAAATGTCGAAAAAGAAAGCGTAAGTATGATTCTTTGATGATATTGAAGGTGAACAAAAAAAATAAGACTTTTAAGACACTAAACATCTGTCTTATACCCGGCCCAGCGAACCTTGATCCCTATGACAGTTCATGTTAGTGATGCAAGGAACATTATTACCTAATAGGTCGTGTCGATGAAACTTAACTTTTTTAACCGACTTCAAAAAAGAAGGAGGTTATCAATTCGACTGTATGTTTTTTTTTATTAACCGACTTCAAAAAAGGAGGAGGTTATCAATTCGACTGTATGTTTTTTTATTTATTTTTTTGTGGCTATGTTACCGGATATCTCTGTCAGTTGTGGACTGATTTGAAAAAAAAAATGTTTACCTAGAGGCTATACCTTCTAGTTGGTCCCATTTTGGCCCAGTCGAGATCTGATGATGGGATCTTGGTGTAATCGAGGGAAACCCACAAATTTGGAAGGCACGTATAGTGTTTTCGTACTAGTATCTTAATGTTGACGTGTTGTTACGTCTGATAGTCATTATGTGGAGCTGAGCTCTGAGCTTCTCAACTCTAAAGAACAAACAAAATTATAGGGCACATCCCGTAACCAATCCCGATGACTTCGACATGGCTGCGATACGGAACCTTATTTACGCCTACTATTTTCGGGGTGAACTGCCGACTAGCAAAAAGTTATTGGCGTTGCTGAAATCAGCTGATTTATTTAAAGGCGGTATCACTTCTCTCAGAGTCGTCATAAAAAACTGTGGATTTCTGTATGGAAAGTGTGACAAAAGAAAAGTGTTAATGGAGCGGAAGGATAAAGCACTGATGAGATGTGATTTTCTACGAAAAATAAAGACTATTGAGAACTGGGACCATGTGGTTTACCTGGACGAAACGTGGCTCAACGCCAATCACACAGTCCCCAAAATATGGACAGACGACACAGCAAAATCTTGTACCACAGCGCCAGAAGGCAAGGGTCAGTGTTTGATTATTTTCCACGCTGGTACAGCCAAAGGATTTGCGCCTAATTGCTTGTGGGCCTTCAAATCAGATAAAACGACCGATGATTACGAAGTGATGATGGATAATTTAAATGAGCCCCACCATATTTTGATGGACAACGCCCCATACCATTCCGTCTAAATGAATAAAGCACTACCAGCAACAATAATAAAGGGTCAATCCTAGAGTAGTTGCATCGCAATGGTGTGGCAGCTAACATTCAAATGTTCAAAAAAGAATTGGTCAGACTGTTGAACCTGCAGAAACAGCAAACAGGGCGGACATATTTTTTGGATGAAATGGCAAAATCCAAAGGTCACGCAGTGATTTGGCTACCGCCCTACCACTGCCAATATAACGCTTTAAAACTTTGTTTTGATGATTGGGATCGAGACGTGCGATACGACAGCATTGTAGATGAGCCGTTTTTGATAAACGTAGGCGACAGCAGCTGCAGTTCAGATTCCGAGTTCGTAGCACAAACCCTAATGTCATTATCAGATTCAGATTAAAATATATAAATAAATGATCGCTGAACAGCTTTTTTTTTTTTTGGTTTCGTCCTACAGTTATTTTTTAATTCTCTTGGGTATACAATCGTGAGTGCATGTATGCCGCGCTCCGTTCTAATCAATAGAGAGTGTACTAATACTTAAGTATGAAAAAGTAATGACACTCATAATTTATCACTTAATTATGACACACATGAAAACTGATACTAATAAAATCTAATCTTAAATAAAACAAAACCTGGTGTCCCCAGAAATATTTTATAAATGTGTATAATGAGTGAAATAAAAACAATTTCATGCAACTTTTTAACATTCAGCTCAGCACCTATAACTTAAATGATTATAAATCATGTACACTCGTTTCCACTATCGACATTTGTTTATCGATATTTTTCCGCACTAGTCGATATCTTCCGAACGAAGTAACTTTTGCAGGACGTAAACGTAAAGTCTGATAGATATAATTTCTTGTAAATGATAAGAATTGTTATGATTCCGACGGAATATCATTGTAATGGCATATATCTACCTTACTTTAATAAATGGCATTTTTAGAAGCCTCCAATTCAATTCTTATGTAACGGTGACGCCACTACAATGTTGTGTCGTAGGAATAACTGTCAATGTCATAGGGATCAAGGTTCGCCGGGCCGAGTATAGTGGATACTTACTTACCGTTGCCATGTTGTTTTGTAACTTTAATACTTACTAATCCTTACCATTGCCATGTTATTAAATTATAGTATAATGTGGCATAATACGTTAATTAATGCTGTCAAGTTAGTTAAATTAATAACTGACTAATTATTATGTAATTACACCTAAAGATATATTGCTCTAAGCAATGTTCAGGAAATATAAAATAAAATAAATGTTTGAGAGTTTAGGCAGTGGATTACACGTGGAGGGCGACAATGATAGGTGGAAAATTAGTCAGGTCTGAGCACTTATAGCTAGATACTTGCCACATCTCGCTTTCAGGGTTTAGGTATCACTTCACAGGCCACAATCACTCGAAATGTCTGTAAGGAGCTTCACAGGATACACACGCGGCGAAAGCGCTCTGGTCAGTCTAGTACATGTGTCATAGGGAACGTCTCGATGTCGACTCGATCTTCGGGGTTCTCACGGTACGTTTTAAACAAATAAAAATAAGGCAGGTATGCGTGTGAGTGTGCGCGGCGTAGTATCAATAGGGTACACAAACAAATCAAAATATTGTAGTAAACAAGTATATATATATATATTTATGCATTTGTTATGCACCGATTATAATCGGCTTATTTTGCCGAATAGTAGCTAACTAGTCGCCGACTACAAACGATGTCAAATAGTCGGCTTTTCCGACTAGTCGGGCCATCTCTAATTATTATGTCCTCCTAGCCGAATTCGACTACAGTGGCCAATCTCAGCGGAGATACGAGGGTCAAACTGAAAGTTCTTAGAAAATCAAAAACTGATTACATTAGCCAGTTATTAGTTTTATTATATCTTTTCAAAATATTGTCCATTGACGTCAATACACCGCTGCATGCGATGGAACCACTGGGAAAAGCACTTTGCCCACTCGTCCTTAGGGGTCTCTTCAATGGCATCGCGATACGCAGCCACCGCTTCTTCAGCATTCATAAACCGCTTTCCTTTAAGTTTTTCTTGAATTTTTGGAAATAAATAAAAATCACAAGGCGCGAGGTCGGGGCTATACGGCGGGTGACCCAGTAATTCAACGTTTGATGTCGCCAAATAGTCGATCGTTCGCTTGGCGGTGTGCGACGAGGCGTTGTCGTGGTGAAGGAGGATCCTACTGCGAGGTCGTTTCTCTCGAACTTTTTCCAAGACAAGTGGCAAACAATTGGTAGTGTACCATTCTGCAGAAACTGTTTTTTGATCCTCTAACACAATTGTTGCGAAATGACCTATCCTTCCAAAGAACGAGGCCACCATTTTTTTTCCCGCACTTCGATCTCTCTTCACTTTAGTTGGCAACTCCTCGAAAGGAAACACCCACTGAGCAGATTGTCTTTTGGTTTCAGGATCATAACAGTAAATCCAGCTTTCGTCACCTGTTAGTATGTCGAACACAGCATTTGAGTCACCTCCGTTAAATCTTTCAATCATTTTACAGCACCAATCCACACGATGGAGTTTTTGAGCCTTAGTCAAATTATGAGGTATCCACCGGGCGCAAAGCTTCCTGACCGCTAAATGTTCGTGGAGGATTTTGTGCACTTGACTCATACCGATGCCTAAGCTTGTCCGAATCTGCTGATAGGTCACTCTTTTGTCAGTCTCTATCATACGCCGCACAACACAGATGTTATTTTCAGTCGTCGCCGTAGAAGGCCGTCCCTCACGTACATCATCAGTGAGATTAGTGCGACCACGTTTAAACTCATTAAACCAGTTGTAAACAGTCGCACGAGATGGGGCTTCATCGTGAAAGGCCAATCGTAGTCTATCATAACTTTCTTGTTGACTTAAATGACATCGAAAGTCATAAAAAATCATTGCACGAAAATTTTCTCGTGTTAAATTCATTTTGACGTGACACAGACAATTTTCAATTTGCCGCCAAGTCGTAAAACAAATGACAAATGAATGAAATATATACTCAGTAATATTGGCAAAGAGTTCTATTTTAAAATTTTAGAATATTTTTTTTATTATATTGTTTATAAGTGGCCAGTTCTAAGAACTTTCAGTTTGACCCTCGTATTGTAGTGCACAAGTGTGTGCGCAATACGCAGTTGCACTCTCTGTTCCTTCACTCTCGTAATTCGGTGAGACGGCAGTTCGACATGACCGTAGAGAGATCAGGCGCTAAAAAAACGGCTTAACGTGCTTTCCGAGGCACGGGGGGGTTAACACCACCAATTTCCTGACCCTGAAACTGTGTCTGAGTTATTTCAAGACAGAAAAACCCTACACTTTCAGCCCGACCCGGCATTCGAACTATCCCGATTCGAACTATCCTCGTGAATAGTTCAGCGTGCTGCCCACTAGAACAACAAGGCAGTCCCTTATTATTATGAATTCCCGTATTAATATACTACTCAAAACAAAATAAGGGCCACGAGGTATTTTGTCTGTACACCATTAAAATAATAATACCAAAATATTTTTTTTTGTCTCCATAACGAAAACTAATGTTGTTTTTAACGTGTAGACCAATAAATTTATTCCAATAATAATGATTAAAAAGTTTATTTGCTTTTGAAAGAAAAAACTAATTTAAGGTTGAAAATAAAAAGAATGTAAAGTTACTGAAAACAAAAGAAAATACTCCATGCTCATCTTTTAGTAACGGGTATGCCCCCCTCGTTCCGCTACGCACTCCTGAAGCCTGGAGTGCATGCTCTCAATCAAATGCCTGACATTTTCCATTGGAATCTCTTTCCAGGCCCTTTTAATAGCGTTGATGAGTTGCTGTTGGTTGTGGATTTCCTGATCACCGTCTCTAACTCTTCGTTACTACTGATCCCACCTGTGCTCTATTGGATTTAAGTCCGGACTGTTCGCCGGCCACGGCAAGACTTGAAATTGATAAACCGAGTCGCTTGAGCCGTGTGTGCACGAGCATTGTCTTGCATCAAGATGAATCCAGGACCCGCTCGCTGGGCAAATGGGATCACATGTGGTCTGACAACTTCCTCAATATACCGCTGAGCAGTAACAGTACCCTCATTTAAAATAGCGAGCTCAGTTTTGCCGTGTAAGCTTATCCCGCCCCAAATCATTACATTTGGACCACCAAAACGATCGACTTCATGGATGCAGGCTTCTGAAAATCTCTCGCCGCGTCTTCTCTATACTCTAATACGCCGATCGTCGTTAAAAAATTTAACTTTGCATTCGTCTGTGAAGAGCACCGTGCCTCATTGGTTTATGTCCCAGTCCAAATGTTGACGGGAAAATCTTAAACGATTTGCACGATGATTTCTGGTTAATGGAACACGGACTACTCGCCTTATTGATGCCTGCTGGTCTTCATGCAATCGATTACGAATAGTTTGGTCACTGGCACGAGTACCCGTTGTGAGCCGTAAACGATTTTGCAGCTTGTGGGCCGTCGTTGTGCGATCTCGGCGCGTACTTAATCGAATGTAACGATCCTCTTGAGCTGTTGTAATGCGAACCCTGCCCGAACCAGGTCTTCTTCTAACACTGCCGGTCTCTTGGAAACGATTTCATAGATTTTGAATAGCTCTTCGAGAAAATCCTAATTGCAAACCCACAGATCGCTGCGAATGACCTTCTTCAATCATTGTAACGGCTCTAGTTGCTGTCAGCGAGTCCATATGACGCCTGCGTGCTTGTGGCATATTGCAAAAGATGTTTCTGACTCGAGATATCAATGAACTCTGATAATTTCTAATAAACCAAGAAGCTAAGGAAAGCAAAACGTCAAAGAAAATGGAAACAAAATTTTTCAAAAATAACTTTAAATCAAATTTTATTTAAAATTGTTGCCAGCATTAGATGAATACTACACTATTAAAAAGTTTAGGTATCAAAGAGTTTGTATACTCAATATTTTACTACTTTCAATATGAAAATGTTTAATAATTAACACCAAAATGAAAAAATACCTCGTGGCCCTTATTTTGTTTTGACAAGTATATATTATACTGATAGTATGTCATTTGTCTATCTATGCTTATTCGTATAAAACTTCGCTTTAAATAGATGTTAAGTGTACTCAACTACTTTGTGTGGCTAATAAAGGAATTAATGTAATGCTGCTTTATGGTTAGTTACTGAGGCCCTACTGTTGACGATGTCCGTATTTTCGAGTCCAGCCATCACGCTCGTTCGCATTATCATTTGGTCGTAAGTGAAAGGGACGGCTACATTCATAGTCCGACCAGCAACCTTTCTGCGGTCGTCAGAGGTGCGGGAGGCGAAGTATGATGCTAGATGTCAGAGGGGGACGGGTGAAGGGGATCTTCTATGAAAGTCTTGTGCGATTCGCGCTTCCTTCCCCGCACGTCTTGCGTGGTCGCAGGAGGTTCACGTATGAATTGTCGAACTATATTCGAGATTCTTAAGAACCTTGTAATGGTCAGCTACTGCAATTGCCGACTGATTTCTATGAATCTCCAACGGTGCGGCCTGCAATCACAATCGAAAATACTAACTATTTTAGTTTATTCGGCTCCGTGTAATTTTATAAATCTATCAGAGCAGAATCATAATAAATAAAATAATAATAATCATCTGAATGTGTGACATGTGTGAGTTCCATTTGAATTTTTAAAACCATAAATCTATGAAAAATCTGTAAGGGGATAAAACAGCAAATTGTTATGGAGAATGCAAAATGCCGTACGTAGCGTTAAAATTTCTTTTTTCAGTCGGAAAGCAACTGAAATTAAATATTCTGTGGCTGAAATAAAATATTTTGTTTTATTCCTTTCGACGCGAATCGTACATTATCTAATGATGTTACCACGGGCTTGTCTTAGAGAACCGACATTTTCACAAACACAATAATTATGAGAGTTATAATGATTCTGAGAATTCTGAGTAATTATTGTAGGTATGTCAATATAACAGTTTAGAATACCTTTATTTTGTACAAATATTTTCATAACATTTTGTTCATAAATGCTACTTATATTTTAGTTTGTTCAGTAACACGATTATATCTGTTGATATTAGTCGTTAAGCCTAGTCCAGAGGCCCTAGGGCGGCTTGATAACATCTGACAGTAAGGTTTGTCACTTGCCTTACAGACACCCCTCCACCAATCCGCACTAAGCCTGCGTGGTGGAGTATGGCTCGTACCTACTCATAGTTGAGGTAGAGGCCTTTTCCAAGCAGTGGGATCTATGTAGGCTGACTTTACAGTAACACGATGATGTTGATACTACTATTAGGTACTGAATAAGGATTTTCCAAACAATTATTTGTCTTTCATTATAATCTTTATCACCTAACTCTTTTAGATAACCAGCCAAACCAGCTAAAGCCAGTTTTGAATTTTGCACATGACACATTTTGTGATTTATAAATAAGATTCCAATAAAAGTCGAGTTTGTAAGTCTACTAAATAATAAAATATACAATTTGGGACTCGTGCACAAAGCACCCAGCAGTAAACTTTAATATATTATTGGTAAGAAAAAAAACGAAGCGGCAACATTTCAGTGACTCAACAAAAAGTCATGCGAAACCGTCAAAGTAAACAATCGATTTACAATTCCCTCTGTACTATTCGGAATCTATTTGCGTATCGATACAATCGACGAGACTCGATCCCGGCTGTATCGATGGCAGTTACATTAGGGGCCAAATTCCTTCAATGCTTTGAGCCTAAATTTTTACTGCATCCGTAAAAAGAATTCCGATTCAGCTTTGGATTTGTTGGTTGGTCTAAGTTATGAGCGATTTTTTTACTAAACGCTAATCAATCATAACATAACGGCGACGACTGCTGGTTGAACATAGATTTACAAACGTTGTTTAAAGCTAAACAATCTAAATTCTGTTTAGATTTCATTTTAGGCATGCCTGGGTACGAGTTGCCAAATGCCAAATATCAGAAAGCTCAGTGACCCAATTGTATGGCCAATAAATCTTAGTTTTATCATACGCATATTGCATGCAGCAGACAGCCGTGCAGGATATTTTCAAGCCCATCTTTGAAACATTTGGGGGACTTCAAATTCAACTTTAGGTATATACTGTCGCCAATATTTTAAATTACCATCTGTCGTCAAGCATAACAAACTGTCACTTAAAATTTGTGCCATGTCTAGAATTTGATTGTGTAAGGCGTAGTAGTAATATACTAGTATAAATTCATCATCATCATCATCATCTAAGCCCTTTTTCTACCATGGCGGTATAGACCTCCTTAAGCTTTCTCCACTCTGTTCTATTTTAGGCTAACTTATCCAATTGGTGCCCTCCATCCTTATGATGTCGTCCTTCCACCGCATCTGTGGCCTCCCGACAGGTCTTTCCGATCCCATGGTCTCCATTCCAGGTCAGCTCTGCACCATGTCTTCGGCTTTCTGGCTATGTGTCCAGCCAACTGCCACTTGACCTTTGCTACGCGGTGCGTAATATCCGAGACCTGACTTCGTTTTCGTAGCCACTTATTAGTTTTTTGTTCTTGAAGTGTCACCCCTACTAGTCTTCTCTTCATAAAGAGCAATGAAGAGAATACTAAATATAAATTAATCCAAGCCATTTATAATGAATTTATGTTCATAGGCGTTCAGTCGTTAAAAAGTTCCTATTCCGAAATCGCTAATCGCTCTCTCTCCCACTTACACCGCATTTCTTATACGTAAATTGGATTCCAAGCAGTGGATAGGGATAGGTCTATATCAGGAGCGCTGATGGCTCCGAATAGGAACGTAAGGTGAACTTGTTACCCTTACCGTTCGCGATTACTTCCTCTTTATTGGCCACTTGCGTTTTACTGACTGCCTCGTAAATGGTGGCTCGATTAGTACTTACTCTTTATTTGTTGGTGACTTAAAATATGGCCTTTTTGATGCTGCGAAACATAAATGGGTAAATTGTTTAAACTAACATATAAATTACCTAGCCCCAAACTAAGCGTGAGGTTGTGCTATGGTGACTAGTAGTAGTATACATTTATAAACATCCATGACTTTAGTACAAATGCTCGTGCTCATTACACAAACATTTGCCCCTTGCGGGATGAGCATGAGCATTTGTTGATGGAATCAGGCGTTACTTTGCGAAAATCCATTATTAAATTGAAAAAGAAAATATAAAATTATTTTGCTTAAAATTTCCGCTAAGAGACGCTAGTGTAGCCACCAAAACCATATCAACCGTAACTGCGTTGAGTATTAGTTCAAGGAAATGCAGAATGCACCGCCAGTCCTCCCTCAATACGAGGGTCAAACTGAAAGTTCTTAGAAAATCAAAAACTGATTACATTAGCCAGTTATTAGTTTTATTATATCTTTTCAAAATATTGTCCATTGACGTCAATACACCGCTGCATGCGATGGAACCACTGGGAAAAGCACTTTGCCCACTCGTCCTTAGGGGTCTCTTCAATGGCATCGCGATACGCAGCCACCGCTTCTTCAGCATTCATAAACCGCTTTCCTTTAAGTTTTTCTTTAATTTTTGGAAATAAATAAAAATCACAAGGCGCGAGGTCGGGGCTATACGGCGGGTGACCCAGTAATTCAACGTTTGATGTCGCCAAATAGTCGATCGTTCGCTTGGCGGTGTGCGACGAGGCGTTGTCGTGGTGAAGGAGGATCCTACTGCGAGGTCGTTTCTCTCGAACTTTTTCCAAGACAAGTGGCAAACAATTGGTAGTGTACCATTCTGCAGAAACTGTTTTTTGATCCTCTAACACAATTGTTGCGAAATGACCTATCCTTCCAAAGAACGAGGCCACCATTTTTTTTCCCGCACTTCGATCTCTCTTCACTTTAGTTGGCAACTCCTCGAAAGGAAACACCCACTGAGCAGATTGTCTTTTGGTTTCAGGATCATAACAGTAAATCCAGCTTTCGTCACCTGTTAGTATGTCGAACACAGCATTTGAGTCACCTCCGTTAAATCTTTCAATCATTTTACGGCACCAATCCACACGATGGAGTTTTTGAGCCTTAGTCAAATTATGAGGTATCCACCGGGCGCAAAGCTTCCTGACCGCTAAATGTTCGTGGAGGATTTTGTGCACTTGACTCATACCGATGCCTAAGCTTGTCCGAATCTGCTGATAGGTCACTCTTTTGTCAGTCTCTATCATACGCCGCACAACACAGATGTTATTTTCAGTCGTCGCCGTAGAAGGCCGTCCCTCACGTACATCATCAGTGAGATTAGTGCGACCACGTTTAAACTCATTAAACCAGTTGTAAACAGTCGCACGAGATGGGGCTTCATCGTGAAAGGCCAATCGTAGTCTATCATAACTTTCTTGTTGACTTAAATGACATCGAAAGTCATAAAAAATCATTGCACGAAAATTTTCTCGTGTTAAATTCATTTTGACGTGACACAGACAATTTTCAATTTGCCGCCAAGTCGTAAAACAAATGACAAATGAATGAAATATATACTCAGTAATATTGGCAAAGAGTTCTATTTTCAAATTTTAGAATATTTTTTTTAATATATTGTTTATAAGTGGCCAGTTCTAAGAACTTTCAGTTTGACCCTCGTACGCATGCACTGCAGCTAATGCAGTTGTTAGTAACCAACACCAACGTGCAAAAAACCTCGACGCGTTTCGCCACTCCACGCGGCATCCTCAGAAGATGTTGTCGCCTCGGCAACAATTTTTCTTATCCTCTTTCATCCTATTCTTACCCTGCTAAGGGCCCTTTCCCACGAAGACATCCCGTTTTTTGCTATGCCGTAGCATCATTCTACGCTGTAGTAATATCGTAGCAGCATCTTGCTACGGCGTAGTCATATCGTAGCAGCATCATGCTGCGCTGTAGTGTAAAGCTGTCCATAAAAATGCGATTTGCTCATCTAGACAGTTTGCGACTTGCACATTCTGCTATTGATTCAAACATAGTGATAAAGTATTTTTAACTGTTGCCTTGGGAGTCTAACAAGTAAATACAGAAAATTTTATGAAATAACAATTTTACTTTTAGCATAGTATCTTAATGGTTACAAAAATGCTAGCTCATTTAGCATAGAGGAGGTTTTTTCATTTAAAAATGCTTTCTGATGTTTTATATTTTTACTGTTTACAAAATCTGTGGATATTTTTTCAAGGTGCCTTTTCCCGCACCTTCAGCCGAGTGAAGATAACGCACAACCCCCTGTATACGAGTGTGATGACATTCTACAACGCCATAGAAAAGCCTGTTGATCTGTATGAGAAACTCGGTGTGAGGAAATATTTCAAGGTCTACATTCTTGCTTTGAAGCAAAGGTATAGGCATAGAGGTCAGTATGATTTTTTAACTGTTAATAAGAGGGGAATAAAAAGTGCTTTAAACCTGTCGAACCCAGTTTGGCCCGCGGGTGGGCCAATAACAATTAATTTTCTATTGTGTCTGGAAATATGATTCTTGAAACTTGATGCTATGTCAGCATAAAAAATTTAATAGTTTTTAATATTTTTTAACACTCACAGTGTTTTCCTTATTTATATAAGTTTTAAATAAGAAACCAAAAATTCGCACACAGGTAGGATTTGAACCTACGACCTTTGGCTAACCGGGCCGTCACGTAATGATGTAAGACAAAAGAGACCAAGAATTTCACACGGTTGGATGAACTGCACAGTTGCTCAGTTGGCCCGGTTAGTCAAAGGTCGTAGGTTCAAATCCTACCTGTGTGCGAATTTTTGGTTTCTTATTTGAAACTTATTTAAAAAATGTAGTTACCGGCTGATTCTAAATAAATATGAGAAATCATAACATATACTATCTCAAAGTAAACTTCTAAAGCCCTTGGGTTATACAATACCATATGTTATGTAGTTCTAATATTTTAAGAAAATATTAAATCGAATTTACAACAACTTTGTTTACAGACCTACTTCGAAATTTAAAAAAAAGCTCAAATTTATTCCCAGACCCGTAAACCAGACATAAAATAACGTAATTAGTAGTGTTTACGAGTATATAGTAGCGATTTGGTGCTTGGTTATCGGCGTTTAGTAGTGTAGTGAATAGGGGTCGAGCCTAGGAACTTTTCCCACTAATGCAACTCCAGTTCAGCTTTGCCGCAAAAAGGCAAAAAACCATAATCATTGAAGGGGCCTTACTCTGACTATAGGGACCGAGTTTCTTGCGCTGCTTCTTCTCAGCACTAGCCCACTATTTGTCCCTAAGCAGTGGTAGGGCTTAAAAATATATGCTGGGACCAGTATAAGTGCCTCCTGTGGGCCTTCATGCATAAATAAATCACTTTTGATGACGATGTCCATAATTTCAAGACTAGTCATGTCGCTTGTCCTATTGGTAAGAGTGACAGTGATAGCTCCTGTCATTTGATGTAAGGCCTGACTAGGGAGTCCTGAGAAAGCTTAGCTGTCATGAGTTCCGCAAAGAAATAAAGCAGTAAGTAAACAATATAATCGAACTCATTACGAGTATTTACATTTATTATTGCTATTTTTAGGTATAGCAAAAGAAATGCTGAAAGCAGCCATTGCCTTGGCAGCCAGCGCGAATGTACCTGCCATAGCCGGGATTTTCACGACGGGACGCAGTCAGCAGATCGCTACCGAAATTGGCTTTGAGAAGTTCAACGAGATATACTATGTTAGATATCTTATTGACGAGCAGGTAAGGGCTTCTCTTACGTGTCGCAATCTCAGTTGCTATTATTAGTGTGTGTTTGTCAAATGGCAGTGTACAGGGCAATTTCGTGAAGACTGATGGCCATAGGGGCAGAAAGGTTCTTGACTGGAGACTAATTGGGTACTTGACACTATCCACAAATAATACCGAAAATGTTTTTCTTGAAAATAACATCATATATTAAACACACCCTATATTGGTATTTTTTTAACTATCTGCAGTATTTGATTTTTAATAAAACTAAATTCGATAAAAAGTTTGTTAGTTGAGTAAAGTGAAATGTGACTGCCTCGTTGGTCTAGTGGTCAGCACGCTGGCTACTATCCTTAAGGTCCCAGGTTCGAATCCCGGGACGGGCCGAGAGTGTTTGGGGTTTTCTGTCTTGAAATTACTCATACACAGCTCCGGAGTCAGGAAGTTGGTAGTGTTAACACCTGTGCCTCGGAAAGCACGTTAAGCCGTTGGTCCTGCGCCTGATCTCTCTACGGTTATGTCGGACTGCCGTCTCACCGAATTATGAGAGTGAAGGAACAGAGAGGGCACCTGAGTATTGCGCACACACTTGTGCACTATAATATGTCCCGCACAGTTGGCTAATCTCTGTTGAGAGAGGCCGCCGTAGTCGAAATCGGCTAGGAGGATATCATAGTGAAATGTGACGTCATACTTTACTATTCCCATACAAAATCTATGCAAAAAGAGCGTTTTGAGAGTTCATTAAAAGTACGTCAACGATTGGTGTTGTCAACTAACCAATTAATCAAAAACGTAGCGTAGGGCATCCAACCGGCCAGATAGATGACCTTGTAATTAAAGTCGCAGGATCGCACTGGATGCAGACAGCTTGTAACAGGTTCCTTTGGAAATCTATAGGGGAGGAATCTATCTATTGCGTTGCGTTGACACAGAAGAAGAACCCAGTAAATATATAGTTCTCTAGATGTGCGTTTGGTGATAATTAAGAACTGTTAAGGCTGACAAAGTAACGGTGCGGTGTTATATTACTTTTAAAAAAGGAGAATGTCAAGCTGCGTTTTCACATGTGAGGATGCGTAGCGAGGGTAGTTTTCGTTATGAACCTTTAGAATCGCTTTATTTACCTAGCCTCAGCCGATTATTATTAAATGCCAACTGACTCTCTAAAGGCCTAATTCTTAAAAACCGGCCAAGTGCGAGTCGGAGTCACGCACAAAGGGTTCCGTACCATTAACTTAAAACATATATGTTTTTAATTTTATTTTAAATATTTATTTTTAAAGTGAAATACAACATAATATTCTGTGAATATTTTAGACGTCTGCCTGTTGCCCTTATAAATATTGACCAAAAAAATTTCTCAAAAATCCCTTTGGGACGGAACCCTAAAAAGCCAAATTCTCATTCTCAGCTCATACAGTATTATTTTTTGTAGGGAGCCTTATAAGATACCGAATTACTTACTTTTACTTATAAATTACTTTTGTCACTATTATTACAATTTCAATTTAATTTGATTGTTGACCATTTGCGAATTTGGCCACTTGAGAATTTGGCACTATGCGAATTCGGCCTTTCGAGAATTTGGCTTTTTGAGAGTCAGTTGGCGTTTTAAGGATTTGGCATTCTGCGACTCAGCCTTAGCGCAGCTCCTGTGGAAACGACTTAGGGGACAGGCGAGGTAAATAAAGCGATTCTATTGGTTCCTAACAAATCTTTTTTGAACACACACAGAGTCACACACACACACGCACATTTACACACACATTCATACACACACGCACTTTCTCATACCCTCACACACACACACAAACACACACACACACACAAACACACACACACACACACACGCACTTTCTCATACACACACACACACACACGCACAATAATGTTAATCTGTCTTTCTTTTGTTAATTTCTTTTTGTTTGTGTCATAATTTAATTTTATTTGTGCTCATGACCAAGTAGATTTGAGAGAGGAGAGTGCTGGCGCTCTTATTTATTTATTATTTATTTATCATCAATATACTAATTGCAACTTTAATGTACCTATTCAGACCTAGTCAGAGAGACATAACAGAGATGTATAGTGAAAAAATAAAGATTTTTATTATAATTATTACTTATACTAATTGTTACTTCGCCCTTTCCAGATAGTTTTCTGGGACACAGGCCTTGGGAACTATGGTGCGGCGCTAATGGCATACCGGATCCCAGGAGTAGTGGAACCGCAGGAGGTCCATGCTCAGCATTCTTCAAGATTCAATATACAGCCGATAGAGGATGAAGAGGCGGGCTGAGGTTTATAATAAAGGTTTTATAATATTTAATAAAGATTTTTGTAATCTGCGGCAGTTTTTTTGACAGACTCTTGCTTCACCCTATTAAAATTATCAACCCACCGCCGGCTCTTATGGGATTTGACAGGTTTAATGCTCTTTTTACACTACCGAATCCAGCAGTAGCGATGGGCGATTATTACTAAATTAATCGAATTATTCGAATGACCTCTGTAATCGAATGTATTCAATAAGGAACCGCAGTCATTCGATTATCCTTCGATTATGCGGTGAGCAATACCGGAGCGCCCGGTGCGCAGGCCGTACTACTAACTACTAACGAATGAATCGTCATTCGTCGCGTTGATTAATCATTCGTTCGCTGCCTGTCTTGTGCGCACATCGATCGAAGCATTGAAGGGCCGAATTTTAAGCGTTAGTAGTAAGTAGTTGTTATAGACTATTATTCGAATGTCGATTATTATTTTTTCGAATTACTAATAAGTAGCTTCTTGTGGCAGTCAACCCTATCGCGTTGCGTGATAGTACGTCACTGAATAGGTTTAGTGTATTATGAATCATATTCCAGAGTTATAAGAATGGCATTATCTTGCAATGTATTTCTGTAGGTGTCTTCACGAAAATGTGCTTTAGTCTGAGGCGAACTGAATTAAACCATATAGTTGACAACATTGAGTAGATATTTCTTTGAATTTCATTGAAAATTCATACTTCTGTATGAAGTACTAGTACTTATTCTGTGCCTATACTTACACTCTTCCATTAGAGGAATCCAAATTTAAGTGTTTAGTAAAAACTTCAGCCAGCAACAAAGCCACTCTCTATAGCTTTATACAAGAGGAACGTACCTACATTTAAAACGTTTGGTGCGTAAGTGTTATGTCAACGACATAAGGGTGGAAGCCTGCGTCATATGTCCCTTTAGTTGAAAATACTTTTTGGTTAGGACTCGTATTTAAAGATTCTACTAACGTAAAGGAGACCTAGTAAAAGAGGCCATTACCTTTTAATTTCGCAACGATAATTTTGAGATTGTAAAACTCGCGATCGCAGCGCCACCTGTAGCCTACAGGCGAAGATAGGGAACGTCCGACGAAATTACGTCCTCGGGTGTCCAACGATTAGGCATTTTATGGACAGATCGTAAAATTCTTTCTAGGGGCCGGACTGGGACACCCTCGTTTGTGAGTGGCAATAAAGACTTGTAATTCCGTATTAAACAATGTTACAACGTTGTTCAAGTTTCACTGAATTGCACCTGGTACAAGATGGTTAGCATTTGTTTAGGAGTATGTTTTAGCTCGTGTCGCGTTTCGAATGTCTTGTTTATTATCCAGGGTGTTAGTATATTGAAGTTATTGAAGTAAGGAATGGTAAAAAGCAGTTTCTAAACTACCCAGGTACCTGGGGCCCAATTCTCGCGCCTTCGATATTATATCAGATACGATATTTATCGAAAAAACATGGCGGATATCACAAAATGTGATAAATATTCGACATTTTCATACTTCGAGAATACTTAACATCCCAATTTTGTGATATCCGCCATGTTTTTTCGATAAATATCGTATGAGATATAATATCGAAGGCGCGTGAATTGGGCCCCTGGTTTTTACCACCAAAATTGTGTTTTTTGCACCTAGTATGATATACTTTTTCGGCTAGAAGTTTGTAGGGAAGGTACCTATTTTGTGTCTGCATTGTGGTCCATGATTTCTCATTCTTCTATGTTGGCTTTTCAAAAACAATTCACGCTAAACTGAAACACTATAATGAATTCATTGTAAGTTCTAAAACGTACGTAAGTAGTATACTTTCTTAAAAGTTAACAAAATATCGGAGTACAGTCAAACTCGGAACCAAACTTTCGGCCGAACCAAATTATAATAGAAATTCTTTTACTAGAAAACATTTTTAATAGCTTTTTAAGAATTCTCAAAGAAATCTGTAAGGTTACATCCGAGTAATCAGAGAGCCGAAGTATTTTAATGAAGGTCTATTTTCATGACAGAAAAATAAGTTATTTAATTTAACTTTGAAGATAACGGTCTCAATCTCATTAATATTGGCAGGCGGTAGACGAAGGCTAAAAAGTGTTGTTATTTTAGTTTGAAGACCAAAATTACTTAAGGATTGGGAAACACTTTTAGAATCAAAACTGGTTGGTTATATCAGGCCTTATATATTTGCACTTGAACCTTATAAAATTTAGCATAAGGTTCAAGTGTATTTTTTCTTTTTAGGGTTCCGTAGTCAGACAAGGAACCCGTATAAGATCGTTCAGTCCGTCCGTTCCGTCCGTCCTAGTCTGTCACAGCAGAATATCTTCTACGTTTATGGACTGATTTGGTTTATGGAACTTGGTTCAAGGATACTTCACATATAGATCTCATTTTTAAAAATACGAAAAATTAAATTCACCCCTTTTTAAGGGTACCTCCCCATACATGTAAAGGGGGGAATTATTTTTTGAGTGCATCCCCTTGTGTGTGGGGTATCGTTGAAAAGGACTATGAAATTAAGGAAGGTTTCCATACAACAATTTTTTCTCAGCTTTACCATTTGCGAAATATAGCCCGCCAAAGTCGTTTACACGGTGTCCCCCCCTGTAATTTCTAAAGTCTTGGACCTATAAACTTCAAATCACTCACGTAAAGAAACAGCCGCGGAAACTCTTATTTAAAATTGTTTCGGGTATCCTGTGATGAATACTTTTGAAATTATAAATAAAATAAATAAATATACTTTTTTCCAAAAGAACAGTATAAACTTAAAAATATTTTTTGCCTATACTGTCTAATGTTGTAAGTTTTAATGGTACGGAACCCTTTGTGCTCGAGGCTGACTCCCACTTGGCCGGTTTTTCATTCAACTACAGAAGAAATAATAGTATAAGTACTACTTAATAAAATAAATAGTATTTCAACGATAATTTTATCAAGTCAACAAGGGCAATTCCTACAACTTCTTTTTTATTTAACTTAACCCCAGTTATTTCAATATGCGGCCATTTTGGTCAAAATGCAAAGTACCGATACTAAATTGATTAGGCCCTAACTGAATTTAATTTACTCTGAGGAAATTATTAAATGGCGTACTCCTAGAAAGCAGCCATTGTGCCATTAATTTGCGAACCTTACTGTTAGAATATTTAAGTTCAAAATTCCTTACCAAACAACATTGAAGACAAATTAGAGTTTACCAAAAGTAAATATCCAATCCTTGTAATAAAAGACGGGCGTCAATCAAAATAATCTTTTAGGGCACGAAAGAGAGAGGTACATAATTAAGATGGAGAGGAAAGAGACGGCTATGGTAAAGTTTAACCAAAAACAATCCATTTCAATATTATAAATTAGCGTTTCGGCAAAGGTTTGGCTTGGTGACTCTGAAAAGAAAGATGTAATAAGTAATGGATATGGCAATATAAGCAATTTTGTTGCATTTTTTTTATTATTACACCTGAAACTGTATATTTTCTCCAGTATGCTGTGTATCTTTCCGAACCTCTATTTGGACTGCTTTATTGAGCTAGTGGTCGGCACACTTAGCATCTATCCACGAGGTCCGGGTTCAAGTCTCGGGTCGAGTTCATTTTTTTCTGCGGGTTTCTCTCTTGAGATAACTAGGATACAAATCTGGTGTCGATTTTATTTTGTAATGGGTTTGCTCTTGACTTCATACTAAACTACACGTGTCGTAGACAGAGTCGACGGTGCAGCTAGCACACCCAGAAAGTTCTAGCACTCCCAGGCACCGACTGAATGAACTTCAGTAAAGGAAAGTGCCGGGGCCGGTACCCTGTTATTTTATTAAATGGGCCCTACTAGCTCTTCTACGCAAGACAGACAATTTGGCAAATGCTCAGAAGATACGCCGAATAGTACCTTTTATCAGCCATTTTGGTGCCACAGAACCATATACAAGTCTTTACACATCTTAGTGTTTTCCTATCGAGTTTTTCAGCTACGGCGCCGGCGGCCAAGCTGAACAGAGATCACCAGGGGATATTATAGTGCACACGTGTGTTACGAATACCATGGACGAATATATTGCAATACACAGGTTTACTCTCTATTTCTTCACTCTCATAGTTCGGTGAGACGCTAATTCGACATGGTCTGTCAGCACAAGACCAACGGCTCAACGTGCTTCCCGAGGAACTGGGGGTGTTAACACTTTAACAGCATCAACTTTCTGACTTCGAGCTGTTTCAGAGTTATTTCAAGACAGAAAACCGACCCGGAACCCGGGACCTCGTGGGTAGAAGCCAGAATATCGACCACTAGACCAACGAGGCAGTCTTTACACGTATAAATAAAGTTGCCATATCTATGCGAACTCACATCAGTGGCTGAAATGAATTCCTCAATTTATGTATATTAATCGAGTTTCGTTTTACTCGCAAATGTCTGTCATTATAACGGAAATGATTAAACTCTATCACCCCGTTTTGTATCGAAAGTTTGAAAACAGGCGCAGTTATAGCTGTTACATTATACAGGGTTACAGCAATTTTGCTTTAATTTTTAGGGTTCCGTAGTCCGACAAGGAACCTTTATAAGATCGTTCAGTCCGTCCGTCCTTGTCTGTCACAGCAGAATATCTTCTACGTTTATGGACTGATTTGCATGTAACTTGGTTCGAGGATACTTCACATATAGATCTCATGTTTAAAAATACACAAAATTAAAATTACCCCTTTTTAAGGGTACCTCCCCATACATGTAAAGGGGGGAGGGGTGAATTATTTTTTGAGTGCATCCCCTTGTGTGTGGGGTATCGTTGAAAAGGACTATGAAATTAAGGAAGGGTTTCCATACAACACTTTTTTATCAGCTTTACCATTTGCGAGATATAGCCCGCCGCAGTCGTTTACACGGTGTCCCCCCCTGTAATTTCTAAATTCTTGGACCTATAAACTTCAAATCACTCACGTAAAGAAACAGGCGCGGAAACTTTTATTTAAAATTGTTTCGGGTATCCTTTAGAATAGAATAGAATATAATATTTTTATTGCCTTCATTACAAATAGAGTGATTACAGAAAAAACACACAAAAAATAGAAAGCAAATGGAAATAATACCTGATGAATACTTTTGAAATTATAAATAAAATAAAAATATATACTTTTTTTGCCTATACTGTCTAATGTTTTAAGTTAATGGTACGGAACCCTTCGCGCGCGAGTCCGACTCGCACTTGTTTTTTTAAAATTTAGTTATCAAGTTTAAATTATATTATCATTTTCATAACAAAGCGGTGTATCTATGCATTCACTGGGTTACATATTGGCAAAAATATTCGGATGGACCGCGATACGGGCCCATATGCCACACTAACATGCCCAGTATGAAACAATCCACCATGTTGAGATAGCATTCAATGAACGTTGCTCATTAGATTGAATTAGATTGATAGTGTGCTGTTCAATATTCAATAGCGTTTCAAATTGATATTTTGTGAGCTGTGGAAGCAAGGGTAATTGCAACTAAATATAACATATAATAAAACGAAAAATAACGATTGTAAAATAAAACTGAGTATCTGCGTTTTCTCAACGCTAAAAATATATACAAACATTTCAAATTCATTTCCTTAATAATATGTTGGTAGGTATAGTAAACCTAACTAAACTTATGTTTTATTTAAACTAACGACCCGCTCGGCGTCACACAGATGCAATGTACATGTTTTATACGAATAAAGCTTCCTTTCGAATCACAATCAAATGTATTGGTGAAAACCGCATAAAAGATCTAACTAAGCAGACCATGGGAGCGACTACATTTTATATTATGTTAAGATTTATTTATTTAATAAGATCACCAAAAAGGTTACATTAAAACATACAATAAACACTAACAATACAGTTACATAGTAAATGCAAACTTAATTATAAGTGACAACGACAAAAGATTAAGAATATGAAAATTCAGTCCTTGTTCATATTTGAATTTTATGTTTGAATATTTGTATTTACGACCGATTTGTCTGTTTTTTTTGAAACATTTTAATCAGTCAAATTTGACTCTCTTTCACTTAAATCAAAATAAATAAAAAAAATAATTAGTTTAGGACAGAAAATGCCACTTATGAACGTCAAAATTTAAAAAATCAATAAAATTAAACATATATTGGCCCATATAGGGCCCCAACATTTTCGGGCCCTACTAGTGCTTTGTTATATGCAGCAAACGGTCTTTAGTGTTAGTGTAAGTTATTTAGTGTTTACTAATGCGCGCGATTCTCACTTTGTCGAGGGATGACAAGGTATCTCGGTGAAAGTTGAATGTGGGTCAACGGGGGTCCGCTAATGCACCCTGTCCTCTTAGTGGACCTCAATCATCTTTGAAAGTCCTTTGAAGATACGTAATCTTCGATTTAGGAAGGCTTTCGGATAGTTATACTTTGATACTATTTTACTTAAATATGTGATTTTTAATGAAACAGAAACATTTATGATTTTAAGAGTTAAGTAAAAGTAGGTATGTGAGAACACTCGAAATCGATGGGGCAATTCGGTACCTATGTAACGTAAAAAACAACCTATGGTAATTTCAAAACCATGTAGAGATTTTATGCCCATTGTCACTCTACAGTTATTTATACCACCTAAAATTTAAAGATGGGGCGCTTATTTTTACGAAAATACGGAGTATAAATTATCCTCCATATGCCCTCTAAACGCACCGGTAACTGACATATGACGTTACTATTTGCATGTGGGAGAGTTTCCCATCGAGAAAAAAGTTTTCTTCCAAAGACAATCCTGTAAATATGAGAGAAAGTCGTCATAGGCATGCTTAAGACGTCACAAGTTTAAATTTTTAATTCAATTAATTACAAAATAACTACAGAATAAAAAGTCAAATTACTTTCTTAATCTAGTCTTTATTTCAAGAAAAAAATATAAAACATACACCTTAGTATGGAAAATTCGAATTTGGAGCGGGCGAAGTCGCGGTGAACTGCTAGTCTACACTAATATTATGAAAAGGTTTTTTTTTTGTTTGTATTGAACAGGCTCTGAAACTACAGGACCGATTCAAATAAAATTTGGTACAGAGATAGTTTGCAACCCTAGAAAGGACATAGGCTAGTTTTTGTCGCGATATAAAGACATCAGGGAATGAAAGTTTGTATGGAAAATCAAAATTTGGCGCGGGTGAAGTCGCGGGGAACTGCTATCTAACTAATAAATTGCATCACATAGTGTGGCCACAGCTTTTCGGGCCGCGCGAACCGCATAATCATAGTACACTTAGCGGCAGAATAATCGGCCTATCAAGTAATGTTCATACAAAAAATATAAACATACAAAAATATAATACAAATAATATAAAAAAGTACTTGTACGACTGTAAACATGTTTGAGTCAATAGATGGGGTAAATGTTAATTTCTAAATAAAGCTATCCAATCAGCTACAAAATATTATCCATGGCTTCGACAATGCAATGGAATAACTCACTTTCTACCTTTCATATAACGTTGTACTAAACAGTGCAGCGCATACAGAGTTACTCTTTATTGTTTTTAAGGTAATGAAGTAATTTTTGAGGGTGATTATAAAACGTTGTCGAAAGACAAACATTTATCCAATCGATGGACTAAACATCATTACAGAAAAATAAGAACTTGGTCATTAGTAAATCTGTGAAGTAAGCATAAAAAAGTAAAGTCAGCCCACATAGAGCCCACTGCTGGGAAAAGGCCTCACCGTCTGTAAGGCATGTGAACCTTACTGTCAGATGTTATCAAGTCGCCCTAGGGCCTCTGTCTAGGCTTAACGACTAATACCAATAGATATTATCCGAGACCTACTGCTTAACGTGCCTTCCGAAGCACGGAGATGCTTGTCATGGACGTCACTTAAATGGTCGAAATGGTCACCGCGCCGTGGGTTGCTTAACTTTGGTATCACTACCAAAGTGCTGCCGCCACTGCGCCACAAGCACCTCGAAGTAAGCATGTTTGTATGAAAATTACTCGATGGGCCGATTTTTTTGCCACTGAGTGTATAATGCAACGCATGAGTGTATTAAGCTGAAATTTTGTATACACGTTTAGTTTGGATGACAATGCATGGTAAACTGTATGACGTCATTCTAAATTCAACATGGCAGAGCATCCAAGATGGCGGACTCGTTATTTTCAATGTATTTCAACAATATGGGTATCAAATGAAAGGGCTAACTGATGGTAACTTAAACAATAAAGTGACGTCACCTTAAAATATAGTGGGGCCACAGCTTTTCAGCAGCTTACAGCTTAGTAAAATGCAACGCATGAGTGTACTCAAACGCTATCGCAGCCGAACACGCGCCGTTGCGTTGCTAAACGCTTATTGGGGTTGGCTCTGCAATACTCAAATGAGATAAACTGGTGAACCAAGTTATTGCGATTGATTCTAATTTAGGTAAGCTTGATTGAGTAAGGAAGCTGTTGATGTAGCTGTCTATGCTATTTAAGTTTTGATATTTCACTTTTTGAGTTTAATTTTAATTTAAGTGTTTTCATTTTAATCGTAATTTTTATTTTAGTCATAATCCAATTTTTATATGATTCGAAAATTGTTAGAAATTGCATCTTATATTTCAATTTTATTAATTTGTATGGACACTGCTTAAAATATGTATTTAGGGTTCCGTACCCACAGGATAAAAACGGGACCCTATTACTAAGCCTCCGTTGTCTGTCTGTCACCAGGCTGTATCTCATGAACCGTGATAGCTATACCCGGCCCGGCGAACCTTGATCCCTATGACAGTTCATGTTAGTGATGGGTCGTGTCGATGAAACTTAACTTTTTTAACCGACTTCAAAAAAGGAGGAGGTTATCAATTGGACTGTATGTTTTTTTTAATTTTTTTTTGTGGCTATGTTACCGCATATCTCAGTCAGTTGTGGACCGATTTGTAAAAAAACATGTTTACCTAGAGACTATACCTTCTAGTTGGTCCCATTTTGGCCCAGTCGAGATCTGATGATGGGATCTTGGTGTTATCGAGGGAAACCCTCAAATTTTGAAGGCACGTATAGTGTTTTCGTACTAGTATCTTAATGTTGACATGTTGTTACGTCTGATAGTCATTATGTGGAGCTGAGCTGATGGTGGATATTCTTAAAAATTAGGAGTTTAGTAATTGAAACACCAGATGTTTTGTCAGGTACTGTATAGGATGCTAACAAAACAAAGTCAAAGGCGCAGCTCCCTCCTCTGCATGGGTGCATGTATGCCGCGCTCCGTTCTATTCAATAGAGAATGTACTAATACTTAAGAATCAAAAAGACACTCATAATTTATCAGTTAATTATGCCACACATGAAAACTGATACTAATAAAATATAATCTTAAATAAAACAAAACCTGGTGTCCCCAGAAATATTTCATATATTTGAGTGAAATAAAAACAATTTCATGCAACTTTTTAAAATTCAGCTCAGCACCTATAATTTAAATGATTATAAATCATGTACACTCGTTTTCACTATCGACATTTGTTTATCGATATTTTTCCGCACTAGTCGATATCTTCCGAACGAAGTAACTTTTGCAGGACGTAAACGTAAAGTCTGATTGAGATAATTTCTTGTAAATGTTAAGAATTGTTATAATTCCGACGGACTATCATTGTAATGGCATATATCTACCTTACCTTAATAAATGGCATTTTTTGAAGCCTCCAATTCAATTCTAATGTAACGGTGACGCCACTACAATGTTGTGTCGCAGGAATTACTGTCAATGTCATAGGGATCAAGGTTCGCCGGGCCGAGTATAGACAGTTGAAATTTTCACAGATGGTGTATTTTTGTTGCCGCTATAACAACAAATACAAAAAACAGAGTAAAACAAATATTTAAGGGGGGCTCCCATACAATAAACGTGAATTTTTCGCCATTTTTTGCTCGCCATTTATAATGCCAACAGGCAGACACACTAATACTCGTATGCACAGAATATTATGTTGTATTTCACTTCAAACATAAATAATTATATTTGTTTCTTACGTTTACGCGAATTGTTGAACTCATTAAAACACAATTTTACGGATTACTTCGCGATTTATTTACATTTTATTTTAAACCTGACGTTTCGAACACTTTACAGTCTCCCTGTGACCACGATCGCTGTAAAGTGTTCGAAACGTCAGGTTTAAAATAAAATGTAAATAAATCGCGAAGTAATCCGTAAAATTGTGTTTTAATGAGATAAATAATTATATTAAAATTAAAAAAATATATTTATGGGGGCTCCCATACAAACGTATTTTTTTGGCTATACTTCTTATGTTGTGAGTTAATGGTACGGAACCCTTCGTGCGCGAGTCCGACTGTTTTTTTTTTATTTATACCCGGTTAATTGGTTTATCTACCTATTTCGTATAGTTATCCAATAAAACACTTTTAACGAATAAAATCAAAACTAAATAAATGTACTGTGCTATAGTTCGACCGCCTGAGTCCTCGCCTGCGGGGTACAGGGGTGCGGGGGTAGGCGCTTGTGATTTGATTAGCTGATTTGAATTTTTAAAATTCGAAATTAGCATTCTTTTCTAAATTAAAGTCACCAGCGTCTGCCGCCCGCACCGCTCATGGTTCCCGTTCTCATTAGGATTCAGGTAGGCGGTCAGACTATAGTTCTGTTGTATGGACTCATTACTTAGCTTCTGTCACGATTAGATGGCCAAGAAAGTGCAATAATACAAATGCAATATCAACTTTCGCAAACTAAAATAGAATTAGAAAAGTTAAATAGCATCATGTGGGTAATCGAAGAAAAGGTTTGCTCCAATTTGAGTCTAAAGAAGAATAAACAAGACACTACGACGGCTTTTTCATCTAAAAGTGTCCCTCTTAAGTTATCCCTATCGAGTATAAATCGAACTCAAACTCACAAACAGATCAAGGAAACAGCTGACGATACAATGTCGAGAAACATAGACGATTGTGGGGCCACGAAATTGGTGGTAAATGAAAAGCTGGATTCTTCGATAAATGATCCTTCGATAAATGATAACGAAAATGAGACCGAGAACAGTGATAGAAAGTGGACCATGGTAGAAAAAAGGCGGGGGAAAAGATTATCCAAAGATGTAAAAAGAGGAAAAAATTGCGAATCCTTTACGTTACAAGCTACAGAGCGGAAAAAACATCTACATGTTTGGCGTTTACATCCGGAAACAACAGTGGAGATCTTGACTAAACATGTTATAGATGTGTGCGGTAAAGATACAAAAGTAGAAATATAGAAAATCAAGCACAAAACGGAAAGGGATTACGCATCGTTTATTGTAGGAGTTCCAGAACGATTATATGAAATGTTAAATCAACCTGAAGTTTGGCCTCTAAACACTGAGTTCAGTGAGTGGATTTGGTTTCGTAAATCAAGCAGAAACACCAACAAGAAATAAAGTTACGATTGAATTATATTACCAGAACGCCAAGGGACTACGATCAAAATTGGATAAGTTTAGAAATAATATTGAGGCTTTAACTGCGGACCTTTTTGCAATAACAGAAACTGGTTGCAATAGTTCTATAAATGATGCAGAAATTATTCCACCAGGATATCATATTATAAGATGTGACCGAGCGGACGGCCGAAAGCAGGGCGGCGCGTTTTTAGTGGCCACAAACCGGTTGGAGGTACGACGAGTATCAGTTCCCGGTGACGTATTGATAGACGCGTGCGCATTCGAAATGTGCTGTGCGACGGTACATAATAACAATAACTTTTTATTTTTGTGTTGTGTAGTTTACATCCCGCCGGGTGCAAGTGATACCGAATATATTACATTGTTTAGATTAATAGAAGAATTGTGTACTCAGTATAAGCAAATTATTGTGATTGGAGATTTTAATTTGTATTCGTGTTCCATAAATGTAAAAATTTAATATGAGGGCCTTGTATCGTATTGCGAATTCACTCAACGAAATGAAACTCCAAATGTCATGGGACGGCGACTCGATTTAGTGCTGACGACGGCTGGATTAAATCGTGATACTACGGTGACAGCGGCAGACGAGGTAGTGGTGCCTATCGATGCACTTCACCCACCGCTCACGGTGGGCATCTGTGCCGCCACCCGCGCGTCACACTCAACCACCTCCAGCCCTGCACCAACAGGTAAGCCGCGATCATGTAGACCGCAGTGGAATTTTTAATAAGGCTGACTTTCCTCAGTTGTACTAGATGCTGGTTGACGTAGATTGGAGTGTTTTATACAACATTAACGATCCCGAGGAGGCTGTACAGGGGTTTTATGATTTAATTTATAATATTATAAATCAATGTGTTCCAATTAAAAACAGTAAGCGTTTGGTATCGCGATATAGTTATCCGAAGTGGTACTCTAAGGAAATTATTGGTGAAATTAAAAATAAAGCTAATTTACATAAAATCTATAAGAAAACAAAATTAAATTATGATTATAGGCAATTTTCAAAAAGCAGAGCCAAAATTAAAAAAAATGATAGAGGAAGCCCATAAACAACATAAGAAAATAATTCAGTGTCAGTTTGCTAAAGATCCGAAGTCATTTTGGGATTACATAAGGTCAAAAAGGACTACTACCAATAAGCAGGCTATTTATTATTCACGGTGGTAAGTATCTAAGTGACAGTGAGTGTGCTAGTCAGTTTGCAAACTATTTTGAATCGGTGTACTGTAGGGAGCCACCAAACCTTAATGCACAGCAAGCGTCAGAATAGAGTAGGGCGACAAGCTCTCGCGTGCACCTCACGGCGCTCACCTTGGGGCAAGTCACTCAAGCCCTCACACGTCTAAAACCTAAACGATCGGCGGGTCCGGACGGTATACCTGCTTTTCTTTTCAGAGATTGTAGGATGATATTAGAGGAACCGCTTCTTCACATATTTAATATATGTATAAAGAATGCGGTGTTCCCGTCTGCGTGGAAGTTGAGCAGAGTTATTCCGGTCCCAAAAGGAGGGGCAGGACCTGAGGTGAGCGGCTATAGACCAGTGGCTGTTTTGTGTACGCCGGCAAAGGTGTTCGAGTCCGCTATTCAGCGTAGCATGTACGCGCAGATCAGCGGGCAGCTGTCAGATGCGCAGCACGGTTTTAGACCAGCGCGAAGCACTACATCCAACCTACTCAGCTTCATGGTAAAAACAGTACCGGTGGTGGACGCGGGCGGCCAGGTGGATGCGGTGTATCTCGATTTTAAGAAAGCCTTCAATACCGTCCGGAATGATGTGTTGCTCAGGAAGCTGGCGGACATTGGATGCACGCCACATTTTTTAATTTTTTTCAGTAGCTACATGCGAGATCGACAGCAATATGTAGATTACAATGGCTCAGAATCGGAACCATATTACACGAGATCGGGAGTAAGTCAAGGTAGCAATTTAGGACCACTTGAATTTATCATTATGATAAATGATTTACCGGAAGTGGTTAAGCATAGCTATAGTCTACTGTTTGCGGATGACTTCAAATTGCTATATGTGATTAGGGATATGGCCGACTGTAAACGGATGCAGGAAGATTTAAATAGAGTAGTCGAATGGAGTTATAAAAATGAACTATATTTTAATACATCGAAGTGCAATGTTGTTTCATTCACACGATCTTACTTGCCGTTACTATATCAATATAGTATGGACAACACACCACTGAAGCGAGTGACTGAGGGATTTGGGAGTGCAAATAAAATCTGATTTACACTTTCGTGATCATGTTGTTAATGTTTGCAAAAAGGCGTATAGGAACCTAGGGTTGGTACTTAGGCAGTCACATGATTTTACGAACATTGGCACCTTAAAGGTCTTATACAATGCATTGGTCCGGAGTCACTTGGATTTTAACGCGGTCATATGGGCACCTCATGAAGTGAAATATAGTGCAATGTTGGAACAATTACAAAACAAATTCACAAGGTTCCTATATATGAAACTTTATGGGGTTTACCCATTCTACCCTGTGATGTATCCCATGCTATTCGTGCTGGGGATGGTGGTTCATTACAAATTGGAGGTACGAAGGGAGTTGGCGCTCGCAATCTACGTGGTAAGGTTATTGCGGGGTGTTGTGCACAATCCCACCGTGTTGCAATCAATAGGCCTGTGCGTCCCGGACAGGTACGTGTGGAGACGGCGACGGCCGCGCCTCCTGGCGGTGCCTGACGCCCGAACTAAATTGTTAAGAAACACACCTCTTACGCGTATTACCGAAGTTTTAAATAACGTGCATGGGTCAGTTGATATATTTACCTGTTCGTTGAGTGAATTCGAAAGGGTTACATTGAACTGTATAAGTAGGCTTAAGATACAATATCGCATTGGGTATTACCTGTAATGATAGTTGTAAGAAAGTTAATAAATAAATAAAAAATTAAAACACAATTTTACGGATTACTTCGCGATTTATTTACATTTTATTTTAAACCTGACGTTTCGAACACTTTACAGCGATCGTGGTCACAGGGAGACTAAGGTATTATTTGTCATTACATAGTTTTGAAAAATTTTAACTACCGTCACTCAATAATATTAATTTACGTTCCTATTTACGCAGAAAGAGCTAACCGTGTCTTGAGATCTTGCAGTGCTAGGTGTTGCTTTGGTTTTTGCTAGAATAGGATCCCATGCCGGTGGAACTTTCCAACCATCTTCTTTATTAAAATTTGGATGTTTTCTAATTTCAATGGCTTCACGTAGCATTCGAGGAATAAAACGCCGTTCTTTAGCAAGTATTTTAGTTTGATTGAAATTAAATTGAACATTTGATTTAAATTGCATTTTTTAAAATATCACCTTTGTTGATTGCAAAAATAATATATATTTTTGAAAATAAAAGAAACTTAAGAATATTTCAGAACACTTTTTCAAAATCTGTCATCTTGCCTATTCTGTTGTATGGTCTTACTTACCGCTCATGGTTCCCGTTCTCATTAGGATTCAGGTAGGAGTTCAGACTATATTTCTGTTATATGTTGTATGGTCTTACGTTCACTAAACGGAGAAACAACAAGTTGTTTTTTTTTATGACAGTAGGCAAAGTTTATATACCATCACCAAACTTTGCCTTACATGTCCCATTCGCAAAATAACATCCAAAACAGATTCCATTCTCGTCTGTGGAATGTCTTTTTCTCTTGGATACTGAACAATGAAAGCATTCTCTAAGAGAATAACGCTAAAAAAATATTTTAGATACGGCGTATTTTGTCAAGTGCGTCATTTGAGTTTGTATACTATTTGACGTAGGAATCTTAGATCGGCTTATAGTCACAGAATAAGTACTAGTACTCCGTACAGAAGTATGATTTTGCAATGAAATTCAAAGAAATATCTACTCAATTTTGGTAACAATATGGTGTAATTCAGTTCGCGTCTGACTCAAGCACATTTTCGTGTAGACACCTACAGAAATACATTTCAAGATAATTTCATTCTTATAACTCTGGAATATGATTCATAATACACTAAATCTATTCAGTGACGTACTATCACACAACGCGATAGGGTTGACTGCCACAAGAAGCTTCTTACGCCATCTAGAGCATCTTTCTAGGACTTTATTCACGCTCGTCCAACCAGCAACCTAGAGTCGCGCACCGCCGGTAAATAAAACGCGGGAGCGTGTCGCTGCCGGCTAGCGACACCCAACTTGTTTAGTCCCTTACCAAGGGGTCGCCGCGCGTAGTTACGTTTTTGCTACCTACGCGGGAAGATACAGAGGCGTGGTATAGTCGCGGTTAATGACCAGGACCTGAGTCACTCGCGTGCAGATTTGATTACTGATTTTACACTCGTTATCTAATACTCAGCATCTTTGAAACACTCGATCGACGACTGTACCGTTACCATGAGTTTACGGCGGTTTTACTCGCTAGCGACGACGTAAAAAATGTGTATGGAAAATTGCATAGCGCCTCTAGCGGTTACTTGGAGAACTAAAATATTCTATACACTTTTTTTACGTCGTCGCTAGCGAGTAAAACCACCGTAAACTCATGGTGACGGTACTGCACTTGACCCCTCGAAAACGCAACGAGTGCCCCTGCCCACTTGTCGCAGAAGGGATAGAAATAACGCCAAAATTAAAGTATTTGAGTGAAAACTTTGTCGCATTCGCCAACAGAATGTAATACGAGTGTGTTACATCCGCTTACCGTTACGTCACAACCGGGGAATATCGTTTATTAACTACGCTACCGGAAACTCCACTCGACACTAGCGCCACCTTTATAATTTATTTATTTTATTCCAATTTGTAATGGTTAGAAGTTACTATTTTGACTGTCTTAGTTGTGCGTAGAATTTGATATAAAAGCAAGATGTCCGTTGATTCCTTTTGTTATTTTCACGTTGAGAGTTATGTATGGCTAAGCTCTGCCCGAATAAATACTTATCAAGTTCTTCGTAGTCTGATTTGGCCTCCCCGACCCACCTTCTGTTACAAGTGTTTTAAAAATAGAACTCCAGGGCTCGCAGACAAAATGCAATCTATTCTCGAGCGAAGTTCGCTATCGCTCACAATATGTATGAGACTGACATAAGCCATCGAAACATCACGTGAATTTTACATACATATTTTGATGCTTCGTTGGCGATAGCGAAGTTCGCTGAAGAAAGATTGCATCTTGTTTAAGTGCCCTGTTCCTTTATTTGATTATTATTTAAATATATCGTTTTGCTACTTAGTAAGTTGCGAATCAGAATATTAAACAATTTAATGTTCTCTCTAATTTCAAAGTAATTTACCCTTAGAAAATAAGAATAACGACGGCAACACAACACTAGACAGTTTACTATATATCGACTCGACCGGGGATCGAACCCGGGACCTCAGAGATAATAGTGAGACCACGTGTGCAAGTTACTCGACTACAAATCGTGTCCACTCATGTAACAGGCATATTTTTGGTGTTATTTGTTAATTTTAAAACCTAGGCATCCTAAAATATTCTATTTTATATTGTCCTCCTAGCTGTATTTCGATAACAGCGGCCAAAAAGAGGGATTTTTTGGTTATAATGGTGCACGAGTGTGTGCGCAATACAAAGGTGCACTCTCTATTCCTTCACTCTCATAGTTTGGTGAGACGGCAGTCCGACATCATGACCGTAGAGAGATCAGATGCAGAACCAACGGTGTCTAAAATATAACGTGCAAATCTAGTACCGTATAAATTCTCAGGTGCCATTCCCAATTCAACCCATATCGAATGAAATAGGTCTCTGTATAAAATTTTCATTTCCCTAAATACTTTACTGTGACTATAAAATGAGTTCGGAGTTACGATCTCGGAACGTTTCGAATGGCACTATCGCTAGGGTTGTCACTTAAACGGTAATTTTATTTTGCAGTTTTCAACAGTATTGAGAATATTTTTTATTGATATCAGATTCTTGGGAGTTATTTGTTGGGGAAGTCTGTGAAATCTGTTACGTAATTTTTAGATTTCTCTATATGTTTTCGTGTTATAGACAGATTTCTAAAAAAAACATGGAGCAAAAGTTCTTTTTTAATTTCACATAGAAGTAGTCAATATTTTTGTTGTAGCTTTTGCTATGTTGTTACACTGACGTAAAAGTACAGTGGGTAACCTGGCGTGCTTCCGACGCCAGGTTACCCATGTAAACTACGAAAACAGTTTTTATTACGTAGGGAATAGAGGCGGTCTCAAGGACAGGTGGGGTAGTCTGACGTGCGCCCACGTGTACATTTTGGTTATGTTTTTTTTGGATCCCTGAAAAGCGTTATGTTTTACAGTATGCAAAACCGCTCGAAACACAACAGCAGCAACAGTCTTTGAATTTGATTGACAGCCCTATCAGTAGTTGACGTCTTGTTTTATGTTCTTTATATCCTAACGGTTACCCACTTTGGATGCTAATATAAGTTTTTATAGATTTCATGACGGTAATTTTCTTACGTAGTCTTTGAACCTGTGAAGGCAGTTATGATAAAATAGATCTACTACGTCTACAGCTGTACATGCATAAGTCCATTGACTTCTTATAATAATCAGTTTTACCTACGGGGCCTGATTCCATCGTGATCCATTTCACCCCACCGTGTCAGAAGAAGTATAATGTTTTTCGAGGTATGTGTATGTATGTATTTCCAAGTATGTATGTAAAAGTGACTGTAGGGCGTGCCAAAGAGGCACGCCCTACAGTCACTTTTACATTCGGGTGTTTTATTTAAAAAAATGCATACCTACCGCCTGTGGATGGCAGGGGGTTACGTGGGACGCTCTTGACGCGTAGACAAGATGCAATCTATTCTAAAGCCAATTTCACTATCGCTTACAAAATGTGTGAAACTGACATGAGCCATCGCAACATCACGTGACTTTTGCAAAAATATTTTGTCATTTTGTGGGCGATAGCAAGGTTCGCTGTAAAAAGATGGCATCTTGTCTAAGGGCCCTGAAACCTTCTGAAAGTCGTCTGTCCATCTCCGGTCCAACCTGTCTATCGTGCACTTAATCCATAGAGGCAAAGTAAGCGCGATTTTTCTCCGAAACTTATCAGAGCTTGGCACTGATACGAAAAGAGACAGTTTAAGCATATATTTTTAAATCGATATTATGAAATATGAGAAATTTCGGTTGTAATCGCATATAACAATCTTATAAAAGCACCTTTATTTTAAAATATGTAAAGAAAAAAGGGAATTTCATTACCAAAATGCTTTGAAGAAAAATTAGAGGCATAAATTTTTAAAGGATCTTGACGGAATTTTTCTGAAACAAAATTATTGACATTTTGCCTCTATAGGTTATGTGCTCGGAGAACCTGCCTATAAAATCTCTTAGGTTTCCCCAAAACGTTATAAATAAACCTTCTGATATTAAGAAGGCGTTTACTAAAGTAATTTTTGCTCGACCGCATCTATTAATTAGTCACGAGCCGCAACAAAAATTAACATCAAAAGAAGTGCGAAGACGGCGTGTTGTTAAGTTTATTGTGCAGCATTACGGCTCGGGGCGGGTCGCGGTCGTAACTTATGCCACAGCTTAGGAGAAAACGACAGATCATTTTAGAAATAGAAATAGAAAACATTTATTTGGCACAACTCACAAGACAGAGTAAAGAAAAAAAAACTACTGACGAAAATAATAACAAAAATTAAACATTAAACTTATAAATCACTCTAAGAAAGTGTACTAAAGAGGTTCCCGCTCAGTATAAGTCGTGACAAGAACCTTCGGGCTAGCGATGGGCGATTATTACTAAATTAATCGAATTATTCGAATGGTCTCTGTAATCGAATGTATTCGATAAGCAACCGCATTCATTCGATTACGAGCGCGCGGTGCGCAGGCCGTACTACTAATTACTAACGAATGAATCGTCATTCGTCGCGTCGATTAATCATTCGGCCGCTGTCTGTCCTGTGCGCACAGTCGCGGCAGTTTGGTCGAATGCAACGAAGGGCCCAGTATAGATTATCATTCGATTGTCGATTATTATTCGATTATTTTTTTTACGAATTACTAAATCGACATTCGATAGCTCGAATGGTCGATTATCGATTCATTCGATTATTTTTTTTTCGAACAATCGCCCATCGCTACTTCGGGCATAGTGTAATACACACACACTCACATATATAAAAACACTAGAATTACAAGAATACAAATTTAAACGAGTAAATAAGCACACAGTTCACAACACATCACAGACACTTATCATAGATCATTTGCACAGAGATTCTCTTCTCAGCGTTATCCCATTGTGCACTCGCACGCGAAGGCCCAGGGTCCGCTGTAGACCGTGATCCAGGAAATGGCAGATCAGGTTATTACATTGAAGCTGCCATCTGACCTCCGCAATCCTGTTAACAGGGGAACCTAATCAGCTCGGATCGCGGTTACACATTCAGTCGTCTGAATGTTTTCCGTCACCGTCAGAGCATCGGTGAGTGAAACAACTAATGGACATTATTAAAAAAAAGTCATTGATACATGGCCGCACGTGTAATTGAACCCGGTCCTTCTGCATGAGAGATTTTATCGTAGGTTGTTTAGAAGACATTGCAATAAGCAATACGACCGCCTGTAATGTATCATCGTCATTTGAATAGAATAAAATAAAAATTAATGCGGTTGGTGAGGGCCATCGGTGGGAGCGTTGGCCCGATTAGCCAAAGGTCGCTTCCAGTCTTGCCCGTGTGCGGGTTTTTGGTTTCTCAATTAAACTTATATTTTTGTTTATTGGTACTGCGCAATAAATCAAAGCAATACTATTTGCATGTTTGTATACTACATACATTTACTGTATCTAGTGTGCCATTAAACCTTCATGTATCATGTTTCCAGACAAAAGAAAATTAATTGTTATCAGACCGCCCGCGGGTTTTATAGTTTGACAGGTTAAAAGAATTTTATCACATGTACTCACGCTTCAGTGGGCTAGAGAATCAAGAATAAGATTTCAATTTCAAAGCTTTCGAGGATGATGTAATTTATTTAAAGTGCACCATCAATTTATATTCACAATATAAGTACAGTTAAAGATTAATTTGCGAATTCGGAATTCTAACCCAGGATCTTTATGACAGAAGTCTGTGTACAGACCTCTAGACAAACGATTGAGTGATAAAATTATAATTTTGATGACTGTTCTATATTTGCTATGTGTCCGTCCGGACATAAAGAGCGGAGGCCGCTTATACAGCCTTATTTTGGCCAAATGCTCCGTAGTTTTAGACGTAGTACTGTTTTAGGGGCAAGGTTTTAAACTAGTAAATGTACAGTACATCAAGGTAAACACTGTGGTATCTGATACAGTTGTGATAGAAGACTGAGATGCAACAAAAAAATATGCTCTGATGTGCTGGTTTACTTTACATGTCCTACATTGCACGGATGAATCACGATCGCTGGGTCAGAAAGACCTTAGAGGGGAAACCCCGCAATGGAAGGCGCCCGCGGCAAAGGAAGACCACTTAAAAGATGGACAGATGACATCCGGCAACAGGCTTCACTGGATGCAGGTGGCCAGGGACAGAAGTCTGTGAAAGGTTAAAGAGACCTATGTTCGAAGACGAACCCAAAGGCTGATATAGATAGAAAGATAGAAGGAACTCGCCCCAGTCGGCCTATGACCACGATCTGCGCAATCCAGTCAAAACGTCATGCAAATTAAAAGTATATGATATACCTACGAGCTACCCGTCACGTTAAATTTCTTTTAAAGTCTACGCCACGTCTGTCTTAGTCTATAGTCAATCACTGATAGTCAAGAGCAAACCGATTCCGAATTAAAAATAAAAAGTTTTCATAATGCAACGGAAGAGTTTAGGAGTGATGAGCTCCACTGTAATTACCTGATCTGCCATATCCTGAATCATGGTCCAAAGTGGACCCTGGGCCATCGCGTGCGAGTGCACAGCCGGGAAAACGCAAGGATGATGATAATGATGAGTCCCAATAATAAAATAATAAATTGTTTCAACAAACACACCGATTACGTAGCCCTAAACAAAGCGTGAGCTTGTGCTATGGTGACTAGGATACCGGATAGACATACTTATATACATTTATAAACATCCATGACTCAGGTACAAATGCTCGTGCTCATCACACAAACATTTGCCCCTTGCGGGATTTAAGCCCGCAACCGCCTGGTTTAGAAGTCCGCGGCTTGAACCACTACATCAAGACGGTCGTCAGTCCAATAGTTTGTAGTCTTTATTGAAATGTCCTATTTGATGCACTAAATACAACCGACATGACCTTGTTCTTTTCTAGTTCTAGTTCTACAGTTCTACACTAGAATGAGTGTTAAATCAACAATGCTGCAATGTAACTTCTAACAATGTTGTAAAACAAGTTACGTTTCGCGATTAGGTTTCATGCTCTTTGAAGTAAGTGTAGCCAGCTGTACTTATCTGGAGTTATATCCTTGATACATAGTAAAATAGATAAGCAAGGTCAGTTTATGGAATTGAGAACTGTATTTATAAAGTTACAACAACACGTAACAAATAACATAATAAGGATTTATTTGAGGTTGATTACTTTATTTTTTTGTATTACAATGAATCATGGGTTAATTAATTGTCCGTCGTTTTTGTTAGAATTGCATAAATAGATTGTGTTGTAAATAGACGATATTTATTAAGATCCCCTTCGCCGTGGTATCATTTTTGAGGGTAAAATAAATAAAGGAAAGCAGTTTTTTTTAAATTTAATTAATTTTTGGGCTCAAAAAATGTGACGTCACTAAGCTTCCTAGGTACTCCTTCTTTCCCTTGTAAATGGTTATTGTGTTAAGTTGATCTAACGTTTGACATAATTTATGAATGGCCCCTTAAAATTTAATTATTTTTAGGGTTTCGTAGTCCGACAAGGAACCCTTATAAGATCGTTCAGTCCGTCCGTTCCGTCCGTCCGTCACATTCGCAGAGTATCTTCTACGTTTATGGACTGATTTGTTTATGATCTCATTTTTAAAAATACAAAAAAATTAAATTACCCCTTTTTAAGGGTACCTCCCCATACATGTAAAGGGGGGGGGGTGAATTATTTTTTTGAGTGCACCCCCTTGTGTGGGGTATCGTTAAAAAGGACTATAAAATAAGGTAGGGTTTCTATACAACACTTTTTTATCAGCTTTACCGTTTGCGAGATATAGCCCGCCAAAGTCGTTTACACGGTGTAATTTCTTAAGTCTTGGACCTATAAACTTCAAATCACTCACGTGAAGAAACAGGCGCGGAAACTCTTATTTAAAATTGTTTCGGGTATCCTGTGATGAATACTTTTGAAATTATAATAAAAATAAAAAAAATATACTTTATTCCAAAAGAACAGTATAAACTTAAAAAGTTTTTTTTTGCCTATACTGTCTAATGTTGTAAGTTAATGGTACGGAACCCTTCGTGCTCAAGTTCGACTCGCACTTGGCCGGTTTTTTCTTTTACCTTTATATGATACTAGTGGTTCCCCGCGACTTCGCCCGCAAGAGTTGGATTTTTTATATAATTTTCATCCCCTGTTTCACCCCCTTAATATTTTTATATCGCGACGAAATGTAGCCTATGTCCTTTCCAGGGTCTCCATACAGAATTTCATCTTAATCGGTTCAGAGGTTTAAGCGTCAAGAGGTAACAGCAGACAGACAAACACTTTTGCATTTATAATATATAATATATTATTAGTATGGATTCTATTACAATGGATCATGGGTCAATAAATTGTCAGTCGTTTTCATTAAAATTGTATTAATAATATATTGTAAATAGACGATATTTATTAAGACCCCCTTCTCCGTGATAAAATTTCGGAGTGTAAAATTAAAAAAGGAAAACTTTTTAATTTAATTAACTTTTTGACATGTGACGTTACCACGTTTCTAATTTTACTACTTATTAATAAAAATAAAGATAAATTACTTAATACAACACAAAAACAAAAATTATAAAAAGGGTCCTTGTGGTAAGGTTCCTAGGATGCTGGCAGCATTACCGCGCTGGATAGTGATGCTTATACGCTGAGCAAGGTAGCTGCCAGCTCTTAGGTCACCACTGATGTCAACTAGCCTCTTGGAAATCTCTTTGAAAAAAGAGATAGCGTTGGGACCCCACGAACCCAGTGTTTCGACTCCAAACGGTACAAAGTGGTACCGGGAGTCGATCCGAAAACTTTAAAAAGAACAAGTACAGGCAGTACTTGTTCTTTTTAAAGTTTTCGGCACTTTTCGCAGCCACACCAGCATCACGGCTTGTCCCGGGCAGATGAGAGGCTGCAAGTGTGTCGACACAGGTAGCGTCCCACACAAGAGCCCGACCCATCCGCCAAGGAACAAGTGACATCCCGTCTGGTCTCTTGCCATCATCACGCGCAAAACTACTACTACCATTTCCTACTACTACTGCCATTTTACTACTCATTCATCTCCTTGTCACACGGTCATTGTGTTAAGATGATGTAACGTTTGACATAATTTATGGATGGCCCCTTAAAACTTAATTATTTTCTTTAACCTTTATAAAATACTTAGTATCTATTTACAACTTATCAAACACCAACATTTTAATGCTCTCACAGGTTATCTAGCCGAACGCTACTTTAATAATGGCCACATTCTTTTTAAAACTGGCGTTATATTACCCGCAGGCCATTGATAATGTTAAATGGTTTTAAAACCAATTTTAGTTGTTTTGGTAGAAATGTTTGGGTATTGTTTGCATATTTGTGTAATAATAATACATAAACATATACAGAGTGTCCGGGTTTCGATTAGCGATAATTTAAGGGCCTTTTATTTACCAAATTTTAAAGTCATTTTTGTAATGAATAATTTTTTGTAATTTTTTTGCGAAATTTTTTGCGAATTTTTTTTTTACAAAAATTTCATTTTTGGGTTTAGTTTTGTAATAGGTTTAAAAAACTATTTAACTTTTTTTATTTTTAGCAATATTTATTTTAAAAAATGTTTTCCACTTTGACGGTTAATAATTTTGAATTGATCTTTATGTCACATGATAGGCCATAGCGTTACCTACCAAAAGAATCATTTTTATAAATTTAGGACCTCCAGATCCATAAAATAGCATTAAAAAAATGGCTGCCATTTCAAGAGAGGGGGGGGGGGGGGGAGTTAGATTAAAAAATTGAAGTATAGTTTAAATTTTAGATCAGATATTTCTATATCTGATTGCTACAAGTGGCTAAAGCTAAAGCCTTCCCTTATTTATTTTTTCTTTGAAGTTGCCATAAAATCAATATATTTTTTCTCCCGGGGAGTAATAATTTCTTTATTTTTTTATTTAACTCAAAGCTGGAACCAAAAATTTAACCAAAGATGTCAGAGGTCTAAATGCATAAATCTTGTCTCTGACTTATCTTAACCAACAACATGCCCAACAGGTGATGATAAATTAACCTAGAAAGCCTAACAGGCGTTTCATCAGTTAAATTACATCACATAAATCCGGCCGCATCAGCGAAACGTAAGGTAACAAGCTTTGCACAACTCTGTGCCCCTGTCTTCAAATGGAACAGCAATTTTCGCATATTTACTCTTTGTGGGGACATACGGTTGTATATCTGGAGCATGCCCTGTCTCACATCTTATCACGATAGTGCGAACGAGCTGATAACTAGATACGAAAAATTATGACTCTCGGATGTAAACGCTGGAATACCTGATTGTAGAGAGATCAGGCGCAGGACCAACGGTTTAACGTGCTTTCCGAGGCACGGGGGTGTTAACACCACCAACTTCCTGACTCCAGAGCTGTGGCTAAGTTATTTCAAGACATAAAAACTCAAACACTCTCGGTTCGAATTATGAGAGTGAAGAAACGGAGAGTGCACCTGAGTATTGCGCACACACTTGTGCACTATAATATCTCCCGCGCAGTTGGCTAATCTCTGTTGAGACAGGCCGCTGTAGTTGAAGTTCGCCTAGGAGGATATTGTTTATTAAATACATAAAGATGCTGTACCAAAAACGGTGCCTAAAAATCGGACAGATGGACAGTTGAGTCATAGTAATAGGGTCCCGCTTTCACCCTTTGGGTACGGAACCCTAAAAATGAAATTCAGACGGGCGGTGAAAACTCGAAAATTCGTATGTTGTTGCGTTTTTATCCTAATTTATCTGCGTATGTTTCCGGCATGTTTTTAAGTCAAGTTAGGTGTGCCTCTTATGGATCTGTACTTTGCTTCACGCGTGTTTGATGTATATGCTAATTCTTCAAGACATCTGAAAGTACAGTCACAATCATTTATATACTGGCACATTATATTTGTGACTTTATTACAATGAAAGAATGTCGAATTGCTGTTACGTAAGTGAAAAATACCTATGTACTTATTACAACAGGTGTATACCTTTTCAGGTATACAAAAAGTGAAATAGTTAGCCAATATAAAGCAGCCCTAGAGCATCTGTTGGAGAAGTAAGTTTAGTTGAGCTTTTTCTGTACAAAATTTAAACTACTACTAGCTGGGGCTACTAACAGCGTCTCTTTCACAGGCCTACCGTTTAATTTGAAGTCTTTCGCAATTACGATTGCTATTCAAAGGCATTGATTTATTTATCAAGCTTTCTATGCAGTTTAAAAGCTAACATTTTCTGCTTTGCAATTTGCAATTTGCTTTTCGGAAAGCTATAACGATTAAAAGAAAATTGCCATAATTAACTAGGTATCAAGCTTAAACCCAACTTAATTACCTATCATCATCATCATATCGTTATCCCAGTTGTGCACTCGCACGCGAGGGCTCCGAGGGCACTTTGGACAGTGATCCAGGATCAGATCAGGTAATTACAATGGAGCGATTGCCATCTGACATCCGTGACCCTGTTAACAGGGGAACCCTGCCAGTTTCATGGTTACACATTTAGTCGCCTAAATGTGCAGGTTTCCTCACGATGTTTCCCCTCACCTAAAAGCATCGGTTAGTGAAACACGGTGGCACATGGGCTCGAACCCTGTGTCTCCCGCATGAGAGGCAACCGGCTAGCTACTACGCCACCGATGCTCTGACGTGGTAGTCATCCGTCACTTATATGTTTAATTGAAATGGTCACCCATCTAATCGCGACCATACCGTGTGTTGCTTCACTTTGGCAATAATTGTAGTAATCTATAGAATCTTTGTATGTTCCTCTTTCCACCTGATTAATTTTCGTACAAAGCGAATAAAGGTACGGGGTTTTATTACAAAATTCACTGGAAACCGTTTGTTTGTGCGAAAAATATAAACATCGTTAACTGAGCTCATCCTATTCAAAAGTTTCCTGGACGTTAAATAACAGGCATTTTTATACGTAGCTTTACGCTTGGACGAATTGAGAACTACTCTATACATTTTACAGATACAGTCCGAAATTTTTTGCCGTGAAATCGTTTTATGTGGCTAAAAATACTTACTGGTAAATGCCCAGTTGAAGGAACACACTATAGGCCATAAATGGCACCATTGCCACAATAGATAGCTGTGGGATAAAATAAATAAATAAATTGTTTCAACAAACACACCAATTACCTAGCCCCAAACTAAGCGTGAGCTTGTGCTATGGTGACTAGGATGATGGATAGAAATACTTAAATACATATAAACATCCATGACTTAGGTACAAATGCTCGTGCTTATTACACAACATTTGCCCCTTGCGGGATTCGAACCCGCAACCGCCTGGTTTAGAAGTCCGGTGCGCGAACCACTACACCAAAACGGTCGTCAAAAAAATAAAAATCTAGCAAGCTAGCTAGATTTTCTAAGCTATCTAAGCTAGCTCATAAAGAAATTAAATGTCTGTCCTGTAACTGGGTGATAGTGTGTTATGTGTTGTCTATTTTTTTTTGGGTCCCGTTCCCAAAGGGTAAAAACGGTACCCTATTACTAAGACTCCACTGTACGTTTATCTGTCACTAGACTGTATCTTATGAACCGTAATAATGTAATAATCAAATGCTTATAACAGAATAATTAACATTTAGGTGAGGCTCTCATACGACAAACGTGTGTTTTTGCCGTTTTTAAAACTAAAAAAAGTGTACAGTGTCTAATGTTGTAAAGGTAATGGTACAGAACCCTTTGTGCGCGAGTCTGACTCGCACTTAGTCAGTTTTTGATAAATGTACTTTCTTCTTTTTTATATTTATAAGTTAAACTTGACCAAGAAGTGGCCAATTTCGATTAGCCAACTATGCGGGAAATATTATAGTGCACATAAGTGTGTGCACAATACACAGGTGCACTCTTTGTTCCTTAACTCTCATAGATCGGTAAGACAGCAATCCGACATGACAGGGAGAGATCAGGCGCAGAACCAACGGCTTAACGTGCTTTCCGAGGCACGGGGGTATTTAACACCACCAACTTCCTGACTCCGGAGCTATTTCTGAGTTCTTTAAAGACAGAAAAACCCAGAAACAAATTTTGGTGGATAGGACCCAGCGTGCTGACCACTAGACTAACGAGGCAGTCCTATCATGGACAGAGGTTTTATTATTTTAAAGTTCATAAAAATAATTGATAACTGTAGCTATAGGTCCACAGGGGGCACTTAAACACGCCCCAATTAAGACCCTAAGTACTGTTTCAGGACAATTTGTTAGGAGCTGAAAAACAACGTCACAATAATTATCAAAGCATCTTTTCTAAGGTTTACGGTGTTCTTATAATTTTTTCGTTAAAATAATCATTTATTTTAAAATCCTTTTGTCATTGAAGGACTCATTACAACGATTTAAAATAAGGTTAAATGGCAATCCAAAAATATATTGAGGCAATTTAATTAATTTGATGCCAGTAGCTTGGAATGGGTGTAAGTCACCATGGCTTAGTGAAATTAAAGTTCCACAATTGAAGGTACTTGATTGGCCAAATTTTCACCACACTACGTTTGAAGCCCGATTACAGGAAATAATGGCCCCTTTACCTACCACTTTTTTGTACTTTTTGGAAAGCTTAGAGACTAAAGAAGTTTTTAAAATTTTTTAGAATCTGTGCAACATTCTTGTTTTTTTTTAATTTGAATTTTAACTCTAGCTCGCAGAAACGTAATTTATTAACTTTGGATCAAAATTGTTACAACATGCAGCAATGTTAGGCAGTTAATTCTTATGCATGTGAAAGAACACTTCACGAGAATTAGGTTTCATAAAAAAACCGATCAGTTTTTTTATGTAAACACCAGCGAAATTTTCGATGAAAGCATAAAAAAAAATCGTATCTCGAAAACTAAAAAAAATCGGGGAACATACATGGGGTATTTTTGGGTACCCCTAAGAGGAAGGAATTAAAAAAAAAATTCTTGACGTCATTGGATGGACCACCCTGTACATACATACTCTCGAAAAACACAACTCTCTGTCGCAGCCAGTTAGAAACGATTTTTGTAAAAATCCAAAAGGAGCAGTCAATCAATGCCTTCTCCATTTCACACACCAGCCAGTGATCAAGTTACCTTTTATACTTTCCTTCACCTTTCATTAGGCGATATCTTTAAAAAGGCTGTTCACCTATTTAGCTATGTTCGTATCACGTCGAGCTTTCAATGTAATGCCCTCCTAGCCGAATGGTAATCAACAGAGATTGGCCAACTACGCAGGAGATATTATAATGCACAAGTGTGTGCGCAATACACAGGAGCACTCTCTGTTCCTTCACTCTCATAGTTCGGTGAGACGACAGTCCGACATGACCGGAGAGAGATCAGGCGCAGAACCAACGGCTTAACTTCAATTACTACTTTTTTGAAAGGAAACGAATTAGTCTAATAAACACCTAACAGCCTTGTTGATTAAATCGAAGGCAAATACAATTAATCCAATTTTCCACGATGACCAGCGTAAAAACAAGTCTGATGTACGGCATGGAGTATTCAATGAATCACGTCCAGTGCCCACAAAAGGCATTGCCTTTAGGGATGGGACACTATCCATTGGTGACGATAAATATTTTTTTGTTGATGACGCCTGGTAGATTTGGTTCGGTGTAAGACCCTTAAATTTGCTATATTATGGGATAGACGAACAACAAAGAAAATGCTGGCTTCACTTCAATTTTGAGAAGTTATGACCGAGCTGTCATTTAAAATATAGTTGCTGCACTTATTAATATAATGAAAAGTACTTTAGGTAGCTGCGAGAAAGTAAATTGTTGCTGGACCCACTTATACGTTTAAGTGCAAAACAACATTAAAATGCCCTTTATATGCACGCAAGCATAATGTTTATAAGTGAAAAGCAATCATTTTGATTTTATTATGCGATTTGCGATTAGATATTGCGCGCGAAAAAACGACCGCGAGAGTCGGGAATAGAACCCACGTTCCTCGTATACCAGGCATGAAAGCAGCATTGCAGCATTCAGAAGCACTTAAAAATTTCAACAAACTTTGCCAACGTCTAGGGTGGCCGAGTGGCCAGGCAATCCTTGGTATCCGAGGAACGCGGGTTCTATTCCCGCCTCAGACGGTAATTTTGTAAATGAAATATAATGACTTAAAGAGAGCCTCCATAGATCGACAAGTTTGTGCGCGACCGACCGCCTATGGTTGCTGGAAGTGCGGAGGGCGAAGTATATTAGATGTCAGCGGTGACGGGTGTTGTTGTGGGGTTTTCCAATGACATTCGCGTACGATTGGACCTTCCTCTCCTACTACACATCTTGCACAAGAGGGTCGCGCACGACCTTGTCAGACTATAATAATAAAGCCCTTTTATTCCGAATTACATGCAATAAACATTTTTGATTAGACAAATTGTATTTCTTATATCTCGCAATGCGGCGTGCCTCTTGGAATAGGCCTCCTCTAGCCCTCTCCATTGGACTCAGTCTTCTGCAACTCTGGTCCAGTGATGTCCCCTCTTGGATACCCTAAGGTTACTTGCTCCATTTATTTATTTTGCAACCACTCGGACTATAATATCTTTCATCGATATCCCAGCACATCCCTATCCTTCTGACAGCGAGAACGAAGTGTTACCTTGTCGGGAATATTAATACAAGCTAATGTACCTCACTCATTGCTGCTCAGCACGCCAAGCTTCGTGTCTCCTCGCGTTTTACATCTGTAGACAACGAAATAAAAAAAAAACAGCAAGCAAAAGTTGTGTAACGGACAAGACCCATTTTACACGTTGTTTTAAGATTATTCGCCTAAACCTTGATTTAAATTTTAGTTATGCCTATGTTAGTTTAAAATGGGTTAGTAATTGAATGATTTGCAAGATAATGGTGTACATAACTTGAGCTGTGCACAAAAAACTAATTGTAAATTGTGTAAACAAAAAAAACATTGCAATAGAAAGAAAATTCTGTTATTTATAAAAGTTTAAACAAGAAATGTAAATTCGCACACGGGTAGGATTTGAACCCACGACCTTTAGCTTTTTGACGAACTTATATAAATAAGAAAGAACACCGTGAGTGTTAAAAATATTAAAAACATTTGAAATCCTGTTATTGTTTTCTTTTTTACTGTATTATAATTTGTAGTAATTTTGTTATTTTGAGTGCAATATTTACATAAATAAAGAGAAATTGATAATTCTATATTGTATACCATAATATATAACAAAACATTTTTGCTCAGAATGTGCACAATTACTGTAATATTTCTCGGAAATCATTTGTAATTTAAGGAATTATCAGTTTATTTATTTCTTATGTCTTACAATAAGCTAAAAGCTACCAAATACTAGACGCAGGAGGATCATAAGACCGCGGGCGGGCCGATAACAATTGATTTTCTATTGTGTCTGATGACACTAGGGTGACACAATAAAAATCAATTGTTATCGGTTATAACATGATACGTAAAGGATTAAAATGGTTTGAAATAATAAAGTAGCATCAGTATACTATAACTTAACTATGCAACGTTCTAGATGAAAAAGAGCTTCGAAGCTAGTAGGCTTTTTATGCGACTGATTTAAGAACAGCATAAAATGTCACTTAGCTCATGACCACTTCTAAAACCTCGACGCAGTGATAAAAGTACTGTAACTAATCTGTACCTTAAGGATTATTCTACACACAGCCTACCCCATATAGACCTTGAGACTGCCTTAATTCCCTGCGTAATAAAAGCTGTTTTCGAAGTTCAAATGGGTGCTACCGCCTGTACCTATATCCTTAGTAATACTTACACTAAAAAAAATGATTGGTTAACAGTAACCAAAATTTGGCTACTAGTAAGCCGTAATCTAGTGACTTGCGAACTTCTGGTTATCAGTAACAAACTTGTTTTGTTACTGATAACCAGAAGATTGTTTATTTAACAAAAATTGACCTCCCTACAGCGAAACCTTCAACTAACAAAACTAGTTTGGTTGATCCTTTTTTTCAGTGTAGTAAACTTAGTAAACGTAACGTACCTATTCCTTAACACATCAATAACTTTTGTAAATAAGTATATAAGAAATTTCATGGAGCTTTACGAAACAGTTGGTATCATTTTATCCATGGTATCGTGCTATCATCACCCATAATATCACCATAAAAATTCCGTGAAGTTCGACCGAAGTATTCACACAGCCTTTGCCCAATAACTTTCTCGGCATATCAATACTTGGCCCAAACAACTTTTGGGACCCCTATGAAACTTAATGGGCCCCATATCAAACAATAAGGGGTTCATGAAGGGATAACGCAGTTTCGAAATGTTGCTAAACGTAATATAAGGTATGTTTAAGAAAGGATTCTGGGTTGCGGCGTAAAGAAGTAAATATGAGGCAAAATTGCCGTTATATTCGGTGGCTACCGTAAAAAAGGTAACGTAGGGTCAGATGTCAACTTTTTTCGTATAATAATGTCCTCCTATCCGAATTTAAGACATTTATAAAGATTTTTATTTATTTGAAATGGGTTTGCTCTTGACTCTAGAATAAGCCAGACGTGGCGTAGACAGAGTCGACAGTGGAGCGAGCTCACCCAGAAGGTTCTTCTACCGACGGAAGCTGCAAAGCAAGCAGCTTGGCGCCGGGCTCCGGTGGGAGGGTGGTAGCTACCAACTCTGATAGGATTCTGCCGCTTTCACAAACTGGTTTATTGATGAGGTTACTAGAGGCTTGGACTTCGTTTTCCCTTACGTTGACGACCTTTTAGTTTTCTCTCGAGATACCTCCCAACACGAAAAACACTTACGGCAGCTATTTCATCGATTAGAAAAATACGGCGTGGTTATTAATTGCGATAAATGTGTTTTGGGTATCAAAGAGGTTACATTCCTGGGCTATAGAATCTCTAAAGATGGCATCCAACCACCTAGCCACCGAGTGGAGGCCATCAAAAGCTTTCCCTTACCAAAAACAGCCCAGGGGCTTCGGAGATTCCTTGGAATGATTAAATATTACCGAAAGTTTATTCCCAACGCGGCCGAATACCAAGCTGCCTTGATAAACATCCTTGCCAACAATCAATTAAAGGGGTCTAAACCAATACCGTGAACGCAGGATTTAGAACTCGCATTTCAAAAATGCAAAGAAAGTCTATCCGATGCAACAGTTGTCGCTTCGAGCTCCCACGTTGGCGCAGCTCTCCAACAACAAGTCAGTGGCGGTTGGCAGCCACTAGCCTTTTTCAGTAAAAAACTAAGCCCCAAACAGACACAATGGCCAGCTTATTACAGAGAGCTTTTAGCAGTGTACGGAAGTGTACAGTGCTTTCGACACATATTAGAAGTTCAGCATACCACTATCTTTACAGACCATAAACCATTACTTTACGCATTTTCACAACGCCGAGAAAAGCTGCCACCACCACAGTTGAACCAACTATCTTTCATCGGACAATTCACAACTGACATTAAATACATAAAGGGGGAAGATAATGTAGTCGCCGATACCATGTCCCGAATAGAGGCTTTATCTCTAGACCAAAACTTTGAAGCCCTAGCAACATCACAAGAGACGGACCAGGAACTCGCAGACCAACGGAGCTTCCAGCCTGAAACTAACAAAAATCGTCATGCCAGACTGCAACACTTAAATTTTTTGTGTGTGTCTACAGGAAAACCTCGCCCGTATCTTACTCCCCCATTTCGCCGTGCAGCATTTGACAAAATACACAATCTAAGTCACCCTGGTGCACGTGCCACAACTCGCCTTTTAACAAGCCGATTCGTGTGGCCTTCAATAAATAGAGATTGCCGACAATGGGCTCGTGCCTGTGAAGCTTGTCAACGCAGCAAAATTTCAAGACATAACAATGCTCCCCTCGGCACTTTTAAGCAACCAAACGGCCGTTTTACACACGTCCACGTTGACATTATAGGCCCACTGCCTATCTGTGATGGTTTCCGTTATTGTATGACGGCGATAGACAGGGTTTCGCGTTGGCCGGAGGTTTGGCCAATTCAATCTATCACAGCAGAAGAGGTAGTTGACACTCTTACCAAGCAGTGGATTTCCCGTTTTGGCGTTCCATCCGTCATCACAACTGACCAAGGTTCTCAGTTTGAATCCGACCTATTCCGTCGGCTCATGCAGCATTTCGCCACAAAACGGGTCAGGACAACCTCGTACCATCCGAGCGCAAACGGAATGATAGAGCGTGTCCATCGGCAGTTAAAGGCCGCACTCATGTGCCACGGAAATCCATCTTGGGTTAAATCTCTGCCATTCGTCCTCCTCGGTATGAGAACTGCATTTAAAGAAGATCTAAACGCTACTGCCGCAGAAATGTTATATGGTGAAAACCTGCGTTTGCCGGGGGAGATGCTTGCACCCATATATAGCGAAAACACAACCGAGAATCCGACCGATTTCGTTGTGCAGTTGCGCAAAAACATGGCAAACTTGAGACCCGTTCCAGCTTCCCGGCACTCGGCACCATCAATATTTATATTTAAAGAACTACCTTCCGCTTCGCATGTCTTTTTGCGAGACGACACTGTAAGACGTCCACTTCAACCACCATACACTGGACCATTTCCTGTTCTAGAACGTTCAACTGATGGGAAAACGTTGACCATCGACATAAAAGGAAGGAGGTCCACCGTCAGCATTGACCGCGTCAAGCCAGCCTTTGTAGAGCGTGAATACACGTCCTGCCAAGACGATACTCAATACGAAGAATCCGCTGCTGCCCAGCCGTTGCAGCCGACGCCCGCTCCTGCGGAAGCCACCAGTCCAGTCAATCAACCATATACAACTCGTTCCGGCAGACGGGTTACATTTAAAGAACAGAATGATTACTTGTTTTTTACTTAAGACCTTTGTATCCTTCCTTCCTTTGCTGTGTCGCACATCGACACCTGTGATTGCCTTCCATTTAATAAACGCCGTGTTCGAAAAAGTGGGAGTTTAATTCGTCTCGCTGAAAGCTGACCTAAAACTCCCCGAAAGTACAGAGACATTTTTCATTGCTTTAAAAGAATAAAATAATTCTAAGTAGGTAGGTACTTACATTTAAATTCAATCTTTGTTGAAATTTATATGATGCATAAAGGGCAACGTACGTACCAAATATATTTTCTCTAAGAACCAATGTACATTTTATCAAAAACTCATTACCAAACCATTTTATTGAATTGTTATATGTAATAATAATTCGGTAATCCTTCGAGAACCAGTGTCGCCAAAATTATTTATGTATGATTAACAACTACCAGAGCACTCTTGTTACCTTAATAAATTTAATTCACAACGCTCATTGGCGCTTAGTGCACGCTCACAGATGACTGTGAAATGTGTGACACGGCCCTATTTCATATCTCTTCTTTCTTTGTTCTGAGGTTTAAACCAAACGAGCGAATGCTCATTCATTTCCATTCTATCGATTTCTCTTTGTGTAAGAGATCGAGCATTCAGTCTTCGTTCTGCTTTTGTTTGCGCAGATTCTACGAATGTTCCGCGAATATTCGCTCGCTTGGTATACACGAACCACACACGAGCGCGCCAACAGTTCCTTACATATAACATGTTTCGTATTCGGCTCATTGTTCGTTTGATCTTACTGCACCTTTATACAAAACCGGCATAATGCGAGTTGGACTCACGCATGAAGGGTTCCGTACCATTATCTATCTATATATTAAAAACTGTATCAAAAGCTTTTTTAGTTAAAAAAAAAACAGTTTTTTATGCGAGCCACTCCACATAATAAAGTGAATATACAACTAAATATTCTGTGAATATTTCAAGCGTCTATCTGTTGTTATTTATATCGAGCACGAGCAAAAACCAGATAAAATAACGTTTTTTCTATGGAAGTTACAGAATAAAATAAATAAGTGGATAAGTTTTATTATGTTTAAGTATTTTTTTTTTGATAAATCGGCAACAAAAATACCACATCTGTGAATTTTTTAACTGTCTAGCTATCACGGTTCATGAGATGACAGACAGACGGACAGCGGAGTCTTAGTAATAGGGTCCCGTTTTTATCCTTTGGGTACGGAACCCTAAAAACGATGTAGAATTACCCACCATTGAATGTCTTCCAAAGGATATATGGCGATTTGAATCTTTCGTACCAAATGAAATGTAAATTATCAAAGCCTTGATGACTTTTTGATTACCTTGATATTTAAGTCGGGGTTGCGTGGTGAAATATATCACGAGAAGTTATTGCGGGTTCTTTTTAAGAGTAACGACATGGTATGCTTTATTTTTTATAAACGTATGTAGGTTTACTCACTTTGTTTTATATAAACTTAGGTTTATTACCCGACTGCGGAAGGAGGGTAAACATATTTTCGAGAGTATGTATGTTAGTGATGGGCAGTGGATAAATACTCGTTTTTATCCATTTTATCGGATATTTACTCGAAATGGCGGATAAAAATAATAAATTAGGCTTGGACCCGATTTTACCAAGCGCGACGGGTGCGGTACCTGTCATTTAAGTTTTTAACCGATTGCAAAAAGAAAAGAAGTTCTATGTTCCACCGTATGTTTTATTTTTCGTTTTGTTTTTATCTACGTTTACAGAGTTTTTCGTTTGTTGTGGACTGATTTTCGCAATTGTTTTTTTTTCATTGAAAAAGCTTACTTTTGAGGTGGTCCCACTGTCACCAAGTCAGAATCTGATGCAGAAAACCCTGGTGTTAACACCCCTCGAAAAGCACGTTAAGCCGTTGTTCCCGCGCCTGATCTCTACGTTTATGTCGGACTGCCGTCTCACCGAATTATGAGAGTGAAGGAATAGAGAGTGCACCTGTATATATGTATTATTCTTTGGTACGCCCTACAGCCCAAACGGCTAGACAGTTATTGACATACGAGTATGGGGTGTTGTTGAATTTTTCAAAATTGTGATAGTGACATAGGCTATATACATTTAAAAAATGGCACCCGCAATAATGGAAATAAAGGGAGAGGGGGATTGATTTTTTCCTAACCACAGCAATATGGGTATCAAATCAAAGCCAGTAAAAAGACCATTTTAAAAATATAATATTTTTGGAAGTCGGGTGTTTTGTTTTTTAGGATTATATTTGGTAAGTTTATTAAGAAATATTATATTTCTAATTAAGGATTTTGAGCTAAAATGTTATGTTAAGTAAGCGTTGTGTCTATGGTATAGTTTTTCTTTACGTGTTTCACTAAACTCATTACTCAATAAGAGAATTTTTAAGAGTTAAAGCTCACACTAACTTGGGAAATCACATAAATATGGTTGTAGTAAGGAAACCTAAGGTTGTAGGAGGCTATGTTCAGGCCTATGTGCACCAGTGGACGTCCTTCGGCTGATAATAGTGATGATAATGAAGGAAACCTACTTGCTTAGTATCTTTATTGTACTTGTCATCTGGCAAATGTTTGTGTGGTGAGCACGAGCATTTGTACCTAAGTCATGGATGTTTATTATATATAAGTATTTCTATCCGTTATTCTAGTCACCATATCACAAGCTTAGTTTGGGGCTAGGTAATTGGTGTGTTTGTTTAAACAATTTATTATTATTTTTATCTAAGAAAATATCATTTGAAGTAATGTAAAATCGTTCACTTCACTAATCTCTGTTCACATAACGTAATACACGATGAAGAGACTGATCTCTGACTCATCACAAATGAATTGCAGATCTAACAAGAGCGTAATAACATAAGGCATACGAAAGGTTTATATTCGGAAACAAGGCATTTAAGTGGCCAGGTAGGCAAATATTAGGCAAACATCCCCGTGTTGGCACTGGGGTCCTACTTCACCAGAGCTTTAATGATAACGTAAATGCTTACCCTTACTATAAATAATGATTTTGACATTGCTATAAGGGCCACTTAGGCACGTCCAAATTAGCTAATCTAGATTTGTTCAAGGCCTTTTATCTGAGTTGAAAGCCCACTTACGCAAGTCCGAATTAGCTAACCCGGACTGGCGCAAGTGAATCTTCCGGATTAGCTAATCCAGACTTATGCAAGTGGGCTTTCAACTCAGATAGGCCTGGAAAAAGTCCGAACCTGTATTAATATTAGAACTAAACTCGTTCAGTGTGTTGCATTCCACAGCATTGTCATTTTCTCAATATGTTCAAGGCTATAATTGTTTGCCGCCAGTTCGGAATCTATTATTTCTTTCCTGAAAGCTGTAACTATCGCAATCTGAGAGCGATCGAGTTTGAAAGCTGTCGGCGTCAGTGACAGAGAATGCAAGAGTCGAAAATACGGATGGCGCCTTTAGGAGTAGACCCTCAGACTCCGAGTTTGTTGCAAACATTTGCCAAAGGTTCGGTTCATTTCACTCGACCCCCTTTTAATTCGATGAAGGATCCCTGTTTGTGTTTCGAGTATGTTTGGCCAGCGTCTTACAAGCCCATGCCGTATATTAGTTAACTCGTTTACGCATCTCTCCGAGAGATGGCGCTAGGTGTTAATGAGATCGTAGTTGCGGGTTTGATAACTGTTGTCTAAAAGATGTGCCTTTTACAGCGGAATAGTGAAAAACTTGAATAGATTCAAATGTACGATCAATTCAATCTATTGATTCTTCTATTACCAAATAACACTTCTCCCGGTGACCAGAGAAAGCGCAGTTTTTAAATAAAAGCAAATAAATAGTTACAATATACAGATAGCAGCACGTCAGAGTACCAAAGTGAGATACGAAAACAGCTTTTATTACCTAAAGAATAGAGGCGATCTCAAGGTCAAAGTGGGGTATCTGACGTGCGGCCCGCTGTGTTACCTACTCGAATTTCAGACTTCGAAAAGTAAATTGTGACAAATATCTTGATTTGTTATACTCTAGCAACGCCTCAAGATCGATCAATGTTTTCCAACATTAGGAAATATTGCCGTGTCAATTCCAAATAAGAACTACAAGTCACCTTACAGCACCAACAGGGTTTACAACATTACACACAATATATTTTCTAATCTCTGAGTAGATGGGCGCGATAGCCAAGCGGAGAAAACTTCACTTCTCATCCGAAATCGTAAGTTCGATTCCCGCCTATACCACTGAGTTTGTATAAAAACTTATGTAAAGTGCTTTTCAAAATATCGCTGCCTAACGGTGAAGGAAAACATCGTGAGAAAACATGCATACTAGTTGGCAAGTGTGCACATGGAAAAGGCAATGGCAAATCACTCCATTAAAATTGCCAAGATCATAATAATAGAGCCAAGAGCATAATGATCACGAAGTTCAGTCATTGAGGTATACGACTGTGAAAAAGAAGAGTAGATACGTATAACTAGCCTACTAGTCTCTACACCCGTGGCAGGGAATTCCACACAACCGCAAAATCCTTCCAAACTACGTGTTTATTCTAGACACTTTTTATACAGCATGGAACAATTCAATTCAGTCTCCATAACTCATGAGGACGGAACCGATAAATCAGTCGATAACCGTTCAGCTACTAGAAGAGATCCTCCGTCGGCGCCTCGGGGTATACCTCAAATACCCGGTGCTAGTGATACACACTGGCAACTAGTCGATAAAACGGAAAAAGTCTATATTAGGCGGGTCAGTTTGACATTTTGACCGGGTCATTCCCATCCGAACCTCTGCCAAAAGAGATATATACTACGCGAAAAGAAGCGACATTTAAGCCTGTGTGCACGTAAAATCGCTTGCGGCTATGTGTGGGTGTCTGGATGTCCGTGGGGGCCTTGAGAGGCGCGCGGAGCGTGGAGCGGGCAGTCGCCGACTGCCTTGGCTGAGCTGTCACACACACCGCACGCAGGCATGGACTCGCACTTCTGTCGACCGCGTGAATTAATACTCTTGGAGTATAAAACTATATGGATTTATTATATTTGTCTACGTTTGACATCTGTTATTACGTTAAAAATAAACATCGTAGTGTCAATCTAGTTGGTTTTGAAGGGTATATTTTATGTTAAATTGATAAAAAAGTACGCTATAGCTATTCCTGGTATTAATCCTACGTGTAGGTTGGTTACAACCATTATTAATGATATGCCATACCTACTATACTACGCTTTGGATTTTAAAAAAATATACACAACAAAAATTTTTGCAATTGTTACAAATAGTAAAAATTATAAATATAAAGGTATTCGAAAAAGCGGAAATTACATAAGAGTAAGCTATTTGTAGAGACATTTAAGTAGCTATTTGTAGAGAAATTTGATAACATAACATAATTATGATGTGAAAACTTCTTTGGCACAAGTTTATATTTTATTTCAGTTCGGTATCAACCCTAGCGTTTGCACATGACGGCTAAATGTCACCGGCGATCGAATTCTCACGTACAGGGAGTGTCACCACCGTGCCTGTGCGGCACTGCTGTCGCACAGCGTTGGGAAGTTACATTATTTCGTTTTAAAAAGTTCATGTCTTAAAAACTAGTCCTTTCTACTTATTAATACTAATCAATACTATGGGGTATCTGTGTGTGTGTGTGTGTGTGTGTGTGTTTATTTATGTATATATATATATATATATGCATTTATTTATGTACATATGCTCGAAAAGAGCATTCATACTCACGTCCTAACATGAATAGAACCCTACCACTGCTTTGGAACAACTGTCAGCTAATGCTGAGAAGCAGCGAAGAAACTCAGTCACTATTGTCATAGCCTTTTTTCAAAGTTTTTCAAAATTTGTGTTTCTTACAATATTCCATACAGTTTTATCATTCTCATTTAAAAATGCAGCTATTGATGCATTGATAATGCATGAAAGAGCCTAGCCAGCAGAACGCAGCATCTGGTCTAGACACAATAATAATACAATTTAAATATGTCTGAACAAAATTTAATCATCTTGTGTAGTAGGTACCTATTCTGTTTGTACATATATAAAATTGTAGCTGGAATGTGAAGAGCAGTTAATTTAGTATTTGGAAGGTTATTGAACTGAAATAATAACGTAATTAATCACTTGTGTAGTTTTCAGTCAGCGTATAGGTTTGCTTGAAGTTCATTTACTTGCCCGCCTACGCGTTTTCCAATTTTCCCTCTAAATCGCGTATCATATAATTTGTTTTGAATACAACTTATAATTTGGTAATTTAAGAGGTACTTGTTGTTAATTTATTTTACTGTAAAAAAAGTTTCTGAAATTATTTTTATTTTCAAAGGTAAAAGCAGCAGGATAAACATTCAAACAGTGTATTCCGATATTGCTACCTTTGGGATAAGAGCAATATTATGTACAATAATAGTATTATTATTTTTCTGTATTGTACTGTCTAAGACTTCAAATAAAATCGTAAATTAAGTGATGAGATTTTTACAAGTTTTTTCGTGTTTTTGTGTAACTTAAGTTGCCATCGAATTATATCACTACTTAATGAATTCTGTTATATACGAGTACCCTTAGCAACTGACAGCTGATTTCTAAATTATAATAATAATGATCACGTTTCTAAATTATATGCTTGTCTCTTTTCCTTTGCTTATTACAAAAAGAAATAATATTGAACTTAAAATTAGTCTTAGATATTGCACACTAGAATGGAGCACATTGTTTTACAAGTGCTACAGCTGTGTGTCACCACAAAATATACCTGTGGAACATATCACTGATTTCCTCAGCGTCTAGGATCATCTCTCTATGACGCTTTGCCCACTGAACTTGCAAATTTTATTTCTAGGGATCTCTAAACTACTGGAGAGATCGCGATATATCTAGAGTTGAAGTTATAGGATTTTAGAATTGACGTCTGAAGTGGTTGGTAGTGATTGCTATGCATTGGTTTTAGACTGGTCTATGAATAATGGAGTAAATGATATGACATTCATTAGTAGTGAATTACTGTTATTTAATATTTATTTATTAATAGTGTTGTTGCATGCAAGGGACATACGTACATCTAGTTTCTGCGGAGTTTTGAACTAATCTCTAAAATACCACGATTGACGCAGCCTCATAGGGGGTTTTGAAGGGTGGCGACTGACCTGTACTATTTTGTTGTAATGTATCGTAACTAAATGTTACGGTTTAATACAGTGAGCCGAGCCACTAGCTGCGTGTAGATAGGTAGGCTTAGTGGTAATGCCGTAACGTAGCACACTTTCCTCGAATGTCACGTTACGGCAAAATGCTCATGTTAGTCACCGGCTTAAGACTAACCAGAGTTTGATGTTCTTAAAGTGTAGTAAACTAAAACAGGTTAGCATTCCAATGCGGTATCGAGTTCAACGAAGCCACTTGGCGTGAGATCGAGGGCGTATCATAAAAAGACAGATTCAGTGGGCTCATCACTGCTTATGCGGACAGCTTATGAGCAAAAGAAGAATCGATCTAGGGCATCACGTAATGCAACTGGATGAGATAACAAAAAAAATTGGCTATTTCTAGATTCAACAGGCATATGTTTAAAGTATAATATATATCTAAATTACTTATTGTTGCATTGTTATGAACAATTGCTCTTCTCTCGCTGCTGTCTCACTGCACCTGTTGCCATCTTTCTGCATGACCTAAAGGTTTGAATGGCAGAGAATGCTTATTAGCATTAAGTCCACCTTTTGTAAACTTCTATTTGTGCAATAAAGTTTTAAAAAAAGTAGTAAGCTATAATTAAAAGGGCTATCACAATAGACCAATCATTGGTCGAGATGGCTATCATATGGACTATTGGGCTATATGGCAAAATAATAGGCTCATTTGAATCGTCATTATCATCATACTTAGCCGCACTGACTACCTTGGTATTCTAGTGGTCAGCACGCTAACTTGCGCTAAAATCCCAAGTCAGACCGGAATTTGCTTCTGGATTTTTCTTTCTTGAAATTAATCAGAAACGGTTTGGAGTCAGAAAGTTGGTGGAGACCCCTGTGCGTCGGAAAGCATCTTCAGTTGTTGGTCCTGTGCTTGATCTCTCTCCAATCATGTTGGATTCCAAAAGCTTGTTCTAATGCTTATTATGTTCTTGCTGTTAGCGATAAGAATGCTTACTTTGTATATTTTTCTGTGTAAATTGTATTGTTGTTACTTTTATGGTGTGCAATAAAGAGTTATCTATCTAATGCTTGTATATTATGTACATTGGCTACATTTTCTATTCTCTCTATATTCATCTCTGTTGTGTTCGTATCAACTTCTGTTTGTTCATGGTACGTTTGTGAGATACAATTTTCCATTTCAGTATTTGCCAGTTCGCTTCCTTTTTGTTTGATATTTGCAATCCTTGAGTAACTCGAAGCGATGCAATTTTTATCTTAACTTGCGTTTAAATGTTGACCTATGGTTATAAAGCAGTTTAAAGATAAGGTTTCACAGCCAAAGTTTTTACAATAACCAAGTAACAAATATTTTGTTAGTAAATTATCTAGACAGATGGATCAAGCTAAGGAAGGAAATAACCTCGAAAATTTTCAAAACCTCATTTTGCTCCGCAATCAATCATATCTTTTCAAATGTTTTCTCAATTAGAACCTCTTCTTCATTAGTTACAATCAAGGCTAAAATACTTTGATGCCTACTGCAGCATTTCAAAAGACTGATATAATTGCATCTTGGTTTTACTTAGAATTGTCATCATTTAATGTTACAGAGAAACTAAATAAAAATTAATATAGAACCATGCTATTAACAATGAGTACAGTTTCTGAAAATTTACAACAGTCTAAAAACATAATTTCGCGTTTCCTATTGCCATCATAGAACTGACTTTGAAAGATATCAAATTGAACCATCCAGTATGTCTAACTTAAAATACCCCGAAATAATTGGAAAGTATTTTAGGCCCTCACTTCGACACAAGTTCTATTGTCCCATTCAATTAACTGAACTTGAGCCCGATCGCTAAGATGAGGCTCGATATCAGAGTCCCTACTCTGTTAGTCCACAGTTCAAATCATCGAACGAAGAGATGAAATGGGGGCGTTTCCCGTGCGAATGCGACATGGGCAAAAGGAACTAACGATCTTCGCAGAGGATTGGTGAAATATCACAGTCATGTGTGCGCGCCAGTGAGCGTTGTGAATTGAATTACTGTGCTTCTTGTGATTACTAGAATGCTCTAGTAGTTGTTGCGCACACATAAAATAAAGGTGACATAGGTTGGCAAAGGATTACCGAGTTATTACATATCTCTTCTTTCTATAATTCCACAGCATACTGCAAGTTGACTGACTGCAAGAGACTGCCTCGTTGGTCTAGTGGTCATGCTGGCCGGGCTCTGACAAAAAAGGTCCCTGGTTTGAATCCCGGGTCAGGACTTTTATGGATTTTGCTGTTTTGATTAACTAAGAAAAACCTAGTTCGGAACCGTTGGTCCTGCATCTGAACTTTCTCCGGTCATTTCGCATCATTCAGCATCTTATGTCCGGGTGGTAAATTTATTCTTAGTTTCGGCTTTAGCCGTCACACTTACTCGCAGTGTTATGCTGGCACGAATGACAGGGATAGTTATAGTGGTGAGACAGGCATTATCTACCAGAGTAGGGTGCTTGAGTTTCCTCACTATCTTTTTACGGTTAATTTGTTGGTCACTTTCCTATCCGGCTGTTTGATCTCTTTCCGTAGTTGGGGCATCTTTTGAGCCTGGTCAATTGGGGGCTAATCGCGTTATCGATACTTTAGCGCCTTCATCCTTTGAAGCGGTTTTAATTGGAGTGAGATGAGTTTTATTGGGGTTATACCTGGTAGTAAGGGTTGAAAAGACTCAAAAAGCTAGTTTAAAGTTATGAAAAAATTAAGTTAGTTTTTTTTTAAAGTCATTATTGGATTGATTTGTATCACATACGTCTCTGGGTAAATTTAAGACTAGGATAGGTATATTGGGCGATTCCCGAAACATTTATGACAGTTGAGTTCACCTCATCGCAGTTGAGGTGAGGCCTTATCCCAGCAATGGGATCTAATAGGCTGACTTTACTATCCAATTGCGATGTAACTCACTTAATTAACTTTATGTAGCTAGTAGTACTGGTTGCCTTTAAATAAATCAAATTGATGTTTCATTTGTTTGCTATTCACATTTATCTACTTCATTGCAATCTACTTCAGCAAAGATGCAACTCTAAGCCAATCGGAACCAAAGCTGTCTATTTTCTACCACTTTCTAGAACAGTGTCGATGAATGTGCGCTCGATATGAGCGTTAAGCAACAAACATCCAATCAATACTGAAAACATGAGCAGCGAAAACGCTCGCTTTTATCTCGCCACCCCGGATATTACGACTGGAGCTAGAGTGACTGTAAAAATAGATTTTTCAGGGCTTTATTATTTTTTTGTATTTCGTATGCGACCAATGCAGGAATGATGATTAAAACTCAAATCAATCGTTTTACCCCTTGAGGATCATAAGACCGCCGGCTGTCGGATAACAATTGATTTTTTGTTGTGTTTTGAAACATGATATGTACCTGAGTGATAAATATAGGATATGAAAACGCAAATATATAGCAGTATATTAATAAGAGTAAAAAAGCCGATACGGTGGCGTTACGTTTTTTGAATGTAAGTTACTTGTCATGACTTCACCATATCGCCACCCAAATCCGTTACAGTAGTAGATTACTCAATTTTTATTTTGTTTTCGTGCTATGTGTTTTTTGTTTTGTGAAGGTGACACGTAGGAATACTAACAACCGACTTCAAAAACGAATAGGAGGGACTCGGTGCGAATGTGAGTAATTCATACGCTTGACCTTTGTTACGTGTACCTACACACGGCCCCACATCAGCCTACCCTGACCTGTCAAATTTCCGCAACCATATTTCAACCTTATGTTGATCACATAGAGTTCCATATTATCATTTATTAGATATTTTGGCAGATTTGGGTACGTTGATGCGGAGCCCACTGCACATCTATGCTGGCACCGACTTCCTTCCAAGTTTCTTTCACTTGGCGATAGAAAGTTATTTCAAAGTTTAAATAAGAAACCAAAAAATCTCACACAGGTAGGATTTGAACCTACGACTTTTGGCTTACCGGGCCAACGCTCTTACCGACTGAGCTACTGTGCAGTTCATCCAACTGTGTGAAATTTTTGGTTTCTTATTTAAACTTATATAAATAAGAAAGAACACTATGGGTGTTATTACAAAAAAATTAGACAGCAAGGTTTAAAATAAGTCTAAATATTAGCCGACAACAGAGGAATGAATGACACATTCGCGACATAATCTAATAGAGAAGCGCTTTTCTAATTGGCTAGCTAATAGCTTAGTCCTGTCTAAAACCCGGTACTAAGTTTTTGGAACCCCGTTAGGGTGTGAGTGTTAAAAAAATATTGAAAAACTATTAAGTTACTTCAAACTTTTTAGTGCGATTTTCTGAAGGCGGTTGTACTTTTTGTAAAATAATCTTTGTCACCCGACTCTAGAGTTATACTTCTATTGTCTTAAGTGATCTAAACGTCGCGCTAAAATGAAATTATCTTCGAACAACGGCAGAATGGTACGGCGATATGATCCAATAAATATCGGAGCCTGGATCCGTATTATGGGTTTTATAATAGCAATTATTTTATACTGGGTCAATTTCAATATACACGGTGTCCCAAAAAGACTGCCAGACTGACTCTGGAGGATAGCTTAGCCGTAGACCTTTTAAATAAAAATTACATAGCACTAATAAAAGTCTAATGGTTTGGAAGATAGTGTTACTTTTAGTATTTTTCTTGTGTGAAGAATATAAGAAAGTGGCATTAACTCCCAATTTATGACACTTTTACTAGAGTCAGGTTATTTTTATTTAAAAGATCTATGGCTAAGCTATCTCTAGTGTCAGTCTGGCCCGGCATTTTTGGACAAAAAGTGATAATATTTCGCAAACTAAAAGTATTTCTTAGAGTTAATCCAAGCTATCTCCAGTGCCAGTTTGGCACGCTCTTTTTGGGACACCTGTAGACAATATCACGTCAAGCTAAGCACTGCAGCATCTTATGTAGTTGTTATTTGGGTTATTTTGCTACAAATATGTATAATCTGATGTGCCAGTGGCTACAGTACTTTAGGTGTGAAAAGGATGCCATAGTAGTAGAATTTTGCGAGATATAAGTTAGAATCTGACACGTCAGTGAAAGTTAATCTTTCATTAGGTCTCATTTTTCATGCAGTCCTTTTCTATTTTACTGAATTGACGTCTCAGAGTGCGGCAGGAGTCGTTACGTTTAATCTCTCATTAAATCTTGTTCTGTCACTTTCATTGTCAAGGAAATAGATAAGGACTGCTAGAGACTTAATGAAGGATTAACTTTAATTGACGTCTCTAAGTACGGCAGGTTAGTATTATATTCTCTATAATATCACAAGGGAGAACGAAAAAATAGAGTACAGAATTAGCGCTGAAGGAGTAAAAGGATAATAACTTACTAGCTTAGAAAAGCTCACGGCCGGACGTCATACTGTCCCACTGTGACCTTCAGACCGCCTCCTTCCCTCCTTCTCCCTACGTAATAGTAAAGCTGTTTACGTAGGTAATATGACGTGTTGCTGACTGTACCTAGTTACAAACCGTGTATCGAACTTGCGACCTCACGTCTTTCTTTAGAACGAACGAGTCCAATTTACCACATAAAAGATGAAATTAAGACTAGCAAAAAATAATTTATAGATTCGTAATCGTATTGTGAGGAGAAGCTAAAAAATAAACATTTAACTTTACAGTGTATGTAGTCTATTAAAACACCTAAAATTAATATTGCGTTTGATCAAAGCTCAAACGCTGGTATGCAGAACTAAATTTCTACGTGTCCAAAAGCTTTTATTTTGGCCTGTGTATTTTGGAACAGACATTTATTAAAATTTTGACCGTAAACGTAAGCGAAACGGAATGTTTTAATTTTAGTTGTCTAAATAAAATCTTGTTTTAGACTTTAGACGACTGGATTAACAAATCCGAACTTGTTCAAGGCCTATGATCTGAGTTGAAAGCCCACTCGCGCAAGTCTGGATTATCTCATCGAGAAGGTTCAACAGGCGGGGCGTTGATTGATAGCTTTCAGAAAATAAAAATAAAACTTTTAAACATTACGTAGTTTGTCAAAACTTTAGAATTGAGCGTCGGTGGCGTGTAGTGGCTAACGGGTTGTTTCTCATGCGGGAAGTACCGGTTCGATCCCACGTGACGCCATGTATAAGTTGGACGGAGAAGAAAACAAATGAAGAAGTTTTGTCTATGGTTAGGGAAAAAAGGAGATTGATGGAAACAATAGAGTGTAGGAGGGGACGAATGTTAGGCCACCTGATTCGACACGGCAATTTTATTAAAACGATAATAGAAGGAAGAATAGAAGGAAATAGGAAGCGAGGAAGACCAAGAATAAGCTACATGCAGCAAATAAAAGAAAAGATAAATGTCGGGTCGTATCAGGAGGTTAAGAGAAGGGCGGAAAGCAGAGAGGAATGGAAAAAACTCCACCGACAAGAGCCTAGCTCTTAAATTTGATGATGATGATGTAGGTACATTAGCTGTTACACTAACTGATGCTATTACGGTAAAGGAAAACATAGTGAGTAAACCTAGACATTCAGGCTACTGAATGTGTAACCATGATCCAAACTATTCAGGTTCCCCTGTTGACAGGGTCACGGAGGTCAGATGGCGGTCACTCTACTGTAATTACCTGATCTGTCATATCCTGGATCATGGTCCAAAGCGGACCCTGGGCCCTCGAGTGCGAGTGCACAACCGGGAAAACGCTACGTTGGCGATGATGATGTCAAACCTTTTGAAATTGAAATCGATAGCTTTTAAGATAGGCCTGCCAATCCCATACGAACAAATTTCGTATGTCGTATCAAATCACTAATCCAATCACTGGGTATAAACTGCTTTTGTCTTCTACGCAACGTAATTTGTATTTACATAAAACCAATATACCTTGAAATCCGCGGGATTGTTTTCAGCCGGGTAATAGAGGTTTTATTTTATAGATAGTCCCCATACCACCACCACCCAACATGTAAATTGACACTTTTTAGGGTTCCGTACTCAAGGGGGATAAACGGGACCCTATTCTGAAACTCCCTGTCCGCATGTCGGTCACCAGGCTGCATCTTATGAACCGTGATAGCTAGACAGTTTAATTTTACAAGTGATGTAGGTATTTCTATTGCTGCTATAACAACAAATACTAAAAACGGGATAAAATAAATATTTAAGTGGGGCTCCCATACAACAAACGTCTTTTAATTGCCGTATTAGAAACAAAAATTGAGGTGCTTGTGGCGCAGTGGCGGCAGCGCTTTGGTAGTGATACCAAAAGTTAAGCAACCCACGGCGCGGTCGTGATTGGATGGGTGACCATTCCGACCATTTAAGTGACGTCCATGACAAGCATCTCCGTGCTTCGGAAGGCACGTTAAGCAGTTGGTCCCGGCTAATATCTGTGGTATTAGTCGTTAAGCCTAGTCAGAGGCCCTAGGGCGGCTTGATAACTTCTGACAGTAAGGTTTGTCACTTGCCTTACATACACCCCTCCACCAATCCGCACTGAGCCCGCGTGGTGAAGTATGGCTCGTTCCTCCTCATAGTTGAGGTGAGGTGTGAATATTGTCTAATTTTGTACAGATGATGATACAGGGCCCGTAGCCAAGTGGCAAATTATTCTCAAGCGAAGTTCGCTATCGCTAACAAAATGAATGAAACTGACATAAGCCATCGAAACATCACAAAACTTTTGCATACATATTTTGACATTATGTTGGCGAAAGCGAAGTTCGCTCCAGAAAGATTGTTATTTGGGTACGGGCCCTGAACCCTTCGTGGGCGAGTCCAACTCGCACTTGGCTGGTATTTTTTATTTAGTTTAATAGCTATCTCTGTTTACTAGACGTTAGTTTGTAAGCTATTATTGTTAAAGAATGCTATGACTATTGCCATTTGGAATAAATCGAGTAAGTTGTAAAGCCGGCAGATTTAATGAAAAACTGTTTATGTAATAAAGAAAGATATAATAATAATTTTCTATATAGTCGCAAATCGAGTTAGGAAGTTGGTGGTTTTAACACCCCCGTGCCTCGGAAAGCACGTTAAGCCGTTGGTCCTGCGCCTGATCTCTCTATGGTCATGTCGGACTGCCGTCTCACCGAATTATGAGAGTGAAGGAACAGAGAGTGCAATTGTGTATTGCGCACACACTTGTGCACTATAATATGTCCCGCGCAGATGGCTAATCTCTGTTGAGATCGAGATTCAGCTAGGAGGATATTATTATTATTATCTTACCGTAGTCTACCGATAGACTACCTAACCATTTGGTAGATTACGGTAGATGTACAACACTAGTGTTAAGTAGGTATAATGTTTCGCAAGGATTTTTAAAGGTACAAATTTTGGTAGCACAAATTTAGATAGGTAGATACTCTTTATTGCACATTACACACAGTATATATTTAAATAAAATATGCCCATAAAGAATGGAACAATTGAGCCGGTTATTGCTTAAAGCAATTTCTGCCAGACAACCTTCGGGTAAGGGACAGTCTAAAAATTTAATTGAATTTACTGTGTAATAGCAAATCATTTACCAAATCTTATTGGATAATAATAAATAAATAAATTGTTTCAACAAACACACCAATTACCTAGCCCCAAACTAAGCGTGAGCTTGTGCTATGGTGACTCATCACACAAACATTTGCCCCTTGCGGAATTCGAACCCGCAACCGCCTGGTTTAGAAGTCCGGTACGCAAACGACTACACCAAGACGGTCGTCATATCGTCCCGGATATTCATTTACTGACCGATTTATTTATTTAACAACCCGATAAGGTAACTTTACGTAATGTTCGTCATTTAAAAAACATTTTTGTTTTCTGTCCAACTTATGGTCCAATTTGTAATAATATTAACGTTTTAGCGATTGTATGTATTGCCGTGCCTTTAAAGTTTAGTACCAACGTGTGATAATAGATGGCGCTATACTGAATTAGCTCTCGATTTAGTTTCGTTTTTCCTTATGCATAAATACTTTCTGTACTGGTTCGTAGCCTACAAACGTTTTCGTTATTGTGCGTGTTACAGTGTATTGTGAACTTTTACAGTCTTATTAAAAAAAATCGCCTATTCCAAACATAATCTGACGTTACACTTGGACTTGTTAATCCCAGAGTAACATAGTATTAACTCAGTAAATCAATCGTTATTAATAAACATGGAGTAAAGGACTTGTCCATTAATGGTTTTTTATTCGTCAATATTTCTAACCAGAATAAACTAAATATTATATTAAAGAGTTCACAAAAACTAGCCTTTCTGCATAATTAATATATTTTTTAAGGCCTCCAATTTAGAGAAAAATTGAAATTAATTTTTCTCTTTGTCTGTACAAAACCGCACCTTCGCCTAAATCAATTAATGCATGAAAAAAAAATTTGACAGCAAAATTGACATTCCATTGACAGTAGTACCTATTATATAATATGTGGTGTACCTAGTAGTAATTACTACCAGTGGAAAGGCAATGGTACATAGCCATACAGCCAGGAAATACAAGTAAGTGATCAATGGATCATAACTGTTACAAAACATATTTTTTCTCAAAAATGGAGGCGTTTAAAATTCTGATTTTTATGGTTACGTGTTTCATTTGGACTAACAATGCATTCCTTACACCGAGATTAATGCGATTGTTATGGCAACCCAGTTAAGTTAAAAGTAAAAAGAATGAGTTACTGAATGAATGAGGAACGAAACTTAGGCTTTGCTGCACCTTTGCTGTGATGCTGTCTGTCAAATTGACATCACGTTTGAATTTTTGTTTGCGCGATTGCCGCGTGCTATTTAAATTCAAAACAAATTGGTGGCTATAATATAAGATAATTCAGTGAAAAGATCATTTTGATAAAACCTATATCTGTGTAAAAATGAGCTAAAAACGATGGACCGTTCCATTAACTGAGATGAAGAAAAAAGGTAATTCTCGTGTCGATTCTTCTGTAATACGTGGAATTGTTTGATTGATATTAGTTTATTATCCATCATATCATCAATATGATCATATTTATTGCAGCATTTTTTTCGGTCTGTTATAAAAGAATACGCCCAAATTATTGAAAACTAAAGCCTGGATACAAATACAAACAAAATAAAACCTCAAGAACTAGTCGGCTGAAAAATCTTTGGAAGACGATGAAAGTCAATGCATGGAAAACAATATACACCTTTAAATGAGAAGTGCTTAAAACGGGCGGAGGTGCGAGAGTACCTAGGTACTTCAGATGACTCCATCATTAAAATCAAAGATCTTTTCTTGTTGAAAATTTGGGTTATGCATTGAAATAAATGTCAAATACATCTACTCTATGCTTAGTCAATCCTTAAACCATGTAGTGCCCTGGATTAACTTTTAGTCCGAGAGTAGATTCAGAATAATTTACTCCTTCCTTACTCCATGTTTATTAATACTGGATTAAGTTACTCTGAACTTAAGCCTTGGAATAAAGTTAATCTTACTCTAGTCTGTGTTTATTAATAAGACTGTTATAGTTTTAATGTTAATACGAGTACATACAAAACAATTAGATGACGCTGCTGACGGGTATTGAAGCTTATTAAGAGCGTGTACAAATAATCATTTTCGCAGATGTTATTATTTTAGTATTGCTTGATTAAAGATTAAGCCTGGAGTTCACGGCTGTTTAAAAATTGTTGCACTCAGGTCTTAGGGTCGAGTTTACCAACACGTATAATTAAACAGTAGTAGCAATGATGATATCATTATTTGATCGACATAGGTATTCTGTATGGGAAACGTGTCAAATTGACTGTCGATCTAGATTTACCGGCTTTTAAAAAAATTGGTGAAATCGTGTCTAACAGATTGCAAAGTAACCATGCTTCATTAAATGGATTTGTAATCAGGGGCGAATTTATACGCAAAACCAATGGAAAAAGTAATCAAATCAGCTACAGGTTTTTCAACCGTCCAGCATATCCGTCTAGTATGGGTATGTCAGATGAACGCAGGGAGTGGCAGAGTTGCATGATCGATGAGGGGCACGGCTGCAGGCTAAGGGTTTACTCTTTGTGATGAACGTTCAATGGATAACGGTAACATTCTTCTTCTAACGTTTTTCTGTTATTTAGTTGGCATGAACCCCTAATAAGAGGACACTGAACCTAAGTAAATATTTCCCATTTTTAGGGTACACAAAAAAAACATTTCTCATTTTTAGGATTCCGTCTCCTAAGGGTAAAAACGAAACCTTATTACTGGGTCTCTTCTGTCCTTCTGTCTGTCTGTCACCAGGCTGTATCTCATGAACCGTGTAAGCTAGTTTGTGTAAGCTAGACAGTAAAAATTTTGACAAATGATGTATTCCGATTGTCGCTATAGCAAAAATTTGAATAAAATATTGTTTGGCTCGAGCTGTAATAGAAAAAATTTGATAAATGTACCGCTATAAAGCCAGTTGCATCCAAGTTGCTGCTAGTGAAACAGATTGTTGTAAAATAATATTTGGATAAGACTTTGACTTTGTGGGTTGCCTCTCATGCGAAAGGTGCCGATTCGGTTCCACGTGCCGCCATGTACCAATGACTTTTTCTGAGTTATGTACATTTGTTGTTTCTCTAATCGATGCTCTTACGGTGAGGGAAAACATCGTGAGGAAACCGGCACATTCGGGCGACTGTGAATGTGTAACCATGATCCAAAACTGGTCAGGTTCCCCTGGTAACAGGGTCACGGAGGTCAGATGGCAGTCGCTTCATAGTAATTACCTGATCTGCCATAACCTGGATCATGGTCAACGGACCCTGGGCCCTCGCATAAGAGAGCACAACCGGGATAACGCTAGGAGGATGATGACTTTGACTTTGTGCTCTAAGCTGTAATGGCAATATGACACGAGCAAAGGCTATTGTTGTATTTATTTGGCGCAATTAAGCCTTAGAGATGGTTGCCATGCTTTAGAGAGCGGTTGACGAAAATATATATATTTTGTCGAAAAAATAAGTATTAAATAAATAAAATTCAACTAAATTTCGCTTACAAAAATTAATCGACTGTGTCATCCGGTGGGACACGAACCCACGTCCCTTCGCTATTCAGCAGAATGCTCTTACCAACTGAGCTACGGAGGACGTTAGTCAGTCGACGATTTTTTGTAAGCGCTTGCTACGCCAGTGAGCCGGCGTTCGATTTAATCAATACTTGGGGAATGTACCTGCATGTATCCGATGGAAATATTTTTACAAATATTTGACCATCAGTTAAAATGAAATCAGCTTAACTTATAATTATAAAAATAATTATATATAACTTAAGCAATTATTTTGTAAGTTTTCGTTTCGCTCACAAAAATTTATCGACTGTGGTGTATCGGTGGAACACAAATATATTTTATTAAATATATGTTTGTGTGCAAACACAAATTTACCTTCATAAAAATATATCCGTTCACGCTAAAATAATCGAAAGCAGCATCTGTGGCTTTTAATTTTTCATACCTTCATTTCTACACTTCTGTTATCCAATTCCGCTAACTCATCAACCCTAGTCACACCCTTTGATTCGGTAGGGGTATGAATAAGGCATATGTTCCGATACTATGCCCTAAGCGTCGCGATATGACAAAGGGGACCGGATTTTTGGGTTTGAATTTATAGAGATTTATTACACTGTGTAATGCCCAAAGCGGAATTTAGTACGCAGGATTATTATTGTGTGGTGTAGTGGATATTCTGGATTTCTGTACTTCAAATCGAGCAAGGTGCGCTGGTACATTTAGGTCATATATCTATCTTTAAATAGCTTACTCCCGCGACATTATCCGCGCAAATGTCATTTTCTTTTATTTGAAATGGGTTTACTCTTGAATCTAGCCTAAGCTAGACGTGGCGTAGACAGAGTCGACGGTGGTGCGAGCTCACCCAGAAGGTTCTACAGCACTCCCACTCACCGACGGAACACAGCAAGCTGCTTGGTGCCGGGCTCTTGTGGGAGAGTGGTCGGTAGCCACCAGGCGGCACCTAACGGATCCTGCCACCGCTGATAGGATTCCTATCCACAATAAAAAAGTAGAGTAAAGTTAGCCTATATAGATCCCATTGCTGGGCTACGGCCTCACCTCAACTATGAGGAGGTACGAGCCATACTCCACCACCCACGCGGTTGTTGCAGTTGGTCCCGGCTAATACCTGGTGATATTAGTCGTTAAGTCTAGTTAGAGGCCTTAGGGGGGATTGGTAACTTCTGACAGTAAGGTGGTCACTTGCCTTATCCCGATATACACCCCTTCACCAATCCACTATAATATGAGAAGAAAAAATACAGTGTGTGTTTGGACTAGCGATAATTTATGGGCTATTAGTTCATGTAATGATATCGACAAAAAACCCCTATGTTGGGTTCTAACTCCCCCCTCCCGAAATGGCAGCAATTGTAATTATTAAAAAAAATGCTATTACTGTGGATCTGGAGGTCCTAAAAGTTATGAAAATGATTCATTTGAAAGGTAACGCTATCGCCTATCAAGTAAATTAAAGATCAAGTCAAAATTATTAACTGTTATAGAAGATTGTTTTTTAAATCTTGCTAAAATTTTTATAAAAATAGATATATTTTTAATATATTACAAAACTAATCACAAAAATGCAATCTAAAAATTAAAAAAAAAAATTCTGACTTGACTTTAATAATTTGAGGTTGACTCAGAAATAGTATAGAATAAGGTTATTTTAAGTTAACTAATATCATAAACACTTAAAAACACGGAATCTGCAAGTGAACAAGCGCAATGATCTAAGTAAGACGACCGTCTTGGTGTAGTCGTTTGGGCACCGGACTTCTAAACCAGGCGGTTGCGGGTTCGATTTCCGCAACGGGCAAATGTTTGTGTGATGAGCACGAGCCTAACTTATGGATGTTTATATGTATTTAAGTATTTCTATCCGTTATCCTAGTCACAATAGCACAAGCTCACGTTTAGTTTGGGGCTAGGTAATTGGTGTGTTTGTTAAAACAATTTATTTATTATTATCTAAGACTGGTAATACGGGTTATACCAAAGTTAATAGAAAATCATTAACAATGCACGCATTTTCTAATATCAGAGGGGAAAAGTGATTCATAGTTTAAAATATCATTTCTTGCAAACGTGGCACTTGATTTTTCCCCCACAATAAAACGCTCCAAAAGATTACCTTCCAACAATATAAACGTCAGCACATCCTGTTTCAAGTCAAGCTATACATTTCCATTATAAACTGATCCTCCTTTACACGGACGGTTTTTTAAGTCAAAGGTCAGATTATAATGGTTGTATGTAGTATAATATGTGGCATTGCGTATATATCAGTTCGCAAACGTAAGGACTGGGGGCTGGTTAACCATGAAATTGAATATGTCCACCGGATTTGTACGGAAGCGAGTAGCATAACATGTGCTTCGATTTAAGGCACACTATAAAAAATCTAGATGTGGCACGTATGAATAAATAAATTGTTTCAACAAACACACCAATAACTTAATCCCAAACTAAGCGTAAGCTTGTGCCACAGAATTGTTTTTCTTCAGTAGCTTGTGCTATGGTGATTAGGGTAACTGATAGACATACTTAATCTTCATCCTCCTAGCGTTATCCTGGATTTGCACTCGCACGCAGGGGCCGCTTTGGACCATGATCTAGCAAGTGGCAGATCAGGTAATTACAGTGGAGCGACTGCCATCTGACCACCATAACCCTGTTAACAGATAAACCTGACCAGTTTCGATCATGGTTACACATGCAGGCGCTTAAATGTGGAGGTTTCCTTACGATGTTTTCCTTAACGTAAGAGCATCGGTTTGTAAAACCACTGTTGTACCTACACACCTCAGAAAAAGTCATTGGTACATGGCGGCACGTGGGATCGAACCCATTTTCCCGTAATTCATCGATTGTGTCTAGGGATGTGCCGTTCCCAGTAACATTCCCAAGGCTGGGAATATTCCCAGTAGCGATACCGGTATCGTTCCCTTAACTGGGAACTTTGGGGAACGATAAAATTTGTTTTTCTTGTAATCTAAACTTATTAAAACATGGCGTTAAAAGACTTATTAAGAGCATCTTTGCACAAAATACGCTCTTGTGTGTAAGTTTAAGTGTGTTTTATATAATAAATCGCCCGTTTATGAGCTTTAAACATTTTAATAAACAATCAACTTTATTTAATGTTATTTGTTTAACACTTGTCTCTTTAATACTTATTATTTTGTAATAACAAGGCGATATAATTGACACTTACATTGCGTTTAGCAAGAAAATATAGAATTTAGTTGGTTTAGCAAGAAATAAAAACTATAACCGAACAGAAAATAAGGAAAAACATTCCACAGCGGCTGCACGTCCTCCCACTAAAAAAGCACCTCATAATCATAAGAGTTTTGCACTCAAATCTCCTATCAGTCCACCACCACCTCGAGACTCAAAAACCGCAGCTGCTGTTCCTCACAGAGCCGCAAATTCAATGTCAAATTGACACAGCGTACCTCAGCTACCCTGGGTACACTCTTGAGCATAGGTTCAACCCTCATGCCGGAGTCTATGTGTACGCCTGTGATGACATCTGTGTAAGACGTCTAAAAAACCTTGAGCAATCCAATCTCTCTGTTCGGTGGCTCCTGGTTGACACAGGTCTTCAACAAATAATATATGCCTGTGTCTACCGTTCGCATAGTGGAGATCAGAAGACAACCTATCTCTTTGACCATCTAAGCCAAACAGCAGATACAGCGCGGGAGTGTTACCCTTCAGCACAGTTAGTTATCCTGGGGGACCTTAATGCCCACCACCAGGAGTGGCTATTCCCGTTCCAGAAAACCGACAACGCAGGAAGAGAAGCGCGCAAATTCGGCAAAAGCTCGTCTATGGTTTGACGCCGACTGCTCTCGATCTAAAGCTCTTAAATAGTCTACTTTCGCTGCCTGGGCTGGAGCTCAAGCTTATAAGTCACTGAAAACTCGAAAACTGAAAAGAGCCTTTAACCTCGCCGCCAAAGAGTGCAAGAAAACTTTACGCAGGGCTAGATTCAACCACATAAGCCGGATTGGATCAAAACTAGCGTCATACTCTGCTCAAGGCATTTTGGCCCTCGGCAAAAGCGGTTGAATCCAACTTCACACGTCCATCCCTCCCACCTCTGCTGAAACCGGATGGTATACTGGCCCATGCTGCAGAAGAAAAGGCGAACCTTTTCGCTTCTCTGTTCGCAGTTAATTCACGCTTGGACACTGCAGGAAAAGTCCCACCGATCTTATCCCCGCACTCTGACTGTTTGATGTCTAAAGTGCGCGTTCATCAGAAAGAGATACTTAAAATCCTGCAGAATCTGGATGTGTACAAAGCCAGTAGACCAGACGACATCCCAGCAATAGTCCTGCGTAATTGTGCACCTGAGTTGTGTTCTCCCCTAACACGCCTATACAGACTTTCACTTAAGACTGGTGTTGTGCCCAAATCGTGAAAGCTTGCCAAAGTACAACCAGTGCCCAAAAAGGGAGCCGTGCTGACCCTACCAACTATCGTCCCATTTCAAACACCTCCATATTGTGCAAAAATTATTAAGTGTGCACTAAACAATAAACTCCTGACACACCTTGAAGGGAACGATCTCCTCAGTGACCTTTTTGTGTATGCCACACACTACTGGAGTGAGGCCATCGTGAGGCATGGCGAAGCTATGGCTGTGTCTCTTGATATCTCCAAGGCCTTTGACAGGGATTGGTGCACAAGCCTCGTAAGCAAGCTTCCCTCTTATGGCATTCCTGTTGGCTTCTGCGCATGGAATTCTGACTTCCTGAGCGAGCGATCAATGCAAATAGTCCTAGAAGGATACTTGTCGGATATTAAGGACATTGATGCCGGGGTTCCTCAGGGGTCAGTGCTATCGGCAACCCTCTTCTTGTTGCATATCAATGATCTGCTTGTGCCTAGTATCGTTGGGTATGCAGACGATAGCACATCATAGTCATGTAGAAAGTCAAATTCAGTACATTGTTACAATTAAAAATACCCCCTAGAGTAGACTAGGGCTGTTTTGTCTAGGGCATACCTTAGTTTACTCAGTGGAGTGCAAAAAAAAATTGTTTGATTTTCTGCACCTATGCATTTAAGCTACCTATAGACACAAAATCAGTTAAATTTGTTTTGATGCTATCTTTTGGACTTGTTTTATCATGTTCTGGTTGTAGTATGAGGATAGCACAACCTAAACTATGTTTTGTCTCAAAATAATAAGTACCCAATACCGAGAACACGTGTGCCTTACCAGTTTTAGGGCCAACATCGTTTTAACATCACAACGTAGTTTAAACCAAATAGCCATTCTAGCGGCAAAAATAACAATTTAATCTCGCTCGCAGCTAATAAATATATTATTATAGTGTGACCTTTTTAAGTACATTAATGAAGTGTATTTAATTAAAAACTAAGCTACGGAGGACGTTAGTTAGTTCACAAATTTTGTTGGCAAGCACTTACGAAAATTTTTAAAATTTGTAAAACTAGGGTGATGATAATTTCACTCACTGGAGTGAAATTGCCATCATCCTAGTCCTATCCCGGTTCGTTCGGCGTTATCACTCGCACGCGAGAGGCTAGGATCCGCTTTGGAACGTGATCCAGGATATGGCAGATAAGGTAATTATAGTGGAGTGACTGCCATCTGACCTCCATGACCATGTTAACAGGGGAACCAGACCAGCTTGGATCACGGTTACACATTCACTTGCCTAAATGTGCATCACGATGTTTTCCCTCACCGTAAAAGCAGGGATGGGTGAGTTCAAACAAGTAATCTATTGTACTGCATCAGAGACAAATCATTTTTCTTCTTTGCGTTACGACAAAATTTCAAGTATCGTTTCTTTGTAAAATCATGTTCTTATGTAAGAATACAGTTATCATTAAATTACTTACATGAAAACATAAATCAAATCACCCCTGCATCAAGCGCAAGACAAACATACTCAACTAACGCAGTTTCGAGTACGAAATACCGCTAAATACTTCCTAATGCAGTGGATGTTTGAAATAGGCACAAATAATACCCAATTGTATACATAAAAACACGCGTATACTTAGTTAGAGTCCGTTTCTACTTGAATTCTTTCTCTAGATCAATGTTCCCAGTTTTGGGGAATGATACCGGGCACATTGGAAACTTACTGGGAAATTCCCAAAAGGGAAACTTACTGGGAGCGGGAAATTCCCTGCGGCACATCTCTAATTGTGTCCAGGTGAGACCTAAACCCATGGACCAAATACACGAATGATTTTACTTATTGGTAATCCAATACTTTGGATGTTGCACTACAAAAATGTATTCCTTTCCAGAAACATAAAATCTACGTTTACGCGCGTTTTCGGGTTAAAACGTGTGCCGTTTCTCATTCATCATCTTGTTTTTCTGTGAACTCCAGAAACGGCATAACTTCGAAACGATACATTTCATTTCGAGCTCTAACCCGACAACTTTCGGTTTGATTTAGCACGACTAAAAATGATGTCAGCATAGTACATTGGAAATTAAAGTTCATCCTAAATAGTGGATTTGCTGACAAATGCTCCGTCCTTTATTCGTCGATCCAAAAGCTTTGCTTGTCATCGCGAACTATGAATTTCGAATGGAGCGTTTCCCATTAAAAGTCCGTGTGGGAACTTTTCACGGTAATTGAATGTGTTCTACACTTTAGTAAACTCAACTATAGATAAGTAGGTATAGAGTACGCAGTTAGTAGTAATAGTTAGTTTTTAATTAAGCCTGGAGTTCAATGACACATTTAATTTTTAATCAGCCGGTTTAGCATCATTTGACATATTTTGTACGGGAATTCTGTCAAATTATTTTTAACCAGCGGTTTATTAATTGGTGAGCTCGGATGCAACGTTAGTAAAGATATCAAAGTGGTCTCCACAAACCTACAATATTTTTAAAAGAGCTGTCCAATGGAAATCTTTATCCTTGCCTTCTTCCTGCACCCTCAAAATATATTTAGTGTATTTTTTTGCACATTTCGTAGGAATGATTATTTAACTATTCAATGTCAAACTATTCTTCATAAAAATTACTATCTTGGTTCAGACACCACTGATGGATAGACAGATGGACACGCGTATTTAAGTAAGATTGCCTTGCTAACTACAGAATCCTGAAAATATTAATTTTTGGGGCTTAAAGTATTTAGCTAAATGTCTTTAAATAGAGTGAATCAATGATACTGTATTAAAAAAGCAGTAGATAAGGCATTAGCGCGCGGAAATTAATTCCCTCAAGTTGTGCCAATTGGCTCAAATTTTCGTACATACGTGAACGAACATGTGAACGAACGTGTGCTCTGGGGAGCAACTTATCGCCACGCAGCAAGAGATGACTTATCTGCCTTTTTTTAAATACACTGTCATTGGATTGAACTAATAAAACTGCACTTTTTCTATCAAATATCAAGGGACTCCCAGCCAGATTGAATATTCTTGCAAAACAAAAAAGTGCGCTTTTCATGATCACCGTATCGATCGCTCCCTCATAAATCACTGAGGCCAAAGTCCTCGAGATAATCCTAAGGGATTTGTAAATTCATTACGCGATAAAAGTTTCGAATTAAAATGGAGATTATGAAGTTGGAAGACGGCTGCGAAGTTGCCAGTTGTTTTTATGGCCGTATTATAAAGGGGTCGGTTGTTAATACTTCTGACCCGGTTATGCCCGGTTGCTCCCTGATCACTTATAAGTACTTATTTTGTGGTATTGCAGAGATTTGCATCTGTGAATAGCTGCGTCGAATTATTTCATTTGTTGTGTCTGGGTTAATTTTACTAACCAGATTAGAGGTATTAATCTAGATACCTAAAGGGATATCTAAAGACACAGTAAAGAGGGCTTTTAGTATTTCAGGAAATAATAGAAATGGATGAATAATAAGGCAACTTCTATAAAAGTAAGCAATGACGTATTCAAGAGACCAAGAATTTCGCATGGTTGGATGGACTGCTCGGTAGCTAAGTTGGTTAAAGCACGTTAAGCCGTTGGTCCTGCGCATGATCTCTCTACGGTCATGTCGCCGTCTCACCGAATCATGAGAGTAAAGGATCATAGAGCGCACCTGTGTATTGCGCATATCCCGCGCAGTCAGCTTATCTCTGTTGAGATTGGTCACTGTAGTCGAAATTCGGCTAGGAGGACATTACATAGAGCTTAGTTGGTAAGAGCGTAGGCCTGGATAGCCAAAGGTCGTGGGTTCAAATACTACGCGTGTGCGAATTTTTGGTTTCTTATTTAAACTTAACTTTATTTAAAACTTTGTCGCCTCGCAGAATCAAAACTTTTAACTGCACTTTTCAGTAATTCACAATGATTTTTTAAAAGTGACTTATACATTAAAAAGTGCAATAACTTCAATGATTCAAGACGCAGTGGCCTCTGATCTTCGATTTACTCTTCGAAATATCGAGTCTTTCCCGAGTTTTTTGGCTGTCAAATGTAACATGTTCTACTTATAAATATGCGATTTAATGTTAACCCCGTACAAACACACATCTCCAGCAACGCTAATAAAATCTACGCACGGCTCCATTCCCTAATAGCGAGTGATTTGAATGCCTCACCTTTGAACGAAGGAGATGGGCCTGATTGGGTCAAGTTTGGATGTGCCTTGCTTTCGATTTCCGCCGTCATTTGATCTGGAAGGCGGTGTCGGCCTAGGGCAGCTTAGTCCAAGTTATACGCTGATAGAACTTTGAGTGATTTCTCCAGAATCTAGGAGATGCCAGCTGACTTGCTAGGATTTGGACAGTTTTTACCAGCATTTCATCTGAGCAAGTTACAAAGAGTGTCCCAGAAATGTCAAGCAACATGGTAGCCTACTAAAGTGTTACGTTACTGAGATAATGAGACAAATCGACATATGAGTGCAACGACAAGCTCTAAAACAAACTCCTTACGTGTATTAAATTCAATATCGCTCACAAAAATTACTCGACTATGTCATCCGGTGGGACTCGAACCCACGTCCCTTCGCTATCCGGGCGAATGCTCTTACCAACTGACGTTACGTGTAGCTAAGTAAGCGACAGAATATATGGGTAATTCTCATGAAAACCCCAAAATTCTTGTCCTTTAAGTTTTAAAAAATATATAATTCAAACATTTACTGGAAATCAAAATTACCTTGCAATCTATACAAAGTGGCAACAGATGGCTAACAGATACACGTCTCGTTTTGGAATTATACATGTAAATAAAAAATATACATACTGTAGTCCCTAAAATCATTTCCTCACTATGTCACAAGCTCCAAATTTAAATAACTATACATTATTAAACATACAAAAAAAATCGTATAAGCCTGCTAAGTTTCACCGATCAATTGACAAATAAAATACCAAATATTATATCCAAAAAAATTGTTCCCAGGTTGATTATTGACCTTGCAAATGACCATTCAAAAACTCCTTTCGCAAACCAAAATTCATCAACCGTCTTCTATTGGGGCTCAAGCCCACGACTTGCTGTTGCTCTCCCTTATCGCCATCCAGCTTACGCCGATTAGCGTTTCCGCACGATCGATAGTTGACCTCGAAAATTACCTACAGTATCGATAGGCCTATCGATACTATCGATAGTCTTGCTCTATCTATAGTGACCTTTTATTTAATAGTATTGTAAATATTGTTTGATGTTAATGTAGATATTCTGAGGCTTGTTTTAATCTTGCTATAGTAAAATGGATAAGATGAATTCATTTCACAAAGGCATTAAAATAGTTAATGTGACAATTAAAGTAAGTACACACAAATTCTTTTGATGGAAAGGCCTTTATCGATAGGGGAAAACTGACGATAGTATCGGTAGTTGTAACAATAGTCAGAGCCGATACTATCGATAGAGATTTTAATATTGAACTTCAATACTATCGATAGTATTGCTTATTGTCGCTAGTATTATATTAATGGAGCTATAGATACTATCGATAGGTATCTATTGTTTTTACCACAACTATCGATAGTCTATCGATAGTGGACTATCGAGCGGCACCGCTAACTCCGATGACTTGCCGTCCCCCAAAACTCGGCAAAGTTTATCTTACCCGTACCATTCACAAGTAGAGACCCAAGCAACTTTGTTTATAAAGCGTACTTTATAGTGAGCGCCGACCATTTTATGCTTTTACGAGTTTCCAGTTTTTACTAGACGGGTTTACGAGTTCCAAAGACGCTTCTGATCGCGCAGCCTAGCTTTATGAGCGATAAACATTTTTGAATAAAAACTTTTTTGTTTGGAACTTCGAAATGCAGGTAAGTGGTTTGAACCTTTTATGGTTATGTGGGTTAATGTCTATTAAATATGGTGGGCCTAGGGTGAGGGTGGCAGTGAGGTCCAAATGCTAAACTTTCTAGCAGTCCATGTCTTAGGCTTTTTCGAAAAAAGAGAGAGTCCGGAAGACGCAAACCCTTGCAAAGGTGGGATAGTTGTTTCTTCCAAATTCAATTAGATCACCTACCTTATATTTAATTGTGGTAATGTTATGTCAATGTGCAAATGGCTATCACAATATTCTAAATATCTCAGAGAAGTGTAATTTACTAATAGATAGTACTAGCATTTGTAGAAATTCTGTTATTTTCGGTTTTTTATTTGATATTTGAAATGGATTTGCTCTTAACTCTAGACTAAGCCAGACGTGTGGGAAGACAGAGTCGACGGTCGAGCGAGCTCACCCAAAAGGTTCTGACACTCCCACTCACCGACGAAATACAGCAAGCTTATTGGCGCGAGGGTGGTAGCTACGAGTACCAGGCAGCACCTGACGGAGCATACCACCGCTGTTAGGTACGTAAGATCGTTGAGCCGCCATCACAAACTGGAGTTCGTTATGTCGTTGCCCGGGTCGGACCACTAGGAGGTAGATCCTTAACTACCTCTCTTTCTTTCTTAGACGGGGCAGTAAGGCTTATAGTATATAACATTTTATTATGTAGGTACCTATTTCTATTTATTTTTTGCACTTATAGACTAACAATACCTGTAGATACTGCATGAAAGTGACAGTCACGGTACATTTTCAAATACCACTTTGACTGCTTGATGCTAAAACTTACATGTTATAATTAAAATATTTTGTTCTTATTAACCAGTATTGGATACCTATCTTTATTTTTACTTGAACATTATATTTACCGCAGCAAACACGCCAAATAAGCAGTGTACCCATTTATCTGTTAGAACCTCCGGTTATCAATGTAACGTCGAAAATAGTTTCCCAGGACACACTGACAAAGCGTTTAGTTCCGTCACCTGCGCTGATTGATGACTCCTAATAGCTGTGTTATTCAGAGGTCCCCTTAACTCGTCATGTCTTGTCTTATCGGAAACTGAAACGAGCTGAAATACAAATGAGGAAGGTTGTATAGTAATATTGTATATAAAACAAGCGATTTTCTGACTTCGTCCGCGTAGAAGTCGACTTTTCTTTACAAACTTTGCCACCCCTTTTCTCTCACTTAGAGGTTGCATTTTCAGAATAGTGAACGCATTATTCTTAATCTCTAACCAAATAGCTAAATACGTACAGTAAAAAGTTTTATACATCTTACCCCTGTACAATTTTAAGTTTCTAATCCTAAAACATATTTTGTTGGGATGTGCGTTAATTCATCATGTACTCTACACTAAGAACGGTAGACATTTACTTCATTTTCATAAAAAGTTGTCTTACATTATCCGGGCTAAAACTGTGATGGTTAGGTATCATTTTGGTTAACGACGAGATGGTGTCTATGCTATTTTTATAACGTAATACTACAGAATTAGAAATTGAGATTCACATGGGAAAATGAAATATTTTTCATAGTCAAGATGCATTTATTATTTCAGTACATTAAAATTAGGTACCTTGTCATAATTAGGTACCTATCGTACCTATCACGTAACTATTTAGTGTCAATGCTCTATTGTGCAAGACATTACAACTGGCGTGATTAGCCATCGATTCAAACTGCAGTGAAGTTGAAACTACTGATAAACGGTGCATAATTGACCTAGTTCGCAATTTGGCACCTATTTAGTTGAGAGCCCTAGTTAGACTTTGATTTTATAGTTATGGCACCTTACATTATATAGAAGACCAGAGCCCTTAGACAAGATGATTTATGTTATGGCTTATGCTTTAGAATAGATTGCATCATGTCTATGGGCAGGCCAGTGTAACTCTCCGCGTATGTAGCTAAAACCGACGCGCTGCGACTCACCATGGTGGGCTAATCAAGTTGGGTGTCGCGAGCGAGCAGCGAGAGGCGCGCGCGTTTTATTCACTGGCGGCGCGCGGCACTACGTTGCTGGCCGGACGAGCATGAATAAAGTGATGGAAAGGTGCGTTAGATGGCGTAAATAGCTTATTGTAGCAGTCAACCCTATCGCGTTGCATTATAGTATGTCACTGAATAGGTTTAGTGTATAATGATATGAGTCATATTCCAGAGTTATAAGAATGAAATTATCTTGCAATGGATTTCTGTAGGTGTCTAAACAAAAAATGTGCTTGACTCTGAGGTGAACTAAATTACACCATATCGTCGATGACATTGAATAGATATTTCTTTGAATTTTATTGCAAAGTCGAAACTTATGTACAGAGTACTAGTACTTATTCTATGCTACGGGCTCTGATTGTCTGTGTCTTGTCTCGCAAAAGAGCAGGCCAAAAAACCGGGCAATATAATAATTGACATTAAAAACCATCGCACAAAGCTTGTACATGCATTTAAGTATACCTCGTACAAGTCTATTTGGAACTCTACGGCTTTATTACAAAAAACTTAGTATCAGGTTTAAGCCAAGACTAAATATTAGCTGACAAATTAGAAATGAATGACACATTAGTGACATTACCTAATAGAGAAATGCTTTTCTGATTGGTCGGCTAATATTTGGTCTTGGTTTAAACCTGGTACTAAGTTTTTTGTAATAAGGGGGCTATTGTTGGATATCAATAATTGTTCTGAAGTCTTAAAGTATCTCAAAAGTATTTAAGACAAAACTACATTCCTCTTACGGCAAGTTCGGTCACTTATCGACAGTTTCCGTGCCAACAAGTCAGGTTTCAAGTTTCAATAAATCACAAGTATTTTACTTACTGCCGTACTCAGATACGTCAAATAAATTTAATCCTTTAATAAGTCTCGATTTGTCACTTTCTTTGTCAATGAAATTAGTTTTCATTTTACACTTTTCAACGTTCTAAACAGAGGAAATACCTAAACTTATCATGAAAACTTATACATAAAAAAACATTTTCAACACACTTGCTCGCAAAGTAAGCTTTATGACATCGTTTTTAGGGCCATAAACCGAACTAAAATACACGTGTGCATGATAAATATACATGTTACATGTGAATTACATGTGCATATATTACTCACATGATTACTACGTAATAGAATTACCTATCCTCAAAAAGTTAAGTTAAATTGCAAATATTAAGCGAGGAAACAGAGCATTTTCAATTTCACCGGGTAATACAGTTTTTTGTAACACAAAGCGGTTATATGCCGCCGAAAATCCGTTTTTCATTTTTGGAATAAATAAATGTGTGACTAAATAAGAAAAATCCTTTATTATTTTTAAATTATTTAGAATTCGTAATATTATTGGTTATAAAATATTTGCATTTTTGCAATAAAGTTATATTTTGAAGTAGGCTGTATGGTTGTAATCAATCACCATACATTTGGCACGCAAAAAAAACCAGACACGCTGACGTCTGTAGGTACCTATATCGTGTCTAAAAGATGTTAGCAACCTGACCGTGTGGACTGAGCATCACTTCTTTCAGCACACGTGAGCTAAGCGACGGGAGAGAGATAATGTTATAAAATTTTAAAGCGGACTTCAGTAGGTGACCCAAAATGTATTTTTTGTGGAATTTATAAGTTTTTTTTTGTTGTGGATGTTTTAATTTTGCCTCTTATATTATTTTTGACTACCTATGTAATTCCTTATTAGTAACTTAGTTAAGTATTGGTAACAGGTTTATTATTTTTTTCAACCAACTGATTACAGTTTCTGTGAAAAAATCAAATTCACTCACAAGCACATGTTAAAATTACTTTCCACGGAAACTTTAAACTTTTGGTTACTCTATAACAAAGGATTTTGCGGAAAATGTTGAAGTTAGCAGAATGTAGCAGGTATTGTTTACCAAAGGATTTGGCGTTTTTAAACGAAGCTTCCACACTGTATTTTTAAAGGAATAAAGGCGAAATTGCGTTGAATCTGGTTTGGATAGCATTTCGCAAAGTATTAATAGAATTTTGAACTGTGTTTATTTAGTTTATCGTATGTGAGATTGATTTTATAAGCCCGATATCGGCGGTGCTCCGAACTGATTGAATTCTTGGCTGTATCCGTAACTCCTGATCATGAAATTTAAAAATTTCAAGCTTAATGGATATCTAGTTTCTTAGGTCATTTAACGGCAATTTATGAATCGAAAGTAATACCAGCATAGATACCAGCCACAAGATTTTTTTCATAGTAGAGGTATTTACTCGTACACACAGCCGCACGTGGGACTAACCCACTTTGACTTTGAGACCGCCTCTATTCCCAACGTAATAAAAGCTGTTTTCGTAGTTCAAAGGGGTTACCCAAACCGGACGTGCTGCCGACTGTACATACCTACTTAATAGCTATCGATTGTGGGCTTATTCCAACTCGAGACGGTAAATCAAACAAAATGTAAAAAAATAAATTTAGTATGTGAAATTCTTAGTGAATCTTTATGAATAATAAATAATTAGATCAAGAAGGCTCGAAATAAAAGGGCTTTTGATACGAATAGGATTTAATCAGGTCTTTTTTCATGCTATCATTAGCAACCTCACGATTCTTTCGATTCGATTTCACGGGATACCCAAGCTTTCCAATATTTAGAATAATAATTCGAAATATTGTAAAATATTTAAAATTTTCAATATTAAGAATAATAATTCTAAATATTGAAAAGCTTGGGTATCCCGTGTCTGATTAGAGATGCAAGTAAAAAAACCGGCCAAGTGCGAGTTGGACTCGCGCACGAAGGGTTCCGTACCATTAAAATAAAATAAAAAAACAATTTTGTATCGGAACCCCCCCTTAAATATTATTATTATTTCAATTAATTATTTGTTTTCAAAGTGAATATATTTATTATTATTCTGTTAACATTTTAAGTATCTACCTGTTGCTATTATTAATATCGAGCAAAAAATGCCAAAAAAATCATGTTTGTTGTATCCCATACAATCTCCGCTGGCTGTCTGTCTGTCTATCTGTCTGTCTGTCACCAGGCTGTATCTCATGAACCGTGATAGCTAGACAGTTGAAACTTTTACAGATAATGTATTTCTGTTGCCGCTATAACAACAAATACTAAAAACAGAATAAAATTAATGTTTATTTAATTTTGGGGGGCTCCCATACAATAAACGTGATTTTTTTTGCAGTTTTCACTCGACTGCGGAAGGAGGGTTATGGTTTTCGAGAGTATGTATGTATAATTGTTTGGTACGCCCGGCCCTACAGCCCAAACGGCTGGACAACTTTTAACATGAGGTGTCGGTTAATTTGTCAAAATTGTGAGTATGTTATAGGCTATATAATTTTAAACAATGGGGCCCAAAATACAAATAAAGAGGGGAGGGGGGATTTATTTATTCTTTACCATAGTAATATGGGTATCAAATGAAAGCCAGTAAAAAGACCATTTGAAAAATATATTTTTTTTGTAGGCGGGTGTTTTTTTTTTTCAAAAAATATGTTTACTTATTTGCTCTAATTTAAATTCCAAATTGTTTATTCAAGAGAAAATAGTTAAATTTTTACGCCGAGGTTTCCCAGTAAGTAATGATACTTGTGGAGGGAATGTCTCGCTACTTCCCAAACGGTATAAACTATTCAACTAATTATGGTAATGTCTGTATTTGTGACAGAATAATAAATTATGTATTTACTTTAGAAATAAATAGTTAAACTAAAAATATTTAAGTTGGGCTCCAATACAAAAGTTTTTTTTTTGTGGGCCGGTTATTTTTCAATATTAGTAGGTAGTATTTGTTAGGTAGGTACAAGAATCAAGGCCTAGGAGCATCGTACAATAACTGTAATGCCTTATAAATGCAAATATTGATTGAGGTAATCATGATCTGCCTCACACCAAGGCTTCATCTTGTATGCAAATTCGTTATACAGCTTTAATGTAGGTATATGGGAAGACTGCTTGATTTGGACATAAGATAATAAAGGCGATATAAGGAATTATAAAGTCAGCCTATTAGATCCCACTGCTGGAAAAAGGCCTCACCTCAACTATGAGCCATACTCCACCACGCGGGCTCAGTGCGGATTGGTGAAGGGGTGTCTGTAAGGCACGTAACAAACCTTACTGTTAGATGTTAGCAAGCCGCCCTAGGGCCTCTGAGTAGGCTTAACGACTAATACTACCAGATATTAGCCGGGACCAACTGCTTAACGTGCCTTCCGAAGCACGGAGATGCTTGTCATGGTCGTCACTTTAATGGTCGGAATGGTCACCCATCCAATCACGACCGCGCCGTGGGTAGCTTAACTTTTGGTATCACTACCAAAGCTCTGCCGCCACTGCGCCACAAGCACCTAGGAAGTATCTTTTTATGGTTAGGTTCAACATAGATAATTATGTTGTCACTAACACAAATAATCTTGAACGCTGAAAGAAGTTACAAATCAATATTTTTTGGTATGCCAGTTTAAACGTAAGGCATGACGCCACCGTTTGCTTTTTCCTTACCAGAAAAACTACGGATTCCGCATAATTATTGTCCGTAACTAAAACAGGATTTAAGTAGGGCTTTTAACTAATATTTATATAAATAAGTTTTGACAAATAAGAAAGTAAAACAAATCATTGGATGAAGTAAATTATTAAACTTATCAAAACAGTTATCAGCTTAGAACATTATAGGTTCCAACTTCACACAAATTCCGAAGCCTGTCATTTGAAATTGCGACGCTAATGTTTCAGAAGAAGTAACTTCGACGAAATCACTGTGACAATACTCGGTGATTTATCACAGTCGAGATATCGTCTGGAACGGATTCAGGATATTTGATTCCTATGCCAAAGTCTCGTTTAATATGAAGGTCAAAACGGCTGCGCGATTCAAAGGTTCATCATACACAGAACAAAGAAAAAGTTTAGAATGACCGTTATTCATATTTTAATCCTTCAGCTATCATGTTTCCAGACATAATAGACAATCAATTGTTATCAGGTCTTGTGATCCTCGAGGCGGTATTATATAAAATAAAGTCGGGTTTGTTCGAACACTTATAACTCGAGAACGGCTCGAAGTGGCGATTTTGATGATCTATAATTTGCTGGATTCATCGTGTCTTAGAATAGCAGAATAATAACAAAAACGTCGAGAAATTTCAAATTAAGAGGGTAAAATGATAACAGTTTATATGAGAAATCAGGGCCCGTAGCCAAATGGCAATCTTTCTGGGGCGAACTTCGCTATCGCCAACGAAATGTCAAAATATGTATGCAAAAGTCACGTGATGTTTCATTTCATGTTCATACATTTTGTTAGCGATAACGAACTTCGCTTGATAATAAATTACCAATTATTAAAACACGAAAAATTTATGTAATTTTGGTTATGTTCGGAAACTAGCACTAATTGGATTTGGTTATCATTCAAACTGCTTTTTTTTTGTTAATCACAGAAATTTTTACGTCCACAATAATTTTATATAACTAATTCTATAGATATAGGGTTATTTTCAACACAAAATCATTTATAATCACGAAAACACAGTAGTTAACATTCAACAACAAACAAATATGGCGAGTGCCGGGGCGGCGGGGGGCACATAACGTTTAACCAATCAGCGCCTGAGATGCATTCCGTTCTACGCCGGTTCACAATTTGACCATTTCCCATCGATAGATTACAATATAGCCAAAAATAAAGCGTTAAATTGCAATCATATGTTACGGTTCACATTTTTTCTACAGTTTACAATCTCACGAGATAGATTGTAATCGAACGGTGTTTATAATCTTACTGTGACATATACAAGATAAATTTCTCAGGTACCTATAGTCCATTGCTTTCTAAAATTTCAAACGTTTTCTATTCCTAAATGAATTCACATTAAGCGTTTGTGGGCTATAGAATAAAAGCAACTTTGGCAATCTTAATCATGCTATACAAAACTTCACATCTTATGAAAATTTATTAATTACACAAAGGCGTTGCTTGTTATCCCACCCTTCCCTAAAATAGGGCTTGCGATTTTCATAACGATACGCCCTAAAAATTCTCATAATTCGTTTAACACCAAAGTTAAAATTTAATTTAATTTGTCCCAAGACAAAATGGGCTTGTTTACCGAAGCCAAGTTTAAGCAATATTTCCGACGAGTTGCTATCTATTTTGAAGACCTCACTTTGGCCGAAAAACTGTCTGTACCTTGGGATTACTTTGGTTGAAGTTAAATTAATGTTCAGTTAAATTACGTTTGGAAATGAAAACAGAAACTTGGTCAATGTTCACTTAATGAAAGTATTTTGGACGCCAACAGTAGGACAGTAACTAGATACGAATCGAATGATTGCCATTTTAGATTAAGTGTTACGTCAACCAGAATTTCGTCCATTAAATACATCTACGTAAACAATGCTTCAAGCTGTGGTCAATCTATGTTAAATAATAGCTTTTCGAGACGGAGTTTTCGCAAGACTGAAGAGTAAAAGAGACGGCTAGAGTAAGAAATACGGACATCGTCATCCGGAGTCACCGCGCACATAACCCATATAGACGAAATGTGATTAATTTTGTTTTAGAAAAAATCCGTCAAAATCCCTTGGCCCTGAATGCCTCCGTTTTTTCTTTAACACATTTTGTTAAACAAATTCACTTATTTTTTTACATATTTTAAAATAAAGATGTTATTTGAAAAATTGTTATTTACGATCATATCACAACCGAAATATCTCATATTTTATAATATTGACTATAAAATACACGCTTGGCACTTATCAGTACCAAGCACTAATAAGTTTCGGGGAAAAATCGTATTTACTTCGCCTCCATAGGTACGTGCTCGATGTCCAGAGTAAACCCTTTGAATCGAAACGAAGTGACTCACATAAAACTCTCTGGTAAACACCCGTGATTAAGCGAAATTACGTGAAAATGCAAGCACTCAATGCACTGCACTCTGGATAGAGATGGGAAAACACCTATCAGCGTTTATATCGAAGATCTCGATGCAATTTTTTATCGTAAAAATTTTCGAAAAGAACTGAAGCTAATAGATACTTGACCTGAATTACAATCAAAGGTGTCGCGAGTGTTTCTAATAATTTATCTGACTGCAGAGTGTAGCTTCTGTATTTGCACTAATAAGTATTCTATGCTTAAACTGAAATGAAAAAGGTCTGATATTTTAGCTGACTCACTAAAATTATTATCTCATTTTATCAAAACAAAGTACACGATGAAAATAATTTTACTTGTATGTAATATTAAATTGTATATGCCTGGAGCCTTAAATAAAATAAAAGGCATAACAGTTTACGTATTTTGCAAAAAGATAATAAATGTATTCTAAGCTCGTATGACATTTCAGAACATCAATTACACGCAATGTAAATAAGTAATAGTCTAGACTTCAGAGAACTCTATTTATTCTTGACATTTCTATTTCATTTCATTAGATACGTAAGCTCGATGTATGTTTTAGCATGGTTTTTAGTATCGTCATATTGTCAAACTCATTCAATCTTCCAATGAATGACCTTACTGTAATATGGGTATTTTAAATTAGTCTTTTTCGTTTTCTGTATGATTTTATTCTAGCCTGCTGCTACATATTGACCTTGCATTAAGTGCTAAGCAAGAAACAGGTGTACTACATATATGTTTCTGTTAAAAAAAGCAAACGTTGTATTTACTGTGAATATTATTATTGCTGTTTTATGTTTAAAACTAGGCACACTAGTAATAGGACGTTATACGTTGCTTTATTCCAATTTGGATTATATAAATTGCATTGGTAATGTTTGTATCGTCGAAATCGGTATCATATTATTTAGTACTGCTTATATTATGACTTTTGCATCAAATGCTTGTGATCAAATGCACTTTCTGTGATAAAGAATTTTATGTTTCTAAAGGTGAAGAAGAGATCTCTTAGCAGTAAGACCTATTGTACATCTTTCTGTGTAAATTACGTTCTTATTAGAAATCAAATGGTATGTAATAAATAGTTATCTATCAAAATAAATAAAAATAAGACTCTTGACTCTAGCCTAAGCCAGACGTGTTGTAGACAGAGTCGACGGTGGTGCTTTATAAAAAAGTGGTATCTTTACATAAAAGTTAATTTATGAAGAACCTCATTTAGGCCCACTTGCGCACGCCCGGTTTAGCTAATCCACACTTGCGCAAGTGAACCTCCAACATAGATAATAGGCCTTGAACTTGAAGTGGCCTTCTAAAATTTTATCGACAGTTTCCCATGACTTCTCCATCACTGGTTCGGTGCATTTGCGAGTCCGCTTGACTATTCCCCTTTCATTCTTCATAAAGAGCTACTTTCTCGAAATGAATGGCCTTGTTCGTAGGCATTTTGGCTACATTTTAAAGTAGAACTGTGTGTAATGAGGGTACTAATTACGAAAGGTATTGTTGAAAAGATAAGGTTTTCAAACATATTTTTTGTTTGTGACCCTCTAGGGGTTTACGTGTAATTTTTTCCTCACGTCTAAAAGAAGTGAACGATGTTATTAAAAAGTAAGGTTATTAAGAAGGACGTTAAAACGTCCTCCACAAGTAATTAAATAAACTTGATTGGGTGAAAGATTTCCAAAGTAAGTTGCTACATGTTATGGAAATCAGACACAACGGTGTACTTACTGCATCCCCCAGCCCCGAGACGGTAGAGAAAGTATGGAGTTCTAAACTGACCCGACTGAGGATCAATTTCTGGACTTAATGAAAACCGGCGTGCAAGCCACTCGATTACGAAGTTAAGCAAAAATTATCTCGGAGACAGTACCAATTACAATCATTTGCATATTGTAGGGACTTTTCTCACCACTTCAACATCTTAAGCTAGGAATTAAAGCTTGTTCTCAACGATACGATACCCCAACCGGTAAAAGCTAGGTAGGTAATTTCAGGAGGAAGCTAAATTGTCTTGGATCCCGTGACTATCTCTTTTCTCTCTTCTTTAGCATGTATCGGCCCACAGCAGGGCATATGTCTCACCAAACGCCTTTGCAACGCTCTGTCGCCGGTACTTCTGGACCAGGTATAGTCTGACAAGTTTGTGCGCGACCTTCCTGCGGTTGCCAGAGGTGTGGGAGCGAGGCGTGCTAGATGTCAGCGATGAAGGGGATTTCCTATTACAGTCGCGGGTAATTGGCGGTACCAAGTCCCCCGCATGTTTTGCTGAGGCGCAGGATGGTTGCGCATGAAATTGTCGCACTATACCTAGTCCCGTCATGATTTCTCATGTCATCAGACCATCTGGGTTGCTCCTTTGGGCTTTCATTCTGAGAAAGACTTAAACATCACAACCAGTCCCAGTCCAGTCAAAAAAATCGCGAGTGGAAACCTGAACTTGCAGTAGTTGCATGCACTATGCACTATTACTAAACAGAAATTACAGAGTAAAACTAATTGGTCCCAACCAAAACTAGTTCTAGAAGCATTTGCCACAGAAACTACGGGAGTCTGAATCTGCCATCTTCGAATAAACTAATATCTATTTGGAGCTCAGTTAGTCACTTAGCGATTCGAAAACTTGGCACTGTGACGTCATTGTTATCAACTTACTTCAGGAACTATGATAGATCTGTCTGTGGCACTATTTTCAATTCTGGATCTTCTGTTTAGCTAAAGTAATGTTGCGAAATGAAATACGAAAGTTTTTCGATCTTAGTTTCAAGGGTGATAGTATTTTAAATTTAACTACTTGTTGCCCGCGACTTCGTACGCGTGGAATCGATGATACAAAATATTTTATACTCCCGTCGCCATCCAGCTATCATGATCTCTTAGTCTAACATGTCGTAAGAAGAAGAATGAAAAATCAAGAAAAATAGGCACCCTTTTGTAGATACTATCACCTCGCCATCCTCCTCTGGTAACAAAATTTCGCATGGCAGTGACACCGACTCAAAAACTAAATTTTGTCGTACATCTTTCTTTTTTGCTTTTTCCTTGTTTACTTTATTGAAGGCAGTTTATTTATTTTAAAAAAATATAGGTAACTTTAGGTTTAAGTATTCAGAAAAAAGTCAGACCCAAACCGCCTACCGCAATGGATGAATGTGGTTTAGCATCTATTTATTGTGTCCCTAGCCTACTCAGGGGTTTGGCTCGGTTTGTAAGTTACTACTATTGTAAAGTAAGTAAGACTATTCTTATAGTAAGTGATAAGTAGTACAAAAAATTGTGCCAAATGACTTTGGAATATAAAATAAAAACCGTAAAAGGCCAAACAAGTAAAAGGTTGAGACTATAGTAGTCTGGACGGCACAGTGACGAAGAAGCTGCTTAGCAAATATAAATTAGGGAGGTTTTTTACTATTATCGAAGGTTGTACCTTCCTAAATTATATAAGGGTACGTTTTCAACCTCTCGGTTACATTGTGACGTAGGATGTTTTGTGTACACTTGTACAAAGACATATCTTTCGTGAATGTTGTGGTGGAATACCCATACATCTTAAACATTATAAATAGTTTTCCAAACAAAGCCGCAGGGCGGTCTCAGTGCAACTTTAAATGCAGTGCACTTGACAGCAACTTGCGGTGTGTTCATTAGCTCCTTGAACTGGGAGATGCAATTATTATTAGGCATGAGGAACTCATGCGTCACCAGTCGGTCTTCACATGAACATGGGAGGAACTTTGCCATTCCTCTTAGTGTACGTGCAGTGTGTTATTCGCTTGAAGAATCCTAAATAAGAAGGAGTGCCAGCAATTAGTATATCATTAATTTCATGTTTTTTTTTAATTAAAGATCAATATTATTATGTTCTATATTTCACCTATGAGGTATTTGCATGCTAAGGATAACTAGTTCTCATTTATTACCAGTCAATTCTCTGTACACCCTTTTAAAAGCAAATAAAATCACATTACGGTGTAAGTATTCTTTTCAATCAATGATTCATTAAAATGGTGCAGTGGAAAATACACTAAAGTAAACCAGTGAATAAACGTTAGAAAAAATCCAGGCAAGTGCGAGTTGGACTTAGCACGAAGAGTTACGTACTACGTTTGTTGTATGGTAGCCCTTATATACGAGTATATATGTCAGAGGATGAGACGGTTGGCGCTGTTTATTTTGAAGTTTGGAGCTGTCAAAACGCGATGACAGACGTTATTTGGATTTGTCGTTTAACCATAGAGATTCGTTCGGAAATCGTACCATACGATGACGTCAATCTAGCGCCATCTATCGAGTTTAGTCGGAAGCGCCAAGTAATTTACTTCGCATGGTCGATACAACGATGGCAGCACTTGTTTCCGTCGTTTTAACGTTTCCTTTGACGGTAAAGTGAAAACACTGGGCAGTCTTGTACTGAGCGCCGACACGAACGGTTGTGTCTTGGCTATTGCGTCGCTCTATTGAACTTGCTGCGTTTCTTGATTGTAATCCGAAGCCAACTATGTGATTTTCTGTTAAATTGTTTGTGATACTAAAAATAGACGTCTGTATTAACTAACCGGACTATTATTTCGAGTACGCCACCATGCAAGAGCCACCTAACGCCACCGACGACATATATTTTAAAGTATATCAACAATAAATAGTTGTTGCCGTTGTTAAAAAACGAGAAAAAATCACGTTTGTTTTATGAGATCCTTATTTAAATGTTTATTTTATTCTGTTTTTAGAACATGTTGTTATAGCGGCAACAGAAAATACAGATATACATCATTATAGAAAATTTCAACTGTCTAGCTATCACGGTTCATGAGATACAGTTTGGTGATAAACAGAGACGGACAATTGAGTCTTAGTATAATAATAGGGTGTCGTTTTTACCCTTTGGGTACGGAGCCCTAAAATATATAAAAGAAGAGAAAACGGTGCACTAAACAAAAATTACACCTGCGATGTAAGTGTAAAACTTTCTTTAAAAAGAAACCTCTTACCAAAACATTTTTCTTTCTAAAAACATCCATAAAAATGTAATAAATATTAATGCTCTGGATATTGGTTTTATAAAAAACGATAAACATACTCAATTCTTATTTGAACAAAAAGTTTGTGACTAATATCAGCCTTATGAATGCTCATTTTTTTAATACAGAATTTTGATATATATAAAAAGTTACTTGTACTAACTTATAACTAAGGTTGTCTGGAAGAGATCGCTCTTAGCGATAATACCGCCTAATTTGTACATCTTTCTATGTAAATTGTATTGTTGTTCCTTCTATGGTGTGCAATAAAGAGTTATCTATCTATCTATCTGTCTAACTTAGTGCTCACCCACACGAGGTAGATTATCTGTTTTTGAAGTTACCTTTTTACGATACGTTTATTTTTGGCTGTGGTAATGGGTTTATAATGTCTGTGTTTACACGCATTACGAATCGTAAAAAATACGGATACGTCTTATTAGTCGTTAATAAATCACATTCGTCAAAAAACACACACTGTGAAATTTTGCTGACATTGGCATGACATGACATGGCAATTTGCCGCTTATTCGTGAACGCATTTGTGTTTCCAATACGAACATGAACATCAATCCAGATTTTTTTCTACATGAAAAACAACGATTCCGTAGGTATGCAATATGAACGTTCATCCGTCAAGACGTACCACGTTTTTGAGGAATCTTCACTGATGGATTCCGTATGAATGAGCCCCGTCCGCTGAATTATAAGCAAGTTACTTTTAAGCCCCATGTTTGTTTAGTGATGAGAAACAACATAATTTAAATCGATAAAACTGTATATACTTCTTAGCAAAACTATACCTAGAGCAACTTTAAAAGTTTAGGTATTGTTATTAAATCAATATTTAGCTATCAGTTGTCTTAATTGCCTGCCTGATAACTAATAATAATAATACTGAATAGTCGTATGTCTTATTAGATGATCAAACGAACTTACCTTAAGTGAAGTTCGATCTTAATTGTCCTGGCTTCGTCGAAGAGATTTACGAGATAACATAAGGAAGCTCCAGCGACGCAACTAGCAACTGCACACAGGCTTAGCGCAAGAAAAGAGAGAGAAAGAACATCCCCCTCTCTGTCCTACGCCTCACAGCACTGTCCCAGTCGCCTGCTGCTCATTCATTTCAGAGCAAGAAGACGAGTTATGGATAAACAACATTGATTAAGACTTATTGGGTGATTACTATGTATTCATAAATACAGCATAATAGGGAGGGATGGGATCTTAAATCTCTTTAACGAAGCTAGGACAATTAAGATTGAACTTCACTTAAGGTAAGTTCGTTTGATCATCTAATTGTCCTGTCTCCGTCTCCGAGATTTACGAGATAACATTAGGAAGATGTTTTAAGAAAATCGATGTTGCTTAAACCTTAAATAAAATATGAATATATCTGTATTATATATATTATTTGTAATAAACATTATCTATTATATATATTATAATATGAGTTTGTTCAAATCACAATCAATAAGTAACATAAATTCTTAACGAAAATATGTAAATTACTTCGGAAATATTTATGTACTTAGACAAAACAACCACTACTGGTATCGATACAGCTTGCTTCTAGAACTAAAAAAGTGCCAACGCTCTATTGCTTGGAAATATACGGCGTGGTAAGGATTTTTCAATGTTAAAATCAGTCTTGTCCACATTTCTTGGTTTAATCTGTTAGCAGGACAAGTATTTGGATCACTTAAAATGGTAAATCTTAACCAAGGCTGAGATTTTCCAATTGACTAGGTTTTAATGAGATCTATTATTTTAATTGTATTCGTTATTTTAAAGATAGGTTCTTTGAGTCGACGCATAGTTTAAACAACTCAAGCAGAGTATTTGGCATCTTTAGACAGAGGCTAAGGACATGATCAATATGACCAATTCGTTACTAAGAAATACTAATGACGATTTAGAATTAGGTTATAAAATCGACTAAAAATCTAAAACAATAATGGGGATCCACTTTATGTCGTATCAAGAAAACAAACTACAAGTAGTTTCATCTTAAAGACGCTAATAAAAAAAACGCTTTAGTTACTCTAGACCATTACCGATCTTGTTAATTGAAATTAAAGAAATTGGGGATCGAATAATTGCTTAACGTGACGTGCAGGATGCCCCATTGTGAAATCTATTTCGTCATAAGTTTTGACGTTTAAAAATATCTACAAAACTTTTTATTTGCAGAAGTTCCACCATATTATTACATACTTGGCGAATATTTTATAAAGGTAGGTAAACTAAGTAGTTGTTTAAAAAGCAATTACACATTACATTACGAGTAAAAATGTTTTAGTGATAAGATCGTGACTGCCAGAAAATAATGGCGGTGGAGTGGATGTGACTGTCTGAATACTGTCTGAGAGAAGATATTAATTCGGTGATAATTTAATTTATATCGCAGATAGCTTGTGATATAAAGATGAGACTATGGTTAGGATTTTTAGTACGCTATTATTAAAAATACTGTAGCACGGTCAGCATTTTTTTTATTATTTTTTGGCAATTTTTAATGCAATGGCGGAAAAGCAAAACAATTGAAGAAAAAAAAACATTGTGCCAACGTATAGTAAAAGCAACACTTAGTAGGGCGTGAATGGATCTAATTCCCTTAAAACGTATTTACACACTTTGCGTTTACACTTTTATTTACATCGATTTTATACGCATCTCTTACCACTTTATGTTTATTGAGCAAAATTATTTAACTGTACAAATATCATGCCGGCCCTTTTTATTATTATAAGATACGGCGGTAGGATTATCTGCCAAAAACACAAGCTGCCCTCCAACCGGTGCGGTGTTTGATGCATCGGTAAAAAATCTCTAATTTAAAATCAAACAATTTGATTGCATTTAAAGACAAAACTAAAGTGTGTTTTCGTTCATTTAAAATCAAAAGAAAAATACTAAAGCCATTATTGGAATAGAAAACTAAAAATGTTGCTCTTTCAGATGACTTTGTATGGACCCAGGCTGGACTAGACATACTGCTATAAATAGCTTGACAAAAGTCATGATTAGAAATTCTAGTTTTCAAATTTGTGGGTCTGCAAAGGATTCAGTTTTTTTGTGTATCTATTTCGAGGTTATTTTTAACACATAGATATTTTTCAGAATCGAACAGGAATCCATTATTTACTAAGTATTAAATTGTTTATCTTGATTTAAACTCTCATGGTTACCAACACACTAAATATCGGAAACTCCATGAATAACTTTTCTACTATTCTTGTTTTTTATTTAAAAAATCCTATCTATTTGTGGTCATAACTTCTAATTCGGGTAGTTTTTATGACAACATTAAAAGAACACATCTCTTATAATATCACCGACAAAAGACCCTCTGATCGGGGAACAGCTGCTACAGGTTTTAGAGTTTCGTAGAAATATACGGGACCATACAAAGACCGGGTAGAAAAGGTATTGTTCACAAATTTGATTATCAAAAATATACTAAATATTTATTTGTGGTCGTCATTTGTAGCGAGCGACCAAGGAATTGGCTTTTAAAATCGAGATTTAACATAATATAATAGTTAGGTCTCACTTATCAGTCTAGCTAATTTTTCCTGTTTAACCTCCTGTTTAACAAATAAATATATATTTCCTGCCGAGGTAATATGTATTTATTTGTTTACTGATATCAATCTCATTGTTCCAATTGATTGTAAATGAGTTGATATTTCTTCTATAATTTCTATACATTCAGTCTTGGTAAAAAAAAAATAACTTTCAGAAGTTTGACCTGACCTTTCCACGGATTGCATATGGTAACCTGACATAGGCTGACATGGCGTCTTCAGTAATTGAGGAGACCCACTCGTTAAAAAAATATATGTTTAACTTACCAGTCTGTAGGTAGGTACCTCTATCTGGTCGGTTTCTGAGCGCGACACGTTGTCGGCGTTTGAGGTGCACGGTAGCTCGCTGTCGAAGCAAAAGCAACTTGCAGCGCCTAGCAACGCGTTGTCACAGGATATGCTGGCGGCTGCTGCTGTTGCGCGGGGTGCGCAAATGCGGCGCGGGGTGGTGACGTGCTCGCTCCACTGCGCCCGCGATCTGCCCGCTACTCTGAATTATCAATTACCCTGATAGCTTTATGCCTTTAGAAGGTTTGATAAAACCTTTAGGCTGATCTACAAGCAAAACAAGTATCACTTTTCCTGTCCTTGAATGGATCGACCAAGGATTTGTCGAGTAAAGGCATGATCAATGTCCGCCTAGTGTCTTGAGTCTGCAATTATTGCCGCCGTCATTAATAGTACTTGCAGTACTTAGGGGGTTTTACATGAACCTCATCATAAACCCAACACATCCTTCCTTAGCGCAGCTAGGGCATGGGCTAATTGTTTCCTGTTTGGTGGCAATGCAGTTATCCTGATAACGGCTTGAATTTGTAACTATTAAGCCTGCTTCCGGGTTTAGCACGGGCATTGAATCCCGCAAAACTACGCGGGTGGCATGCATGACGTACACCGTCATGCATGCCACCCATTTTTGGGTATAAGTATTTTTACACAGCCCTTCGTAACGCCTCGAGCCTTATAAGAACGCCGGCGTCCCGATCACAAAATGATTGTCTATTGTGTTTGGAAGACATGATACTTGAAGGATTAATGTCCTTTTTCATAGATAGATTCATATCTCTCTCATAAATGTATTAGTAGGTACTCACCCTACTCAGGTGGCATTCATAAGACATGTAAACAAAATCCAACATCGGGCCCAGGAACATCACAGGGCGGGGTATCGCACGACGAAATATCAACGGGCGAGACTTCAGCGGAAGGAACGTTCCAGGATGGTACGGGGTACTTCATACGAAACATTAAGCGCTCTATTAATAATAACTACACCACTGATATTACACTTGAATGAACTTAAAACGTCTGGAGCTCTATTTTCGAATCACTCGTATGGTATTCTCTTGGCAAATGCGGCATAATTTTCACTCGTCTCATGATTTATTTCATATTGACAGACACGAAAAATGACAGTGCGAGCGATTCGAAAAAAAAATATACAAAGATGACGTGCAGATTTCTACTAAATATCGTCCGATATTTAGTAGAAATCTGCACGCGAGTGATTTAAAAATAGAACCCCTGATTGCCAATGTTTGTATCCATTGTGTTATGTCACGTATTCATTACTTTGCCGTCTCATACATATACAAGTCTGTAACAGAGGTAACGGAAAATGGTTTTTCATTGTGTGAAAATTTTCTTGAGATGTTTTATAGTATAGTAGTGCGTATATGAGTTATCTAAAGAAATTCTAGTCAGAAATGAAAACACAACCTGTAGGTAGACAAAATTAAATTCAGTATGTATTTTTTATGTCTCAAATAAGCTTCGATATCGAACTAATAGATATTTCGGCCTCACTTATCCTTATTCTTAACCTAAACTTATTAGAGCAAACTGGTGTTAAAATAAATTCTCAAAGTTACTTTGAAATAATGTGAATACATGGATTATGTTTAAATGTACCATACAAAGTTAGTATTTTGAATGAAGAATGAATGATTTAAGAATGGAGAAAGGCCCTACCTTTTAAAATATAAATAGATGGACTAGCCTTCTTTTGCGAGATTTGGTGGGATACAAGCTAACATAAATTACATTCCTGTTACTAAACCATGAAGCTTAGAATCCTTTTTTACATGATGTTTTCCGTTACCGTTAGGTATAGGCAGCAATATCTTTCAGAAAAAAGTATGTACTTAGTTTAGTAAAAATCGATTACTTTATCAAATTAGGCTTTAACGATTTCGAAAAGAAAATACCAACACAATGAACCTGAAATAGGTGGATTTTTATACGAAAACTAGCCGACGCGCGTGACTTTTCATTCGCGCAAATGTCGAATTTCTCATACAAACTTCCACTACCCTTTTCAGCCCCTTACTGCCGTACTCAGAGACGTCAATTAAAATTAATCCTTCATTAAGTCTCGTTTTGTCACTTTCTTTGTCAATAAAATAGAAAAGGACTGCATGAGGCATAATAAAGGATTAACTTTAATTGACGTCTCTGAGTACGGCAGTTAGAGGTTGAATTTAAAAAATCCTGAAACCGCTTTAGATGTCTGTGAAATTGTTGGAATCTTTTCATCTATCGCGAGTAATAAAAGATACCCGCACTGTTAAAATTTAAATAATAACAATGGCAAATTAAATTAATAGATTGTACAGAAATTCATTGAAAAGATAAGGTATTTATTAGTATTGCAACCGTATCAACTATCACCGCTTCGGAACTAATTTTATACATAAACAAGCAATTGTTAGAATAGTTAGTTACTGAATTGCTATCATGTAGCTTTTTATCTTCGAGTTTCCGATATTTTGGCGCTGTTGCAAGCGCCATGATCAGTTGTTTCATGATCAGATATTCCGTGATCATGGCGCTTGCAACAGCGCCGAAATATCGGAAAATCGAAAATAAAAAGGTACATGGTAGCAATCCCGTTAATAACTATTCTAATGATAATGAACATGAAAGTTTAAAACAGTATAAAAAGTAATTAGTTAATTTGTCACCTCTTTACAAGATTCAAACAAGGTTTTTTTTTATGAAAGCCAAAAGCTGCCTACACCACCACGTTTTCGATAGAGGGAAACTTTCTGTCGTGATACTCGCTTAAATGGCCATATATTATGTTAAGTGCTGACCTTCTAGATTTACGTTCGACCTCACGCTTAGAGTTCGGGTTAAATCTTCGAAATAAATGCTCCACTCGATTGGCTTTTATTCATAGAGTATTCTAACTATAGAGTTTTGTAAATTTGTGATAATGTTTCCTTGTTAATGTAAAGTTATTTTGTATGCTTTTTTTCTATTTATTATCGTATAAAAATCTTACAAAACAATTATTTATTGACTTAGTAAAGCGAAACGTAAGTACGTAAGTACGTACGGCCGCACGTCAAACTACCGCCGTCAGAAACCGCGTCTATTCCCTACGAAATAAAAGCGGTTTTTTTAGTTAACATTAGTGACTAAAACTTATGTTAGCAAACATGGAGAAACATAAACGTAAAATATTTTTCTTAATTTCAAAAGAACACACATCTTAATTATCAAATCAAATTATTTATTGCATGTGACATTATAGGATGTACGAGTATATACAGCCGTAGGCCGGAGTACCCCACTATGACCTTACAACCGCCTCTGTTACCTACGTAATAAAAGTTATTTTCGGAATTCAAATGGATGAAAACCTGACTTGCTGCCGTCTGTACCTACTGTCGCATATCATTTTTGGTCCTCCGCCCTTGGACTAACCATAGCTGTAGATATTTAATGAAAATGGCAGTTTCATGCAATATCTACAGCTATATGGCAGCGGGATATTTTGAAGTCCTTCTATGGCAACCTTTAGAGAGATGTACATCCAATTAACTAACAGTAAGGTAGGAACTATTTATGATGATACACACACAGCAATTGACAACATTTAATGACACAGACATAATTATTTATTAATTTAAAATCTAAAGATAGTCTCAACCACACTTTGTTATTGAGACCGCCTCTTTTTCCTCCGTTTTTAGGGCTGTTTTCATAGTTGAATTGGTAAACCTGATATGCTGCTGAATTAACATTGAATTAGTAAAAATACCTTATTGTTATCGAAAGAATTAGAATCTTGAGTCTTTGGAATAAATTTGACAACGATTTCTTCAAGTTCAACTAGCATAAATTACTATAAAGATTAAACGTTCCTGTGGCATTATAAACCGCCTATTACGGCTTGGTTCCCAAGTTTGACTCACCATAACTTCGCTGGCAGTTAACTGAATATACGGCGGTGCACACATTAACGCAATCGACAAACCGCTTAAATAAAAGGTACTATTTCACTACATTAACACAGTTTTTAGGGTTCCGTACCTTAAAAGGAACCCTTATTATAGGATCACTTTGCTGTTTGTCTGTCCTATTTGTCCGTCTGTCTGTCAAGACACTTTTTCTCAAGCACGCGTGGTATCTATTTGAAATAGCCGTCGGAGGTGGGGTTGGGGTTGAACCCGCGTTTATAGCGTACCGAGCGATTGCCGCGAGTCTTGGTTCGAGACCTTTGAAAATTATATTTCTAAAGTTAAGATGTTGCACTTGAAAAAATAAATATAATTCTAAAGCATTCATAGCAACAACGTGGCGTTGCAGCGTTTATAAGCACCTGAAAATTTATACAGATTCTGCCAACATTTTCATAAATCTTCGTATTTATTAAACAACTTGGATGTAGTACAAAATGATCAAAGCCAGGAACACTGCAATCAGTAGTATTGTGATTGGCTTAACGAAGTTCTAACGGAATTAGGCAAATGCCTAACTCCAGCCTCCGAGGAGACACTATCTTCAGACAGAAATTCCGTAGGGATTGTTGCAACGTTGACATCGTATGTAAGATCTATGCAGAATTGTATAATTTAAACAATTTTTACTGTTCCGTGTACAATTTTTATTGTATAATTTAAAAACAGAACCTTATTATTATGATTCCGGTGACCGTCTATCTGTCTGTCACCAGGCTAATGAACCATGATAGCTTGACAGTTGAAAATTTTCACAGATAATGTGTTTCTTTTGCTGCGCTGCTATAACAACAAATACTTAAAACAGAATAAAATAATATTTAAGAAACGAGTTTTTTTGCCGTTTTTCAAACTAAAAAAAGGTTTTAATATAGTGTTTAATGTTGTATAGATCATGGTACGGAACCCTTCGTGCTCGAGTCCGACTCCCACTTTTGGCACGTTTTTTTTTACATTTTTCAAATCAACGTACGCAGGACTACCGCCTAACTTCAAAGTTATCACGATTACAAAGCAATAACATATGAACTGGCAGAAACAAAACACCTTTCACCACAAATTAAAATAATAAATACCCGAAGTGTGAAAATGTGTAGGTATGGACCAGAATCTATCAATATGAGAGCTGTTTTTTTTGGTTATCAGCCCAAATCATCTTACTGCTGGGAAAAGGCCTCCCCCAAAACTTCTCCACCGATCCCTACCCAGTGCCAAAGTCTGCCATGCTGTTCGGTAACTGTCAAAGTCGTCACACCTTCTCTTCCCTGGCCTTCCTTTTAGGAGATAACCATCCGAGGGCGTCCATTGTGTGACGATTCATGCTGCTTTGCTGCCCACCTTTCAGGCTGCTTTTTATTTATTTAAGAAACCAACAGCTACAATAAATTATCCTATTTTATATGTACTGCTAATTTAGTAGGCCAATACTAGGTTTCCTCTACATTAGCGACGGGCGATTAGTACTAAATTAATCGAATTATTCGAATGATCTCTGTAATATAATGTATTCGATAAGCAAACGCAGTCATTCGATTGTCCTTCGATTAAGCGGAATACCGGAGCGCGCGGTGCGCCGGCCGTACTGTTACTAATGGTTACTACTAACACTAACGAATGAATCGTCATTCGTCGCGTCGATTAATCATTCATTCGCTGCCTGTTCTGTGCGCGCAGTCGCGCCAATTTGATCGAAGGCATCGAAAGGCCGAGTATAGATTATCATTCGATTATTTTTTTTCGAATTACTAAATCGACATTCGATAGGTCGATTGTAAATTCATTCGATTATTTTTTTTCGAACAATCGCCCATCGCTACTCTACATAACATTTTGTATAAAGTTGTGAGGTTAAACAATAACAGCATAAAATAAGTACAATCGGAATCTACATAGGTACAGTCGGCAGCAATCAGGTTACCCATTTGAACTACGAAAACAGCTTTTATTACGTAGGGAATAGAAGCGGTCTCTAGGTCGAAGTGGGGTAATCTGACTCTCACTCCCACTTCAACCCAGCCATTTTTTTTAAAAGGGGCAGATATCTAATTTAAAAAAAACCTTTCAGATGAAATTTGGCTGCAGCGTTCAAGTTTCTATGATAACCTGCGGGAAAAGTGACTTTGACTTCCAAATCTTCAGCAAAGAACAAAACCCACAGTGTACACATGGCCGCACGTCAGACTACCCCACTTTGACCTTGATACCGCCTCTATTCCCTACGTAATAAAAGCTGTTTCGTAGTTCACATGGGTACCCTGACCTGCTTGCCGACTGTATCAGCTACAAAGGTAATAAGATGCTAAATTATTCGTACAAACAAGGGATGAATTAAACTTACCTACAAACCAAATAGCTTAATCCAGTTAACCCTTCAGAAACATGCCACTATTACACGACCTCTTAAAATAATTCACTTTAAAAACATTGCAGACCCTTTTCAAACTATCTAAAACTGAGACGGTCAAATTAACAAAGGACTTTCAACCTTGTGTCGGCCGTTGTAAAGTTCATTTTTTATTTATGTGAGAGAGTAATGAAAGAAAGACCGCGTAGAGGGAAGCAAATTGCTTTTAGACGACACATTGCATTAGAGAAGTACAGTCGGTAGAACAAATATTTGTCAATATTTCTTTCTTCTAACTCCCCCTTACTTAGCACAAGCAAACAGAAAAGAGGATTGGCAGTTACTCCACCGACAAGGGCCTAGCTCTTAAATTAATGATAATTATATAAACAATAAATAATTATGAGATGGGAGGGCTATTTTGACCTATTTGTCTCCACTATATATCAATCTATCATATATAATTATTTCATATTAGCCGTCTTATATTCAAATAGTGGTATAGCAGTGGCAAATTCATTATGAGAAAGAGGGTAAGGTTGTCTATCTATTTTGTTGGTGGACGTCCGACGCTGCGCTTCTGATCAAAGATGCCGACCGCTTGCAACCGGTCCTTGTTGAGAACCATGGAGGAGGCCTATGTTCAGCAGTTAACGTCCTACGGCTGGCAATGATGAAGTGTATAAAAAATGTATATCAAACAGCAAAGGAGCGTTTTTACGGCTAGCTTATCGTACACAATATCAACACATTGATTTCATTAGTGCCTTGTTACATGTGCTATCAACTGCTGATGTTGATAGATTTCAACAACGTTGTTACTTATCTTTGGAAGTGGTTGCGCTCAAAACAAATTTTATTTTAATAATAATCGAAAACTTATAAAATGAAGTCACTTTTTGATTCAAATCGTAACTAGGTAAGTGTTTTGCAATTTCTTTGCACGTTTTTTTTTTAAACGTAAAGGCTGAGTCATTTTCTAGTAAGTAATAGATTTCGATGTTGTTCCCATACAGGGTTTTTTATATTACCTAAAAAGTAAAAGCACAAAGTTTTAGTTCTTTTGATAATTTCTCTTTTTATGAACACATGCGCCGTGTAAATGCTGCACACGTGTCATTGGTGGACAGTATACCTCAAAGCGGTAAAGACGAACGGCAAAGTTCTTTGATGCTCAGCCCCAACAGCTGGCATGTTTTAGTCTTTGGTGAAAAGCCTAAAACTGTATAGAGGAAAAAATAATATAACTGACATTGAATGACATTTTATTTGGTGCATTATGTCGGACTGGCAACTAAACAGTGTATGGATCCGTTCAACATTGATGTTTGCATGATATAAAACATATACTTCATGTTTGACTGACACGTCAAAAGTTTACGTCGTTCGTTTTGTTTTTGCAAAGAAAAAGAAGAAGTAGAAGTACCCCGTTATTGATGTGCATCGATTCCGTTACACACTTCTTATTAGGCGGGCAACAAACTTGCACTAGGAACAGGGGGTAAACCAAGCATTTTTAATCAGAGGTGACATCATATTTCTGTATCAGACTGTACGTGATCGTTCATGTTACGGGTAATGTGGACAAATGGGTGAATCGCGAACTGGCTAGTTTGCATTGAAATATCGGCGAAACGAGGTCCCTCGGAAACAAGAGCCTGTATAAAACTGTGTTTTAGGGTACCTTTTGAAAATATTAAGAATGGAACTGTTTGAAGTGACTTTAACCATTTTAACCACATTTGATTTAATGGTTTAGATAAGAACTTAGCTAAAGAGGCTTGGTATGATCACAGTGTTTGTAGGACTAACAATATCACATAGAGGATGGTGGCATTATAATTATAACCCTGTACATGGCGATGAGCTGTTCTTTCTCTCTTAGTGATCCCTGTGGGCTTTTCGGCGGGTTACATCTTTTTTTTTAGGGTTCCGTACCAGAACGGCAAAAACCCTATTACTAAGCATCCGCTGTCTGTCTGTCACCAGGCTATATCTCAGGAACCGTAATAGCTAGACTATTGAAATTTTTACAGATGATGTATATCGGTTGCCGCTATAAAAACAAATACCAAAAACAGAATAAAAATAATACTTAAGGGGGGCTCCTTTCAACAAACGTGTTTTTTAGTCGTTTTTTGCTCGATATTAATAAACGATATCACGCAGACGCTTGAAATATTCACAGAATATTATGTTATGGTATAAACTTTGAAAATAAATTAAAAACATATAGATATTTAAGGGGGGCTCCCATACAAACGTGTTTTTTTACTAAATTAAATCTAATTTCGCTCACAAAAATTAATCGACTGTGTCCCACCGGATGACACAGTCGATTAATTTTTGTGAGCAACTGTATTTTCTCTCAATATTTTTTCTATAACTCAACTCTTTTCTAATAAAGTAATAAGTAAGTACTGAGTTCAACTCTACTATTTAGTATCAGGAAACATTGGTTAATGCTATCCTGTGTTTTCATGGGTTTCACGGAAGGATGTTTCACAATATTAGCCACAAATAGCCTTTTTAATGAGAGGAAAGGTTCTACGACTACTTCACTTAATGTACCTTTTCGTAATAAGTAAATGACTGCCTCGTTGGTCTAGTGGTCAGCAAGCTGGGTACTATCCACGAGGTGCCGGGTTCGAATCCCGGGTCGGGCCGTGAGTGCTTGGGTTTTTCTGTCTTGAAACTACTCAGACACAGCTCCGGAGTCAAGAAGTTGGTGGTGTTAACACCCCCGTACCTCGGAAAGCACGTTAAGCAGTTGGTCCTGGGCCTGATCTCTATACGGTCATGACGGACTGCCGTCTCACCGATTTATGAGAGTGCACCTGTGTATTGCGCACACACTTCTGCACTATAATATGTCCCGCGAGGTTGGCAAATATCTGTTGAGATAGGCCCTCGTTGTCGAAATTCGGCTAGGAGGGCATTAAATAAATATGATACAACATCACATACATTGCTCAGATCCCAAAGTAAGTAGCTTAAGCACTTTTGTTATGAAAATCTGAAACAACGGTAGTAGTCAATAATCAGACCCGAGACAAAAAATAGAAAATATTAATTTCTATATTGACGCGACCGAGAATTGATCCCGACTGACCGAGGATCAAACCCGGGACCGCAGAGATGGCGGCACCGAGAAAACCAGTGTGCAAACCACTCTGATACGGAAGTCTATCGATTAATACAAGCAACGTTGCTTGTTGTCCAATAGTAAATTGTTAACTCGAGAAATAACGACAATTGATGTAATATTTTGACAACTTATGCGGCTAGTTTTTCCTAAGCTAATGCAAGTACGGGTAGTAGAATGTTAATGTTAGCACTGCTGTATATTATGCAGTGGTCACAGGGGCGATTTTGCATTTTGCAATAAAATGTTTAGTCTGATGGATTTTGAACAAAATGTTTAGTCTGGCCACTGAACGTATGTCATACGAATAAATGTTTAGTCTGATGGATTTTTAATAAAATGTTTAGTCTGGCCACAGAACGTATGTCATACGCATAAAAGTTTAGTCTGATGGAGTTTTAATAAAATGTTTAGTCTGGCCACTGTAAGTATGTCATACGCATAAATAAATGTTTAGTCTGATGGAGTTTTAATAAAATGTTTAGTCTGGCCACTGTACGTATGTCAAACGCATAAATAAATACATTGTTTAAACAAACACACAAATTATCTGGTCCCAAACTAAGCGTGAGCGTGTGGTATGGCAACTAGGATAAAGGGTAGATATACATAGCAGTTTTAAACATCCATGACCTAGGACTTTGTGCTCATCACAGAAACATCTGCACCTTGCGGTATTTGAACCCGCAAACACTGGTTTTATAGTCCGGAGCGCGAACCAATACTCCAAAACGGTCATCAATACGCATCTTAGGTCCATCTGCTATCAACTATTATAATTAGCAAAATGCTGGATACGGCAGTACCAATAACACAAAACTATTCGTTTGATAAGCCAGGTTTCGGAAAAAAAACGAGAATATTCGCCTTGATTTCTAAATTTAAAAAATCCAGCATAAAAATAAAACTTAGAGTTTTGGAAAGTATCAGCAAAAATCCAAATTTAGAACGGTGGTTCAGCCAAAAAAGTGACGAATCTAGTTTTGCACGCAAACCGAATCTAACCGGATAATGACAGTGACTATGCAGAAAAAAACATTTTTAGGACTACATTTTCAACTACCAATATTTACTGAAGGCTCCACCTTTTGAGGGTGAAGTAATTACAGTATTGTGTCACTTATTAATTGAATTAGGTTGAATTTTAAGCGGAAACATCTTTGCTGTTCGAATAGCTGTGTTTATTTTACGAATGTTGCTAAACCCTAGCTATTTTAGACAGGACAAACCTCCTGGGACTCCGAAGCCTTCACTGGATACGGTTACGTTTATTTCGGTCGGATACTCCCTGGGGGATTAGTTTTATCAAATAAACTCGGTGAAACTGTAGGTGAAACTGCGTAAACTGAAGCGGCACTGCTAAATAGGTTTCTTGATTTATTAATTATTCCTTTCTCAATTGGTCCGACTGTATGGTCACTCTACTCTGTTATGTTTTAACGAAACACGACGCGATGGAAAAGTTCACATGTGGACTAGATATACACACAGCCGAAGTTCATAGTACCCCACTTTGACCTTACAACCGCCTCTTTTCCCTACTGTTACATCCGCTTCAGGCACCGTTACGTCACAACCGGGGAATAAATTTTATTTATTAATAACGCTACCGAAAACTCCACTCGATACTAGCGCCAATCATAGCCAAAGCAAGCCAAACCCAGCCAAGCCACCCGAGTCAGCCTAAGCCAACCCAGCCAAAGCCAACCATTGCCACCATAGTCAACCAAAGCCAACCATAGCCACCTCAGCTAAGGTCTCCACGGGGAACACCAGCAACTAAAAAGCTCTGCAATCAAACCTGCAGAGGAGCAGGCTCGCCACTGACGAACTTCTCTTGGCAGCAGAAAAAATGAAAATTGCTGTGGCTCTCCTCCAGGAACCGTATACAGGAAAGGAGAAGCACATGAAAGGAAGAAGAGGTGTGAGGATCTTCTAGAACTCCAACATAGGAGACGGGACTGTAAAGGCAGTGATTGCAATCTTTGATCCTGACCTGGACGTTATACAGTACCCAGAACTCACCACAAACAACATCATCGTAGTGGGGATCCGAAGTAGGGCCTGGAGGGTCACACTGGTCTCCTACTATTTTGAACCAGACCAGCCAATAGAACCCTACCTAATACATATGAAAGCAGCGATAGGGAAGGTTGGGCCGACGGGAATCCTAATTGGAGGGGACGCCAACGCAAAGAGTACGTGGTGGGGGAGCGATGTAGAGGATCCTAAAGGAGAGATGCTATGTGGAGCGCTTGTGGAAAGTGGTTTGCACATCCTGAACGAGGGAGACGTGCCGACATTTGACACGATTCGGGGTGGCAAAAGGTACAGCAGTCACGTAGATGTTACGGCTTGCTCTTCCGATTTGCTTGCGATGATCGGTGATTGGAGAGTAGAGGAGGGTCCCACGAGCTCGGACCATAACGGCATTGGATTTAATATTAAATTAGTCAAACCAACAGGGATGAACATAGAAAGAACAACTAGGATTTATAATACTAAAAAAGCAAATTGGTCGCAATTTCGTGAGAAACTGCGGCTGATTATGCAAGAAGAAAATATAACTGTAACAAAATTGGACGAAATTAATGATATTGATAAATTAGAAGAAATTACAAATAAATATATAAAGGCAATAACTGATACATGTAAAGAAACCATACCTTGTAAAAAGAAAAAAGAAAAACTTACCATGCCGTGCTGGTCCGAAGAGCTCGCTGAGATGAAATCGGAGGTTGCGACACGCAGGCGACAAATCCGGAACGCAGCGCCAATCCGAAGGCCGATGGTGGTTAAGCTGTACCTGAAACAGAAAGAAAAATATGAGCTGGCTGTTAGAAATGCAATGACGGAAAGTTGAAAGGAGTTCTGTGGAAAGAAGGATAGGGAGGAATTATGGGAGGGAATTTATCGGGTCATAGGAAGAAGCACAGAGAGGCAGGAGGACTTACTGTTGCGAAGGGAAGGAGTGACTCTGGACGCAAAGCAGTCGGTGGAACTCTTGGCAGAAACCTTTTACCCAGAAGACAAGGAGATTAACGAAAATTTGCAGCACCGCCACATCAGAGAAAGTGCAGATAAGGTGAATGCCATGGAGCATGATGAGACGCATGACCCACCATTTACCAGGCATGAGCTGGAGGCAGCTGCAAAGTCGTTTAACTCTAAAAAGGCTCCGGGAGCAGACGGCTTCACAGCCGATATATGCTGCCAAGTAATAGGTAACGACCCGGATTTTTTCCTGGCCCTTATAAATAAATGCTTCATGCTGCACCACTTTCCGAAGGCCTGGAAGCTGGCAACAGTAGTGGTCCTTAGAAAACCAGGAAAGGAGTCGTACACCGTCCCCAAATCGTACAGGCCGATTGGGCTTTTGCCTGTGCTGGGTAAGGTGTACGAAAAGATGCTGGTGAGGTGCCTCAAGTTCCACTTACTGCCCGGATTTAGTACTCGCCAGTACGGATTCATGCCCCAAAAGGGCACAGAGGACTCCCTCTATATCCTCATGCGACACATTCGTGAAAAATTAAAACAGAAACGAATAGTCACCGTAGTGTCTCTGGATATCGAGGGAGCCTTCGATAGCGCGTGGTGGCCAGCCATAAGAGTCCGACTGGCTGAGGAAAAGTGTCCGGTGAACTTGAGACGGGTAGTGGACAGCTATCTGAGTGAACGGGCGGTAGATGTAAGATACGCCGGGGAGCAGCATCGGCGGCAAACAAATAAGGGTTGCGTCCAGGGGTCCATAGGTGGCCCTATATTGTGGAATCTTCTCCTGGATCCACTCCTACACCAGCTGGAGAGAAGGTGCGACTACTGCCAAGCCTACAAATTGAAATGCAGGCCAATGCCGCCCTCGAACATGTCCGGGCGTGGGACATCGCAAATAAACTGAAATTTGCTCCACAGAAAACCTGCGCAATGGTGATCACGCGCAAACTAAAATACGATGCTCCACGCCTGAACATGGGAGGGGTCGACATTGGAATGTCAGAAAATTTTAAGATCTTGGGGCTCACCATCGACGCAAAATTGACATTTTCCAAACACCTGACAAACGTCTGCAAATAAGCTATAGGGATCTATAAAAAGCTCGCCAGAACAGCAAAGGTTAGCTAGGGCTTGAATCCCGAAATAGTAAAAACAATTTACACCGCAGCAGTCGAGCTCATAATTCTGTATGCAGCGAGCGCGTGGGCTCCGACAGTAAATAAGCAGGGGGCACAAAAGCAGCTAAACACAGTGCAAAGAGGTTTCGCCCAAAAAATGTGCAAAGGATACCGCACCGTCTCCTTAAACTCGGCCCTACTGTTGGCAGGCATACTCCCGTTGGACCTCAGGATCCGCGAAGTGGCTTCGCTCTTCAAGGCCAAAAAAGGGGTCGACCGGCAGTGGGCGGGAGATCGAGACGTGGAGAGGATGGCCTCAGTCCAAGACGCCCCGCATCTGGCGGAGCAGGAAGTTATCGCATTCGGAAGCCTAGTAGACGACGAAGGGTACCGCAGACACGACAACTACTCAGTCCGTATTTTCACTGACGGAAGCAAGATTGAGGGCAAGGTGGGAGCGGCGGTCTCCATATGGCATGGAACCACTGAAACCAAGGCCCTCAAATTCAAGCTTTCGTCACACTGCACCGTCTACCAGGCCGAACTTCTAGCTTTGCGAGAGGCGATGGGAAAAGCGCTGAAGATGACATATAGGCTATATAGGCATATTCAGCGACTCAAGAGCGGCCTTAGAAACAATCTCAAACCCCAGCTCCACACATCCACTAGCAGTGGAAATAAGAGACACCCTGAGGAGATGCAAAATCCAGAACAAGCGTGTGTCTCTGTTCTGGATCAAACACACGCGGGACTGACGGGGAACGAGAGAGCCGATCATCTGGCGAAGGAGGCCGCTCTACGCCTGAAGAAAAGAGCTGACTACGATCTGTGCCCTGTCTCATTCATCAAACGAACCATTCGTTTGGAAACGGTTGATGAGTGGGACAGACGATACAGAGAGGGTAGTACAGCTTCAACAACAAAGCTTTTCTTCCCTGACGCCGTAGCTGCCCACAGGACTATAAGAAAGATAGAGTTGAATCGGGAGCTGACTCAAATTATGACGGGGCACGGTGGATTCTCCGAATACCTGAATCGTTTCAAGTGTAAGGAGAGTCCATCGTGCATCTGTGATCCTGCAGTGGTGGAGTCGGTCCCCCACATACTTGTAGAGTGTCCTGTATATACCACAGAAAGATACAACTTAGAGAGTAAAATTAACGTAAATATTACTAAAAACAACATATATGAAATAATAAATGACTGTAAGAAGAAAGGGGTATTTATAGAGTATTGTAGGCAAATATGTAAAAAAGTAAATATAAAAAATAGAGTATAAGCAAAATATGTTTAAAAAATATCTGTTGATATTTTAATAAGCATATAAATAAAAAAATAGTATAAGTAAGAATAAATAACCCAAAAAAAGAAAAAAAAACAGTAAAAAATAATAATAAGAAGGGACAGAAAAGTAATAGAAGAATGAGAGACAAGTATGATGAATGAACGTGCTAGAGAAAAACAAAATAGAATAAAAATAAAAGAGCAGAGAGCACAGGCTTTGACTATGTCAGAGGAATTGATTTATTAAAAATAAAAATAAAACCATAGCCACCACAGCCAGCCAACACCAAGCCACCGCTTGCCACCCTTTCCCACCGCCAATGTGCCTATAATGAAGGGGGAAAGCCTTAAGCGACGGACAGCTCAGTCTAGCAGACTTGTACACAGCAAAATGAAATCAAATTTCACTTACAAAAATTAATCGACTGTGTCATCCGGTGGGACTCGAACCCACGTCCCTTCGCTATCCGGGCGAGTGCTCTTACCATCTAAGCTACGGAGGACGTTAGTCAGTCGACGAATTTTTGCAAGTGCTTGCTACGCCAGTGAGTCGGCGTTCGATTTCATCAATACTTGGGGAATGTACCCGCATGTATCCAATGGAAATATTTTTACAAATATTTAACCATCAGTTAAGATGAAATCAGCTTAACCTTTTATATTTTTATAACTTAAGCAATTATTTTGCAAGTTTTTACGAAATTAAATTAAATTTCACTTACAAAAATTAATCGACTGTGTCATCCGGTGGGACTCGAACCCACGTCCCTTCGCTATCCGGGCGAGTGCTCTTGTACACAGCAGCCACTGAATAAGCTAAAACTATGCCAGTTCGAGTAACCATAATCATAAATATGTGAAAGTGTGTGATTCAGCAATTAAATCTGTGTGTTTAAGCTGTTGTGCGTTTTTTATTTATGCCACTCGTTTACAGACTACATTTTCAACTAGGTACCAATATTTACGGAAGGCTCTACCTTTGGGAGGTGAAGTAATTACAGTTTTGTGTCATTTATCGTTGATTTAAGTTGAATTTTAAGCGGAAAACATCTTTGCTGTTCGAACAGCTGTGTTTTTTTTCTGCTCCTGGGACTCCGAAGCCTTCACTGGATACGGTTACGTTTATTTCGGTCGGATACTCCCTGGGGGATTAGTTTTATCAAATAAACTGTAGGTGACGACTAATGCTGAGTCGGATGCCTTTTCGGTAGATCATATTTTTATAATTTGTAAATTATTTCTTGTTCACCGATCTCCGAATAAATGTTTTTTCTTTCTTTCTTTCTTTCTTTGAAACTGCGTGAACTGAAACAGCCTTGTTAATAGGTTTATTTAATTTATTTATTTTTCCTTTCTCAATTGGTCCGACTGTATGGTTACCCTACACTGTTACATTTTGACGAAACACGACGCGATGGAAAAGTTCACATGTGGACCAGATGTACACACAGCTGAAGTTCAGAGTACCCCACTTTGTCCTTACAACCGCCATTATCCCCTACGTAATAAAAGTTATTTTCGTAATTCAAATGGGTAACCTGACGTGCTGCCGACTGTACCTACTGTCGCATATCGATTTTTAGGCCTCCGCCCTTAGGTTAACCATAGCTAGATATATAGATATCATGAAAATTGCAGTTTTATGCAATATCTACAGCTATATGGCAGCGGGGTATTTTTAAGTCCCTCTATGATAACCTTTGGGGGGATGTACACACGGCCGCACGTCAGACTACCCCATTTTGACCTTGAGATCGCATCAATTCCCTACGTAATAAAATATTTTTTCGTAGTTCAAATGGGTAACCTGACGTGCTTCCGACTGTACATCTAATTGACGATGGATGGTGACGGTTAAGTCATCCGTGGTGGAGTGCTTTACACGTCAGAAGTCATGGTGTCACCATCTCTTGAGATCCGGGTTCGATTCCTGGTCGTTTCGGGTCTAAGTATTGTTGGACAGCTTACAAGTGAGAGCATAGTGCTGAATCTTATTATTTTATGCTCTTATATCGTCCTATATACGTCACCTGGTGGTACATATGACCCATCCATTTTGGACATGGGCCTGTAGTCTATTTATAAAGCAATTTGTTTCAACTGAACCTGCCGAAGTAGTGGATTATGAGATGAGAAGTAGGTAATATTAAAAACATGCTTGCATTGATTGTTGAATGTCTATCTCCTGAACTTTAAAGGCTCTGGGGCCTTAACCAAATACACTGTCAGTGTAAGTAATAATAACAATGTCCTCCTACCCGAATTTCGACTACAGCGGCCTATCTCAACAGAGATCAGCCAACTGCGCGGGAGATATTATATTGCACAAGTATGTGCACAAGTCTCATTGGCACTCTCTGTTCCTTCATTCTAGCTAGCTATGCTAGTTGAGACGGCAATCCAACATGAACCCAGAGAGATCAGGCGCAGGACCAACGATTTAACATGCTTTTTGAGGCACGGGGGTGATAACTCCATCTTCCTAACTCCGAGCTGTTTCTGAGATATTCCAAGACAGAAAAACCCAGAAACAAATTTTGACCCGACCCTGGTTTGAAACTCGGGATATCGTGGACAATAACCAGCGTGCTGACCACTAGACCAACGAGTCAGTCAAGTTGTTTTTTGTAATGAAAATATTCTTCTGAAACTTTAGAAATACAGATTATAGATTAAATCAATATTGCATTGCATAAGAGTAAAGCAAACCAGAGCTTTTTTAATATCTCGGACTTTTCTAGGAATGTTACCAGATAGAAAATCTACAATGATAAAATTCCAAAGTAAAGGTTCCTCTTTTAATTCATTAAGGGATTTCTATCTCAGGATCTGAATGCAACGGAATAATCCATTCCATTGATAAAAAGGTCAATTCATTGTTTGAATGTCTTAGCACTTTTGTAAAAACTAAATTCAAATTGTTTTATTGGTGAGGTTCAATTTTATTCATATTAAAAAGGGATTGTTCAGATAGTTTTTGGATATATAATTGCTTTATTGTAAATACATAAACGATTTTAAGTACAAGTATTATTATGTTTCATTATTTTCAAAAAAAAATATCTAGATAATACTGTGCTGTTAAGTTTTTTTGTTTTTTATGAATAAATATTTTTTGTTATAAATTAATTGAAATAAAATCATCACATTGAATTTCGCTCACAAAAATTAATCCTGTCTGATGTCTTCTTTATCCTATGAAAATATCTATTTACTTATAAAATTGTGTTTATTATAAAATAAGAATACTAATCTTTTAACTCCGTGTTTTTTGTTGTTCACTTCACTTTACAAATATATTTTCGTGTAATTATGAACGTATCACTTTTCAATATGTAAACCGCATGACATAACTTTTTCTCTCTTTCAATTGACGTTACTTCAAAATTGACTTATAAAGAAATGTTCGCTTTATTTAAACATCGAAGAGTCGAACGAGCGAGACATAGAGGTTCTACGAGTAGCTTCAAACCTCTACAGGACTCTAACGAAGCGAAGGGATGTGGGTTTGAGTCCCACCGGATAAAATTTATTTCGTAAAAACTTGCTTTATAATTGCTTAAGTTATAAAAATATTTATAAAATCATCAATCACCACATCTATTTCTTTATTTTGAGCGGTTCTAAACCCGTTTATGTATGTATGAAGGAAGAATTTATTTATGTAGGCACTAAGGTGTATAAGATTGCCGCTATGCTGAAGACTTTTTAGTGCATTTTTTTGTCCGAAGTATGGTAAAATAAATAATAGTTGTATTTTAATCACTAATCATGCGTACAATTTGTGCACTGTCTCCGAGGAAACCTTGTGTTTGTAAGTGACTTAGGGCTCATTCACACGGGATCCGTTATTGACGATTCGTCAAAATACACGATACGTCATGACGGATGTACGTTCACATTGCATACGGAATCGGTTTTTTCACGATTCGTCAAAATATCCGAATTGTTGGTATTAGCGGTTCCGTCAGAATAAATTCACGATTAATGTATTTTAACGATTCGCGATTTATAAAAACACGATACTAGATTTAAGACGAATCGTCATTTTTCACGATTCGTGATGTGTGAACATGGGCATTCAAAAAGCATTGCCGCCGTCAAAAAAAGAAAGAATCGTGAAAATAGACGAATCGTCAAAAATCACGAATCGTCCTCGTGTGAACGAGCTCTTACCTGAAGTTAGGAATGAAATCCTCAAGTGCTTATTTGCTAGGTCTAATAGAATAAATCATCCTACACAACTCTTTGAATCGCTAAAGTCGTTGCCAAGTTATACGTCGTTCATAATCTTATTAATTGCGAATCTACTTAAAATAAATTTATTAAGGTTAAAAGCTCTGAATGGAGGCGTGAAGGTATCAACAGCCTTATTGGTATTAGCATATTTGAATGGGTTTATTTATAAGGGCCCGCTCATTTGCGAGGAGGCTTACATTCGAACTTCTGGCATTTTGGAAATTCGGTAATTTGTTCGGAATCAAATTTACAGTAAAGTCAAGGTTTGATGGTTTTGTAAAGGAGGAAATTTCGGGCAATGTTATGCAGATTGACTTAAAATAATAAGGTTTTAGGAAATTTATTGATACGATCAATAAACATCCGCCAATCCGAATCCAGGACCAATTTCAAAGACGCTTATTTCCACGATAAACAATTTTACTGTAATAGAGGAAAACTAGTTAGGTACTTGCCATGACTTGAATTTATATGGGTAACTGGTGTATATATTATCTGTGCTAGCGGTTACCCGCGACTTTTTCCGCGCAAATGTTAATACCCATATTACTACACTTCCACTCCCTTTTCACCCCTTATAGATTAAATTTACAGAAATCCTGAGAGACAAACCAAATAACCATTAGTTTTAATATTTTGAACACTCTCAGTGTTCTTTCTTTTTTATATAAGTTTAAATAACAAACAAAAAATTCGCACAAGGGCAGGATTTGAACCCACGACCATTGGCTAACCGGGTCAACGCCACGGTATATAGATGTACAAATCAGTCTGTGGCAACGCTTTTACTAACTGAGCTACCGTGCAGTCCCTCGTTGGTGCAGTCCATCCACCCATGCGAAAATGTTAGTCACTTTTGATTATGTCATTGCGTGACGTCAGCGACATCTACCTGAGCTGTATTGCAACAGCAGTGGGCCAAGTAGTTATTTATTACAGAATAAACTCCCTCTTTTTTGTCGTCTTCACTCTGCAGGTATCTGTCAAAACATTTCAAATGATATGAAACTCTATGTGATCAACATAAGGCAGCATAATCGACAGATCAGGGTAGGTTGATGTGGAGCCGGGTTCTAGCAAAAATGAAAATACGCACTATTGAAAATCACTTCTCATCAATATAAGCCTGTGTAAGGAGATACACCCCCAATACGTCTCTTGTTCCGCTGACAGAACGATTACCCTTTGGGAATGGTTTCCCTTGGCAAGCAGAAGACTTCCAGTCTTCAAATAAGCTGCAGACACAAGACGGCGGAAGCGAGTGAAACAAGCACAGATTGATGCTGTGGGTAGTACATGTCTGTGTAGGGTCTCTCCCCTGACAATAGCAAAACCTGCACACGTGAGGACCTGTACAACGTCTCTGATAATGCTCTATTAGTTGCTGAGTGTTGTGCCTTGAAAATATAACGGCAGTGTCAAAAACAAGAAGAAGAAGCGACTACACCGTAATGCGAATCGGCCTAGTGTTAATTATGTACCCACTCCAGCTCTGCCAACTATATTCCTAATTTAGTCGAAAATATGTAACGTTTTAACCAACTCACCAATTACCTAGCACTAAACTAAGCGTGAGCTTGTGCTGGCAACTAGGATAACGGACTGACATAAGTATGTTTATGTTTTGTCTTATATACTCGTAAGTTTATAAACATTCATGACTTAGGTACAAATGCTTGTGGTTATAAACATTTGCACCTTGCGGAATTCGAACCCGCAACCGCCGGTTTTGTAATCCGGGGCGCGAATAGCTAAACCAAGACGGCTTCAAACCTATGTCTGCATCATAGTTATTCTTGTCTTTGGCGCCTACACGTCATATTGATACTATCACGTTGTATCGCTGCAAAAACTCGAAATATAGTTATTTATGAAGGGTCGTCTACCCAAGCAAACTCGCAGGTAAAGTCTATGATTCAAGCAAGCCGTACATCAAATCGTCACGGTTCATTTGTCCCGAATCATCGGTAATTTCGTTCGCATCAGCCTCTAACGAGCTCCATGAGGAAATTACTGTTGTGACGGCAGATGGAAGGTATAGCCTCTGAAGATTTCGACATTTATAGATGTCTTATTTGAAGTAAAGTGATAAGCTTATACCTTTCCCGGGTCTCAAACTATGTCTGTACCAAATTTCATTTGAATCGGTCCAGTAGTTTCGGAGCCTGTTCAATACAAGTACCCACAAACTTGTTTGTTACAAACATACAATCAAATCTTTCCTCTTTATAATATTAGTATAGAAAATAAAACTTGTACTAACTCTCATAGCAGCTATTATTCTTGAAAATATACTTTTACTAATACTCACATAGGTGCTATTAACTATTTTCATAACTTAAGCAATTATTTTGCAAGTTTTTACGAAATCAAATTGAATTTCGCTTACAAAAATTAATCGACTGTGTCATCCGGTGGGACTCGAACCCACGTCCCTTCGCTATCCGGGCGAGTGCTCTTACCAACTAAGCTACGGAGGACGTTAGTCAGCCGACGAATTTTTGCAAGTGCTCGCTACGCCAGTGAGCCGGCGTTCGATTTCATCAATACTTGGGGAATGTACCCGCAGGTACCATAGGTGCTATTCTTAAAATTACCAGCTTTTTCTTACTTTTTACCTTACTTACTCAGTTTGGTGAGTACCTGATTTTTGGATTTGTATATTTTTTGTGACTGAGTTCGTACCGCCGTTTTTTCCGGCACCTAGATTGTCTGTGTCTTGCCTCGAAGCGCTTGTAGGGCCCAAAATATAAGGAGACATGTTCTGGCTCCACATGGGCCAATATTGATTGATATTAAATATTGACGTTCACAACTGGTATTTTGTATCCTAAATTGAATACATATTTTTTTTTTTATTTAAAATAATATGTAAAAAAATTACAGCTGAGTTATTGGTATTGATGGCCATATTATTCATTTCCTTGAATATGGAAACTTCTTCAACTGACACCTTTTATACAGTGCGAATGGGACAAAACCCACCATAGCAAATTTTCATGTAGAAGAAGGCATTTGCACTATTAGAACAAGGACAAAAATGTTTTTTTTTCTAATGTGTAAAAATATCTTATTTTTTACATTCGTTTAAGGGAAATTGCTTATGACTACCAACAAGTAATACAAAAAAATACGAATACTTAAGAGTCTGGAAAAAATCACGTAAGAAAAATTTACAGATTTCCCAAACTAAAAGAGTTGTAGTAATATTAATATTCTAAAGGCCATGAATACGATGCACAAACCTGCTTGAGACTAACTAATTGGAAGTTTAAATAACCGCTTGAGAGTACCGCTTCAGTATTAATCTATACTTCTATACTAATATTATAAAGAGGAAAGATTTGTTTGTTTGTTTGTTTGTTTATTTGCAACGAATAGGCTCCGAAACTACTGAACCGATTTAAAAATTCTTTCACCATTAGAATCCTGCAATATCTGCGATGGACATAGGCTATATTACATTATTAAAAAGTTAGGGTTCCGTATGAAAACTTCGATTATGTAACCAAAGGTGTAAAAGGAAAATCATTAAATTGCGAACACTGCGAAAACTATTGACAATAGAGCAAAGTAATGTTATACGGTTTTGTAGAAGACGTCATTATCTACAATAAAGTCCCCGATAACATATGTCTGACTATAACAGTTAAGTCACAATAACTCCTTTTTAGGTAAAAATATGAAATTTTTGCGGCGGCAAAAAGAAAGCTACAGTTTCAGTATGTTGGTATTAATCCTTATCCAAATAAGTCACGTCATATTCAAGGCTATATCAGTACCTGTAAATTACTTTTTGAATTATTCAAATCGGACATACCATTAAAAAATTATCACGAGTAATATAACATTGTATCGAAGTTAGGACGGCAGCAAAGTTGGCCTTTTGCTATATCGTGAATAGATTTATTTTTTTATTAAAAAACTTTATTGCACTTAGAACAGTGTACAAAAGGTGGACTCAATGCTAAAAGTATTCTCCCCCAGTCATACCTATACCTATGTCGATGGCGTATGTGTGAACAACCTGAGCTACGCCGACGACATGGTTCTACTGAGTGCGTCAATCTGTGGCCTAAGAAAACTGATACGCATATGCGAGTGGACACGGTCTAAAGTACAATGTGAAGAAGAGTCAATGCATGGTCTTCAAAGCGGATACCAAGTGTCCCGGGGACTTACCTCCAGTACTATTTAATAAGGTCCCGTTAGAAGTGGTCGATCACTTTAAGTACCTGGGACACGTAATAACTCCTCCTTGACCTCAAAGACAATGCGGACATCGAGCGGGAACGGAGATTGTTGTCCGTTAGAGCGAATATGATAGCCCGCAGATTTGCGCGATGCTCACAGGCGGTCAAAATAACATTATTTCGAGCTTATTGTACATCACTCTTTGGGGCCAGCCTGTGGGTTGATTATAATAAACGGAGCTACAACGATCTTCGTATCCTGTACAATAATGGCTTCAGGGTGATTTTGGGGCTGCCCCGCTTTTGCAGTGCCTCGGGTATGTTTGCGGAGGCGCGCACTGCCTGCTTCCATGCGACCATGCGTAAGCGGTGCGAGTCAATGGTGCGCAGAGTGCGGGCCAGCTCCAATGTCATCCTGAAGGCGATATGGGATAGGCTGGACTGTTCCTTCCTCCGGCACTGCTGCGACAGACATGTCCCAGTAGTTGCTGGGGTAAGGGGCTTCTAAATAAATAATATTTTTATGTAATGGTTGTAATGATTATAATAATAATAATATTTTTCCAATTAATTGTAATTTAAATTTTAATTTCGAAAAGTATTTTCTTTTTGACATGTTATTGTTATTTTATTGCAATTATATTGATGAAATTTATTTAATGAATGTTATAATGTATGGATCAACGTAATCTGAAATAAAATAATTTTGAAATTGAAATATAAGTCATGCAGAAAAATTGTAATGGGTGCAGGATAATGTAGTCGAATAGAAATTAAAAGACGCAACAAAACATTATAATGTAGATATAGGTGGCGCTGTACGTATTTAACTCGCGGGTCAGCTTGAGTTTTTCCCAATAACTTAATAAGTAAATTGAAGTTCAAGCAAAGAGGTCTGTCTCTGATCGTCTGCCTTAACTACACTCACCTATTTAATTGTCGCTTGCACACACAATACGACAAGACGCAATGCTCTTGCTTTGGCCATCGTGTTAAGGCGGTGGTGACCAGGATAGTACTTTAATATTGCTGATTTCTTCTTGACTTTTGTCTAATTGATTGTTTGAATGCACTTATCTCAGATCAAAATTACCTATTAATGGTCCGATTTTGAAAAAAAACCTTTGTGTAAGGTACAACGTATCTAGCAAGGCTATAAGATAGGTAATTTAAAAAAATCACGTTATGTCTTTCAGGAATGGAGTGAAATCAATAGGTGCGCATGAAGTCCTCGGTGACTGCTATTTTTTCTATATTAATATTATAAAGAGGTTAGGGTCGGTTGCACCATATCTCACATTATAACTGAAAAAACGGAGGAATTATTTTTTTTGTTTAAACATGCTAATCACAGGAAATGCTAAGCCGATTTGAAAAAAAAATGTGTTAGATAGCTTAATTCTCGGAGAACGCTTTGTATGAGCTATAAAAGGCATAATACCTACCTAGAAATTAACGGGGAAGCAGTTAAATCAAAAAGCACGGACGAAGTCGCGGGGGACCGTTATAATTAATATGTTCATATTATTCACACGCGTTTTGATTCTTATCTTAAAAAATATCACAGTTTTAAAAAATACTCTGCTCCTAACAATGCCCACAGGAAATCCTAAATTTACGCGAACGAAGTCGCGAGGAACCGCTAGTTCAATATAATTTCTCTGATTTTCCACAAGTATAATTAATAGTTTAATAGTATAGTTTAATGGTAGAGCCCGTTCACACGAGGACGATTCGTGATTTTTGACGATTCGACTTTTTTCACGATTCTTTCTTTTTTTAGGGCGGCAATGCTTTTTGAATGCTCATGTTCACACGAATCGCGATAAAAGACGAATCGTCAAAAATCACGAATCGTGTTTTTAAAAATCACGAATCGTCAAAATACACGGATTTTTGACAAAATTCAATTAGGATATTTTGACGAATCGTGAAAAAACACGATCCGTGCAATGTGAACGTCCATACGCCATGACGTATTCTGTATTTTGACGAATAGTCAATGACGGATCCCGTGTGAATGAGCCCGTAATCTATTAAATCTTCACCCACATTGAGACAAACAATTTCGAATAGTTCTACAATTTAAATAGAAACCTCATCCTCAAAGCGAAATTAAGAGTACTACTTTATCGAAATGAAAGGGATTATTGAAACAGGAAAACCGAGGTGAAGTTTCAATTATTCAAATTGCGGTTTAAGGATTCTCAAACTTCAAAGTATTGACTTAAAAAGAGTTAATTGGCGCGTTGTATCGGGATGAAATTGTAACGAACCGATACTGAAAAGGGATTTTAAAAGTAACAGTACAGATTGGAATTACTTTTCTGCTAGTGATTTTCTTTAAAAATTGACAGTGTGACTGGTGATAATATTTACGGGCTATTATCAAATAAAATCGACAACCATTTTAATTATTTAAAAAAAAATCTTAAGTCTACATTAAATGATTCATTTGAATGGTAGAGCTATCAAATGAAATAAATATAAATTCAAAATTGTTAACCTTCATAGAGGTAAAAAACTTTTTTTTCAGAAATTTTGTTAAAAATTTAAAACAGTAAAATAGTATTTTAAGCCTATTACAAAACTAAACCCAAAAATGCAATTTTTCAGTTTTTTATTAAAAGATTTTTTTTTCATTAGGATTATCTCTATAATTTGATAAATAAAAGGCCCTTAAATTATCGCTAGTTGGAACCCGGACACTCTGTATTTAAATGTTCCTAATAGAGATTAAATTTAGAATTAAAGTGTTCCTAATATAGAATAGTAGAAGCATCAGGGTTGGAAAAATAACTTAAATTAACTGCTTTGAACCAAAGCTGCAAACATTGTGAGAAATGAAAAGCTCATATTTTTGCAATAAACGCTTTACACTCGCTCAAATCAAACTCACAATAATAATCGTTGGACAATTAGTCAGAGCTATTGAAAATTATTTCCCATTTGCTCTCCAGAAGTCCACTAACAATAAGACATAGTTTATAAATCGAGGACGTCTGGTGAATAGTGTTGTTGCGATAGCAATGGCTTTAATCGATGTTACGATAGAAAAGTCTCGATACTTGCATAAAAACCTCCATGGTTATTATTGTTTTTTTTTTTTTTTTTTTTAAGTGATAAGCATTCACTATGCAATCTAAATATATTATTGCACTTGAAAAAAATGGTTATGTTATTTAATCAAATTAGTAGATATAATTTGGAGCTGTAGAAAGCTTAGTCCAATATAATTATAATTACTTAGATTTATTAATCATAAAAATGAGTGTCGATAGTAAGTTAATTATAGCGTCGAATGGGTAGGTGCTTAGGTAAAAGTTTATTGAAAATTAAAATTGATGTTAAAAAAAATCAAAGTGTTTTTTAAGAAGAATTATTATACACTTATTTGGGTGTAAGTACCCTAACTTCAAGTGGGTAAGACGCTTTTTTTTACTTAACGAATCACATTGATAAATAAATAAATTGTTTCAACAAACACACCAATTACCTAGCCCCAAACTAAGCGTGAGCTTGTGCTATGGTGACTAGGATGACGGATAGAAATACTTAAATACATATAAACATCCATGACTTAGCTACAAATGCTCGTGCTCATCACACAAACATTTGCCCCTTGGGGGATTCGAACCCGCAACCGCCTGGTTTAGAAGTCCGGTGCGCGAACGACTACACCAAGGCGGTCGTCAAAGGTAGAGAGGTGTAAAGAGGTGTAAGATTGGATAAAATTAGAAATCCTATCCTTGACAACGTCGGTACGTAATGTGTCGATGATTCATACCCATCGAAATTGTCGATAACCTATCCCTGTTACAACACTACAGGCAAAGTGAAGTAGCTTTTCTTTGTTGGGTCTTGGTGGAAAATTTTCAAGCATTTCGAAGAAGCCTTTATTCTTGCTCGATGACTAGTGTTTAAATTTACTCTTAATGGAATATAGACACAAAGTCTTGAAAAGGAAAATACTTAGTGCAACAAGTTAAATACCTAGTAAAAGATTGGCGGGACATTAAACTTTCTTCCGATTTTATGAAAGTCGTTGTAGATGTAGTTCAACATTGACTGTCTCGTTGGTCTAGTGGTCAGCACTGGTTACTATCCACGAGGTCCCGGGTTCAAATACCGGGTCAAGCAAAAAAAAATGTTTCTGGGTTTTCCTATCTTAAAATAATTCAAAAATAGCTTTGGAGTAAGGAAGTTGGTGGTGTTAACACCTCCGTGCCTCGGAAAGCACGATTGGTCCTGCGCCTGATTTCTCTGCGGTCCCAACATGACTGCATTACCATCTCACCGAAATATGAGAGTCAAGGAACAGAGAGTGCACTTGTGTATTGTGCACACACTTGTGCACTATAATATCTCCTTGCGCAGTTGTCAGATCTCTGTTGAGGTTGACCGCCGTAGTCGAAATTTCATAACATAACATAGATCACATCTCTCTGAAGTAAACGACTATTGATGAAGTAGGCAGTGACGCAACTCGAGTTTGTCACTCAAATGATCCGTCACTTTACAAATAGCCTTGAATATCACTAGAGCGGTTTTCAACTTCATATTTACAACTTCCTACTCATTGCTAAATTATAAATAGGAAAGTTAATTTTTTACACAATTCATCGACCTGCAGTCGCGGTCGATGATTTTTTGTGTTTTTCTTGAACCTGCGACCATTCGTTAATCGGGCGTATGCTCTCCCAACTGAGCTACCTAGACCGTTAGTCAGAAATATTTGTAAGTGCTTGCTTCGTAAAACTTGTGAAGAAATTATAAAAATCATTATAAATACAAAATAAAAGACACATTATTTTTGAAACGAGACTTTAGCACAAAAATAGAGGTATTAAAACTGGATTATGCAATTAAACTGTTTTCATAAGTTTTTGCCCTCTAGACGGTCATGCGAGAAATATTTTACTTCTTCAATATTGTATTATGGACAAGCCAACTTTTCTGTTCAAAAAGTAATTTCGTTTTAACTACTTATTTTGAGATAATCTCTCCTTAGCTCTTAATCCTGTTTTAATAATATAGTAAATATATTATACCTGTTTACTACAATATTTTGATTTGTTTGTGTACCCTATTGATATTGCGCCGCGTGCACTCGCACGCGTACTTGCCTAGTTTTTATTTGTTTAAAACGTACCGTGAGAACCCCGGAGCCCCCAGTCGACACCGAGACCTTACCTATGACACATGTAATAGACCGACCAGAGCGCTTTCGCCGCGTGTGTATCCTGTGAAGCTCCTTACAGACATTTCGAGTGATTGTGGCCTGTGAAGTGTGTGAAGTGAACCCCTGATGTGGCAAGTACCTAGCTATAAGCGCCGACTATAACAATTTTCCACCTGTCATTCCTCCACGCCCTCCACGTGTAATCCACTGCCTAAACTCTCAAACAATACCTAACTACTTTTTCTTAGTTAGTCTTACAAAAAACCGGCTAAGTGCGAGTCGGACTCGCGCACTACGGGTTCCGTGCCAACTTTGACTGAATAAGGATCTACTTACTTCCACTTAGCCGAAATACCACAGTATTTTGTTGACAGCAAATATAACTTTGTTTTTTATAGTATTTGTATGAAGATCAAAGTTATGTTTGCGGTTGTTGAAAATACCTCAAATACTACTAGCTTTTTTTTTATTTTAGCATGTATGGGAGCCACCCCCCCTTAAATATAATTGTTATTATTTTTTACATGGGAATCGTAAAGCGGTTAACAGGATACATCTACCTACCAAGATTCAACTGTGTAATGCTCATAGTTTCAGAATAACGTGGCTGTGACATACGGACGGACGGACGGACAGATAGACAGACAGACTTGACGAAACTATAAGGGTTCCCATTTTTTGCCATTCGGCTACGGAACCCTAAAAATCGTTCTAGCTAAGACATATACCGTTAAATTCTACGAAAGCGAATAAATTCAAAGAAAGTCCGATACCAAAACCTAGGGTTTAAAACTTTCGAACATTACATCCGAAATATCTTACAAAAGCAATTAACAGACTCCCACCTCACCCGAGAGTTTCTAACTACACTTAATCAAAACGGAGCCTTATTGTTTCACGGTTGTATGAATAAGCAGCGATTCTTGCATTATAACGATCTTTTACGATAATCAGGAGAGGCAGTAAAGACCAACTCTTAAAGTTTGGCGATAAAACCCAAGTTTTCGGCGGCGGCTCTAAGGAGCTCACGGCTTGTTGGCTTGCGCTGCTCGGAATCGATCGTGGAAGTTAAGCAACTTTGGTAAAGGCTTTATTATTGATGGGTGACCGTTTGTTCTCCTTGGGTTCAACAAAAGATTCAAAGGTCTGCAAGATCTTCAAGACTTTAGCTCAAAACACGGTAAGCTCTTTCTGCATAAATAGGAACGTTTATTAATATTAATGAGTGACGGTAGTTTAATTTGACAAATAATAGGAACCTTAGTCTCCATAGATACCTATTATCCCTACCCTGTCACAGAGTAAATTTGTATATCTCCCTGTGACCATAGACTGTAAAGTGTTCCAAACGTCAGGTTTTAAATAAAATGTAAAAAAAAACGCAAAGTAATACGTAAATGTTTAAATAAGATCCAAAGGAACGTGAAATAAAAAAAATCAAACGTGAACAAGATTTTGTAAAAAAGTAGTTTGTTTTAAAAGCCGTAATAGCCAAGAGCAGAGAAAACTTCAGCACTAATCTACGAGGTCGTCGAGGGTTCGGTTCCCGGCCTGTCCCACTGAGCTTGTACAGACCTGAAGTAATTAAGTATTGTCTTTTTTTAACATATCACTGCCTAACGATGAAAAAAAGAATTTTTAGGAAACTTGTAGGTTGATGTTGGCGAGTGTGTAAATTGGAGAAGACAGTGACAACCACTCCAATCAATATGCCAAGATATCGTTGTGTGTGTTTTATTCCACAATAGTGATATCACCCTCAGTCAATACCATTTAAGCACACAAAAAAATACAAATCTATACACATAAATAAATAAAAAACTATACTATTCATACGCTAGTATGACAGGTAGTTTATTAATGTGAAAAAAACCTATAAATAAAATACCTGACTTAGGTCGCTGTCCCGCGGGATGTGTCTATAAGGCTAGCCGTATTGCCCCGTTGGATGGCCAGGCTTATCCGCTGGCTGAAGTAAAGGCCAGCCTTCCCTTAGTCATGAGGAACACGACTATATGACAAATAATCTGTGTTCCATTTGATAACAAATTATAGTAGGACGAGTAATCCAACCAAAACCGTTGTCGTATTCTAAAAAACTTCGTAGCATTTACAAAAAAAGAAATATTCCAAGATATCGTTTCCCAACTGACTAAGAGTACCACGAAACATGAGAATATTAGAAATAGAATTGAATATGAAAATACCTGAACGTCTGCGACACAGCATCGTATAGCGCGAATTTCTAGACCAAATTATAGGTGAGATGGTTTTCGGTAAAATATTTGGCTATTCCTAGGAGATTTTATGTGAAAACGAACTTGCGATAAAAGAATAGAATGGAAGTTTGTTCTACTAAAAGCGTGTATTCTTCACTAAAAATGGCGTGCTAAAGTGTTTTATTTTTCAAAAAGTTTGCGCTAAATTCGTAGATTCATTTTATTACTTAACTAGCAGTTCCCCGCGACTTCGCCCGACCCAAAGTTGGGTTTTTCCATACATATTTTCAACCCCCATTTCACCCCACAGATGATTTTATATCACAACAAAAATTAGCGTATGTCCTTTCTAGGGTCTCAAACTATCTCTGTACTAAATTTGATTTGAATCGATTCATTAGTTTCAAAGCCTATTAGCCTATTATTCTATATACAAAAAAAAACAAAACAAATCTTTCCTCTTTATAATATTAATGTAGAATATTAACCGTGACGTTTTCTGAGTGTAGGCCTCAAATATTCGTCGTTTTTAATCGCATTCTAAAATAGACGTTTCATAGAAGAACCATTTTATTTTATAAAGCTAGGATTTAGACCGCAGACCACACACAATAAATATTTACATTAAAACATTCACCAAATGTACAATTTCGCTATTGACTAGGTACGATTTAGATTATTTTTAGGTCTGCGGTAAAATAAATCCAGATTATTGAAATGAAGGGGTTTAAATGTATATTTTTTATATTTGAGTATTAGAAACACTTCATTTAATGTAGTTTGTGTTACATAGTCATTAAATATACAACACATGTTGTACAACCTGTATACGGGATGTATATATGTATACCTGTACAAGGATTACGTCTTAACAACAACAGCTCCCAATCAACATATTTCTTTAAAGACCAATTTTTAAATGCAACAAAAAGTCGTACTTAGTAAATTCGTTTCTTTTCAAAATACAAGATAGTGTAGACGAAAATAGAAACTACGTACTTAAACACTGAACTTTATTAAATACGACAGACAGAATTACAATCAGTAAGTTTACACTAAGGCGATCGGCAACGTACAAAAAGAACAAACGATTGCGTAGCTAGTTTTATTTTCTCTTGACAGTGGCGCCATCTTTTTGAGTTTCGCCAATTTTAGACGGTTTCTTGACTTCCGGAAGCCGCATCGCAAAATAAACCACCGAATATCGTGATTACTGGTCTAGATAAAGGTCTAGATCTCTTACTGGTCTAGATAAAATGCTGAAACATAACCTGATATTAGCACATATTTTAACACATTTTTTTTTTAAATATAGAAGTACTCTATTATAGGTATGTTAAAGTTATGCAGTCAACTTTTCAGATTTTGTAGAAACTACACATTATCAACTTCCGTTCACATGCGTTTATTTAGACTACTTGCACTCAAAGGGACTTTGCCACACTTAAGAGACCAAGTTAATCTTTTATTGTTCATCACAGAGCCACTTGCACTCAAAGGGCGATTTACCACACTTGAGCGTTCCAAGTTCACTCCAGATTCTTTATGTTTTGCGCATCGTACACTGCTAATAATGTGCAATGTAAACTACAAAGCTGAAGCATTTTATCTTGACCTGCAAACCCTAACGTACCATAATATTAAATGAAAAGAATAGATTTATAAGTTACTGTCATTAATTTTACTGCACAATTATTTACTTTTTAATATTATGTATTTTATGTAAATTGTTTGTAGTAGAAATAAATGTGATAATGAATTACCCCATATCGCTCATTTGCAAGAAGGACGTCACAATTCAAAATTAGCAATTGTTGGGAAACAAGGTTTAAAAGTCTGGAAATTAAATTTAAAAAAAAACTGTTCCATGTAAGAATATATTATAAGTGTTATTTTGTTCTCTATGATTTCAGCTTCCAAAATAAGTTAAGTTTTGTTGTATTAAATAATTTATCTTAATTTTTATTAATAAGTTGTATTGTATAGTTAGTTAAGCTTAAATGCAGACAGTTTTTTATTATTTGTGTTTTAGTGTGAGAAGGTATAAGTTGTGTCGTTCTAGTAAAAAAAACTTTATTTTTTAATTTGTGACTTATCTTTCTTGTGTCATTGTAGATAATTAATAGTTTATATTTTAAGGATATAAAATTAAATATGAGAGTATAGAAAATATTATTTTAATATTTAAGCTGACTAAACAAGGTCATCTGATTTGGTAAAGCGGATCTTTGACAGAGTCAACGCTATCTGCAAATCAAATTTCAATTGTAATCAAAAATCAATTGTAATTTATACAGCGAGATAAAAGAATAATAGTGCGACAAACCTTCTGTAAATGACAATATATATGAATATAAATGATAAATGAAATAAATGATACGCTGTTCTTAGAATCACTTCTTGTAGTTGTGGTAGAAGATGAGGAGCAGCTGTTAATACTACTTAAATTTTTCCGATTTGCATCAATATTTGGCATAACAGTATTATTAGCAGTTATTAAAGCTAATATCTTTCTTCCTCTATTGGAAGACATAGTAAATAATACGAACACTTAATCATCTGAATACAAAAAATAATTGTTTAAAACGTAATACCAAAAAATATTCAAACTATTTCAAATATACCATGAGCGGCGTCTAGCATCAATAGTAGCTTTTTAAACAATGTGTCATTGAAGATCTTTCACATTTCTTTTTACTTATTATCAATGACGTAGTAAGTCAAAATGATTAATACAAAGCGGATACGTTTAATTATTAATAACGATACAAAACTAAATGTGACTACTATCGAAAAAAAAACCTCAAGTTAAACAACGACACAAATGATGATAAGTCGTTTTTGCACCAGAATTGGAAAATTGGTCGGGTACTTACCTTTGTAAGAATAATGTTATAAAACGAATTGTGTCGCCTTCGACAAAAACTACTCGTGACAACTAAAATGAGACGGTCGAAAAAACGTACGCGCTCGAGTGAGACAGACACATAGTGACACAGCTTGTCTCGTTCGCTCATTAAACGGCATCGAGTTGTGTCGTTCTGTCAGAAAATAAAGTAACATTTTTTCATTCTGTGTGTATATGTAACTAAAATTCACCGGTTTTTGAGTTGTGACATCCTTCTTGCAAATGAGCGATATCTTATATTTACTATAAAACTTTACAACCTGCCAGAAAAAAAAAATGTTTTATTACATTACCTTATTAAATAAGGTAATGTAATAAAACAATTTATTTCTATAAATTTTATACTATTTGCTTATTTACCTTGCCAACACGGATATATAAGTAATATTGTAAGATAACATTAGTCGCTCCAATTGTCAAGTCTTCATGTTTTCGGCGGCTGTTACGCCAGTGTACTTTTTAAGGGATCGTTCGCTACCTTTAATATCCGTCACCTCATATCTATCATTTCCCATGACCTTTTTGACTCTAAAAGGCCCTTTAAAGACTGGTAACAATTTTCGACTTTTCCCGTCATTATTTTGGCTTTGAATCTTGATAAGTACTAAATCTCCCTCTGAATAAGCGCGTGCACTTATTCGACCCCTATCGAATCTTTCTTTTTGAATTTTGGCGTTGGTTTTCAAGTTTGCATCCACTCTCTCCCGCAAGCTAGTCACATCTAAAATATTTTCGTTATCAAGTTGAGGAGCCAAGCTATCACTGTCAAGACCTAAACGATAGCCAAAAAATACTTCACTAGGGACGGCCTTTGTGGTTTTATGAATCGTACTATTTAGGCCTTGTTGTAACACATTTATCAATCTGCTTCAGTTATCGACATTATAATTTCAGTTTCGGATTTTTCTCCCGATGGCATGGGGTTTCTGCTTTATGCATCTACGTGCTGCATTCGTGAACCTTTTCGGTGAATAATGTCAAAAGAGAACTCTTGTGTCGACAAGACCCACCGTGCTTCCCGGGGAATCATTTCTTTTTTTGTTAACGCGTACCTTACAGCATTACAGTCGGTAATTATTTTAAAAGGTGATCCCAACAGATAAAGTCGGAACTTTGTCAAGGAACAGACGATGGCCAATAACTCTAACTCGAATGCGTGATATTTTTTTTCATCTTCTGTTGTCTGTCTACTATAATAATGTACCGGTTTTTCTCCCTCGTCTGTTACCTGCATAAGTATTCCAGCAATACCGTCCCTACTAGCATCCGTGTACAGAATATTTTCCCTGTTTAAATCGAAAATAGACAAAACACTATCTGAAGTCAGTGAGTTTTTTAATTTTTGAAATGCTTGTTCTTGGTTCGTACCCCAGACCCACACAGTATCCTTCTTCAGCAGCTTTGTCAAAGGAGCAGAGATCATTGCGCGATTTTTAATGAACTTACGAAAGTAACTTATCAATCCAGTAAACTGCCGAAGCTGGTGTACTGTCCTGGGTGTAGGAAAGTTTTTTACTGCTTCCAATTTCGCTTCGTTTAGCATCACACAATCCTGTTTTATTTTATAGCCCAAGAACTCGATTTCAGATTTAAAGAAATGACATTTTTTTACATTAGGCGTAAGACCACTGGATCTAAAAATCTGTAACACCCTTTCTAGTAGTTTGATATTTTCTTCTACTGTTTCAGTAACTAAATAGACGTCATCTAAATGCAAGATGACATTGTCAAATCTTAAATTCCCCAAAACCTTATTCATCATCTGTTGAAAACAGGATGGTGCGTTTGCCAAACCAAACGGTAGCCTAAGGAACTCATAGTGCCCGTCCTTTGTAATAAAAGCTGTTTTCTTTATAGATCGCTCATTTTCGCTCATAATAATCTGGTAGTAGCCACTTTTCAGATCCAAACAGGTAAAACACTTACGGCCCTGCAACCTATCAACTAAATCCTCAATGCGGGGCATTGGGTATTTGTCTTTAATTGTAACTTTATTCAACTGCCGATAATCGATACAGAGTCTCTTCTCGCCGTTCTTTTTACTAACAAGTAGCGCGGGACTAGCGTACGGTGAATTGCTTTCACGTATTATTGTTTTCTAAAAGTCCATCAACCATCTCGCGTATAATTTTCCTATCAGTAATTGAAGTTCTATATGGTCGGCATTGAATTGGCTGAGAAGTTGTCAAATTAATAACCATTTCATGATCCTTTACTCTTCCTAGCTCCTTCACATTGGTTGCAATGCAATCACTGTACTTTTTAAGGAGAGTTACTAACTCATTCTGATGTTTAGTACAATCAATATCAAGCAACAATGTGTAACAAAATTCAGTGAATGCATTAGCGTAATCAAATTTAAGAACGTTTCCCACACGCGAGTACATCAAGTCAGGGCGCTCCGTAATATTTATCCCTATCAAAATTTCGCAATCCGCTAAATCATCAATAATATAGAATTCTACGTTTGTTAAGGATATTGAATCTATTTTCAAATTAACTGTTACCTTGTGGCTAACTTGTTTTACGTTTTGCTTTGAAAAACCTTGTAACAGTACCGGCGACGGTAGTTGCATATAATTTAGAGACTTTGACCTCGCTAAGGAATCTGATATTAAAGAACATCTTCTGCCGGTGTTAATAAATGCTTCGTGATGAAAGTCATTTATATATATAGCTTTCATAAACTTATTTAGCGAATCAGCCATTGAAACGGTTTTTGTTTCTTGTTTTTCCGATTTCAAGGCGTTCAGTTTGTGGTAACAGACAGCTAAATGACCCCGTTTTCCGCAGTAGTCGCATTTATTAGATTCGCATTGATTCCTCTTATGATTTCCGCCGCATAAGTAACATTTAATCTGCCTTCGATTTTGTATTTGAACAGAATCCTGTTTATTCGTGGGCACCTGTTGACCTGACACACTCGCGGTAGGCAATGAAGTTGATGTGGAAGAATTTTTTTGTGTAGTTGGTAGGTAACTAATTGTCTTATTTGGAATATCGCGTACATTGGTACCCGTTTGTTTTGGTATTTTGGATTTATAAGTGCGGCCATGTAAAAAGCTAGCTAAGCTATCGCAAGTGACGAAATTACTCGCTTCAACTGACGCACCTATGCTACTATCACCTATGTTTCCAATTATTATCGAAATTATATTTTGTTCAGAAAAATCTAATGAAAGGCGATCAATTTTGCACTTTTGATCAAAATAAAACTCGTAAAGTGATTGATTTTCGGCCGGTTTTTTATCTATTATATCTTTTAATAGTTCAAACATATTACGCCGAATTTGGAAACTGGAGGATATTTTTTTTTCTAATCCTTCCATTTCCATGAAGGCCATTGATTTTCTGTTCGCAATAACGAATCATACCAAACTTTTGAAGATCCTTTTAATTTGTTTAATGCTTGATAACGAATCATTTCATCTGACCATGCAAACGTTTGAGAGTAAGAGTGTATAATACCAAGCCAAGCATTTATATCGTCTTTTATGGGGTCAAATTCGGGAATTATGTTGTTCAAAGTGAAATTGTTATTCGAGCTTACTGTTCAGGTATCAGCTTTACGTGATAACCTCTTCCTTTGTTTCGGTGGAGGTGACGGCGTCCTGGTGCTGTCCGTGCTACTGGAGCTCGAACTTGAACTCGAGCGTGTTCTTCTCTTCGAAGGCCGTTTTTTCTGCTTATTTCGCTTTCCATAGTGCGTGGATCACTTGTCGCGCTTCTGATGTAGACGAAAATAGAAACTACGTACTTGAATACTGAACTTTATTAAATACGACCGACAGAATTACAATCAGTAAGTTTACACTAAGGCGATCGGCAACGTACAAAAAGAACAGACTATTGCGTAGCTAGTTTTATTTTCTCTTGACAGTGGCGCCATCTTTTTGAGTTTCGCCAATTTTAGACGGTTTCTTGACTTCCGGAAGCCGCATCGCAAAATAAACCACCGGATATCGTGATAAATAATCACGATTGCCAACAATAGTACTTTTCCTTAGAGGACTATCTGTCTTCCTGAACAGGTTAACCTACCTACTAACTATAGTCTATACTAATTCACTGACTTTATAGCAATCTATCGTTATTAGGACGTGAGACCATGCATCATCGAAGGCAACCAGACTAGTTAAATCGCACGAGAACATCGGTATTTTATTCTAAACCAGCCTTAACCCTTTAGGTACTGAGAAATATTAAAATATTTCTGCAAGATTAAGATCTTGTCTGCTTAGATCAACCAAATTAAACATAGTGTAGTTAATGCATGAATCTGACATTCGAAGGAGTCATTAATTTTTAAGTCCTGCTTTAATTGCATTTAGATGACTTTTTATGTCTTTTATATAAACAGAAAATATACAGTAACCCAGACGCTATTGATTTTTATTGTTTTTGAGCCTGAAGGCGTTTAATTTCTCTGAAATTGCCAATATTGTTTTTTTTAACTTAGATATTTATTAGCTGTTAGTTATAAATAACACAAATGTAAAAAATAACATAAACGTTTTTATTCTATTCTTAGGAAAATAGAAAAAGAGAAGAATAGTAAATGGAATATATATTCTATTGCGCCTGTTTTACTGTGGCATAATGTAGGAGGTACCTATTTATTTTCTTTCGTAGGGTAAATAATACTTTTGATGAAATAATTTTTTATTACTTGACAGGTAGCATGTAATCTTGTGAAATGTCATTACCTTGTAAATTCGTACAACTTAAGTAATTTTAACGATATTTTAACCCACAACGTGCCTCGATGAGCTATAGTCCCCAGGTACCTTTATAGCAGATACAGCACACTATCAATCGATTTATTATGGAAAACGTATGGCTCCCGAGGGGTTAACTGGTGCTGGCTTGAAACTATGAACTAATTTTGATATTAAGTTTGAGTGAAGAGTATTCAGGTTGTGAATGGGTTAACACATTAAGAGTGATCTGGTGCAGTTGTATACGTAGTACATAGGAGAAAACAGGATTTTATAGCTTGGCTATTGTTTTTAAGGAAGATATCTGATCTTTGAAAATCTATAAGACCTTTATAGATATTTGCACCCCAACCGACAGTTTGTGTAAGATATCACTTGCCAGATTGTCTGTCTTGTCTTGAAACGCTAGTTGGGTACGAAAATAAGGATACATAATAAGGCCAATAGGTTTTTTGTTTAAATTATTATTGACTGTAAGGAGTGGCATTTTATTTCTTTTTAGAAAAAATATTTTTAACATTTACTTTAAGGCTTTTTTTGCTGAATGTATTGTACCTGTTCCTTTAATTGAAGTTTAAAAAATAGAAACAAAAACTTAAAAAAAAATCAGCAAAATCAAAAACTATTTTAAGCCATTGAAGAGTACAAGAAGCCAACATTCAAAATTCAATTTCATTTAATATAATTTTGCTGGTAAAGCATCTACCTAGTGGTCCACCACGGGCAATGACATCACAAACTTCAGTTCGTGAACGATCTCATCAGCGGTGGTAGGCTCCTTTAGGTGCCGCTTGGTAGCTACTATCCCCCTACCGGAGCGTGGCGCAAAGCAGCTTGCTGTCTTCTGGCGGCGAGTTCCAAAACCTTCTGAGTGAGCTCGCTCCACCATTTACTCTGTCTACGCCATGTCTGGCTTAGTCTAGAGTCAAGAGCAAATCCATTTTTTTTAAAACTTACCGAACACTGTATCTATAGAGTTGTTGGACTGCCTCGTTGGTCTAGTGGTCAGCACGCTGGGTACTATCCACGAGGTCCCGGGTTCGAATCCCGGGTCGGGCCGAGAGTGTTTGGGTTTTTCTGTCTTGAAATTACTCAGACACAGCTCCGGAGTCAGGAAGTTGGTGGTGTTAACACCCCCGTGCCTCGGAAAGCACGTTAAGCCGTTGGTCCTGCGCCTGATCTCTCTACGGTCATGTCGGTCTGCCGTCTCACCGAATTATGGGAGTGAAGGAACAGAGAGTGCACCTGTGTATTGCGCACACACTTGTGCACTATAATATGTCCTGCGCAGTTGGCTAATCTCTGTTGAGATAGGCCGCCGTAGTCGAAATCGGCTAGGAGGACATCATCAGAGTTGTTACACTTAAATCTGTTTTTGTTTATTTAAACTTCGAAATCAAGTCACGGCCTTCATGCTCTTACACGGCTGCAATGTAGGGTGGCCATGTTAGAGGAAGAGAAAGGACTTGTCCATTAATGGTTTTTTATTCGTCAATATTTCTAACCAGAATAAACCAAATATTATATTGAAGAGTTCACAAAAACTAGCCTTTCTGCATAATTAATATATTTTTTAAGGCCTCCGATTTAGAGAAAGATTGAAATTATTTTTTCTCTTTGTCTGTACAGAAACCGCACCTTCGCCTATATCAATCAACGCATGAAAAAAAAATTGGCAGCCAAATTGACATTGCATTGACAGTAGTACCTATTCTATAATCTGTGGTAGTACCTAGTAGTAATTATCTACCAGTGGAAAGGCAATGGTACATAGGCATACAGCCAGGAAATACAAGTAAGTGATCAATGGATGATACCTTTTACAAAACATATTTTTTCTCAAAAATGGAGGCGTTTAAAATTCTGATTTCTATGGTTACGTGTTTCATATTTTTGTAGCTTAAAGATAAATATAGGTTTATTAGTGGTTGGTGATATCTTAGAATGTAAAACCAGCCTCCATACAAAAAGAGGACAAGTCCTTTAATAAAGTCGCCATGACTTGACTGAGGTGCTTGTGGCGCAGTGGCGGCAGCGCTATGGTAGTGATACCAAAAGTTAAGCGACCCACGGCGCAGTCGTGATTGGATGGGTGACCATTCCGACCATTAAAGTGACGATCATGACAAGCATCTCCGTGCTTCGGAAGGCACGTTAAGCACTTGGTCCCGGCTAATATCTGTTGGTATTAGTCGTTAAGCCTAGTTAGAGGCCCTAGGGTGACTTGATAACTTCTGACAGTAAGGTTTGTCTTACCGACACTCCTCCACCAATCCGCACTGAGCCCGCGTGGTGGAGTATAGCTCGTACCTCCTCATAGTTGAGGTGAGGCCTTTTCCCAGCAGTGGGATCTAATAGGCTGACTTTACGCTATGACTTTAATAAAATGTTTCTTCACTCTTTCTTCTAATAAGATGTCTCTTCTTTTCTTTCTTCTTATAAAATAAAATGTCTATTCACTTCTTTCTTCTAATAAGATCAAGTGTTCTTTCACTTCTTTTCCTTTTTCTTTAAATATCGAGTACTAAGATAAACTATACCTGTAGATATTGTATGAAACTGATAGCCACGGGACATTTTGAAATCCCTATCAACCATGAATAATTTGGGATTTTTTATCTAATTATACATACACATTGTTGTTAAAACGTATGTGTATAAAATATAATTTTACTCTGTTATTAATTACTAAAGGTCACTTGAAAGTTGTGATATATCTGGTACTTGTTTGGCAGGCACACAGCTTTGTGTGTGAAATTGGATGAGTCGTTTTGATAGGATTTATTATATTCCTAGGATCAGAGTACTACAAATAGGCATTAAAACGCCTCTGCCAGCATCACGAAGATACGAAAAGCAGCAATTTAATGTCTTAATATAGATACATGTTTGATTTCTTTTACATTACCAAAATCCAAAATTGTTATTATCCTATAATATAAGGGTAAAAATAATAATGTCCTCCTAACCGATTAAACACGGTGGCCTATCTAAACAGAGATTAGCCTACTGCGCAGGACATATTATAGTGCACAAGTGTGTGCCCAATACACAGGTGCACTCTCTGTTCCTTCACTCCCATAATTCGGTGAGACGGCATTCCGACATGACCGTAGAGAGATCAGGCGCAGGACCAACGGCTTAACGTGCTTTCCGAGGCACGGGGGTGTTAACACTACCCAACTTCCTGACTCCGGAGCTGTGTCTGAGTAATTTCAAGACAGAAAAACCCAAACACTATCGGTGTTACTAATAGTTTAATATCCCGATTTTCCAGACCGTGTGGACATCATAACTGCATCGTATTAAGTGAATTAGCGAAGAAACCAAGGAATAAAAGCTTAGCGAGACTCCTGTTGCTGGTGAATTTTTAAATTTGTAAGAAACAAGCTGTTTCAAGTCTGCCGAGGCAAATCCACTGAAACAACTCTCTATTTGCGAAGATTTTCAGTTTTTTACACAATGTTGCACTTTGATGAAAAGCGCAGTGTGTAAACAATGAATGGAAGCTAGTAAAAATCCGTTGATAAACACCAAAGATAAACCGTGATGAGTATGCCATTGCTAAAACATTTGAATAAATAGAGTACTTATTAGTATATCGTATTAGGTATTAGTTGTCTCAACAGGTTTTTTTTTGTTTTAGCTACTGATTACTGAAACTGCAGTGCTAATGGGTTACACTGCAGTAACAGACGGTGAGTGGGTTTAGAAAATATTTTGGTTTTTTATTTGTTAAACTTAATTCATTGACTATATAATTTATCAAATTGTGAAAATTATTTAAAGTCGTCTCCTTCGTGACGACTTCCAGGAGGTTTTAAGGGTTTATGATATAAAAGTTTGATGAAATTAGGTGGTCGTTTCGCCTGGCAGCGAAACGAGGACAGTTTTGAATAAGGTGTTCGAAGGATTGTACTGACATATCATCGCAAGGACATGTGTCCACTGCGAAGATTTTAAAGCGGTGCAGCAGTACTGTCTATTGTATCCGTGACCAGTTAAGTACTGTGTCACAGCGAATGTGGGTGATACTACTTAATTTGAAATATTAGTCTCTTAGATCAAATTGATCTAAGGTTTGTCTTTACCATGTCATGTCACCTATTATTTAATACAAGTGTCAGCAGTGGAAAATAGTAAGAGGGAAAGTTTATATAAAAAAAAGATTACCTATCACATTTATTAGACAAAGTTTTAATGGATATTTTGATGGTGATTTGTAACTGGGATCGCTTTCTATACCTATGATTTAATTTTGTTTCAAAATGTTATACCATAAAAAATATTAACATCGTTATTATCAGAAAATAATATTTGACCATGAATAAGGTAAAATTACTTACAAAGAGTAAATACGAAAACTTGGAACGAAATTTAATTGAAGCTGCAGTTAATGAAAAGTTCATTATTTCAATCGAGAGCATCCGATTATTTTGCGATATTAATTAATTTACACTTAAATTATAAGGGCCTTCGTGACTTTTGAATTTAATTTATCATATACCCTTTTGTATTTATCCTTTTGTTATATCGAATAAATAGCACAGGTGAGAGATTGGGATTGAATTGGGGATCTCGCTAAGGAAAAGAATCCGGAACGAGATCATCCGCCAAAAGACGAAAGTCATAGATATCGTTCTGAGGTGCAGTAAGCTGAAGTGGCAGTGGGCTGGTCATGTCTGTCGCAGAACCGACGGGCGTTGGAGTAGAAAGGTTCTCGAATGGAGACAACGTCTCAGAAAACGTAGAGTTACGCCCCCTGCTAGGTGGACCGATGACCTGAGGAAGGTGGCCGGTGGTGGCTGGATGCGAGAAGAAGAAGACCGTGAAAGTTGGTGCAGTCACGGGGAGGCCTATGTCCAGCAGTGGACTGCAATAGGCTGATATATAATTAATAGAATCAGGCGTTACTTTGCAGAAATCCATTATCAAAGTTGGTGTTGGTAACTAACAACACCAAAGTTGGTGTTGGTAACTAACAACTGCATTAGCTGTAGTGCATGCGTATTGAGGGAGGGAGGGCGTTGCATTCTGCATTTGCCTGAACTGGTACTCAACGCGGTTGCGGTTGGTGTGGTTTTTGTGCCTGCGCTAGCGTCTCTTAGCGGAAATTTAAACCAAAATAATTGTATTTTATTTTTCCCAACTAATAGGCTGACATGATGATGTTCTTCCTAGGGTCTCACCTTTCACCAAAATCAATTTTATTCAGCTAGTTATGCGTGTAATTTTGTAATAGAGTTACTTTAGTTTTATAATATTAGAGTTGGGCTGGGGATATACCTAAGTAACTAAGTATAATATACAGGGTGTCCCGTAAATTGGCGTCAAGCGAGAGTGACGTCATTCTATTGCTCAAATACAACAACTTTTTATATGGGATCAACATCGAAATCTTAACAAAATAATCGCGTTTCCATACTTAAATAGGTATGCAGTACCTCTACGAATTTAGAATTAGAAGGTATTTTTTAATATTATAAATAAGTATTTACGCGTAATGGACTTACAAGTTGTAAATTTTATTATTTCAGTATGTAATGGTTTTTTTTTAATGTTTAATAGCCCGTTTTATGAAACTAAATTGAATAAAACTGTTTTACATGCATTAAATATTTTTGTATGTTTCTTTTAAAAGTACGTTAGTTGAGTTGAAATGTGACGTCATAGTTAACTATTCCCCCAAAAAATCTATGGAAGAGCGTTCTGAAATTACGTCAACGATTAGTGGTGTAAAATAGCAAATTGTAAACCACAACCACCAACCTTATAGGTACTTCGACAATAAAACGTGTCTTCGTTTAATAATGCTGAACTTAAAAGCACAATTTTGGTCAACTTATTTTGTACTTTCGATGAGAAAGAAAAAAGTATACAGAAGTAATGCGAACACCACACATTTACACATATGCTGAGTGATAAAATGGCTGACACATTTATTCAGCAGCAGCCAATTCCTTAATTGTTCGCGTCAATCATTGAGATTTAAACAAAAACGTGAGCTGAAACAATTGAATGAGGTGAACCGGCATTTCAATTTTGAAACGGAACGAGTTAAATCAATTTTAAGGTACGAAATTTCGCTTGATGGTGGGGTTAACGACCTATTTAACAAGCATTGACAGTCAATATGGCTCCCAAGTCTCGATCCCCCTGACACACTCAAATTGAATTTATTTGCGATTTGATCTCGCTTCTCGCGATTTTTTTAGGGAAGGATGGGCTAACTCTTGATCTTCATCTTAGCCCGAGAGCAAAGATAAGGTTTACGATGGAGCGAGCTTGTCCAGAAGTAGCCTATTACTTCTTAAGGTGCGTGTAGCACCTTAAGAAGTTTCGGATTATACACGTTCAGATAAACAGACGCAGGCAGGGCATTCCACTTTTTGGCTGTGCGCATTATAGATGATGATGAAAAGCGCTTGGTACGAGAGATGGGAATTTCAACCAATAAAGGATGGTAACCTGCAGTACGTCTGGTGTTCCGATGGAAGAACGGATGGCACAATGAGATTGTGGAATTTGTTCTTGGCAACTTTGATAGTTTTGAACGAAATGAAACTCCTTCAAACGCTGCATAATTTCGAAATAAGACTTGAAACAAAAGTTTATTCAGTGGAATCGCCAATCCACTATCACCTATCTACGTTCCTGACTATTAGCACAGAATAAGTACTAGTACTTCGTACAGAAGTATGACTTAGCAATTGTATTCAAAGAAATGTCTACTCAATGTCGTTAACAATATGGCGTAATTTAGTTAAACCTACAAAAATCCATTGCAAGATAATTTCATACTTATTGCTCTGGAATATGAATTATAATACACTAAACCTATTCAGTGACGTAATATCATGCGACGCGATAGGGTTGACTGCTACGAGAAGCTTCTAACGCCATCTAGCGCCTCTTTCTAGTACTTTATTCATTATCGTCCAGCCAGCAACGTAGCCGCGCGGCCGCCGGGGAATAAAACGCGCGAGCGTGTCGCTGGCCGGTAGCGACACGCAACTTGTTTAGCCCCTAAGTAAGGGTCGCCGCGCGTAGGTACGTTTTTGCTACCTACGCGGGGAGATACACAGGTCTGCTAAAGTCAAAAGGTGTATACTTGCAAGATTTTATTTTAATTTTTCTACATTACGAGAATAAAAGAGCAACTGTGCACAGGTCGAACCACATTTTACTTTTAAATTGCCAGTGATCCAAAAAATAAGACCAAGGAAATCCCGTTCGGAAACCACCGTTGCACGCTGTTCGCGTTCGAAAATTCAATACGAGGGCCCCACTCTGTACAAATCCATACTTTTGACTACCTATCGCTGTCTCCATTCTCATGACAGTTCTCGAGTAGTTAACGAGTTTCCGGGCCAAATCCTGCTCCTCCTTGATACTCCACGACAAATTTTCCATTCATCTTCTCTCTTCCTATGCTGAATGAAAAAACGAAAAGAGACAGATTACATTAATTTAGGAACGTCAGAATAAACAGTTGTTAGTGTCTAAAAATGACAAATACACAGACAATTTTATGGATTAAAGTTAGACGAAATTAAGATTTTTACAAGATCGCGATCTTGCGTTGAAAATGCGTGAAAAATTACAACACTTAATTTGAAGTTTCTGTATTGAAGCAGTATGTTTTTTTGTTCCTATAGCAGAAAAAGAGACGACACGAACTTAATAATCTAAGAGATTTTGTGTGAGCGCGATAGCTAGAACTGGAGTAGCCGAGTAGGGTACACGCCCCAAGTTCATGCCACATCAATTACGAACGGGCCACTGTACATGACGCAATTTGTCTGACCAGGGTTGATACATGGAAACGAAAAACCGAAATGTGTTTCCTGTCATCAATACACGGTGTGTTGAAATGTATTTTTTACATTTAAAAAAATACTAGTAGGCTATTCAGAAAAAAATTTTGATTAAAAATATGAAATGGCTTAGCAATTTTTTTTTAAATTGTATTTTATGGCGTGATGACTATGAGTTATGGAATGGAAAATGTATTAAAGTTTACCTCATCGATCCCATTGCTTCTGGCTTGTTTGTTTGACCAAGATTTCTGCCTTCAAATCCCAGGCGGTTCTTCGACGAACTTATAGTATAGTGGGACCGGCATCAATTTAACCGAATGTATCCATACTAATATTATAAATGCGAAAGTGTGTCTGTCTGTCTGTCTGTTACCTCTTGACGCTTAAACCAATGAACCAATTGAGATGAAATTTGGTATGGAGACAGTTCGAGACCCTGGAAAGGACATAGGCTACATTGTCGCGATATAAAAACATTAAGGGGGTGAAATGGGGGATGAAATATGAAAAATCCAACTCTTGCGGGCGAAGTCGCGGGAAACCACTAGTATTTAATATGTCGAAATACCTCAAATGATATAGAACTCTATGTAACACTCTTTGTAACATAAGGTTGACATAACTGCGAAAATTTGACAGATCAGGGAAGGTTAATGGGCTGTGTGTACATTTGGTACGAGTTGCAGAAAATTTAAATAACGTATAGTGATCAACAAGGTTGTTGCTAATGTTGTTGTTATTTTTATTACAGAATAAAAACAAAAAAAAAACTTCAACTTGTCCCGGAACTAGTTTAGCCTTACTTAATTACCCAGTAGGTAAAGGTAGGAGGTGCTTGTGGCGCAGTGGCGGCAGCGCTTTGGTAGTGATACCAAAAGTTAAGCAACCCACGGCGCGGTCGTGATTGGATGGGTGACCATTCCAACCATTTAAGTGACGTCCATGACAAGCATCTCCGTGCTTCGGAAGGCACGTTAAGCAGTTGGTCCCGGCTAATATCTGTGGTATTAGTCGTTAAGCCTAGTCAGAGGCCCTAGGGCGGCTTGATAACTTCTGACAGTAAGGTTCGTCACTTGCCTTACAGACACCCCTCCACCAATCCGCACTGAGCCCGCGTGGTGAAGTATGGCTCGTTCCTCCTCATAGTTGAGGTGAGGCCTTTTCCCAGCAGTGGGATCTAATAGGCTGACTTATAAAGGTACTATACTTAACATTATTATGTTCAAAACGCTCTTAAATCTCTTTCTCTTTATTGACTAAAAGAAAAAAAACTAATTTTGTTTTTAGGACCAGTTGGTCAGGTAATTGACCAGTTGTGGATTATGTATTTAATAAAAGTAACCAACCCTGCGCATATCCAGCAGATTCTGTAAGACAACCGTATTTTGGGATATATCTGTCACGCTTGCTCATGTAGCGACATCTTACCACTGTCGCCCACATTAGCAAGCAACTTCCAGACGCGACGCCCTGACTCGGCTCCTACAGGCTAGATGGCGCTGTTAGCCCGCTCCATACAACACAAACCGCGATATGTAAGATTTAGCACGAGCTTGACTACATATTGCTAAACCAAGACGGTGACCATTGGACCTTGGTCCCCGACCATAACAACCGGTCGGTAGGAAGCGCTTCTCTTTGCCTTCCTAACCCAGTTGCGCCAAACTCACACTATCATAGTGGAAGTGTGACAGAATTGGAGTAGAATATACAAACATTGTCCGACACAGCAGGGCCTCAGTAACGTCGATTCGTTAATTCCACTCATTGTCATACAATACAACGTACGATAAATTTTATCGATATGGTAATTACGTTTCGACCGCTCAATAATGTCTGTTTCCATTTGTTTGATTGCAGCGAAATTTTACACCGGGTTACTTAATGCGAATGATTTTGTTGGGCTTAAACGAATGCGCTTGTGAGCTGTTTAATTTTAAACTGATTGTTTTGGGTGATTCATTAACTTTTCCCACAAGTTTTAAGTCAGTATATTCAATGTTCATTAAATCTTAAGTCCCAGATAAGATAAGACAAGATAAGTATATTGATTTTATTTATTTATTTATAACAGGTAATACAAACGGGTTACAGTCTAAATGTTACTAAATAAAATAAATACAGAGAAATTAAGCTGGACCGCAATCCTTAACAGTATTCACATCATGATTTATATTAAGGCAGTCCTGCACGAAATTGAGAAAATTAAGATATTTCTAAATCATTTGTACGATGAGTTGAATTAGTTAAATACATTAAAACAACTTATTTACGTCAGCCTTATCATTGCACAAGGTCCTGGTCTTGTTGAAATTTAAAACAAATTCTTTATGATATAATAAACATGACTTGTAGCTAATGATATCTAACAGCATTTTTATTCGAAAACTTGGTGATTTTTACGCATGAAACAATAATTTGTACATGAAAATGATTGTATTGATATTCCGCAGGTCCCTTTCTTTTTAATATACACGAATCCATACTAATATTATGAATTCAAAAGTGTGTCTGTCTATCTGTCTGTTACCTCTTGACGCTTAAACCACTGCTGAACCGATTGAGATGAAATTTGGTATGAAGACAGTTCGAGACCCTGGAAAGGACATAGGCTACATTTTGTCGCGATATAAAAACATTAAGGGGGTGAAATGGGGGATGAAAGTTTTTATGAAAAATCCATCTCTTGCGGGCGAAGTCGTGGGAATTCTCTAGTAAAATATAAATAAGAAAATACTTTTCAGTTTTTAACACAAATGTTTGATGGTTTTGCGCATTGCGCAAAACAAAACTATTGTTCTAATTAAATCATAAAGTCTAAAACTTTAAAGCAAATGGATCTAATTACTAATATTAATAAGTTCGATTCTGTTTGAAGATCGTTTAGACTCACTCGACTTGCTTCGCGCTGCACCCCTTTAACTGCGCTATTAGGACATTAATAGAGTTTTAACATTTAAATTTAATTGGATGGGTGACCATTCCGACCATTTAAGTGACGTCCATGACAAGCATCTCCGTGCTTCGGAAGGCACGTTAAGCAGTTGGTCCCGGCTAATATCTGTGGTATTAGTCGTTAAGCCTAGTTAGAGGCCCTAGGGCGGCTTGATAACTTCTGACAGTAAGGTTTGTCACTTGCCTTACATACACCCCCACCAATCCGCACTGAGCCCGCGTGGTGAAGTATGGCTCGTTCCTCCTCATAGTTGAGGTGAGACCTTTTCCCAGCAGTGGGATCTAATAGGCTGACTTATTAACATTTGAATTAAAAGACTATATTTAAAATAAGATATTAAGTGCAATTTATATCAAGATTTATACGTATTTTTTTAGGATTCCGTAGCCAAAGGGTAAAAACGGGACCCTATCACTACGACCTCACTATCCGTCTGTCTGTTACCAGGCTGCATCTGATTCACCGTGATAGCTAGACCGTTCAAATTTTCACCGATGATGTATTTCTGTTGCCTCTATAAAAATAATTACTAAAACAGAATAATATAAATATTTAGTCGCGTTTGTTATGTACAACGAACCTGACTTTTTTGGCGTTGTAAGACTAAAAGTAGGTCATAATATAGTGTCTAATGTTGTCTAGATAATGGTACATAACCCTTCATCGCGCATGAACTCACAATTTTTCGGTTTTTAATTTTGTTTGAACTTGGCCATTATAGTTTTTTTATTTTGTTAACTAGATCTAAATATTTAAACGCTATTTTTACATAGAGCCTAATAAGTATCGTTGTTTCAGAGCCATTTTTTTGTGTTAGGTGTAGAATTTTTCAGGTGAATTCTAACAAAATCCTGGTACTAGAATTGTACAGGACAAAATAAACTTAGTGCTGATCTGATTGACCTCTAGTATTAGATTGGTTAGCGCTCTCGCACGCTAAAAACGATTATAATAGTAAAGTTATAAGATAAGATAAGAATATTATAATATATTACGAGGTGCTAATATATTTTATCAGAAATGGGTTTGCTTGCTCTTGACTCTAGACTAAACCGGCGTGGCGTAGGCAGTGTCGACGGATTCTAAGAACTTATTGAAAAGCGAATTTACAACTACTTTTATTAATAGAAATACTTGAAAATCAGCGTTTTCATACTAAAATAAAATGAAAATATTTTTATTAGAATTTCGAAGTCTACATAAATTATAAATTTGCCTTTGAATATATTCCTAGAACACTAAGATATTAATAGCTAGGCTTTTGTTTGCACATTGATAATGGTTTTTGCGTGTTTGAAAAATATTTTTAATGAGAAATGCGTACCAGTAAATAATCACACACATTAAGTATTGAAAACTTCCACAGCCAAACAAAGTAACCAAATATATCATTTGGAGTTTCAAAGTCCCCAATTAGCTTTTACGTCTCCAAAATCAATTATAACGTTATATTACGATTCTTACTACAGCAACCAACCGGTTGACCTAATAACATTATTATGTTCTCCCATTACAAAAGGCACCTCTCGGCACTGATATAGGTCTGACAGACTGCCAATAAAACAAGAAATCTATTACTGTAACGGAAAAATAAACGTTATAACATTGTGACGTAAATCGTGAAGGGGGATATTTAGTATATCGTTATTGACCATTGACAGAATATTGAAAATGTAATTTTGTGGCAAAAAAAAATTGTTGTACCTCGTTCGATTATATAACCTTATTTTCTGATCTTATCTTTCTTTACATCAATTTTTTTTGGCAGTAGTAATTTGTGCGGTTTAGCTTAGGGGAAATAGTAATAAGTCGTTACTGACCGTTGACAGAATATTAAGAATTAATTTTAGGGCAGAACTCGTAGTGTTTGATCATCTATATATCCCTATTTTCCTGATAAAGATCTCATATTCGAAAACGACATTTTTTAGGCTGTAGTTTTTTATGGGGCTTAATCCACGGAAATTTTTAGTTATAAGTCGTTACTGAGCATTTAGAGGATATACTTAATTTATTCGGCACAAAATAAGTAGTAGATTGTTCGATCATTATAATTTATTTTTCTTGTAAAGATTTTTACAATTATTTGGAGAAGGTAGTAAACTTATCAAGGGATCAAGCGACGGTTAGCTTATTATGTTTAATAAGTCAGTAGGTTAATCAATGTATACTTCGTACGTAGGTGGTAAGGTAATGCGTTAAAAGATCCGGTAAGAATTTTCCAAAGTCTAATCAGAAAATGTCCCGAACGATGTAAATCGCAAAGTCATACGTTCACCAGCAAAATTGATGGACGACCTGTTATAGGTTGCAGATCGCACTGGATGCAGATTGCTTGCAACCGGTCACTTACGAAATCGATGGGGGAGGGTTCCCAAAATTGACAGTGAACGTCCCAGATCCCACTGGATGCATCCAGTCTGTCGTCTGCGACCGGTCACTTTCGAAATCCCATCGATTTCGATTCCGTCCCGTCCCGCGACAGTAAAGATATTTAGGCAGCTGGGCTCACTTTTTAGCGAAGTAATTCAACTCATAATCTTAGTCATAAAACTCTCTTTAGATCAGAATATTAAAGGCGCCACACATGCTTACTCCGTCACGTTAATATTCCTTTCAGAAAACGCCTGTCTCGCTTCGTCCGCAATGCGACGCCGAAGCAAATAAAACGTTTACGCTTTGCGGGGCGTGATTGTTAAATATTTTATGTTCTCGAGAGATTTAGCCACCGTGTCAAAGCGCATATTAACTCACTCTTTCGGGTTCTGTGCGTAATGGAAAAACTTAAAAGGGAGCTAAGGGATGCATATTTAATCCACCATCCGGTATTATACGGTATACACCAATTATACGGTATTTAAATGTTTGGTACTACTTCAGAGCACTTAAATTGAGTTGAGTTCTTTTTGCAAAAACCAATAAAGCAAAATTTGTGAGACTTACTAAAATCGATATAAATTTTCTCTTATTGTCACAAGCCAAAAGGGTAATGAACCCAGACACAATATCCTAACACATATTCAAGCCAAATATAATGTATTGATTCGAATAAAATCTAAGGCATATCTTAAAGGATCTCTACAACAACTGATACTGCGCTGCCCTATTTTAGCGTGGCTAAAATTAGTATGGAACCCTAATATTTCACATCCGGCTCGAACTTGGCTAGTTTTTACGGATGCGACCGGTTGCGGGAGTTCTGTTGCGGAGATGAATGTTTGATGCACGGGGGAACGGCCGATTTTGACAGCTTGATTCCTATCCCGCAAAAAAACTAGCTACAACTATTGCTATTTGAATTTCACAGGCGCTGTATTCTGTCATGGAAAATATTTTTTAAATTCAATTGGCTTAGTCTGACTACAACCTGGCTACGCTATCCTACTGTAGAGTTCGACCAGTTTGTTTTAGGTAATCGCCTGATCAAATCGCTACCTTGGGGTAGAAAGGTTGTAAAAGCCATAAGCCTTTTATGGCTTTTACGACCTTTCTACCCCAAGGTAGCGAAATATAAAATTAGCTGCTGTGACTGGATCCGCATAGTTAGCTCACCAGCTTAGGACATTTTGTAATTGTCTAAAACTCAGTCAAATTACGGCTTCAAATGATTACAAAATATCGAAATATTTCTCCTTATTTTAATGTTGGCAAATTTTGATGGACACAACTTGATAAAGCGACAACGATATCGGAAAATGTGTGTAAAATAGAGTACTATTATTTTTCCTGTGACGTAGGTAATAAAATAAGGGAATAGAGCTAGTTGTTCTCACAAATTTGTACCCCTAAGCCTGGAGTTCACCAAAACATATTTAATTTTTATTTAGCCGATTAAGCAATGTTATCATACCATTTTAAATGGAAATTCTGTCAAATTAACCGTCAATTGAGGTTTACCGGCTGTCTAAAAATGTATGAACTCGGCAGGCCTACCGCCTAACTTGAAACCTATACCCATACCTATTTCAATTCAATTCAACTGAATGAACATAAGAATTGAAATTGCTTTGATTTTTGAAGGCTATGAATACCGAGTGAATGAAAATTTTGCGTATTATTCACCCATTTTAAAGTTATTAAATAATACATTTTTTTTTAATTTATACTATAATTTAAATATTTTTAATGACCGTTATTTGGAATATATTATAATATTTTTAGTATTTTTGCTTGTATTATTCGCTTATTTGATATAAATACGTATTATTTACATTTGAAAAAATAAAGTAGCGTATAACAAAACGCATTGTCAGGGTTACGTGAATTATCATTACGTCAAAAATAAGACAGATTGACGTCTTATAAAAACAAACTAGAAAATTACATTCATAGTGATTATTGAGTCAGTGATCACATTCATACAAAATGTATTGTGTATTGGTGCTTAATTAAATTTTCTAACCTTGTATTGTACATCGAAATACTGGCACCAAGAACTTTGGACGTGGATGAAGACACACTCATTGAGAGCCAGGGGAACCTAGTCCAAAATTTCCTAGACCAAGCAAGCAGACCTCACACGATTAACATCCAGGCCTAATGCAGTGGGTGACGGTGTGTCCAAAACTGACCAAGATAAAGGCAAGTAAGTTTACGGTGATAACCTAGCTTACAAAGCATTGGATACTTTTATTTTGTAAGTATCCTTCGCCTACTACTGCATGTATTATAATACTAAAATGTATCGGTTCACCAAACAAGTCATCATGCAAATAGGAATGTATTTTGGTTTATTTGAAATACCTACATAAATTTATTTCAGCTTAAAGCATATCATGAAAGCAACGAACGAAACAAATACTCGGCTTGCAATATATCCGTCTTAATAGAGAATTTCAAAAAGTATTCGCTAATAGATATACTAATTCATTTATTACAGTAGGCCCCCTGCAGTGGACCATGCATATGGATCGTCGGAATCGCAATGAGCAGTGCAACTGAAGACTAAGAAATGGAGATTGGCGGTGGTGGAGGAGCGGCGACTGGCGTTGGATCGAAGAGAGGCGGGCGCTTATGAAGAGCAAACATGATATAGCATTATTTATATCTGAAATAAATAAAAGGCGTTTATTAGTTAGGTAGGTACCTACATTACATAAGTAGGTATCGTTAAAAGAGTTGAGGTTTTAGAAGCGAATTGGAAATAAGGTCCAGATTTACGTCAGGAAAACGAACACTATGTTCACTTTCATTAAATTTATATACCAACTATGTAAGGTTTTGTAAGACGACAATACTTTAAAAATGATAGGTATATAACGCCATAGAACATATGCAACTTTAGGCAAGCAGATCGCATTCCTGTAATAGATGTGCATAATGAATTTGTGATAAATATACAAACTTTTTTATTTCTACTCTATGCACGCCATAGATTTATTTGATCTCTATGAATTTGTGTCTGTGTGCTCTGCTTGTATTGCTGACAGTTTTCAGTTACCTATGTCAAAGATTTGTAAATAACGCACTGATTATGTAATCTTTTAACTAACTTCTTTTTAAATAACGATTCAGTTTCAACGATTCAAATTCAATTACTTTTAACAACTAATGAATAGGAAATAATAACAGAGCGCATGCTGCTTCTAATTTATTATGTTACCCATTCATTATAAGCTTGATCTAGAAAAAAATAAAAGCGAGACTGTTACTTTTAATGCCGTTTATTATACCTAACTTATGTATTAACAAAAATACAAATAAATAACTGTTTACTTTACTTCATTTCTTCTTATATTACTGTAGTGTCTCTAGGTTTCTGTAGCTTATCGATAGGGTTAAGTTTTTTTCAGACAAACACTGTTATATTCGTAATTGCAATCGGTGTTCGTTACGTTGTATGATAACAATCCCATGTTAACGACTAAGACCGAAAGATCTTCTGATAAGACCCACTTACAAAAAACGAACGCAGTTAGGATCTACAACATCACAGAAATAGCATTATAACAAAGTTTACACACAACATCAGAACAATAATTCGATTGAAAAATACGTTGATCTCAGACTTACTAGCGCAATGCGACGTTCTTTATCATGGTGTTTACAAGGACGAATCCTTGCAATCTTAGCTTGCGACAAATATAGATCTTTTTTGAGGCATAATGTTCTGATGAAGGTGTCTTCCGGAATAAGCATGCCTATGCGGTCTTCTCGCAGCTGACATAGCTATTTCCTAGTTAGCTAGTTTGTTCCACAATCTTTTCCCCAAAATTTAATTGAGTATATGGTAAATAAAATAACGACTGACGTTGCCGTAGTAAACAAAGCTTCAGACTAAAGCCCTCTGTAAGCGATCAAATTAGTTTGACAGATTAGTTTGTCAAGCTCACGTTCTTATATAAATTATATTTGACAAACGCGTCAAACTGCTGCACACTAACAAAAAGCTTGAAAGACTTTGACAAACAATTTTGATCGTTTAAAAGGCGCTTAATAAAGGCGGTCCTTTGCGCATGCTCCATGGGAAACCATTCGTTCATTGCATTCAATTTTGTCATGCCCATTTGAAGTCAATAATAGGTTTCAAAATGTGTTATTTGACAGCTGTCATTCCTTCTGAAGTCTGTACCAAGCCTATACCTATACCTATTTTGATACCTAAAAATTAGGCGGTCGCCCCGCGGGTCTTAGTTTTAATGATTTTGACATTGCCATAACACTTGATTAAGTATGACACGGCTAATTTGAAATGTTTGTCCACACTATGTCATATAATGACACCTACCTGACATCATTAATTCTAAGTTAGCTGTCTCGTGTCATAGCAGTGGCAAATTCATTATTAGTAGGGGAGCTAATATTTTAGCGGCTGGCCTGACTTACTGGAAGCATTCCACTTTAACTGTACAAACAAGACATAAGATACATGTTTATAGAGATGACACGATATAAATCTTTAAGAGCCGACCATAACATTTACCGAATTACATTCACTCGTCATAACGATTGCACCGCGCGTCTGACAGTAAAAAATTATATTAAACTTTAAAGCCTCGCGTTTTATGCTACTGCAGTGGAAATATGGTGTTTTGTTGGGTAATTCATCAACTCGCCCCATTTTTTTTTAACAAGTCGTCCCATTTCGTCCCAACCAGTACTAGTGATACAATTATTGTTAGTTACGTAGGTATGTAAAGACTTATCGCTTCATCGGCTAATTGGAATTGATTAATTTAAACCACAATCGATGCACGTTGTCCGGTCAGTTAATCGATTTAATTGCTATACTGATTTTACGGCTTGATGCAAAGCTGTGATCGTATGCATTACTTTAATTAAATTAAATACAACTGTTCTGGTATTTTATATTTCTATATTATGACCAGGAAGTGAAATTGTCTAATTTTATTATGATGCGCGCAAAGCAATCTAGAGTTATAAATAATTATTTTACTTGAGAAAGGAGGTGCATAATAATAAAACTTCTCTAAAAATGTATACAGCTGTACGGAGGTTAATTATTGCTGAAACCTTACATGAATAAATAAGAGAATTCACTGGGTCACATGATACAAAAACAAAGCTCAAACATGGAACAACTTTGAACTGACACTTCAAGTACTCGTGACAGTTAAGAGCCGTAACACAGTACGTTTGATCGGAATCCGTCAAATCAAAATACGTTTAGTCTCATGCAGTCCTTTCCTATTTCATAGACAAAGGAACTGACAGAAAGAGACTTTAGTAACATTTAAGCACTGCCCTCTATATTACAAGTACGCTGGACTATACATTCTCCAAGAAATGACAGAAATTTTTTGGGCCGAATCAAAGCGACCCTACCGACTGTACAGGGAACTACAATAGAGTAACTTCCATATGTTTATGTCAATTCTTATCAGTTCCGCGGACGGTGACCACTCGCTCACTATAGCCGTCAGCGCCAAAATGGCGATAATCAAATGGCTTCATTGTTAGATTGACAGTATGCAGTCCAGCGTACTTGTACTTAATAGAGCTCAGTGCATTTACCTACCTACCTAACCTAGACCGCAGCCCATAAAAATTTTAGTAGAAAACATAATATTTTTTATAGCCAACACGGAGAGATGGAAATATTGTCAATTTTTGAAATTATAAGATGCCGCTAGGTCTCCTAGTGCGATAAGGCCCAGCATCAGCAACGTGCAATATTGACTATCCTAAGGTGCAACCCTGGTTTACAGTTTCGCCACCAGAGGGCGACGCAATAGCAGCACGTATTGCAATCCCAACGGGGTGGCATTGATCGATGTAGTCTTGTTTCAAATCGAATTTCACATGCCAATAACAATTTTGGCGTAATATTTACTGTTCTACGATTCGGGTCGGTAAAGATAGTTTATGAGAAATTGTAGCGGTTTTCACTGACAGTAATTTGCGACAATTGTTTTTGTGTGTTGTGGCTTGCGCTCCGGTCTACAAAACCAGAGGTTGCAGGTTCCATTCCCGTAAGGAGCAAATGTTTGTGTGATGAGCGCGAGCATTTGTACCGAAGTCATGGATGCTTATAAAAGTATATTAGTACGTCTGGCCGCCTAGTTGCTATAGTTCAAGCTCACGCACAGTAAAAGGCTTAGTGGTGTGTTAGTTGATATAAAGTATTTGTGCTTGTTTCCCGCGACTTTGCCCGCCAAATATCGAATATCCCATACTTTCCACAACAGTTTTCACCCGAGGGATTATTTGTGGGATAAAATCGATCCGATGTCCTTTTTCGGGAATTTGACTATATTTATCATCTTAATCCGTTTAGCGGATTTTATTAGTATCGTAAAATCTTAGAAAGAAAGCCACACTCATTTTTTTAGCTGCGGATCAGCAATTTAAGCATCATAAAATACATAAATGTATAGGAATATGTATAGTCATAGAATAAATTCTTCAAATTAATTCTATGACGTTTTGGACAGCTTTAGGAAGGTTTAATTCCAAGGGTTCAAACTGTTACTGCTATATAAAACCTCCGTTAAGAGGGATGTCCGAAAAAACGGCCAAGCGCGAGTCATACTTGCACTGAAGATTCCGTAACATTAGTACTGTGTTTTAGTTTTTGGGAACGGTCGAATTTGAAAAGATTTATTGTAAGTCTAATTTTGATCATTATTGTAGTACACGCCGCTTGCTTTACTACGGTCTTTGTGGACAGGAAACGTGTTCACAGATTGTCTGTTCCACTGTTACGTATAATGTATTAGGAAACATAATATTATTCATAGACAGTTTTGTTTTTCATACTTTTTTGCTCATTACAATATTCGTTGTGCCAAAAAAAGTCTGTGCAGTTAGCGATTATTTAGTTATTTTTTTTATTTAATTCATTATTATTTCTTTATTTTATTTATTTATTTAATTCATTCATTACAACCTTTTAAAAACCGGCCAAGAGTCGACTCTCTCACGACGAGGTCCGTTCTATGCATATCCGTTCTATACCTATCCGTTCTATATCGACCGTCTTGGTGTAGTGGTTTGCGCCACGGACTTCTAAACCAGGCGGTTGCGGGTTCGTATCCCGCAAGGGGCAAATGTTTGTGTGATGAGCACGAGCATTTGTACCTGAGTCATGGATGTTTATAAATGTATATAAGTATGTCTATCCGTTATCCTAGTCACCATAGCACAAGCTCACGCTTAGTTTGGGGTTAGGTAATTGGTGTGTTTGTTGAAACAATTTATTTATTATTATTATTATATCTATACAATATTAAACACTATATTAAAATAACCCTTTTTTAAACTTCAAAACGACAAACATTTACGGTTGTTGTGTACCACTTAAATATTTATTAGATTCGGTTTTTTACCATTTGTAGTTATAGCGGCAAGCATGAAAATTATAACTGTCTAGCTATCAGGCATCATAAGATAAATTGGCAGACAGACAGATGGACAGTGGAGTCTTAGTAATAGGGTCTCGTTTTGTTTTCGTCACACTTTGGGTGCGGAACCCTAAAAATCACGTAGTAAGTAGTAGATGAACGACAAACAGCGTATCATAGTACTAGTGTTATGATGACAGAGCCCCGTTGGTCCCTTATTTATGTGGGGTAGGATTTCCTTGCTTGAAGACTGCATAGATGAATGTGTACGAGCGAAACGGAAGATTTGATGTTTGGAATGCATGCGGATTATGATAGGTTTTTGTTCTGTGATGGCCGCAAGACGAGTAGGAAGTGTTTTCTGTATTTTATTTGAAGAATATAACGCGGGGTATGGCAGCACCGGTTGTCTACGGCCGCGGTGGACGACCAATCAGGCGTCCCGCCCGAATTTTATAATCTGTCTAAATTTTCTTTTTCTCTGTTTTTTTATATATTTTAAGTAGAAGAATCAAGGTGTTAGAATTAATGGTGGCGATTTTCTGTAAGTCCTATACAAAACAAAATTAAGAAAATAGAGACTGAGCCTGGCCCGTATCATAAGAAGTAATAAACTAGAAGATTTATAATCCGTGGTGTTTCTTTAAACCCCGAGTACCATATTTATTATTCTACAGTACCCTAAAAACGCTCCCATCGCATTACCATACGAATGAGTAACTAGCAAGTGGAAAGAATCTAATCCCGTTCTTGAATTACGGGGAGATATAGATATATCTGCATATATTATTTGAAGATAGGATTTGGGGATCATTTAATTAATTTTGTAGTTGATCTTTGAAAACCTTAGTATATTTTAGGGATAAGGCAGAAAATTACATCAATTACTGGGTAGGTAATTGAAGTTATTTTCTCCCAAACACATTTTTTGAAGGTCAATTCTTTAACTTGCTGGTTAAAAAGTACTACTGTACTCAGAGACGTCAATTAAAGTTAATCTTTAATGAAGTCTCATGCAGTCCTATTCTATTTCATTGGCAAAGAAAGTGTCAGAACGAGATTAATTGAAGGATGTCGAGTAAGGTGGTAGTAAGTATTAACCTGCTACCTACTTCGAATGCCATTCATTAAATGACTATCCACATATTAGGTTAGTGACGTTTCCAAATTAACCATATTGTGTTGTATTCAACAGTTATACATAACTCATTTATTCAATAAAGGAATAGAAAAAAACAAAGTCATGCCTGAAATAAAAATAATTAAACTTAAAACTTACTTAATAAAAAATAAGTCCGTATCCTTGATGCAACGAGGCGAGGATGCTGGCTGCGTTCCCGCGTTGGATAGCTATACTTAAAACCTTTGAGCGAGAACGAGCCAGCTTTACTATTTGCCAAAATTGACTTTCATTAAGCATATTTACAAAAAAGTAATTTAGTTCATTTATTTTGTGATATGTATCTTAGACTAAAGAAGAACTAAACCACATGATTCATTTATCATTTTTGAACAGACCCTATATTTTCAGTCGAGAAAGATTCAGTTATCTCTAGCGCCGAACGTGTAGACGAATTCCCTTAAAATTTAAATAACGCCATATATTGGCAGGAGATCTATATCCGTTAGAGCGATCTAGAGTCGTAAATAGAACGTTGCCACGTAGTTATGTCCGTGGCTTGAGTGTTCACGACGTTTTCAGAAAATGACTTTTTTAATTCCTGATGACTATGAATTTATGAGCCACCTCACCCTACATGGTACACTACACACAAAAAGAAAATCTCTACTAAACTTTTAATAGTTCATATTTGTAGTTATTTTTCAATATTAATACTTATCAAAATGATTTTAAATTAGTGCATGCCCGTTATTTTACAATGTATGCTTTGAGGACAGCGATCGTGTTAATATATAAAACTTTTCAGCCTTGAATTTTAAGCCGAAGGTATCACTGTCGATCTATCTGTTACCAATTTTCTCTTAAAACGATTTTGACAAGAGGGTAAAGATAATCGGGACATTGAAAAAGGGTTTTGGCTACTTTTTGTCACGAAAAAACGTTGCGCAAGCACTTGAAGGGGGAGAAACAGTTGATTATGTTTGTATAGGAAATCCGAGGTTTGCAGGAACGAATCATTTTATAACTGTACTTGTGCAGGACAAGTGCCATATAACCAAACATTGTTTTACAATGAAACACGAAAAAATTAAGAGAAAAGGGTGATAGATTTTTTAAAATTCATATAACCCTTATAATAACCATACCTGTACATATTTAATGAAATGTACAGCTGTGGAACATTTTTAACTCTAACTTTGACAGCATTTGAAGTATTTTAAATTAGTTATATGCGTACTAGTAATATAAAACGCACTGTCACTTGAAATTTATGCTCAGTTTTTTTTTGGTATAGGTGTAGTGAAACATTACAATATATTGATTCATCGAAGATCTCACCGCTCAAAGTCAAGCCGCGGTCTACCCGCTCCTGCTGTAGCGTAAAATTGAAATTGAAAATTGTTACGCTTCCCCACCCAATTAATCCCATTTCAAAGGCTTTTCGATCGAAGTAAGTTTATTCCAGTTATTTCATGTGAACTAAAAGGTCATGTAGGTAATCTTTAAACCTTTTATATCTACTTCTAGTTATTTATTATTTGACTATTAAAATCAGTTCTAAGTAATCATCAAAGATGTATTTTATCATAGTACTCATTTCTGAATAAGTAGTGAGTGCGAGTCGGACTCGCGCACTGTGGGTTCCGTACTAACAAAGATTTTTTTCTACGACGTAACTACGCAGTTTTTGGTCTTTTTCCTTTGCTTGTGCTGTAAGGTCTTCCTTCTATCCCGATTTTATGATTCTACGTATATGGGAAGTAGGTACCTTAGGTTTTGACTGCCCTGCGGAATGTTTGAAAATACGGATAAAATTGAGGTATCTTTTTCCCAACACAATTCTGATTCAATTGTAATAATCACTCCTAAATTAGTCATTGTAATGAATAAAGATCCATATTATTGTACCAAACTGTAAATAAACTATAATGGCAAGCAAGAAAATTATTATTATTATCATTAGATAATTGAGCTTGATTTTTTACGGCTTTAAGGAACCGCAGTCGCATAATTATTTGATGTTAATATCAACTTGATACCTCCCCTCCACGCCTTCCTGAGAAAAAGAGTCTTGACAGACAGATGAACAACAAAATGATCCTATAAGTGTTCCATTTTACTTCTTGATGTACGAAACCCTAAAATTGGTATTCCAGAATCTATAGTATAACTAGGTACCTACCTACCTACTTAATTATTGGTAATCATCATTGCTATGGACATAAGTGTTTATATTTATAAAATAATAATTTATTTATTACTGATATTCAACCTTAATCGTATTAAACGCTTTGTGATATCACGTTGAATGCTAAATACGGGATTTTTAGGAACACGCGTGTTATTTATTTTTATTAAAATTTTACCCCAATCTTTCTTGCCAAACAAATAGCTTTTCGTTTCATTTTTTCATTTATTTCTTACGTCTTACTTCGTCTATTCCAAAAGAATCATGGTTATCGTTTAGTGATATGGATATATACGTACAGGTATTTTATCTTGATACAGTGCCACTTTTTAGTAGTATTTAATAGTTGCCATTACTCAGAACTTGTAATTGGCTATGGCCGAGTGTGAATTTCCCGGTGTAAAATCCAGTGAGTAAGACTGGATATTGATTAGACATATAAGCATTCGGGAGTTTCCAAGCAAGTAGTAAAGAAAAGGCCTAAGAACGACAATATAATAATGTCCTCCTAGCCGAATTTTGACTACGGTGGCCAATCTCAACAAAGATTAGCCGACTGCGCGGGAGATATTATATTGCACAAGTGTGTGCGCAATACACAGGTGCACTCTCTGTTCTTTAACTCTCATAATTCGGTGAGACGGCAGTCCGACATGACCGTAGAGAGATCAGGCGCAGGACCAACGGCTTACCGTGCTTTCCGAGGCACGGGGGTGTTAACACCACCAACATCCTGACTCCAGAGCTGTGTCAGAGTTATTTCAAGATAAAAAAACCCAACACTTTCGGTCCGACCCGGGATTCGAACCCGGGACCTCGCGGATAGTACCCAGCGTGCCGACCGCTAGACCAACGAGGCAGTCGTCGAAAATACATATTATTATTATTAAGTTCATCATGGACGAAATATAATTCATATAAGATGTGAGGTGGTGTGACCCACATTACACCAGTCGGGTTCAGTACGGATAAAAATTCAAGATTCTATGTGGTTTTACGTAGTAAGTGTGGTGTACGTAAAGTAAAAAAGGAAAGAGAGCCTATATAGATCCCACTGCTGGGCAAAGGCCTCACCTCAACTATAAGGCGGTACGAGCCATACTCCACCACGTGGGCTTAGTGCGGATTGGTAGAGGGGTGTCTGTAAGGAAAGTGACCAACTTTACTGTCAGATGAAAAAAACATCAATACCAAATGGCAGTACGTACCATTTGGTACATATTATGGTATGTATCTACACGAGTACCTAGTCTATGTGGCACATATTAATTTATTTACATAATAATAACAATTATTATTGAGGACAATAAGTCCTATTAAATCGACAATGTGCGTTCTCCATGGCAATGTTTTGTCACGCACAAATTATTTGTCATTACGATATCGTGATTGCTAATCGATTTTTTATCGATACCTACGTGTAAATCGACCTTGGGTCGACAGTGCAATTAGAGGTCTGATTCTTGTGTCCATTGTGTAAGCAACCTTGGTAGCGGTCAAAGGCCTGAAGTGACCTACATTGTCACTTTCCTAAAATATATTACCTAGTATTGAATACTGATAGCTTACCTAATTTCATTGTCAAACAACTTTTCTGTAGGCTTGTTTCTAGAAGCAGAAATTATCTTTTGTAACTAACTGTCACTTATGTTTCAGAAACAGTTATTAAATTTTGATGCCTCCATTAGCCACTAATGTGACATTCATTTGAAAGTTTTCCCTTCAAAACTGTCAAATGAATGCCAAATTAGTAGCTAATGGAGGCATTATAATTGAATCACTGCAACTGGGCGTTAAAGTGTCAGTTAAAAATTGTAAAATATTTAGGGGTTTGTTTTTGTAAGGGGCGTAGTGAGTCTCTCAATTGATTGATGCGCAAGCGATGCACATCCCTGGTGCGCAGGGTTTAAGCCAGCTCCAACAGCGTCCTAAACATGTTTGCTTCGAGGTTGGATGGTCAGAACTAAATCATTGCTCGATGATTCATGTACTGACTACTAATAATATAATAATTAAATAAAATATAATAATATGTAATTTAATCAATTAATTTAAACTATTTTATTGCTAACTTTGTGTCTTAAGTAATCTCAATTTTCTCTTACTAACAACAATTTTGTACTATGATCTGTTATTGGTCGAAATAAAGAGATTTTAATTTAATTTTAATTTAAATAATTCAATTTTCATCTAATATTACATTATCATAAGACCTATCTATAGACAACCCACACGCATAGGTTTGACTAAAAATTTTTTTTTGGTTGTAGTTAAATGTAAGGGAGCCCCCCTTAAATATCATTATTTTTAATTTTTTGCATAATAATCGTAAAGCGGTTAACATGATACATCTATTTATTAAGTTTCAAGTGTGTAATGCTAATAGTTTTAGAATAAAGTGGCTGTGACATACGGACGGACGGACAGACAGACAGACTTGACGAAACTATAAGGGTTCTGTTTTTTTCCTTTTGGCTACGAAACCCTAACGACCGACTACGAGAAACGACCAAACGATCAAGAGGTTTTGATCATTTATTTACAGCTAACAACCCGTGACGTTACAGAAATTGCGAACCTTTTTATAAGATGAGATCAGATTACGTGATCCACCGATGCCATTCAGGTGCGATGTACCGGAAACATAAAATGGTATTTCCAAGAATCAAATGAAGAATTACATGTTTCGGTTGGTTACGCTATTGCTTGAATGTGGAAAAGAAAAACATTATTTAGTTACATTAATCTCCCATTTTTAACATAATAGGTAGTATTATTGGTTGTTTGACAGGTAATCGACAGCAATTTTATACCTCACTTCTTCAATCATTTCAAGGCTCCCTGCTTGATGTTATCGATAGTTGAATCTATAAACGACATTATTTTTATTTAAGAAAAAATATGTCAAAATCCAGGAGCATTAAATGCCTCCGTTTTGTCAAGTTTAGTGTCCAAAACATTTTGTCATATTTTTATATGACAAAATGTTTTGTTTTATATGACAAAAATTTAAATTTTCTGCTTAAAAAAACTGTAATATAATGATCAAAATATTTAATTTTTAACTATTTTTGATAAACAACATACTCGTAGCTCGACAGTTTACTTATCACTGATAATTTTCGGAAACGTTTACCATTATTTCGTTTCTATAGGTTCTATACTTGATGTTCATGCATCATAATAAAACAAAATGTCACCTGTATTATAATAATAATACTACATTGTTTCAACAAACACACTAATTACCTAGCCCCAAACTAAGCGTGAGCTTGTGCCATGGCAACTAGGATAACGGACAGACATACTTATATATGTTACAGTCAAACCCTTAACCAGTCAAAAACCTTATTGACCGGTAAAATTAGTCAATAAGGTTATTGACTAAAGGTGTCGGTCAAAACCCTGATTGACTGATTTTATCTGACAAAATTAGTCAATAAGGATTTTGACAAACACCCTCAGTCAATAACCTTATTGACTAATTTACAGAGCAGACATTCAGTCAATATAGGTTTTGACCAACGTACCCAGTCAAAACTGATATGGACTGATTAGAAAGTCAAACGTTGAGTCAAAACTCTTAAAAAGTTGAAGTGGTTTCAGTTTTGGTTGATTGCAGTGTTTGAGTTTGAGGGAAGTTGAAGAACGATACCGGTATCGGTTCCAGATGTGATGCAAGTTCTGATTCCAATTACTTAACCGGTTATAGTTTAGTACTTTCTTTGATATTGCTAAAATTTAGTTGTAGTACCGGTTCCGGTACAGGAATTGAAATCAGAACCAGTACCAAACTGCCCCTAAGGTGTTTTCTTCGGGCTTTAACATGGGGTCCTTCAAAAGGCGAGCTAACATGGCTCTCATAAGTCGGCAACATATTGGTGAATCTCTGACATCGCAGGTGCCCGTACCCAAACTCCTCAAAGTACAGTCATACTTCCCTCAAACTCAAACACTGCAATCAACCAAAACTGAAACCACTCCAACTTTTTAAGAGTTTTGACTCAACGTTTGACTTTCTAATCAGTCCATATCAGTTTTGACTGGGTACGTTGGTCAAAACCTATATTGACTGAATGTCTGCTCTTTAAATTAGTCAATAAGGTTATTGACTGAGGGTGTTTGTCAAAATCCTTATTGACTGATTTTGTCAGATAAAATCAGTCAATAAGGATTTTGATCGACGCCGTTAGTCAATAACCTTATTGACTAATTTTACCGGTCAATAAGGTTATTGACTGGTTAAGGGTTTTGACTGTAACATATACATTTATAAACATCCATACGACTTACGTACAAATGCTCGTACTCATTCGTACTCATCACACAAACCTTGCGGGACTTGAACCCGCAACCTCTGGTTTTGAAGTCCGTAGCGCGAACCACTACACCAAGATGGTCGTCCAATTATATTAGGATTTTGATAAGGTATCACTAAAATAAATAAAACTAGGTTGATGTAACCCTGTAAGCAAGGTAACTTCAAGGTAACTTTCCTTGACAAGATTGAGTTAAAGTATAATGCACAGAGCATTTTTTATTGCACTATTGTCTTATTTACATTATTTCAAGGTCACACTGATTCCGGATAGAAGGGCCGTTCAGGAAACCAAGCAACCGGTATAGGGATACCGGTCTCGAGAATTTAGGCAAAAACAACAAAAATAAAATAAAATAAAAATAAAAACATTGAACAGTGCACAGATTCCTTTCAATAAAAAAAAATCGTTTTAAAAAGTTCATGAACTGGAGGTTAGAACCTCGATTTAAGCAAATAATGCCGTGTTTGGAAGGTTTGCTTTTCCATCACTATATTCATGTTATTACAAGGCAGTATGGGTATCTAATATTGTAGTTTTTTTTGTCTTATTTTAGCTAAATTCTATTATGAGGACAGTCAACCAACAGGAGTCAAGTCCACTTATATAAATACTATGGGCACAGAATAAGTTCTAGTACTCCGCTATGGAATATGTGTTTGAGAGTTTATTTAAGTATGTATACAGACATAAAAAATAAGTTTGAGATCACTAGCATACACTGATATAATTATTTAAATTTAACTTTATCAAGAAACATTTTTTGTTGTGTGTTTTCTTTAAATAGTAAAACCCTGTTTGAAATTAAGAAATAAAACTAATTAAAATTTTTAATTACAAAAATTGAGTAATTAACCATAATCACGACCAAGAATTTCACACGGCTGGATAGACTACACAGTAGCTCAGTTGGTAAGAGCGTTGGCCCGGTTAGCCAAAGGACGTGGGTTCAATTCCTACCCGTGTGCGATTTTTTGGTTTCCAATTTAAACTTATATAAATAAGAAAGAACACTCTGAGTGTTAAAAACTATAGTAATAAACCCGCTATTGCAAATTCACACGGAGAGAAGGTAATTTGCTTACAATAGGAACAAAAAATAATTGATAAACTTGAAGCGCAATGTTTTATTTTTTTTAAATAGTTTCAAAAAAGTTGCGACTTTTTTATCACAAACAATGCTTATGAATACCAATAAACAATAGAAAAAAAAAAGTGAAACTATGTAAAGGACAATTCTCAAAAGACTAAAAATCTCATGATAGTAAAATTTTCATTAACACTAAAACAAAAGGTACTAAGTATAAGACTCGATTTAGAGAAAGTAAGGTCCAATACTTAGCATATGACCTCTTCTATGTGCGAAATTGCCATGGCGCATTCAGTACCAGTCATCCTATAAGTACAAAGATTGTACAAACTTCGACACCTAGTACAAAGTATTTCCAATCAGATACATGCTCGCGAACATAATGGCACTGTATGGGATTTAACCTATTTAACTACAATAGCATTCAATTTTCCCAACATACAGCACACAATAGAGGTTAAAACAGTAATCTCACTGCTTTATTTTGTACCTACCTAAACAGCTCGTAACCAATAAAAAAGAAAAAATATATACATATTAAATGGACATCACATTAAGCAATAACGAAAATTAACAAAACATAGAAGGCAAAAACGGAATTTCACTCTACTGCAGTAGGTTCCAGATAATAAATAAAGGATTACTGTTTAATTAGTTACAAAATTTTAAAAAGAAGATCTAGGAACAAATGTGACGAAACAACTTTATCGCAATATTTTTAGTCATCGTATTTGTCGAATAACATCTACTCAAAATAGGTGCTTGTGGCGCAGTGGCGGCAGCGCTTTGGTAGTGATACCAAAAGTTAAGCAACCCACGGCGCGGTCGTGATTGGATGGGTGACCATTCCGACCATTTAAGTGACGTCCATGACAAGCATCTCCGTGCTTCGGAAGGCACGTTAAGCAGTTGGTCCCGGCTAATATCTGTGGTATTAGTCGTTAAGCCTAGTCAGAGGCCCTAGGGCGGCTTGATAACTTCTGACAGTAAGGTTTGTCACTTGCCTTACATACACCCCTCCACCAATCCGCACTGAGCCCGCGTGGTGAAGTATGGCTCGTTCCTCCTCATAGTTGAGGTGAGGCCTTTTCCCAGCAGTGGGATCTAATAGGCTGACTTATATATTATATCTACTCAAAATATCCGAACATAAAGTAAATAGAGAGATAACGCAACTTTCGTGCACCTTAAGGGCTGTTGTCTGTAGATTCTATTGCACTTTTCAGTTCATCGTAACGCAGATACTTATCGTGGGTGCGTATTTTGAACCGTTATTTTGCGAGTTAAATTATGCACGCTGGCCATTTTCTAACAGCGTATAGGAATAATAAAATGTAAAAAAAAAACTTTGTGTAGATCGATTGTGATACTTACTGATTGTGCGTCTGTAGAAGGTATGGTTTTATTATTTATTAAAATATTTATTTATTTAAACTATTTGCACACAGTTAACTCTAAAAATTACGGACTTAATGCTAACCATTATCTACCAGTCAACCAGAGATCCAAACAGAGAAAATACAGGCGGTGCAAGATAGCATATTAGGAATATGGAAAAAGAAACAAAATAATAGTTATACACACTACATACATAAAAATATACTTGTTAGGATTTTACGACTACAGGATCGCGCTTGATGCTACAAATAGGGTTCTTTATATTTTAATCTTGTATTTTAATCAAACCTTGGATTCATTGCAATTTTTTAGGAGTGCCTCCCATTATGAGTCTTCTTTGCGCGCCTCCATTTTGTCGCAGAGCTAATTCCTAGGCATTTGCGTTCTCAAGCTAATAGAAATTAAACCTCTATTCAATTGTCGACGACAAACAATGTAGCAGCTTAAATTCAACTGATACCAGCTAATAATAGCTTCATTGCATTGCAGATCGCAATTCCGGGAGACATGCAATTCCATTCGGACTTACATAAACTTGTGATAGTGTGCTTTGTTGTTAGTGCATAGCCCAAATTAATACGAGCATCCATTCGTTTCCGATGTTACGTCAAATGACAGTGTATTTAAAAAAAGGTAGACATGTCATTCCCTAATTCCCGAATTCGATGCACTGAGCACACGTTCGTTTACGTGTCAAATATCATATGTGTATAAACAAATTTAATAAAATGATTTTATTTTTTGGGGCACTTATACACGTCCTGAAGTTGCCTGCCACTGCTTCAGGACAACTGTAAACTAGTTCTGGGATGAAGCAGCGCTAGAAAAAAACCGGCCAAGTGCGAGTCGGACTCGCGCGCGAAGGGTTCCGTACCATTAACTTAAAACATTGGACAGTATAGGCAAAAAAAGTATTTATTTTTATTTTATTTATAATTTCAAAAGTATTCATCACAGGATACCTGAAACAATTTTAAATAAGATTTTCCGCGGCTGTTTCTTTACGTGAGTGATTTGAAGTTTGGCGGGCTATATCTCGCAAATGGTAAAGCTGATAAAAAAGTGTTGTATGAAAACCCTACCTTATTTTCATAGTCCTTTTTAATGATACCCCACACAAGGGGGTGCAATCAAAATAAAATTCACCCCCCCTTTACATATATGGGTATCCTTAAAAAGGGGTAAATAAATTTTTTTTTATTTAAAAAAATGAGATCTATATGTGAAGTATCCTCGAACCAAGTAACATGCAAATCAGTCCATAAACGTAGAAGATATTCTGCTGTGACAGACTAGGACGGACGGACTGAACGATCTTATAAGGGTTCCTTGTCGGACTACGGAACCCTAGTAACTGAAGTTCGATTATAATTATACATATGGCTATTTATTTGAAGGTAGTGGTAGTTTAAATTGGTTCCTATTGCTTAACAGCGTAGATTGACTTAATTAGCCCGAAGTCAGAAAATTTGTGGTGTTCACACCCCTGTGCCCCGGACTCTCTCCGGCCATATTGTCGTCTTAATAAACTCACTTTTAGATCACTATGTATTTTTATCTAACTTTGTAAATAAGTAATATTATTCTGTTAGGGGGTTATTAGACTACGCGGTATTCAGACAGTCTTATTAAGACTCAGCGTAGTGTAAAAAGAGTTAGCCTGTAAGTCTGTGTGCCCCATCTTGCTCTTTCACAGTATGAAAAAGCGAAATGGGATATAGACTTTCTCAGTAGGACTGTCTGGATACCGCGTAGTCTAATAACCCACTTATAGTATGTTTCCTAACATGGGACCATGGGGTCTTGAACCTTAGATTGCATGGAGCCGTATTATTGCATAACTTTCAATTCGGCTGTTTAATACCGGCTGTGGCTAGGAGAAATGTCGCCAAACGTAGTTCAATAGTGATATAAGACTCAGGTTCGCGCGTTTATCTAGAGCAACTACCTTGATAATGTTAAAAATAGAGATTGGAATTGTGTCGGTGTGTTTGCTGAGAATTGTTGGTTGGTTAAGCGGTTTGGGGCCTGAATGCAATAAGAAAACGACCTGATGGTTTATCTGTCTTGTAACACGGGTTGTGTCGGGTAATGGCATTTACGGGGATAAATAAAGACGGTCATATGAGTTATAATAATTCTATTTTGAATTTATTTATTTATTTCTTCTTAAGCACAATAGGTATCTTAATTATTAGGGTTCACAAATTGGTTACATGTTGTCTATGGTGCGTATAATAAGAACAAAGATGACCTATATTACTACTATATTACATATATTAATCTGGCACTAAACATTTTACTAAGAATAGGTTAGGTTTTTTGACACAGCCGGTACTAGTACTTATTCTGTGCAGCCGGTAAACGGTGACGGTGTTATTACAAAAAAAAATAGACCAAGTTTAAAATGGATCTAAATATTAGCCGACAACAGAGGAATAAATGACACATTCGTGCCATAACCTAATAGAGAAGCGAAGCGCTTTTCTAATTAGCTAGCTAATAGCTTATTCTTGTCTTAAACCCGGTACTAAGTTTTTGGAATAACGGGGTTACGGTTTATTTGATAGAATTCCCATACTTAATTTCTACTAATTTGAATTGTTATACTTCTTTAATGCTAAACCGCCTGATTAAAAGCTAAACAGGTGTTGGTGAACTCCAGGTTAAAAAAAATACCTTACTTTATTATTAAAATTAAATTTATACAGGGTGAATAGGCGCAAAGAGTAAATGAACGTATGTACATGAGGTGGTATTTAGGTATGGAGACAAATAAATATATGTATGTATTTTTTTTATTTTTTTTCTTTCTCAGAAATCGAAAAAAAAAAACAATTTACTTTCTGATTTGTAACCTAATTTGATTCTGTGCGTTTGGTGCCTAAATGAGTTCCATTCCGCATAATGACGAACTCCAAAGTACTAAGGGACGTCACTTAAAGACTGATGTTATGTTGGCAGTATCAGTTTTAGTACGTTGTAAACCCTAACACAATCATCGTTATTTCGTCGTTAATATACCCCATTAGTACTCAAGATTGTTACTGATAAATTTATAAGCACAAAAGTTATTTTTTATGCCTACTGAAAAGCTGTTTGAGAACTACTACCTGTTGTTAGTTTTAGTATAATTATTTATTTGCCTATATTTAGTTGTAGTTACATAAATATGTATCATTCATCATTCCCAATTATAGGTATACTATAATAATACCTATAAGTACTAGAATTGCAATACCCGGAAAGGGTAATTAAGTTGAAAGTTCACTGTTATTATTTAAGACCAATGTAACACATAATTTGCAATAAATTAATTTGATTTGATTTAGTAAATACCGCATTGAAAAGATAAGTAATGTGACCTTCGTCTTTTCAAATGACAAATAAAGTTTTTAACATTGAAAATGTTTTTCCGTTCGCTCCAGTAGTCCTGTATTTTCGCTGAAAGTGCGACTCGCCCGTGATCCCTGAGCACAAAATATTAATTTTCATAAGTGAAGTATATAACCAGGTGTTTGTTTTCTGTACTCTCAGTAGGTACCTACGCTTGGCGCTCGCGCTAGAGCTATCTACTTTTGTTTATGCACAAAAAACTATCGTAGCAGTAGCATTTTTGCATAAAAAAGTTCACAGACGCGTGTCTCAAGCGGAGTGTGCACTCACGCTCGTACTGTTCCCAACCGTTCCGAGATATTGTGTCCGTGAGCGGTGTCTATGTGTACGTTCCTCGAGCGCGCTGTGTATGTAGATTGTCTTCTGTACCCTAAATCTCAGGGCACAAAATACCGAGATTTTGTGCCCTGAGATTTAGGGTCACGAGGACGTATGAGGGCTCATAAGACCCGAAATTTGAATTTGTTTTTTTTATTTTTAATAATAGATAGATTTATTTTCAATGCCTTTTTTAAATCGTGTAGAGCACAAGATCTGTGATTTTTTATAAAGGGCAGGGCTAAAATTTTGTAGACAAAAATCCCAGCATCGCCAGCAACGAAATGTATAAAATTAGGTTCAGTAAACTCATTACCCTTAAATTAATCTTCCTTCTTCTTCTATCATGTCTACAATAAAAGTAGCGGAGTGGCTCGCACACCGGTTTTCAAAGTGTCACCATATCTGAGCTCCCGGATTCGATCCCCGGTCGGGTCAATATAGAAATTCGGATCTGGGTGTTGTAATACCACCATTGTTTTAGATTTCCATAAGCTACTAGCGATGGGCGATTGTTCGAAAAAAATAATAATCGACAATCAAATGATAATCTGCACTCGGCTTTTCGATGGATTCGATCAAATTGCCGCGACTGTGCGCACAGGATATGCAGCGAATGATTGCGGTTGCTTATCGAATACATTCGATTACAGATACCATTCGAATACATAATTGGATACTATCTACCTGTGTGCGAATTTTTGGTTTCTTATTTAAATATTTGTTTCTTACGTTTACGCGAATTGTTGAACTCATTAAAACACAATTTTACGGATTACTTCGCGATTTATTTACATTTTATTTGAATCCTGACGTTTCGAACACTTTACAGCGATCGTGGTCACAGGGAGACTAAGGTATTATTTGTCATCACAAAGTTTTGAAAAATTAAACTACCGTCACTCAATAATATTAATTTACGTTCCTATTTACGCAGAAAGAGCTAACCGTAAATTAATATTATTGAGTGACGGTAGTTTAATTTTTCAAAACTTTGTAATGACAACTAATACCTTAGTCTCCCTGTGACCACGATCGCTGTAAAGTGTTCGAAACGTCAGGTTTCAAATAAAATGTAAATAAATCGCGAAGTAATCCGTAAAATTGTGTTTTAATGAGTTCTTATTTAAACTTATATAAATAAGAAAAACACTGTGAGTGTTAAAAAATATTAAAAAAGACTATTAATTCGATTAATTTATAATCGCCCATCGCTATAAGCTACTTCTTTTGCTTATGTACAATGTACTTATGTGATGTTGTCCAATAAAATAAAAAATACACACCATAAATAATCATGACAAGTCTTCCTAATCCACATAAAACTGTTATTGAACAGCTTAAAATGCCATTTTATCTCCTTAACTTCCGAGATACCCTGTATTTCTTGCCGCATAACAATTAAAGTCCGATTTTTATATCTCTTAATCTTGTGTACAGCCATTAAAAAGATAGACCCCGCTTAAGCGTTCAACGGTGATTCGAATTTGACTATTTACGATTGTTTGATGCAGTTTAAAGTCTATGGCTTAGTAAAAAGAGGGCCAGTTTTCGAAGACCCCTTGCTTAATGGAGCAGTTTTTTTTTCTAAAAACAGTGTTGGGGGCGGCAATTTTGTGTAAAAAGTAAAGGCAAAGGCCTCACCTCAACTGTAAAGAGGTATGAGCCATACTCCAACAAGCTGGCTCAGTGAGGGTTGATGGAGTAGATGTTAATAAGCCACCCTAGGGCATATGACTAGGCATCTAAGTAAATATACTTTGATATCGAAGTTCAAATATCCAAAGTTTCATACTACAATACCAAGTAAAGGAACCTGCGCAGTGGTTTGATGCCATAGTAACAAATAGCTATCCCCAACAAGGCTGCATTATTAGATTTTACAGTTTTTAATTTCAATTCAGTATGAAAGTTTTAATTTTTTGTCTGGCGATAGCTCTAAAATGCAAACATCGAGAGTCACCAGACCAACTTATGTCACCTATGAGATAACATGCTTGGAATGTGTACAAAAACTTATTATAAGTACATATGGTCGTTTGTGTTTTGAAGCCTCGTGTTTTTTGGGTCTGCCGACTGTTTTCGGCAGGCTGCGTAGCACGCACCTGTGTGCGCAGCACATAGTTGTGAACCATCGACTTGAAAAAAATATGGACTCCGTACCGCGATACTACAAAGTGAAGCAGGGTTCAAGTCTGTGTGTGTAAGATCATAGGGTTACAGTTGCGGCCGATCGGCTTACTTTGGTGTGAGTGTGTGCGTGAGAAGATCGTGTATGTACGACGATGACTTGCTTACTTTATAATAATAATAATAAAATGTTTATTTAGCAAGAACACAATATACAGATAAAAACACTTATGCTACCATTCCCGCACTAAGCTCGAGGCTTGTATCGCGTGAACCGGAAACATTGGCCACTTGCGTTAACAGTTACATTGACTTTGGGGCTTCAGTTTTAATGTAGGTAGGCGATACGGAGTCCATATTTTTCTTCACGTCGACGTTGTAAATTATAATTTTTCCTGCGCAGTTGGCTGATCTCTATTGAGATTCCTGCCGTAGCCAAAATTTAGTAGAAGAATACTATTATTAAAGTGCACCTAAGTATATCGATACGATTACCTGTATTGATACAGCTTACCTAGGTATATTGAACCAGTGTGTACCTTTATCGATAGGGTTGTTCCAGTATCGAGTGTCAAGCGTTGTGGAGGTCTCGGTAGGCTGGTGCTGAGTTTAAACCGAAGACAGGGGAGTTCTACAGATTGTTTGCGTCGCAGTGGTTTATGGAGACGGATAATGGGGGTGTAGCAGCGGCAGATGGGTCTTCGGGAGGGCCACTAAACAAGCGGGAACCTTGAGACCCCACGGAGACTACAGATTTTCTATCGGCTTATAGTTTGGTTGACTTAAGGCGAAAAGTAAGCCTAACTAACGTCACAATTAATTTTATTTAGGTTACTACTCAATCAGATCAATAAAAAAACAGATAATAATAAGAACTATGGCCAAAATTAATGGCTTACAAAATGGCAAAGACGTCACTTACATTTTCTATCCTAACCTAAACTGAATTCAAATTGTAACTGGCATTTTCTGTCCTAAATTGAAAAAATGATTTTTGATTTTTTTTTACTTCCTGACTAGATAGCTTTCAAATGGCTATCTAACTGACGTTTGCAGGCCTACTGCCTAATTTGAAAGCTCGAGGCAAGCTGGTAAAGTACTTACCAACGCGCTAAACAGGAAGACCCAAGTTTAATATAAGTACTCTCTACCTTTTATATGTATTTGTTGAATCACGAGCAATAAAAATGTATACAGACATGTGTTACAGTGTTGAGCACGCTCGGTAATATTTACGAGGTCCCGGGTTTGAGTCGGGCCCAGAGTGTTGAGTTTTTCTGTCTTGACACAACTCAGACACAACTCTGGAGTCAAGAAGTTGGTGGTAACACCCCCGTGGCACGTTAAACCTTTGGTCCGCCTGATCTCTCTACGGTCATGCCGTTTCACCGAATAGTGAGAGTGAAGAACAAAGAGTGCACCTGTGTATTGCGCACACACTTGTGCACTATAATATCTCCCGCGCAGGTGGCTAATCTCTGTTGAGATTGGCGGCTGTAGTCGAAATTCGGCTAGGAGGACATTAAATACATGGCCATCGAACAAATGTGTATTTTTAAACAGGCCCGCCGTTTTCATGGCCCCACACAGAGTCTTCAGATGATTCAGCCTGAGATATTATTTCGTTGGTGTTTGTTGAAACTTTCTTGTTTTACTTCACGCTAGAACGGCTGTTGTATTTGCGTACTTGGCCTCGTTCGGTGTGTTTTGTGTGTCGCGTAAGTATTCTTGTGTTGTGTAATGAAGGTATGGATAAGTTAGCTTGTATGGAAATGTAAAATGTTTTTCCGTACCAAGCTGGTAAATTTCATCATTTTGTAGTATGGGTTCGACTACAATAAACAGACTGTTTTATCGTTTTATCCCAAACTTATGCAAGACAAACAATACATGGTAGCTAGATCAGAACAGGACAATTGCTAGTGGAATAAATCCACTAATAACAACTAACTACACTAATAAACAAATAAATAATAGTGTTCTCCTTTACCCAAAGTTTGTCTGGAAGAGATCGCTCCCAGCGATAAGACCGCCTATATTGTACCTACCAGCATTGTTTTCATTCATTATATGTTTGTAAAGTGTTTTCTGGTTGCAATAAAGAGTATCTATCTATCCACTGCAGTAATGCACCGCGCCGCGGCTCAACGACCATGTTTTGTAGGTGCCTATCTGTGTGGTTCAAAGGCTTGAACGCCACAACACGCACAGGTCAGAAGAAGTTCCTCTAGCTATGAGAGGATCGTCATCTTGATCGTTTCTTTCTATAACCATATCATTCAGCCGGGTATCTCCCCGCGTAGGTAGCAAAAACGTACCTACGCGCGGCGACCCTTACTTAGGGGCTAAAACAAGTTGCGTGTCGCTACCGGCCAGCGACACGCTCGCGCGTTTTATTCACCGGCGGCCGCGCGGCTACGTTGCTGGCTGGACGATAATGAATAAAGTACTAGAAAGAGGCGCTAGATGGCGTTAGAAGCTTCTCGTAGCAGTCAACCCTATCGCGTCGCGTGATGTTACGTCACTGAATAGGTTTAGTGTATTATGAATCATATTCCAGAGCAATAAGTATGAAATTATCTTGCAATGGATTTTTCTACACGGAAATGTGCTTGACTCTGAGGCGAACTAAATTACGCCATATTGTTGGCGACATTGAGTAGACATTTCTTTGAATACAATTGCTAAGTCATACTTCTGTACGAAGTACTAGTACTTATTCTGTGATACGGGATAGAAACAAAGCGTTGCAGCGAGTCAACTTCAACCAGCGCCATCATGGGGCGAGGAATGTAACTTTAAACATGTCTTATAGTCTGTCATTTATTCGCATGATTTTATTTATGAAGTACACTAGGCTTCGCATCGACTTACCCTAATTTGTCAAAATATCTCAATTGATATGGAAGTTTATGTCAATAGAGTGCAATCAACTTAGCATGTCATGCAAAACAAGGTTCGTGCTTACTATCTGGTACTTACTGCCGCACTCAGAGACATCAATTCATTTTAATCTTTGATTTAGTCTCGTTCTGTCACTCATGAGACTTAATGAAGGATTAACTTTAATTGACGTCTCTGAGTACGGCAGTTAATCAACTACACGGCAGTTAATACTATGAAGTACTAACTATAATTATATTTTTACCCCACCCGGAATCGAATCCAAGGCCTCTAAGTATGAATGTTTAACTCTCGATCCAGTGGATCACGAATCATGACAACAATTAATACACTGTATCCACAGACTGTTGCTGAGAAATATACGAAACGTGACTAGCCCTATTCGTGAAAGGATAAAATGTCACAGCCTGGAATTTAGGACATTGCCTAAGAATGGCCAAATAGGCAGCGTTTTGTTATAAATGATATACATTGTAAGGAAGTTGGTTTTGACTTGAATAAAACAAAAACATATTAGTAAGATAAGTTTAAAGCTAAGCAACTTGGATAGTCTTTATAAAGATCTTAGGGCTCAGGAGAGTTCAAGGTCCAAAATCATCTCTACAAATCATCTGAATCAGTAAAGCTTTTAGGAGTTCGTTATCTTCAACAAAATGTATAAAACTGACATAAGTCATTGAAACATCACGTAACTTTGGCATACATATTTTGACATTTCGATAGCGATAGCGAATTTTGCTGTAGAAAAATTGAACTTCTTGTCTATCAATTTCTGTGAGCGTTCAATTTAATTGGGTAAAGACTTGCAAACAAATTATATTATGTTATAAAAATAATGTCGACTAACTATTATATAGTCCTCCGTAGCTCAGTTGGTAAGAGCATTCGCCTGGATAGCGAAGGGCGTGGGTTCGAGTCCCACCGGATGACACAGTCGATCAATTTTTGTAAGCGAAATTTAATTAAATTTAAAAAAATCTTGCAAACAAATTGCTTAAGTTATAAAAATAAATATCTTGTCTAAGGGCTCATTAGTTTTTCAGTTTATGTTTGTAATACTCTTTGTAAAACATGTATGATTATGAAGGATTTATTAAAAGACTTGCAACTTTTGCCTACAATGGTCTCTAAAAACAATTGATGCAGCTTTAAAATAACTATCTAGGGAAGGTAACCCAAGTCGGCACATTCACGTATGTGACTCCAAGCTCGAAGCCACGTGACGGTAGGAAAACATAAATCAGTGAAGAGGACCGACGAAGATCTGGAAAGGCTGGAAGTGACTATCTTTTTAAAATTTGATAAAAGAGAAACGTTATAGTTTCAGGAATTTTCGGTAGCAAAAAATAACTAGTCAGAAAATACGTTAGAACCTTATGGACAGTAAAATTAACTACGATTAGCAGTAGCAAATAAAGTACATAATTCTTAATTGTTTCAGAAAATGTTCAGACCTTTTATCAGGCCCACTTGCACCAGTCCAGATTAGCTAATCCGGATTTGTGCAGATGGGCTTTCAATTCAGATTATAGGCCGTGCGCTAGTCAGGATTAGCTAGTCCAGACATGCGCAAGTAGGTTTTTAACTCAGATTATAGGCCTGGAACAATTCCGGATTAGCTAATCCGGACGTTTGCAAGTAGGCCTCAGAGTGCGAAACATGAAGCCTAATTCATAAGTTTAACCGTTATGTTAGCGCGAGGCACTATACACGCAGCGCCATCTCTTTTTAGAAACTTCGCTAAGAATCGTTGTTACAGTGCGTATATAAAAAGAAGCCGCTTCCAGACGTAAAGTTTCGCTCTATGTCTAGCTTTAACAAGAGCACACAATTAGAAGAAGAGCGCACTAGTGCAACGTATTTTGTTTTATCTCGTTAGATGTCAAGACGTTGAGATTTACTGCTTTATTAAAGAAAAACTGGAAAAAGATAAACCCAATGTGGTGGGGATTGAGAAAAATGTGAACGTGATTGTTTTGAGTCTGAAAGTTTTTATTTGCGATTGAATCAGAAACTTTACTGGCACCCAGATTAAAACTTGTACTAAACATTAGATATATGCTTAAGAGAAGAGTTGTTTAGGCCATTTAATTAATATGCTCTATACTTTTATCAATATATTTTGGCCCGCGCAAATGTTGGATTTGATTTTCCATATAAACTTTCATCAAGCATTTCGGAGGTGTCAAACTATGTTATATACCAAAGAACTGAAACTAAAACTATGATTTTTTATACTAAAGGTATCGCGAGAACTAGTGGCGGTTTTACTAAAACATAAGTATTATGTCTTGGAAGCATAATGGCCAGGCTGCTCTTCAATGGATCATTTTAATCGGTTTTGCTATGAAAAATTATGGCAGTGTCGTCTGCAAACATCAACAAGTTAGCGCCTGGAAGGTTTTATGTTCAGATTTTGTTGATATAAATCAAGAATAGTGTGGGACCGAGCGTACTTCCTTGAGGCACGCCGTTCTTAGCTGAAAGTAGCATTATAGCTTATTAGTCTATCATGCGTATTTGCTGACTTCTTCTTAGGAGATAGCTCCGAAACCAATTTAGCACCAAGATCCTGACACCGATATTTTCAAGACGCGCCTCCAAAATAGGAATAGGCAAGGTGTCAAAGGCTTTTTGCAAATCGAGAAAAACTCCCACACATCATTCTACCTTATTAATGTATTCTGTTATAAGGGTAATGATTCTAAATAGTGCGTCTTTGGTTAATTCACTGCATCTGAGTCCATACTGATTATTGGCATTTAAAAAAAGCTGCGGTTTTAAGCTGCCAATATCGATTCAGCGGCTCCCTTTAAAGGTTTCAAACATTTCGAACGCAGATTAGTAAATCTCATTATTACACGCTTTTCAGTAAGGGGCTTTTTACGGACCCAATAGCTATTTACTTTGATAAGCTCTCCCTTAACTATGGCCCAAGTTAATTGTTATTAAGCAAATGATCGCTAAACCGCAAAATAATCCCGACTCGCTCCGCACAAATAGACGGAACAAACAAACAATTAAAATACAATGCCGCTTTTATACCATTTAGAGTTAGGTCCGATACAGATTAGGCAGGTTTAATTAGATAAAACTCAGGTTAAACTATTTTAGGCTTACATGCGCAAGTCTGGATTAGCTAATATGAAAGGTCCACCTGCGCCATACCAGATAAGCCAATCCATACTAGCGCAAGGCCTAGATCTGAGTAGAAAGCCAATTTGCGCAAGTCCGGTTTATTCCGGATCAGCTAGTCTGAACTTGCATGCAAGTGGGCCTTAAAATTCCAAAAATAATCCAGTATTTATACATTAAGTAAAAGAAAAAAAAATGGAATTTCTTCTTCTCTTCCAAAAAAGAATTACGTAGAAACCAGGCAACTTAGAGCAGGAAATTGAGACTTATGAATATTTCTAATAGTGTCGATATTTTTTAGTCTTAGTTAAAAACCCTGTCTACTTTCAAATAAGGTTGTTCAAGCCCGGATTTCCACGATGTACTTTATGTTGTTTTCTGTTTATTACGAACTTAACTTATTTGCACTTGAAAAAAGTACATTGTAAATGATCTAAGATCGCAGTATATCTGGATCATCGATATTGTTAATTCGTTCTGCTGTACTCTTATCATCATAAAAACCTTTATCTAGGTACGTTTTATAAACAGTCCCCAGCAATTGTTGGGGTTAAAGACAGTTGATAAAAAGTTGATAGTTATCAAGCAACCAAATAAATTTTAAATTTATCTAAAAACCTAAAACGTAATATCTTAAAGGCGGTAAAAACGCTTTCATAACTGCGCGTAAAAAACGCGCAATCTGTAAACTCTTTTAGACTAAATAGATTCATTTAATGCTACTCACAAGCCAGTTTCGCGGAGTGGAGCAGTTTAAACGACTGTTTATTTTCTCTAATGTATGTCCTGATGACAACTCTCTCTCGAGATTCGGGAATACGTGGCACCAGCTCGTTTAAGCGCGATTCAGTAGGTGAATGTCACTCTCTCGTAACATTTTAGGTTGTTGTTATATACCAGAAGGCATAATAATAATAATGTCTTCCTAGCCGAATTTCGACTAAAGCGGCCAGTTCTCCCTCAACATAAGATTAGCCTATTAAACCATGGTATCCGGCACAGTACAGACCTGTGTAATTATGAGAGTGAAGGAACCGAGAGTGGACCTCCACTCTCTGTTCCTTCACTCTCATAATTTAGTGATACAGATTTCCGGATTTGTCAAGGTAATAGCACTGAATGGAGAAGACTCCACCGACAAGAGCGTGGTTCTTAAATAAGATAAACAGATTTCCGACATTACCGCGAGAAAGATCAGGCGTAGGCGCGCAGCACCAACGGCTTAACGTGCTTTACGAGGCACGGGGTGTGTTAACACCACCAACTTCCTGACTCTGGAGCTGTATCTGAGTTATTTTAATAGAAAAAAACCAGAAACATATTTCGGTCTGACCCGGGATTCGAACCCGGGACCTCGTCTACATTACCCAGCGTGCTGACAAATATAGCTTTCAAACTAAGTCAGAAAAGCAATAAAATTTTCCAAATAATGAAAAATGACAACTCAATAAGTCATTGCTGTGGAAGCGCTATCGTAATCGCGATAGCTTTCAAGTAAGGCGCTAAGCCTACAGTAGGTACACTTTTTATGCGAATAATATTATTATAACTTTCGAAATAAATAACCCGATTTTTTTTGGCGTTCTGCTAAAAATATCCATAGCATTTTTTCTTATCTTATACTTACCTATATTTAATCCTTTATAATTTTATAAATTTAACAACTCGTGGCAAAAGACATCTTAAGTACAGATTGCGTAAGAAATACAGTAGATTTATCTTTAATTTTAAATTAAAACTACTAATAAGGTAACAAACTTCCTTTAAGCCAAATTTTAAAAATCTGTTAATATTAAGTTTTATATTCACAAGCAATTTGTTAATTATTATCCCCATTAAAGTTATGAGGACCCCTTAAAAATGTACCGGCTTTATCGCAAACTTCTAAGCCCTCCGGAGCTATAACAATATCCAATTTATACAAACTCTGAGTTGTCTCTATGTGGAAACTCTATTAACACCTCTGGGAGAGACTTTTCACTCCTTTTGTTAAGAAAACCTCTGCCATCTTGCAATTTAAAACAGCCCGAAATTAATGAAATGAAATAAGTTAGGTTATTGAATTATGACGACATTGACAAAACATTGTTTGCATCAGATTTTGGGATTTAAACTAAGGCAAGGAAAATTTATAGAAGAAATATTACGGTATCGTTTGCCTTTGATGCAATTTTAGAGAAAGTCTATATAAACCCTGTAAGTGAATCAGAAATTAACTAGTCTGATAATTAAGCAAATGAAAAATAAATGTAGCTGTGGCATAGACGATTTGCCGCTCACCCTTATAAGAAATGTGCTGATGAACTGATATCTCCTCTTGTTTTCTTAAAGAAGTCGAGTTTTCAGGACGGCTTATTTCCGGACGAACTTAAAATATCCCTAATTAAACCAATTCATAAAAAAGACGACCGAAAAGTCCCTTCAAATTACAGGCCCATCGCATTGTTACCTACATTCTCTAAAATATTTGAAAAGGCTATGGGCAATAGATTATACTCCTTTTTAGAGAAAAATATCATTTTAGATGATAGTCGAAACGGGTTTAGAAAGAGTAGATCCACAACTCTTGCAGTAGGTATATAAATACGTACAAACAGCCCTCCAACACATAAACGATCAAAAATACGCTGTAGGCTTACTGCTCGATATCAGCGAAGCTTACGACCGGGTCCCATATAATCTTCTGCTGCAGAAACTACATGGGTCAGGCATACGCGGAACAGCGTATGACTGGTTCAAGTCCTGTTCAAATAAAAGAAAGCAACTTGTCCAGATTGACCACTTCAATAGCAAAACTAACGAGATGGAAAAAGTACAGTCAGACGAAACACTTAACTGTATCTATCCCACAAGGCAGTGTGTTAGGGTGTATACTTTTTCTTCTATACATTAATGATCTCCCTAAATACCCTAATAAAGAAACCACATTATCAGTATTATTTGCGGACGATATATCCATCCTAATAAAAACAGAAAGCAGAACAAACCCAAATAATCAAATTTATGACACAATAAAGATTATAACACAATGGCTTGAAGATCATATCTTAGAAATAAATATTTAAAAAACTAAAATAATGCAATTCCTACCCTGCAATAAATCTCCCTTAACTATAAATATCAACTACTATAACCAGCAAATAGAAACTGTAGACACATTTGACCTGTTAGGCTTGAACATTGACATTAATTTAAACTGGAAATCTCACATAGAAAAAATCCAAGCAAAACTGTCTAGATTTACTTACGCTTTATTCCAGATCAAACACAGCACGGACACAAAAACCGCTATTACAGCATATTACGCATATGCCTACTCGTGGCTGAAATACGGGATTATGGGGAAACAGTGTCAATACCGAACATTTGTTTGAATTCCAAAAAAAAGTGTATAAGGATTTTAGCCCAAATCGATAACACCCAAAGTTGTAGACCATACTTTATCAAATTTAACTTTTAAACTCTAACATCCCTGTACATTTATGATTTATGCATATTTGTCATTAAAAATATGCATCTATTTAGAAGAATTAGAGATACCCATAGTGTCAACACTAGAAATAAAGACGGATAATCCATGTCATGTGTGATGCATCATGATTAAGGTTAAACCTATGTTTAAAAAATATTTTGTATGACGTGATGTTTCGATTGCTATGTCAGGTTTATGTCAGGCTCATATATTTTGTAAGCGATGTTGAATATATGTATGTAACTGTAATATACTGAATCTTGTCTACGGGTCCTGGGTTATCTAACATTGTGTATTTGATTTGATGTTCGTTATAATTATTTTGTAAACATAATGCAACTTCTAAAATATCTTAATATTCAAGTTTATCGTTCCCATTCAGTTTAATCAATGTAAATCGGTTCATTTGAACTTACTGAAAACCCAATTCACTTGTGAAAATTATTGTTATCGGAGTTTCTTACTAAAACCGTTCTTGAAGCTGTATTTTAATTCGGAAACTTGTAATGCTCTCTATTTATCCGCAGTTAGCATGCAACTTAAGTAAAAGTTGCATCGACTTTGTTTTTGTGAGGGCCCAGGATTTGCTTTGGACCATGATCCAGGATTTGACAGATCAGGTAATTACAGTGAGAGATTGCCATTTCACCTCCAAAACCCTATCATCAAGGAAACAAGACTAGCTTGGATTGGTACACATTCAGTCACCTGAATGTGCAGTTTTCCTCACGATGCTTTCGCTCACCATAGGAGCATCGGTTAGACAACTAGTGTTCATAACTTAAAAAGGCATTGGTACATGGCGGCACGTGGCTTCGACGCTGACAGCTACAAATTAACCAACATTGAATCGATTCACTGGCAAGTATCTGTGAGCTGAAAATGTAACGGAATACTCTCAAAAATTAATAAAACGAATCGGTTTAACGTTTTGCGGTTGGTGGTTTTATCTGATGAAAATAATTTGTGAATAGTAATTTTGGGTCAGGGCATTGTAACAGATTGTAATACATAAATGGTAAAATGTTTTGTTAGTTATCATCACAATGTTTACGATAAATACATGGGGTCGAAAATATCAATACGACATTTTGAAGAAATCCAGTCCATAGATGAATAATATTAGTTACCTATGTATCCTTATAGTCATGTCAGTTCGCTTTAAGAAAATGTCACGTAGACAGCATAATTATTATATATAATCTGTGCTTATAAGATCTTTTTGTGATTTAGAAATAGTCTATTTATTTCAGTTAACCTTAACAAAATATCATTTAAGGGTCGAGTTCACCAACACATGTTTATTTTTTAAACAGCCGTTTGATATTATTTGACATATTTCGTATAATAAAATGTGTCAAATGAACTGTTGATTTAGGTTTACTGGCTTTATAAAATTGGTGAATTTTCTGAAGATATTTTTTTTGTTAATTTGATAGCTAATATACTAAAATTATGTTTTTATAAATGTATTTTAACAAAATTTTAAAAAAAGACATTCTGATTGACACTTAGCACTGTTTGTGCTTACCCATATATGGCTCATTCTTTAGTGACATCGTAGATCCAGCAATTATGATCATGAAATAAATGGACAATACCTAAATAAATATTGGATAAGGTCACATTGCTTTGACCCCAAGGTAAGTTGTTGAATCATTGCGTTATGGAAATCATCACGTAATGGATGTTTTCCCTCACTGTAAGAGCATCGGTTAGTGAATGAATGAATGGCCCTGAGCCTTTTATAGGATTGTCGAATGGAACAATTAACACCGCATTCAAGAACCACATAAAGGACAAACATGCCCAGGAATGGTCCAGAATAAATGCCCTGGATCACTCTAAAGCCTTTCTTGATCTGAATGCTAGAAAATGGTACAAATACCTAATGCTTAACAGCCGCCAACACTCGAGACCTCTGCTGGGGGCATTAACTGGTCACTACGCCACAAATAAAATGCTTCTCAGAATGGGGCTAACTCAGGACGGCAGCTGCAGAGCCTGTGGGGAAGAGCCAGAAGACATGAAGCACTTTATGTGTGAATGCGATGCACTGGCTAGAACCCGAATGGGTCTTCTTGGATTGGCTTACCCAGACTCGGAAGACTATAGGCTCTTCAGACCTAAAGACATAGTAAAATTTATACAGGAAGTCTTTAAGGAACACTGAAGGATAAAGGTATGGGGAGTCACAAAAGATCCTAGTGGGTCGAGGTGCTCCGTGGGTTGATGCCCATGGCCCCTATAAAGATAAGATAAGATAAGAAGATCGGTTAATGAAACAAAAACAACATGTGATAACCTAAAAGTGATTGCTACATGGCCACGTGCCGCCCCGTGGGATCGAACCCTGGTCCTCCCGCATAAGAGACAACCCGCTAGCCACTACGCCACCGACGCTCTCATCGAAATAAGATGTGATATGTAGAAAAATTTTTTCTCGCTTTCATAAAATAACGAACTAGGTACTTATTTATCTTCGTTCAGAGTTTAAATCACCATTTAGTGCCGAAAACCAATCCTTTCCAGCGAATTGGAAACCTCAAGAACATAGAAGTGAAGTAACGATTTCAAGTATTAATTCCATTTGATTGCCTAGCTAAATCGTTACTCGGTTCTCAAGTTAGAATCAATGGAGCCACTAAGGAATAAGGTGGTAACACACATCTGTATTACAATCCAATGCTCTGCATGCTTAAATTTAAATTGATCTTTTTTGCAATGGGATAAGGTAGGTTTTTGCATGTGCGTTACGAACAGAGGCAGCTGTAGAGTAGTTAGATAGATAGAGTAGTAGATTTATGGGTCTATTCCAACCATGCAGCGATAGCATTATTTAACCTGTGCTTTTTGTATTTGTTTGTGTACGAAACTGTAATCGAAGCGAAAACAGTATGTTGTATTAAGAATTTGACGACCGTCTTAATGTAATGGTTCGTGCTCCGGAATACAAAACCAGAGTTTGTGGGTTCAAATCCCGCAAAGGGCAAATGTTTATATGATTGCTCATCACTACCGTTCGTACTGTAGAACTTCCTCTGGATGCGAAGTCCTCTCTATATCCTATGAAAGTATCTATATACTCGAGAAATAGTATTTAACTATATAACACTAATAACACTTATCTTTTTTCTAGTTGTTTATTTCTTCATTTTACTTTTACAGATAAAATGATAAAATCTTTATCAACGTAACACTTTTTGACATCGACTTGATCTTTTCCAAACAACTTCAAAATCTATCTGACGTTATTTCAAAATTGACGTACTAAGTAACTTTCTTTTTATTTATACATCGCATAGCTCCAAACCTCTACAGTACCTAGGTCATAGATGTTTTTAAACGTTTTTAATATGATGTGTATACATGAAATGTATACGTCATCCTATCTATACGTCACCATATCACAACCTAACGCGTAACACATGGCTATGAGGTGATTGGTATGTTTGTTGAAAGAATTTATTTATTATGTACGTCGGAAAATATTTTTCCAGACAGTGTTGAGAGACTTATATACGACTGCAGTTTTGAATATACCTAGTTAACAAATAAAACACAAACGTAAGGTTTGAGTTCTTTAATGATTTTCTGTATAAAAACTTCAATATTTGAAACGAAACAATATTCAAATATGGCTTTCATCGAATGAACTCTTTAACAAAAAATAGTTGTAGCCCGATCGCTTATCGGCAATCTCGCCAGCGGGGTAGAAGAGTGATTGAATTTCGAAAAGAATGCGAATTTCAAATTCAAATCACCCAATCAAATCACAAGCGCTTGCCGCCCGCACCGGACCCGGACTCCCGTTCCCTTGCACCCCTGTACCCCGCAGGAAAGGTCTCAGATAAGCGGTCGGACTATAGTCACGGACGACAACACATCAAGTCAAACAGTGCTGAATTTTATGCAGTTAATAAGGGTGATTTTGCAACAAATATACCCGTTTTTATTAAAAAATTACATGGTCAACATATTTTTATGTTAGACGACAAAGTTTATTCTAATTCTACTAAACATAAATTATGTTATTTACAAACTACTACTTCATCAATCCTTCCAAAACCTTAACCATTATTAATACTCAAATTATTTATGTTATAAATACGGTGGTAAGAGCCAATCTTCTTTTATCATATCTGACGCTTTTTCAGCTATCATAATAGTTGGCGCGTTAGTGTTTCCTCTCACAATGTATGGCATCACTGATGCATCAACTACCCTCAAATTTTTTACACCATAAACTCTTAACCGCGGGTCTACAACAGCATCTTTATCCCATTTTGGTCCCATCTTACAAGTACCGACAGGATGGTATATCGTCGATGTATAGTGCGTCAAAAGACATACTAAGTAATCGTAAGAACCCCAAGGATAACCCACACATGCTTGAACTGGTATCTTAACATACTCAGCCCCACTCAATTTAAAAGCTTCCGTTTCCTCTAAACTAATCGCGTACTGCAGTCCTGCCACTAGCACGTCTAAATCTTCCTTAACTGTGAAAAACCTGGGATATATCAAAGGCGGACCAAATATTGGATCTGACTGATTTAGAAGCAAAAATCCTCTACTTTTAGGAGTCAACAAAAGAGGCCTAGCCGCAAGACCATCGTAAAAAGCTAAAGGAAATATATTTGATGCAATTGAAGTAGTTGGATCAGAATAAAATTCTCTAACGTTTCTTCCATCGAAATGGAATTGTATGTCTGGAGCGTTCTCTATGGAAAACCTTGTTTTAATAAAAGCTGAAGAACTTAGAGTGCTAGTACTGGCCAAAGGGCCATTTTTGTAAGGGTATTGAGAATGGTAACTGTAGAGTTCCTGATACAGTTGTTGAGGACTCACCATCGTAGATGTTTTGTTTGACAACCCTAATATCAATGCGTCTGTGGTTACATGATCTTGAAGGTTATGCCCCACGTTCAGATCTGCTATTACTGGAATGCTTAAGCTAGCCAAATGTTGTGCAGGTCCTATACCTGACAACATTAGCAACTTTGGTGAATTGATAGCACCACCACTTGATATTACTTCCTTTTTAGCTTGTGCAACATATCTAACTCCATTTCTGACATATTCTACACCATAAGCTGCTTTGGTATAGCCATCTATTAAAATTCTAGTGGCAAAGGCGTTTGTGACTATATGCAGATTGGGTCTTTTGTGGCGTATAGGTCTTATAAAAGCTGCATTGGTCGAAAATCTGCGTCCGTGTGTGGATGTTGATTGAATGAAATCTACGCCAATTTGTTGTTCTCCGTTTACATCCGTTACAGGCAGACCAGATTCTTTGAAAGCTTGTACAATCATCATTGTATTGACATCATGGTAAGGAAACCTTTCAACGTTAAGAGGTCCACCAACAGCGTGGTAAAACTTATTTTTAGCTTCAATATCTTGATTGTTTTCGGATTTCTTGAAGTACGGCAATACCTGCGAAAGATCTTATATTAATAAGCGTTTGAATAATAAATTAGAATAAAATATATTTATAGGAATTTGATCCGTATTACCTCTAGATAACTCCAGCCATGATTTCCATTTTCTGCCCATGCATCGTAATCTCTTTTGTTCCCTCTCATATAAACCATGTAGTTTATAGCGCTGGAACCACCCATGGTTTTTCCCCTGTAATACAAAAACTAGGTTTTTATGTTTTAGTTTCTAAATTAGTTTTTAACATTTATCTACATGTGCGGTTTAGGAAAATATCTGTAGGCCACATTTTCGGTACCACGAGGGGTTAGATTACAAAGAAGTTATCAAAAAAAACTAACACTTTTCTGTAATCTTTTGATAAAAGATCCTCAAATAAATAACTACCTATATTGAAATTGTCAATAACACTAAGCTAACTAAATACTTCTACTTTTAGTACAATATTCTTTACACATTGCAGCAAAGTGCGTTAAATGCACGATATTGGGGATATTTAGTGAATACCAATCTATAATAGGTGCTATTCTACAAATACATAACGTGCCTACAACATTTACTACAAAAGCAAACAATTTTTTTTTAACATGTTTCATATAGACTTACCAAATGGTTCCAAATCAAATTTATATTTAATGAGTGCTTAAAATAATAAAAAAACAAGTTTATATTCTTAAGGGTATATTTATAACATGAATAAGTTAAAACATAATTCTTAAATTTTAGGAGATTTACGTGTAATGTATCCAGTCTTGTTTGATCATATCAGAAACCTTTTCACCTATCATTATAACTGGTGCATTCGTATTGCCACGAACTATATCTGGCATTATAGAAGCGTCCGCTACTCTCAAATGTTTTATCCCATACACTTTCAGCCTTGGGTCAACCACTGCTCTTTTATCTGATGGAGGGCCCATTTTGCATGTTCCAGATGGATGAAATATAGTTCCTGTGTAACTTGTTAGTAAGCAGATAAAATATTCCCTAGTACCCCATTGAAAACTCTTACATGCGTCAACGGGACATTTTACAAATTCCACGCCATTATCTTTGAACGATTTTGTCTTCTCTAATTCAACAATCATTTCTAAAGCAGCTACTAAAGTATCCACGTCTCTTTGATCTCTGAAGAATCTGGGATAAATCAAAGGTGGTCCTAATACTGGATGAGTTTTGTTCAACGTAAGATATCCCCTGCTTTTCGGAAGCAATAATATTGGTCTAACATTGATACTGTCGTAATACGATAAAGGTAGTGTATTTGTCGAAAGATAAGTGGTGGGATCAGCATAAAATTCTCTTAAGTTTCTTCCATCGAAGTGGAATTGAATATCTGGTACAGTTTCATCATCATCTGCAAAGGGTGTTCTTACAAAAGCAGTTACATATAACGGACCAGTTGAAGAGAGAGGACCGTCTTTAATTTTTGAAGTATAATATTTCTTTACTTCTTTTATTATTTTCTTTGCACCTATCAGTGTCGAGGTTTTGTTGGTGAGGCTCATCAGCATTGCATTAGTCGTAGCATGATCATGTAAATTATATCCTACTTTGAGATTCTTTATGACCTTCATTCCAAGAGTTCTTAACTGTCTTCTAGGACCAACTCCAGATAACATCAATATTTTAGGCGAATTCAAGGATCCCGCGCTAAGAATTACTTCTTTCTTTGCATGCACTCTATGCCATTTTCCATTTTGCAAGAATTTAACACCGTATGCAATCTTTTTAGTGGAATGTATCAAAACTTTGGTAACTTGAGCATTAGTTAAAACGTGTAAGTTTGGTCTTTTGTTTCTTATTGGTCTTATAAAAGCAGCGTTTGTCGACATTCTTATACCACCTCTAGCTGTTGCTTGTATAATCATTGCTCCTATTTGACGTTTTCCATTTACATCAATCAAAGGAAGTCCAGTTTCATTGAAAGCATTTGCTAGCATCACAACATTTCTGTCATTGTACTTGAATCTTTCGACTGTCAGAGGTCCCTCGAAACCATGGTAATATTTATCTATTACTTTCTTGTTTCTGTTGTTTTCTGATTTGATAAAGTATGGCAAGACCTAAAATTAAAACGATCAGTTTAATAGTGCCCAAATGTATAAAATCAATAACTCAAAAATTAAACAAAGAACTACTAATTTGTACTTCTCGATAGCTCCATCCGTAGTTTCCCGATGCAGCCCAATCATCATAATCTCTTTTGTTGCCTCTCATATAAACCAAATAGTTAATTGCACTTGATCCTCCCATAACTCGACCACTGTAATTTGGCATTTATGAAAATAGTTAGAGAAAAGTATCTTATTTTCTTTGAGAACTATGAAGTGTAAAATAAATATGAAATGTATATATCTAACACACATTAACAGAAAACAAAAAAGGTTTCTTACCTCAAATACGACAAGATTTCTTACAAAATAACTAAATTCTAGAGACGCCAGTTCACAGAATTTCAACATTAATTTCAATAAAGCTTTTACTGAGTTCTATACGTACACGACAGGATCAGGTATCTTCATAAACAGAACGCTTTATAACTGCAGCTGTCATACCTGAACCAGGCACATCTTCGGTCTCTCTGTGCTAAGCAAGTATGTTCCTCAGGTTGGGTGCGATACATCCAGTCGATGCTGGAGCTTCCCAGAACTGGGGCAAGAGCTGGCACGCTGGTCACGTCGGGTTCCTCGGGACCGGCTTCGAGCAAGAGGATCTGGGAAAGAGAGACAATAATTAGACGTACAAGAATCATTCGTTGATCGTAGTATTTGCTGTGATCAGAGAATTGTTGAGATCAGCTGCTTTTGGAGTAACAGTCATTTGTCTCTTTGAGGTTAAGCTTTTATGTATTTAACAGTGGTATAGTGTCTTGTTGGAAGGCGAATTCGATAGGACCTAAGAAATCCCAACGGCTTAACGTGTTTTTCGGGACATGTGAGTGATAGCACCTCCAACTTTCTGACTCTTAGCTCATAGTTATAATAAAAATAATTCAAAATTCTGCTCAAAAAATGAATCTAGAAATCTCAGAAACAAAGTCACTATTATAAACTTTGCAATTGAAAATTCTTTTAAAAGCGCATCAAAGAACAGCAGCATAAAAAAGTGCAGAAACGAAATAAAACCAACGACGGGAATTCGTTTAAATGAAAGCAAACTCATCGCTTCAGTCGGGAAGTTTGATTGAGTCTAAACTATCAAAATTAAATTAATTGACGCTCGACTGCTCGACTCACAGTGAACATACACTTCAGTGCAGTATGTCAACTTTTTTGCACACCTCACAAAAATCTCGAGGCAGCCGATATCACCAGAAATTAGCGAAGTTCGTAAAAGAAGACTATTATAGTCTACAAGTGTGTGCGCAATACACAGGTGACTTTTCCTGTTCCTTCACTCTTAATATAGTCCGATGACATTAAAATCCGCCTGCCAGATCCTGCATATTTTGATGATATCTAATTATTCATAGAATTGCGGTAAACGTAAAAAAACTTATTCTTTCATCCTATAAAGTAGTAAAATGATCCGATCTTTTTCTGGTAACAGGTAAAATAAATTAAAAATATTGAAAATAGGCCCAAATAGGCCCCTAGCGGGTCACGACTTAAGCTGAGTGGGGCCCTTTTAATATGGACATCGCAGGCGTCCAACTGCACAGTCCGACTGGTTTACCTCTATAAATTGTAATTTTACTGAGTTTTTTGTTCAATACCCGTGCCCTTTACTCTGTCTATTTTCGTGTGTTATGTGATGTCTATTCAATAATAAATGTATTTTCTTTATTTATTTCAAAATATTTTAGTAAATAAAAAAGTAACTAGATTTACTCAGGTATTTTAGCTGTGACCAAGCTGCAGTAAGCGAAACTTGCTGGATTTTCATTTGAATTTTTAACTTTCAGGAAGTTGGGTTCGAAACTTCAGAGCAAAATCGTTTTATTTATCAACAATAATAATCAAAGTGCTCCTATATTTTTTACAGTTGTTAAAATGGAAAACTGACTTAATAACTGACTGACATTTATCAATGCACAGCCCAAACAATACGTTTCGAAACTTGAAATTTTGCACCATGCTTCCTCACTAAGAAAGGATTTTCGAAAATTCGGCCCTCGAGGGGGTAAAAAGAGTATGTTGTATCCATGGTTGTATGAAACTTTGTCAGTTTTGAAGCTAATTCGCAAACAATTGTCTTACAAAATAATCAATAAGTTTAATATTGTTCAAAAATCTTGAGAGAGAAACACAATTATTAGGTCAATGGCCGTGACCTTGCTGTGCAATCATGGAACGCGAATCGATGTCAGGGGCAATTCGCAAATTACTTGATACAATTCGACAAAAAGACTTTCAGACACGCACCATATTCGAATGATTAGTCTTCGAAATAAAAATTAAATGGTATAATTATTACGATTTATAACTTCATAACATTAGTAGAAATTAAGTTAATGGAAAAAGTGAGACTAAATAAAGACAAACGAAATCATGGCCACTATGTAGTTATGTATAGGCACAGACTAAATAATAGTAAAGGACAAAAGGACCACTCCGCAAAGTTATTTAAGTAAATAGCGACTCTTGCTACGACACAATAAAGTGCAAATTGAGATCGCGACACGCCAATAGCCTTCCGCTATGAGCACCTTCCTACATATCTGCCTGTCTTTCTCTCGCGTAACCTCATCTCCCCTGACAGCGTAGGGTTAGGGTCGACTGACGCGACGACAAACGCGCGCGCGCGTAAGTCACAGTGTGACATCCACCGACCACAGTGAGAACGCATATCTATGCGTTCACTGATCGACCACCACGACAAAACACCGACCGGTCGATCCACGCTAAGCTACAAGTATGTATTTAACCCAAATAAGTAAAAAGTAATTTAGTAATGTGTAGGTAGGTAGTTTTGGGAATCTTGTACGTAGCTTTAAGCTGAATTTCGGAGTAAACCAGGCTGGGTGGGTATTGGTCATAAATGGTCAAAATATTCGGGACTACAATCACTGAAGATTCCCAAAACTACCTACCTACACATTACTAAATTACTTTTTACTTATTTGGGTTATTCCGTGATCATGGTACTTTTTTAAAATTTGCTAGTAAAAGTAAAGAAACTATCTCTAGAGTAGGTAGATACTTTTAAAACTGCAGAAAATCGAATGCCGTACAATAATTAAAAAAAAACACCTAGGTCTTTCGTTTAGGCCTGTGGAGTACAAAAATATAGTTTTTGAATTTTTCGTCTGTATGATGCATAAGGATTTAAAACCTGCCGTATTACTTATGATGCTCACACCACAATTTGATCATGTGTAGACCAGAGGTCAACTTAGGCTAAGTTTCATCTCAATAAGATAAGTACCTATACCCAGAGATACAGCGTGACCTGTCGTCACCATACAACATGGTACAAATAAGAGTTCATAATAACTGGACGGTTGCAATATAGGCTACATGACTGAGCATTTTGTGTCATCAAGTCTACGCAGACAAAATTGCAACAGCAAGTTAAAATTTAATGCGGACTAATTTTCTCACTCAAACTCAAATGAAAGTTTGGAACTAAGTATTTAATGAGATCTTTTTCCACGCGAATAATTAGTACTAAAATTAATTCCGATCAAGCCTTCTTTTTTATCTCTTATTTATCGCGATGGAACTTGGAAAAGAAGATACTAGACAAGCTGCGATTGTGAAAGTTTTTCGCTTTGGGACTCGGGGACTCATTGTTTTAGTTTTACGATATTATCGAGTCGTATATCTATGGAAGTGGCAAAGAAATCTTCTCCGAGCATGGCGTACCTTGGCAAATTAAAAAGTCTTTAAATAGACTGCAGATAAGCTCACGCTCACGCTCACCATGTCCAGTAAGACAACGCCTTTAGGGTGCTGCTGCGGCTGCCTCGCTTCTGTAGTGCATCAGGGATGTTTGCCGAGGCAATTGCCTCGTTGCAACGATAAGAAAACGGTGCGCGTCCCTGGTGCGCAGGCTAGCGGCAAGAGCATCCTGAACATGATCTCTGGTAGACTCGACTGCCGATTCGTAAGCTGTTCTTGTGCCATTTCAGGGGATGTGGTACAGGAATGGCCACTTTAAACTTTAGCCTTTATTTCTCAGTCTTAGTTATTTTGTTTTTTAATATTAAGTATACTTTCTAACATAGTTTGTAAGTACCGATCTACTTACAACATTGTGTCATTGGTACTCGATTAATAAATAAACTCAATTCAATTCAATAAGTCGGCCGAAGCAAAGATAACATACACAAAGGCAAACACTAAAAAAATCTGACGTGCTCGGTAGCTCAGTTCGGTGAGCATTCGCCCGGTCGTAGGTTCGAGTCACACACCGGTTTCCAATTGACGCCATCTTTGAGGCTCCGTGTTCGTGGTCAGGAAGATATAGTGATTCATATTTTCTATATGTCTCGGGTCTGAATGTTTTGGTACCAGTGTCGCTTCTGCCATAACACAGTATTTTAGCGGGTCCAATACTTAGTTTTAAATGACGCTGTAGTGGACTGGCATACAAATATTTTTCGCCACAAAGTTTGTTGCTGTCGTGTCATTCGATAGTGTAGGTTTTGCTTCCATGATTTTTCGCTCCAGCATACTACGCTGAAATTTTTTCGCCAAGAAACTTACTTTGAGATCAGAGCAATGTATGTGATGTTGTCCAATGTTTTTTCATTTTTTTTTATTTTAAATCTACCCTTGGTGCGTGATCTACCTAGGAAAACTTAACAGACTGCGGACATAAGTCGGCTGAAGCAAGGAGAACATGCACAGATTGGGCAAGCACTTACAAAAATTCTAAAATGAGGTCCTAAATAGGTCAGTAGGGAGACCATTTGCCCGGATAACAAAGGGTCGAGTGTTTGATTTACCTAGCGGTCAATGAATTGTCAATTGCAAAATTTTAGAGTTTGCAAATATATTTCTTGAAATCTTAAAATATTGGTAAATAACGTTTTCAGAGGTTCTCAGAATCTTAGACAATTTAATGTCAATTAAATTTTTAATTCTAAAAATCTACTCTTAGCTTAGCAATCAAAGTGTAAGGCCCACTTGCACACGTCCAGATTAGCTATTCCGGACTTTTTCATGTCCTTTTATCTGAGTTAAAAGCCCACTTGCACAAGTCTGGATTAGCTAATCCAAAAAGTTCAGAAAGTATCTGAGCTGAAAGTGGGCTTTCAACTCAGATAATAGGCCTTGAACAAATCCAGATTAGCTAATGCAGACGTGCGCAAGTTGGCCTATGAGAAGCAAGCCACATCCAGTGTCTGGATTAGCTAATCCAAAAAGTTCAGAAAGTATCTGAGCTGAAAGTGGGCTTTCAACTCAGATAATAGGCCTTGAACAAATCCAGATTAGCTAATCCGGGTGTGCGCAATTGGGCCTAAACAAACCAAGCCACATCCAGTTTCTGTATCTCTTAACGCTGTCCATTCCCAACTTTCCTAAGGACACACTCATTTAAAGACAATCTTAGTAAACGATATCTCTAGTGAGAATAATAGATTTTTCTCCAAACCACGGTTGTTAGTTTTGCTTTTAAAACTTTTGCCTTTAGTGCCACATGTAAAAGGCACACATGTAGAAGGACCCTTATGATAAATACTCAAGATATAATAAGACATGGGCCTTATAAGAAGGCTATGCTCGGTGTTTACGAGATCAAATTAGAAATGAGGAGATACGTGGGAGAACTAAGGTAACGGACATAGCCCTGCGGATCAGCAAGCTTAAGTGGCAGTGGGCAAGGCACATTGGAGAACTGATGGCCGCTGCGGCAGAAAGGTTCTTGATTGGAGACCATTTGATCAAAAGCGTAGCGTAGGGCGTCTACCGGAAAGATGGACAGACGACCTTATAAAGGTCGCGGGAACCAACTGGATGCAGGTTGCTTGTAACAGATCCTTTTGGAAATTTATGGGGAAGGCCTATGTTCAGCAGTGGACGTCTTACCATGATGATGACGATGATTAATAAAACGTAAATAACGACTTGGTTTTTAGGGTTCCATACCCAAAGGGCAAAAACGGGACCCTATTACTAAGACTTCGCAATCCGTCTGTCTGCTTCTAGGTTGTGTCTTATGAACCGTATAGCTAGACGGTTGAAATGTTCATTTATGATGTAATTCTGTTGCCTCTATAACTACAACCAAGTAATAAAAACAGAATAAAATAAATATTTACAAAAGGCTCCCATACAACTGATCATTTTTAGAATAAAAAAAAAATATATTATAGTATCTGATGTTGTATAGATGGTACGGAACCCTTCGTTCGCGAGTCCGACTCGCACTTGGCCTGATTTTTATGTAACAGTATGTCCGGAATGCACTTAGTGTCAAAACACACTATGCCGCAGGTACGCGACCGAAGTTTCGCGGCTGATTTTACGTTCCGACGTATTCAGCTGATATGACACACCATAAGAGCCGGCAGAAATTCAGTCGCGCTACTTTTTGTGTGTATCCAGTGCCTCCCCGCTGCTCCCCGCCCCCGGATCTTCGTCGGCAATCGAACCGAATTTCGGTCGCGTATAATGTGTTCTCTACAGAATAAGTTGCCGCCGAACTTACGTCCGACCGAAGTTAGGCTGTACGCTATAACGCAACGTAATTTCGGCATAATGTGTCGTGAGTAATTCAAATAGCATTGCAGGCGTAATCATGCCGAACTTCAGTCGCGTACCTTCGGCATAGTGTGTTGAGACACTTAAACCGTTGATTCTGTAAAAGCGATCGCAGCGCGCGATGTGGCAGAAATGCGCATAACCAGTGTATTTTTCATGTGTCAAATTGCTATATTTTCATACAATTCCATACAAACGTTACCTATGTACTTTTAAGGAAAAACTTTAAAATTCCTGATTCCAGTCACAGTACGTTTTGTTTTACAAAGTGTAGAAACAATAAGAAAACTACTAAGTGCAAGTTTTTATTCGTTTCCAACATCGTAATAGAAATTGGAGCAAAAAATCAATGGATAGTTTCTGTAAAGTGAAAAAAGTAAGCAACTTTACCTGGTATGATATTACTGAATAAAAAATTTTTTACTGTCCTGCATGCACAATTACAACTATTTTTATTTGCTTTAGTGCTAATGGGTCTCCATGGCACCTAAAACCTTAACACACAATATTCATGGAACATTTTCTTGGAAGCAAAAGTCTAATGCAGAGGCGAGCCCCCTACGTTCCAACAATATTCCCGTCATAGATACTTATTATAGTAATAATATGCACAAACTTTTTAGATATTTTCATTTAATTTCGCTGAAAAATACTCCGAAAATCGTTATCACACGATTCAGTTGCCATAATTTCACAGATCTAAAGTCCAAAATAATTGTGGTACTAGGGGCGCTGTCAACGCGCACAGCGAATAGTAAGAGAGTGCATTGTTACACATTTGGGAAATATAATAAATAAAAATATCCAACATCACTGTTGAGATTGGCCGTTATATATCTCTGGTAATGATATTCTTTAACATTTTACTATGTCACAGTTATGGAACAATAGGAGTTTTTGACAAGGACTGAGCCTTCTACGTCGACATTCATTGTGTATTAAGACTCCATCTCATTAAAGTGTGGAACTTGTTTGCAGTTTTGTCTTTGCTTTGTTAGTTTAGTTTTAACTTTAGATCATAAAGCATAACATGTTTTAGTTGGCTTGATGTAATTGGTTTCAGCTTATTACACTAAAATATGCGTGGTTAATGCTTAGGCAAATGTACCTAACCTAGGGCGTACGAATTCCCATCTGTGAATAACTAATATTTTTAAAAACAGTAAGGACCGTATTATTAATGGGTCACCTACGCTACGCCATCTCGAATACCAATAGATTGAACTTCAGATGATCGAAAACTGACTATAGAAAAGTCAAATCATCGAACGTTCAAAATATCAATTATTATTACATCAGAACTCAATTAATTAATTATTATTACGCTCACTACATCAAATGATTAAATTTTCTGACTTTGCCAGTCATTTTTGGAACTCCCATTCAACCATGATCATTACACCACCCTTTAGTTTTATTTTCGCAATTGTTTTCCAGAAACTAAAGCTTTCTCCATTGGTAGTTTTCATTAAGATCAATATATTGGAGCGAAAGTTGATAGATATAAGTATGAAGTTAAGATTTCATATTAGTAATATGAATTTAATTGCGATCAAAAAAAATACTAGTTTTTTGATCGTAATTACCTAAATTACAATCGTGGTTTTATAAATGTCTAAATTCGACTAATCTAATCCATTAAAATTAGTCGAATAAATTTCCAATGTTCTCCAGACAATATATCAAAGTAAAGATATAAACGAATTTATCGATGGAATGTACAAACGTGTTTCGGCACGTTGAAACTTGGTCTTAAATTAATTATTGGGTCTCCAGCCCTTTTTCTGTAGTAGACAGGTGGCGGTGCAATGTTTCGGCTTAGAAACGAAATATTGTAAAGCCGAAAGCTGTCGTACAAACATTTCTACAACGAGAGATTTTCTGACAACTCAAAATTTTAGTTTTATTTCATGTTGACAGATGACGCTATTCATCTAAGTTATATAAATATTGCTTCGTAATCATTGAGCCTAAAACAAAAACAAATTATAATGTGAACTGTATTATAATGTGCGTGTATTATGTGTAGTGTAATTATATACGTAAAAAAATAAGCAGCTTTCAAAATGCGTTTGAAAATAAAACTAATTGAAAAAAAAACTGATGCTTACTTAATTCATAAAAAATCTTGTCAGAACGCGTGAATCTAAAATATGTTAAAGATAAATATAATAACATGATTGAAGCTAAAATCAGCCTTTACATAAATAAAAGTTTAGTGACTAAGTTTGTTCAACGTCATCTAGCGGATTTTAGCAATGATTTTTGGCACTAGGAAAATCGCTTACGGACCGTATTTTGACGGACACAGTTCGGATTCGAAGCGGGCGTAGTGCAGAATTCTATGCTGATTGTTTTTTTATTTCACAGAAGGCAAAATTATATTATCCTAATCATATTTAAACAAATCGGGTTATTTTTAGTCTATAAGTGGTGTAACAATGAAAGAACCGTTATTTAAAAGTTAAATTATGTGACTGACAGTGGTAGAATGTGAAAAATGTACAAGTAGTCCTTGTAGTAGTAGTGCAGTGGTAGAAATGTCGTAAAACATTGGTCCTGCACCTCATTTCATAATAATAATAATAATGTCCTCTTAGCCGAATTTCGGCTACAGCGGCCTGTCTCAACAGAGATTAGCCAACTGCGCGGGAGATATTATAGTGCACTAGTGTGTGCGCAATATACAGGTGCACTCTCTGTTCCTTCACTCTCATACTTCGGTAAGACGGCAGTCCGACATGACCGTAGAAAGATCAGTAGAGAGATGAACCTGATCTCATAAAGACGAATTGGCAATCGATTTTCACTTTTACTTTAAACACAATTGAGTTCACTGGCAATAAAAAAGATCTGATAGTATAACGTGACTGGCATAGGATACATTTATCTCAGTGTATAAATTGCTTGCTATAAATTTTCGTCCTAAAAAGACGAATGTTGTTCCAATCACTACTGAAGGTTAATTTTGCGGGTGAAACAGACCCGAACAATTTCTCAACATTGCCCTCTGTTGACCTTCGAAAACACAGCAATAGGTCAACCTACATTTCTATCATAAATTGAACTGTGGCAGCTTAGATGTTCTTTTCAGTGAAAGGTCATTATAAATTGGGGAATCAGTGAAAGGTCATAAAAATCAAACTATATACAGTTTGATATTTTTCTGAAAGTTAGAGCCACTAAATTCACTATTGAAATGTATATTAATCAGCTGTACTACCACTGAAATACTTTACATAAGTGACGTATATTATCAGTTAAATTTTCTAATTAGAACGGTCATGATCTTTTTAGAGTTCCGTCGCTAAGAAGACCCTTGTACTTACTTTTGCTATGTCTGTCTGTCTGTTTGCCGCAATGGCCTATTGCAGCACTACTACAGCTGTATTTTGATTTATGTAGGTACCTACCTACATAAATTTTGATTTATGTAGGTAGGTACCAATCAACTCAAGAAAACAGTAAAACAAAAACTTGAAATATTCCCTACAGCTGATAGTCGTGATGTTGATGAGAATCACCCCCTTAGGGAATATGTAATTTTTATCGAATTAATTAATTTATTTAAACTTTTTGCACCTAGTTTATTGTACAAATGGCGGGCTTAATGCTAAAAGCGTTCTCTACCAGTCAACCATAGGTCCAAACAGAGAAAATTCAGGCGGTGCAAGATAACATATTAGGAAAAAAAAAGAAACAAAATAATAGAAATGAATTTATCTATTTGAAGAACATTACTCTGTAGATAGAAATAAATGGTGTACGTAAAGTAGATATCTAGCATTGTAATTATAAAATTTCCTAATTAAGCGTATTAATTAAGGCGCCGAGCAAGTGGATATAGGCGTGTTCAATGACGTCAATACTTGGTTGTTTCCCAATTATCACGCTTAATAGGTTCCGAGCTTTGAGCAATTACATGGAAAATAGGTGCGTTAATTTGGTTTTTTTAATTACTATTTCTTATTTGTTTAAAGGTTGATTGATATGAAGAAGAGCGTCGGTGGCGCAGTGGCTAGCGGGTTGCCTCTCATGCGGGAGGCACCGGTTCGATCCCACATGCCGCTATGTACCAATGACTTTTTCTGAGTTATTTACATAAGTTGTTTCACTAACCGATGCTCTAACAGTGAGGGAAAACATCGTTCCTGCACATTCAGGCGACTGCATGTGTAACCATGATCCAAAACTGGATGGATAGGTTCCCCCGGTAAACAGGGTCACGGAGGTCAGATGGCAGTCGCTTCATTGTAATTACCTGATCTGCCACATCCTTGATCATGGTCAGCGAACCCTGGGCCCTCGCGCGCGAGTGCACAACCGGGATAACGCTAGGAGGATGATTTGTTTATAAGTTAAGTTTATCCTGGCTCGTGGTCAGCGGACCCTGGGCCCTTGCGTCCGAGTGCACAACCGGGATTACGCTAGGATGATATTGATGTTGCCATGACACATAATTATTATTGTGTTATTTGAGTCTTTGTTAGTCAGTCATCAAAATAATTACAAAAGTGCTAAATTAATATTGTGAGATCGGTGATTCTGCTTTGTACCAATTTAAAAAAAATCCTTATCGAAGCTTGAATATCAATTTGCGGCACCCCTGAGTTTAATGTTTAAAAGTCTTTACAATGGCTACCTACTACGTTGTCATGCACAGATTAAATTGAGTAACCTATTTGACAGACAGTGGCTGAATATTATGTCACCACAATTTGAAGCTAAAAACGTATTCCCAAAATGCTTACGCGCACCAAGAGTTGAATATTTAGGGTAGTGTTCACCAACCCAGTAGTGTTTAATAACATTTTTTATTATATTCAGACCCGTGTTCACCACAATTTTTTAACAGCCGGTACCTAAACCTCCATTGACGGTTAATTTGACAGAATTCCTGTACAAAATATGTCAATTAATGCTAAACTAACTGATTAAAAATTTAACATGTGGTAGTAGTATTTGATATTTATCTGTAAGAATTGACAAATAAACTGTCAATCTATGTTTGAAAAGTCAGCCTATTAGATCCCACTGCTGGGAAAAGCCCTCACCTCAACTATGAGGAGGAACGAGCCGTACTCCACCACGCGATCCATGTTTACCGTCTGTTAAAAATCGGTGTAATCGGGTCTTGGAATTTCAATCCTTTTGTGAACAAGATAGTAAGTAAACAAGAAGGCTCATCAGTGATTACAATATCAGTTTCTAGTCATCAATTAGTGATATACACAATCGTGTCATTTTACTTAATTATGCAAGGATATATATGGCTTTAATGTAGTATGTTTTCTTCTAATTATCCCTATCATCATCATCGTAGCGTTATCCCGGTTGTGCACTCGCACGCGAGTGCCCAGGGTCGGCTTTGGACCATGATTCAGGATGTGGCAGATCTGCTGATTAATCCTAAAGAAAATAAATTTTGACTTGAACCCACGACCCCTCCACGGCTACTTATGGTATGGTATTTATCAAAGTGTTGATTAAATCAAACGCTGACTCACTGACGTAGCAAGCACTTACAAAAATTCGTCGAGTGACTGACGTCCTCTGTAGCTTAGCAGAGTAGGATAGCAATCGCCCGGATAGCGAGGCATCGTGGGTTCGAGTCCCACCAGTACACGGCCAACGATTTTTGCAAAAGGGGATTTAAACTTTCTTGCATATCGAGCCTGCCGCCATTTTGTTTATTATTTTGACGCAAATAGACACGTTAAAAGTTAGGTTTTAATGATTGTCGTTGTACTCATATGTCGAACTTTACCTTCAAATATAACATGACAGGGTAACATATTACGTGTCATTTTTTGTTCCTCTATGTACGCTCTATCCACACATCTCTCTCAAAATGTCAAACACCGATACTTGCACAAGATTCGAAAGTAAGATACAAAGAGTTACCCATCTTTGCTAACGATGAGCCTTTATGTCATCAAGTCGTAATTGCAAAGACAATTATACAATAGGGAAGTGTATGCCATAATGAAAAAATTGGGGCTACTGGATGCACCCGCGTTATGTTTGGTTATGTGAATACTGATTATGTGTGCAGGTTTAATCACACGAGAAAATCGCGTGAGATTCTGTAGCCTCGGTAACTTTATAGTAGCGATAACTTCATAAAAGCGGTACTTTTAAGCGTTTAATTTAATATTAGGACGGATCTGATGTACTTGTGAAAACATTAATGTCAAAGGAAATTTTTTTTTAATAGTCAGACATTTGACCGCAATCTCACCTGATGTTAAGCGACGATGCGGTAGAGGATGTGATATGTTTGTCTAGAAGCAGCCGATTCACTCTTTTCTTAAATGAATTCAAATCGTAGTGTTTAGGAAACACTTCAGCGGGCAACACTTTCCACTCTCTAGCCGTACGTAAGAGGAACAAAGATTTAAAACGTTTGGTGCGTATTAGTGTAATACAAAATTTGAATATTAGTTGACGCTCTACCTAGATTAAACAATAAAATATCGTCAGGACTAGTTTACCAACATATCTTTAATTTTTAACCAGCCGATTTAGAATTATTAGACATATTTTGTATGGGAATAAACGGGGTAAATTATTATATTATAACAACAAAATTATACGTTTTTATGATCCAAATTTCGGATATAAGTATGTATCCAAAATTTGGATCATATTGCGTTAAAAATGAAATATTTGATAAAAACAACGTTGTTACAGGATATCGTCAGTACGAGGGTCAAACTGAAAGTTCTTAGAACTGGCCACTTATAAACAATATAATAAAAAAAATATTCTAAAATTTGAAAATAGAACTCTTTGCCAATATTACTGAGTATATATTTCATTCATTTGTCTTTTGTTTTACGACTTGGCGGCAAATTGAAAATTGTCTGTGTCACGTCAAAATGAATTTAACACGAGAAAATTTTCGTGCAATGATTTTTTATGACTTTCGATGTCATTTAAGTCAACAAGAAAGTTATCATAGACTACGATTGGCCTTTCACGATGAAGCCCCATCTCGTGCGACTGTTTACAACTGGTTTAATGAGTTTAAACGTGGTCGCACTAATCTCACTGATGATGTACGTGAGGGACGGCCTTCTACGGCGACGACTGAAAATAACATCTGTGTTGTGCGGCGTATGATAGAGACTGACAAAAGAGTGACCTATCAGCAGATTCGGACAAGCTTAGGCATCGGTATGAGTCAAGTGCACAAAATCCTCCACGAACATTTAGCGGTCAGGAAGCTTTGCGCCCGGTGGATACCTCATAATTTGACTAAGGCTCAAAAACTCCATCGTGTGGATTGGTGCCGTAAAATGATTGAAAGATTTAACGGAGGTGACTCAAATGCTGTGTTCGACATACTAACAGGTGACGAAAGCTGGATTTACTGTTATGATCCTGAAACCAAAAGACAATCTGCTCAGTGGGTGTTTCCTTTCGAGGAGTTGCCAACTAAAGTGAAGAGAGATCGAAGTGCGGGAAAAAAAATGGTGGCCTCGTTCTTTGGAAGGATAGGTCATTTCGCAACAATTGTGTTAGAGGATCAAAAAACAGTTTCTGCAGAATGGTACACTACCAATTGTTTGCCACTTGTCTTGGAAAAAGTTCGAGAGAAACGACCTCGCAGTAGGATCCTCCTTCACCACGACAACGCCTCGTCGCACACCGCCAAGCGAACGATCGACTATTTGGCGACATCAAACGTTGAATTACTGGGTCACCCGCCGTATAGCCTCGACCTCGCGCCTTGTGATTTTTATTTATTTCCAAAAATTAAAGAAAAACTTAAAGGAAAGCGGTTTATGAATGCTGAAGAAGCGGTGGCTGCGTATCGCGATGCCATTGAAGAGACCCCTAAGGACGAGTGGGCAAAGTGCTTTTCCCAGTGGTTCCATCGCATGCAGCGGTGTATTGACGTCAATGGACAATATTTTGAAAAGATATAATAAAACTAATAACTGGCTAATGTAATCAGTTTTTGATTTTCTAAGAACTTTCAGTTTGACCCTCGTACTTTTGATGGCCGATAGATCATGAATTATCTCAGGTACATAACAAAGAGAAAAGTTTTTTTACCTTACCTTAATATTTTTAGGATAATAAATAAGACGAGTAAAAAATAAGAAACAAATGGTTGTAGTTTGAAATTTTTTTTTTACTAATAATGACAGGAAAAAAATACACATTTAATTTTTTTCGTACACAAAATTTAGTTCTTTTTAAGCCATTGCACACGTTTTTCACATTCGACACTTTTGCTTTGATCTATTGTATTTTTTCCTTATCAATTCCCATAGTCTATAAGACAATGTACTTAAGACATAGCATATTGTCTGAATATTGTGACATTGTTCACAATTAAGGGACAAACAGTAACAACGGATAGATGATATATTTTTTGTACCTAAGTCAACTGAATTGCATGGGCTTATTACCACAATATTGAGGAACAAAACATTTTAATTGAGATGATGAGAAAATAAAATATTATTGTACAGCGCGGAGTAAAACGCTTGTGTGTTCGATCACCGTATGTACTACCACTAAGTTTGTATAAAAGCTTAAGTAGTCTTTTTCAAAGATACCGCTGCCTAAAGGTCATGGCACACTATACCGGCACCGCAACGGCACCGCCTTAACCCAGCAATAACGTGCTATTCAAATTAGAGCATTAAGTTGTAAGTCGTACAATATATTTTGTAAATTCGAGGTGACGCCGTGCTGTTGCGAAGCCGGTATACCTAGTGTGTCATGACCTTAACGGTAAAGGAAAACTACTCGTGAGGGTACCTACACACCAGTTGGCTAGTGTGTGAAATGGAGAAGGCAATGGCAAACAACTCTAATTAAATTGCCAAGCAAGTTGTTGTGTGTGTCTCATTCCACATAATGATCATGACCTTCAATCATTGAGATATACGACTGTGAAGACGATAGAGACCGTCTCAAGGTCAAAGTGGGGTAGTCTGACGTGCGGAATGTCTTATTCTCCTTCTTCTTCTATTCAGTAAAGTGAATCAGCGAAAATTACAATTGAATTTAATATATTAGGTATTTAATTTTTTCCTACTGCATCTATTTTGATTGTGCCTCAGTTCACGTTGTTATAGTTTTTGTGTACTATGGTGTTGTGGTGAACGGTGTGTGTTAATCATTCGAGCCTAATGCGAAACAGATATGCCAGTAATTGTCTTTTAGATTCCCTTTCTACTGTAGTGGTCTATTTTAAGTTATCAGTGGCTCGAATCTGTAAGACAATGGGCTCAATTCCAATGCGCCCTGTTTAAGATTAAATTTAGGTTCAGTCTTTCTCTTTCTCTGTCAAACAAATGAAAAGAGACAGACTATATTAATTTTGAAACGTCAGACTAAACAGCTATCCGTTGCTAAGGAAATTAGAGAACCCATTTTACAATTTACAATTTAGTAGGGATGTCATTCGATGACGACTAAAGTTAGACGAAAACACGCAAAAATTTGTTCAAATACGTTAAAAATCGCAACACTTAATTTTACGTTTCAAAATTATTGTAGTCTGTCTCTTTTCGTTTGTTTGATAGAGAAAGAGAGAGACTGAACCTACATTTAATCTTAGACAGGGCACATTGGAATTGAGCCCAATGTCCATTTTTTTTAGATTTTTAGACTGCAGCCGTCCTTTTCAGTCATTCCAGTATTTCCGCGCGAATAAGCGTGATAAAGTCAAAAATACCCGCAATGTTTTATAGAAAAGGGCCCTTAGTATTTGAAATAGGCACACTGTTGCTAAGCTATCAACAAATCGATTAATAGTTTGTTTAAGATTAGGTTGTTAGGGATCCAGATCCCTGGCATTTAGTGTGATTACTTTGAATAAACTATTTGTTGATGATCGATTCAAACTCAATCGGTGTTATTACAAAAAATAGACCAGGTTTAAACTAGGTTTAAATATTAGCCGACAACAGAGGAATGAATAACATATTCGTGACAGAACCTAATAGAGAAACGCTTTTCTAATAATTGGCTAACTAATACGAGTAGCTTAGTCCTGTCTTAAACCTGGTACTAAGTTTTTGGAATAACGGGGAATTAGTTTTAGTTCCGGGCAAGACGTGATCAAATGTTTTTCTCTCAACTACAGTTACGTACAAAAATGATAAAGGTTTTTTTCTGTAAAGATAAAGTTTTAATATGACGATTAAGTTATTAAAATATTACTTTAAAATTTACTTATTTGCTGCTTTGCGTGACAGCACAATTAAATTATACCCAATTGTTTCACCCTAATTGCCTTGAAGTGTTAATTAATGATATTGAGAACAACGTTATTAAAAACAAACTGCTAATTACTGAGCGTTACCTTGATTTTAATAATTAAGATAATTTTCCCGTCAATTAGGCACTTGGATAAGTAGTAAGGAATAGAATAGACTTACCTTCCATTTTTTTACTTCGGACAGACGATTGGCTATTACACAGCCTGCGGAGCCAGCCCCAACAATGATAAAGTCATAGACTTCAGGAGTGTGCCTCTTTTTTCTTCTTTTATTTTTTGCTTTGGTGTTACCATTCACAGTTTTTTCAGTCGTCTCATCTTTAGCAGCCACTGTGACTTTCTTGGAATCAGCTGGCTCCGCGTCAAAATAGTCACTTTTTCTCTCGAAGTTGAATTCGAAAATCGGCCGCGACTTCGAATAGTGACGATGATATTCGCTGCCAAAGTCCTGTTGGTCTGGTTTCAAATAAAACGACGACTCTGCGAAACCGTGGCTTCCTTTCGGTCCGTAGCTGTGAAATTGCATTTTATGATTGACTTCCGAATTGACGTCCAATATTGGACCCAATGCTGGAACGTTGGTTTCTATTGGGTGTATCACAGGCGTCGGTCCTAAGGGCAAATGTTGGGTCGATTGCAAGTTCACCTGTTGGGTTGGTCCCAAAAATCCAGGATCGGTTAACGGCGATGACAGTTGCGGAACAAAATCACTCACAGAAAACGGGTTTTGGTAATCCGAGTACGGGTTTTTTGGGATATCGTCTATGGAATTCCCGAACAATTGGGTTAGTAGAGTCAAGAACATGAATCCAGTTTGGGAGCACTGAGTCAAGGGTGCCAGTTGTTCGTGGCATATCGGGGCAATGTTCGGCGGTATCCATTGCGAAGCCATGTCGATTGTCACTGGTTCAGTTGAGATCACTGCGCATGGTGCGCCCGCGCCGATATCTCATACTGTAGTGGCGCTAGCTCGAACAAAAGTATTGCTTAACGCGCCCTTAACACTACAACAGATAATTACTTTGTTGCACGTAGCGTGTCCCGGCTGCGTTCTAAATTTGCTTTCGTGTAGAATAATGTTATTGATTGTTATTGGTAATTATAATTAAATATAATTATGTTAATGAATAAATTAAAAACAATAGCATTTTAATAATTATTGTATTTTTATACAGTTAGAACAGTCAAGAGCAAAATAAAATAAATATGCTGCCGCATTTAAGCCGGTAACCAATACCAACGCTTCGTAATATTGTTTTTTAACAAGTCGACCTGGCATCGCCATAGATGTGGCCACAAAGCTGAGAAGATCCACCGTATTGCTTACAGCCTACAAATTGACAGTCAAAGTGCACAAGGTTCTTTTGGGTAAGCTAAAACAATCGACGATTAATACAAGAACGAACTCATTAGAAAAATTGAAATACCTGAAATCAAAGGCCTTTAATTAATTACTTATTTTAATTAACTACTTCTTTGTATAGCTAGCCAGTCACCGATTTTGCGGTTAACTCTTCTTTAATTATGTGTGGATGTGTTGAATATTTTCGGATTTAGTCTCTTCAATCAGTAGGTACCTTAGCAAAAATCTAATAAACGACAATCGTAACTCTTCATTACTTCTAAACCTATGCACGAGCATTTGTACCTAAGTCATGGATGTGTATAATAAGTATGTATGATAGACATACATACTTATTTTCCGTTTATAGTTATCCTAGTCACCATAGCACAAGCTCGCGCTTAGTTTGGGGCTAGGTAATTGGTGTGTTTGTTGAAACAATTTGTTTATTTATTACGTGATAGTGACGTTCAATATAATATCAATAAAGTGATAAATATATCGGCCAACGTGGGAACCCTTTTGGACTCAGAAACTCTACGAGTCGTGATAGGTCTGCGTGTTGGTGCTGAGGTTTGCCTTCCACACAGATGTCCTTGTGGTTCTGATGTCGGCTCGTTGGGACATCACGGACTCTCCTGTAAAAGTGCAGGCCGCTTTTCGCGTCATGCCAGCATCAACGACATCATCCGTCGGTCTCTTGCCTCTATCAACGTGCCGGCTTTACTTGAGCCGAACGGTATCGCGCGTGATGATGGCAAGAGACCAGACGGTATGTCACTTGTTCCTTGGCGGATGGGTCGGGCTCTTGTGTGGGACGCTACCTGTGTCGACACACTTGCAGCCTCTCATCTGCCCGGGACAAGCCGTGATGTTGGTTTGGCTGCGACAAGTGCCGAAAACTTTAAAAAGAACAAGTACAGGCAGATCGACTCCCGGTACCACTTTGTACCGTTTGGAGTCGAAACACTGGGTTCGTGGGGTCCCAACGCTATCTCTTTTTTCAAAGAGATTTCCAAGAGGCTAGTTGACATCAGTGGTGACCTCAGAGCTGGCAGCTTCCTTGCTCAGCGTATAAGCATCGCTATCCAGCGCGGTAATGCTGCCAGCATCCTAGGAACCTTACCACAAGGACCCTTTTTATAGTTTTTGTTTTTGTGTTGTATTCAGTAATTTATCTTAATTTTTATTAATAAGTTGTATATATAGTTAGTTAATATTAATTAAAAGTAAAAATATATATATATATTAAATATACATATAAATAAATAATCAATAAAGTTACGTCGATCGATTTAAATGGATAGTAAGCTTAATGAGTAGTACTAAGCTAGGCAAAACAGCTTGTTTTTAGTTTTAATAAGTCGTGTAATGAAAATAATATTTAAGTACCTACGTGTTTTTTTTTGTTTACAATAGAGCAGAGACTTAATTTTGCATTCAAATTTCGTACACGTATGACATTTGACAAGTAAACGAACGTGTGCTAGGCGTATTACATTTAAATCGTCGCGCAGCAGAAGATGACATGTCTACTCTGTCGCTCTTTTTAATGCACTGTCATTAGCGATCCGTCGTTTCTGTATCTTTCATTGCCAGACTCTACTAAGACTAGCTAAATTGATTCTACTTCGAATGCGATTGCACATGAATGTATCGATTAGACCAATAGCGTGCGATCAACAATCGAGTGCACCGCTTAGTCGCACTAAGAGATGCTATTCGTTACTGCTCGGGGCACGGAATCGTTACTTGCACGAGTTGCAGGACTTGTTCGGAGCACGTCAAGGTAAACACTGTGGCATCTTATGCAGTTGCAATAGGGGTGACTTTGCGACAGAACTGTATACTTAGATGTGCTGGCCATTGTACGTTGTGAAGTAAATTAAATTAACGTTAAGCCAAAATGGAATGTTTATACACTTACTGGCGATTTCCCGAGACTTTGATCAATTACAATATCGATTTTTTTACACAATATTCCATAATGTATTCTCAAGTCTCGAACAAAGATATTATAAAATAATACTTTACGTTTTTTAGGGTTCTGCACCTTAAAAGGAAATAAAGGAACCCTTACATGAGCACTTAGTCCGATTGGCTGTTAAGAGCCTTTTTAACCCCCTACGAAAAAAGAGAGGGGTGTTATAAGTTTAATGGGTATGTCTGTGTATGTGTGTATTGGGAGCTACGATAGCACAGATGCACAGATCCCAAACGATGAACCGATTTTCGTTTAGTTTTTTTTGTCAAAGATAATTTTATCCAGAGTGTTTCAGGAATGCGTTAAACAAGTAAGTTGAAATTATCATTAAATACTTTACTTGTATATCTCTCTTAAATCTCTCAGACAATCAAGCTTTTATGTCAACGCAGTCGAAATATATGGCCTTTGAACCTTATTTTCTAACATTTCGCAGCGGGAACATAACCTATAGGGTCCTGCAGTCCTAGAACCATGAAAGGCAAGAAGATGATTTATTTATTTATTTGATTTAATTAGGCAAGAAGGAGTCTTTTAGTTGTGCTAAAGGAAAAATGATAACACTGTATAAAAATACTTTAGGTTTTTGAAACCGACTCGCACTTGCCCGGTTTTTTCATTTAGATACGGTTTTCACACATCACCGATAAAATAAACTGTCACTTTCAGTTTCAGCTCCAGTCAATTATAAATGAGCAATAATTTATTGGTAAATTGAAACCAATTTATTTAGTCAAAATAACGTCTTTTTATACCGTTTTGTGGAACACGTAATTAATTTTGACAAGAGTCGAAGGAAAAAAGTATTGGGTAAACAAGTAAATTTAAATTTCCATTCGTACCGTCAGCAATATAAATAAGTGAATTATTATTTGCTTTTTTATAAAACGTTTTGTGGTTGATGAAATGTCAAAACTGTATATATATTTTGTACGCTGACTGTACTTTTGAGCAAATATGACTGCGTAAAATGAATACCAACAGAAAGCGTTAAAACAAATAAAGTTCCATCAAATATTCATACAGTCTGATTAATTTGGCTTACACAAATGATTTCCGGCCGCGAGTGATAATGTGGGTAGATAAAATTCCAATGTACTGAGAATATATTTTTGTTTTACATTTAATACTGGAATACCTGTTGAAAAGATTTTAATTTACTTCTTCATTTATGTTTTATTAAACCTATATTATTATTTATTCTGTGCCTATACACAATAACTGTTGAGATAATAACAATTTCAATTTGTTCAATATTATTAAGTTTGCTGTAATGCAAATAGATGGATTCCACGCCATTGTCAGAAAGCGTTGTGCGTCGCTTTTAAGTCGGCTGAGGAGTAGCCCAAACCGCATCCTCAGCACATTAGCCAAACGGTGGGACTAACCGCTGCTACGGCACTGGATGCGCCTGCACACCCTCAAAGGTGTATAGACGCACCCCGTGTGCGTCATTAATTATAAAATTAATTTGTATAAACTAACACTCATTATAACACAATTTTACGGATTACTTCGCGATTTATTTACACTTTACAGCGATCGTGGTCACAGGGAGACTGTAAAGTGTTCGAAACGTCAGGTTTAAAATAAAATGTAAATAAATCGCGAAGTAATCCGTAAAATTGTGTTTTAATGAGTTCAACAATTCGCGTAAACGTAAGAAATAAACTAACACTAGTTTTTATGATTGCGTGTACTACTAACAAACTATGGACCAAGTCCGAAATAAAAACATATTTAATTTATGATTTGATCGCAAAGGAAAACTTTACGCATAGCTTTATCCATCGCTCTCCGTTTGCTCAAACGCTTAGAGAAAAATATTTGCTCTTCTGAAACGATAAGGCATACCTATTGTATTATAATATTTGTGCCTGTATCATCCTAGATACTGAAATACAATCGATTATTCTATGTCTATAAAACTTTAACATAGCGTGTATTTATAAGACCACTGTTTTTTTACAACTACCAAAAACCTCGGAAAGCGTTTTCATAGGTATTGCTATCCTTTATTACTCCGTTAAACGACTCCAAAGCATTATTGGAGAATTAGAAGCCTTACCCAAGAACCAATTGCCATATTGTACTAACCACTGTTGCCGAGGTGCTTGTGGCGCAGTGGCGGCAGCGCTTTGGTAGTGATACCAAAGTTAAGCAACCCACGGCGCGGTCGTGATTGGATGAGTGACCATTCCGACCACTTAAGTGACGTCCATGACAAGCATCTCCGTTCAACTGCTTAACGTGCCTCCATCTTCGGAAGGCACGTTAAGCTGTTGGTTCCGGATAATATCTGTTGGTTTTAGTCGTTAAGCCTAGTCAGAAGCCCTAGGGCGGCTTGATAACATCTGACACCCCTCCACCGATCCGCACTGAGCCCGCGTCGTGGAGTAAAGCTCGTACCTCCTTATAGTTGAGGTGAGGCCTTTTTTCAGCAGTGGGATATATAGGCTGACTTTACACTGTTGCCTGATATAAGTAAAGAATTCGGTTTTTCTCCCATTTTTAACGTTTGCCGACTTTTCAATCAAAATGCAAGCCAATTAGTTATTCTGCTAACCGTGATTTAAATATGCATACCGATCAAATAAATTGCGAACCAGACATGGATTCTTTGCTCACCAATCGTGAATCGTGATGATCAAGTAGTTATTTTGCGGATACACTGAAACATATTTAGGATTTCAAACTTTGTTGTTGCATTTCTAAATATACTTTAAATACAAAGCCTTCTAAAAGTATTAGTTGCATTAAATCCCGTTTGTGTCGTTAACTGACACATATTATTTTAAACTGACTATTTGGGATAAAATTCAAAATCGTTAACAAGATTATTTGCGAAACCAGGATTGCAGGAAATCATTATTTTTCTTACATACAGAATCTTTAAATGCTGATCAAATGATTTAAATGCAATTTTTTGAAAAAAAAAGGAGGGCCTTCCCTTCGCCAAGGCTTTTACTACATTTATTTTTGCGTTGAGAAGAAGTAGCCTTGTAGACAGACCTCCAGGATTCCTTTTGGAGCCACGTTGCGTGTCTTAAATGGGCTATTTTATTTGACAACCCAGTTGACAAGTCTCGCTTCAGTTGTCTAGGCAACCGGACGCAAGTGCGCAAGTCCGCATTCCTGAAGTGTTCTGAAGTCGACATCAGGCAAGGATTCGCTTCAGTTGCCAAGAAACCAGACCACCAGACCTGTGTGCGCATATCCTTTGTGTCTAGTTCTTGACTGAAGGTGTGCGCCAGTGTGCGCAAAGAAAGTACTGTCAGGCAACCGTCATCATTGTCTTAGTTATTATTATTTTTGTTTTTGAATGTTTATTTTATTCTTGTAAGTAATAATTTGGCAGGTTTATTTCTTAATTTATTTGTGTTTTGTGTAATTTGTTTATAGTTTTTATGAGTACATTTTCATCATCACCAGGTACCCACTCACAGCCGCAGTTTCTTCACTGTCATATTTGTAATTCTAATAGGCTTTTTAAAGGAAAGAGGGGCCTTAATATTCATATTGCCCGGTGTCACAATAGTTCTAATTTACCCTCATCTCTCCCTCTTTCTTCTACTTTAATTCCTTCAATAGCTCCTTCTCCATCTTTCGAATCTGCTATCACTCACCTCCACCAATCTACTCCAGTGGTCAAAAAAATCCCAAGGGGAGCGAGAATTGCGATCGCTAAATGCCTTTCAACATGCATACAAAATTGTCTCCTCAACACTGAAACTGCCTGGCAAAACCTTTTCAAATTTTCATACTCATTTCTACATGTAAACTCACCGTCTAAATCTTTAACCCGTGCACTTGTAGATAATGCCTCAATTTTACGCAATCCATCTCTTTCATTCCGCTCATCACCTTTGGTTTCTTCGAAATCGAATATTTTTCGATCAGTTGAAAATAAGGTAATGGAAGGCGACCTGAAGAACGCAGCTCGTATTTTGTTTTTCGACGACACGCTCGCTCCCCCTACTCAGGAAACTCTTGAGAGCCTTCGTTGTAAGCATCCCTCACGTCCAGACTCTCCTTCTTCCCCTGTTCCTCCTTCTCAAAATTTTAATCCATTTCAGATTCTTGATGACAGCGACACGTTTGCTGCCATAGTGTCATTTCCGGCTGGTTCTGCCGGCGGCATCGACGGCATCACTCCCCAACACCTTAAGGATTTGGTTAGTGCTTCCGCTGCTGACGCCGGTAGAACTTTACTTTCAAATATTACTAAACTTTGTAACCTCCTCTTATCTGGCAGAGTTGTTGAAAGTTTCCTCCCGTATTTATTTGGTGCAAGACTCTGTGCATTTCGAAAAAAAGATGGTGGCATTCGTCCGATTCTTATTGGATCCACCTTCCGTCTTGCAGCCAAATTAGCCTGTCGGGAACTATCTAAACATTGAAGGAAATTTTTCAACCTATTCAACTTGGTTTTGGCAGTAGAGGAGGTTGCGAAGCTGTGGTTCATTCCGCTCGTAATTTTCTCGCCTGTGATGACGAATCTGACGTTTTTTTTAAAGTTGACGTGAAGAATGCTTTCAACTCCCTTGATAGGATTGCCATGCTGAATGAAGTTCAAGCTCATACGTCTCAGATTTATCCTTTTGTATTTCAATGTTACAATACGCCATCAAATTTATTTTACTATGAACATGCGATTACTTCTGCAGTCGGCGTTCAGCAAGGTGATCCTTTAGGTCCAGCCCTTTTTAGTTTAGGCATCCACCCTGTCATTTCATCCTTAAATTCTAAATTCAATGCCTGGTATCTGGATGATGGCTCTCTCGGTGGCAAAGCAGATACTGTTTTTCAGGACCTCGTTCGGATTATAGACAGCTTCAAGAAAATAGGCCTAGAACTCAACATTTCGAAATGTGAACTATTTATTAATGACCATGTTCCCTCTGGTTCCCGTCAGGATATCATTGATAAATTTAACTTCCTTGCTCCAAACATTAAAATTCTAAATTCTGAGTCGCTTTGCCTTCTAGGTGCCCCTCTTCTGGATACCGGCATCGAACCATTTCTTGACAAAAATTGAATGATTTCACCCTTTTAGCCCTCAGATTGGAACATCTAAATTCTCACATTGCTTATACAATCCTAAAATCTTGTCTTTTTGTGCCTAAATTTACTTATTACCTTCGTGCTAGTCCAATCTGAAAAAAAAACGGATTACTTAAAAATGTTTGATACCACCCTTAGAAATTGTTTGGAAAATATTCTAAATTTGCATTTTGACAATGATTCTTGGGTTCAGGCTTCGCTTCCTATTCGTTTCGGTGGCGTCGGAATTCGTCAAATTTCTAGTGTTGCCCTTCTCGCCTTTCTCTCCTCTCTCCACAGCACTTCCGTTTTAGCTGGAAGAATTTTAAAACATTCTCGCCAGCTCTCTGAGGTGAGAGAGGCGGAGGAGTTTTGGCAAGGTCTCTGTCCTAGTGCAGACATCCCAAAGGAACGTCATCAACAAAAACTCTGGGATGTCCCTCTTGCGAGAGAGACCTTTAATTCTTTACTTCAAAATTCTGTCAGTGATTGTTATCGTGCTAGGCTCTTGGCAGTTTCCTGCAAAGATTCAGGCCACTGGCTTCATGCTTTACCATCAAAAAATCAGGGCACCCTTTTTGATAGTGAGTCATTCCGGGTGTGTGTGGGTCTGCGCCTTGGTACCCCTATTTGTGAAGTTTTTACGTGTCCTTGTGGCAAGGAGGTCGACAAATATGGTCTCCACTGTCTTTGTTGCCAGCAAAGTGCTGGGCGTCTCGCCCGCCACGCTACTCTTAATGACGCCATCAGGAGAGCTCTTGCCAGCATCAATGTTCCTTCCACGTTGGAACCACGTGGTTTGGTCCGTGAATATGGCAAGAGACCCGATGGCCTTACGCTCATTCCCTGGGAGCGGGGATGGGCCTTAGTTTGGGACGCAACTTCCGTCGATACTTTGGCCTCATGTCATCTCAGGGAGTCAGCCTTAAAAGCTGGAGCAGCGGCGGAGTTAGCTGAAAACGCCAAACGTCGCAAGTATGCATGACTTGCAAGTGATTATGTGTTTGCGCCGTTTGGCGTCGAAACTTTTGGACCGTGGGGACCATCCGCTAAATTACTTTTTGGAAAAATTGCACCTAAATTAAATTCAGTTTTGGCAAATAGTAAAGCTGGCTCGTTCCTCGCTCAAAGGATAAGTATAGCCATCCAACGCGGTAACGCAGCCAGTATCCTCGCCTCCTTGCCTAAAGGACACGGGTTTAATTTTGATTATGTAGGTTTTAAGTTTATTTATTTTTATTTCATGCATGCCTTTGTTTTTCTTTTCTTTTATTAAATCAAATCATTAAATCTGATTTTTTGTGGCTAACCAAATGCATTTACGGCTGACCATTTAATTACTTCTCGTTAACATAGTCTATTTTACTTGTAAGCAGATTGTTAGCTTTACACGTAAAATCAGTAAGACTGGTCTGGTATTATAAAGGTTTATAAAACCCGTATATTTGGGTTTGGCTACCACGACGTAAATAGGAAACAATTGCATCAAATGTAGCACGACGTAGAACGGATATTACGACTAAACTACATTGGGACCGCAGGGACAAAGGAATGATATAGAGTTACTACGGTTTTCAAACAAATATTCATTTTCGTCAGTATATTTTCATCGTTGCATTTTTTATATTTTCATACAAACATCTACTGGTTAATACAATAACCAACCACCGATACTTAAGTTTCTTCGTAGGACTCGTTGTCTTACGAAGAAACTTACATATCGGTATTTATCATACAAAACTGTAAGTTCCTAGTAGGTAATTAATTACAAGCCCAAGTGCAGATATTAGAATTTAGTTAGTTATAGCAACACTCATGCGCAAGTTACTTGCGTACTAATAATGTCAGATATTAAAAATAAGTTAAGAGCTCACTTTTTAAACAAACTGACGACGTCGTAGACTAACACGACATTCGTTACAAACCTTATTGGTTTACTGAATGTTGCATAATTTTAAGTCATTTTGTTATTTTTTTACTGGATAAATAAATGAAAAAAAAAGTAGTCCTTGATGCTAGTACTGTAGACTTCAATGAAAAACTCTTAACCTCTAGACTTGTAATTAAACTAAATTCATCTACCCCTAGCACTCAATTAACAACTTACTTACATCAGAAACTTAAAAAAAAAATTACAAAAAAAATCATCCAAAAAAGTATAAAAACATAAATAACCATAAAACGGTTAAGTCATCGATGCTCAACAACCAGTTTGCTGTAGATCAACCTTACTTGTAGGTTGTTTGATAGTCAAATTCCTTGACTGTACATGGTCCAAATAAATAAATTTATGTTAGAACAAATATTAGTTTCGAAAACTCATAGTAATAGAAAACTAGTGACTCCGCGGCAGTCGCGAAACCACTTTGCATTGTCTCCTAGTAAATGTGTCGTTCGGAAATGTTGTGCAGCAAATCAACCTACTCTTAGGTGACCAATTTTGGCAACCAATTTTCATCTTTATGCTTAACATATTGGGGTTTAATATCAGTTGAGAAAATTACAAGTTTCGTGGTGAGTTTATGTGCGAACCTGTGAATTTGTTGACCGATATACTGTTACTCCATTGGGGATGCAACGTTGTTATTTTAAAACCATAGCGATACTTTGATGGTGCATAACGTTTTGTGTTCTAATTTTAGCTTTTTTTGTTCTAGTTTAGCAGTAAAATTATCAAGTTTGTTTTTCACAAATCATTAATTATACTAATCAATTGTTTCCATAGTCATACTAATTCGTTATGTAAAGTTAATTTTAAGGAATATATGTATATACAACTTATTAATAAAAATTAAGATAAGTTATTTAATACAATGCAAAAACTAAAATTATAAAAAAGGTTCTTGTGGTAAAGTTCCCAGGATGCTGGCAGCATTACCGCGCTGAAAAGCGATGCTTATACGCTGAGCAAGGTAGCTGCCAGCTCTTAGGTCACCACTGATGTCAACTAGCCTCTTGGAAATCTCTTTGAAAAAAGAGATAGCGTTGGGAACCCACGAACCCAGTGTTTGTTTATTTTAAGGTACATGTTTTATATTTTTTACTTGAAGTAAAGACTAAATTAAAAAAGTAATTTCAGTATTTTGACTATTTATTAAGTAGTTATTTTGTAATTAATTATTGAAAACATAAACTTGTGACGTCATAACCATGCCTACGATGACTTTCTCCGATATTAACAGGGTTGTCTTTGGAAGCAAACTTTTATGTCGGTTTCCGGTGCCTTAGATATGAAGGATAAATTATCTTTCAATATAATATTTTTATAACTTAAGCAATTATTTTACAAGTTTTTACGAAATTAAATCAAATTTCGCTTACAAAAATTAATCGACTGTGTCATCTGGTGGGACTCGAATCCACGTCCCTTCGCTATTCGGGCGAGAGCTCTTACCACCTTACCTCTTTACTTATATCAGTCGATTAATTTTTGTGTGCGAAATTTGATTTAACTTCGTAAAAACTTGTAAAATAATTATATAAATATTTGTAAAAATATTTCCATTGGATACATGCGGGTACATTCCCCAAGTATTGATGAAATCGAACGCCGGCTAACTGGCGTAGAAAGCACTTACAAAAATTCGTCGACTGACTAACGTCCTCCGTAGCTCAGTTGGTAAGAGCACTTGCCCGGATAGCGAAAAGACGTGGGTTCGAGTCCCACCGGATGAAACAGTTGATTCATTTTTGTGAGCGAAATTTGATTTAATTTTATCTTTCAATTCTAGGTGGTAAAGCCGTTTAGTAATTATAGGCATAAAATCTCTAAAATAATGGTTTTGAAATGACCTTAGGTTATTTTTACTTTACATACCGGGTGTTATGGTGAAAAGGATAACTTATAGATACGAGGGTCAAACTGAAAGTTCTTAGAACTGGCCACTTATAAACAATATAATAAAAAAAATATTCTAAAATTTGAAAATAGAACTCTTTGCCAATATTACTGAGTATATATTTCATTCATTTGTCATTTGTTTTACGACTTGGCGGCAAATTGAAAATTGTCTGTGTCACGTCAAAATGAATTTAACACGAGAAAATTTTCGTGCAATGATTTTTTATGACTTTCGATGTCATTTAAGTCAACAAGAAAGTTATGATAGACTACGATTGGCCTTTCACGATGAAGCCCCATCTCGTGCGACTGTTTACAACTGGTTTAATGAGTTTAAACGTGGTCGCACTAATCTCACTGATGATGTACGTGAGGGACGGCCTTCTACGGCGACGACTGAAAATAACATCTGTGTTGTGCGGCGTATGATAGAGACTGACAAAAGAGTGACCTATCAGCAGATTCGGACAAGCTTAGGCATCGGTATGAGTCAAGTGCACAATATCCTCCACGAACATTTAGCGGTCAGGAAGCTTTGCGCCCGGTGGATACCTTATAATTTGACTAAGGCTCAAAAACTCCATCGTGTGGATTGGTGCCGTAAAATGATTGAAAGATTTAACGGAGGTGACTCAAATGCTGTGTTCGACATACTAACAGGTGACGAAAGCTGGATTTACTGTTATGATCCTGAAACCAAAAGACAATCTGCTCAGTGGGTGTTTCCTTTCGAGGAGTTGCCAACTAAAGTGAAGACAGATCGAAGTGCGGGAAAAAAAATGGTGGCCTCGTTCTTTGGAAGGATAGGTCATTTCGCAACAATTGTGTTAGAGGATCAAAAAACAGTTTCTGCAGAATGGTACACTACCAATTGTTTGCCACTTGTCTTGGAAAAAGTTCGAGAGAAACGACCTCGCAGTAGGATCCTCCTTCACCACGACAACGCCTCGTCGTACACCGCCAAGCGAACGATCGACTATTTGGCGACATCAAACGTTGAATTACTGGGTCACCCGCCGTATAGCCCCGACCTCGCGCCTTGTGATTTTTATTTATTTCCAAAAATTACAGAAAAACTTAAAGGAAAGCGGTTTATGAATGCTGAAGAAGCGGTGGCTGCGTATCGCGATGCCATTGAAGAGACCCCTAAGGACGAGTGGGCAAAGTGCTTTTCCCAGTGGTTCCATCGCATGCAGCGGTGTATTGACGTCAATGGACAATATTTTGAAAAGATATAATAAAACTAATAACTGGCTAATGTAATCAGTTTTTGATTTTCTAAGAACTTTCAGTTTGACCCTCGTATTATATTTATCAATACCGTTTTTAATGACTGAGGGTTGGTATGTAGGTATATATGCTCGTGTTCATCACACTCACCATTGCTCTAGGGTTGCTGAAGTCCAGAGCGCGAACGACAACACCACGATGGTCGTCACCCTTATACATTGAATTAAGCATGCAATATATAGAAAGAAATAAAAGTTTTATTCGTAAGCCCCGCATGCAATTATTTTATTAATGCATAAAAATACTAGATACATGGGTATTTAAGGGACTTAAAACCTCTACCATCCATTCTCCAGATATCTTACACCAGACCTCTCCCAAAACCTCCAACCTGCGGGCACTGATCCGAACGATTAAAACTAACTATAGGTCATTAAGTATGTACTTGTACGTTAGGAAGTACTTTAAGTACTTCATCATTATTCAATCGTCTAAATAAAGAGAATAACTGTTCCTGTCTACGGAAAAAAGTCATATGCTTTTTGACACGTTTCGTATAACTTGAGTTATTCGAAACAACTCCTCACTACAAAGAGAGCATATCACTAACAAAGCTAAGGTGTAAATGAAATAACCAGAACAATTGTGTTTTGAGTTCCAAATGCCCTCAACCAAGATCTCTCTACTGTAGCGCCATAGTTTTTACAAGTAAACTTCAGTCGTTCTCTCATTCTACTGTACAGACAACACAGAATTATAGATGCTGTCATTTTTATTGTAAAAGTATAAGAAATAAACATTAATATGAATAAATTAAAATTTAATTCCATCGTCGACTCTGTTTACGCCACGTCTGGCTTAGTCTAGAGCGAACCATTTAAAACAACAACATTACGATACACCGTATTGTTAATTTATGTCTGTAATTTAGGTCGAAATAAAATAATCTAAACTAGGTTTTGCCTGTGACATCGTCTGCATAAACTCGATACTACCAAAAATATACTATATAAGTAATAATCATCCAACCGTATGAAATATTCTTCACTACCTATACTCTAATATACATAATAAAATACCAAATAAGTATAAGGAGACAAAAAACATAAAAATCAGTTGAGCCGTTTCGGCGAAGTTGCGACCACAAACCTTAAGTAAGTAGGTTTTTTTCTTACAAGTAATTTTTTTGATGACACCTTATACTGTCATCAAAAAAATTACTTGTAAGAAAAAAACCAAATCTTGCCTCTCAATCACACTATGCCTCTCACTCAAAAAAATGTGAGATCCATATAATACCAAGTCGGTTAATTTATCAGCCCCTACTTACTTAAGGTCCTTCTGTATAGATTGACTTGGCCATCGCATGAAAACGCAATGTATATATATTTTAAATTAGATTGTTCAGTGTCGCTTTTTTAGCCGACTTGCGGACTTCGGAGGCGAAATTAGAATGAAAGTTTAAATGGGAAATCCGATTAAGGGAAATCGCTAGTACAAACAAGCGCAAATTGACT